>CM057344.1:392714485-393985938 GCA_030015575.1 Agapanthus africanus
TAATCGTTCTAGGGTTCACCTAGGTCAACTAGACCTGCTCCAGAACTTGATTGTCGAAGTAAAACTGTGTCGAGAAACGGGCTCAAGATACACTGATCACGAGGCCAGGTAAGTGCAGAGATAAGGGGAGGTTTTCCGACGCTTTCGCGAAGGTCCTTAATTAAATAACCCTTTCTCTTTTGGCGGTTTCGCCTTTAACACTTTCCTAGACACCCCGTAAACAATATACCGTTAAGCGAGATTCTAAACACAGTTAACTTCTCCTAGTGAGCGTGAAGTCCTTAAGGCTTAAAGTCTAGTTTCTTTTAAAGTTTGTGCGGGTAAACGTTATGCTCAAGTTCGTGATTTGTGGGCCACGGAAAAGGTGATGAAATCCTTTACCGTATGTTGTGGGGTTCGCTTGCCCTTAAGTCTGTATTAATGTATGCAATGCGCAATTCAATAAAAATTCTATAAAGAATCAAACAATCGTTTTTTTTTTAGTTTAAGCGCGGCACTGCAACAAATACGGGTTAGTCAATTTTTAGCGTTTGCTAGCGAACTTGCAAAGAATCCTGCAAAGAATAGTATATTGGATGCGTCGGATTTGAGAAGAGGTGTTTAAGAAATACGTACCGTTAAGTTTTTGGGTTAGGAAACCCCCGTTGAATCAATTCCGGAAAGCTTGAAAAGTTTTCTTGCGCGGGTCAAACTTCCCGGATCTTTGGCACTGTACTTCGTAATCACCTTAACCTTGAACGTACACTTTGCTCCCCACAATCGCAGTTTGCAAATCCACAAAAATATGCACACTTGCACACAAAAATGATCAAAAATAACAAAAAGATTATTTTTTTTTATTTATAAATATATACAAAAAGAATATTAACCCGAATAACAAGAAAGAAAATACGCTACCGTCTCCCCGGCAACGGCGCCATTTCATCGCACGCATTTGGCGGATCGGATGTTCAAAGTTCTAAAGTTATAACCGCGATCAGGACGGTGTCGCTTTGCAGCTAGCCGATTGAGCACGGGTCGATCCACAGGGAGATGGTTGTATGTCCGTTCGAGTTTTAGACGAGTCAATGAAGAATTTGTATATGTTTGTTCAGTTCTATCCTAAGTGTTATATGCAAGTATAAAGTTGTTAAGAAAAAGATACGAAAGTGTAAGCTAAGGAAATCCGCACTCAAAACCTTTGAGTCTAGTCTTGACCAATTAAAGCTAGAGCAATCGGCAACATCGTGGATTAGGGGATTTAAACGCGGTATTCATGGAATCCGGCTTATTTACCCTTGTCCTTCCGTTCTTGTCTCTTGCTTTCGCCTCCGGCCAAATCGAACGCAACCGGTCGCGGTTAGGAATCACCTTTACCTTGGTAGGGTAAGGTGCCTAACGGAGCGCTTGCGTAACGTTTGGGCGGAGTTCAAAGGAAAATAACGGGAAAAGGAAATGATGAAAGAAACATTAACTTACAATATCGTATTCATTCTTAACAACACATATTACAACCATTCACAAAACGAACCAAAAAGAGCAAAAGAAAAGATAAACAAAGAAAAGAAAAGATTACAAACAAGTAATTAAAAGTGCATGGAATTTAAGTGCATGAAAGTAAAGCAAGGTAATAAAAATCAAGAAAGAAATAAGCAAGAAAATAACAACAAGAACCATAGAACCAAATACAAGACATGGGTTCAATAACCAAATCTTAAACTTGCAAGCTCACTTAAGAGGTTGCAAGATCAAGAAAAGGCAAAGAACTCATGGAGAATGAAGCACAAAAGAGAGAACAAAATGATACAACCCCTTGAGATCAATGACCAAAGCTTAAACTTGCAAGCTCACTTAAGAGGTTGCAAGATCAAGTTAAGGTAGAGAGCTCAAAGGCGGAAGCAAAGCAAAAAGAATGATACAAAAACCCTCATCTTCATTTAACATCCATTCAAAAGCTCTCACAACAATTTAATGGAGGAAAGATGAAGAAGAAGAAGAAGAAGAAAACAAAAAGCTAACAAAAAGAGGGCATGAGAATGAACACCATTGGCTTGGCAAGTTCTGGGCTATTTATAGGCAGGAAAAAGAGAACCTAGGGCAACATTCTGGCACTATATGCAATTACCAAACAGCCCCTGAAATTTTGTACACTGACGAGCCTATACGGCCGCGGTTCCGCGGCCTAAGCGCGCTTATGCCGCGGTTCCGCGGCCCTTTAGAAGGATTGTGCCTTCATATTTTGTCGTATCCCCTAGTTCTCTGCACTCTTCGGTGTGGTATATGTTGTTTCTCAGAATCTCTTCACAATTCATCCAGAATTTCAGTAGAACAAAAGGTGATGTGATGTAGATCTTTTGCCATGATTTCCTCGAGCTCCGCGTAGATTTCTTGGATTTTGTGTTGCCATTGTGCTTTGTGCATGAAAATGACAACGGATTTGCCATCTTGTCCCTTAAACTGGTGTGCGGCAACATACGGATAGAGAGCGGAGACCCGTGTTTTATCGGTGGTTGGCAGTAATCCGGAATTTGTCGTATTTTTCCATGAATTTCACTGTTTAGAGCTGAGAACCAGTATCCTGCAATTAACTAGCAAACACGGCTCAAGAGTACCTACCGATAAATCAATGAGCGTAAGAATGGACGGTATAAAATGCAATATTCTGGTATGAACAGTACACATTAGAGAACATTACTTCATTGTATAATCGCTAGCTGGTAGATTCGACTTAGTACTGGTACGTTTGCTTTCATATGCTAGTTTGATATCGCATTTCTTACTTAGACACTTCGTGCATGTATACGTATATATTCATAGTTATGCAATATCATGGGGCTTTATGCCGGTATTTCACCGTTATTTACTTTGGAGTTTGGGATTCGGATTTTCCATGAGATTTCTGGATTTAGAGAAACCGCAAGGATTTATAAACTCATTTTCATTTCAAAAGATAGAAATCTACGGTTTTCTCGTGATATGATTAAGAGGTGTCCACCAAGAGTTTTCTCGGCTCTGGAGCGGTATTACACACCCGATTCGAGGAGGAGGAGGAACCGTCTGCGGGTACATGGTGGCCCCGGTGTGGTACCCCGGGGCAAGATGGTCGCAGATGATGTCGTTGAGCCTAGAAGGGGAGCACTACCGACCGGTTATTTGTGACACGACGGATATCCGGAGGATACCGACGTAGTCGTGAGATTTGATGATTTGGGCCAGTCCGGATTGCTGGAGCCCAGGGCCAGTCCGGATTGCCGGAGCTCGAGATTTTGAGATATTGAGATACTGAGATTTTATGATATGGGCCAGTCCGGATTGCTGGAGCCCGAGATATTGGATATTGGGATATATGTTTTGTGTTGATGCTTGACACGGATTCTATGTTGATTTCATTGATAATACCTTGATTTTTATATACAGAAATCTCACTAAATTAAGAAAACTGTTTTCTCATTCATGATGTATTCTGTTTCCATTTGTAATGCATTCGTACATCATATATGTGATATGTTGGTATCTGAGGCACTGACACGAGCACTTAGTACTACACTATAGTAGATGATTACCTTGCTATTATTAGCTGTTTCAGGTTATATATTATTATGGATTTTATGGTATGACCTAAGATAGAGTCATACATGCGATTTCTGCTCGGTGATGTTTTCTACTCACGAGTTGGCAACTCACCCCCGTTGTGCCACAGTTTCTTGTATGTTTTGCTGTACAGGTTTCCTTGGCGGCTTTGCTGGCAAACTGTTTCCTTCCAGGTGATTGCTTTGGTAGGTGGGTTCACTAGCATCGTGACTACCATGGTACTTTATTTATATTCAGTTGTATCTAGTAAACTCCATCAACCAGACTTGTATTTATTTGGTAGATTTAGAAGACCAGTGTATATTCTTTCGATCATAGAGTCGCGCGCATGTATTTATGATTCTTCTCTGGTTTTCGTGAGGCTATTGGTTTTATTCTGAGTTTTGATCCTCGCCCTTTGGCGTTGTATATTATACTGCTTGCGTGGTTATTTCCGCCAATTGGCGAAGAGCAAGCTCCCGCTTGGGATGCCTTTATTCATTATGTGTATCTCATGTGTTGTACCCGATTAAGGCCAGTATTTACAAAGGAGACTCTGCCGAAATTTTCGGGAAAATAGGATGTTGCTTTTAATTGTTTAATGCCACTTATTTTTTTAATACCACTTGCTTAAAAACAAGTTTTCCGTCACTTCTTCTTTAAAATGGTTTAGATTTCTAGGCTTTTGACTTACTTGAATTAGGTGAGGTCCTATAGACTTCACATGATTCAGGTGCGAGTCACGTGACATTTCGGGTCGTGACACTCCACTTCCATCTCAAATTATCATCTCAAAATCTTTATAAAAACCATATACTCCCTTCATAAAGGATGATCCCCATCTCTCTACAAACCCATCGGACCTTTCAAAGTTGGATTTTGATGACCTTGGGCATCTAGGGTTTTTCTTGAGTTGCCAAATGAGGTATATCTTCTTTCATTTAGTTTAGTTTTAAGTTTCCTTGGATCCTAGTTTAGTTTAGAGTTAAACATGTTAGGTTAGTGATGTTTGGAAAATCCTAAGAGAGGGTTTGGGTGATTGTGTGGATTTATGATGTTTAGGGGCTGTTACGAGACCATAGGGAATTATTTCAAGACCTGGAAATGAGTATAGAACCCAAAACACGGACTTAGGAAATTACCCATATCGGTTTTGTGAAGTTATGTTGGCCTACAGGGAATCTGGGGCAACCTGGGAAGTTTCTGAGTTAAACAAACAACTCCAGAGATCTATTTAAGACACCAGGAGACCACCCTAGGAAAACGGACCACAACGGAGCACCCTGGGCCGAGCAGGCCGGTTTTGGGGGCTATGTGGCCAGCCAAAATGTGGCATTTGGTGCTGAAATTGGTTCTGTAGCTCACTTATCTCATATACTACACCCTATACTTGCTAGTTTATCTCCATTTTACCTGAAATCAAATCTGTGAGTGATTTCTTTAGTTGTTGTTTTGGTTTGGGGTTATACTTTACATATTTTAGAATTCGGAGATTTAGTATTTGATATTGTATTAGGTCGTTGGATATTTGTACGTCAACGAAGAGGGTTATTTGGTTGTTTTTGCATGCGTAGCCTATAGGTTCTAACTTATAGGAAATTCGTGTGCCATATCGGATTTCGGAACATGATGTTAATAGCATTTGTGATTGTGTATTTCTTGTAGGTATCTCACATGGACTTCCGAGATGATGAAGCACATCGACTATGACTGAACGAGGAGTTCCGTAGGTGAGTAGATCTATATCTATGAGGGAAGTCGGGTGGATGGCGTATAGCACCCCCGCAAGTTCTTGATGGAAACCGATATATAGAATATGGTTAAGGAAACCTAGATTAGAAAACTTTGGATAGGGTTAGAAAGATAGTTAGAGATGATGTGAATGATTTAATATATATATCGAGATATGAGATGGAAACTATAGGGATATGACTCTTTGACATAATATGATCGAAATGATGTCTCGAATGGATATATAAGGATATGAAAAGTGAACGTGAACCACGATATATAGATAGGTAGTGCACGAGAATAAATAGGAGTTTTAGAGTAGCATGAAACGAGATTAATAAGTTAGAATGTGTATATAAAATTGACTTGATGTAAGATGACTTGATGTGATGAAAAGAATATTCGATGTGATATGATGACTTGATTGATATGTCGGTATACGGATGCGAGTCGTTATGAGAAGATTGATACCTTTACCTGTCCCCTGATATTAGATGGTTATGGATGTGACCTGGGATATAGGTATATAGATTTATATAATGTTGTGAATCATGAGTGATATGTCGTACGAGACGTTAGGTCCGTACCCTCATTGTCATAAAGCTTGATAGAATCCCTACTTGTTTAATACCGTCATACGATGATTTACCATACGTGATGAGTTTCATAATGATTGATCCATACCCTTGACTAGAGGATGTCGTACAATGGATTATACAGTACGTGATATTGTGAGGCTGGATGCCGATAGATAGATTCACCGACTCGGTTATGATTAGACACATATACCTTATAGCATTTAGCTGACGATTTACTTTATGCTACGTTCATGTCATTCTCATTGCATTACGAATACCTGTGCTAGTACACTTACACCATTATCGATGATGCGTATATTACACTTACACAGATTGGTCGGCTCACACACTTCATCATCGATAATTGCTATGTCACTTACATAGTATAATTGATGCATCATGATATGACTCCTTGCATGATTTACTTGCTATGTTCACATCATTACGATATGTCGCATGATATACTGATATTGTCACATCACTGTTTCATGTTGCATGATATACGGATGTGCTTACATTTTGTTATATGTCGCATACATCATGCTTTACGATTATATGCACGGAGATGCTATTTCCATGAGATTTCTGGATTTGAGAACCGCAGTTTAATTTCAAAGGAAATTGTGTATTGTTTTAAAAAAATGTGGTTTCTCTTGATATGATATTTCGAGACGTCCACCATGAGTTTTCTCGGTTCTGAGAATTCGTTTTCGAGACCCAATTCGAGGAGTGGAGGAACCGTCTGCGGGTACATGGTAGACCCGGTAAGATACCACGGGGCAAGAGAGAGATTTCGTAGGGATGACGATGAACCTAGCAGAGGGACCACTACCTACCGGTGATAGTATTTGGACCTAGCGGTTATCCAAAAGATACCGACCGGAGTCATGAGATGGATATGAGGGCCGACTAGAGTATTGCGGCGCCTGAGGGCCGATCAGAGGATGTGGCGCCTGAGATATATGAGGATTTACGTGTCGTGTTGGACACGGGTTTCATGATGTTTCGAGTGTCGATGTTGGACACTCAGGTTCCAAGATCTTGATGTGTCACTGATGGACACGCGTTGGTTTATATCCTCATATTTACATGCATATCCTTTCATGATATTTACATGCATTATGTTGTTGTGTCATTGGTTGACACATGGATGAGATCCACTGCATATAGGCATTGAGTATATTGTTGGCACATATTTACACATACGGTCACCCTAGATATCATAGTATTACCTTTAAGATATAGTTGACTTAGAAAATCATTATTTTATTCGATTTCTACCTGATGATGTTTTTTACTCACGAGTTGGCAACTCACTCCCGTTGTGCCACAGTTCTTGCAGGTTGACCGCATGGATCGGTAGCGGCATCGTTGGCACACAGCTTGCATTCGAGTGACTTGCTTCGGTAGGTGGTACATGTTGGATCGTACCCCTCTTTTATTTATTATTCTTGTTGTATCTAGTTAACTCCATCAAATCAGAAACTAGTATTTGTATTAGTAAGACTTAGCAAGACTTATAGTTGCAAGACTTGAGCGATGGATTATATGTTCGCTTGGTGGGTTGATTTCTTGCTATATTCTTTATCCTTTGTGTGGATCTTCGCCGTTGGGCGTCGTATACATATATACTGTCTTGCGTGGTTGTGATTCCGTCGATTGGCGAAGAGCTAGCTCCCGCTTGGGGATGCCTTTATCATTATTATGTATATATGGTTTTGGATCAAAATATACAAAGGAGCTGCTGCCCAAATTTTTAAAAGATGAAACATGTTTTTCAACTAGTAAATCCACTTGCATTTTTCGTGTTCCTTTATCTATATATTTAAGAAAACATTTGATTTCATTATACCTACATTTCAAAACTTCACCTCTTTTATTTTCTTAAAAAGTTTAGATTTCTGGGCTTCGGCTTATTTGAATTACGTTATGCCTTTAGACGTGGCGTGATTTAAGTGCCGGTCACGAACAATATTTTCGGGTCGTGACATATGCAACCCATGCCAAGGATCTAACTAGAAAATTAGGAGTTAAGCTAGCATGTAATCAAACATTACACTAAGTGAATGAGGAATACAACCTTTGTAGACCGGTCCTTCACTTCTAAAACTCCGTGTAGTAGTCCCTTCGCTCTAAGTAGTGATTTCCCGAACTCTAATAAAGGTCCGCAAGGCAAAAGGTGTAAGTACGCGGCGGCGCCCGACCATCTGACAGATGCCGATATGCGGAACAAAACTTTTACGACTGGCGCTATCGCGTACTTTATCCCGGATCGCCCATTAAAGCTAAACCAAGAAGTTGTAAAGAGGGTAGAATTGTTATACCGAATGATCCGAGTCCTTCGGTCTTCAACCATCATCCCACGCTATGTTGCAACTGATCCGAACTTGCTCGATCTCCGGTCTCGTCGTCCTGGTGGCACCACGTCGACGGATCTTTAAACGGGCTCCCGCCTCTGAACCGAGGCAACTCGATCGTCAAGTTTGCCAAAAGAGACGACCAAGATGAAGTAGAAAATGAGTAGAATACGTTGTCTCGTTACGTCCAAGACTATGGACGAACGGTTAAAAGAAGTTGCCATTTGGATCAATCGAATTGAGAAATGAGCAATCTAATTTTCATGAAGCCAAAACCATAATGTTTTTAATCAAAAATGAATCTCTCTCACACAAGAGGGGCCGGCCACATTTTTATGAAGAGGAGGGTGAGTGTAGGAGCTTGCAAGAGGGTGACCATATCCATCATACTTATCATAACCTAACAACAAAGCATGAATCACTAGAAATCAATAAATGCAAACCAATCACATTAAACCTAGTCATCCTCCATCATTAATGAACCATTAATGACTCTAATGAGTCACAAGCCTAATCATCACTTCTAGAACCTTCTAGAAGCATGACTCACTCAGAAGACGAAAAGAAAAATCCGTATTTAACCGAATGTCAAATACGGCTGATAGAAAACTGGAAACTGGCAACTTCCAAAAATCATCCCGAAACGAATTTCAGGATAACCCCGTATCGGTATAAACATACCCGCATTTGTATTACGACCGAATACAAATGCAACTGAGACAAAGATATTATATCTACACAGTATAATACTGGGTTCCGGCTTAAACCAAAGCCTACCAGTATTATCTGCCCGAAAACTGACACGTGCGAAAATGCACGTGCATTTTCCGAACCATGCCATAAACCCATACGGCCTCTACAACATTTCGCCCGAACTTGGGAAAGTGTCGGTGGGGGACTCTAATGACTCATCAACACACTGGCACTGGGTATAACCCTAGCACGTCAGAGGTACAAGCTGTACGTAACGTTTTGCCTATATATTGATTGGAAGGGAAGCTGACGAGAGAACTCATCTATAAACCCTACTGAGCCTGACAGTGACAATAACCGTACAGTCCGGAACATTTGTCTATGAGTATCGCATATACGGCTTAGGGGGTCGGTAAACGTAAGACCCCCAATAGCTGCATAAATCGTGTCAGAGAGCAGCCCAGAACACTCTGATATACTACTGGTATGCCTACCAGTATATCTCGATTACCCTGGCCAGGGATTTCGTGTAATGGCTCTCCTAAACACAGCGCGATCTCACCCCCAATACCGGGAGAGACGAATCCCCGAAGATCCGCTCACTTGCCTCCAATGTGGCTCGGGACTGTACCCAAAATATACCTGTTTGCACGACTCCTTTGACCCGTGGTAGGGTATAAATCAAAGCACAGTGGGAACTCACACGAGACAAATGACGACCTCAGGTCAATGAACTAACCTGTACACATGTCACCAGGGAACTGCTATCTGACGATATGTATAATACCAACTAGCATGTTCCCGGCGAGTCCTGTCCGGTGTACTCATAACCTAATGAGCACCTGTATACATCTTAGGTGATCCAACTGACACCAGTGGCTTGTAAGACCGGCCACCGCCCCTCGTCGGGGTCTCGACTGTATACACTAGTCTACTCCGGAGTATCGATGCCCTGTCTCGAAACTCCCACGACTAGGGACACTTTAAGGATGTGCTTATAGACCCCAGCTCCCACATATATGATCGCCATCATACTGCTGGTAGTCAAACAAGAATCCTATGGGCTCTATCATGATGATAAAGACAAACCAGATAGCATACTATCATCTTGAGTAAGACTGTTTTATCGGTATAGATCCCCTTTCAATCATTGCAATCACGTACCTGCGATCCAATAATTGACTTAGAGGGCACTATATCCAACAATCTCCCACTTGCACTTAAGGCTAATTATTGCGATGTCTCGTACTCACAGCTCATGTGATACCGAACATCCAACTCCTCTACTAATCAGTTTCACAAAGCTCGTTTGTAAAACTGTTGTATTCGAGAAATAGCATCAGTGAGTGGATCCGCCTTGAAGTTTCTTTCTATGTCTCTCTTAATCTCAAGTTCGCGGAGAAAACCATCTCCCGAATTGAGTAATACGTGTCTTAGAATATGTCTGGATATCTGATGGGACCTAGTTCATAAATGAACTCCAAATCCAAACTTCTTAGACTGTATCGATCACAGAAACTAATCAGTGTCCAGCACCTAGCCTCCCACAGTATCCTCTTGGACCGCCTGTCCATAATACTGTCCCTCGTCTGAGGAAAAAATATAACCTTGACAATCATTCTGTCATTTATGTCACCTTTGAAGCCTGGAATGATAACCGTCTCCCGAAGGAGGCCGCCGTTATCAAATCCGTAGAACATCCACTTATGTTCTAAAAACTGCTTCCTAATGTTTCTCCAGGATTGGATTAATATAAACTTATCGCATCTAGTGCAATAACAACATCTGGTGTGGTACTTGACATCTCACGATTGACTCAATTGCCTAAGCAAGTGATCTGCCAATCATGCACATCCCTCTCCCCTTTAGTCTGTAAGACACCTTTAGAGAGGGTGACTCCATCACCTGCAGGTACACCACCATGCCAGGAGTCATTTATTCTAAAATACTATTAGAATACTGTCAAAGTACCCTCATTGGGAAACTACCCAAATCTAGATCTAAAACCATTAGATCTAGTAATCAGAATGTCAGATATTATATCCATATCCTTTATGGAGAAACAACTGTGTGACGACCACAGTACAACCGATCGTAGTATATGAATTTTACTTCCTATTCTGTGTATGTCATCAAAATACCAGGACATCACACCATACTACCTTCTTAACAGATCCATCCCTTATTCTGATGAAGTCAAACCTATGACTGTCACATCAAAAATAGATGATTTATCTCCGCTATTTCTTCTCAAGTCTATAAATAGACACTAGCTACTTGCCCACCATGCTTCCGCTGCTCCCACTGAATACAACAACCCTCTGGCAGAATAATATATAAGTGTACTTCTAAAACTAGTTCAGAATGACGCTATACATTTCTTCCTGCCGGGTCTCATAGTCTGGAACAACAGTAGTGTCAAGTCTGGGTAAACTAGAACCTCCCTGTCACCGTCCTTGAGGCTACCGGAGTACCTCTCGGGTGTCTGAGGTTACCCACCATATCTGCGGAGTGGCTATTGGAATGTCAAACCTGATTGAATATATAGGTCCTATTAAACTTTCCGTAATTGTTTGCGGTTCTGGAATCACTTCCAGTTCTACCATGCTCCCACTACTGTTTTTCTGAAAAAATCCATTTTAATAAAACTGTGGCGAGTCAAGAACAATATCACTATTGATCTTCTGGATGGTAGAAAATCAACCCTCGTCGAGGCTAGGGTCAACCCACAAACTGCCATTACAGAAACGTGCCTTGAGTTATCCAGTGTCTGGTTTTAAGCATAAGCTGGACAACTCCTTGAATCTTATCATCGTTAAGATATGAATCGTTCTATATCCAATATAGAAACTTTGGCACTTATTTAATTGGAACTAAATTCTAATCATGCAGCTGTCTCCAGTGCATATCAACTTAATGGAGAGAGGCTAATCAGTATTATTCAACTTAGGAATCCATCCAATTACGAGTAACCTGAAAGAGAAACAAGTTTCTCAAAACCATTACTATCAACTGAATACTAATCACAAGAATCTACATCTTCGATTTCTTTGAAGAATTCCGATACTTGCGATACGTGGTTCTCTACTTTATTCCTATACCCACAACTTCTCAGAACTTAGACATTGTATTTCTACGAAACACTTGTCTAAAAACTAGAGAAGTTACAAGTAAACAGAATATAGTATGAGGACCAACCCCTTTGTCCTGATGGACACTGGACAACATACATTACTCTGTATAAGTCCGCTGAGTTGAATAACTCAAAACATGTGCATCGTAGGTTGAAAAATGTACCCAGGCGATTTCCTCAAATATCACCAATTACAACGAATTTCGATATAATGAGGATTATCACCTAATTTCCAAAAACTTGCTCCCACTCAACATCTGTAAAATCATGCAGATGTGAGAATCGTTCCTGGTAAATACATACCCTGGAGTAAGTATCCAATCGGGAAATCAGTTTTCTATTAACAATGCACAGTGAATATGAAACATAAATATGTTTTGTAGGGGTTTCCTGGTATTCCTAGTAATGCCTCTTCCATAATCCAAATCATGACTTTAACCGTATATTTCCCTGCCATCTTTCCATTTCCCTTTATTTGTCTTTAGTCGTTACCTTCTGTACACCATCATTAGGCTAAGTTGTTTTCTTCCTTCCTTACCGTTCGGCACCAGCCTATGGTTTGGAAGAAGAATATCCAGTAAGCATAATAGGTGTACCCTCCTAATCCTAGGAGTACTCGCAACTTGAGAGAAGGTGATGATAAAAACAACTGAATAATACCTTATTCTTATTTCTCCTGAACCAGAATCCATCCTCGAAAAAAATGTCTTTCGAGTTCGTATATATACATACGATGGATTTATCCAATGGAATTGGATGTTCGTGGTGATACGGGTTGTTCTGGAGAAATCAAAGGTGAAGTAGGAGTGGCGATGAAATACGTGATTTGGTCATGAATGTAAATAGTCGCAATTTACTTTGCCCTCTTTCTAATTCCTTTATCTTGTCTTTACATATTACCTTTTGCACACCCTACTTAGGCTAATTGGTTTTCTTCATTCCGTACCGTTCGGCACCAGCCTATGGTTTGGAAGAAGACTATCCAATAAGCATAATAAGTGTACTCTCCTAAACCAAGGAGCCCTCGCAACCTGAGAGAAGGTGATAATAAAAGTCAACTGAATAAACCAGTTCTATTTCTCCTGAACCTGGATCCATCCTCAAAGATGTCCCTTTGAGTTCGTATATAACCATACGATGGATCTATCCAATGGAAGTGGATGTCCGTAGTAATACGGGGTGTTCTGAGAAATACAAAGGGTAAAAGAAAGAGCAGCAATGACTTATGCAACTATAGACAATCCAAAAGCCAGTATTTTAAGAAGGTTCGGTCAACTTTGGTCACTGAGTTATAGTCTGGGGTCGGTCAAAAGTCGCTGCCAAAGAGAGAGAGAGAGAAGAAACACTCTGCGTGCACTCTAGCCTAAATCAGAATGGTTATCATTTTATCTAATTAGGAAACCTCCCACTGTTTTCTCAAATTCTCCTCCAAACCTGAAAGAAGAATTAGTCGGGGTCACCCGAAGAGTAAACCAACTCATCAGTGAGAATCAGGATCCAACTATCATCGCATGATAACTTGATGGAAGCCACTCAAGTCATCACACTCCAGAAGGTATGCGCAAGTCTGGCAAGTTTCTTGTATGTTTGAAACTCCCGATGTAATTTTTTATCCCATGCTCTTATGACCTTGACGTAGGCCAACAAATCATAAGCAACATGTCAAGTTCTACCCGTCGTTGTCCTGATCAACTTAAGTCATCGTACAAGCCCTTGACGTAGGCCAACAAGGTGTACGTCTGACTTAAACTAATGCATCTATCTATGCAACAAATGAATACCCAGCAGCTACCAAACACTATATCTTGACGTAGGCCAACAAACATAGCTTGAATACTACTGACCATCCATAAGAAACGACGGAGGATTACGGCTGGTTTTTGGCGAAAAACCTTTAACGTAATGAACCTGATCTTGTTGAAGGAACCTGATAGCTTTATAAAAATATATAGTAGCGAAAACCTTTTGCTAAAGAAGTCACACCCGGTGAAGGGATCTCGACTCTTTCCTCGTGGAATGAGGTGCAGGATATTCTAACTGAACACCGCTATGCAAAACAAAAGGAAACGTCTTTGTAATAATTTTAAAATTTGTTCCAACAACATCAAATATAGGTTTGTTTTATCTTTGCATTGATAAGAATCAATGCAGTCCCATCAATCAATCACACCAGAAAAGAACGAAAATAAAATGTACGTATATGCCATCCGCATTCGTCACTGGGTCCCATCATCACCCGTTAGGTTACTTAACTAACGACAGAGCGGGGACTGGACTAGCGCGGGTGTAAAACATATACAACATCTAATAGTATATATACTAATATACAGTAATCGCTCCAGGCGTGATAATATGCAACATTACAGAAAAGTAATAAGCATCACAGAACAATACAGATAAACTGGGATCCCCGGGTTTCACAGAGCCGCTACTGAAACTCGATGTTCCCCTGGTCGTGTGGATAGCCTGTGCAATGAAACCTGGACCCCTACGGGTGCGGCAAGTTACCCACCAAAACCTGAAGCGAGGTAGTCCCCACAACATAGTGAATGGAATACCCGGCACTTCACGGAATCCGGTAAATTGAGCACCCCACCTTGGGTCAACCTGTACCCCCTACGAGTGCGGCGAATAGTCTGCCAATTCTAGAGTGAGGTCCCTTTGCCTCTCAATGCCGGGAGATATGAACCCATTGCCCTCCAGAACCTGGCTATTCGTACACCCCACCGCGGGGTAAACCTAGTACAGTAAATAAAAAATAGTACAACAGGTACATCGACCGCAACCTGGTCGTGCCCCAAAAGAATATTATACAAACAGGCAGTGACGGCAGTCCACAAGTCGGACGCTCGCCCCGCAATATCAAATGTACAAATAAATCTGAACAACACTATCATTGCACCCTGCTATCCACCACAACAAATCCGCAACATTACAGCACAACACAGAACATCAACGCGAATGTCACGTTCGCAAACCCGTCTAAAAGAACTATAGCAATCAGACGCGGTTTACCGATCAAATGACATTCCCGGTCGGAGATATAATGAAAGTACTGAAAACTAACAAGTTTAAAATTTCGATCGACTAAATTTCCCAAAGTGGGCCCCACATACATCTGGTGTACAGTAACAAAATTTTGGCCCAAAATATATATACCAAAAATCACCATTTCCCATGAGAAACCCACTGGAAAAATTTGGTGCACTGTTCCCACAAAAGCGCGGCGGATCAGCGGCCAAACCATGGTTTTGGCCGCGGATCCGCGGTCGTTTTGTGGGATCACGTGCCCAAATTTCACCAGTATTCTTAAAAAACCCTGCATGATTTTTTGAAATGCTCAAAATGAATTTTAGAACATTTTAAAAAATCGACAGAAACATCATGTACAGAAAATTGTGATTTCGCGAAATCCGTTCGATCGATCTTTTAAACGCGTTAGCACAAGTTAGTATAGCTTAATGGTGAGGCTCTGATACCACTGTAAGTACGCGGCGGCGCCTCGACCATCTGACAGATGCCGATATGCGGAACAAAACTTTTACGACTGGCGCTATCGCGTACTTTATCCCGGATCGCCCATTAAAGCTAAACTAACAAGTTGTAAAGAGGGTAGAATTGTTATACCGAATGATCCGAGTCCTTCGGTCTTCAACCATCATCCCACGCTATGTTGCAACTGATCCGAACTTGCTCGATCTCCGGTCTCGTCGTCCAGGTGGCACCACGTCGACGGATCTTTAAACGGGCTCCCGCCTCTGAACTGAGGCAACTCGATCGTCAAGTTTGCCAAAAGAGACGACCAAGATGAAGTAGAAAATGAGTAGAATACGTTGTCTCGTTACGTCCAAGACTATGGACGAACGGTTAAAAGAAGTTGCCATTTGGATCAATCGAATTGAGAAATGAGCAATCTAATTTTCATGAAGGCAAAACCATAATGTTTTTAATCAAAAATGAATCTCTCTCACACAAGAGGGGCCGACCACATTTTTATGAAGAGGAGGGTGAGTGTGGGAGCTTGCAAGAGGGTGACCATATCCATCATACTTATCATAACCTAACAACAAAGCATGAATCACTAGAAATCAATAAATGCAAACCAATCACATTAAACCTAGTCATCCTCCATCATTAATGAACCATTAATGACTCTAATGAGTCACAAGCCTAATCATCACTTCTAGAACCTTCTAGAAGCATGACTCACTCAGAAGACGAAAAGAAAAATCCGTATTTAACCGAATGTCAAATACGGCTGATAGAAAACTGGAAACTGGCAACTTCCAAAAATCATCCCGAAACGAATTTCAGGATAACCCCGTATCGGTATAAACATACCCGCATTTGTATTACGACCGAATACAAATGCAACTGAGACAAAGATATTATATCTACACAGTATAATACTGGGTTCCGGCTTAAACCAAAGCCTACCAGTATTATCTGCCCGAAAACTGACACGTGCGAAAATGCACGTGCATTTTCCGAACCTTGCCATAAACCCATACGGCCTCTACAACGTTTCGCCCGAACTTGGGAAAGTGTCGGTGGGGGACTCTAATGACTCATCAACACACTGGCACTGGGTATAACCCTAGCACGTCAGAGGTACAAGCTGTACGTAACGTTTTGCCTATATATTGATTGGAAGGGAAGCTGACGAGCGAACTCATCTATAAACCCTACTGAGCCTGACAGTGACAATAACCGTACAGTCCGGAACATTCGTCTATGAGTATCGCATATACGGCTTAGGGGGTCGGTAAACGTCAGACCGCCAATAGCTGCATAAGTCGTGTCAGAGAGCAACCCAGAACACTCTGATATACTACTGGTATGCCTACCAGTATATCTCGATTACCCTAGCCAGGTATTTCGTGTAATGGCTCTCCTAAACACAGCGCGATCTCACCCCCAATACCGGGAGAGACGAATCCCCGAAGATCCGCTCACTTGCCTCCAATGTGGCTCGGGACTGTACCTAAAATATACCTGTTTGCACGACTCCTTTGACCCGTGGTAGGGTATAAATCAAAGCACAGTGGGAACTCACACGAGACAAATGACGACCTCAGGTCAATGAACTAACCTGTACACATGTCACCAGGGAACTGCTATCTGACGATATGTATAATACCAACTAGCATGTTCCCGGCGAGTCCTGTCCGGTGTACTCATAACCTAATGAGCACCAGTATACATCTTAGGTGATCCAACTGACACCAGTGGCTTGTGAGACCGGCCACCGCCCCTCGTCGGGGTCTCGACTGTATACACTAGTCTACTCCGGAGTATCGATGCCCTGTCACGAAACTCCCACGACTAGGGACACTTTAAGGATGTGCTTATAGACCCCAGCTCCCACATATATGATCGCCATCATACTGCTGGTAGTCAAACAAGAATCCTATGGGCTCTATCATGATGATAAAGACAAACCAGATAGCATACTATCATCTTGAGTAAGACTGTTTTATCGGTATAGATCCCCTTTCAATCATTGCAATCACATACCTGCGATCCAATAATTGACTTAGAGGGCACTATATCCAACAAAAGGAACAAGCTTGCTTGAAGTCTTCGAGGCCGAAGATGATCTACGTCGAGGAAACTCCAACTCAAGCTACCTCTTCTCTAATTGGGAATTAGTGAAGCAAATAACCTAAACTAAATGGATAATCTAGAATAGGTTGATGAAGTAGGATTTTTGCTCACTTTAGAATAATTTTTCTCACTATATTTCTTCACATTCCAAAATGCTAGAGAGAAAAATTGGAATGAAGAAGAAGATGAAGATGAGAATGGAATGAAAAATCAATATGTGAGAATAACAACCATGGGTGAGATAATATCTCATATAACACATGTAGAGACTTAACCATGGCTAATCATAATGGTTGGGTTAATAAATATCTTAAGTAAAACAAAATTAGTGGACTAAGTCAATGGTTCCACAAGCTTCCACTAAGCTCCAAACCATGACTAATTTCCACCTAATTTTAATTTACTTTAAAGAAATAAAACCCTTCATTATCATAAGCATGGTGTGAGTCTCATACACCCATGTTGCATGTAGCAACTAGCATGACACAATAATATATATCACATATATATTGAATGTACCCTAGTGAGAAAAAGAAATGCTTAAGTGAGCTAATATTAGTTAATGAAAAATTAACATATCAAATATATATAATCATACATTAAATTATTAAATCAACATTTGATTTAATAATCCGGCTATATCACATATAATCGACTAATATTATTTGTATCAACTTATCGAATTAACACTTGATTCGATAACCCGGCTATATCACATACAACCGAACGATACCACATATTGCGAGATTAGAATACGGTATCACATACGCGTATTCATCTCGGTCCCGCACATATCACATATGTGCTCTTACTTCGTTTCTCCTGAGCCAGGAAACCTCTGTGTAGGACTCTAAAGACTCGTCAATACGCTACCAGTAGGCAATGGTCATATCATATACCCACAAACCGTCAGCGGCACTAGCTGTATGTAATGGCTCTCAGGTATTGAGCAATCAAAAGATCAACAAGCAGGCTTGCTCATACTCCCGTGAATCCAATAAGTAAACTACCGTACAGTCCAGTCTCTTCGTCTGATATGTCGTATATCGTGGCATGGGGGTAGTAAACGTCAGACCCCAATAGCTTGATAAGTCATGCCGATATGAGGCTCATAACGGTTCGAGAAACTACTGATAACACTTACCGGTAAATCTCAACAATCCTAACAAGGGATTTCCTGTTATGGCCAATCAAGCACGGCGCAATATCAACCCCCAATACCGAGAGAGACGAAATCCCCTCCTATCGCTCATTGCCTCCATGTGACTTAGGACTGTACCCAAAAACCACCTGTTTGCAAGACTTAGTGGAGCCGTGGTAGGGTGGAAATCAAAGCACAGCGGGAGACACACAAGACTCTATGACGATCTCGGGTCGGCAGACTAAACTGTACCAGTGTCACCAGAGAACTACTATCTGACGTGAGGTATAATACCATCTAGGAGTTCTCGGCGAGTCCTGTTCAGTGTACACAGTCTCCACTGAGCACCCGTATACAATCTTTGATGTCAAACACCAATGGATTTGGGATCATCGTGTTAGTTATATGTATGCCCTAGAGGCTATTACTGTACATACGATGCATATTGTAGTAAATGCTTGGACATATATAAGGAGGACTTTCTTGCTCGACATGATAGTATGCTATCTGGTTACTCTTTACCTTAACGTGTACACTGATTGTCTCTCTGTTACATGTTGGTAAAGCCCTTAGGATATGTACTCGACTACTGGGACTATGATGAGATCATACTAGTGGGACCACGGTAGTCGACGAGTACTTCCTATAACTGTTCCTAGTCGAGGGTGTATCGAGACAGGGCATCGATACACCAAAGTAGACTAGCGTATACGCATCTTGACCCATATGATGGGCGATGGATGATCCCATATCCATCGGTGTTTGACATCAAGGATGGTGTACGGGTGCTCAGTGGATACTGGGTACACTGGACGGACTCGCCGAGAACTCCCAGATGGTATTATACCTCATGTCAGATGGCAGTTCTCTGGTGACACTGGTACAGAGTAGTCTGTTGACCCGAGATCGTCATAGAGTCTTGTCTGATTCCCACTGTGCTTTGATTTCCACCTTACCACGTCCAAGAGGGCATGCAAAACGGTGGTTTTTGGGTACAGTCCTGAATCACTTGGAGGCAATGAGAGATAGAAGGGGATTCGTCTCTCCCGGTATAGGGAGTTGATGTTGTGCTGTGTTCGATTGGCTATAACCGGAAATCCCTGGCCAGGGTTGCTGAGATTTACTGGTAGGTGTTACCAGTAGTTTCTCGAACTGTTATAAACCTCATATCGACACGACTTATCAAGCTACTGGGGTTTGACGTTTACCACCACTAGGCGAGATATGCGACATATCAGACGAACAGACCGGACTGTACGGTAAGTGTTACTGGTTGGATTCACAGGAGTGTGAGCGGGCTTGCTCGTTGATCTTCTGATCACTCAATACCCGGGTGGCCGTTACGTTTAGCAGACCGCTTGCGGCTTGTGGGTGTTTGATATGATCATCACCTACTTCCGGCGTATTGACGAGTCTTTAGAGTCCTACACAGAGGTTTCCTGGCTCAAGCGAAACGAAATAGGAGAGCATATGAGATATGTGCGGGACCGAGAATAATGCCAGTATGTGATACTGAATTCTATTCTCGCGATTTGTATCATCGGATGGTTATATAAGATATAGCCGGGTTACCGAATCAAATGTTGATTCGATATATTGATACACATGATATCAGTCGGTTATGACCGGATCGTTAAATCAAGTGTTGATTTAATGATTTAATGTATAATTATATATTTGATATATTACTTTACATTAACTAGTATTGGTTCACTTAAGATGTTTTTCTCACTTGATTGTGCATATTGTATATATGATATATGTTTGTGCACTAGTTTGTATCATGTTTGATGGTACATGTAAACTTGGGTGTGTGTATGCTTTAAACCATGTTTAGGTTAATGGTTAGGGTTTTAACTTATTTATTTATTTTACTCATTTATTTTTGGCAAAAACAAAAATGGTGGCTTTCTTTGTTTTATTCTTGAAGTTTCATGAAACTTCAACCATTTTGTTTTTTCCTTAACCTAACCATTACACCTAAACCCTAGTTTATTCTTTACATGTGTTTACTTCACCCATGGTTGCATTATGATAAGATTCACTTGACTTATTATTTTAAAGAGGATAGTTTTTCTTTCTTCATCTTCTTCATCTTCTTCATCTTCTTCAAGTGAAGAAAAATTTTCTTGAAAATTTCCAAGTCATGAAGTCAAGTGAGAAATCCAAATCCAAAGTGAACCCACTTCCTATTTCTTCATCCTCTACCACTTGCCATGTTGTATAGGGTGTTTTCTTCACAAGGTTCATGACCAAGTGAAGATGGAGCTTGAGTTAGAGTCGCCTCGACGTAGATCATCTTCGGCATCGAAGTCAACGACTTAGCCCGATCATTTCTCCGATAAAACCAACGCTAGAGTCCGGGATCCCGATGATCGCAGTGGAGGGACGTCAACACGGAGCTAAAAAAGTGGAGGACCGGATCTACAAAGGTTATAATCCCTTTCACTTATTAGTAAAGTTGTTTGCTAGCTTTTAGTTTCTCCTATCCTCTAGTTAACGATCTTCATTAGGGTTTCTCGGCACATAAATTTTTGAATTTGGCATGGTTGATACCTTATGGAACCTCATGAGTGTGCCTAGGAACCCTACAGAGGTATCAGAGCCAGGTTAGAGCTTTAGGCGAAGTGTAGACGATGTTAGAAATCCGATCGAACCTTGAAACCCTAAAACTTGACCACTCTCTGTAAATTTTCTGAAATTGTGGATTTTTGTGCATTAAAAATTGTCAAAAAATTCAGCAGGGTTTTCTAGGTACTGTGGAGCACGTGACCCTAACTCGTCCAATGCGCCGCGTAACCGCGGCCCCACCCTGCCTTGGGCGGCGGTTCCACGGCCATAATGATGACTCTGGGCACGTGCTTTGCACAGTAATGCCCGACTATATTTCCTCTGTTTTCTTGGAATTTTTAATTTGCACTCAACAGTTGAGTTTTCTGGGTTGTATTGGGGACTTGGTGTTTCGATCGGAAAGTTTAACTTCGTCTATGTGTTTTTCCGCGTAATTTTAGAACGTGTTAAAAAGTTCGACCGAATATAAATACCCAATTCTTCCCCTGCCGGGAAATTTCCAAGTGTTGGATTTTTTCCGTAGTTTAAGAACGTTCTAACTAGTGCAAGTAACGCGATGGACCCTCTAGAAGACAACAAACCTTAACTCGATTATGTGACCGTCTTGAACTGCCCTTTGAACTTAGGGTTTGGGGCAGTACGGCGTGCTACATGTGAGGCGTTGGCTTGACCTTTCTACGGCTGGACCGTTGGTACTGTGGCATGAAGTGGATGTTTTTAAACTTATTTCAAGTGTTGAGATGTTTCGGGAAAACTTGGGTGTTTGATTGTTCAATCGGAAAGTTTAACATTTTCTATTTATCTGGAATTTGATACAATATTTGGAATCCACAAATAGTTATGAGATAACTGATTTGGATGTTATAAATCTTGCACTTTAGTCTCACTTGATCGGTTGCCACGGAATTTTGATGCGATCAAAAGTCCGTCGCAATCATGTTGCGTATGCAGATACTCGCCGGTAAACTTAATAGACAGCCACACCCCATAGCCCCGACCAAGTGACTGTAGGAGAACCCCGTCGCCGAAAGCATCCGTTCGGGTGCTCGCGGCAGCGGTGTTCCACCTTATTGCATTTCGTCTACGGTATCGGGGGAGCGGCCGCCTACTAAAGTTTGCGACGAGCATTCGTTCAGGATATCGGGAATCTTGTTGAATTGCCCGACTTGATATTGAAAACAGTTTTCGATTTTGAGACTAAAATGCGGGGTTTATAATTGTTAGGCATGCGATGTCTAAAGAATTCATTTGATTAGGCATGCGATGTCTAAAGAGGTTGCGGATTCCAACTGTTGTAGTTTACACCTTTTTTTCTGTGACCGTAAGTGTACTATGTGATATCGCCGGTTTCGTTGCTATATGTCAACGAAAATTGGGATGGGCATATTTACTTACGTTGATGACATGTGATGTTATGTGTTGCTGGATATGTTATATTGGATCGTCGTGTTTGAATAGCCGGGTTTTTTTTATGTGAGATGAGTGTTTTTCATTTTCATTCATGTAAATACTTGTATGTAATATTCTTTTATTGGGGCACTTCCAGGTTGTGGAAGATGTCACCGTTGTTGTATATTATTTACTTTTCCGCATTAGGATAGACCCAAGGAGGGGAGCACAAGTAACCGGGTTCTAAGGTCCAGTGGGAGACCATCTCGAGGAATCGAGTCCGGGTCTCCTAACCCTAGAATTGGTAGGGTTGCTTGCTGCTCTCGTAGGGGTCTAGGGGTGTGGGATTGGCTATTCATCGCGACCGTGGAATTCGTGTTTTATACTAGCTCGTATTGAAAACACGGACGTCCTAGTATATCCAATATTTCATATATGTTTCTTCTGCTGCGTTATCTGTGATGTGATCATTTGATGTTCTGTGATAAATACTGTATATAGTATATACGATATATTATATAGACGTTACTTATGTTTTACACCCGCGCTAGCCCTGCCCCGCTCTGCCGTTAGTTACCTAACCTAACGGTGCATGAGGGGACATCGAGGCGAATGCGGATGGCATAAGTGTACGTCGTATTTATCTGTGATGTTTAGGTAACTTAAACGATGGGACTTCATTAATATGATTAATGAAAGTAAAAGAAACCTAAAAGATGTTGTGGAATCGAATTTTCAAAAACAGGTAGCTACAGTTCTTGCTTTGCATCGCGGTGTTCCTTGTAGAACATCCTGCACCTTATTCGATGAAGAAAGGGCCGAGATCCCTTCACCGGGAGTGACCCCTTTAGCAATAACTGGCAGATGCTACGACCCTCGGTTTGTCTTTTGATTGCTTCTATAGTTCTTGCTTTGCATAGTGACATATATGATATATCATGTACCTCATTCGACGAGGAAAGGGCCGACGATCCCTTCACCGGGAGTGACCCCTTTAGCAAAAACTAGAAAGCCTCAAAAACACTCCATTTTAAAATCATTTGATTCTACAACGATATCAAGTTCATTACGCAATAGGTTTTCACAAAAACCTGTCGTAGCCCTCCATCATTTCAGATAAGGACTGTTTAGTATTCGTGCTGCGTTTGTTGGCCTTTGTCAAGACGTAGTGTGCAGTAGCTGAATAGTACTTATCTGCTTATGCATATGATGCAGATTGGATTAGGGTAGTCGTGCGACCTTGTTGGCCTTTGTCAAGGGCCGTGCGAGTGGGTTTAATTCAATCAAGAAATGACGGGTTGAACTTGACTAGCAGCCTATGGTTTGTTGGCCTTTGTCAAGGTCATAGGACGCTAGGGGCAAAATATTATCGGGAATTTCAAGTGTTGAAATTTGCAATGAGATTGCATACCTTCCATGAGATAGTTGGATCCCGATACCCGCTGCGAGTAAGAGTTACTCCTGGGAGAGTTTTACACATTACAATTAGCCGATCAAGTAGGTGTCTAGAAAGGTGTTAACGAGCTTACGCATCTGGGAAAACGAGGTTTACATTAATTAGGTTCGTGCGAAAGCACGGGGGACTTCCCTCAAAGTACCGACACTGGCCTCGCTGAAAAATTGGCGAACTTGTAGCGTGTAATTAATCCCGTCTAGTCTTTCCTTTTAAGGTTTGAAGGAAGATTTGATAAAAACAGTGGGAGCCATCCTGATTAGATAAAATATATAACCAATCTAATCTTGCAAGAGCATACGCTGAGTGTTTTCTTCTCTCTCTCTCCAGGTAGCGACCATATCACGCCTTAATCAAGATAATAATACAGATATATTGACCGAACCCGCTTGTTATACTGAGCTGGGGAACGTTGGTCCCGCTCCAACTTATAATTGTTATAAGACAGAGCAGGAATTAAGGGAATACCAGATTTCCCATACCGCCCAAACGAAAAAAGTGCATGAGATGCATCTCCTTCGGGTGTGTTCATTATAAAGAACTATTTCTTAGTGTCCTTTACGTCCTGGGTATGAGATACCGGATCAGGATCCCGCATATGTAATCTGTTACATAGGCTACAGATAGGTAGAGAACTGAGAACGGGTGATAAGTTTCATGAGACAGAAAACGGTACAAGTGTTGTAGCCAAGTCTGTTGGTCACTGTCACCCTGTATTACCAGAATACATTGATTTTGAACAAATGTTATTAGATACCGAACCTGATATACAAAATCATATCAGTCTCTTTATTAGTAAAGAAAGGATATAATTTTGTATTGTTGGATAATATTTTGAACATTTCCTATATCAAGAATTGATCGGTTCAGGCACGTTATCTAAAAGCATTGACGTTCTAAATCAAACCACAGTTCTTAGTATACAGAACACACACAAGAGGAAGAGTTCAGAAATGATCGAATCCTTCTTGAGGCATTGTAGACTAGGTCATATCTATGCGACACGACTTGCTAAGTCACATTTAGATGCATATTTAAATCTGTTTGAATTTAAATCTTGTGAAACTTGCCGATCATGTCACAAAGATAAGATGACCTTAGCTCTGTTTATTGGAAACAGAGAAAGAGTTAGTGAACTCTTGGGATGATACATGTTGATGTATGAAGGTCCCCTGTCTACACATGCCAAGACCGGTTCTTTGTACTTCATTACATTCACTGATGATCTCTCTAGATTCAGATATATGTTCCTGTTGAAACATAAGTCCGAAGCTTTTGAGATATTCACAGAATATAAGTTAGAAGTAGACAACCAAAAACCGGGTATAAGTATTATGTCCTATGATAAGATCGGGGAGGAGAATACTTATGCATGGAATTCCAGGATTATTCTAAAGAAGAATGAGATTCTCTCTCGGTATTACTCCTCTGAATATACCACAGCACAACGGTGTATCGGGGCGGAGCAATCGCACCATATTAGATATGGTGTGCTCTATGATGAGTACTACTGAGTTACCTATTTCCTTTTAGGGGTTATGCACGTGAGAAGCTGCATACCTATTGAATTGGGTTCGAATCAAATCAATGCCTACCACTCCATATAAGATATGGTAAGGGAAGAGCCCATCTCTTAAGTCAGTTAAGATTTGGGGTTGTCCGGCCTATGTCTAAAAGCAAAATCCGGACAAGCTCGAGGCAAGGTCTGTAATGTAGAACTGGAAATAGTTCCAGCTATACAAACTGCAGCAGATGATTTAGTAGAACCAAAGGATTCAGTAGATACCAACGAACCTCAGCCTCTCCGCCGATCTAGTAGGGTTCCTCACCCACCTGAGAGATACTTCGGTTTCTCTATGACAGTGGGAGCGATGAATGCATCATGAGATGATGACCCAACTAGTTTCGAGCTGGCCATCAGGAGTGGGACTCTGTAAGAATGGCTGGATGCTTAGTGATCTGAGATGGAATCCTTATACACCAACAAAGTATGGACTTTGGTTGCTTTATCTGAAGAGTTAAATACCCATAAGAAGCAAGTATATCTTGAGAAGATTACTAGGTGTACATGGAAAAGTTGAGACTTTCAAACCTAGACTTGTTAAAGGTTTGCATCATAGACCAATTGTGGCTAATGATGAAACCTTTTTCTGGGGCCTATGCTTAAATCCATCCAGATCCTACTTGCCACGGCTACATACCATGACTACGATATCTGGTGGTTGGGTGTCATGACAGCTTTTCTAAAATGATGTTTTAGAAGAGAACGTCTATAAGTACACAGCCAGAGGGCTTTGTAGACAGTGGTAGCAGCGGAAACGTGTACAAGTTGCTTTATAGGATAAAACAGGCATCGCGGAGTTGGAATGTCTGTTTTGATGTAGTAGTCAAACAGTTTGACTTCATCAAAATGGTAGATGAACCTTGTATATACAAAAAGGTAGTAGGGAGTATGGTAGTGATCCTCGTATTGTACGTGGACAACATACTCTTGGTAGGAAAAGAGTTTACAATGCTACACACGGTCAATCTCCTCTTATCATAAGGATTCTCCAAATAGGATAAAGGTGATACCTCCTAAATCCTGGGATTTGGATCTATGAGATAGATCTAAATGGATGTTAGGTTTCTCACTAGGTTTAGTGAGATGGTATCAATCGATCCTTGGGAGAATCACTGGAAAAGTTCCAGGCTGATAAGCACGACTGAATGTCAGTCGCAGGCATTGCCTTTACCCTCAGTAGAGGGATGGTATGTTGGAAGAGTTCCAAGCAAGATACCGTGGCAAACTAGACGATAAAGGCTGGTAACATCGCTATTAAAGATACTACTAAAGTGGCAGTTTGGGTGTATATTGGTTCATAAGATGAACTAGGTTCCTACCATTGTGTGATAATGGAAGTGTGGCTTTGGCCCAGGAACCCTGGTCCCATCAGTGACCCAGACATAATTCTTAGGCAGTATCACCTGATCATGGAGATAGTTGATCTCCAGGGAGATCGAGGTTAGGAGAGTAGACTCAGAGGACAACACGGCGGATCCACTCACAAAGGCTTTTCCCAGAGAGAGACTATTATGGGATGGTTGAGTATGAGATACTACAACCACTGCTATCAGATGGCACAAGTGCAAGTGGGAGATTGTTAGTTATATGTATGCCCTAGAGGCCATTACTGTACATACGATGTATATTATAGTGGATGCTTGGACATATATAAGGAGGACTTTCTTGCTCGACATGATAGTATGCTATCTGGTTACTCTTTACCTTAACGTGTACACTGATTGTCTCTCTGTTACATATTGGTAAAGCCCTTATGTCACGTCCCGAAAGTACGGAACGCGACTGGCACTTAGATTACGAGACGTCTAAAGGCATACCGTAACCTAAGTCAGCCAAAGCCCAGAAGAATCTAAACCGAAAACAAAAGAGAGTGAAGGAAAACCTTTAATGAAAATGGTTTTTAAAAATCATTTAAGTTTCATAGAATCCCTTTTTAAAACATCATAAATTTTCGAAAATTTCGGCAGAGCCTCCCCTGTATTTTCTATCCCCCAAAATGGGTACAACAAGATAATAAACCTGTAATCATAAAAATGGCATCCCCAAGCGGGAGCTAGCTCTTCGCACAAGGCGGATCACAACCACATGCAATATAATAGTAATATCAAGAAAAGAGCATAAAGAAACGCAAAATACCAGAAAACACACGTCGGCTCAAGTGAGCTCGACCCAAAAGAAACCACAAATATACATATCTCTTAGTCTCATCACTAGGTCGCATATACAATATAAAGTGGTAGATGGAGAATACTAGATACAATGATAAGGCAAAAAGAAATAAAGTGTGCTCGCAACCCACCTATGGGCGATGTCGCGAGTCTGAGCAAAAGGAACTGAGGATAAGATAGCCCGCCGCTACAAGGCTGACGGGTCCGACCTGCAAGACACTGTGGCACAACGGGGGTGAGTTGCCAGCTCGTGAGTAGAATATAACATCTAATAAGGCAATCGTAAGAATGTACGCAATGCACCACAACATGCATGTCCATATGTGATATAATATCTCTAGTATGCATGCACAGGTATGCAATGTCATTATTAAGGCTTTAAGTGTTTTAAAAGCTAAGGGTATTGAATTCTTAACTTTAGAACATGAATGTCTGTATAATAGCTAAATACCATCAAGAAATCATCTGAAAATCCGTGTCAAGCATCGACACCAAATAGGAATCATATCTGTCTCAATATCGGGCTCCGTCAGTCCGGATCGGCCCATATCATAAATCTCACGACAACGGTCGGTATCCTCCGGATATCCGCCGCGCCAGACATCACCGGTAGGTAGTCTTCCCCTGCCAGGCTCATCGTCTACAACTCGATCTTCTTGCCCCGGGGTACCATACCGGGCCCACCATGTACCCGAGACGGTTCATCCACTCCTCGAATCGGGTCTCGAAATCCAACAGAAAACATGAAAACTCATGGTGGACGACACATACCTCACGAGAAAACCACAACTTTGTTTTAAAAATGATAAATACAAGCTTTTGTTAAATTCTTGCGGTTTTCCCCAAAAATCCAGAAATCACAGCAAAACTGAAATCCTCAAGAAAATCATAGTGTCCACAAGTTAAATATGATAAATGTCTATGATATCAATGTATATGATGTGAATTTTGGATAGAAATCTATATAAATATGATGATGATGCGAGGTATACGAATGCTATGCAATTTCATATATCAAGTATGAATGCAAGTGGCGATATTATGATAAACAGGTTCTATAGTGCACGTGGCATGGCATTTACCAAAGGCGTGTGTGTCACATGAATAGTGCGCGTGCAATAGATGCCAATGGTAAGGTGTTCGTTTCCTACGAAATGATATCGCATAAGTATAGATGAATGTCCATGCAAATTAATATACTGTTCGCTATAAGGGTATGCAGTGTACATGAATGGATAAGCTAGATAACAAAATAAATCTTGCAAAAAGTAGGGTAATCCTAACTAGGAGGGGCGCATCGCGCCATCCAGACGATTCCCCCATAGATGAATACATCTACTCACCTGAAATCCCCGCTAATCCGTTCCGGCCACCGCCTTGCCTTTTCGCGCCGTGTCCGATGTTTCCCCGATCGATCCTATATTTGCACAATATCCAGCATAAGATTACAAAACCTAAAACAATTCAAGTCACAACATACAATTATCCACGCTCTCGTATTAATCATAGCATGCACTCGGTGCGCGGAAAAACGCACGAAAATCGCTAACCTTTAACTAGAGTCGTCATTTCGGGAAAATCGACTAAACTACAACCCGACTAGACGAAACCCCGCGTTCGCGCACTCTAATAGTCCTATACGAAGCTAATTATATCGCTAACATAACGCATTTTGATCGCATTCTAATTTTCGTAAAAATCTAGCAAGCAATTTCAATACCGATTCGATGCAAACATCGAAATTTAACGATATCGCGATCACAATCCAACTCAAACATCCAATTTAAACTACTAGATGGCCACAACACAATTTTAACCCAATTATCATACTTCAAACCCTAATCTAGAACTTCATCCCTTTCTTGAAATTTCATAAACAATAATTTATAACTAAAATTCACACTTAAACTTTCTAATCTAGCATAATTAAACTACAATTAAACAACTAGATTAGAATTTTACCTTACAAGTGTTGATTCTCTTGCACTAAACCTCTAAAGTGGCCTCTTTTCTCCTTACTTTAAACCAATTTGGGGTTGAGAAGGGATGGCTTAAGGTTTTGGGTTGAATTAGAGAAGGATTTAGTGAATTTCGGTGGATTTTTGTGGATTTTTCAAGAGTTTTAAGCTAAACAAAAATGGGGAAAATGGGGGGAAAAACCTGAAGCATTTCGGCCAGCAGGTGAGGGAGGGAGTTGTGGGGAAATTTTGAGAAGTTTCTAGGTCAATAAACATCATATGTTATCATTTAATGCTTTCATGTCAACCTTTTTACAAAAAAACCCATTTTACTTCATTTTTTCACAAATTTTCCCACCCTAAAACCAAAAGTTTGCAAGACATGATATAATTTTATTAACACCATATTTTAGCTTATAAAGACTCCTAATTATGAAATTTACCTAATTAAATTTGTATTTATCACTAATTTAATGTATTTGAAAAGGCTTAAAATAATAAAAGAAATAATTAATTACGAAATTTTTTTTATTTAACTAGATAATTATAAGTGACATTTTAGTGACAAAATTATGGTAATATCTTATCTAAATTTTGTATAATTAGGTCTATAATGAAAAATACCTATTTTGACTTTTTACGGAAAAAGCCGAAAAATTAGCCGATTATCGAAAAACTGCCTAAACGATTTTCGAAGGGTTACAATCTTCCCCCTTTAAAGAAATTCGGTCCCCGAATTTAAAATTTAACTACGCGTACCTTCAAAAATATGGGGATATCTCTTCCTCATCTCAACCTCGGTCTCCCAGGTGACCTCCTCGCTGTTCGGGCCACGCCAAAGGACCTTGACGGACGGTATAACCTTCGACCTCAATTTCTTCACCTGCCGATCCAAAATGACCACCGGCTGCTCGGTGATAGAAAGATCATGCTCTAGCTGGATCGTCTAGTGCTGAATCGCCTGGGAAGGATCATGAAGGTACTTGCGGAGCATCGAGACATGGAATACGGGGTGAACATCGGGGAAGCTGGGTGGAAGAGCTAATCGATAAGCGACTGGACCAACACGCTCTAGGATCTCGAAAGGACTAACATATCTAGGACTCAGTTTCCCTTTCCGCCCAAATCTCATCACACCTTTCATCGGAGAGACCTTCAGGAAAACATGATCGCCAACAGCGAACTCGAGTCGGCGACGGCGCCTGTCAGCATATGATTTCTGCCTGCTCTGTGCCGCTCTCATCCTGTCCCGAATCAGCTGTATTTTCTCGGTCGTCTCTTGTAAAATCTGCGGCCCCAAAATACTGCTCTCCCTAAGCTCTGTCCAACATACAGGCGATCGACATCTCCTCCCATATAAAGCCTCGAAAGATGCCATCTGAATCGTCTCCTGGAAGCTATTATTGTAGGAAAACTCGATCAAAGGCAAATGACGATCCCAGCTACCACCGAAATCTAAAACACAAGCTCTGAGCATGTCCTCAAGAGTCTGAATCGTACGCTCCGACTGACCGTTAGTCTGCGGATGGAAGGCTGTGCTAAAACTCAATCGGGTGCCCAAAGCTTCCTGGAGTTTCTGCCACAATCGGCTGGTAAACTGGGTGCCACGGTCGGACACGATGCAAGTCAGAACGCCATGCAGTCGCACTATCTCATCAATATAAACCTGGGCGTACTGAGAAAATCCAAAAGTGGTCTTCACTGACAGGAAGGGAGCTGCTTTCGTCAGTCGATCCACAATCACCCAAATAGAGTCGTACCCTCGACTGGTCCTGGGTAGACCCAAAACGAAGTCCATGGAGACCTGCTCCCACTTCCATTCAGGGATGGGCAAAGGCTGTAACTCGCCGGCTGGCCTCTGGTACTCGGCCTTGACTTGCTGACAAGTCAGGCATCTCGACACAAAGTCTGTAATATCCTTCTTCATCCCGCCCCACCAGTAAACCTCTCTCAAATCACGGTACATCTTGGTGGAACCTGGATGCACACTGTATACTGATCTATGTGCCTCCTCGAGAATATCATGCCTCAGTCCCTCTGAATCTGGCACACACAGTCGAGTCCCAAATCGAAGTATCCCCTGATCATCAATCACGAACTCAGAAACTCTGCCCTGCCGAATCTGCTCAATAATCTCTAAGATACGGGCATCGCCGGACTGTGCCTCGCGGATACGGTCAAGTAACTGTGGGCGTGCTCTGAAATGGGCCAGCTGTCCCCCTGTAGGAGTAAACTCGAACTGCACTCTACTATCACATAACACCTGCCAATCCGCCGTCGACTGCATCTGCACTGCGCTTAAACAAGATAAGCTACCTCCAGGCCTCCTACTCAAAGCATCTGCCACCACATTCGCCTTGCCCGGATGGTATAAAATCTCGCAGTCATAATCCTTCACCAACTCCATCTAACGGCACTGTCTCAGGTTCAGGTCTCGCTGCTGGAAGATATACATCAAACTCTTGTGGTCAGTGAATATCTGGCACGACTCACCGTATAGGTAATGTCTCCAGATCTTAAGTGCAAATACCACTGCGGCCATCTCTAAATCATGGGTGGGGTAGTTCTGCTCGTGTTTCCTCAGCTGCCGAGAAGCATACGCGATAACTCTGTCATGCTGCATCAACACACAGCCCAGCCCTACTCGAGAAGCATCACAATATACCACGAACCCGCCTGATCCTGAAGGCAATGCTAACACTGGTGCAGTAGTCAGACGAGTCTTCAACTGCTGGAAACTATCCTCACATGCCTGGGTCCAATCAAAAGGAACCCCCTTCCGGGTCAATCCGGTCAACGGTGCAGCAATGCGGGAGATATCCTGGACAAAACGTCGATAATAGCCGGCCAGACCTAGAAAGCTGCGAACCTCTGTGACTGATACCGGTCTAGGCCAATGCTGAACTGCCTCGATCTTCTTCGGGTCCACACAAATACCATCTCTCGTCACCACATGACCCAAGAAGTTGACACTGTCTAGCCAGAATGCGCACTTGGAAAATTTGGCGAACAGCTGATGCTCCCTCAAAGTCTGCAAGGTGATACGTAAGTGCTGCTCATGCTCCTCCCGGCTCCGAGAATAAACCAAGATGTCGTCGATGAACACAATGATGAACTGATCGAGATACGGCCTGAATACGCGGTTCATCAAATCCATAAATGCTGCCGGGGCATTGGTGAGCCCGAACGACATCACCAAGAACTCATAGTGACCATATCGAGTACGGAAAGCGGTCTTCGGAATATCCTCCTTCCGAACTCGCAACTGGTGATAACCTGACCGTGAATCAACCTTCGAGAAAAACCCTGCACCCTGGAGCTGATTAAATAAGTCATCAATACGGGGTAGGGGATACCTGTTCCGCACAGTAACCCGGTTCAGCTGACGATAATCAATGCATAAGCGCATACTTCCGTCCTTCTTCTTAACAAACAAGACGGGAGCACCCCAAGGTGACACACTCGGTTGGATAAGCCCTTTGTCCAGCAAGTCCTGTAACTGATCCTTTAGCTCTCTCAGCTCCGCCGGGGCCATCCGATAAGGCGGTATAGAGATAGGCCCCGTGCCGGGGATCAAGTCAATACAGAACTCAATCTCGCGCTCTGGTGGCAGACTAGGCAGCTCGTCAGGAAATACATCAGGAAACTCTCTCACAACAGGGACCTGGTCCAACGGAACCTCTGCGGAGCTAGTATCACAAATATAGGCTAAGAATCCCTGACACCCTTTCCTTAAGAGCTGACCAGCGCGAAGAGAAGAAATCAAGCTGGGAAGGGTAGCACTACGATCTCCCTGAATAATAAGAACCGGCTCACCAAGAAAACTGAATCTGACTGCTTTCTCACGGCAGTCCACGGATGCATAACAGGTGGCTAGCCAGTCCATACTAAGAAGAACGTCGAAGTCTAGCATATCGAGGAGAATCAAATCAACTGAAGAATCTCTCTCCCCAATACGAACGAAACACGATCGATACACAAAACGGGCAACAAAAGACTCGCCTACCGGGGTAATAACGACAAGCGGCTGATCTAACGGAGAAGACTCTCGGCCCAACCTCGGTGCAAAATACGTGGATACATAGGAATGTGTGGAGCCTGGATCAAATAATACCCGTGCATCAAAAGAACATACTGGCAGAGTACCTGTCACGACGGCATTGGATGCCTGTGCATCCTGAGGAGTCAACGCGAACACTCGGGCCTGTCCACTACTAATAGCTGGCCGTGCTCTGCCTCTACCTCGGCCTCTGCCTCTGTCGCCTCGTCCTCTCTGAACCGGACCGCCACGCCCACGGCCTCTAGAAGCATCTGGCTGGCGTGAAGCATCATCAGGAGTAGGAAGTAAAGCTCTCTGAGAAGGTGGTGAGGGTGGTAAAGTCACATGCGGGACTGTCGCCGCACCCGGACGTCCCATGGTACAGTCTCTGACACGGTGGTACTGACTCCCGCACCGAAAACATCCTGGAGACGACTGCTGGGTCTGTGGATATGAACCAAATAACTGACATCGTCTCAATCCTTTACCTCCACCATCTCCCGGAAATAATCTATCGCGGTGTCTGCCCATCTGCCGCTGAGCTGGCGTATCAGTACGGATCCTCTTCGGCCCAGAAACGACCGGAGTCTCAGAAATACGCTCCTCCAAAAGTAAGGCTGCATCCATCGCGGCAGCGTATGTATCAAAGTGCTGGGTGCCGATGGCAAGGAACAGCTGTGTATCAAGCCCTCGCACGAACCTCTTTATTCTCTTCTCTTCTGTGTCGACTAGGTACGGAGCATATCGAGACAACTGGGTAAACTGTATATCATACTCCGACACTGTCATCCCAGGAGTCTTACGCAAAGACTCAAAACTACGGGCTCGAGCATCTCGGACACTCTCCGGAAGAAAACGGGCAAGAAATGCAGATGTAAACTCATCCCAGGTCATAGAAGGCAGACCTGCAGCTCGGCCTCTCTCTACTGAGTCGTACCATGTCTGGGCAAGACCCTCCAGACGAAAACTCGCAAACTCCACCAATCTATCATCAGAACACCTCAACGAACGGCAAATCCGAGCCATCCTATCGAGAAATGCCTGTGGGTCCTCTGTCGCATCTGTACCGGTAAAAGCTGGAGGTCTCAATCTCATGAACTCCTGTAGTGAAACAGGGATAGTCTCCGTAGTAGCAGCAGGAGTGACCATCTGTGCAGCAGGTACGATCGTGGTCTGTGCGGTGGAAGGAACGTCCTCGGATCTCTGTGCCCGGCTGGACTCAACTAAAGATCCCATCATCTGCCGCAACTCTTGCATGTCGGCCTCTAATCTGGCAATACGATCTGGATAAGGCGGATCAGTATGACCCTGAGGGGTAGGCGTATCCTCCCGCTCGATCCTCCCCTCAGACGGGCCCGCTCGAATCTTATCTCTAGCGGCGGCCCGCTGAGCTCTCGTAGTCTTTGGCGGCATCGAAGCTGGAATAAGAAATGGGACTGATAAGGACATTGCAATTGAATCAAGGAATGCAAGGAATCAAGAAAGGAAATACAAGCAATTATGTCCTAAGGTCACTTAGGCGGAGTACCGTATCGTAAGTATGCCGCGGATCATACCCACGCTACGCCACTCTGCTTAAGTCACCTACTCCATCTACCAAGGTCGTCCTACACTCAGAAAGGTAAAACCTACGCTCTGGTACCAACTTTGTCACGTCCCGAAAGTACGGAACGCGACTGGCACTTAGATTACGAGACGTCTAAAGGCATACCGTAACCTAAGTCAGCCAAAGCCCAGAAGAATCTAAACCGAAAACAAAAGAGAGTGAAGGAAAACCTTTAATGAAAATGGTTTTTAAAAATCATTTAAGTTTCATAGAATCCCTTTTTAAAACATCATAAATTTTCGAAAATTTCGGCAGAGTCTCCCCTGTATTTTCTATCCCCCAAAATGGGTACAACAAGATAATAAACCTGTAATCATAAAAATGGCATCCCCAAGCGGGAGCTAGCTCTTCGCACAAGGCGGATCACAACCACATGCAATATAATAGTAATATCAAGAAAAGAGCATAAAGAAACGCAAAATACCAGAAAACACACGTCGGCTCAAGTGAGCTCGACCCAAAAGAAACCACAAAAATACATATCTCTTAGTCTCATCACTAGGTCGCATATACAATATAAAGTGGTAGATGGAGAATACTAGATACAATGATAAGGCAAAAAGAAATAAAGTGTGCTCGCAACCCACCTATGGGCGATGTCGCGAGTCTGAGCAAAAGGAACTGAGGATAAGATAGCCCGCCGCTACAAGGCTGACGGGTCCGACCTGCAAGACACTGTGGCACAACGGGGGTGAGTTGCCAGCTCGTGAGTAGAATATAACATCTAATAAGGCAATCGTAAGAATGTACGCAATGCACCACAACATGCATGTCCATATGTGATATAATATCTCTAGTATGCATGCATAGGTATGCAATGTCATTATTAAGGCTTTAAGTGTTTTAAAAGCTAAGGGTATTGAATTCTTAACTTTAGAACATGAATGTCTGTATAATAGCTAAATACCATCAAGAAATCATCTGAAAACCCGTGTCAAGCATCGACACAAAATAGGAATCATATCTGTCTCAATATCGGGCTCCGTCAGTCCGGATCGGCCCATATCATAAATCTCACGACAACGGTCGGTATCCTCCGGATATCCGCCGCGCCAGACATCACCGGTAGGTAGTCTTCCCCTGCCAGGCTCATCGTCTACAACTCGATCTTCTTGCCCCGGGGTACCATACCGGGCCCACCATGTACCCGAGACGGTTCATCCACTCCTCGAATCGGGTCTCGAAATCCAACAGAAAACATGAAAACTCATGGTGGACGAGACATACCTCACGAGAAAACCACAACTTTGTTTTAAAAATGATAAATACAAGCTTTTGTTAAATTCTTGCGGTTTTCCCCAAAAATCCAGAAATCACAGCAAAACTGAAATCCTCAAGAAAATCATAGTGTCCACAAGTTAAATATGATAAATGTCTATGATATCAATGTATATGATGTGAATTTTGGATAGAAATCTATATAAATATGATGATGATGCGAGGTATACGAATGCTATGCAATTTCATATATCAAGTATGAATGCAAGTGGCGATATTATGATAAACAGGTTCTATAGTGCACGTGGCATGGCATTTACCAAAGGCGTGTGTGTCACATGAATAGTGCGCGTGCAATAGATGCCAATGGTAAGGTGTTCGTTTCCTACGAAATGATATCTCATAAGTATAGATGAATGTCCATGCAAATTAATATACTGTTCGCTATAAGGATATGCAGTGTACATGAATGGATAAGCTAGCTAACAAAATAAATCTTGCAAAAAGTAGGGTAATCCTAACTAGGAGGGGCGCATCGCGCCATCCAGACGATTCCCCCATAGATGAATACATCTACTCACCTGAAATCCCCGCTAATCCGTTCCGGCCACCGCCTTGCCTTTTCGCGCCGTGTCCGATGTTTTCCCGATCGATCCTATATTTGCACAATATCCAGCATAAGATTACAAAACCTAAAACAATGCAAGTCACAACATACAATTATCCACGCTCTCGTATTAATCATAGCATGCACTCGGTGCGCGGAAAAACGCACGAAAATCGCTAACCTTTAACTAGAGTCGTCATTTCGGGAAAATCGACTAAACTACAACCCGACTAGACGAAACCCCGCGTTCGCGCACTCTAATAGTCCTATACGAAGCTAATTATATCGCTAACATAACGCATTTTGATCGCATTCTAATTTTCGTAAAAATCTAGCAAGCAATTTCAATACCGATTCGATGCAAACATCGAAATTTAACGATATCGCGATCACAATCCAACTCAAACATCCAATTTAAACTACTAGATGGCCACAACACAATTTTAACCCAATTATCATACTTCAAACCCTAATCTAGAACTTCATCCCTTTCTTGAAATTTCATAAACAATAATTTATAACTAAAATTCACACTTAAACTTTCTAATCTAGCATAATTAAACTACAATTAAACAACTAGATTAGAATTTTACCTTACAAGTGTTGATTCTCTTGCACTAAACCTCTAAAGTGGCCTCTTTTCTCCTTACTTTAAACCAATTTGGGGTTGAGAAGGGATGGCTTAAGGTTTTGGGTTGAATTAGAGAAGGATTTAGTGAATTTCGGTGGATTTTTGTGGATTTTTCAAGAGTTTTAAGCTAAACAAAAATGGGGAAAATGGGGGGAAAAACCTGAAGCATTTCGGCCAGCAGGTGAGGGAGGGAGTTGTGGGGAAATTTTGAGAAGTTTCTAGGTCAATAAACATCATATGTTATCATTTAATGCTTTCATGTCAACCTTTTTACAAAAAAACCCATTTTTACTTCATTTTTTCACAAATTTTCCCACCCTAAAACCAAAAGTTTGCAAGACATGATATAATTTTATTAACACCATATTTTAGCTTATAAAGACTCCTAATTATGAAATTTACCTAATTAAATTTGTATTTATCACTAATTTAATGTATTTGAAAAGGCTTAAAATAATAAAAAAAATAATTAATTACGAATTTTTTTTTATTTAACTAGATAATTATAAGTGACATTTTAGTGACAAAATTATGGTAATATCTTATCTAAATTTTGTATAATTAGGTCTATAATGAAAAATACCTATTTTGACTTTTTACGGAAAAAGCCGAAAAATTAGCCGATTATCGAAAAACTGCCTAAACGATTTTCGAAGGGTTACACCTTAGGATATGTACTTGACTACTGGAACTATTATGAGATCAAACTAGTGGGGCCACGGTAGTCGACGATTACTTCCTATAACCGTTCCTAGTCGAGGGTGTATCGAGACAGGGCATCGATACACCAGAATAGACTAGCGTATACGCATCTTGACCCATGTGATTGGCGATGGATGATCCCATATCCATCGGTGTTTGACATCAAGGATGGTGTACGGGTGCTCAGTGGAGACTGGGTACACTGGACGGACTCGCCGAGAACTCCCAGATGGTATTATACCTCACGTCAGATGGCAGTTCTCTGGTGACACTGGTACAGAGTAGTCTGTTGACCCGAGATTGTCATAGAGTCTTGTGTGATTCCCACTGTGCTTTGATTTCCACCTTACCACGTCCAAGAGGGCGTGCAAAATGGTGGTTTTTGGGTACAGTCCCGAATCACATGGAGGCAATGAGCGGTAGGAGGGGATTCGTCTCTCCCGGTATAGGGAGTTGATGTTGTGCTGTGTTCGATTGGCTATAACCGGAAATCCCTGGCCAGGGTTGCTGAGATTTACTGGTAAGTGTTACCAGTAGTTTCTCGAACTGTTATAGACCTCATATCGACACGACTTATCGAGCTACTGGGGTCTGACGTTTACCATCCCTAGGCGAGATAAGCGACGTATCAGACGAACAGACCGGACTGTACGGTAAGTGTTACTGGTTAGATTCACAGGAGTGTGAGCGGGCTTGCTCCTTGATCTTCTGATCGCTCAATGTCCGGTTGGCCGTTACGTTTAGAACACCGCTTGGGGCTTGTGGGTGTTTGATATGATCATCACCTACTTCCGGCGTATTGACGAGTCTTTAGAGTCCTACACAGAGGTTTCCTGGCTCAAGCGAAACGAAATAGGAGCACATATGAGATATGTGCGGGACCGAGAATAATGCCAGTATGTGATACTGAATTCTATTCTCGCGATTTGTATCATCGGATGGTTATATAAGATATAGCAGGGTTACCGAATCAAATGTTGATTCGATATATTGATACACATGATATTAGTCGGTTATGACCGGATCGTTAAATCAAGTGTTGATTTAATGATTTAATATATAATTATATATTTGATATATTACTTTATATTAACTAGTATTGGTTCACTTAAGATGTTTTTCTCACTTGATTGTGCACATTGTATATATGATATATGTTTGTGCACTAGTTTGTATCATGTTTGATGGTACATGCAAACTTGGGTGTGTGTATGCTTTAAACCATGTTTAGGTTAATGGTTAGAGTTTTAACTTATTTATTTATTTTATTCATTTATTTTTGGCAAAAACAAAAATGGTGGCTTTCTTTGTTTTATTCTTGAAGTTTCATGAAGCTTCAACCATTTTGTTTTTTCCTTAACCTAACCATTACACCTAAACCCTAGTTTATTCTCTACATGTGTTTACTTCACCCATGGTTGCATTATGATAAGATTCACTTGACTTATTATTTTAAAGAGGATAGTTTTTCTTTCTTCTTCTTCTTCATCTTCTTCAAGTGAAGAAAACTTTTCTTGAAAATTTCCAAGTCATGAAATCAAGTGATAAATCCAAATCCGAAGTGAACCCACTTCCTATTTTTTCATCCTCTACCACTTGCCATATTGTATAGGGTGTTTTCTTCACAAGGTTCATGACCAAATGAAGATGGAGCTTAAGTTAGAGTCGCCTCGACGTAGTTCATCTTCGGCATCGAAGTCAACGACCTAGTCCGATCATTTCTCCGATAAAACCAACGCTAGAGTCCGGGATCCCGATGATCGCAGCGGAGGAACGTCAACATGGAGCTAAAGAAGTGGAGGAGCGGATCTACAAAGGTTGTAATCCCTTTCACTTATTAGTAAAGTTGTTTGCTAGCTTTTAGTTTCGCCTATTCTCTAGTTAACGATCTTCATTAGGGTTTCTCGGCACATAAATTTTTGAATTTGGCATGGTTGATGCCTTGTGGAACCTTATGAGTGTGCTTAGGAACCCTACACATCCATCGCCCATCATATGGGTCAAGAAACGTATGCGCTAATCTACTCTAGAATATCGATGCCCTATCTCGATATACCTTCGACTAAGAATAATTAATGGATGAACTTATGGACTACCGTGGCCCCACTAGTATGATCTCCATCGTAGTCCCGGTAGTCAAGTACACATCCTAAGGGCTTTATCAACATGTGAGAGAAAGACAATAAGTGTACATGTTAAGATAAAGAGCAACCAGATAACATACTGTCACGACCCGCAGGGTACGGAACGTGACTGGCACTTAAGTTACGAAACGTCTCAAGGCGTCCGTAAAATAAGTAAGCCAAAGCCCAGAAAACAAAACCTGATTAAGAAATAGAGTGAAAGAAAAAGAAAATTATTTAAAGCACTTTATTCCATTAAATCACATCAAGTCTTTTTAAAACAACCTTCCTTTTTCCAAAATTTCCGACAGGGTCTCCTTTGTAAAACAGGCCCCCAAACGGGTACTAAACAGGAGTATAAATGAATAACATGAAATATGGCATCCCCAAGCGGGAGCTACTCTTCGCCTCAAGGCTGTCACAAATCCCACGCAATGTAAATCAACAACGTGCATAAATAAGCATGAAAAGCACAAGTAAAATAATCATGTCGGCTCAAGTGAGCTCGACCCCAAATATGACATAAAATCCACAAGTCTCACAGCCTCGTCTCTAGGTCAATATACAATAATCCAAATAACTGGTACAGCTGATATAGTAGATGGAGTACTCTAGATACAATGAATATATAAGGTGGTACAAAATGATAACATAACCCACCTATGAGCAAAAGCCTCGAGTCTAGGCAAAAAGGACAAAAGAAGCTAATGTGCCCACCGCTACAGTACTGACGGAGCGGACCTGCAGAAAAGCTGTGGCACAACGGGGGTGAGTTGCCAACTCGTGAGTAATAAATAACATCTATAGAGGCTATCGCATGCATGCACACAAGTATCCTAGCACCTATATACAGATATGGCAGGGTATACTGGCAGGTATGTATGCAACATGAATGAACTAGCAGGTATGTATGCCACATGAATATGCTCGTGATCTGAATATGTAGGTATGAGAATCATTCTTTTCTTTCTGGAAAACTCTTTTTAAATATCAGTATAATGTCAATAGAATCAACAAGAATTCCGTGTTCAGCAACGACACCTCAAAACGGTCTCAATCTCATGTATCCATATCACAGTATCACTGGCCTCAGCCGTCCGGCTGACCCATCTCAAACATCAATATCTCATCATCTCGCGGCCACGGTCGGTATCCTCTGGATATCCGCCGTGCGAAATGAAGTCATCGGTTGGTAATCCATCCCCTGCCAGGCTCAACGCCATCATCTGCGATTCTCTTGCCCCGGGGTACCTTACCGGGCCCACCATGTACCCGAGACGGTTCATCCAACTCCTCGAAACGGGTCTCGAAAACCACAGCAAACTCATGGTGAACGACACTTTACATCACTAGAAAACCGCAAATTTTTATATTTTAAAAGATAATAAGTTTGTAATCTTGCAGCTTTCCCCCGAAATCCAGAAATATCATAAAATCTCAAGAAACCATCATGGGTGCATATGTCAATGATAATGAATGCATATGGTATCAATGTTCAGTTGCAATGCATGATTAATAACTAGGCAAGAACAAATGATATAATGATACACATGCACATGAATAACAATTTTACAATTTCATTTTAAGGATTTAATGCAATAGCACAGGTTATACGCATCAATTGATAACATGTTTTCAGATTATAAGTTATCTAGTGTTGTGACATGGCAATTACCAGGGCGTGTGTGTACGCATGAATAGTGCTCGTGCTGCATGTAAAAACCCTGATAATGGTGCATGTGTCATACAGAATGAGTTCGCATATGTAGGTAAAACATATAGATCCTGAACATAGCAATTATCATGCAAATATTATAATTTCTGACATCACTAGCAATCTTTTACTTTACTAAATCTATCGGGCGACTTGCGCCATCCATACGATTGTCCCCCGTAGATGTTACATCTACTCACCCGTGATCTCGCGCTAGGTGTGTCCGACCACCTGCTTTCCTTTCTCCGCGGCGCTCGAAGTCCCCGCCTGCGAACCTAGAATTTATGCAAAGCATCACATAAGCTTAAATATTGCAAAAAAAACGCGATATTAAATCCAAACGAGAAACTCGCGTCGCGAACTAAACGCGCGCGTATACGTATTGTGTGTGCATACGCCAAAACCCAACGCGACACGATGTGGCACACAGCGATACGCTGTGATTCACAGCGACCCAACTCGACATGTATCGTACGTGTCACGCAAGCCCCGCTACGCTAAATATAGGTAACAGGTCCCAGATTTTACCTGGAGAAAAAACAAGGAAAATAAACAAGACCAAACCCTTAACCATACCTACAGACACCTACCCAACAAAACCCAAACCATTTCACCACAGTGTGGCCGGCGGAAAGGGTGGGTCAGGCCGGCCTAAATCCGACAACAGGGGCCTAGGCTTCTACCCTAACATCATAACACTATATACAGCCTAATGTACATGTTTGCTAGCTAAGATTTCTACCTTAGATACAGCAGATTTCACGCATCCTAAAGTCTTGTTTTAAAAACGCTAAAAAGCACCAAGTTGCAACTGTGGGATGTTTTGTGAAATCTGGTGAAAATACAAGGGTCAAGTGATACCAACAGCAATTATTGGAGCTAAGCTAGCCTTGAAAACCCTAATCTACCCTGTTCTCCAACTAAACCACCAAAACTCGCCAAAAGTCCATAAAAACACCAAGAAGCTCACCAACTCACCCAGATTTCACCAACCACAGAAACTTAAAAACTAAACAATACCACACACAGCCAAAGACCTACCTGAACCACCCAGCACAGCACCATTCCCTAACTCACAGGGGGGGCCGGCGATGCCGGAAAAACATAGGGAGGTCGCCGGTTTTCAAGGGGTAAAACCGGCACCAAACCCTACACTCTACACTAAGAAGCCTGCACAATATTCTGAGGGTGTTTGCTAAACTAAAAACTGACCAGGGTTATAGCAGATCTCGGATATCCCAAAAAGTCCATACAAAAAGCTAAGTTGCACCGATTGAAAAGATCTGGTATTTTAAACGAAATCTGGATCAATTCTTGGGTTAACTAGCATTAATCATACTTAGTCAAGCTATACTAACAATCAAAACCATCACTTTTCCACTCTCACTCAAATTTACCTAAAACTAGCACTAAAACACAATATAGCAAACACTAACTACACTAACTAACACCTAAGTTAAACAAGCAAGGATATCAGGTTTTAGATATATACCTCAAGAGATCCAAGATGAAGGAGAAGAGAAGAAAGAGGAAGTGGGAGAGTGAGTGCTGCTGCTACTGCTGTTGCTGATCTGTTGCTGTTGCTGTTGTTTTCGTTGCTGATGCTGCTGCCACTGCTGATGGTGCTGAGGTTGTTGCTGTGTTGTTGTTGTGTTGGTGTTGTGTTGCTGTTGTTGTGTTGGTGTTGTGTTGCTATTGTTGTGTTGGTGTAGCTACTGCTGCTGTTCACTGCTGTTGTTTATGAAGTTGGGGCTGCTGATGAGGCTGTTGTTGCAGCTGCTGTTGTCAAGGCTGCTGCTATGCTGTGCTGATGATGTTGTGGTGGCTGATGCAGCTGCTGCTGTGATGTTTATGATGGTGCTGCTGCTGATGCAGCTGCTGCTGTGCCTGCGTATGTGTGTGTGAGTATGAGAGGGAAAGATGTGAGTGAGAGGGAGTGTGAGAGATACAAGCAAAAGATTTGAAAACTCTAGAGCCACTTCTCTCTCTCTCATTAAATGCTTGCATACTCAAGCCATCATAACCTCTCTCTCTCTCACCACAAGTCAACCCTTAACCCTAACCAACTTTAAACAAAACTAAAAAAAAAAACCCTTAATTAAAACTAATTAACTTAACCTGTGGATTAACCCACCATGCTCATTTAAACATGGTTAACCCTAAGCTTAAGCCAAGTTAACATGCACAAGTGTGTGCAGTCCAGATAAAATTCTACTAAAATATCCATAAAACCAGATAAATTATTAGAAACCCGTTTTGGTAAACTTTTTACCAAAAACCCCACATTAACAAACAATTACCACTAAACCCATTCTCAGGTGTTAGACATACTATCATGTCGAGCAAGAAAGTCATCCCTATATATGTCCAAGAATCCACTATAATATACATCTATGTACAATAATGGCCTCTAGGGCATACTTACAACTAACATATAGTACCCTCAAGTCAATTTTTGAATCGCAGGCACGCGATTGTGATGATTGAGGGAGGACCCATACCGGTAGAACAGTCTTACTCGCGATGATAGTATGCTATCTAGTTTGTCTTTATCATCATGTACAACATTAGGTGGCATTATAGATCACTATTACATGTTGATAGAGCCTATAGGATTCTTTCTTGACTGCCAGCATTATGATGGCGATCATATAAGTAGGAGCTGGGTGGTCTATAAGCATATCCTTAAATGTCCTTAATCGTGGGAGTATCGAGACTGGGCATCTATACTCCGGAGTAGACTAGTGTATACTTATCGAGACCCTGATGAGGGGCGGTGCCCGATCTCACAAGCCATTGGTATCAGTTAGTCACCTAAGATAGTATACATATGCTCATTGGGTTATGAGTACACTGAACGGACTCCCCGGGAACATGCTAGTTGGTATTATACCTATTGTCAGATACAATTCCCAGGTGACATGAGTACAGGTTAGTCTGTTGACCTGAGATCGTCATTTGTCTCATGTGAGTTCCCATTGTGCTTTGATTACTACCCTACCACGGCTCAAAGGAGTCATGCAAACAAGTTTTAGTTGGTTATAGTCCCGAGCCACATGGAGGCAATGAGCGGATTGTCGAGGATTCGTCTCTCCCGGTATTGGGGCTTGATGTCGCGTTGTGCATGGGTGGCCATCACCAGAAATCCTCGGCCGAGGTGGATGAGAATTACTGATTTGGATCAGTTGTTTCTCAGTGGGTGATGTGCTTCATACCGACATGAAATGTCGCGTTATTAGGGGTCTGACTTTATCCACCACCCTAGATTCGATATGCAATACTCTTAGACGAATAGACCGGGCTGTTTAGAGATTTTCACGGACAGGCTCGGTAGGGCTTTAGATGAGCTTGCTCGTCGGTCTTCCTTTCGCTCAATACCTGGGTAGCCGTTACGTATAGCTAGTGCCGCTGACGTGCTTGTGGTTAAACCCACTACCAGCGTATTGACAAGTCTTTAAAGTCCCACATAGAGGGTTTTCCTGGTTCTGGCAAAATGATGTAGTAGCCATATTGGATACGTGCAGGGTTCCGATCGATTGATTGTACTAAGTACCCGGACTTTCGATTGGACAGTTGATAATGCTAGCCGGCTTGGGTTTGAGGCGGATTATTAAATCAGGTATTGATTTAATAATTTACATATATATTTCAATATGTTTATTCTAGTATTATGTTCTTTGTGTTATTCTATCACTTTGGGTATTCGTGTTTCGGTACGAATACAGGTATGTATATACAGTAGAATGTAATCCGTATTTTTTATAGATAACATTCTAGAAGGTGGACACCTCATTTTAGTTTGACCATTTATTTTTAAATGGATAAATGAGGTGGCATTGATTTAATGGGAGTATGGTGAGGACCATGCTTGCATAGTGTGCACAAATGAATTCTTAATTCATTTGTGCATACTATTCAAGTATGGGCATATTTTAAAAATGAGAGAAATTGTTTTACAAAACCAAGCTTGATGATTTTCTCTCTCCATGGTGACTTCATTATTTTTGAGATGGTTCATTCTTGAGCTCTTATCTCCTCACCATTAGAACTTCACTCCTCTCTAGTTTTTCATGTTTTTCTCCACCTTCATCCTCCACCTCCTCTCAACCTTCTCATGTGTTGAGAATCATGAAAGGAGGTGAAATGAGATACCTAAACACTTATTTCACTCACTACATCCTAGGCTTTCTAGATTAGCTACCAAGAAACCATACTTGCTTCACTTGCATTCATTATGTAGAGCTAGAGCCATGACTACATCCCTCGGATGGATCATCTTCGACGAAGGAAGACCAACGGCAAAGTTCGTTCGGGCATGCCTCAAGGAGCATAGGAAGGTGATGGAAGACCGAAGGACTTGGTTCTTTGGGTATAACCTTTTCCAATATTTAGTTTAGCTTCTTTAGTTTGCTAGTATAGCTTTATGGTTTAGATCTTAGGCAGGGTTTTATTTGTGCCAAAAATTTTAAGCGCCGTTTTTTGTTCCGCATCGTCCACGGTAGAAAGCCAAAGCGCCGGCGAAACCCAGCAGAGGCAGTGAGCGATTGTCAGGGATTTGTCTCTCCCAGTATTGGGAGTTGATATAGCACTGTGTGCGGTTGGCCAGCACCATAAGACCTTAGCCAATGCGGATGAGATTTACTGATGGTTGATCAGTAGTTTCTCGAATCGGTCCTGAGCTACATCGACACGATTTATCAGGTTAATAGGGGTCTGACGATTTCCACCCCTTACACCCGGTATGCGATACTCTTAGACGAAGAGGCCGGACTGTATGGAGATTGTCATGGATAGACGCAGTAGGGGTTCGGATGAGTTTGCTCTGTTAGTTATATATATGCCCTAGAGGCCATTGTTGTACATATGATGTATATTATAGTGGATGCTTGGATATATATAGAGAGAGGACTTTCTTGCTCGATATGATAGTATGCTATCTGGTTTTACTTTGTCTTAACATGTTGACTTGTATTGTTTTACTGCCTTGCTTTCACATGTTGATGAAGCCCTTAGGATATGTACTTGACTACTAAGACTATGATGCAGATCATACTAGTGGGGCCAGGGTAGTCAACGAGTACATCCTATAACTATTCCTAGTTGAGGGAGTATCGAGACAGGGTATCGATACTCCAGAGTAGACTAGCGTATACGCATCTTGACCCATATGATAGGCGATGGATGATCCCATATCCATCGGTGTTTGACATCAAAGATGGTGTACGGGTGCTCCGTGGAGACTGGGTACACTGAACGGACTCGCCGAGAACTCGTAGATGGTATTATACCTATCGTCAGATAGAAGTTCTCTGGTGACACTGGTACAGGTTAGTCTATAGACCCGAGATCGTCATAGAGTCTTGTGTGATTCCCACTGTGCTTTGATTCCACCTTACCACATTCAAGAGAACGTGCAAAACGGTGGCTTTTGGGTACAGTCCCGAATCACATCGAGGCAATGAGCGATAGGAGGGTTTCTTCTCCCGGTATTGGGGGTTGATGTTACGCTGTGCTCGATAGGCTATAACTGGAAGTCCCTGGCCAAGGCTGCTATGGAGATCTACTGGTAAGTGTTATCAGTAGTTTCTCAACCTGTTATGAGCCTCAAATCGGCACGACTTATCGGTTACTAGGGTCTGACGTTTACCACCCCTAGACTGGTGTCACAACCCGAAAGGTAGGGAACATGACCGGCACTTAAACTACGAAACGTCTAGAGGCGTACGTAATCTAAGTATGCCAAAACCAAGAAATCCAAACCAAGTAAAGCAGTAGAGTGAAGGAAAACAATTTTAAAAGCAGGAAGTTTAACAACATAAGCCGAAATATGCATTTTTAAAATATCAAGTTTTTTCTAAAAATTTTGGCTGAGTTTCCTTTTTAAAAACAGGCCCCGAACGGGGTCAACATAGTATACATATTGATAAAAAGGTATCCCCAAGCGGGAGCTAGCACTTCGCCAACCGGCGGACAAAACCACACAATGCAAAATAATATACAACGCCGAAGGGCGAGGATCAAAACTGAAAAGGAATCTCAAACAACATGAAATCCATAAAAATACAACGCGCGACTCTAAGGTCGAAATAAATACAAGTGTGGTCTTCTACCTGTTAGTTATATGTATGCCCTAGAGGCCATTACTATACAAAGGATGTATATTGTAGTGGATGCTGGGACATATATAGGGAGGACTTTCTTGCTCGACATGATAGTATGCTATCTGGTTGATCTTTACCTTAACGTGTACACTGATTGTCTCTCTGTTACATGTTGGTAAAGCCCTTAGGATGTGTACTTGACTACCTGGACTATGATACGAATCATACTAGTGGGGACATGGTAATCCATGAGTACATCCTTCAAGGTCCCTAGTCGAGGGTATATCGAGACGGGGGCATCGATATACCAGAATAGACTAGCGTATACCTTCTCGACCCATGAAGATGGGCGATGGATGATCCCATATCCATTGGTGTTTGACATCAGAGATGATATACGGGTGCTCAGTGGAGACTGGGTACACTGGACGGACTCGCCGAGAACTCCCAGATGGTATTATACCTTACGTCAGATGGCAGTTCTCTGGTGACACTGGTACAGAGTAGTCTGTTGACCCGAGATCGTCATAGAGTCTTGTGTGGTTCCCACTGTGTTTTGATTTCCATCTTACCACGTCCAAGAGGGCGTGCAAAACGGTGGTTTTTGGGTACAGTCCCGAGTCACATGGAGGCAATGAGCGATAGGAGGGGATTCATCTCTCCCGGTATAGGGGGTTGATGTTGCGCTGTGTTCGATTGGCTATAACAGGAAATCCCTGGCCAGGGTTGCTGAGATTTACTGGTAAGTGTTACCAGTAGTTTCTCGAATTGTTATAGACCTCATATCGACACGACTTATCGAGCTATTGGGGTCTGACGTTTACCATCCCTAGGCGAGATATGCGACATATCAGACGATCAGACCGGACTGTACGGTAGTGTTACTGGTTGGATTCACTGGAGTGTGAGCGGGCTTGCTCGTCGATCTTCTGATCGCTCAATACCCGGGTGGCCGTTAAGTTTAGCAAACCTCTTGCGGCTTGTGGGTGTTTGATATGATCATCACCTGCTGCCGGCGTATTGACGAGTCTTTAGAGTCCTACACAGAGGTTTCCTGGCTCAAGCGAAACGAAATAGGAGCGAATATGAGATATGTGCGGGACCGAGAATAATGCGTGTATGTGATACCGTATTTCATTCTCGCGATGAATGTGTCGAATGGTTATATGCGATATAACCTAGTTATCGAATCGAGGGTTGATTCGATAAGCCGATACATTGGATACTAGTCGGTTATATGCGATATGACCGGATCGTTAAATCAAGTGTTGATTTAATGATTTAATGCATAATAATATATTTGATATATTACTTTGCGTTAACTAGTATTGGTTCACTTTAAATGGATTTTCTCACTCGGTTGTGCACATTGTATATGTGATATACTTTTGTACACAAGTTTGTATCATGTTTGATGATACATGCTCACTAGGGTTTGTGTGAAGATTAAACCATGGTTGTAGATTGGTTAGGGTTTCATTTTCTTATTCCTTTATTTATTTATTTATTCTTTTTGGAAAAATGAAAAGCATAAAGGAAAATGGTGGCTTTGTTTGTTTTCTAATTGAAGCTTCATGAAGCTTTGACCAAAGTGACCATTTTGTCTCATGCTTAACCCTAACCACTCCATTAACCCTAGTTTAATCTCTACACTTGACCATGGTTCATTATATGATAAGTATTGATTTTCTTTTCAATATTAATTAACTTATCATAACACTTTTCTTCTTCTTCTTCATCTTCTTCAATGAAGAAAGCTTCACTTCATCAATGGTGGATTGATGAAAAGTGTGAGAAATCCAATTCTAAATTGAACCCACTTCCTATTTCTTCATCCTCTACCTCTTGCCAAGTAGTATAGGGTGTTTCCTTCACAAGTTTTCATGGCTTGGTGAAGGTGGAGCTTGATCTAGCGATGCCTCGACGTAGATCATCTTCGGCATGGACATCGACGACCTAGCTCGCCATTTCTTCGACGAAGCCGACGCTAGAGCCCGGGAATTCATTTGGACAGCGAGGGGACTTCGTTGCGGAGCTATGGAAGTGGAGCACCGGATCTACAAAGGTTGTATTTCCGTTTAAACTTTAGTTAAGTTGTAAACTAGTTTAATTTTCTCCTAGAAATCTAGCCAACGATCCGTTCTAGGGTTTCTCGGCACCGTTTAAATTTGAAATTGGCATGGTTGATGTCTTGTGAGACCTCATTAGGGTGCCTAGGAACCCTACACTACCTCTATTAATTAATACATGTCTGGTTGATGGACTTTTAACTAGATACAACAGAAATAGCAAATATACAATGGTGGTCCTGATGTAAAAGAACCTACCTACCAAAGCAATCACCCGGAAGGGACAGTGTGCCAGCAAAACCGCAACGAAACCTGTGCGGCAAAACCTGCAAGAACTATGGCACGACGGGGATGAGTTGCCAACTCGTGAGTAGAAAACATCTACGAGTAGAAATCGCATGTATAACGCAATCCTAGGTCATACAATCAGTAATATCCTCAAATAAAACAAAATGTCCTGAAGCATAATATAATGGTAAGGGTAAACATCAATCCATATAGTGTAATACCAAGAACTCGTGTCAGGGGCCTCAGGTAACAACATGTCACTAATATGATATACAAATGTCAGGTAGCAATATGTCACTAGAATGATATGCAGATGCATATAATGAGAAGTACATCAAGAATCAAAGAACCGTTTTTTCTATTTAATGAGATTTCTATATGTATATCAATCGGGTATCACCAATGAAATCAACAGAGAAATCAGTGTCAAGCATCGACACAAAACAGAAATCTCAGTATCTCAATATCAAATCTCAATATCTCTGTATCTCAAATCTCAATATCTCGATACCTCGGGCTCCGCCAGTCCGAATCGGCCCATATCATCAACCATACGGCCACGACGGTATCCTCTGGATATCCGCCGCGCTAGACAAAATCACCGGTAGGCAGTCTGCCCCTGCCAGGCTCATCATCTACACCTCGATCTTCTTGCCCCGGGGTACTTTACCAGGTCCACCATTTACCCGCAGACGGTTCATCCAACTCCTCAAAATCCATCTCATAACCGAGAAAACATCATGGTGGACGATTCATACATCATGAGAAAACCATACTTTTCATTTTAAAAAGAGAGAGGGAAAGAGAGAAGTTTATATATATTTTTGCGGTTTCCTCCCAAATCCAGAAAATCTCATGAAAATCCGAAATCCAATCATCAATAGCAAGTAAACAGTGAATATCGGCATAAAACTCCATAATACTGTATAACAGTGAATAATAATATGCATGCAGTAGCAAGTAATAACTGCAATGTCTAAACTAGCATGAGTACGCTAATACCATGTCGAACTATCAGTTAACAAGCTATGTCCATGAGTAATATTCTCTAAAGTGTTCTTGACATGGCAATTACCGATAAAGATGTGTGTGAGCAGGCAAGCAAGTGCATGTGGAGCATACGCATCATCGGTAATAGTGCTAGTGTCCTGACAGCATAGTTTCACAACAATTACAGATAACATGTGTATAAGCATGCAATGCGCTGAAATATCATGAATATACAGAAAGCGATATGATAACAGCAACACTGAAGAAATAATCCTACCCAATGTACGAGTCACACAATTTGGTATTTAAAATACTCACAATTCTCCACTCGTGAAAAAGTGTATGACTCGAGCCCAGTCAAAAGGGTAAGGGAATCCACCTAAGTCTGAGTCAATCTGTATATATCTAGTTGTCGGTGATCTCGCCTCAATAGTATCATGTCCGATACAATATATCATATAACATCCTCGAATCAAGAGTGCAGATCTAACATCATAAATATATCTCGTACGATAAATCTATCGTACGGCATCCCAAATCTGGATACGGATCAATTATCACATTTATCTCATTATTCATCAGGTATCATCATCATCACCAATCGTGAACAGGGGTACTGATCTAGGTCTAGTACAATACTAATATCATTAACAATATCATGATCTGGCTACTGATCTCAAGTCTCATACAATCCGATGTCATCAACACATATTATCGTATAGAAGTATACATCGCCCAAGCGATCCATGATAAATATCTTAACATATCTCATCTCATATCTCGATCATATGTCAACTATCATAAATATATCATCATCTACATAGTACCGTCGTCTAAGGATCCACTATAATATTATACCATATCTTGGTCACATATTAAGTATCCTACGGCAACATGTCCAATCATATCGACTCAATTCCAAGCATCATATAACATCCTCATCATCCAAGTACATGAATACCAATATATATATATATATATATATATATATATATATATATATATATATATATATATCCCTAATACGCACAAAGAAATAAAGGTATGCGAGTATGTGTATGTGCGTGTATGCAAATCTCCACTCTAGGTTTTCGTGACTAAGAAATCGACTAAAATCCTCTCTTCAATTCTCACTAACCCTAAACTCTAATCTCCTAAAACTTTCTTGCTAAGGTTCATATCACACCCTAACACATAAATATATATATAATATTCCATCATTTCTATCAACTTTGCGGGGGTGCTATACGCCATCCACCCGACTTCTCCCCGTAAATATAAATCTACTCACCTTTTGCTTGCCGATGCCGACGTCGCCACACGCTTGCTTGTCGTCTCGAAGTCCTCGTGGGGTACCTACACATCATAACGTATCGTATCGCATTATAAGTCAATTCAAAACCAAAACTACACATGAAAACCAAAATGTCGCACGAATCACCCATAGGTAAAAACCTATGGTCTACCTCTCGCAATTCAACCAAATATCAATTGATATAGACGTACAAACGTCAAATAATGGAATACAATACCAAATATCAAAACTTAAATCCATAACATCATGAAACACATCGCAGCAACCCAGAAAAGTGGTCCCAGATTTCTGTTCAGGTCAAAAATAGGTAAGCAAACAAGTCTAGGGTGTAGTATAGGGAGTGTGTGACCTATTGAAGCAACTTGGGCACCTAACACACTAGGGTGGCCGGCTAAATAAGGAGGAATTCCATCCAGGCCGGTATTGCTGAGGAGATAGGGTCTCGTTTTGGCAGGGTGGTCTCGTATTGGTTCAATTTGGCCTCTAGAGTTGTTTGTTTGTCTCAGAAATTCCCCGGGTCATCCCAGATTTCACTGCACACTCATTTTCCTCACAAACCGACATGGATAGTTTTCTGTTTTCAGTATTTGGGTTTGTTTCAGTATAGTCTAGGTTCTAAGATCATAGGGGGGTTTAAGGTCACCACTAAGGCCTATTTGCACTAACCAAACTCAAATTAAACCTTAACCCTTTCTAGGGATATCCAAAGTCCACTAAACTGATATGGAAAAAATCCTAAGTTCGTGCATCGGTTTCAATTCTATGGCTCGGGTTAGGCAAAGTGTCACCATGGTCAAGTGAACACTCACAACAGTTTCCAGATTTTATATATAGTCATTTCATAAAAATCCAGTAGTACCAAACACTCTTAAACCTCTACATATATGTACCCTCCAACCTACAACCCCCAACTCCCTCCTATGGCCGATGTCGCCAGATCTGGCCCCATCCTCGCCGGCCAAACTAGCCCAGATAGGTCTCGTTCTTCAGGTGGTCACTTAGGGTTACAAGTACAACATCACTACACTGTTTGTTTTTACAGTGAACACACGGGGTCACAGCAGGTTATCGATGTCACAAAACGACACTAAAATATGACATCGCACAAAACTAAACTAAAAGGAAGAAGTTATACCTCATGGATGGAAATCAATAGAAACCCTAGCTTCACAAAGTCATCACAATCCATTTTTTCTTGGTCCAAAGCGTAGAGGATGAAGGGGTGGTCATGTTTTGTGAAAGGTTTATAGAGTTTTGGAGAGTAATTTGAGATGGGTTTTGGGGTAGAAGGTGGAGGGAGATGAGAAAGAAGAATGAGGAGAAAATGGTGGAGGAAGTAAAATGAGGCAGCCCCCTTCCCTCTCTCTCTCAATTATTCTCACTTTTCTCTCTCACTACAAGCATGCTCACTCCCATTTTGATGTCCCCTTTCTCTCTCTTCAAGTCATCATTTCCTTTCTTTTTCCTTTTCTTTTCTAAAGTCAACCACCATGCATGATAAATGAAGAAAAGACCATGATAGAAAAATGTAACAAGTGTAAAAATGATATGGTGCATGTCATGTGCACAAAACACGCTTAATGCGCGATTAGCGATATTTAATCGCGATTAGCGTTAAAAGTGCATATAAAAATCCTAAAAGTTCATAATTCGCCTAAATCACATAAAACACCCTCTTTTCAGTAATTTCCATAATTTCCCAAATTTTTTCCCAATTTATCGGTATTTAATTATACCGCCCTATTAAAATATTCATTATATTTATTATTTAATTATAAAAATTCCTAAAATAATATTTTATTTTTCTGAAATGTTACAATCTTCCCCCCTTAGAGAAATTCGGTCCCTGAATTTAAATTTAAACTCCTCCAATTTCTAAAACATTTCATTAAAAGATCCGGTCGTCGAGGCTCCGAAATCATAAATACATTAAACGCATCATAGCGCAATACATGCGCATGAACAATGAGCAGATAACTCCAAGAACAACACTCCATCAAGCATCCCGCAATTATCGGAGTCATGGTGAAGACACAAATGTCAAATCCAAAACAAACCATTATGATATACATCAAAACTATACATGTAAACATCAAATCTATACATGTAAACATCTGTAGGAAATGCATACCAAACCTTTCAAGTCGCTGTACGATGCGCATAACACTGCACAGTGGCAGACGTCTCTAGTAAGAAAATAACTCTCTCTCTCTATATATATATATATATATATCCTTTGTTTAATATTTACGTCCCGCCATTTTGAAAACAATTTAGAAGGGTTCCTTGTTTTAAACGTTTCGTGTCATCTAAACACGTAGGTAAATACTGAGACTATAGCTCCCTTTTTGGAAATCCCTTCGATAATTATCAATGCATGCAAAATATATCGAGGTACTGTCCTCTGACTAGTCCTGCCCAGCTACTTTATCAATAGTAAATATCATAAAAACGTACTGCTCCATAAGAAATCAATACCAAAATGTGCATATGAATGCTACGTGCGTCCGGTGCGCACGGAAATCAAAATCCATGAATGTGTCATACATGTGCAAAGAAACAACATCTAAGTGCAACGGGTGTGCATGAAACACCTGTCAGAGGCAACGGTGTGTCTGACAACAATATCAGGTGCATCTAATATGCATAAAGAATCCCGATTTAGTGCATCTGGTGTGCACCAAAATCGCATCTCATATCATGCGCCCAATATGCGCAAAATCCAAATCAGGTGCACAAGGTGCACAAAACAAATATCGAGTATCACAATCGAAATCGATGGTATACAACACATCTCAAATCCAAATCCAGTATACCGTGGTATATAATCTCATAACCATGTGCAACCGCGTGCACTAAATCTAATCAAAACACTAAAAGTGCACGAATTCTATGCCGAAAGCATAAGTCAACTCATATGCATGCCCTAAGCATGAAATCAAAATCAATATCTCAAATAACGTCAAATCGAAGTCCTGTGCGACTGTGGTGCACAAAATACATATCAATGCACTGCAAGCATATGTGAACTATACTAAGTGCAAAAACCAAATCGTGTGCGTATCATAAGCACAAAATCAACTCAACTGTATAGAATCCATGAAATCATAAACATTTGCAGCCAAGGCACAAAATGATATCAGTGCAATATCTGTGCACAAACTATAAATACCAAGTAGGTGCAACAAAGGTGCACGAAAACAAATATCATGAAACTCAATCATCAAAACTCAATCATGCGAATAGATCGCCCAAAATACCGAAATCAAGTATGGAAGAATAATCCTGCTCAAGCACATCCTCTGAGAATCTCTGGCCAACTGTCATGGTCACTCATAAGATGTCTCGTCGACGATGCCGAACTCTGGCCTGCTGGTTTGCGTAAAATGACCACTCCTGGGTCTAAGTCTTCTCGTGCATTATTCCAGAAGGGTCCTGTCGAGGTCTCTCCCAAATCTCGTCTCTGCCGAACTGTTCGGAAGCTATCACCATTTACTACATCGTTTCTGGATCCGGAACGGCTGCATACTCATCGTGACTCCTTCTGGAAGATATATCTATATACAACACCTCTGCATGCGTATTACATCTCTGATGTCGGCGGAGTGGAACGTCATCTCATCAAGATCTCGTACGAACCTCTTACTCCACTTTTCCTAATGTCGACTGCTTCGGACTCGTCTCCTCGTTGCTGCATGGACTGTGCTTCAACGGCTATACTCGTATCTTGAGTCTCCCAAGCAATGCATCCCATCGCATAGCATCCGAATGAAGTCGAACCATTCGATCGATTCGTCAAAACCTCATAATCCCCCAAGAGCTCAACATCTTGGGTACAGCTTAATAGTATCGAGTACATACCACAGCATCGGTGGACCAGCCGTAGAAGGGCAAACCTAAGCCTCACTAATGGCACCGCGGAACAGCCACAAACCCTAAGGTTCAAAGGCTTTCACACGGTCATTATGTCGAGTTAGGGTTTCATTCTTCTAGAGGGTCCATAGAATTGCTTGCATGTCTTTCCGAATACTTTAAACTTGGAATATGGATTTCTGACATTCGATCGCCTATGTCGACACTCAACGTATCCGCGTGAAGTCGTCTCTAGCTGGAATCAATCAATCTGATGGCCTCGCATCGGGGTAAGTGAACGAACCACATGTCCTAGTCATTCATCCTCGGGTGACTAGCGACCTTCTATCATATCTCTAAGTACAACTCATACCGCAATAGCTCCAACATCTGGGGCAATATCTCATCTTTCGCAGCAACTACCGGCTCATCCACCCGCACACTGAACAGTACCTCAATCATCAAATAATCATAAATGTACGGTCATCACGTTTTAGCTGGCCTCTAGCAGTGGCCCAATCCTCTGGTGCTGATCTGCACGTCCGAAAAATCTCGTGGAAGCGATCCATCAACTACTCATGGCGCGTAAACACAATAAAATGGCACCTCTATGCAATCGTGTGTCCCTGGAATCACGCCCTGGTCAGTCCTCATCCGTGACGAGCTCACGGTGACCGCAACTCTAGCCGTAGCTCTCTGTGCCCGTACAACCGTGGTAACAAAACCATAACTGGTACTGATGAAGATAGATCATAGGAAGGAATATAATACTATGTAAGGAAATGTACATCCTAAGGCTTCTTAAGCGGACTAGCGTATCGTAAATATGTCGCGGAACATACATACGGTACGCCACTCTACTCAAGCTACCTACTCCATCAACCAAGGGTCATCCTACACTCCGAAGGTAAAACCTAACGCTCTGATACAAACTTTGTCACAACCTGAAAGGTACGGAACATGACCGGCACTTAAACTACGAAACGTCTAGAGGTGTACGTAATCTAAGTAAGCCAAAACCCAGAAATCCAAACCAAATAAAGCAGTAGAGTGAAGGAAATCCATTTTAAAAGAAAGAAGTTTAACAACATAAGCCGAAATATGCATTTTTAAAATATCAAGTCTTTTCTAAAAATTTCGTCAGAGTTTCCTTTGTAAAAACAGGCCCCGAACGGGGTACAACATGGTAAGTGTATATTTAATGATAAAAAGACATCCCCAAGCGGAAGCTAGCTCTTCGCCAACCGGCGGATAAAACCACACAATGCAAAATAATATATAACGCCGAAAGGCGAGGATCAAAACTGAAAAGGAAACTCAAACAATATGAAATCCATAATAATACAACGCGCGACTCTAAGGTCGAAATAAATACAAGTCTGGTCTTCTACCTTTATCAATTAATACATGTCTGGTTGATAGAGTTTTAACTAGATACAACAGAAATAGCAAATATACAATGGTGGTCCTGATGCAAAAGAACCCCCCTACCAAAGCAATCACCCGGAAGGGATAGTGTGCCAGCAAAACCGCAACGAAACCTGTGCGGCAAAACCTGCAAGAACTGTGGAACAACGGGGGTGAGTTTCCAAATCGTGAGTAGAAAATATCTACGAGTAGAAATCGCATGTATAACGCAATCCTAGGTCATACGATCAGTAATATCCTCAAATAAAACAAAACATCCTGAAGCATAATATAATGGTAAAGGTAAACATCTATCCATATAGTGTAATACCAAGAACTCGTGTCAGGGCCTCAGGTAACAACATGACACTAATATGATGTACAAATGTCAGGTAGCAATACGCCACTAGAATGATATGCAGATGCATATAATGAGAACAAAGTACATCAAGAATCAAAGAACTGTTTTTCATTATTTAATGAGATTTCTATATGTATATCAATCGAGTATCACCAATGAAATCAACAGAGAAATCAGTGTCAAGCATCGACACAAAACATAAATCTCAGCATCTCAATATCAAATCTCAATATCTCTGTAACTCAAATCTCAATATCTCGATACCTCGGGCACCGCCAGTCCGGATCGGCCCATATCATCAATCATACGGCCACGACGGTATCCTTCGGATATCCGCCGCGCCAGATAAAATCACTGGTAGGCAGTCTGCCCCTGCCAGGCTCATCGTCTACACCTCAATCTTCTTGCACTGGGGTACCTTACCGGGTCCACCATGTACCCGCAGACGGTTCATCCAACTCCTCGAATCGGGTCTCGAAATCCATCTCATAACCGAGAAAACATCATGGTGGACGACTCATACATCATGAGAAAACCGCACTTTTCATTTTAAAAAGAGAGAGGGAGAGAGAGAAGTTTATATATATTTTTGCGGTTTCCTCCCAAATCCAGAAAATCTCATGAAAATCCGAAATCCAATCATTATAGCAAGTAAACAGTGAATGTCGGCATAAAACTCCATAATACTGCATAACAGTGAATAATAATATGCATGCAGTAGCAAGTAATAACTACAATGTCTTAACTAGCATGAGTACGCTAATACGATGTCGAACTATCAGTTAACAAGCTATGTCCATGAGTAATATTCTCTGAACTGTTCGTGACATGGCAATTACCGATGAAGATGTGTGTGAGCCGGCAAGAAAGTGTATGTGGAGCATACACATCATCGGTAATAGTGCTGGTGTCCTGACAGCATAGTTTCACAATAATTACAGATATCATGTGTATAAGCATGCAATGCTCTGAAACATCATGAATATACAGAAAGCGATATGATAACAGCAACACTGAAGAAATAATCCTACCCAATGTACGAGTCACACAATTTGATATTTAAAATACTCACAATTCTCCACTTTTGAAAAAGTGTATGACTCGAGCCCAGTCAAAAGGGTAAGGGAATCCACTAAGTCTGAGTCGATCTGTATATATCTAGCAGTCGGTGATCTCGCCTCAATAGTATCATGTACGATACAATATATCATATGACATCCTCGAATCAAGAGTGCTGATCTAACAATATAAATATATCTTGTACGGTAAATCTATCGTACGGCATCCCAAATCTGGGTACGGGTCAACTATCACATTTATCTCATTATTCATCAGATATCATCTTCATCACCAATCGTGAACAGGGGTACTGATCTAGGTCTAGTACAATACTAATATCATTAACAATATCATGATCTGGCTACTGGTCTCAAGTCTCATACAATCCGATATCATCAACACATATTATCGTATAGAAGTATACATCGCCCAAGCGATCCATGATAAATATCTTAACACATCTCATCTCATATCTCGATCATATGTCAACTATCATAAATATATCATCATCCACATAATACCTTCGTCCAACGTGTAAGTCCACGTTACCCACCCCGGTGCTTATGGGGAGGCGGAATAAGTAAAAAACAATTTTCTAACACAAGGTAACATGGACTAATAACTTGAGGATCTTTGCCAAACCATTGCTAACATACTACAAGAGGTTCTATCTACTATGCTCAAGAGTTTATACCTCACGAACCAAGTCCTTCGGGACTTCTCTCCTCTTTCCTCCTCGTCCATGTAAGCTTCAAGGATCGATCCGGATCTTGCTCACCTCCGCGGCCTCATTGAGTCGAAGACGATCCACCCCAGAGTTTGTATTCTAAGCTCCACCTCAAACCGAGATAACTAGGGCAACAAGTGTTCTACTCTTGATGTCTTAGATGATGTAGAATATGATGGTGGATTTATTTGTCTATTTAAATCCTAATTATCTCAACACATGAAAACTATAGGATTTCTTAGTGAGGAGGAAGAAGAAGAAAAAAGTATGAGAGCTCTCAGCTGAAGAGAGAGAATGGCAAAAGAATAATGAACCATAGAATAAATAATTACTAATCTCTTATCATGATAAAGTTGATGGCTATATTGATATGACCATTATCATCACAAATCAAATCCAAAGCAAAAAGCAAAAGAAGGATCTAGTGCTCTCAAGAAAACTCCAAGTCAACAATGGTCAAATTGTCAACATGGTCAAGCATGGTCAAATGGTTAAAGCAATTAGCCATAACATAATTATCATTAAAAAGATTAGTAACTATTTTCCCACCACATAATGGTTTTGACCGAACCAACGGTCAAACCCTAATGAGGCACCTCCTCCTTCTTTGCTCCTCACAACCGTGCATACACACCCGCATCCGCATTCCGTAGAATGCGAATGCACAGAAGACAAAACTAATCCATCCATACAACACTAGGATCCGGCTTAAACTAAAGCACACTAGCATTGTCTGCCCGAACAGCATACGCGCACAAGTGCTCGTAAGTGATCGTAGCCCTGCCGTAAAACCATACGGCCTCTACACCTTTCGCCCGGTGCAGGGAAACTCTCTGTGTGGGACTCTAAAGACTCGACACTACGCTGGCAGTGGGTTTAACCACAGACCGCAAGCGGCACTAGCTGTACGTAACGGCCCCCAGGTAGATGTCGATAAGAAGGCCGATAAGGTAAATCCATCCGAACTCCTACTGAGCCTGAATGTGACAATCTCCGTACAGTCCAGTCTGTTCGTCTGAGAGTATCTCATGGCGGGCCTTGGGGGGCGGTAAACGTCAAACCTCTAATAGCGGTACAAGTCATGCCGGAGTGTAGCCCAGAACACCTTGAGAAACTACTGGAAACACTACCAGTAATTCTCGCTTGCTGATTGTTAGAGATTCTGCGTGTTCAAGTTTAGTTAATTACCGCAATCAAGACGGTTTCGCTTGTAGCTAGCCGGTTGAGTACGGGTCGTCCGCAGGGAGATGGGAATCTTTTTCTATGTGCTTTAACGAGTTAAGTCCGAAGGTTCAGATTTTGTTTGTGATTATCAAAGTGGTAAATTGATATGTAAAGAGAGCTTGTTAGGGTTAGGATTAGGTTAGTTTGAGTTAGGAGTCTCCCACATCTTTCGTTGCCCCTCTTAATATCGGTGTTACGGTAATCGGCAACAACGGGGATTAGCACGACTAGGAAGGAACTTGCGAGTATAAGCTAGGCTTTCCAACGCATAAGTTCTTCCTTTTGGTGCTTGTCCGTCCGTTCTTGGCTCTTAGCCATAACCTCCGGTTAATTCAACCACAACCGGTCTCACTACGGAATCACCGCTATCATGTAGGATAGGGTGCCGTAAGGAGCGGATTGTGGTTCAATTAACGGGAGTCGAATTAAGCTGTTGGGCAAGGAAAGAGTGAGAGAGATTTCCTTCTCTCAAACTTCCCTTATCCTACCCTAACAAGTATGAAACTACTCACACATCATGATACGGAAAAATAAAACAAAACAAAAGAGGAAGATAGAAAGAAAGAGATTAGAAGATAACAACTAGCTATTTGCGACCTCACCTTGGCGAGGATCAAGCGTAAGCATCATGGTTGCTTTAAGGATAAAGAAAAGAGAGAAGAAAGAAACAACAAGAAAAATAACAACAACTAAGTTATCAAATGAAAATTACAACAATTAACAAGAGAATAAGACAAGCATAATAATAAACGGTTCTTCTTTATTCATCATTCTTCATTCAAAATCTCACTACAAGTTTTAATGGAGAAGAGATGAGAAGAGGAAGAAGAACATGTATTCTAAAACCTAGAGAAAAAAATACAAGATTATGGACCCTTTCCTTCACAAAGTTCTGGGCTATTTATAGGCTAAAAAAATGAAAACCTAGGGCAACCACCAGAACACAAATAAAAAGACCAAAACACCCCTGGAAAAGTTTTGTCTGCCGCCACCATACGGCCGCGGATCCGCGGCCTAAGCACGCTTAGGCCGCGGTTCCGCGGCCTAATGGAGGAGTTGACTCCTCGAATTTTGTGGGCCCCCCTGGTCTGATGTTGTCTGTGGTTTGGCATATGTGTTTTCTGAAAATACATCCACATTTCTTCCAGAATTTCTGTTGAGGGAAAGGTGTTTTGAAGTGGACTTTTATTCATGATTTCCTCGAGCTCCGCGTAGATTTCTTGGATCTTGTGCTGCCATTGAGCCTTGTGCATGAAAACGACATTGATTTGACATTTTGTCTTCTTAAACTGGTATCTGGCAGCATACGGATGAAGAGCGGAGACCGTGTTTTCTCAGTGGTTGGCAGGTCCCGGATTTTGTCGTGTTTTCCATGAATTTTACCGTTTTAGAACCGAGAACATGTATCCTGCAATTGACTAGCAAACACGGATCAAGAGTATCTACCGATAAGCAATGTGATAAAAATTGGGCGGTATAAAAATGCAAAAATCTGATATGAACAAATACCCCCAAACTTATCATTTGCTCGTCCCGAGAAAAGCCAATTTATTCACAAAAAATTTCCTAACCTCACTTTCGCAGGGAACGCGATTGCACTGAGCATGTGCAACAAGCCGTTAAACCTCTAGGTGTCCCTAGTAGGAGGAGTGTTGTCTCCTGAGGGTTTTCAGCGGATACTACCCACAAAATCCGGTCAAGTTGGTTTTGTAAAATAACTAAGATTCAAACCCTAAAGTTTTGTTTCAGAAAATAACAATTCTATTATCCTAAGTCTAGACTATCGAACCTTTATTTTTCACACCTCACTTCTTATTTAACTACAGCTTTTATATGTCTTTACGTGCAGTGCAAATAGTGTCGTTAAGTTCCAGAAGGGTCGAATAAAGTCATCATGTCACACAATAAAGCCCTGATAACAATTTTAAAAGGATCACACAAGTTTTATAAAGAGTTAAGCATTTTTCAAGTTTCGTTTTCCAGTAAAGTTTCAACTTCAGAATTTCTATCTTCCCTAACAGGAAACTAGGTCTTATTCTTCACTCCACCTTTTTCTTGTTTTCATTTCATACACACCTCTGTGAACGTGCAATAGTCTTTATCATAGAGTAAAACCTTCATATCTCCGCTAAAATTTTTTTTTAAAAGCCTGTCTTTTATCAAGATTATTCTCACACAAAGAACCGTTAGGAATTTTAACTCGGAGAGAACACTTGCTTGACTTTGTTTTAATCTGGACTTTCTAGGCTTCTTAGCGAGCTTTGGGCCAATGCACCCAAACCAGTTGGTTTTAGGGCATTAGGTGTAGAAACACCCCAGCGGACTTAATTACTCAAGTTACCTAGGTCCAAAAACAAAAGACAGTTTGGCGTGAAAATCAGATGATTTAATACGAATGGAGACATAACCGGCAGTTCAATTATTTTTTTTGGATAAAAGACGTGTTTAGTGGGTTCGGTGTGTAATCATTCCAATCAAGTTTCAGATGGGTTCTTTTTCAGACTTAGTTCCAATTACGGCATCAATAATATTGCTTCATATTCGCTTTACTTCATAAACTATTCTTGACATTACTTATTTTAGAACAAACCTATTTGATCCTCAGAAAATCATTTATCTGTTTAAAAGTTTTTAAACATAAAAGACTTGTCATCTAATTCCCAAAAACTCACGACACGTGTAGTGTGATGTAAAGACGTATATCAGCTATAGTAAACTTTAAAGGAGGGTTATCTTTCAGGTTTTCAAAATCTAAACATAAGATTTAGTTATTCTTATTTTATCAAACAAAACCGTCGAAATGTTGAATCAGAGTCCTCCCACTAGCTAACTTGACAGAAAAGTTTTTATGTTTTTAGAAAATTTTCAGATTTTTATGGATTTTATGGATTTAATTATGCAGATGCAAAATATACATATGAATGCGAAGATAAGAAATGCGTACCGAGCGTACCCCCAAACTTAAACTGGACAGTGTCCTCACTGTCAGTGCATGAAGAGATCATTTGAAGGGTCAAAAATGTCGGTTAGCGATACACAATTTTTATTTGTTTTTGTTTTTAAAGAAAAGAAAAAGAATATACACAAATATATACAAAATGGTTTGTACATACCCCCAAACTTATTTGGAACAGTGTCCACTTGCTCTTGGCTGGATAACCGAAGTTTGGAGGTAGGCAGAGGAAGATCATGCAGGGTAAACCGGTTCCTGTAAGAACAGGAGCTCCTCTGTTGGTTCGGCGCTAAGGTACGGTTTAAGTCGATGTCCGTTTACTTTGAAAAATGAACCGTCCTTTGGATTTTCCAAATCCACAGCGCCATGCGGATATACATTCCGCACAAAATACGGCCCTTTCCAGCGAGATCTGAGCTTTCCAGGATGGAAGTGAAGTCTGGTGTCGTAAAGCAGTACTTGCTGACCAGGTACGAAGGTTTTGCGCAAAAGGTGTTTATCGTGAAACACCTTCGTTCGATTCTTAACGACAACCGCGTTATCGTAAGCCTCATCCCTAAGCTCGCTCAGTTCGTTCAACTGCAGCTTCCGATGGCTGCCCGCATCTTCGAGAGACAGATTTAGCTCCTTTATCGCCCAAAATGCGCGATGCTCTATTTCGACAGGTAGGTGGCAGGCTTTTCCGTACACAAGCCGATAGGGAGACATGCCAAGGTCGGTCTTATAAGCGGTTCGAAATGCCCAAAGGGCATCAGTGAGTTTCAGCGACCAATCCTTACGGTTCTTGGAAACCGTCTTCTCCAGTATCTGCTTGATTTGCCGATTTGAAACTTCGGCCTGCCCGCAGGTTTGGGGGTGGTAGGGTGTAGAGAGCTTATGATTAATGGAATATTTTCGCATCAAGGCCTCGAAAGTCTTGCTGCAGAAATGACTTCCATTGTCGCTAATGATCGCTCGGGGGTGCCCAAAACGGGAGAAAATGTTTTCTTTAAGAAACCTAACGACAACCTTGTTGTCGTTAGTCCGGCTGGGCACAGCCTCGACCCATTTAGAGACGTAATCAACAGCGAGAAGGATGTACAAGTTCCCAAAAGAGCTGGGAAACGGCCCTATGAAATCTATCCCCCAAACATGGAAAATCTCCACAACCAAGATCGGTTGGAGCGGCATCTCGTTCCTCCGGGATATCCGGCCCATGTGTTGGCACCGGGAGCAAGTCTTGCAATAGTCGTGAGCGTCTTTGAAGAGTTGTGGCCAGTAGAAACCACATTGCAAGATCTTCTCGGCTGTCTTTCTGGGCCCAAAATGCCCGCCACACGCTTGATCGTGGCAAAATGATAGCACACTCTTGAATTCCTCATCAGGGACACACCGACGAATAATCTGGTCGGGACAGTACTTGAACAAATAGGGTTCGTCCCAGTAAAAGTGTTTTACTTGGGATAAGAAGCGAAGTTTGTCCTGACTTGACCATTCAGTCGGTAGTAATCCCGTGGCCAAATAGTTCACAATATCTGCGAACCAGGGTTCGCAAGATACTGTCAAGAGCTGTTCATCCGGGAAAACGTCGTTGATCGGAATTGGAAGCGAAGGCGAAGAAGGAAGTCGTGAGAGATGGTCGGCAACCACGTTTTCACATCCTCGTTTGTCCTTAATGACAAGGTCAAACTCTTGAAGCAAGAGGATCCAACGTATTAACCGAGATTTTGCATCTTTCTTCGCAAAAAGATGGCGCAGAGCAGAATGGTCAGTGTAGACAATGACTGGGGAGCCGATGAGGTAGGGCCTGAACTTTTCTAAAGCGAATACAACAGCTAAGAATTCCTTCTCAGTTGTTGTATAGTTGAGTTGGGCGTCGTTCAGGGTTCGGCTCGCATAATAGATTACGTGCGGCATCTTGTTGATGTGTTGTCCAAGGACAACACCAATGGCAAAATCGGATGCATCGCACATAATCTCAAATGGGTGCGTCCAGTCAGGTGAAGAAAGAACGGGAGCAGAAGTGAGTGAGTTTTTCAATGACTCGAATGCAGTCACACAGCTCGAGTTGAAGTCGAATGGCGTATCCTTGGCCAGCAAAAGAGTCAAGGGCCTAGCAATCTTGCTAAAGTCCTTGATGAACCGTCTATAGAAACCGGCATGGCCAAGGAAGGCTCGGATATCTCTGACGCATCGGGGAGGAGGCAGATTGGAAATGACCTCAATCTTTGCTTTGTCAACCTCTATGCCATTTTGCGAGATGATATGTCCTAAGACAATACCTTCGCGCACCATGAAGTGGCATTTCTCCCAATTCAAAGTGAGATTCTTGTCCTTACATCGGGTAAGGACAGCGTCAAGATGCAGCAAACACTCGTTGAAGGAATCGCCGAAGATGGAGAAATCATCCATGAAGATCTCCAGAAATTTTTCCACCATGTCTGAGAAGATTCCCATCATACACCGCTGGAAGGTAGCGGGCGCATTGCATAACCCAAAGGGCATGCGTCGATATGCAAACGTGCCGAAAGGACAAGTGAAAGTGGTCTTGTCCTGGTCATTTTCGGCGATGGGAATTTGATTATAGCCGGAGTAGCCATCAAGAAAGTAGTAGTACTCGTGTCCGGCCAATCGTTCAAGCATCTGGTCAATGAAAGGTAGCGGAAAGTGGTCTTTCCGCGTTGCGGCATTGAGTTTTCTATATTCAATGCACACTCGCCACCCAGTTTGGGTGCGAGTAGGGATTAACTCGTTCGCCTCGTTAGTGATGACCATGATGCCCGACTTCTTGGGGACAACATGAATGGGGCTAACCCACTGGCTATCAGAGATAGGGTAAATGATACCACTATCTAGACATTTTACGATCTCCTTCTTCACAGCCTCTTTCATGACTGGATTGAGACGTCTTTGTGGATCCTGGGCTGGTTTGGCATCATCCATCAGATGAATGTGATGCTCAACGATCAGGGGACTAATCCCCTTGATGTTTGCCATGGACCAGACAAAAGCTTGCCTATTGCCGTGCAAGACCGCGAGAAGGGCTTTCTCTTGCTCTGGAGCTAGAGAAGCCGAAATGATGACAGGGAGGGTCTCGTTCTCATCTAAGTAAGCGTACTTAAGGTGAGACGGCAAAGGCTTGAGTTCGAGCGTCGGAGGTGAAACGATTGAAGGCAAGATTGGTGCAGAGGTCTCGAACTCAAAGGACTCCAGCAAAGGTTCAAAACGAGTGTAAGCGACCGAGTCGGATGGTTCAGGTAACTCATCCGAAAATTCGAAGGATTCAAATTCAGGTTGTACGCGGCTAAGATCGTTTGAGAACGTGAAACACTCGTAGTCGTTGTCGGGCGCAGAAACAGCAGCAGGTTCGAAGAGGAACGCACTAGTGGCGTCAAGATTATCGTGATCAAACAGAAACTCCTCGAACTCACACTCTTCTGGGGTGATCTCCTGGATCGAGCAGACGTCCAGTATATGAGCATTAGGTTCGGCGGGCTGATTCCCCAACCTAAAAATGTTGAGTTCAATCGTCATGTTTCCAAAAGAGAGGTTCATCAAACCATTGCGACAATTGATCACAGCATTTGAGGTTGCAAGGAATGGGCGACCGAGAATCACCGGAATTTGATTCCGGGGGTTAGCTATAGGCTGTGTGTCTAATACAATGAAGTCAACGGGGAATATGAAGTCCCCGACTTTTATTAACACATCCTCTAGCTCACCCCTAGGATGGGTGATCGATCGGTCGGCCATTTGACGAGTGCAGTGCGTGGGTTTCAGCTCTCCGACGCCTAATTGCTCGTATACTGAATACGGAAGCAGGTTAACACTGGCACCAAGATCTAATAGTGCGCGGTTGATGTTCTTATCCCCAATAGTAATAGAAATCGTAGGACAGCCAGGGTCCTTCCGTTTTTGCGGTAAAGATTAGGTAAGGGCATCACTCACAGCACTAGCCAAGAAAACTTTCTTGGGTACCTGAGACTTCCTCTTTTTCGTGCACAAGTCCTTTAAGATTTTCGCGTAGGACGGGACTTGTTGGACAGCATCTAAAAGAGGAATGTTAATGTTAACCTGCTTAAATAACTCCAGAATCTTCTCCATTTGAGGATTTTGTTTATTAGACCTCAACCGGTTTGGAAATAGAACATTTTGAAAATTGGTTGAGTCTAATGCTGGAGGAGGAGATTGTGGAGTTGGAACGGATCCCAGAACAGGTGTTTTCGTGGAGTGAGAAGTGGGTCCATTCAAAGCAGAAGAAGAGGAAGGAGAGCCTAGTGAAGAACGGAGAATAGGCTCAGAAGACGAAGAAGCAGGAGATGAAGAAGAAGAAGAAGAAGTAGAAGAAGAAGCGGCCGGGGTGTCATCATTGATCCGTGTGCCGATGTTGTTTTGCAGCATCCTTCCCGATCTCAATGTGGTCACGGCACTCACATTATGATTCTGTTGTTCAAGAGCAACATGTACATTCTGTGGGTGACCGGGATTTGGGAGTGGTTGGGACGGGAGCTTCCCCTTCTCTCGCTCGCTTAAGGCCGCATTCAGTTGTGCAATCTGGGCCTCGATGGTTTTGATGCTTTTCCCGTGAGCGGCAGTGTGTTGCACTAAGGACTGAATGGAAGACTGGATGTTTGCGGTGGATTGAGTCGATTGTTTGACGAACGCCTCCAGACTTCGTTCGAGCGAGGAAACCTTATCGTTGTTTGACGGAACAAAGTTGTTTGGTGGAAAAGAATTGTTGGGTGCAAAGTTGTTCGTCTGATTTTGGAAAGGTTGGGGTTGGAAGGGCTGCTGAAACTGAGTTTGTTGCTGCGCTTGTTGTTGCGGCGGAGGGGCCCTTTGGAAATTGTTGCCTTGGAATTGATTCTGATTCTGATTCCAGGCGAAATTGTGGTGGTTCCTCCAACCGGGATTGTAGGTGGAAGAGTATGGATCATTCCTCGGTCTTTGCTGAAATGCAGCATTAACCTGATCCTGTCCTTGCGATGGTGAATTGTAAGGACACTCTTCGGTCAAGTGAGAAGGATCGGAACAACAAGCGCAGATGGTACGAAGGGGAAGAACAGGGGTAGGAGCAGGAGAAGAGAATTTGCTCTCTATCGCTTCAAGCTTTCTCGTTATTGCAGCCATCTCAGCTTTCATCGCAATAGAGACGTCAAGTTGGTGAATTCCTACCCTAGACTGACCGGTAGAAGTGGAGGTAGAAGAAGAAGAAGTCGGTCTGGTGCTCTCCCATTGTAGCGTTTGCTCCGCAAGGTCGTCAAAGAACTGCCACGCTTCTTCGTCAGATTTCGATAGGAAGTGGCCCTGACAGATGGTTTCCAACAACTGCTTCGTTGCTGGGTTCAGGCCCTCGTATAAGGTTTGGCAAAGTTTCCATTTCTCTATACCGTGGTGAGGACACTGAACAAGAAGGTCTTTGTACCGGTCAAAGCATTTCCAGAAGGGTTCAGAAGGAAGCTGAGAGAATTGGTTGATTTCATTGCGAATCCTTGCGGTTTTATGATTCGGATAGAACTTTTTGAGAAACGCTTTAACAAACTCGTCCCAACTGGTTATGGAATAGGAAGCGGTGCTATACAGCCATTTTTCAGCTAGGTCGCATAAAGTGAACGGAATGACCCGTAGACGTATAGCATCGTCCGACAGTTGGGTAGTTTTCATCATGGCACAGACGTTTTGAAATTTGTTGATGAAGATATAGGCATCTTCAGATTCAAGCCCATGAAATCGTGGAAGCATGTTGATGAAGTGGGGCTTAATTTCAAAATTATCCCCATTGGCCGGTGGAAGAGAAAGGCAGGTGGGAAGTGCAGAACGGGTGGGATAGAAACGATCCTGGAGCGCAATTCGCGGCGGCGCTACAACAGGCGGGTGTGGTGGGTTATTGGTCTCCGTAGGAGGTGGAGCCAATCCAGGGGTGGTCAAAGATATGTTCGGATTAAATCCTGACATCGCGGAAGAAGAGGTCGGTGAAAGTGAAGGTGAAGGCGAAGATGTATGAACAGAATTCCGGTCAACGTCGGAGTTGGCCGGCAAAGGAAGGGGTGAAAGAGGAGTGGAGGGAGTATCGACGTCTGAGTCGATCGCGTATTCGGTAGCGACTAACGTAACGCGGACTAGGCGGGCGCTAGTGTCCCGAGTCCAAGCGGACATACACTAAACGAGTTTAGTATAGTCAAAGCGGAGAAGATGAGGGTAAGAAAACGTCAATGGAGAAAGGCGATGGGTGATGGGTGAAAAATGGATTTTGGCGACAAAAGGCAAGTTTTTATAAAAGTTTTTGATTTTTTCTTCTTTTTTTTTTTTTAGAAAGAGCTTTACAGAAATATGTACGGACTTACGGCTTTAAGCAATCACAAACAAGATATGCACAATCACACCCATATCTAGGGTCTCCTAGGTCTGCTAGACCTGCTCCAGAACTTGATTGTCGAAGCAAAACTGTGTCGAGAAACGGGCTTAAAAATACACTGATCACGAGGCCAGGTAAGTGCAGAGATAAGGGGAGGTTTTCCAACGCTTTCGCGAAGTTCCTTAATTAAATAACCCTTTCTCTTTTGGCGGTTGCGCCGTTAACACTTTCCTAGACACCCCGTAAACAATATACCGTTAAGCGAGGTTCTAAACACGGTTTAACTTCTCCTAATGAGCGCGAAGTCCTTAGGGCTGAAGTCTAGTATTTTTTTAATTACAATGGACAATGCATATGCTTTTGTGATTTTTGGGGTCCTGGGAAGGGTGATGAAATCCCCACCCAATCTGAATTGGTTTCAAGCCCTTTAAGTCCGTATTAAAGAATGCAAAGCGGTAACAAATCAACTGCAAACAATTTTTATTTTTAGCGCGGCGCAAAGAATCCTGCACAAGAACAGTTTATTGGAAGGGGGAAGAGAATTTGCGCAAAGAAGGCTGCAGAAAACACAATTTATTGGAGTCCAGAGGAGTGTGGAGAAGAAGAGAGACTTACCAAGAGATTTTGGGAGCCTGAAGCCACCAAACGGCCGCGGATCCGCGGCCTAAGCTTGCTTATGCCGCGGTTCCGCGGCAAAATGATGGGCTTGGGCCTTCATTTTTCTGGGTTATGCTCTGTTGGGTGTCCTCTGCTTGTCTGGATGTGCTGAATTTTGAATTGCTTACTGTATCTGCTCCAGATTTTTACAGTAGACCGTTTGCTTCGTTTTGATCCGTCGCGGTGTAGCCGCGAAATGTGGGTCTATCTTCCCACGTCTTTGGCACTGAACTTGAACTCCGTATTATCCGACGTCTTTGGCGCTGATCTTGAACTTCGTATTTTCCTGCACACTTGCACAAAAGCTAATCAAAAATAACAAGATGATTTTTTTACAAAGTATATTTTTTTGTTTTGTTTTTCGGTTATATTCACAAGTTAACCCGAAATTACACAAGGAAGTAAACTACCGTCTCCCCGGCAACAGCGCCATTTTATTGTTAGAGATTTTGCGTGTTCAAGTTTAGTTAATTACCGCAATCAAGACGGTTTCGCTTGTAGCTAGCCGGTTGAGTACGGGTCGTCCGCAGGGAGATGGGAATCTTTTTCTATGTGCTTTAACGAGTTAAGTCCGAAGGTTCAGATTTTGTTTGTGATTATCAAAGTGGTAAAATGATATGTAAAGAGAGCTTGTTAGGGTTAGGATTAGGTTAGTTTGAGTTAGGAGTCTCCCACATCTTTCGTTGCCCCTCTTAATATCGGTGTTACGGTAATCGTCAACAACGGGGATTAGCACGACTAGGAAGGAACTTGCGAGTATAAGCTAGGCTTTCCAACGCATAAGTTCTTCCTTTTGGTGCTTGTCCGTCCGTTCTTGGCTCTTAGCCATAACCGCCGGTTAATTCAACCACAACCGGTCTCACTACGGAATCACTGCTATCATGTAGGATAGGGTGCCGTAAGGAGCGGATTGTGGTTCAATTAACGGGAGTCGAATTAAGCTGTTGGGCAAGGAAAGAGTGAGAGAGATTTCCTTCTCTCAAACTTCCCTTATCCTACCCTAACAAGTATGAAACTACTCACACATCATGATACGGAAAAATAAAACAAAACAAAAGAGGAAGATAGAAAGAAAGAGATTAGAAGATAACAACTAGCTATTTGCGACCTCACCTTGGCGAGGATCAAGCGTAAGCATCATGGTTGCTTTAAGGATAAAGAAAAGAGAGAAGAAAGAAACAACAAGAAAAATAACAACAACTAAGTTATCAAATGAAAATTACAACAATTAACAAGAGAATAAGACAAGCATAATAATAAACGGTTCTTCTTTATTCATCATTCTTCATTCAAAATCTCACTACAAGTTTTAATGGAGAAGAGATGAGAAGAGGAAGAAGAACATGTATTCTAAAACCTAGAGAAAAAAATACAAGATTATGGACCCTTTCCTTCACAAAGTTCTGGGCTATTTATAGGCTAAAAAAATGAAAACCTAGGGCAACCACCAGAACACAAATAAAAAGACCAAAACACCCCTGGAAAAGTTTTGTCTGCCGCCACCATACGGCCGCGGATCCGCGGCCTAAGCACGCTTAGGCCGCGGTTCCGCGGCCTAATGGAGGAGTTGACTCCTCGAATTTTGTGGGCCCCCCTGGTCTGATGTTGTCTGTGGTTTGGCATATGTGTTTTCTGAAAATACTTCCACATTTCTTCCAGAATTTCTGTTGATGGAAAGGTGTTTTGAAGTGGACTTTTTGTCATGATTTCCTCGAGCTCCGCGTAGATTTCTTGGATCTTGTGCTGCCATTGAGCCTTGTGCATGAAAACGACATTGATTTGACATTTTGTCTTCTTAAACTGGTATCTGGCAGCATACGGATGAAGAGCGGAGACCGTGTTTTCTCAGTGGTTGGCAGGTCCCGGATTTTGTCGTGTTTTCCATGAATTTTACCGTTTTAGAACCGAGAACCTGTATCCTGCAATTGACTAGCAAACACGGCTCAAGTGTATCTACCGATAAGCAATGTGATAAAAATTGGGCGGTATAAAAATGCAAAAATCTGATATGAACACTTGCCCTGGCCAGAGACTTTATATAATGGCTCTCCTAGACACAGCACGATATCAACCCCCAATACTGGGAGAGACGAATCCTATCTAACCGCTACTACCTCCAAGTGCTTCGGGACTGCACCCAACTACTACCTATTTGCACGACTCCTTTGAGCCGTGGTATGGTAGCAATCAAAGTACAGTGGGAACACACTCGAGGCGTAGTAGCAGTGTCAAGTCGACGGACTAAGCTGTACTCTTGTTACCTAGAAACTGTTATCTGACGATAGGTATAGTACCAACCAATAGTTCCCGATGAGTCCTGTCCAGTGTACTCGTAACCTAACGAGCACCCGCATACTATCTCCAGTACGACGTACTGATGGTTGTGGTACAGACCATCTCCCCTGTTGGGATGAGAAGCGCATACGCTAGTCTACTCCGGAGTATCGATGCCCCGTCTCGATAATCCTACGACTAGGAACATGTATAAGGATGTGCTTGTAGATTACCCAGCCCCCACTAGTGTGACTTCCATCACAACGCTGGTAATCAAGGAAAGATCCTAAGGGCTCCACTAATGTGTATAGGCGATATGCTAAAAGAAATACATGCACACATTAAAGTAGAAACAAACCAAGTAGCATTCAACCATTTTGAGCAAGATTGTCTATACAACTATGAATATCCCAAGCTGCCATTAAGTAATATACAAAGTAGTATGATACAGTAATGGCCTCTAGGGCATATATGTTGCGCCACGGCAGCGCCCCGGCCTCTTTCTCGAGGCCAAAATGCGGAATCAAAATTTTTTCCTTACTCGGAAACCGGCGCTACCGCGGACAATTACCCGGATCGAAACCATTAACCTATACTAGCTAACTAGAGATGGGGTGAGAAGTTATACCAAGCGATCCGTGTCCTTCGGTCTTCATCTCCACTCCGATCTCTTGCGGAATCTCCGTCACCTCCTCGCTCGTCGGAAAAGGGCACCACGTAGCCGGAATCTTTTACGGGCTCCCGCCTCTTGACCGAGGCAACTCGGGCGCGAAGTTGGCTAGCCGACGCGTCCAAGGCTTGCTATAGAATAGTGTAGTGAACTTGTCTCTTGGGGTTATGAGGTTGCCTTGATGTGGAGGAATCGAGAAGAGAAGGAGAGAAAGAAATGAGCTTTTTAAGCTTATCTTTTGCAACCATGGAATGAGATGAAAAATGCCACCACTAGAAAAATGATCCTCTCCCCACCTCTCTCTAGAATGGCCGGCCCTTCACTCACCCAAATAGATTGGAGAGAGAAAAAGGAAAAAGAAAGAATAATCAATTATCAAAAAAGGTCACTCTCATTTCACCTCTTCAAACCATCAAATGAAAAGAAAAGAATAGACTAGAAAGGCATCTCATGATGAAACAAGTCTCATCATAATGCAAACTTGCAAGAAAACCCTCCACTAAATGTTAATTGCGAACTTGCAATTAACACCCTCCACCAAGAAAGTCCGACCGAGAAGGAATGAAGGAAAACCGGCCGGAACGGAATGCAAACTGGCAACTTCAGAAAACCGATCCCGTAATAAATTACAGGAAAAACCCCAATACTGTGCATACACACCCGCATCTGTATTCCGTCCGGATACAAATGCAAAGAGACAAAACTACACTATCAAATACTAGAATCCGGCTTAAGCCAAAGCCGGCTAGTAAAAAACCGTCCGATGACGATCCGTACAATACCGCACGTATCTGATCGAACCGTGCCATATCTCCATACGGCCTCTACAGCGTTTCGCCCGAAACTTGAGTAACTGAGTGTGGTGGACTCTAAAGACTCGTCAATACCTTGGCTGTGGATTTAACCACTAGCACGTCAGAGGTATAAGCCAATACGTGACGGGCCACCAGCTATTGACCAAATGGGACGTCGATGAGGAAGCTCACCCCGACACCCAACTGAGCCTGTCAGTGACAATAGCCGTACAGTCCGGTCCGTTCGTCTATGAGTATCGCATGGCGGGCCTAGGGGGTTGGTGAAAGTCAGACCCCCAAAAGCGGTACAAGTCGTGTCGGAGCGTAGCCCAGAACACCCTGAGATACTACTGGAATACCTACCAGTAAATCTCCTGCCTCGGCCGAGGGCTTTGTGTAATGGCTCTCCTAGACACAGCGCGACCTCACCCCCAATACCGGGAGAGACGAACCCCTGCAGATCCGCTCACTGCCTCTATGTGGCTCGGGACTGTACCCAACTAAAACCTGTTTGCACGACTCCTTTGAGCCGTGGTAGGGTAGTAATCAAAGCACAGTGGGAACTCACACGAGACAAATGACGATCTCAGGTCGATGAACTAACCTGTACACATGTCACCAGGGAACTGCTATCTGACATCTGGTATAAGACCAACTAGCAGGTTCCCGGCGAGTCCTGTCCGGTGTACTCATAACCCAATGAGCACCTGTATACATCTTAGGTGAACCAACTGACACCAGTGGCTTGTGAGACCGGCCACCGCCCCTCGTCGGGGTCTCGACTGTATACACTAGTCTACTAACGGAGTATCGATGCCCTGTCTCGAAACTCCTACGACTAGGGACCTTTTAAGGATGTGCTTATAGACCACCAGCTCCCACGTATATGATCGCCATCATACTGCTGGCAGTCAAGCAAGAATCCTAGGGGCTCTATCAACGTGTAATAGCGACATGTCAGGTCACCTAAAGCAGTACACGATGATAAAGATAAACCAGATAGCATACTATCATCTCGAGTAAGACTGTCCTACCGGGATAGGTCCTCCCTCAATCATTGCAATCACGTGCCTGTGATCCAATAATTGACTCTGAGGGCACTATCTCCAACAATCTCCCACTTGCACTCAAGGCTAATTATTGCGATGCCGCATACTCACAGCCCGTGTGATACCGAACACCCAACTCCTCTACTAGTCAGTCTCACAAAACTCGTTTGCGAAACTATTGCGTTCGAGGAATAGCCTCAGTGAGTGGATCCGCTGTGATGTTTCTTTCTATGTCTCTCTATATCTTAAGTTCGCGGAGAAAACCATCTCCCGAAATGAGCAATACCTGTCTTAGAATGTCTGGATGTCTGATGGGACCCAGCTCATAAATGAACTCCAAATCCAAACTTCTTAGACTGTATCGTCAACCGAACTTAATCAGTATCCTGCGCCAAGCCTCCCTCAGTATTGCCTTGGACCACCTGTCCAAAATACTGCCCCTTGTCAGAGGGAGAACTATAACTCTGACAACCTCCTTGTCGTCTATGTCACCTTGGAAGCCTGGAGTGATAATCGTCTCCTAAAGGAGGCAGCCGTTATCATATCCCTAGAACATTCACTTATGTTCTAAAACTGCTTCCGACTGTTTTTCCAGGATTGGATTAATATCAACTTATTGCACCTACTGCAAGAACAACATCTGGTGTGGTACTTGACATCTCATGATTGACTCAATTGCCTAAGCAAGTGATCTGTCAATCATGCGTATCCCTCTCCCCTTTAGTCTGTAAGACACCTTTAGAGAGGGTGACTCCATTACCTGCAGGTACACTACCATGCCAGGAGTCGTCCATTCTAAATACTCTTAGAATGCTGTCAAAGTACCCTGATTGGGAAACCACCCAAATTTAGATCTAAAACCATAGATCTAGTAACCAGTATGTCTGATAAAATATCCAAGTCACATGTGGAGAAAACACTGTGTGACGACCAAAGTATAACCGATCGTAGTATAGGAATATCACTTCCTACTACCTTCTCAACAGATCCATCCCGTATTCTGATGACGTCAAACCCATGACTGTCACATCAGAAACAGATGATCTAACTCCGCTATATCTGCTTTAGTCTATAAATAGACATAAGCATGAAGTCCACCAATGCTTCCGCTGCTCCCACTGACTACGACAACCCTCTGCCAGAGTCATATAGACGTGCACTTCTAAAGCTAGTTTAGAACGACGCTATACTCATCCTCCCACCGGGTCTCGCAGCCTGGAACAACAACAATGGCAAGTGTGGGTAAACAAGAACTTCCCTGTCACCGTCTTTGAGGCTACCGGAGTACCTCTCGGGTGCCTGAAGTTACCCACCGTATCTATGGAGTGGCCAATGGAATGTCAAATCAGATTGAATCTTTAGGTTCCTTATTAAATCTTCAGTAATCGTTTGCGGTTCTGGAATTACTTCCAGTTCTACCATACTCCCACTTCTGTTTTTGAAAAAATCCATTTTTAATAAAAACTGTGGCGAGTGTAGAACAATATTGCTATTGTTCATCCAGATGGTAAAAAATCAACCCTCGTCATAGCCTGGGTCAACCCACAAACAGCCATTACAGAAACGTGCCTTGAGTTGTCCAGTGTCTGGTTTTAATCATAAGCCGGACAACTCCCGTACCTTAACATCGTTAAGATATGAACTGTTCTATATCCAATATAGAACCAGAGGCACTGATTTAATTGAACCAGATTCAAATCATGCAGCTATCTCCAGTGCATGTAAAGTAAATGGAAGGAGGCCGATCAGCGTTACTTAACTTAGGAATGCTTCCAATTATGAGTAACCTGAAAGAGAAGCAATTTCTCTTTATCATTACTATCAACTGAACACCATACACAAGTATCTACATCTTCGATCACCTTGAAGAATCCCGATACTTGCTACACCTGGTTCTCTACTGTATTCAAATACCTATAACTCCTCAAAACTTAGACACTGTGTTTCCACGAAGCACATGTCTAAGATCTAGAGAAGCCATAAGTAAACCGAATATAGTACGAGCACCAACCCCTCTGTCCTAATGGACACTGGACAACATACAATACTCTGTATAAGTCCGCTGAGTCTAACAACTCTTTCACTGTGCGTCGTAGGTTGAAAAATGTACTTATGGTTAAGAAGAATTACACCGATGTTCAATGCTCCTTACCTAACCATCCACTGATATAGGTAAATGTCATCGACATAATATCAAAAGGTATATCTCACTCTATGAAAATAGACGTACAGATATATCGATTTGAAATTGGTGCACAACAGCGGATATTCAAAACCAAATATTTGCCGACCGGCAAACAACCCAGGTGACTTCCTCAAATATCACCGATTACAACGAATCCCGATATAATGAGGATGATCACCCAATTCCCAATAACTTACTCCCACTCATCATCTGTAAAACCATACAGATGTGAGAATCATACCTGGTAAATACATACCCTGGAGTAAGTGTATAATCGGGAAATCAGTTTTCTATTAACAGTACACAGTGAAACTGAAACATTGAAATGTTTCGTCGGGGTATCCTGGTATTCCTAGTAATGCCTCTTCCATTATCCAGATTCACAACTGTAACCGTATAATTCTTTGCCACCTCTCCAAATCCCTTTATATGTCTTTAGTCATTACCTTCTGTACACCCCTTTAAGCCAAATGGTTTTCTTCCTTCCCTACCGTTCGGCACCAGCCTATGGTTTGGAAGAAGACTATCCAAAAGGCATAAAGGGTGTACTGTCCTAATCCTAGGAACACTCGCAATGCGAGAGAAGGTGAAGATAAAAGACACCTGAATGTACTTTATTCCTATTTCTCCTGAACCAGAATCCATCCCCGAACTGGAACAAGTTCCTTTCGAGTTCGTATATAACCATACGATGGATTATCCAATAAACTGTGGATCTTCGTAGTGATACGGAGTGTTCTGGAGAAATACAAAGGTGATTTAGGATTGGCGAAGAAATACTTGGTTTGGTCGTGAATAGCAGTCGCAACTTACTTTGCCCTTTTACTAATCCCTTGCTTTGTCTTAACTTAATACCTTCTGTACACCGTTTTAGGCTAACTGGTTTTCTTCATTCCCTACCGGTCGGCACCAGCCTATGGTTTGGAAGAAGACTATCCAATTTGCGTAATAGGTGTACTGCTCCTAAACCAAGGAGTACTCGCAACCTGAGAGAAGGTGAAAAGAAAAGACAACTGAATAATCCTATCCGTTTTCTCCAGAACCAGAAACCATCCTCGAAGTCCTTCGAGTTCGTATCTAACCATACGATGGTTTTGTCCAATGGAAGTGGACGTTCGTAGTAATACGGGGTGTCCTGGAGAAAAGGGTAAAAGTAGGAGTGGCAATGAGGTCTGCAACTCTGACAATCCAAAAACCAGTGTTAAGAAGGTTCGGTCAACTTGGTCACTGAGTCATAGTCCAGGGTCGAGTCAATGGTCGCTGCCAAAGAGAGAGAGAAAAGAAACACTCAGCGTGCACTCTAACCTAGATCAGAATGGTTACCACTTTATCTAATCAGGAAACCTCCCACTGTATCTCAAATTCTCCTCCAAACCTGAAAGAAGAATTAGTCGGGATCACCCGAGGAGTAAACTAACTCATCAGTGGGAATCGGGATCCAACTATCATCGCATGATAACTTGACGGAATCCACTCAAGTCACCACACTCCAGAAGGTATGCGCATGCCTGGCAAGTTTCAGTTCTTTTGAAACTCCCGATAAGATTTTTACCCCAAGCGGTTTATGACCTTGACTAGGTCAACAAACCATAAACCGCCAGTCAAGTTCAACCCGTCATTTTTCTGGATTGCATTAAACCCACCCGTACGTGCCCTTGACTAGGTCAACAAGGCCGCACGACTGTCTTAACCAATCCCACTTATGCAACAAACAAGTACCACTTAGCTACCGAACACTACGTCTTGACTAGGTCAACAAACGCAGCACGAATACCAAATAATACCTGTAGGAAATGACGGAGGGCTACGAATGGTTTTTGGCGAAAAACCTTTAACGTAATGAACTTGATATCGTTGAAGGAACTGCACAACTTTTTATAAAATATAGTGACGAAAACCTTTACTAAAGAGGTCACTCCCGGTGAAGGGATCTCGGCTCTTTCCTCGTAGAATGAGGTGCAGGATATTCCAACTGAATACCACGATGCAAAGCAAAAGTAATCGGCTATAGTGAAGTTATTGCCCTGACGCAAACTTCTGTCCAAGGGGTCACTCCCGGTGAAGGGATCTCGGCCCTTGCCTCGTCGACTGAGGAGCAGGATATTCCAGATGAATGCCACGATGCAAAACAAAAGTGAACGTCCTTGCAATAACAGCTTTTTTTTGAAAAAGTGTTCCAACAACATCAGAATAGGTTTGTTTAAACTTGCATTGATCCGAATCAATGCAGTCCCATCAATTGATCACACCACAAAGAACGAAAATATACTGACGTACGTATATGCCATCCGCATTCGCCACTGGGTCCCGTCATCACCCGTTAGGTTAGCTAACTAACGGCAGAGCGGGGACTGGACTAGCGCGGATGTAAAACATATACAACATCTACTAATATATATATAATATATAATTTTCGCTCATGGCGTGATAAAAAAGCAACACAGAAATGTATAGCAACACAGATCAATACAGATATCTGGAAACCCGGGGTTTCACAGAGCCGCTGCTGAAACCCGACGTTCCCCTGGTCGTGTGGATAGCCTGTGCAATGAAATCCTAGACCCCTACGGGCGCGGCAAGTCACCCGCCAAAACCTGAAGCGAGGCAGCCCCGTTCAGCTCCGTGAATGGACCACCCAGCACTCCACGGAATCCGGCAACTTGGGCACCCCACCTGGGTCAACCTGTACCCCCTACGAGTGCGGCGAATAGCCCGCCAATCCCAGAGTGAAGCCCCCTCCGTCTCAATGCCATGAGATGCGGGCTTGTTGCCCCCTAGAACCCGGCTATCCGTGCACCCCTCCGCGGGGTAATCCTAGTACAGAAAGTAAAATATACATACACCGGGTACATCGACCGCAACCAGGTCGTGCCCCAAAAGAATAATACAAACTGGCAGTGACGGCAGTCCACATGTCGGACGCTCGTCCCGCAATATCAAATGTACATAAAACAACAAAACTGTACTATATTGCAACCAGGCTATCCCCCACGACCGATCCGCAACATCACAGCATACACATAGAACATCAACGTGAAAGTCACGTTCGCAAATCCGTCTAACCGGGCTATAGCAGTTAGACGGGATTTACCGATCGAGTGACATTCACGGTCGCAGATATAATGTAAATACTGTGAAATAATGTGTTTAAAATTTTCCGATTGACCAAAAATTAACAAGTGGGCCCCAATCAATACTGTAGCAGTTACAGAAAACCTGGGCCCAAATTTAATATCCCAAAAGCCACAAAATAAGCCTAAAAGTCCACTGTAAAGTTTTGACAAGTTGACCACAGGAGACCGCGGCGGAAGCGCGGCCCAAAGGTGGGTTTGGCCGCCCTTCCGCGGTCTACTGTACGACTGACACTGTCGAAATTTTACAGTGGTCTTATAATGTCTTGTACAGTAGTTTTCGACAATCTGAAAAATTTTCTGACACCAAAAAATTCCAACAGAAAACTGATGCAAAGGAAAATGTGGTTTTTGGGATTTCGGTCGATTGGAAATGCAAAACACATTAGAACAAGCTAGGTAAGGTTAATGGCGTGGCTCTGATACCATGTTGCGCCACGGCAGCGCCCCGGCCTCTTTCTCGAGGCCAAAATGCGGAATCAAATTTTTTTCCTTACTCGGAAACCGGCGCTACCGCGGACAATTACCCGGATCGAAACCATTAACCTATACTAGCTAACTAGAGATGGGGTGAGAAGTTATACCAAGCGATCCGTGTCCTTCGGTCTTCATCTCCACTCCGATCTCTTGCGGAATCTCCGTCACCTCCTCGCTCGTCGGAAAAGGGCACCACGTAGCCGGAATCTTTTACGGGCTCCCGCCTCTTGACCGAGGCAACTCGGGCGCGAAGTTGGCTAGCCGACGCGTCCAAGGCTTGCTATAGAATAGTGTAGTGAACTTGTCTCTTGGGGTTATGAGGTTGCCTTGATGTGGAGGAATCGAGAAGAGAAGGAGAGAAAGAAATGAGCTTTTTAAGCTTATCTTTTGCAACCATGGAATGAGATGAAAAATGCCACCACTAGAAAAATGATCCTCTCCCCACCTCTCTCTAGAATGGCCGGCCCTTCACTCACCCAAATAGATTGGAGAGAGAAAAAGGAAAAAGAAAGAATAATCAATTATCAAAAAAGGTCACTCTCATTTCACCTCTTCAAACCATCAAATGAAAAGAAAAGAATAGACTAGAAAGGCATCTCATGATGAAACAAGTCTCATCATAATGCAAACTTGCAAGAAAACCCTCCACTAAATGTTAATTGCGAACTTGCAATTAACACCCTCCACCAAGAAAGTCCGACCGAGAAGGAATGAAGGAAAACCGGCCGGAACGGAATGCAAACTGGCAACTTCAGAAAACCGATCCCGTAATAAATTACAGGAAAAACCCCAATACTGTGCATACACACCCGCATCTGTATTCCGTCCGGATACAAATGCAAAGAGACAAAACTACACTATCAAATACTAGAATCCGGCTTAAGCCAAAGCCGGCTAGTAAAAAACCGTCCGATGACGATCCGTGCAATACCGCACGTATCTGATCGAACCGTGCCATATCTCCATACGGCCTCTACAGCGTTTCGCCCGAAACTTGAGTAACTGAGTGTGGTGGACTCTAAAGACTCGTCAATACCTTGGCTGTGGATTTAACCACTAGCACGTCAGAGGTATAAGCCAATACGTGACGGGCCACCAGCTATTGACCAAATGGGACGTCGATGAGGAAGCTCACCCCGACACCCAACTGAGCCTGTCAGTGACAATAGCCGTACAGTCCGGTCCGTTCGTCTATGAGTATCGCATGGCGGGCCTAGGGGGTTGGTGAAAGTCAGACCCCCAAAAGTGGTACAAGTCGTGTCGGAGCGTAGCCCAGAACACCCTGAGATACTACTGGAATACCTACCAGTAAATCTCCTGCCTCGGCCGAGGGCTTTGTGTAATGGCTCTCCTAGACACAGCGCGACCTCACCCCCAATACCGGGAGAGACGAACCCCTGCAGATCCGCTCACTGCCTCTATGTGGCTCGGGACTGTACCCAACTAAAACCTGTTTGCACGACTCCTTTGAGCCGTGGTAGGGTAGTAATCAAAGCACAGTGGGAACTCACACGAGACAAATGACGATCTCAGGTCGATGAACTAACCTGTACACATGTCACCAGGGAACTGCTATCTGACATCTGGTATAAGACCAACTAGCAGGTTCCCGGCGAGTCCTGTCCGGTGTACTCATAACCCAATGAGCACCTGTATACATCTTAGGTGAACCAACTGACACCAGTGGCTTGTGAGACCGGCCACCGCCCCTCGTCGGGGTCTCGACTGTATACACTAGTCTACTAACGGAGTATCGATGCCCTGTCTCGAAACTCCTACGACTAGGGACCTTTTAAGGATGTGCTTATAGACCACCAGCTCCCACGTATATGATCGCCATCATACTGCTGGCAGTCAAGCAAGAATCCTAGGGGCTCTATCAACGTGTAATAGCGACATGTCAGGTCACCTAAAGCAGTACACGATGATAAAGATAAACCAGATAGCATACTATCATCTCGAGTAAGACTGTCCTACCGGGATAGGTCCTCCCTCAATCATTGCAATCACGTGCCTGTGATCCAATAATTGACTCTGAGGGCACTATCTCCAACAATATAAACTAACAATCTCCCACTTGCACTAAGGCCATGTACTGGCGTATCGAAGACCTATCATCTCGATCAGCCGCTCGAACTGAGTCTGGGGTATGGCCTTTGTGAATGGATCTGCAATGTTATACTCCTAATCTGCTCTCTTCACCTCGATCTCCCCGTGATCTACGATCTCCCTGATCAGGTGGTACCGCCACAAAATGTGCCTGGACTTCTGATGGGAGCTGGGTTCCTTCGCTAAAGCTATAGCGCCGTTGTTGTCACAATACAGCGGTATTGGATCAACAATGGTAGGAACCACCTGAAGCTCCGTAAGGAACTTCTTCATCCAGACAGCTTCCTTTGCGGCATCGCAAGTAGCTATGTACTCCACTTCCATAGTTGAGTCAGCAACGGTTTCCTTCTTGGAGCTCTTCCAGCAAACCGCCCCTCCATTGAGGGTAAAAACAAAACCCGACATGGACTTGGAGTCATCCTTGTCACTCTGGAAACTGGAGTCAGCAAAGGCCTCGATCTGGAGGTCTTTTCCGCCATACACCAAGAACATCTCCTTAGTCCTTCTCAAGTAGTTGAGAATGTTCTTTACTGCTATCCAGTGTTTCTTCCCTGAGTCTGACTGATACCGGCTTACAACACTCAATGCGTATGCTACATCTGGTCTAGTACACAACATCGCATACATTATAGAGCCTACCACAGATGCGTATGGTATAGATGACATGCGAGCCCTTTCCAAATCAGTTTTGGGAGACATCTCTTTGGAGAGGGTGATTCCGTGACAAGCCGGTAGATTACCGCGATTTGAATCTTCCATACTGAATCATTTCAGTATGGTGTCGATATACCTGGACTGTGAAAGTACCAACATCCTCTTAGATCTATCACGATAGATCTGGATCCCCAGAATGTAGTTGGCATCGCCCAGGTCCTTCATCGAGAACCTCTATGATAAGAATCCTCTGACTGACTGTAGCATAGGAATATCATTTCCTATTAGGAGAATGCCATCCACGTACAAAACGAGGAATACCACAGTTCTCCCTACAATCTTATTGTAAATGCATGGTTCATCCAGATTTTTGATAAAGTCGAATTCTTTGACAGTATCATCAAAGCAGATGTTCCAACTCCGCGATGCTTGCTTCAGTCCATAGATGGACTTAAGCAACTTGCACACTTTACCGCTGCTCCTACTCTGAATGAATCCCTCCGGCTGATCCATATAGACGCGCTCTTCCAAATTTCCATTTAGGAAAGCCGTCTTTACGTCCATCTGCCAGATATCATAATCGTGGAAGGCAGCAATGGCAAGAAGGATCCGAATGGATTTGAGCATAGCCACTGGAGAAAAGTTCTCGTCATAGTCCAAACCAGGTCTTTGACAAAAACCCTTTGCAACAAGTCTAGCTTTATAGGTTTCAACCTGCCCATCTACACCAATCTTCTTTCTGAAAATCCATTTGCAGCCTATGGGTTTTACCCCTTCTGAAGCAATGTCCAAAGTCCAAACTTTGTTAGTGTACATGGACTCCATTTCGGTCCGCATTGCATCCAGTCATTTTACTGAGTCACCGCTCTGAATGGCTTGCTGGAAGCTAGAAGGCTCATCATTTTCAATGACGCAATCCTCTAGATCCCCGTCTATGAGAAAACCGTAGTATCTCTCGGGCGGATGAGACTGTCTACTACTCCTGCGGAGTGGCGCTGGTATGTCCGGTTCTCCTGAAACTTCTGGTTCTTCCAAGCTTTCAGTAATAGCTTGTGGTTCTGGAATTTCTTCCAGTCCTATTATGCTCCCACTTATTCCTTTTTCTAAAAACTGATGTTCCAGAAAGTGGGCAATGACGAGAAACAAAAACCTTTTGTTCCTCTGCGTAATAGAAAAGATACCCACTGGATTTCTTTGGGTATCCCACAAACTTACACAGTACTGAGCGTGCCTCGAGTTTGTTCGCATGCTGCTTTTTAACAAAAGCTGGACATCCCCATATCTTCAGATATTGAAGATGGGGTTTCTTCCCACACCATATCTGATATGGTGTGGTAGGCATAGTCTTGGAGGGAACCTTGTTCAAAAGATATGCAGCTGATTCTAGTGTATAACCCCAGAATGATCGCGGTAACTCATCCTTACTCATCATGGAACGAACCATATCCAATAGGGTTCGATTCCGCCTTTCAGATACACCGTTGTGTTGTGGTGTGTATGGAGGAGTAAGCTGAGAGAGAATTCCATTCTCTTTAAAGTAGTCCAGAAACTCGGCACTCAAGTATTCACCACCTCGATCAGATCTCAGTGTCTTTATACTCTTGCCTGTTTGTTTTTCAACTTCAATCTTGTATTCTCGAAATTTCTCAAAGGCCTTGGATTTATGCTTCATCAGGAAGACATGTCCATACCTAGACAAATCATCCGTAAAAGTAATGAAGTATGAATAACCACTTAACGCATGTGTAGACATTGGACCACACACGTCACTGTATATGAATCCCAAGAGCGAGCTCGCTCTTACTCCGTGTCCAGTGAACGGAGTCTTTGTCATCTTTCCTATGAGACAAGATTCATAAGTATCATAAGACTGATACTCGAATGGATTCAAGTATCCCTCTTTATGTAACTTTGTTAACTGTGTTTCATTGATGTGACCCAGTCTACAATGCCATAAGAAATCCTGATTTAATTCCTGAGACTTTCTTTTAAGTATGTTCCGGACATTGAAAACCTGAGCTTGATTCAGTACGTATATTCCGTTTTCTAATGTACCTAACCTAATCAGAACTTGATTTAGGTGGATGTGGACCACATCGCTTACAAAAGTAAAATCATATCCTTCCTTAGAAAGTAAGGATACAGATATGATATTACAAGTCGCACTAGGTACATACAAACAGTCACGCAGAATCAATATCTGCCCAGTTGTCAATCCAAGATGATATTCCCCTACGGATTCAGCGTCCATGCTCATTCCGTTGGCAACCCTGAGAGTCATATCACCTATCATGATAACTCTACGGTTTCTCAGAGCCTGTAATGAATTACAGATGTGAGATCCTGATCCGGTATCCAATACCTAGGAAGTAGGGTTAATTGACATACAGTTTTCTAGTACAAACACACCCGAAGCCAAAGCCACAATATGCTTCGAATCCTGGCTACTGGCTTTGCTAGCCCTGCAATCCTTCTGCCAATGTCCATTCCCGTAACAATAGGAACGTCCTTCCTTTACTACATCCAGTCCTGAAACTTTTGCCCTTCCCTTTCCTTATACTTCCCTGGTTTCCTTTAGGGTATAAGTAGAGGGCAGAGACTGTAGAATCAAGTCAGTATTTGACCCTTTCTTCAACGTGGACTTCAGGTCCGTGAGCTCATCAAAATAGCTAGTCTCTGTAAGGACGTCGTCCCCTACAGATGACCCGAAAGCCAACCTCTCTTGAAGCAATTCGTTCGAGGTCTCATATCTTGCGATACGAGATTGCTCTCCATATAAATCTTTGTTATGGAGGAAGATAGAAACTAAGTCCATCTTCTCGTGCTGCCTCTGGTTTGCACCATCAACTGAGGCCAACACGAGGCACTTGGCATTCGCATAGTCTTTTTCCGATGTCTTACGGATATCAATATCCGCGACAGTGGAAACTGGTCCTGAGACGGCAGGGGTTTGATTAGTTAAGAGGTGTCCCAGCTTGTCATGGGTAATGGACATCTGGACAGACCTTTGCCAGTCATAACAGTCAGATTCAGTCATTTTATTATCTAGATGTAACCTATGTGTGGTCACTGGGTCGCTACAATTAAGAGAGAGAGAAGAAAACACTCAGCATGATGCTCATGCAAGTTTAGATTGGTTTTTAATTTATCTAAACAGGATAGCTCCCACAGTTTCTCGAATCCTTCCTCAAACCATAAAAGAAGAATAAGTCGGGATCAATCTCACCGTACAATTCTTGCTTAACCATTCAGCCAGGCCAGTTTCGGTACTTCGAGGGAGGTTTTACGACGCTTTCGTTAAGTTTCTTAATTAAATAACCGCTTTTCCCTGTGGGCGTAGCCCCGCTAACACCTTTCTAGACACCTACTTGGTTTATAGCATTGATCGTTAAGTGAAAAGTTTCCCGAGGAGTAGCGGATACTCACGGAAGGATCGGGATCCAAATATCATTGTGAGATAATGCTGAAGGAATCCTACCAACATTATCAAACTCCAAATGGTATGCAGCACTAGCAAGTTTCAGTTTCTTTAGAAACTCCCGATGTGGATTTTTGCCCCATGCTCTTATGACCTTGACGAAGGCCAACATATCATAAGTCACATGTCAAGTTCTAACCGTCATTATCCAGGTTAATTTGAACCCCCACCCATACATACCCTTGATGAAGGCCAAAATAGTAGTACGACTGTCCCAAACCAATGCATCAATCTATGCTACAGATAAATATTCAGCAACTACCAATCACTATGCCTTGGCGAAGGTCAAAATACATAGCTTGACTACTACTGAATATTTAACTGAAATGACGGAGGGCTACGAATGGTTTTGGCGAAACCGTGAACGTGGTGAACTTCATATAATCGAAAGAACCTGATACCTTTTAAAAGGAGTGGTTTAAGCTCCCCATTTTTAAAAGTTTTCGGTTTTGAAAAGAAACCGAGTGGTTTTGAAATTGTTCCAACGATTTTAACTTTGGTTTATTTTCTTGCATTAATTTAATGCGTCCCATCAATTAATCCTACCATTGCAGAAAACAATGAAAATATGACGTACGCTTATGCCATCCGCATTCGCCATGGGGCCCGTCATCAACCGTTAGGTTACTTAACTAACGACAGAGCGGGGGCTGGACTAGCGCGGATGCAAAACATAAGCAACGCCTACTAGATATCATATATAGATATATACATTCGTCAAATGCAATGATAGCCATTCCAGATCACAGATGAACATATTGGATATACTAGGAATCCGCGTTTCGTTTGAGCCTGCAACGAAAGACGGATTACACGGTCGCGATGAATAGCCAAACCCCACCCTAGACCCCTACGGGTGCGGCAAACTACCCGCCAAATACCCGAATTGGAGCAACCTCGCTCAACAACGTGAGTAGGCCACTCGGTACTTCAAAATACCCGGTAGTTTATGCACCCCACCTTGGGTCTATCCTAGGAGAAAAAACAGTAAAAGAAATAATATACAATGGCGACTACAACCTCATCCCGGATGTGCGGCCATAAAAATAATATTACATCAATTTACATATTACATCTAATGAAAGATAAAGAAACTCTCATCTAACAAACCACAGCTATTCATCCGTGACAATCCAACAAGTTCATATACACAAACCAACATCACAGATCAAAGATATGTATAATCCCCACTAATCGACATATAGCGATTAGTAGACGTTCAATACATATATCACATCACAGAATATGCGATTAGCAAAAGTACTTAGAATTTCAATCGATAACTTGATTTGAAACTACCCCAAGCACAACAAAGTACTCAGCAAAATCTGGGTAGAAACAAACTATCTCAAAAGTCATAAAACATCACAGAGAACAGCTGAAGAAATTTGGTGCGCGGCCGAGTCAACTCGGCAGCGGATCCGCGGCGGATCGCTTGGATCGGCCGCGGATCCGCGGTCTTCTGTGTGACTCAGGCGCCCAAATTTCTATAGTTTTCTGAGAAAACCCTGCACGTATTTTTAAGGTCCCCTGAAAAAAATTTGGACCAGTTTTTAAAAACGACAGAAAAGTGCATTTTCCGACGTGTTTTGCGATTTTTTTCGACGATAGATTTTCTAACACTTTGTTAACATGTTAGTAATGGTTTAGCGAGGCTCTGATACCACTGTAAGTCTATGCTACCCACCCCGGTGCTTACGGGGAGGCGGAATAGGTAAAAAACAATTATCTAACACAAGGTAACATGGACTAATAACTTGAGCATCTTTGCCAAACCATTGCTAACATACTACAAGAGGTTCTATCTACTATGCTCAAAAGATTCTACCTCATGAACCAAGTCCTTCGGGTCTTCTCTCCTCTTTCCTCCTCGTCCATGCAAGCTCCAAGGATCGATCCGGATCTTGCTCACCTCTGCGGCCTCCTTGAGTCGAAGATGATCCACCCGAGAGTTTGTATTCCGAGCTCCACCTTAAGCCAAGGTAACTAGGGCAACAAGTGTGCTACTCTTGATGTCCTAGATGATGTAGAATATGATGGTGGATTTATTTGTCTATTTAAATCCTAATTATCTCAACACATGAGAACTATAGGATTTCTTAGTGAGGAGGAAGAAGAAGAACAAAGCATGAGAGCTCTCAAATGAAGAGAGAGAATGGCAAAAGAATAATGAACCATGGAAAAAATAATTACTAATCTCTTATCATTATAAAGTTGATGGCTACATTGATATGACCATTATCATCACAAATCAAATCCAAAGCAAAAAGCAAAAGAAGGATCTAGTGCTCTCAAGAAAACTCTAAGTCAACAATGGTCAAATTGTCAACATGGTCAAGCATGGTCAAATGGTCAAAGCAATTAGCCATAACATAATTATCATTAAAAAGATTAGTAACTATTTTCCCACCTCATAATGGTTTTGACCGAACCAACGGTCAAAATCCTAATGAGGCACCTCCTCCTTCTTCACTCCTCACAACCGTGCATACACACCCGCATCCGCATTCCGTAGAATGCGAATGCACAGAAGACAAAACTAATCCATCTATACAATACTAGGATCCGGCTTAAACCAAAGCCCACTAGTATTGTCTGCCCGAACAGCATACGCGCACAAGTGCACATAAGTGATCGTAGCCCTGCCGTAAAACCATACGGGCTCTACACCTTTTTCCCAGTGCAGGGAAACTCTCTGTGTGGGACTGTAAAAACTTGACACTATGCTGGCAGTAGGTTTAACCACAGACCGCAAGCGGTACTAGCGTTACGTAACGGTCCCCGGGTAGATGTCGATAAGAAGGCCGATGAGGTAAACCCATCCGAACTCCTACTGAGCCAGAATGTGACAATCTTCGTACAGTCCGGTCTGTTTGTCTGAGAGTATCGCATGGCGGGCCTAGGGGGCGGTAAATGTTAGACCCCTAATATCGGTACAAGTCGTGCCGGAGTGTAGCCTAGAACACCCTGAGAAACTACTGGAAACACTACCAGTAATTCTTGCTTGCCCTGGCCAGGGACTTTGTGTAATGGGTCTCCTAGACACAGCGCGATATCAACCCCCAATACCGGGAGAGACGAATCCTATCTAACCGCTATTGCCTTCAAGTGCTTCGGGACTGCACCCAACTACTACCTGTTTGCACGACTCCTTTGAGCCGTGGTAGGGTAGTAATCAAAGTACAGTGGGAACACACTCGAGGCGAAGTAGCAGTGTCAAGTCGACGGACTAAGCTGTACTCCAGTCACCGGGGAACTGTTATCTGACGATAGGTATAGTACCAACCAATAGTTCTCGACGAGTCCTGTCCAATGTACTCGTAACCTAACGAGCACCCGCATACTATCTCCAGTACGACGTACTGATGGCTGTAGGACAGACCATTTCCCCTGCTGGGATGAGAAGCGCATACGCTAGTCTACTCCAAAGTATCGATGCCCCGTCTCGATAATCCTACGACTAGGGACATGTATAACGATGTGCTTGTAGATTACCCAGCCCCCACTAGTGTGACTGCCATCACAACGCTGGTAATCAAGCAACGATCCTAAGGGCTCCACTAATGTGTATAGGCGATATGCTAAAAGAAACATATGCACACATTAAAGTAGAAACAAACCAAGTAGCATACTACCATTTTGAGCAAGATTGTCTATTCAACTGTGAATATCCCAACCTTCCATTAAGTAATATACAAACTAGTATGATACAGTAATGGCCTCTAGGGCATATACACTAACACAACGATCCGTTACAACATTATGACATATCTCGGTCACATATTAAGTATCCCACGGCAGCATGTCCGATCATATCGACTCAATCCCAAGCATCATATAACATCCGCATCATCCAAGTACATGAATACCAATATATATATATATATATATATATATATATATATATATATATATATCCCTAATACGCACAAAGAAATAAAGGTATGCGAGTATGTGTATGTGCGTGTATGCAAATCTCTACTCTAGGTTTTCGTGACTAAGAAATCGACTAAAGTCCTCTCTTCAATTCTCGCTAACCCTAAACCCTAATCTCCTAAAACTTTCTTGCTAAGGTTCATATCACACCCTAACACATAAAAATATATATATAATATTCCATCATTTCTCACAACTTTGCGGGGGTGCTATACGCAATCCACCCGACTTCTCCCCGTAGATATAAATCTACTCACCTTTTGCTTGCCGATGCCGACGTCGCCATGCGCTTGCTTGTCATCTCGAAGTCCTCGTGTGGTACCTACACATCATAACGTATTATATCGTATTATAAGCCAATTCAAAACCAAAACTACACACGAAAACCAAAATGTCGCACGAATCACCCATAGGTAAAAACCTATGGTCTACCTCTCGCAATTCAACCAAATATCAATTGATATAGATGTACAAACGTCAAATAATAGAATACAATACCAAATATCAAAACTTAAATCCATAACATCATGAACACATCACAGCAACCAGAAAAGTGGTCCCAGATTTCTGTTCAGGTCAAAAATAAGTAAGCAAACAAGTCTAGGGTGTAGTATAGGGAGTGTGTGACCTGCTGAAGCAACTTGGGCACCTAACACACTAGGGTGGCCGGCCAAATAAGGAGGAATTCCGGCCAGGCCGGTTTTCCTGAGGAGATAGGGTCTCGTTTTGGCAGGGTGGTCTCGTATTGGTTCAATTTGGCCTCTAGAGTTGTTTGTTTGTCTCAGAAATTCCTCGGGTCATCCCAGATTTCACTGCACACTCATTTTCCTCACAAACCGACATGGATAGTTTTCTGTTTTCAGTATTTGGGTTTGTTTCAGTATAGTCTAGGTTCTAAGATAATAGGGGGGTTTAAGGTCACCACTAAGGCCTATTTGCACTAACCCAACTCATATTAAACCCTAACCCTTTCTAGGGATATCCAAAGTCCACTAAACTGATACGGAACAAATCCTAAGTTCGCAAAGTCATCACAATCCAATTTTTCTTGGTCCGAAGCGTAAAGGATGAAGGGGTGGTCATTTTTTGTGAAAGGTTTATAGAGTTTTGGAGAGTAATTTGAGATGGGTTTTGGGGTAGAAGGTGGAGGGAGATGAGAAAGAAGAAGGAGGAGAAAATGGTGGAGGAAGTAAAATGAAGCATCCCCCTTCCCTCTCTCTCTCAATTATTCTCACTTTTCTCTCTCACTACAAGCATGCTCACTCCCATCATGATGTCCCCTTTCTCTCTCTTCAAGTCATCATTTCCTTTCTTTTTCCTTTTCTTTTCTAAAGTCAACCACCATGCATGATAAATGAAGAAAAGACCATGATAGAAAAATTAACAAGTGTAAAAATGATATGGTGCATGTCATGTGCACAAAATACGCTTAATGCGTGATTAGCGATATTTAATCGTGATTAGCGTTAAAAGTGCATATAAAAATCCTCAAAATTCCTAATTCGCTTAAATCACATAAAGCACCCTCTTTTCAGTAATTTCCATAATTTCCCAAATTTTTTCCCAATTTATCGGTATTTAATTATACCGCCCTATTAAAATATTCATTATATTTTTTATTTATTTATAAAAATTTCCAAAAATAATATTTTATTTTTCTGAAATGTTACAACTGGATATGCGACAGATCAGTCGAAGAGACTGAACTGTACGGGAGTGTTACTGGTTGGATTCACAGGAGAATGTACATGCTTGCTTGTTGATCTTCTGATCGCTCAATACCTGGGTGGCTGTTACGTTTAGCTGACCGCTTGAAGCTTGTGTGTGTCTGATATGATCATGACCTACTGCCGGCGTATTGACGATTCTTTAGAGTCCTATGTTGGGTTTCCCTAGCACCTACTTAAGAGTACGGAAGCATCACACATGCCACTTTAAAATTTAAGGAGGTGCTAGCCAAACAATACATGAATCATTAACTAGAAATTTAGGGTAACAACACTTGTATCTCATACAAAGAACATATTATCACTAAGTGAAAAGAATACAACCTTTGTAGTTCTCTTGTTATGACTCCTAGGATCGTTGAGAGTTTGGAAAGGCTTGCTTGTAAGCTCCCTTGTCCAAGATGTTCCCCTCGAAGTCCGCTTCGTCCAAGCTCCTAGCTCCACTTGATCAAAGAAGATGATGAAGCCAACACTCTAAACTAATTGGCTAGATTAGAATAGAATGATGAGGTGGTGTGTTTTCTTTAGTCAAAACCCTTTCTTTTTAACTCCCTCACTCTATGGAAAACTCAAGAGAATTGAGGAAGAAGAAGATGGCAAACTAAGAGCTCAAGAGATAATATCAAAAGATAATGAAGAAAGAGAAAAGAAAATGATATATAATTTCCTTCTCTCAACAAACCATGGTAACTAAAAATATCTAGATATTTTGCAAGTGAGTTAAAAGCCAAAAGGAATAACTAATCCATGGTTAAAATTAGGTCAACTTTGCTTTACTTTGGAAGTGTGTAGAAAAAATCAACCATGAATCAATTTTCCTTTTTTCTTTTCTTTTAAATCAAATACAAATATATATATATATATAATAGTTCCATGTGAGTCTTATATTGCCATCATATGTGTATCAACAACCATGACACACACTCATGTATGTATGTATGTGTCCATGCACATCAACATGTGCATACATGCATGCATATATCAAATATAAAGAAAAGGGTTTAATAAAGAATTAAACTAAAAGTCAAATGTTAAATCAATATTTGATTTAACAATCCGGTCATATCACATACGACCTGACTAATATAAAAACGCCCAATTAACACATGGTATCACATATTCGTATTCAATCGGGTCCCCGCACATATCTCATATGCACACCACATCTTTTCGCCTGGGCTAGGAAACTTCTGTGTGGGACTCTAAGACTCGTCAATACGCCGGCAGTGGGTGATGATCATATCAAATACCCACAATCCGCAAGCGGTCAGCTAAATGTAAGGGCCACCTGGGTATTGAGCGATCAGAAGAAAACTAGCAAAACTGTCAAAACTCCCGTCGAACCAACTGGCAACACTTACCGTACAGTCCGGTCTCCTCGTCAGATATGTTACATATCGAGTCTAAGGATGGTATCATCGACCCTAATAACTCAATAAGTCATGCCGGTGTATAGCTGATAACAGATCGAGAAACTATTGATAACACTTATCAGTAAATCTCAGCAGCCCTGGCCAGGGACTTCCTATTATAGCCAATCGAGCATTGCACAACATCAACCCCCAATATTGGGAGAGACGAAACCCCTTCTATCGCTCATTGCCTCTATGTGCCTCGGGACTGTACCCAAAATCCACCTGTTTGGACGACTCAATAGAGCCGTGGTAGGGTGGAGATCAAAGTACAGTAGGAGGACACACAAGACTCTATGACGATCTTGGGTCTACAGACTAACCTGTACCAGTGTCATCTAAGAACTGCTATCCGACGATAGATATAATACCACATAGGAGTTCTCGGCGAGTCCGTTCAGTGTACCTAGTCTCCACTGAACACCCGCATATAATCTTTGGTGTCACCACACCAAATGGATATAGGATCATCCATCGCCCATCGTATGGGACAAGAATGGTATACGCTAGTCTACTCTAGAATATCGATGCCCCGTCTCGATACACCCACAACTGGGAACAGTTAAAGTGTAACGTTTCAAAATAATAAAATATTATTTTTGGGAATTTTTATAATTTAATATTATTTTATTGAATATTTTAATATTCTGGCATAATTAAATGCAAATAAATGGAGAAAAATTATGGAAAATTATGGAAAATTCTAAAATGGGGTATTTATTGGAATTATGCCATTTTTAAGTGTTTGTGATCAATTATATGCTAATTTAGCGCTAATCGCGATTAAAAATCGCTAATCCTATTTTTTATCAATTTTGTGCAAATCATGCGCATATCTTTTTGTACACTTGTGTTACATTTTCTTGCCATGGTTTTACTTTGGGGTTACTATTCTAGTGAGAAGGATTTTTAAAAGGAAAAAGGGAAAATAGAAAGTAATATAATATGAGGGTTGGTGAGAGAGAGAGAGGTATGGGTTATTTTGACCAAGACTTAGCCATTTCCTCTTCAATCTTCACTCATTTCTCTCCCTCTCCCTCTTGTTGCTGCTGCTGCTCCTGCTTCTCACCTCACCTCCCCTCTTCAAGCCCTAAATCATCTCACAAACATCACCAAAACACCACTCTCCTTTCATTAAAAGTGTGCACGAGCTCGAGATCTACACTTTGGACCAAGGAAGCTAGGATTTTGGCCACTAGAGGCAACTCAAGAATTTTCTTGAGTTGCAAATGAGGTAAATTTCTGGATCATTAGTTGAGTTTTAGCATTTCTTATACCCCCATGCAAGTTTAGAACCGATATTTTGTGTGATTGTGGACTTAAAGAAAACCTAGTTAGGGTTTGAATGAATTGAGAGTTGTATTGTGAAATTGAGATCAGTAGAGGCCACCCCAGCACCCTAGTGCTTGAATTATGACCCAAAACAGAGACTTGAAACCCGAAATACGGATTTAGAAACCGATATCGGAAAAGTTATGAAATCTGGGAGTGTATTTAGGAATCTGCTATCACCCCGAGACCCCTAAAATAAAATTGAGCTGACAGTGAGTCGTGCAGGCACCTAGGAAGCTACCACCAAGACCCGAGCCCCTAACTCAAGTCCCCGGCCGCAGATTTAATCATTCTGGCCGTAATTTGCGGCCAGAGTAGAGGGGAATGGGTTCATTTTTGTTCTAGGGCTCATTTTGCACTAAATTAGACCACTCCTATATGCAGTTTTGGCTAATTGTCACCTAGGGAAAATCTGGGAACATTTTGGTGTGTTTTAGGCGATGTTTTCCGTATTTTAAAATGCACTTTCTTGATATTTGGATTTGTATTTGGTTGTCGGGTGTTCGTACATCGAAAACAGGGATTGTGTGATTGATTTGCACGTTTAGGCCATAGGTTCCAACCTATGAGCACACTGTACGCTGTATCGGTTTTCTGTCTCGATTTTAATACGTATTGCGACTGTTTATTATTATAGGTACCCTCGCAAGGATTCCGAGGCGAAGAAGCGCGGCGTCATCGATTTCGGCGAGCGAAGACCAGGTGGGTAGATTTATATCTACGGGAAGAAGTCGGGTGGATGGCGTATAGCACCCCCGCAGTTCGTGGTGATGTATACGAATACGTATACACACATATATATATTGTTTATATATTGTTTGAGTATATTGTTGATAATATGGATATTTGGTGTTCTTGGATGATTTAGTGTCGCGAAGCCCTAGAGTAGTGGTCGCACCCCACATGCACACACCAACCCATACTTGCATACTTTCTTCTTTCATTTGTGCTTATACGGGAATATATAGTTATGTGTTCACATGGGTATGGGACTATGTGTTCACATACGGATTTGAGGATGATACTTGGGTTTGAGATGAGTTGATGAGATTTGTATTAAGGTTGTGAATTCGGTGATATGGCAGGATTCGTATTTGAGATACGTCCTGATGTTATAGCGGGTCTTTGAACGACGATACGGGTGAATAGTGCTATAAATATAATGGTCGACATGTGATCATGATATGAGATATGATATGCTAGGATATTGATACTAGGCCGTATTGGGCGATGTATACCCCTTGATGATGATATGTGCTAATGATATCGGTTTGTACGAGACTGTCGATCAGTAGTCAGGTCATGACTATATTGATGATATTAGTATAGTACTAGACATAGGTCAGTACCCTGGACTATGATCTTGGATAAAGAAGATACCAGATGAATAGTGTGATGAATATGATATTGACCCGTACCCAGATTTGGGGATGCCGTACGACGGATTTACGCACGAGCTATATTTGATGATTGATCCGCACTCTTGACTTGGGATGTCTGATTATAGATATGGTATCGGATATGATATTATTGAGGCGGGATCACCGACTAATATATATACAGGTATGTATATGTATCGACTCAGGTGTTAGGCGGTTTCCTTACCTGTAGTCCAGCTTATTAGCATAGCCCTTTAGTTTAGTGTAGTTGTTAGATTAGATTAGATTCCTACCTATTTCAAAACTAGTGGATCGTGGGTATTTTAAAAGACAGGTCAAGGGATCTACGGATATTTCAAAATACGTATCCTTTCTTAAAACCACCGTAGCCCTTATTTTTCAAAACCCCACGATTCGTGTTATTTCAAATGGCACCATTGTTTAATATTTAGCTCCCGCTCATTATAGTTGCTCGCTCCGCATCGCATACTTACATTGTTATTTCATATTGCATTATTGATATTATGCTGTTAGGACACCAGCACCATTACCGATGATGCGTATGTACCACGTACACTTACCTGCCGGCTTACATACATCTTCATCGGTAATTTCCATGTCATGTACACCTTAGAAAATATTATGGCTTAACTTAGCTTGATAGCTAGTAGTTTGACATGATATTAGTGTACTTACCTTATATGTCAGTTTAGATATTTTAGTTATTACTTGTCACTTCATGCATACCATTATTCATTGTTTTACATACTATTGATAATTTGGATTCGGATTTCCATGAGATTTTCTGGATTTGGGGGAAAACCGCAAAACTTGTATAAGCTTCTTTTCACTCTTTTAAATAAAAAGTCCGGTTTTCCCATGATGTATGAGTCGTCCACCATGAGTTTGCTCATAGATTTCGAGACCCGATTCGAGGAGATGGATGAACCGTTTCGGGTACATGGTGGGCCCGGTGCGGTACCCCGGGGCAAGAAGATCGTGTTGTTGACGTTGAGCCTGTGCAGGGGAGCAGGACCGACCGGTGATATTACCCGACACGTCAGATATCCGGAGGATACCGTCGTGGTCTTGAGATGGATGGTAGGGGCCGGTCTGGACTGACGGCGCCCTAGATATTGAGATTGAGACATTGAGATTTCGAGATATTGAGGCATTGAGATTTGATGATGCAGGCCAGTCCGGATAGCCGGAGCCTGAGATTTTGAGACATTGAGATTTATGTTTTGTGTCGATGCTAGACACTGTTGATGCTGATTTCATTTATGATACCTCATTTTAAAAGTACAAAGGAAATCTCACTAAATTATCAAAACAGTTTCTTCATTTACATGTATTCTGTTCTCATGCATTCATACCTCATCCATATGATATATTGCTACCTGAGGCACTGACACGAGAACTTGGTATTACCGTTGCTTAGAGGTATACCCTAGCCATTGTTATAGGCTGCATGTTGTATATATTTGAGGATATATATTGATCGTATGACCTAAGATTGCGTCATACATGCGATTTCTATTCGTAGATATTATTTTCTATTCACGAGTTGGCAACTCACCCCCGTTGTGCCCCAGTTTCTTGCAGGTTGCCGTACAGGTTTTTTTTTACGGCTTTGCTGGTACTGCTTCTTTCGGGTGATTTGCTGGTAGGTGGGTTTATTGGTATCGTACCCATCATATTACTTTGTATAATGTTATTCAGTTGTATCTAGTAAATTCCATCAACCAAACATGTATTTATTTCAGAGATAGAGACCAGTGATGTTTATTCTTTCGACCTTAGAGTCGCGCGTTATATTTCTGTGGATTTCTTGTGGTTTTGAGTTTCCTTTTAAGTTTTGATCCTCGCCGTTGGCATTGTATATTATATTGCTTGTGTGGTTGTGACCGTCGATTGACGAAGAGCTAGCTCCCGCTTGGGGATGCCTTTTATTGATTTCGTATACTATTCATGTTGTATCCCGTTTGGGAGCCAGTATTTACAAAGGAGACTCTGCCAAAATTTCAGGAAATATTTGATGTTTTTAAAACCGCATAATTCGGCTTATGCTATTAAAACTACTTGATTTTAAATTAGTTTTCCTTCACTCTACTACTTTTCTTGGTTTGGATTTCTGGGTTTTCGGCTTACTTAGATTATGTACGCCTCGAGACGTTTCGTAGTTTAAGTGCCGGTCATATTCCGTACTTTCGGGACGTGACAAAGTTGGTATAAGAGCGTTAGGTTTTACCTTCGGAGCGTAGGATGACCCTTGGTTGATGGAATAGGTGACTAAAGTAGAGTGACGCATCGTGGGTATGTTCCGCGGCATACTTACGATACGCTACTCCACTTAAGAAGCCTTAGGATGTACATTTCTTTGTTCAGTATTATATTCATTCCTGATCTAGCCTCATCGGTACCCGTTATGGTTTTGCTGCCATGATTTCGGGCAGGGAGAGCTACGGCTAGAGTTGCGGTTAGCACGAGCTCGTTGCGAACGAGGACTGGCCAGGGTGTAATTCCGGCGACACACGATTGCGGAGAGGTGTCTTTTTATTGTGTTTTCGCGCCGCGAGCGTTTGATGGATCGCTATATGAGATTACTCGAACGTGCAGAGGATTGAGCCAATGATAGAGGCCAACCAGATTTTGATAACCGTTGATGTATTGCTTATTCATGATGATTAAGGCACGGTTCAGCGTGCAGACGAGTGAGCCCGTTGTTGCTGCGAACGACGAGATATCGCCCCATATGTTGGAGTTATTGCAGTACGAGTTGTACTAAGAGATGATGGAAGGTCGTTAGTCACTGAGGATGAGTGACTAGGACATGTAGTTCGTTCGCCTACCCCGATGCGAGGTCATCAGATAGATTGATTCCAGCTAGAGACGACTTCACGCGGAGACGTTGAGAGTTGACAGAGACGATCGAATGTCAGAAACCTATTATTCCAAGTTTAAAGTATTCGGAAAGACATGCAGGCAATTCTATGGACCCTCTAGAAGAATGAAACCCTAACTCGACTTAATGACCGTGTGAAAGCCTTTGAACCTTAGGGTTTGCGGCAGTTCCGCGGCGCCATTAGTAAGGCTTGGGTTTGCCCTTCTACGGCTGGACCATCGATGCTGTGGTACGTACTCGATACTATTAAACTGTACCCAAGATGTTGAGCTCTTGGGGGATTATGAGGTTTTGACGAATCGATCGGATGGTTCGACTTCAATCAGATGCTAGGTGGTGAGATGCATTCTTGGGAGACTCCAGATAGGAGGATAGCAGTTGGAGCTCAGTCCATGCAGCCACGACGAGACGAGTCCGAAGCAGTCGACGTTAGAGAAAAGTGGAGTAAGAGGTTCGTACGAGATCTTTATGAGACGACGTTCCACTCCGCCGACATCAGAGATGCGATACGCTCATGACTCGAGGATGTTATACTGAGGACACAGATGTCCAGAGAGTGAGAAAAGATTACACCAGAGTACCAGCCTCCGTACAGTTTGGCTTAGACGAGATCAGAAGAGACCTTGAGCAGGATTCCTTCTAGTACACTGCTACAATAAGATTTGCACCAGGAGCAGATGTGTGATGTGCATTCAGAGGACCAGAGGTCGGCGCCAGAGATGTGCGGCTTTACGAGCGGTCGTGAGGATTGACCGAGAGATGACCAGAGTGCCAGAACGGGATCATCCCCGTTAGCACACCTGACAGGGCCGATGAGCCGATGGACCGAGAGATTAGTAATTCACAGTGAAGACCTTGACCCAGGAGTGGTCATTGTTACGCACACCAGCAGGCCAGAGTTCATGATCATCGACAAGACGTCCCACTAGTGACCGCGACAGTTGGCCCGAGATTCTTAGAGGATGCACTTGAGCGGTACTATTCCGCCATTATTGATTTCGATGTTTTGGGTGATTTATTCGCATGATTTGATTTTGATGATTAAGGATTTACGATCTTTGCACAATGTTGCACTTGATATCGTCTTCGTGCTTTGGTTTCATATGTTTGTGATTTTACGGTTTTAGACATTTGAGTTGATTTTGTGCGTATGCACGCACACGATTTGGTTCCTGCACTCTGTATAGTTTATATATGCTTGCAGTGCAGTGATACGCCTTTTGTGCACTTAGATGCACTGGACTTCGATCTCGATTGTGATACTCGATATTTGTTTTGTGCACCTTGTGCACCTGATTTGATTTTGTGCATGTTCGGCGGTTGATATTGGATTTCATGATTTCGTGCATGATAGATGCACCTGCCTTGGATTTTCGCACATGTTGAGCGCATGTTTTGAGATGTGATTTTGGTGCACACCAGATGCACTAAATCAAGATTTTTCGTGCATGTCAGATGCACCTGATTTTGCTGTCAGGCACACACGTTGCCTAAGACAGATGCTTTGTGCACACCCGATGCACTTAGATCTTGTTTCTGTGCATATGTATTGCACATATATGGATTTTGATTTCCGTGCGCACCAGACGCACGTAGTATGCATACGTGTATTTTGGGATTGATTTCTTATGGAGCAGTACGTTTTTATGATGATTGCTATGAGTTTTTGTACTGAGCAGGACTAGTCAGAGGACAGTACCTGAATATATTTTGCATGCATTGATAGTTATTGAAGGGATTTCCAAAAAGCGAGCTATAGTCACAGTATTTACCTACGTGTCTGATATGACACGAAATGTTTAAAACAAGGAGACCCTTCTAAATTATTTTCAAAACGGCGGAACGCACATAGTAAACAAATGATATATACATATATGGTTATTTTCTTATGAAAGACGTCCGCCACTATGCAGTGTTATGCGCATCGCACAGTGACTTAAGATTTGGCATGCATTTACTTCATCTAATTACATGTATAGATTCGATATTTACATGTATAGTTCTGATTTATATCGTAATGGTTTTGTATTGGATTTGACATTTGGGACTTTACCGTAACTCCGATGATTGCAGATGCTTGACGGAGTTTTGCTTTTGAGTTATCTGCTCATTATCCATGCACATGCATTGCGCTATGATGTTTTATGTACTAATGATTCGGAGCCCGACGATTTGGAATTTGTATCGAAATGTATTAGTATTTGGGGGTTTAAGTTTAAATTCGGGGACCGAATTTCTTTAAGGGCGGTAGATTGTAACGTTTCAAAATAATAAAATATTATTTTTGGGAATTTTTATAATTTAATATTATTTTATTGAATATTTTAATATTCTGGCATAATTAAATGCAAATAAATGGAGAAAAATTATGGAAAATTATGGAAAATTCTAAAATGGGGTATTTATTGGAATTATGCCATTTTTAAGTGTTTGTGATCAATTATATGCTAATTTAGCGCTAATCACGATTAAAAATCGCTAATCGTATTTTTTATCAATTTTGTGCAAATCATGCGCATATCTTTTTGTACACTTGTGTTACATTTTCTTGCCATGGTTTTACTTTGGGGTTACTATTCTAGTGAGAAGGATTTTTAAAAGGAAAAAGGGAAAATAGAAAGTAATATAATATGAGGGTTGGTGAGAGAGAGAGAGGTATGGGTTATTTTGACCAAGACTTAGCCATTTCCTCTTCAATCTTCACTCATTTCTCTCCCTCTCCCTCTTGTTGCTGCTGCTGCTCCTGCTCCTCACCTCACCTCCCCTCTTCAAGCCCTAAATCATCTCACAAACATCACCAAAACACCATTCTCCTTTCATTAAAAGTGTGCACGAGCTCGAGATCTACACTTTGGACCAAGGAAGCTAGGATTTTGGCCACTAGAGGCAACTCAAGAATTTTCTTGAGTTGTAAATGAGGTAAATTTCTGGATCATTAGTTGAGTTTTAGCATTTCTTATACCCCCATGCAAGTTTAGAACCGATATTGTGTGTGATTGTGGACTTAAAGAAAACCTAGTTAGGGTTTGAAGGAATTGAGAGTTGTATTGTGAAATTGAGATCAGTAGAGGCCACCCCAGCACCCTAGTGCTTGAATTATGACCCAAAACAGAGACTTGAAACCCGAAATACGGATTTAGAAACCGATATCGGAAAAGTTATGAAATCTGGGAGTGTATTTAGGAATCTGCTATCACCCCGAGACCCCTAATATAAAACTGAGCTGACAGTGAGTCGTGCAGGCACCTAGGAAGCTACCACCAAGACCCGAGCCCCTAACTCAAGTCCTCGACCGCAGATTTAATCATTCTGGCCACAATTTGCGGCCAGAGTAGAGGGGAATGGGTTCATTTTTGTTCTAGGGCTCATTTTGCACTAAATTAGACCCCTCCTATATGCAGTTTTGGCTAATTGTCACCTGAGGAAAATCTGGGAGCATTTTGGTGTGTTTTAGGCGTTGTTTTCCGTATTTTAAAATGCACTTTCTTGATATTTGGATTTGTATTTGGTTGTCGGGTGTTCGTACATCGACAACAGGGATTGTGTGATTGATTTGCACGTTTAGGCCATAGGTTCCAACCTATGAGCACACTGTACGCTGTATCGGTTTTCTGTCTCGATTTTAATACGTATTGCGACTGTTTATTATTATAGGTACCCTCGCAAGGATTCCGAGGCGAAGAAGCGCGGCGTTATCGATTTCGGCGAGCGAAGACTAGGTGAGTAGATTTATATCTACGGGGAGAAGTCGGGTGGATGGCGTATAGCACCCCCGCAGTTCGTGGTGATGTATACGAATACGTGTACACACATATATATATTGTTTATATATTGTTTGAGTATATTGTTGATAATATGGATATTTGGTGTTCTTGGATGATTTAGTGTCGCGAAGCCCTAGAGTAGTGGTCGCACCCCACATGCACACACCAACCCATACTTGCATACTTTCTTCTTTCATTTGTGCTTATACGGGAATATATAGTTATGTGTTCACATGGGTATGGGACTATGTGTTCACATACGGATTTGAGGATGATACTTGGGTTTGAGATGAGTTGATGAGATTTGTATTGAGGTTGTGAATTCGGTTATATGGCAGGATTCGTATTTGAGATACGTCCTGATGTTATAGCGGGTCTTTGAACGACGATACGGGTGAATAGTGCTATAAATATAATGGTCGACATGTGATCGTGATAAGAGATATGATATGCTAGGATATTGATACTAGGCCGTATTGGGCGATGTATACCCCTTGATGATGATATGTGTTGGGGTAAAAATTTACACCCCGGTTGACCAAGTCAAAATCAAAGTCAACCCCAAGCCAGGTGGGCCCAAGCCCAGGTCAAGCAGGCCCATGCCCAAGTCGAGCCCGCAGCCAGCCTCCCCATGCCAACAATAAAATCATGTAATAAATAATTTCTATGTAATTGTTTATGCATGAATGTAAACAAAATGGGCATAAAGCCAATATTTTGTAAGCCCATGGCTTATGTGCAAAAAGAAATGACCCACGAGCCATGGGATGGCTAAAATGCCATTTTGTGAAGCCCAAGGGGCTATATGTAAATATGTAAGCCTATATAAGGCAAAATGATGATGAATAAAAAACACACTTTTTCATTCCCCCAAAAACTAGGGTTCTTTGTGCCTCCTGCTCCTTCTCCAAGGTTCTAAACCTTCTCAATTCTTTTGAATTAAATCAAGAGTTTTACTCTTTCTTTTCCAAAACTAAGTAGTTTTCCACCACAAAACCCTCAAAGGGGAACTCAGATCTCCCATCAGATCTCAAAAAGGAGCGTTTTTTAAAATCTCCTATTTCTTGACCTTCAAGATCCGGCCAAACAACAGAAGGAAGAAGAAGAACCCCTTCATCAGCTTCAAAACATCCCAGGAGTTTAACTCCATACATATATACATAACAAATATTTCCTTTCTGAAGCATAGCTTCTGTTTCTTAGGCTAAAAGCCACTTTTTCTCGCCGGCGCTCAAGCGCAAAGCTCCCGCGTGCCGACGCGTGGCGCGCTTGCGCTCAAGCGCAAACGCCCGAGCGCAAGTCGCCCACGTGCCGACACGTGGCGCGCTTGCGCTCAAACGCAAGCGCCCGAGCGCAAGTCGCCCCGGTGCCGACACGTGGCGCGCTTGCGCCCAAGCGTAAGCGCCCGAGCGCAAGTCACCCCCGTGCCGACACGTGGCGTGCTTGTGCTCAAGTGCAAGCGCTCGAGCGCAAGTCTCCCCCGTGCCGACACGTGGCGCGCTTGCGCTCCAGCGCAGGCACTCAAGCGCAAAGCGCCTACGTTCCGACACGTGGCGCGCTTGCGCTCAAGCGCCGAGCGCTCAAGCGCAGAGCGCCCACGTGCCGACACGTGGCACTTTAGCGCCTGAGCGCACAGCACCTAGGCGCACAGCGCCCAAGGTGCTGCCCCCACACATCCTTTGGATGCCTTTTCCCCCTTTCTTTCTTTTATATATATACATATATACATATATATATATACATATGTATACATATTTGCACACAGACGTGCTCCACGACACTGTCCCTGTTAGAAAAAAATTTCTAACGGGGCACTGCCCCGCACCCCGCAAGGGGGCTGCTAGCCCCCTTGACCCCCAGCCCGCTATCCGGGTAGAGGGACCCCCGTAAAAACTCTGCGTGGCTCCCGATATATCCAAACCCCCCTTTCAAAACACAACACACGTACACTGCACATTGAGTTCGCATGACCAGTTTAACCCGTTAATCGGAGGTTCCCTCGCCCCAAAGGTGAGGGGTAATTAACGGCAGCTTAGTCCGCGGATGCCGGAGATTCGGATCCCCACAATCAATAAACCCCGGCCTACCCTAGGCAGGGGGAATCTGTAGTACGCCTGACAAGCGCGCGCGTATTCCCATCTCAATGAGGTGACGAAAAACACCATACAGATTCTGGCACGCCCGGTAGGACTAATCTCTCCTCCCATATTTCGGGTTAAGCATTCATGCGACTCAATCATTATACATACCTGTATTTATACTAAAATAATGCTCTTTCATGCAGATTTTCAAGCAATCACCTTTCGACGATGTCTTCGATGATGAACTCAGCTCTCGTCTCCTACACGATGAAGATAGACTCCAGGACGGTCCTTCCTGCCAATCTCGGGCGACAATGGGAGGAGCCGCCGCTACCATTCGGCTCTATCCTGTTTGTCTCGGCTAACGCCATTCCAGCTCCTCAAGCTCCAGCAACAGACAGACCGGTCTCGAAAGGCAGGAGACCAAATGTGGTGATCTCGAGGGCACCCCAACCCAAACGCAAGTTGGTATCTGAACGACTTTCCATGGCCCCAACTGGGGGCAAGGCCATCAACACCAACAAATCTACAACGCGTCTTGAGCAATCTCCAGCGGCGCCTCTGATAACTGCTCGATTGGGTGTCTTCTCAAGCCTCCCCATCACTCAGCCTATGGCGGCTTCTCGAAGAGCAGAAGCCTGCCAAGCGCTCAAGGCAGAAAAGCTGAGGCAGAAGCGGCTCAGATACAGAGCCAACAAAAGGGCTAGGGCTCTGGCCATGTTAAAATTTATGAATATCCAAAACCCGGACCGCTCCACGAAATCAACCGCCAAAGACAAAGAGATGGCTGGGTATGTGTTCCGCACTGTCTATATGGTCGGACATGAAGAAACGAACCCGCCTACGCTTCACAGCCATGGTGATGATATGGTTGACGCTACCCAGCATCGGTTCGATCTAAATGATGAAGAGCCCGCTCAGACCGATAAGCCAGAGGAGCCTGTGGTTCCTACGGAATTGAGCTCAGGCAATAAAGATTACCCGGTTGTCATAGCCGGAACTACAGAACAAGCATTATTCCAATGGCTTCAAAGGCAATTTCAGGACAGGGATGAGAAGATGGCCGAGGTCTATTCCAAAGTCGACGAGCTGGCAAACGTCGTGGCAGATCTCGCTATCCAAGTCGCCCGATTGCAATTACAGCAGAATCAAATTTTGGCTCATGAGCCAGGGATTGATACCCAGGGGAGCCAACTGTTATCCCTTTCAACCTAAAAGCGGAGCGCCTTCGCGAAAAACGGCCGCAATCAGCCTCCAGTCCCTCCGATACATACGCCGGGGGGGAATCGCCTCTGAAAGAGAAACTGGAAAAGGTCTATTCCTTCAAGAGGGAAAAGGTCCACAAGATATTCAGGGACGCCCTAAGAAACGGTCTACAACTGCCAGAATCAAAGAGACCGCAAGAAGAGAATATGACCGACGACCGAAAATATTGCCCCTATCACAGGGTGATAGGTCATGCCATTGAGGACTGCTTCGTCTTCAAAGATTGGGTCGAAAGGCAATACAAGATGGGAGAGATAGAACTGTCTAAAGGCGTGTTAGCAAACAGTCAAGCTACGACCGCCGATTTCATGCAAATGGAGACCGAAGCCTTTCAGGAACCTAACCCTCCCAGACATGTGCAGGGCGAACCAAAGATTGATCGGCCTCAGGGACCGGCGTCAGTGAGGGCACCTACTCTGATGGAGAGAAGGAAGAAGGTGTACTCCTTTAAGAGGGATGAGGTCCGCGATATATTCGAGGAAGCCCTGAACAATGGCCTGCAACTGCCTATTCCGAAGAGGCCACATGAAATGAATATGACTGGCAATCCCATATACTGCCCATACCATAGAGTGCTGAGTCATACCATTGAAGACTGCTGTGTTTTCAAAGATTGGGCAGAGGACCAATATAAGCTTGGAAAAACCTCGCAATCCTCGGATATATCGGCAAGCCACAGAGCTAGGTCATCAACACAGCTCCGCCAAGATCAATGTTCAAGGAGCTGGGATAAGCAAAGAGGACCACCGCCTCGTTAAACTGGGAAACAATTGACTTCTAAGTCATTAAACTGGGAATGTAAAAAAATGTAAATAAACAAAAAATGTGTAAATAAAAGAAAAAAAATAAAAGCCGAAATGATGGGGCAGCTCGCAATAAAAACCAGCGAGTAAAATAAAGATGAAAATAAAGCTGAAATGATTGGGCAACCGCGAATAAAAGCCGAAATGATAGTGCAATCGCGATCTCCGCAACAAGAAAAGCTGAAATGATAGAGCATTCGCGGTTAAAAAAAAAGGCGAATGATGAGTCGCTCCTGGTACCATATTCCAGCGCAGCGATGCAGACGCCAACAAAAATCCATTTTTTCAAAATTCTTCCGGCCCTACGGTTAGTCCCCAACATGACTACCGTATACAATCCACGGGCTCAAATAATTCTCGTCATACCCATATCCCACTGCAATCACCAGTCCAGCGGTTGGTCTCCGCCCTCGGAATTATGCTCCATTGGGAAGACCCACTTATGTGTCTTGGCACCTCTGCTTCAGTGTTAGCAACGCTGATGCCGACCCCTACCCCAAAATTCCAAGCTCTCCATCCGTAGACCTCTAAGTCTTTAAATTGGAAACAGATGACCTCTACGTCGTTAAACTGGAAACAGATGACCTCTAAGTCGTTAAACTGGAAACAGACGACCTCTACGTCGTTAAACTGGAAACAATCGACCACCACGTCGTAAAACTGGAAACAGATGATCTCTAAGTCGTTAAACTAGAAACAGATGACCACCACGTCGTAAAACTGGAAACAGATGACCTCTAAGTCGTTAAACTGGAAACAGATGACCACCACGTCATTAAAAACTGGAAACAGATAACCTCTAAGTCGTTAAACTGGAAACAGTCGACCTCTAAGTCATTAAACTGGGAACGAGAGAAATCCACTCATGTGTCCTCACGATACATGAGGAGAACAAACCTTTGTGGGATCCTTACGACTCACAAAGGAAAAACACCCTTAGGAATCCTCACGACTCCTAAGGAAAAAATACACATACAGGATCCTTACGACTCATAGGGAGAAAATGCTTTTATGGGACCCTCACGGCCCATAAAATTGAAAAGTCTTAGGTGACAGGGATCTAAACCTGTCTCCTAAGCCATCGCTCCCTAACCCCCAAGTGGCGAATGATGAGTCGCTCCTGGTACCATATTCCAGTGCAGCGATGCAGACGCCAACCAAATTCCAAATCCCATACCCCAATGGCGAATGATGAGTCGCTCCTGGTGCCATATTCCAGTGCAGCGATGCAGACGCCAACAAGGTCCTGAAATTTTTCTGGCCCTACGGTCTGGATCATATATCCTGCAAAACCGTATACAATCCACGGGTGTAAAACGATCCCAAGCTCTCCCAAGTCCTACTGGTGAGACCACATTCAAAGTCCAAAAAAAAAATGAAAATGAAAAATGAAAAAAAGAAAAATAACATAAAATAAATAAAATGGTATGTCCACAAGCAAAATGGGCACGGATGAAAACCCGAAAGGGCTCCGTGAGTAAAAACAGCATGACTACCGGCGAGTTTGTGAAAACCCGAAAGGGCGCAAACTCGTAAAAAAAAAGAAAATGAAATGCACTCGCAAAGTCCTCTCGACTTTGTGAGGAGAAAATTCCCGCGTGAGATCCTTACGACTCACAAAGGAGCAACACACTGGGGAGTCCCCACGACTCCAAAGGAGAAAATACACCTACGAGATCCTTTCGACTCGTAGGGAGAAAATGCTTTTATGGGACCCTTACGGCCCATAAAATTGAAAAGTCTTAGGTGATAGGGATCTAAACCTGTCTCTTAAGCCACCGATTCCCAAATCCTCCTAGGGCAAATGATGAGTTGCTCCTGGAATTATTCCAGTGCAGCAATGCAGATGCCAAACAAAAAAAAAACCCAATCCCCAAATCCTCTCATGACAGATGAAGATTCGCTCCTGGTACCATATTCCAGTATAGCGATGCTGATGTCAACTCAAGTCTAACAAATCAAACCAACCAATTCCAATATCGATCTCTGCGTCAAACATCGACACTCCGCCTTGGGGAAACGTCGACCAGCGACACTCCGTGCCGGGGGCACGTCTACCAGATCGCTCTGGATCAGAGCGTCGACCGTCTATGTCGCAAAAAGGGCAGTGCAGGCTCCCGCAAATTGGGAACCCAAATCGCTCCGGATCAGAGCGTCGACCGTCTATGTCGCAAAAAGGGCAGTGCAGGCTCCCGCAAATCGGGAACCCAAAACGCTCCGGATCAGAGCGTCGACCGTCTATGTCGCAAAAAGGGCAGTGCAGGCTCCCGCAAATTGGGAACCCAAATCGCTCCGGATCAGAGCGTCGACCGTCTATGCCGCAAAAAGGGCAGTGCAAGCTCCCGCAAATTGGGAACCCAAATCGCTCCGGATCAGAGCGTCGACCATCAATGTCGCAAAAAGGGCAGTGCAGGCTCCCGCAAATTGGGAACCCAAATCGCTCCGTAACAGAGCGTCGACCGTCTATGTCGCAAAATGGGCAGTGCAGGCTCCCACAAATTGGGAACCCAAATCGCTCCGGATCAGAGCGTCGACCATCTATGTCGCAAAAAGGGCAGTGCAGGCTCCCGCAAATTGGGAACCCAAATCGCTTCGTAACAGAGCGTCGACCGTCTATGTCGCAAAAAGGGCAGTGCAGGCTCCCGCAAATTGGGAACCCAAATCGCTCTGGATCAGAGCGTCGACCGTCTATGTCGTAAAAAGGGCAGTGCAGGCTCCCGCAAATTGGGAACCCAAATCGCTCCAGATCAGAGCGTCGACCGTCTATGTCGCAAAAAGGGCAGTGCAGGCTCCTGCAAATTGGGAACCCAAATCGCTTCGTAACAGAGCGTCGACCGTCTATGTCGCAAAAAGGGCAGTGCAAGCTCCCGCAAATTGGGAACCCAAATCGCTCCAGACCAGAGCATCGACCGTCTATGTCGCAAAAAGGGCAGTGCAGGCTCCCGCAAATTGGGAACCCAAATCGCTTCGTAACAGAGCGTCGACCGTCTATGTCGCAAAAAGGGCAGTGCAGGCTACCGCAAATTGGGAACCCAAATCGCTCCGGATCAGAGCGTCGACCGTCTATGTCGCAAAAAGGGCAGTGCAGGCTCCCGCAAATTGGGAACCCAAATCGCTCCGGATCAGAGCGTCGACCGTCTATGTCGCAAAAAGGGCAGTGCAGGCTCCCACAAATTGGGAACCCAAATTGCTCCGTAACAGAGCGTCTACCGTCTATGTCGCAAAAAGGGTGTAAGTCCATGCTACCTCTCCCGGTACTTTCGGGCATGCGGAATTTGGTGAAAAACAATTTTCTAGAGGCGGTAACATGGACTCAAAACCGGATCTTGGTTAAACATCTAACTAACAACCTAACTAGGAGTTGTTAACTACTCGGTTAGGGGGTTATACCTTTCTTTCTTGAACTCCTTCGTCTTCAAGCCTCGATGGTTGTCCGGATCGGCTTCACCCCGTCGTCTCCTTGCGCCGAAGATCGATCCACCTGAAAGCTTCTACCTTTGGCTTCTTCTTCGGTCTTTGAAGAAACTGGTTCACTCGGTTTGCCAAACCTTGTGAACTAGAGTGAGTAGAGGAGAGTGTGTTGGGATTTTCTCTATGGTTCTTGGTTCTCAACACATGAGACAAGTGAACCATAGACTAAAGAGAGGAAGAGCAAGAGGAAGGAGATGAGAGCTTAAGAACACAAGAGAGAGAATGAAAATGATAGAATGAGCAAGACTTTTCTCACTTGGCTCTCATAATCCAAAACCATCATCACAAAAATAGTAATCAAGTATTGTGTAAATGGTTCAAGTCAAAATGGCAATATCATTTCATGCACTCATATTGCACAAGAGAACAAGCAAGTAAAAAGTCTTTGCCATGAAATGATAGCCATTGTCATCATGATGGTCAACTAGTCCAACCTAGTCAACCGGTCAACAAAGTCAACAAGTCAACAAAGCCAACCCCTCAACAACCATGTCACCACAATACTTAATTAATATTATTGTTAATTACATATCATATTCTCATTAGGGTTGAGCAAAAAGTCAATAGTCAACAGTCAACGGTCAACAACCCTAATGAGAATCCTCTGCCTCTGTCTCTCCGTCAACTGTGCATACACACCCGCATCCGCGTTCCGAGGAACACGAATACAAACTGGATAAAACCAATCCCAATAGGTACACTAGGATCTGTCTTAAACCAAAGCCCGCTAGTGTAAACTGTCCGGACACTAAACGTGCACAAGTGCACGGATGTGACTGAACCCTGTCGCAAAACCATGCAACCTGTCGCAAAACAATGCGACCTCTACTCTTTTGCCTAAAGGCGAATAGCTTTCTGTGTGGGACTCTAAAGACTCGACACTACGCTGGCAGTGGGTTTACCCACAGACCGCAAGTGGCACTAGCTGTGCGTAACGGTCCCCAGGTAGATGCCGATAAGAAGACTCACGAGGTGAAACCCATCTGAACTCCTACTGAGCCTGAATGTGACAATCTCCGTACAGTCCGGTCTGTTCGTCTGATACATCGCATGGAGGGCCTAGGGGCGGTAAACGTCAGTCCCCTAATAGCGGTACAAGTCGTGTCGGAGTGAAGCCCAATACACCCTGAGATAACACTGGAAGCCTACCAGTATATCTCGCTTGCCCTGGCCAGGGACTACTCGTGTAATGGCTCTCCTAGACACAGCGCGGTGTCAACCCCCAAAACCGGGAGAGACGAATCCTGTCTAACCGTCACTGCCTCCAAGTGCTTCGGGACTGCACCCAACTACTACCTGTTTGCACGACTCCTTTGAGCCGTGGTAGGGTAGTAATCAAAGTACAATTGAAACACACTCGAGGCGAAGTGATAGTGTCAAGTCAGCGGACTAAGCTGTACTCATGTCACCTCGGAACTGATAACTGACGATAGGTATAATACCAACCGGTCAGTTCCCGACGAGTCCTGTCCAGTCTACTCGTAACCCAACGAGCACCCGCATACTATCTCCAGTACGACGTACTGATGGCTGTGGGACAGACCATCTCCCATACTGGGATGAGAAGCGCATGCGCTAGTCTACTCCGGAGTATCGATGCCCTGTCTCAATAGTCCTGCGACTAGGGACCTGCATAAGGATGTGCTTATAGATTACCCAGCCCCACTAGTGTGACTGCCATCACAACGCTGGTAATCAAGCAAAGATCCTAAGGGCTCCACTAATGCGTATAGGTGATATAACAAACACATGTACACATTGAAATAGAAACAAACCAAGTAGCATACTACTATTTTGAGCAAGATTGTATTATACAAGGTGAATATCCCAAGCTTCCATTAAGTAATATACAAACTAGTATGATACTGTAATGGCCTCTAGGGCATATACACTAACAATCTCCCACTTGCACTAAGGCCATGTACTGGCGTATCGAAGACCTATCATCTCGATCAGCCGCTCGAACTGAGTCTGGGGCAAGGCCTTGGTGAATGGATCTGCAGTGTTATCTTCTGAAGCAACCCTCCGAACCTCGATCTCCTGGCGATCCACGATCTTCCTGATCAGGTGATACCGCCTCAAGATGTGTGTGGATCTCTGATGGGACCTGGGTTCCTTCGCTAAAGCTATAGCCCCGTTGTTGCCGTAATACAGAGGTATTGGATCAACAATGGACGGAACCTCCTGAAGTTCTTTCAAGAACTTCCTTATCCATACTGCTTCTTTTGCGGCATCAGATGCAGCGATGTATTCCGCTTCCATCGTCGAGTCTGCAACGGTTTCCTGTTTGGAACTCTTCCAACACACCGCCCTTCCATTGAGGGTAAAGACAAAACCGGACATGGACTTGGAATCATCCTTGTCACTCTGGAAGCTGGAGTCAGCAAAGGCCTCGATCTGGAGGTCTTTTCCGCCATACACCAAGAACATCTCCTTAGTCCTTCTCAGGTACTTGAGAATGTTCTTTACCGCTATCCAGTGTTTCTCCCAAGGGTTTGACTGATACCGGCTTACCACACTCAGTGCATAAGCCATATCCGGTCTGGTACATAACATCGCATACATTATAGAGCCTACCGCAGAAGCGTAGGGTATAATAGACATGCGATCCCTCTCCAAATCTGTCTTGGGAGACATCTCTTTAGAGAGGGTGATCCCGTGACAAGCCGGTAGGTTACCGCGCTTGGAATCTTCCATACTGAATCTTTTCAGTATGGTGTCGATGTACGTGGACTGTGAAAGTCCTAATATCCTCTTGGATCTATCACGATGGATCCGGATCCCCAGGATGTATGAGGCATCACCCAGGTCTTTCATGGAGAACCTGTGTGACAAGAACCCCTTGACAGATTGTAGCATAGGAATGTCATTTCCTATTAAGAGAATGTCATCCACGTATAAAACGAGGAATACTACAGTTCTCGCTACAAATTTACTATAGATGCATAGTTCATCTGGATTTTTGATAAATCCAAATTCCTTGACCGTCTCATCAAAACAGATGTTCCAACTCCGCGATGCCTGCTTTAGTCCATAGATGGACTTAAGCAACTTGCACACTTTTCCGCTGCTCCCACTCTGAATGAAACCCTCTGGTTGGTCCATATAGACACACTCCTCTAAATTTCCATTTAGAAAAGCGGTCTTTACGTCCATCTGCCAGATCTCATAATCGTGGAAGGCAGCAATGGCAAGAAGGATCCGAATGGATTTCAGCATAGCTACTGGAGAAAAAGTCTCGTCATAGTCCAAACCAGGTCTTTAACGAAAACCCTTTGCTACCAGTCTAGCTTTATAGGTCTCAACCTGTCCATCTACACAAATCTTCCTTTTTAAGATCCACTTGCATCTTACGGGTTTTACCCCGTCTGGAGCAATGTCCAACGTCCATACCTTGTTGGTGTACATGAACTCCATTTCGGTCCGCATTGCATCCAGCCATTTTACCGAGTCAACGCTCTGAACGGCCTGCTGGAAGCTAGTAGGCTAATCATAATCTATGATGCAATCCTCTCTATCCCCGTCTATGAGAAAACCGCAGTATCTCTCGGGCGGATGAGACTGCCTACTACTCCTGCGGAGCGGCGTAGGAATGTCCTGTTCTTTTGAACCCTCTGGTTCCACTAAGCTTTCAGTAATAGTCTGTGGTTCTGGAATTTCTTCCAGTTCTACTGCGCTCCCACTAATTTCCTTTTCCAAGAACTGGTGTTCTAGAAAGTGGGCATTACGAGAAACAAGGACTTTTTGTTCCTCTGCGTGGTAGAAGAGATACCCCCTGGTGTTCTTTGGGTATCCCACAAACTTGCACAGTACTAAGCGTGCCTCGAGTTTGTCCGCATGCTGCTTTTTGACAAAAGCTGGACATCCCCAGATCTTCAGATATTGAAGATAGGGTTTCTTCCCACTCCATAACTCATATGGTGTGGTAGGCACAGTCTTAGTGGGAACTCGGTTCAAAAGGTATGTGGCTGATTCTAGCGCATACCCCCAGAATGATCGCGGTAACTCAGCGTTACTCATCATGGACTGTACCATATCCAATAGGGTTCGGTTCCGTCTCTCCGATACACCGTTATGTTGCGGAGTGTATGGAGGAGTAAGCTGAGAGAGAATTCCGTTCTCTTTTAAATAGTCCAGGAACTCGGCACTTAAGTATTCACCACCTCGATCCGATCTTAGAATCTTGATACTTTTGCCGGTTTGTTTTTCTACTTCATTCTTATATTCCTGGAATTTTCCAAAGGCTTCGGACTTATGTTTCATTAAGAAGACATGTCCGAATCTTGAAAAATCATCCGTAAAAGTAATGAAGTAAGAAAAACCGCTTCGCGCATGTGTAGACATTGGACCGCACACGTCGCTGTGTATGAGTCCCAAGAGCTCGCTCGCTCTTACTCCGTGTCCAGTGAACGGAGTCTTTGTCATCTTTCCTTTGAGACAGGATTGATAAGTGGCATACGATTGATATTCGAACGCATTCAAATATCCTTCTATATGTAACTTCGTCAACCTTCTCTCATTGATGTGACCCAGTCTGCAATGCCACAAGAAAGTCTGATTTATTTCCGGAGACTTTCTTTTGTGTGTATTCTGTACATTGAAAATCTGTGGTTGGTTTAATACGTATATACCATTGCTTAATGTACCTGACCCAATCAGAACTTGATTAAGGTGAATGTTTACAACATTGCTTACAAACGCAAATTCATAACCTTCTTTAGAAACCAAAGATACAGAAATGATATTACAAGTTGCGTTGGGTTCAAAAAAGCAATTACGCAAAACCAAAACATGTCCATCTGACATTCCCAGGTGATAGTCCCCCACGGCCTTAGCATCCATGCTAGCTCCGTTTGCAACTTTGAGGGTCATGTCACCTGCCTTCAAAACCCTACGGTTTCTCAACGCCTGCAAAGAATTACAGATATGAGATCCTGATCCGGTATCCAATACCCAGGAAGTAGAGTTTATTGAAAGACAGTTTTCAATAACATACACACCTGAAGCTGAAGCCGCAACCTGCTTCAGATCCTGTGTTCTGGCCTTCCAAGCCCTGCAATCATTTTTCCAGTGTCCCTTCTTATGACAATAGAAGCATTCTTCCTTATCCACAAGCTTTCCCACTTTCTTTGTTGCTTTTTCCTTTCCCTTCATATCCACTTTACTAACACCGCCCCTTAGTTTGGCGGAGGCTTTCTTCTTCTTTCCCTTGGCTTTGGCCTTGGACATAGAAGAAGAAGATCCTCCTACAAACAAAGTAGATGTTTCCCTACCTTTCTGTAGGGTGCCCTCTGCGCTCCTCAGCATGTTGAGGAGTTCTGAAAGTTCAACTTCCTTTTCTTGTAAGTTGAAGTTCAGTATAAACTGGGCGTAAGTGGAAGGAAGGGACTGGAGAATCAAGTCCGTAAAGAGCTCATTCTCCAACGTGGTCCCAAGGTCCGCGAGCTCCTCAATGTAGCCAATCATCTTAAGCACGTGTTCCGCTACAGATGATCCGACGGCCAATCTTGCCGAAAATAACTTCTTCGACACTTCGTAGCTTGCGATAAGAGATTGCTCTCCATACAGTTCTTTTGTATGAAGAAATATGGATTCGAGGTCTATATTCTCGTGCCTCCTCTGATGTTCGTTGTCCATAGAGGCAAGCACGAGGCACTTGGCCTTCGCGCAGTCTAGTTCCCAGGTCTTACGGATTTCCTTATCCGCGACACTGGTTTTGGGACCTGGGACAGGGGGAGCTTTGGTGGTAAGAAGATACCCCAGCTTGTCGTAAGTGATTGCCATCTTGACATTCCTGAGCCAATCTTTGTAGTTTGGCCCTGTCAGTATGTTTTTATCTAGAAGTAACTTAAGTCCGGTCATGTCGATTGGTCGCTGCAATTAGGAGAGAGAGAAGAAACACTCAGCATGATGCTCTTGCAAGTTTAGAATGGTTTTAATTTGTCTAAACAGGATGGCTCCCACTGTTTCTCGAATCCCTCCTCAAACCAAAAAGGAAGAATTAGTCAGGATCAATCTCACCGTACAATACTTGCTTAACCGTTCAGCCAGGCCAGTGTTGGTACTTCGAGGGAGGTTTTCCAACGCTTTCGTGAAGTTCCTTAATTAAATAACCTCTTTTCCCTGGGGGCGTAGCCCCGCTAACACCTTTCTAGACACCTACTTGGTTTATAGCATTGATCGTTAAGTGAGAAATTTCCCGAGGAGTAGCATATACTCACAGTAGGATCGGGATCCAAATATCATCGCGTGACGAAACTGAAGGAATCCTACCAGAATCATCACTCTCCAAATGGTATGCAACTCTAGCAAGTTTCAGTACTTATGATACTCCCGATGTAGATTTTTGCCCCATGCTCTTATGACCTTGGCGTGAGGTCAAAATGTCATAAGTCACATGTCAAGTTCTTCCCATCATTATCCAGGTTAATTTAAACCCACCCGTACCTACCCTTGACGTAGGCCAAAATGGCAGTACGGCTGTCCCAAACCAACGCATTCTATCTATGCAAAAGATAAATATCCGGCAGCTACCAATCACTATGCCTTGGCGTGAGGTCAAAATACATAGCTTGAATACTACCGAATTTTTAACTGAAATGATGGAGGGCTACGAATGGTTTTGGCTAAACCGTGAACGTAGTGAACTTGATATAATCGATGGAACGAGATAGCTTTTAAAAGGAGTGGCTCAAGCTCCGCATTTAAAAGTTGGTTTTGAAAAGAACCGAGTGGTTTTTCGAAAGTGTTCCAACGACTTTAACTTGGTTTATTTTCTTGCATTAGTTCTTTTAATGCGTGATATTCTTGCATTAGTTCTTTTAATGCGTCCCATCATTTAATCCTACCATTGCAGAAAACAACCAAAATATGACGTACGCTTATGCCATTCGCATTCGCCACGGGGCCCCGTCATTACCCGTTAGGTTACTTAACTAACGACAGAGCGGGGGCTGGGCTAGCGCGGCTGTAAAACATAAGCAACGCCTAAATAATATCATATATAGATATATTGCAATGATAGCCATTTCAGATCACAGATGAACACATTGGATATACTAGGAATCCGCAATTCGTACGAGCCTGTAACGAAAAGCAGATTACACGGTAGCGGTGAATAGCCAATACCCCACCCCAAGACCCCTACGGGTGCGGCAAACTACCCGCCAAGTACCCGAAGCGAAGCAACCTCCCTCATCTCCGTGAGTAGGCCACACGGCACTTCGGCATACCCGGTAGTTTGTGCACCCCCTCCATGGGTCTATCCTAAGAGCAAAAACAGTAAAAAGAAATTATACAATGACGGCTACAACCCCGACCCGGTTGTGTGGCCATACAAATAATTATTACATCAATTTAAAAATTTACATGAATTGAAAGAAAAGAAAACTCTCGTCTCACAACCCCCGGCTATTCACCCGCGACAATCCAATGAATTCATATACACATTCCAATAACATTACAGATCACAGATTTGTATAACCCCCACTAATCGATATATAGCGATTAGCAGACGTTCAATACAAATATCACATCACAGAAAAACCCGTCAGCTTAAGTCTTTTAAAAGTTCGATCAAAAATACGGATTTTCAGGCCCCAAACACAAAATTTTCGTTCTGGAAAATCTGGGCAGAAAATACATATTCCAAAAATCCCAAAATACCCCTATGAACAAACTGCAAAAATAAAACCCCACGACCGAGTCAACTCGGCCGCGGTTCCGCGGCGTGAGCAAGCTCCCGCCGCGGAAACGCGGCGCGTTGATCGATTCAGTGGGTCGAATTTTTGCAGTTTCTTCTAAAAACCCTGAGTCGATTTTTGGTATATCTCAAATAATTTTTGCAGCACTTTGAAAATTGACAGAAAGTTTGAAATCCGGGTGTATTTCGCGACTTTTTCTCCGATCGAATTTCTAGTTACTATGCTAACATGTTAGATAGAGTTTAACTAGGCTCTGATACCACTGTAAGTCCATGCTACCTCTCCCGGTACTTACGGGCATGCGGAAATTGGTGAAAAACAATTTTCTAGAAGCGGTAACATGGACTCAAAACCGGATCTTGGTTAAACATCTAACTAACAACCTAACTAGGAGTTGTTAACTACTCGGTTAGGGGGTTATACCTTTCTTTCTTTAACTCCTTCGTCTTCAAGCCTCGATGGTTGTCCGGATCGGCTTCACCCCGTCGTCTCCTTGCGCCGAAAATCGATCCACCTGAAAGCTTCTACCTTTGGCTTCTTCTTCGGTCTTTGAAGAAACTAGTTCACTCGGTTTGCCAAACCTTGTGAACTAGAGTGAGTAGAGGAGAGTGTGTTGGGATTTTCTCTATGGTTCTTGGTTCTCAACACAAGAGACAAGTAAACCATAGACTAAAGAGAGGAAGAGCAAGAGGAAGGAGATGAGAGCTCAAGAACACAAGAGAGAGAATGAAAATGATAGAATGAGCAAGACTTTTCTCACTTGGCTCTCATAATCCAAAACCATCATCACAAAAATAGTAATCAAGTATTGTGTAAATGGTTCAATTCAAAATGGCAATATCATTTCATGCACTAATATTGCACAAGAGAACAAGCAAGTAAAAAGTCTTTGCCACGAAATGATAGCCATTGTCATCATGATGGTCAACTAGTCCAACCTAGTCAACCGGTCAACAAAGTCAATAAGTCAACAAAGCCAACCCCTCAACAACCATGTCACCACAATACTTAATTAATATTATTGTTAATTACATATCATATTCTCATTAGGGTTGAGCAAAAAGTCAATAGTCAGCAGTCAACGGTCAACAACCCTAATGAGAATCCTCTGCCTCTGTCTCTCCGTCAACTGTGCATACACACCCGCATCCGCGTTCCGAGGAACACGAATACAAACTGGATAAAACCAATCCCAATACGTACACTAGGATCTGGCTTAAACCAAAGCCCACTAGTGTAAACTGTCCGGACACTAAACGTGCACAAGTGCACGGATGTGACTGAACCCTGTCGCAAAACTATGCGACCTGTCGAAAAACCATGCTGTAACGTCTTGAAAAGTCGTTTTGGTGTTTTCCTGAAATTCGGTGAAAATTCGGTATTTTTCCGAAAACCGTCTTTCTTGTTATTTTGCAGTTTAGGGCTAATTATACTTAAAATGGATAGGTAATTGCTTGTTTTTAGTAGCTAATGAGTTAATTATGAAATTCTGGTCGTTTAAAAATTTTCCCTAATTTTTCAATTTTTAATATTATTTTAAGCCTGTAAGAAAATACATTAAATTAGCGATAAATACAAATTTTTCCGGGCTAATTTTAATCTCTAAAATTATGATAATTATAATCTAGTGATAACATTAATTTTTAGTAATTTATTTTGATTTTTAACAAATTTTTATGATATGAAACGAATTTATTGAATTTTGAGCTAAAACTTGCAATTTTTGACTTGTAGGGGGCCTTTTTGCATAAAATTTCTTTTGTAAAACCCCTCTCTCTTTTCCCTCAGCCCTAAGACAGCCCCACCTTGTGCAAGTCCAGAAATTTCTGGCCTCATTTCTTGGGTTGCTTTCTTGAGTTGAATTTGATAGTTTATGGATTTATTTTAAATATAATGGATAAAGTATGGTGCATTTGACTTTGGAGACTTGACCATTGACTTTCCCCACTTCCCCACACCCCTCCCCATGCCCTCCTCTGGCCGAAACCTGAACCTCCTCTTCTTCATCTCTTTTCTTTTCATTTTTCTTCAATTTCTTCAAGAAAACACATCAAAATCCACACTTTATTCAAAAATCCAAACAAAATCCTTATGCTATCATTATCCTTAGCCATTCTTGCTTGAATCTTGGTGCTTGAGGCCATCACTTGGAGCAAATTTGTTCTTGCTAGATCCCAAATTGAGGTATAATTCTCATCAAGTTACTTTCTTTTGCAAAAATTCCTTTAATTGTATGGTTTAGTGTTAAAAGTTAACTAATTTCTAATCTAGTTAAAAAAAAAAAGAGAGTAGTTTGTTTAAACTAGGGTTTTGAAGCCATGATAATTAATTAAGTTGTTTTATAGTTAATCTAGTTGTTAATGAACTAATCCATATGGTTACCTTGTTATGTAGTCTTCAATTTTACTAATTTAGGTAATATTAGAAGTTTGATTTTAGTTGTAAATTGTTGTTTTAGGATTTTCAAGAGAGGGTTATGTATGGAAATAGTTTGTGAAACATGATAATGAGTTGATTAGGGTTAGAAAACATTATTTAGTTGATTTAAACCCAATTTGTTATCTAGTATTTTGCTAACCTAATCTATGAGATTAATCTTCTTATGTGGGCTTTTGTTGTGTTAATTTAAGTTTGCAAGTGTGGAAATTGATTTGGAATTTGCTAGGTTATAAATTCAAGAAATGGTTGTTTAGGGAAAATAGGATTGGAATCATTGTTATTGTGTTGTAATTAGTGTTTGTAGATTGCTTGTAGTGTGGTTGGGTGATTGTGCTAGATTGTAGTCGTTTTGTCGCTAATCGGCGATTTTTGCACCGATTTTGGAACGCAAATGCTTACTAGTTTTGTTATAAAATTTTGTGGTGAATTATTTTTGATATCTTGATGATTGTAATGGCTTGTCCTACGACTTTTAGGATGCGTGAGTGCGGATTTTTGGGTAGTCGGGTTTTAGTTTTGCCGGGCGATCAAATCGGCGTTTTTGGCAGTTTTTGCGATTTTCGCGTGTGTTCCGCGCACTTTGTACACGTTGTACCTGGCTAGCGAACTTTAGCAGTTTCGTTGGGGTTTTGCGTCGTTCTTGATATGTAACCTTATGTTTGGTATTGATGTAAATTCCAGGTTCGGTCGCGGAGACGTCAGACGCGGCGCGAAAGGGAAAAGCGGTGATTGGACACAGCTAGCCAGGGATCCCGGTGAGTAGATGTAACATCTACGGGGGACTATCGTTGGATGGCGCAAGCCGCCCGATAGTTTTAGTAACTTACGAGATCCTTAGTAATGTTAGTTATTAGGGGTGAAATACTTAATTGACTATTTGCTGCATCCATGCATTATATTGACATACCTATACGAAACCATTTCATAGGACACCTGCACCATTACCAGGGTTTTTATATGCAGCACGAGCACTATTCATGCTTACACACACACCCTGGTAATTGCCATGCCACCACACTAGACAACCTTTAAATTTAAACTTGTGCTATTGCCTTTAATTCCTTAAAAATGAAACCGTAGTATTGCTATTCATGTGCATGTACTTCATCATATTAATTGTTCATACTTAATACATTAATCACACATCGCAACTTGATTTTTGATATCATACGCATTCATTATCATTGATATATGCACTTATGAGGATTTCTTGAGATTTTATGATATTGCTGGATTTCGGGGGAAAACCGCAAAATTTCTAAACTTATTATATTTTTAAAATATGTAAAATTGCGGTTTTCTAGTGATGTAAGTGTCGTCCACCATGAGTTTGCTGTGGTTTTGGAAATCCGTGTCGAGGAGTGGAGGAACCGGCACGGGTACATGGTGGGCCCGGTAAGGTACCCCGGGGCAAGAGGAATGTGGTGATGACGTTGAGCCTGGCAGGGGACGGATTACCTACCGGTGACTGTTTGGGACGGCGGATATCCAGAGGATACCGACCGTGGCCGCTAGATGATGAGATATTGATATTTGAGATGGGTCAGCCGGACGGCTGAGGCCAGAGATACATTTATGAGATTTGAGACAGCTTTTGGGTGTCGTTGCTGGACACCGGTTCTCGTCGATTCTTTGAGTATTATGCTGGCATTCTAAAAGAGTTTCAAAAACAAAAAGAGATAAAATGTTTCTTATATATACCTATTGAGACCTCAGATATTCATGTTGCATACATATTAGTACACTGATGTTGTATACACACCTGCTAGTGCATCCGGTCATACCTGTATTGTAGATGCTAGGATGCTTGTGTGCATGCATACGATAGCCTTTGTAGATGTTATTTATTACTCACGAGTTGGCAACTCACCCCCGTTGTGCCACAGTCTTTTGCAGGTCCGCTCCGTCAGTTCAGTAGCGGCGGGCGCACTTGTTCTTTTGCCTCTTTTGCTTGAGCTCGAGATTTGCTCATAGGTGGGTTATGTTATTATTTTTGTACCACCTTGTATATTCTTTGTATCTAGTATACTCCATCTACTGTTTCTACCAGATTTATTGTATATTGACCTAGAGATGAGACTGTGAGGTTTGTGGGCTTTTATGCTGTATTTTGGGGTCGAACTCACTTGAGTCGACATGATGTTTTCTTATGCTTTATTATGATTATTATGCTTGCTGTCATTTACATTGCGTGGGATTTGTGACCGCCTTGTGGCGAAGAGCTAGCTCCCGCTTGGGGATGCCCTATTTTGTTGGATTCACATATATTTTGTTGTACCCATTTTTGGGGGCCAGTATTTACAAAGGAGACTCTGCCGAAATTTTCGGAAAAATTGGTATTGTTTTTAAAAAGGGTTTTACATGACTTATTTGATAAACTTGCTTTCAAATGATTGGGGTTTTCTTCACTCTTTTGCTTAATTGGTTTTGTTTTCTGGGCTTTGGCTTACTTATTTTACGGACGTCCTTAGACGTTTCGTAAACTTAAGTGCCAGTCACGTTCCGTACCCTGTGGGTCGTGATACATGCGACCTCTACTCTTTTGCCTAAAGACGAATAGCTTTCTGTGTGGGACTCTAAAGACTCGACACTACGCTGGCAGTGGGTTTAACCACAGACCGCAAGCGGCACTAGCTGTGCGTAACGGTCCGCAGGTAGATGCCGACAAGAAGACTGACGAGGTGAAACCCATCTGAACTCCTACTGAGCCTGAATGTGACAATCTCCGTACAGTCCGATCTGTTCGTCTGATACATCGCATGGCGGGCCTAGGGGGCGGTAAACGTCAGTCCCCTAATAGCGGTACAAGTCATGTCGGAGTGAAGCCCAATACACCCTGAGATAACACTGGAAGCCTACCAGTATATCTCGCTTGCCCTGGCCAGGGACTACTCGTGTAATGGCTCTCCTAGACACAGCGCGATGTCAACCCCCAATACCGGGAGAGACGAATCCTGTCTAACCATCACTGCCTCCAAGTGCTTCGGGACTGCACCCAACTACTACCTGTTTGCATGAGTCCTTTGAGCCGTGGTAGGGTAGTAATCAAAGTACAATGGGAACACACTCGAGGCGAAGTGATGGTGTCAAGTCAGCGGACTAAGATGTACTCATGTCACCTGGGAACTGATAACTGACGATAGGTATAATACCAATCGGTCAGTTCCCGACGAGTCCTGTCCAGTGTACTCGTAACCCAACGAGCACCCGCATACTATCTCCAGTACGACGTACTGATGGCTGTGGGACAGACCATCTCCCACACTGGGATGAGAAGCGCATGCGCTAGTCTACTCCGGAGTATCGATGCCCTGTCTCGATAGTCCTACGACTAGGGACCTGCATAAGGATGTGCTTATAGATTACCCAGCCCCACTAGTGTGACTGCCATCACAACGCTGGTAATCAAGCAAAGATCCTAAGGGCTCCACTAATGCGTATAGGTGATATAACAAACACATGTACACATTGAAGTAGAAACAAACCAAGTAGCATACTACAATTTTGAGCAAGATTGTATTATACAAGGTGAATATCCCAAGCTTCCATTAAGTAATATACAAACTAGTATGATACTGTAATGGCCTCTAGGGCATATACACTAACAAAGGGAAGTGCAAGGTCCGCAAATTGGGAACCCAAACTGCTCCGAATCAGAGCGTCGACCGTCTATGTCGCAAAAAGGGCAGTGCAGGCTCCCACAAATTGGGAACCCAAATCGCTCTGGACCAGAGCGTTGACCGTCTATGTCGCAAAAAGGGCAGCGCAGGCTCCCGCAAATTGGGAACCCAAATCGCTCCGGATCAGAGCATCGACCGTCTATGTCGCAAAAAGGGAAGTGCAGGCTCCCGCAAATTGGAAACCCAAATCGCTTCGTAACAGAGCGTCGACCGTCTATGTCGCAAAAAGGGCAGTGTAAGCTCCTGCAAATTGGGAACCCAAATCGCTCCGGATCAGAGCGTCGACCGTCTATGTCGCAAAAAGGGCAGTGCAGGCTCCCGCAAATTGGGAACCCAAATCGCTCCGGATCAGAACGTCGACCGTCCAGGTCGTAAAAAGGGCAGTGCAGGCTTCCTACAAAGCAGGAACCAGATCACTCTGGGCCAGGGAAACGTCTACCACGGACACTCCGTCTCGGAGACGCGTCAAGCGTCGACCGTCCACGTCGTAAAAAGGGCTGTGCATCCCAAAAAGTGGGAACCAAAGCAAGTCGCCTCCACGCAAAAGAAGATCCATCAATTTCATGCACACGACCTACATATGCTGTATGCATTTATTGATGGGGGCAATTTGTTGGGGTAAAAATTTACACCCCGGTTGACCAAGTCAAAATCAAAATCAACCCCAAGCCAGGTGGGCCCAAGCCCAGGTCAAGCAGGCCCATGCCCAAGTCGAGCCCGCAGCCAGCCTTCCCATGCCTACAACAAAATCATGTAATAAATAATTTCTATGTAATTGTTTATGCATGAATGTAAAAAAAAAGGGCATAAAGCCAATATTTTGTAAGCCCATGGCTTATGTGCAAAAAGAAATGACCCATGAGCCATGGGATGGCTAAAATGCCATTTTGTGAAGCCCAATGGGCTATATGTAAATATGTAAGCCTATATAAGGCAAAATGATGATGAATAAAAAACACACTTTTTCATTCCCCCAAAAACTAGGGTTCTTTGTGCCTCCTGCTCCTTCTCCAAGGTTCTAAACCTTCTCAATTCTTTTGAATTAAATCAAGAGTTTTACTCTTTCTTTTCCAAAACTAAGTAGTTTTCCACCACAAAACCCACAAAGGGGAACTCAGATCTCTCATTAGATCTCAAAAAGGAGTGTTTTTTAAAATCTCCTACTTCTTGATCTTCAAGATCCGGCCAAACAACAGAAGGAAGAAGAAGAACCCCCTTCATCAGCTTCAAAACATCCCATGAGTTTAACTCCATACATATATACATAACAAATATTTCCTTTCTGATGCATAGCTTTTGTTTCTAAGGCTAAAGCCACTTTTTCTCGCCGGCGCTCAAGCGCAAAGCGCCCGCGTGCCGACACGTGGCGTACTTGCGCTTAAGCGCAAGTCGCCCACGAGCCGACACATGGCGCACTTGCGCTCAAGCGCAAGCGCCCGAGCGCAAGTTGCCCCGGTGCCGACACGTGGCGCGCTTGCGCTCAAGCGCAAGCGCCCGAGCACAAGTCGCGCCGGTGCCGACACATGGCGCGCTTGCGTCTAAGCGCAAGCGCTCGAGCGCAAGTCGCCCCGGTGCCGACACGTGGCGCGCGCTCCAGCGCATGTCTCCCCCGTGTCGACATGTAGGACGCTTGCGCTCCAGCGCAGGCGCTCAAGCGCAAAGCGCCTACGTGCCGACACGTGCCGCGCTTGCGCTCAAGCGCAGAGCGCCCACGTGCCGACACGTGGCACTTTAGCGCCTGAGCGCACAGCACCTAGGCGCACAGCGCCCAAGGTGCTGCCCCCACACATCCTTTGGATGCCTTTTCCCCCTTTCTTTCTTTTATATATATACATATATACATATATATATACATATGTATACATATTTGCACACACACGTGCTCCACGACACTGTCCCCCGTAAAAACTCTGCGTGGCTCCCGATATATCCAAACCCCCTTTCAAAACACAACACACGTACACTGCACATTGAGTTCGCATGACAAGTTTAACCCGTTAATCGGAGGTTCCCTCGCCCCAAAGGCGAGGGGTAATTAACGGCAGCTTAGTCCGCGGCTACCGGAGATTCGGATCCCCACAATCAATAAACCCCGGCCTACCCTAGGCAGGGGGAATCTGTAGTACGCCTGACAAGCGCGCGCGTATTCCCATCTCAATGGGGTGACGAAAAACACCCTACAATATGTGCTGATGATATCGGTTTGTACGAGACTGTCGATCAGTAGTCAGATCATGACTATATTGATGATATTAGTATTGTACTAGACATAGGTCAGTACCCTGGACTATGATCTTGGATAAAGAGGATACCAGATGAATAGTGTAATGAATATGATATTGACCCGTACCCAGATTTGGGGATGCCGTACGACGGATTTACGTACGAGCTATATTTGATGATTGATCCGCACTCTTGACTTGGCATGTCTGATTATAGATATGGTATCGGATATGATATTATTGAGGCGGGATCACCGACTAATATATATACAGGTATGTATATGTATCGACTCAGGTGTTAGGCGGTTTCCTTACCTATAGTCCAGCTTATTAGCTTAGCCCTTTAGTTTAGTGTAGTTGTTAGATTAGATTAGATTCCTACCTATTTCAAAACTAGTGGATCGTGGGTATTTTAAAAGACAGGTCAAGGGATCTACGGATATTTCAAAAAACGTATCCTTTCTTAAAACCACCGTAGCCCTTATTTTTCAAAACCCCACGATTCGTGTTATTTCAAATGGCACCATTGTTTAATATTTAGCTCCCACTCATTATAGTTGCTCGCTCCGCATCGCATACTTACATTGTTATTTCATATTGCATTGTTGATATTATGCTGTTAGGACACCAGCACCATTACCGATGATGCGTATGTACCACGTACACTTACCTGCCGGCTCACACACATCTTCATCGGTAATTGCCATGTCACGTACACCTTAGAAAATATTATGGCTTAACTTAGCTTGATAGCTAGTAGTTTGACATGATATTAGTGTACTTACCTTATATGCCAGTTTAGATATTGTAGTTATTACTTGTCACTTCATGCATACCGTTATTCATGGTTTTACATACTATTGATGATTTGGATTCGGATTTCCATGAGATTTTATGGATTTGGGGGAAAACCGAAAAACTTGTATAAGCTTCTTTCCTCTCTTTTAAATAAAAAGTGCGGTTTTCCCATGATGTATGAGTCGTCGACCATGAGTTTGCTGATGGATTTCGAGACCCGATTCGAGGAGATGGATGAACCGTTTCGGGTACATGGTGGGCCCGGTGTGGTACCCCGGGGCAAGAAGATCGTGTTGTTGATGTTGAGCCTGTGCAGGGGAGCACGACCGACCGGTGATATTACCTGACACGTCAGATATCCGGAAGATACCGTCGTGATCTTGAGATGGATGGTAGGGGCCGGTCTGGAATGACGGCGCCCTAGATATTGAGATTGAGACATTGAGATTTTGAGATATCGAGGCATTGAGATTTGATGATACAGGCCAGTCCGGATAGCCGGAGCCTGAGATTTTGAGACATTGAGATTTATGTTTTGTGTCGATGCTAGACACTGTTGATGCTGATTTCATTTATGATACCTCATTTTAAAAATACAAAGGAAATCTCACTAAATTATGAAAACAGTTTCTTCATTTACATATATTCTGTTCTCATGCATTCATACCTCATCCATATGATATATTGCTACCTGAGGCACTGACACGAGCACTTGGTATTACCGTTGCTTAGAGGTATACCCTAGCCATTGTTATAGGCTGCATGTTGTATATATTTAAGGATATATATTGAGCGTATGACCTAGGATTGCGTCATACATGCGATTTCTATTCGTAGATGTTTTTTTTCTATTCACGAGTTGGCAACTCACCCCCGTTGTGCCCCAGTTTCTTGCAGGTTGCCGTACAGGTTTTTTTTACGGCTTTGCTGGCACTGCTTCTTTCGGGTGATTTGCTAGTAGGTGGGTTTATTGGTATCGTACCCATCATATTACTTTGTATAATGTTATTCAGTTGTATCTAGTAAATTCCATCAACCAAACATGTATTTATTTCAGAGATAGAGACCAGTGATGTTTATTCTTTCGACCTTAGAGTCGCGCGTTATATTTCTGTGGATTTCTTATGGTTTTGAATTTCCTTTTGGGTTTTGATCCTCGCTGTTGGCATTGTATATTATATTGCTTGTGTGGTTGTGACCGTCGATTGACGAAGAGCTAGCTCCCGCTTGGGGATGCCTTTTATTGATTTCGTATACTATTCATGTTGTATCCCATTTGGGAGCCAGTATTTACAAAGAAGACTCTGCCGAAATTTCAGGAAATATTTGGTGTTTTTAAAACTGCATAATTCGGTTTATGCTATTAAAACTACTTGATTTTAAATTGTTTTTCCTTCACTCTACTACTTTTCTTGGTTTGGATTTCTGGGTTTTCGGCTTACTTAGATTACGTATGCCTCGAGACGTTTCGTAGTTTAAGTGCCGGTCATATTCCGTACTTTCGGGACGTGACATAAAGGATATTCTTATAAACTACAAGTGTCTTACTAGTATGATCTACATCATAGTCCCAGTAGTCAAGAAAATATCCTATGGGCTTTATCAACATGTACCAAATGAATAAGATGCATGATCAAATGAACATGTTAAGAAAAAGTAAACCAGAAAGCATACTATCATGTCGAGCAAGAAAGTCATCTATATACATATATACATGTCCAATCATCCACTATACATATAATGGTCTCTAGGGCATACATATATCTAACAATCTCCCAGTTGCACTAAGGCCAATTATTGGCGTATCTCATACCCAACATCTCAAAAAGTCGCTCATGCTGCGGCTGAGGTTCTTCAAGTTCTACTGCAATATCAGTTTCAACCATTTCATCCTGAGTAATTTGTGTCTCTAGAACCTCTTCTAGTTCTACCACATTGCCTTCAGTACTATTTGTAAAAAACTCATTTTCCAAAAATTTGGCATTTTGAGAAACAAACACCTTTTGTTCCTCCTTATGGTAGAATAGATATCCATACGAATGTTTTGGATATCCCACAAATTTACACAAGACCGATCGTGTCTCTAGTTTATCCGGATTCTTCTTTTTAACATAAGCCGGACAACCCCATATTCTAACTCTTTTAAGAGATGGTCTCTTTCCAATCCATATCTCATATGGAGTGGTAGACACAGTCTTGGTTGGAACTCTGTTTAACAGATACATTGCTTTCTCCAATGCATGTCCCTAAAAGGAAAGTGGTAACTCAGCATCACTCATCATGGATCGTACCATATCTAATAGCGTATAATTCCTCTGCTCTGACACACTGTTGTGCTGTAGTGTGTAAGGGGGAGTGAGCTGAGAGAGAATCCCATTCTCTTTTAAGAAGTCTGAAAACTCTGTACTTAAATACTCTCCACCTCGATCTGATCGAAGTTTCTTGATACTCAAGCCTGTTTGTTTTTCTACTTCAAGTTTATACTCTTTGAATTTCTCGAAAGCTTCGGATTTATGCTTAACAAAATCATGTGCCCGAATCTTGAGAAATCATCAGTAAAGGTAATGAAGTATGAAAAACTACCTCGTGCATGTGTAGACATTGGTCCGCATACATCACTATGTATGAGGCTTAAGAGTTCCACAACTCTTTCTCCGTGTCCCGTAAACGGAGTTTTGGTCATTTTACCTTTGATACAGGACTGACAAGTCGCATAAGATTAATATTCAAAAGGATTTAAATATCCATCTTTATGTAGCTTGCCTTATTTCGTTAATATAACCAAGTCTACAATGCCAAAGAAAAGCTTCATTTATATTTGAAAAATTTCTTTTATTAGTATGTTGTATATTGAAAACTGTGTGTTGGTTCAAGACATAAATATCGTTATTCAATGTACCATACCCAATCAACTGTTGATTCAAGTTAATGTTCATAACATTATTCTGCAACACAAAATGATATCCTTCATTGTCTAACAAAGAAACGGATATTATATTCCATAGCATACTTGGTACAAAATAACAAGGGTTCAAAACCAAAATACAACCGGAAGGCAACCCCAGATGATACTCTCCTACGGATACAGCATGTACATTGGAACAATTTCCAACCCGCGGAGTATGGTCTCCAGTCTTCAAAACTCTACCATTTCTAAATCCCTGCATACAATTGCAGATGTGAGAACCAGAACCAGTATCTAATACCCAAGATGCAGAGTTTATTGAAAAACAGTTTTCAATTACAAACACACCTGAAGTGGAAGCATCAGCATGCTTCTTCTTCTTGAGATCAGCAAGATACAAAGTTCAGTTGCGTTTCCAATGTCCCGACTTGTGGCAGGAAAAACATTCTCCTTTTCCACTTCCCGTGGCCCCAGATATGACTTTCCCTTTCGCCTTTTTAACTCCGCCTTTCGGTTTGGTGGGTTTCTTCTTCTTCTTTCCCTTGGCCTTGGCTTTTGGAATGGAAGAGGAAGATGGCCCATATAATAGAGCAGGAGTTTTCGCTGTCTTAAGCGTGCTCTCTGCACTTCTCAACATATTGAGAAGTTCAGGTAAAGATTTCTCCAAATCGTTCATATTGAAATTCACTGTGAGCGGAGCAAAGGCAAGGGGGAGAAACTGTAGAACAATATCTGTATATTGCTCATTATCCATGGTCCATCCCAGTTCCTCAAGTTCTTCTATAAGACCAATTATCTTCAAAACATGTTCTCCTACTGATGTGCCAGGGGACATACGCATCTGAAACAACTTTCGAGATGCCTCGTATCGTAAAGTCCGAGATTGCTCTGCATACAACTCCTTTGTATGAAGAAAGATGGATTGTACATCCATATTCTCGTGCTACTTCTGATGAATATTGTCCATAAAAGCAAGCGCGAGGCACTTAGCCGTGTCACAGTCAATATCCCATGTTTTTCGGATCTCCCTATCCGAAACAGATGATTCAGGTCCTAGGACGGGTAGGGATTTGGTAGTAAGGACATATGATACTTTATCATATGTGAGTGCAATGTTCAAATTCCTCAACCATTCTTTATAATTCAGTCCAGTCAGTTTATTTTTCTCTAAAAGAAGCTTAAGTCCCGTCATCGGTATCTGCCATTAGGAGAGAGAAAAGAAAACACTCGGCGAAATGCTCTTGCAAAAAATTAGATTGGTTATTATCTTATCTAATCTATGTCTCCCACTGCTTTAATCAAATTTTCTTTCAAAACCTAAAAAGAAAACTAGCCAGGATTAATTACATTCTACAGTTTCGCTAACCGGTCATCCAGGCCAGTGTCTGTACTTTGAGGGAAGTTCCCCATGATTTCGCACGGACCTAATTAAAATAAACCTCGTTTTCCTAGAGGTCATACCCCATTGACATCTTTCTAGACACCTACTGGATTAGCTAATTGTAAAGTGCAAAACTCTCTTGGGAGTAACTCTTACTTACAGTGGGATCGGAATCCAACTATCATATAGATGGTATGCAATCTCATTGAAAATTTCAACTCTTGAAACTCCCAATATAGTTTTTACCCCTAGATGCTTATGACCTTGGCTATGGTCAACATATCATAAGCACTAGTCAAGTTCTACCCGTCATTTCGAGATTAATTAGACCCGCCCATATGACCCTTGACTATGATCAACATAATCACATGAATGTCTCTCATCATATGCTTTGTAGGAAGACATCACTTAGCTACCATACACTAGGTCTTGACTATGATCAACATACGTAGCATGAATACTAAGTACTCTGCTTCCTAAAATGAAGGAGGGTTGCGGATGGTTTTTTTTATGAAAACCTTTAACGCTTTGAATTTGATTTCGTTGTAGAATCAAAACGGTTTAGAAAAAGAGTAGCTTAAACTCCGCATCTTTTGAAACTTGCATTTTTCATAAAAAGGCCAAGTGTGTTTCAAATCCAATTCTACAACATCATTAGGTTTCTTTTTCTTTACATTAATCTTATTAATGTAGTCCCATCATTTAAGTTCTTAAGCCATCACAGAAAAGAAACAAAAATAGAACGTCTACTTATGCCATCCGCATTCCCCACAGTGTCCCGTTATGCACCATTAGGTTACTTAACTAACAGCAAAGTGGGGTGGGACTAGCGCGGGTGTATAACATAAGCAACGTTTATTATATATCATATATATAACAATAAACCATTCGTCTCAGATACTAAGTAATCTCATTACAGAATATCAACTAGCAGAAGCACATATGAAATAAAAGGATATCTAGGAGGTTCGTTTTTTGTATTCAGCCAACAATAGAAAATACGGATTCCACGGTCGCGATGAATAGCCAAGCCCACACCCCTAGACCCCTACGAGAGCGGCAAGTGACCCTGCCAATTCTAGAGTTTAGGAGACCCGGTCTCGACTCCTCGAGATGGCCTCCCACTGAACCCTAGAACCCGGTCACTTGTGCTCCCCTCCTTGGGTGTATCCTAATGCGGAAAAGTAAATAATATACAATAATGGTGACAACATCCTCAACCCGTAAGTTCCCCAAATAAAAGAATATTACATACATTTCATCTTTACATGAATGAAAATTAAAACTCTCATCTCATATAAAACCCCCGGCTATTCGATCGCGTCAATCCTGCACATCATATCTCAGCAACACATAATATCTCATATCATCAACATAAGCAAATATGCGTATCCCGATTACCGTTGATGTATAATAACGAAATCGGCGATACACCACATACTACACTTGCGGTCGCAGAAAAGAAAGTGAAAAAAAACAATTGCAATCACAGATATCAAGACGATGTTTAACATTTCGATCGAATCAATGTACACTCAAAAATTACCCCGCGAGCTCAACACTTGAGCAAAGTCGAAATACTCAAAAACCGCACCACAGTGTCAATGGACCAGCTGTAGAAGGGGTTAACCAATGCCTCACCTATGACACCACGGAACTACGGCAAACCCTAAGGTTCGATCGCGGTTCTATGGGCATAGAATTGAGTTAAGATTAGTATAGTCATCTAGAGGGTCCATAAGAATACTTGCACGATTTTACGAATACAATCAACTTCGGAAAATTACAACACTTGGAAATTTCAGCGGGATACAAAATGTGGTATTCGAAGTTCGTTCGAACTGCTAAACATTGTCAAGGTTACCAATATAGTGTTAAAGTATACGATTACGAAAAACTGCGAATTAGCCCCAGATCAAAATAATCATCACATGAAAATTGGGCTAAGCAAACAATACTAGAAACCCCAAATACAGAAGAACAGAGCACAGGAGAAATACGGAGTGCAGAGGAGGCTAAGGGGCCGACCAGGCTGGAATTCTTGCCTTGGTGCTCGGCCAAAATCCGAGCACCACTCCCTATATTTCACCCATGTTCTTAGATTCTCCCATACTACATTCTGTACCTGTTTAAATAATTTTTAAAGGACTTTTTAGAAAATTTCCAAAGAGCAAATTAGGGTTTCATAATACCGTATTTTTCGGAGTCAATTTCGTTTTCGTATTTGTTTTAACACCGTGTCTAAAATTCTAGCTGTGCTCTGATACAATTGTTGGGTTTCATTAGCACCTACTTAAGAGTATGGAAGCATCACACATGCCACCTTAAAATTTAAAGAGGTGCTAGGCAAACAATATATGAATCTTTAACTAGAAATTTAAGGCAACAACACTTGTATCTCATACAAAGAACATATTATCACTAAGTGAAAAGAATACAACCTTTGTAGTCCTCTTGTTATGACTCCTAGGATCGTTGAGAATTTGGAAAGGCTTGCTAGTAAGCTCCCTTGTCCACGATGATCTACCCGAAGTCCACTTCGTCGAAGCTCCTAGCTCCACTTGATCAAAGAAGGTGATGAAGCCAACACTCTAAACTAATTGGCTAAATTAGAGTAGAATGATGAGGTGGTGTGTTTTCTTTAGTCAAAACCCTTTCTTTTTAACTCCCTCACTCTATGGAAAACTCAAGAGAATTGAGGAAGAAGAAGATGGCAAGCTAAGAGCTCAAGGGATAATATCAAAAGATAATGAAGAAAGAGAAAAGAAAATGATATATAATTTCCTTCTCTCAACAAACCATGGTAACTAAAAATATCTAGATATTTTGCAAGTGAGTTAAAATCCAAAAGGAATAACTAATCAATGGTTAAAATTAGGCCAACTTTCGTTTACTTTGGAAGTGTGTAGAAAAAATCAACCATGAATCAATTTTCCTTTTTTCTTTTCTTTTAAATCAAATACAAATATATATATATATATATATATAATAGTTCCATGTGAGCCTTATATTGCCATCATATGTGTATCAACAACCATGACACACACTCATGTATGTATGTATGTGTCCATGCACATCAACATATGCATACATGCATGCATATATCAAATATAAAGAAACGGGTTTAATAAAGAATTAAACTAAAAGTCAAATGTTAAATCAACATTTGATTTAACAATCTGGTCATATCACATACGACCTGACCAATAAAAAGACGCCCGATTAACACATGGTATCACATATTCGTATTCAATCGGGTCCCCGCGCATATCTCATATGTACACCACATCTTTTCGCCTGGGCTAGGAAACTTCTGTGTGGGACTCTAAGACTCGTCAATACGCCGGCAGTGGATGATGATCATATCAAACACCCTGTCATGACCCCAATTTCGGCCCGTGACCGGCACTTAACCACGTAACGTCTACAAGCGTAACGTGATTAAGTAAGCCGAAACCCAGAAATCAAAACCATTAAAAATAGTGAGTAATGAAAACATTAGTTTAAAACATTTCGAAGACCTTGAGTAAAAATCTTTAAATTTTAAGTTATTTTCTTAAAAATTTCGGCAGCACCTCCTTTGTAAAAACTAGCCCCGAAACGGGTACAACACATGATATAAATAAAATGACTGATAATAAGAATAAAGCATCCCCAAACGGGAGCAATCACGCCTAACGGTGAAAACAACCACCACAAGAATAATATACGACGCCGTAGCGAAGAATGAGCAAAATAAGTGAAGAGAGCATAAAAGATAAAACTGCATAAATAAAGCCGACTCACACGAGCTTGACATCCAGAGTACAAAATAATATACATCGTCCTCACAACTGGTCTCTAAGTCAATACATGAAATGGTAGATAGAGAGTACTAGATACAATAGAGTGTACAAATGGAAAATAAATGGATACGGCAAAAACCCACTTATAAGCAAACGGCTCACACGCAAACTGCAGTGGTATCCATAGCAAAAAGATACAAGGAAGTAGCCCTGCCACAACTACTCTGAGGGTCGACATGCAATCACTGTGGCACAACGGGGGTGAGTTGCCAACTCATGAATAGTAAATAACATATAAAGGTAATCGCGAGTATGCACGTACTGCGATACTCTACCATTTGCAATCTAATAACATCTATATGATGAACTGGGTACGCAGTAATCATGCAAAGTACTCTATCAGGTACTACGACTACATGATGCAATGCATAACAATGAATGCTGAGCATGGGATAAAATATCATCTACACGAATCATCATCGTGAAAAAACCCCAGTGTCTACCAAAACACCCCAAAATCCCGATAACTCAGGTGTTGTCACTCTATACGGCCCTCAATCCTGTAAATCTCATAGAAACGAGGTGCCCAACATCGGCACCCGAAAACATCATGAAATGCTCGTGTCCAGCATCGACAAGCAAATCCTCATATATCGGGCTCCGTCAGTCCGGATCGGCCCACGGGCTCCGTCTGCGGAATCGGCCCTTGGCCCCGGCAGTACGGGTCGGCCCATATCCATCTCTCGACTCTGGTCGGTATCCTCCGAATAGCCGGTAGGTCCAACCAATCACCAGTAGGTAGTAGTCCCTCTGCCAGGCTCACCGTCTGTATACACAGCATCCCTTTCTTGCCCCGGGGTACCATACCGGGTCCACCATGTACCCGCAATCGGCCTCATCCAGCTACTCGAATCGGTTTCACATGTCACACATCTCAGAACCGAGAAAATGCATGGTGGACACACTGAAATATCATATCAAGAGAAACCGGGTTTTCAAAACAGTGCATACTTTCTTAAAATAATACCACGGTTCTCAAATCCAGAAATCACATGAAATCCAAAACTCAATGCGTGAATCCATGCAATGTGTCGTATGCCGCATAACATCGTACTACAAGTAAAAAGGAAAAACCGCTGTTTTAAATGGATCCAGTTTTGAAAATATTTCATGCGGATCCCATTTCTCTAGAAATCAAAGCCAGCATCATCTATGTATGTGAAATATGTATGTATGTAGGTATGGATGCACAAGATATACATACGCGAATATGAATGTATATTATGGATGTGCGCCAATATGGATGTATATGTGGGTATATGCGCAAGCATGAGTGTACAATATGTATACGTGCCAAAATGGATGTACAAGTGGTATATACGCAAGCATGTATATACAATATGTCTATGTGCCAATACGGATGTACAAGTGGTATATACGCAAGCATGAGTGTACAATATGTATATGTGCCAATATGGATATACAACTGGTATATACGCAAGCATGTATGCACACAAAAAGACGGAATCATGTCTAATCATCAATGATGAGATAATCTAAACGATGTATGGTTTGTAGCAATTCTAGAGTGCAAATGTCATGGTAATTACTTACAGTGTGTGTGTAACATACAATTAGTGCTCGTGCAGCATAAACCGTTAGTAACAGTGTGGTACTTCATAAATACTATGTCTATATGCAACCAAAGAAGGGTACGCTTCAATGGTACGTATGCACCACAAATATATATATATGAATATAACACGCGACTACAATATCCTATCAAGCCCTGACGCTTAACGCCATACGGGCAATTTCCCCGTAGATGTTAAATCTACTAACCGTGATCTCGTGCTAAGTGTAGCCGACTACCTGCTTCCCCTTCTTCGCGGCGTCCGAAGTCCCCGCCTGCGAACCTAAAGTTTACACAAATAACGCACATAAGTCAAAATTCTGCAAAAACGCGATATCAAGTCCAAACGAGAAACTAGCGTCATAATATAAAAGCGTGTGCATTCGAAATATCGGGACATGTGTGCAAACCAACGCATGTGCGTATACGGCAAAAACCACCCCGACACGTTGTGACACACAGCAACATCAACCGAACTCGTAACGCACGTATAGCGTAAGTCCCGCTACACAAATTATAGGTAATGGGTCTCAGATTTTATCTTGAGCAAAAAAAAAAGAAAAATAAACAAGACCAAAGCTCTTATAATACCAACAGAAAGCTACCTGCAAAAATTCAACAAGTTCCAAGAAAAATGGGCCGGCCACCATAGGCTTGATATCGGCCAATTTCAGGTAAAAGTGGTCCGGGTTTCTACATTACACTCCTAGTACAAATTATAACCTAATGTATAAGTTTGCTCATCAATAAGATACCCACAGATAAAGCAGATTCTACGTATCCTATAACTTGGTTTAAAAACGTTTTTAAAACACTAATTTGTACAAAAAGGTATTTTAGTGCAAACTGAAACAAAAGACTTGGTTTAACAGTACTAATAGCACTTAATTAAGTTAATCAAATCCTATAAACCCTAACTTACCCTAATCTTCACTTATACCATAAGCTTAGCACTAAAACTCACAAAAACACTAAACTTAGCTAAACAAACCCAGATTTTTCCCACTGTCATTACCCAAAATCTAAACGATACAAAAGGATCCCAAACCACAGAATACACCTACCGTAAAAGTTTCAACTCCCAACTCATCCGAAAAACTGACCGCAACGGATTTCCAGTCCTCGTCGCCGGCCAAAACCGCCCAGGTGGGGCTCCAACTTTGGGTGTCTACACAAGTTATCTATAACTACACTACTATATTGTTTGGGTAAAACAAAAGGTCTTGGGGTCACAGCAGATTTCAGTAGCACTATAATGACACTAAAATACGACACCGGCGCCAAAACTATGACTTTAATATTTCAAACTGAAGCTAACAAGTAATACAACATAAAGACTAACTAATTAACAGTTAGGGGATTATACCTATTCCAATTTGCTCCAAAAGCCAAGCCTTCCTAGCTCCATTGGTTAATTTGGGGTGTAGGGTCAATTCTAGTGAAAGAAGAGTTGAACTTGATGACTTATGGTGGGGATCTTGGAGAATTTGGTTGAGGGTTAATGAGGGCTGAAAGTTTCAGTTTTGGGGGAGAGAGGAAGAAGGAAATAATATGAGAGAACAATTGGAATTTCAAATAGCAAGAGAGAGAGAGAGAGGTGTGTTATGGGAGTGAGCTTGCCTCTCCTCTCTCCTCATTTAATGCACCTCATAATGGTGCCTCCCATGCTTAAACCCAATCATGGTCTCCCTCTCTCATCATCCCCCCCTTCAAGTCAACCCTTAATAAAAATCATTTGTGAATTTAAATTAAATTTTTATTTTTGAAAACTAACTAATTTGATAATTACATTTTATAATTAGTAAGATGGTTAAACTCCCATGAAGACATAAACATGGTTTAACCCAAAAATTTGCCCTAGTTTAACATGCATATGTGTGTCCAAGCCAAATTAAATTCTAATAAAATGCTCATTAATTTTTATAAAATATTTTAAAACACGTAAACTTTTTTACTAAAAACCCGTATTAACGCATAATTAACCACTAATCGCATCCTAAGGTGTTACAATCTTCCCCCCTTAAAGAAATTCGTCCCCGAATTTAAAAATATAGCTATGCGTACCTTCAAAGAGATGAGGGAATTTCTTCCGCATCTCCCCCTCGGCCTCCCAAGTGATCTCTTCACCATTCGGGCTGCGCCAAAGAACCTTCACAGATGGCAAGACCTTTGATCGAAATTTCTTCACCTGCCGATCCAATATCACTACTGGCTGCTCGGTGAACGAAAGATCGCACTCAACCTGAACGGTCTGGTGCTGAATCATGTGAAAAGGGTCACGAAGATATCTGCGAAGTATCGACACATGGAATACGGGGTGAACATCCAGAAACTTGGATGGAAGAACCAAACGATATGCAACTGCGCCGACATGCTCGAGGATCTCGAAGGGACCCAAAAATCTGGGACTAAGCTTTCCTCTTTGCCCAAATCTCATCACGCCCTTCATCGGAGAGATCCTCAGAAAAACATGATCGCCAACTGCAAACTCTAGTCTGCGACGGCATCTGTCAGCATACGATTTCTGCCTACTCTGAGCTTCTCTCATCCGGTCTCGAATCAACTATATCTTCTCGGTCATCTCCTGCACGATCTGCAGCCCCAAAATACTGCTCTCGCTGAGCTCTGTCCAACAGACGGGCGATCTACATCTCCTCCCATATAGAGCCTCAAATGGTGCCATCTGAATAGTATCCTGGAAGCTATTGTTGTAGGAGAACTCCACTAAGGGTAAATGATGATCCCAGCTACCACCAAAATCTAACACGCAAGCTCAGAGCATGTCCTCAAGAGTCTGAATAGTCCGCTCTAACTGTCCGTCGGTCTGCGGATGAAATGCTGTGCTGAAACTCAAGCGGGTGCCCAAAGCCTCCTGAAGTCTCTGCCATAGTCGTCTGGTGAACTGGGTGCCTCGGTCGGACACAATACAAGTCGGGACACCATGCAATCGTACGATCTCGTCGATATAAATCTGGGCATACTGAGCAAACCCAAAAGTGGTCTTCACTGGTAGGAAGTGAGCCGCTTTCGTCAAACGGTCCACGATCACCCAAATGGAGTCATAATCTCGACTGGTCCTGGGTAGACCCATAATGAAATCCATAGAAATCTGCTCCCATTTCCACTCCGGAATGGGCAACGGCTGTAGCTCTCCCGCGGGCCTCTAGTGCTCGGCCTTGACTTACTGACAAGTCAGGCATCTCGACACAAAGTCTGTGACGTCCCTCTTCATCCCTTCCCACCAGTAAACATCTCTCAGATCATGGTACATCTTGGTAGAACCTGGATGAACGCTGTACACCGATCGATGCGCCTCCTCGAGAATCTTATGCCTCAGTCCCTCAGAATCTGGTCCGCACAGTCGAGTCCTAAATCGCAGTATCCCCTGATCATCGATCACGAACTCGGAGTCTCTGCTCTGTATAATCTGCTCCCTCATCTCTGAAAGACGGTCATCACTGGGCTGCGCCTCGTGGATACGGTCAAGCAACTGTCGACGTTCACGAATATGCACAAGATGTCCCCCGGTCAGAGTAAACTCGAACTGCACTCGGCTGTCGCATAAAGTCTGCCAATCTGCCGACGACTGTCTCTGCACTGCGCTCAAGCAAGATAAACTACCTCTGGGCCTCCAACTCAAAGCATCTGCTACTACGTTCGCCTTGCCCGGATGATAAAGGATCTCGCAATCGTAGTCCTTCACTAGCTCCATCCAACGGCGGTGTCTCAGATTCAGGTCTCACTGCTGAAATATATACTTCAAGCTCTGTGGTCCATGAATATCTGGCACGCCTCTCCGTATAGGTAATGTCTACAGATCTTGAGTGCAAACACCACTGCAGCCATCTCCAAATCATGAGTGGGGTAGTTCTGTTTGTGTTTCTTCATATGCCAAGAAGCATACGCGATAACCCTGTCATGCTGCATCAATACGCAACCTAAAGCGTCGCAATAGACCACAAATCCACCCGATCCCGACGGCAATGATAACATCGGTGCCGTAGTCAAACGAGTCTGCAACTGCTAAAAGCTATGCTCACATGCCTACGTCCAATCAAAAGGAACTCCCTTCCGGGTCAACCCGGTCAACGGTGCAGCGATACGGGAGAGGTCCTGAACAAATCGTCGGTAGTAGCCGGCCAGTCCTAGAAAGCTGCGGACCTCCGTAACTGATGCTGGTCTAGGCCAATGCTGAACGGCATCGATCTTCTTCGGGTCCACACATATGCCATCTCTCATCACCACGTGACCCAAGAAGTCTACATGTCGAGCCAGAATGCGCACTTGGAGAATTTAGTGAACAGCTGATGCTCCCTCAAGGTCTGCAACGTAATACGCAAGTGCTGCTCGTGCTCCTCACAGCTCCGGGAGTACACTAAGATGTCGTCTATGAATACGATGATGAAATGATCAAGATATAGCCTGAAGACGCGATTCATCAAGTCCATAAACGCTGCTGGGGCGTTGGTGAGTCCAAACGACATCACCAAAAACTTATAGTGACCGTAACGCATGCGAAAAGCCATCCTCGGAATATCCTCCTACCGAACCCGTAACTGATGGTAGCCTGATCGCAAGTCAATCCTCGAAAAGTATCCCTCACCCAGAAGCTGGTCGAACAAGTCATCGATACGTGGTAAGGGATATATGTTACATACATACGGTAACCTTGTTCAGCTGGCGGTAATCAATACACAAGCGCAAACTGCCGTCCTTCTTCTTGACGAACAGGACAGGAGCACCCCAAGGATATACACTAGGTCGAATAAGCTCTTTATCCAGCAAATCTTGCAACTGACCCTTCAACTCTCTAAGCTCTGCCGAGGCCATCCGATAAGGCGGTATGGAAATAGGCCCCGTGTCGGGAATCTAGTCAATGCAGAAAATAATATCGCGCTCAGGCGGTAGCCCAGGAAGCTCATCAGGGAAAACATCAGGGAACTCACTAACAATCGGGATCTGGTCCAAAGGAACCTCTCCAGCTCTAGTATCGCAAACATAGGCTATAAATTCCTGAAATCCCTTCCTCAAAAGCTGTCCAGCGTGAAGAGACGAAATCAAACTGTGAGGGGCGGCACCATGGTCCCCATGCACCACAAAAACCGACTCGCCGGGAAAACAAAACCTAACTGTCTTCTCGTTGAAGTCCACAGACGCATAGCACGTGGCTGCCCAGGAGAACATCAAAGTCCAACATCTCAAGAAGGATCAAGTCGACGGGCAACTCTCTCTCACCTATATGGACAACACATGACCGGAACACGTGCCTCGCAACAAATGACTCGCCAACGGGAGTGGTCACAGCAAGCGGCCGGTCAAGCAAACCCGACTCTCTGCCCAAACTCGGCACGAAGTGTTTGGAAACATACAAGTGTGTAGATCCCGAATCAAACAACAGTGTGCGTCAACAGAACATACTGAAAGAGTACCTGAGACTGCTGCATTAGAAGCCTGCGCGTCCTGGTGTGTCAAAGCAAAGACCCGTTCCTGCCCTCTACCTGTGACTGGCGGTCCTCTACTGGCAACTGGCTGTCCTCTGCTGGCAACTGGCTGTCCTCTGCCTCGGCTACCTCATCCTCTCTGAGCAAACCCTCTGCCACCACGACCACTCTGAGCATAAGTCTGACGCGGAGGAACAGCAGGTACAAGAGGCAAAGCCCTCTGAGGTTGGGAAGATGGTAGAGTAATATGTGGTACGGTCATCTCGCCCTTACGTGGCTCCGGACAATCTCGAATACGATGATAAGTACTCCCGCACCGGAAAATCTAAATGGTGCAGGCTGACCCTCCTGGGGATAAGAGCTGAATAGATGACCTCGTCCCGAGCCTCTGCTACCCCCCGTACCTGAACGGAACCTGTCGCGGCGCCTAAACGGCTGTCTTTGTGCTGACGTATCGGTACGAACCCTCTTCGGCCTTAAAACTACCCAAGCCTCAGCAAGGCGCTCCTCGACTAATAGGGCTGCATCTGCAGCTGCTGCATAGGTCTCGCAATGCTGTGCGCTGATCGCAAGAAACAATGGGGTAAGCAGGCCTCGAACAAACCTTTTGACCCGCATCTCCTCAGTAGCTACCAAATATGGGGCATACGTAGATAGCTCGGTAAACAGTACGTCGTACTCTGCCACTGTCATCTCCGGAGTCTGACGTAAAGACTCGAACCTGCGCGCTCTAGGATCTCTGACACTCTGTGGAAGGAAACGTGCGAGAAACACCGTCACGAACTCAGTCCAGGTCATAGGAGGAAGACCTGCTGCTCTGCCCTTTTCTACCGACTCGCACCACTTCTGCGCAAGACCTTCCAGGCGAAAGCTCGCGAACTCCACCCATCTCGCATCGGAGCATCTCAGTGAACGGCATATCCTGGCCATCCGATCAATAAAAGACCGCAGATCCTCGGCTGCATCGGTGCCTGTGAAGACCGGAGGCTTCAGCCTCATAAATTCAGATAGTGATACTGTGATAACCTCTGTAGCTGCAGGTGCAACTGTCTGAACTGTAGGTACCATCACGGTCCCCGTAACGGGTGAAACTACCTCTGGGCGCTGCGCTCGAAGTGCCTCAACTAACGACCCCATCATCTGGCGCATCTCCTGCATACCGGCCCCTAGCATAGCGATCTAGTCTGTCGAAGGGGGAACAGTCTGCTCCGGTACAATGGGTGTACTTCCCGGGTCAGTCCTCGTCTCAGATGAATCAACTCTAATCTCGGCTCTCGCGGCCGCTCTTTGTGCCCTCGTAGTCTTCGGCAGCATAATGACTGGAAATGAAACAAGATTCGATAAGAATACGGAAATCGAATCACAAGAATGTATATAATCACGAAGGAATTTCAACCAATAAGTCCTAAGGTCACTTAGGCGAAGTACCGTGTAGTGAGTATGCCGCGGAACATACACACTCTACGCTACTCTACTTCAGCTACCTACTCTATCATACAAAGGTCATCCTACACTCCGAAAGGTAAAACCTACGCTCTGATACCAACTTTGTCACGACCCAAAGTTTGGCCCATGACCGGCACTTAACTGCGTAACGTCAAGCGTAACGCGATTAAGTAAGCCGAAACCCAGAAATCAAAACCATTAAAAATAGTGAGTAATGAAAACATTAGTTTAAAACATTTAGAATACCTTGAGTAAAAATCTTTAAAGTTTAAGTTATTTTCTTAAAAATTTCGGCAGCACCTCCTTTGTAAAAACTAGCCCCGAAACGGGTACAACACATGATATAAATAAAATGAATGATAATAAGAATAAAGAATCCCCAAACGGGAGCAATCACGCTCAACGGCGGAAACAACCACCACAAGAATAATATACGACGCCGTAGCGAAGAATGAGCAAAATAAGTGAAGACAACATAAAAGATAAAACTGCATAAATAAAGCCGGCTCACACGAGCTCGACATCCAGAGTACAAAATAATATATATCGTCCTCACAACTGGTCTCTAAGTCAATACATGAAATGGTAGATGGAGAGTACTAGATACAATAGAGTGTACAAATGGAAAATAAACGGATACCGCAAAAACCCACCTATAAGCAAACGGCTCACACGCCAACTGCAGTGGTATCCGTAGCAAAAAGATACAAGGAATTAGCCCTGCCGCAACAACTCTGAGGGTCGACCTGCAAACACTGTGGCACAACGGGAGTGAGTTGCCAACTCATGAATAGTAAATAACATATAAAGGTAATCGCGAGTATGCACGTACTACGATACTCTAACATGTGCAATCTAATAACATCTATATGATGAACTGGGTACGCAGTAATCATGTAAAGTACTCTATTAGGTACTACGACTACATGATGCAATGCATAACAATGAATACTGAGCATGAGATAAAATATCATCTACACGAATCATCATCATGGAAAAACCCCGGTGTCTACCAAAACACCCCAAAATCCCGATAACTCAAGTGCCGTCACTCTATCCGGCCCTCAATCCTGTAAATCTCATAGAAACGGGGTGCCCAACATCGGCACCCGAAAACATCATGAAATGCTCGTGTCCAGTATCGACACGCAAATCCTCATATATCGGGCTCCGTCAGTCCGGATCGTCCCACGGGCTCCGTCTGCGGAATCGGACCTCGGCCCCGGCAGTACGGGTCGGCCCATATCCATCTCTCGACTCTGGTCGGTATCCTCCGTATAGCCGCCAGGTCAAACCAATCACCGGTAGGTAGTAGTCCCTCTGCCAGGCTCACCGTCTGTATACACAGCATCCTTTTCTTGCCCCGGGTTACCATATCGGGTCAACCATGTATCCGCAATCGGTCTCATTCAGCTCCTCGAATCGGGTTCACATGTCACACGTCTCAGAACCGAGAAAACGCATGGCGAACACACTGAAATATCATATCAAGAGAAACCGGGTTTTCAAAACAGTGCATACTTTCTTAAAATAATACCACGGTTCTCAAATCCAGAAATCACATGAAATCCAAAACTCAATGCGTGATCCATGCAATGTGTCGTATGCTGCATAACATCGTACTACAAGTAAAAAGGGAAAACCGCTCTTTTAAATGGATCCAGTTTTGAAAATATTTCATGCGGTCCCCATTTCTCTAGAAATCAAACCCAGCATCATCTTTGAATGTGAAATATGTATGTATGTTGGTATCGATGCACAAGATATAATATGAATGTATATTATGCATGTGCGCCAATATGGATGTATAAGTGGGTATATGCGCAAGCATTAGTGTACAATATGTATACGTGCCAAAATGGATGTACAAGTGGTATATACGCAAGCATGTATGTACAATATGTCTATGTGCTAATATGGATGTATAAGTGGTATATAATATGGATGTACAAGTGGTATATACGCAAGCATGAGTGTACAATATGTATATGTGCCAATATAGATGTACAAGTGGTATATACGCAAGCATCTATGCACACAAAAGGACAGAATCATGTCTAATCATCAATGATGAGATAATCTAAACGATGTATGGTTTGTAGCAATTCTAGAGTGCAAGTGTCATGGCAATTACTAACGGTGTGTGTAATATACAATTAGTGCTCGTGCAGTATAAACCGTTAGTAACAGTGCGGCGCTTCATAAATACTATGTCTATATGCAACCAAAGAGGGGTACGCTACAATGGTACGTATGCACCACCAATATATATATATGAATATAACACGCGACTACAATATCCTATCAAGCCCTGACGCTTAAAGCCATACGGGAGATTTCCCCATAGATGTTAAATCTACTCACCGTGATCTCGTGCTAAGTGTAGCCGACTACCTGCTTCCCCTTCTTCGCAGCGTCCGACCCTGCGAACCTAAAGTTTACACAAATAACGCACATAAGTCAAAATCCTGCAAAAACGCGATATCAAGTCCAAACGAGAAACTAGCGTCGCAATCTAAACGCTTGTGCATTCGAAATATCGAGACGTGTGTGCATACCAACGCGTGTGCGTATACGTCAAAAACCACCCTGACACGCTGTGACACACAGCAACACCAACCCAACTCGTAACGCACGTATCACGCAAGTCCCGCTACACAAATTATAGGTAATTGGTCTCAAATTTTATCTAGAGCAAAAAAAAGAAAAATAAACAAGACCAAACCTCTTATAATACCAACAGAAAGCTACCTGCAAAAATTCAACAAGTTCCAAGAAAAATGGGCCGGCCACCATAGGCTTGATATCGGCCAATTTCAGGTAAAAGTGGTCCAGGTTTCTACATTACACTCCTAGTACAAATTATAGCCTAATGTATAAGTTTGCTCATTAATAAGATACCCACAGATTGAGCAGATTCTACGTATCCTATAACTTGGTTTTAAAACGTTTTAAAAACACTAATTGGTACAAAATGGTATTTTAGTGCAAACAGAAACGAAAGACTTGGTTTAACAGTACTAATAGCACTTAATTAAGTTAATCAAACCCTATAAACCCTAACTTACCCTAATCTTCACTTAAACCATAAGCTCAGCACTAAAACTCACAAAAACACTAAACTTAGCTAAACAAACCGAGATTTTGCCCACTGTCATTACCCAAAATCCAAACGATACAAAAGGATCCCAAACCACAGAATACACCTACCCTAAAAGTTTCAACTCCCAACTCACCCAAAAAACCAACCTCACCGGATTTCCGGTCCTGATCGCCGGCCAAAACTGCCCAGGTGGGGCTCTAACTTTGGGTGTCTACATAAGTTATCTATCACTACACTACTACATTGTTTGGGTAAAACAAAAGGTCTCGGGGTCACAGCAGATTTCAGTAGCACTATAACGACACTAAAATACGATACCGGTGCCAAAACTACGACTTTAAAGTTTCAAACTGAATCTAACAAGTAATACAACATAAAGACTAACTAATTAACAGTTAGGGGATTAAAACTATTCCAATTTGCTCCAAAAGCCATGTTAGTTATATGTATGCCCTAGAGGCCATTGCTGTACATTGGATGTATATTGTAGTGGATGCTGGGACATATATAGGTAGGACTTTCTTGCTCGACATGATAGTACGCTATCTGGTTGCTCTTTATCTTAACGTGTGTACTTTCTGTCTCTCTGTTACATGTTGATAAAGCCCTTAGGATGTGTACTCGACTTCCAGGATTATGATGTAGATCATACTAGTGGGGCCTGGGTAGTCCATGAGTACATCCTTGAAATGTTCCTAGTCGAGGGAATATCGAGACGGGGCATCGATATTCCAGAGTAGACTAGCTCATATCTTCTTGACCCATGCGATGGGCGATGGATGATCCCATATCCATTGGTGTTTGACATCAGAGATGGTATACGGGTGCTCAGTGGAGACTGGGTACACTGAACGGACTCGCCGAGAACTCCCAGATGGTATTATACCTCACGTCAGATGGCAGTTCTCTGGTGACACTGGTACAGCTTAGTCTGTTGACCCGAGATCGTCATAGAGTCTTGTGTGTCTCCCACTGTGCTTTGATTTCCACCCTACCACGGCTCTACTGAGTCGTGCAAACAGGTGGTTTTTGGGTACAGTCCCGATTCACATGGAGGCAATGAGCGATAGGAGGGGATTCGTCTCTCCCGGTATTGGGGGTTGATGTTGTGCTATGAACGACTGGCCATAACAGGAAATCCCTGGCCAGGGTTGCTGTGATATACTGGTAAGAGTTATCAGTAGTTTCACGAATGTTATGGACCTCAAGTCGGCATGATTTATCGAGCTACTGGGGTCTGACGTTTACCACCCCTAGGCGAGATATGCGACATATCAGACGAACAGACCGGACTGTACGGTAAGTGTTACTGGTTGGATTTACAGGAGTGTGAGCGGGCTTGCTCATCGATCTTCTGATCGCTCAATACCCGGGTGGCCGTTACGTTTAGCAGACCGCTTGCGGCTTGTGGGTGTTTGATATGATCATCATCTGCTACCGGCGTATTGACGAGTCTTTAGAGTCCTACACAGAGGTTTCCTAGCTCAAGCGAAACGAAATAGGAGCGCATATGAAATATGTACGGGACCGAGAATAATTCGAGTATGTGATACCGTATTCCATTCTCGCGATCAATGTATCGATTGGTTATATGCGATATAACCTAGTTATCGAATCAAGGATTGATTCGATAAGCCGATACATATGATACTAGTCGGTTATATCCGATATGACCGGATCGTTAAATCAAGTGTTGATTTAATGATTTAGTGCATATTTATATATTTGATATTTTACTTTACGTTAACTAGTATTGGTTCACTTTAAAAGGATTTTCTCACTTGAATTGTACACATTGTATATGCGATATAGTTTTGTGCACATGTTTGTATCATGTTTGATGATACATGCTTACTTGGTTAAGTGTAAAGAATCAAACCATGGTTTAAGTTAATGATTAGGGTTTTGATTATTTATTCATTTATCTTTCTTATTTATTCATTTTTGGAAAAAGAAAAGGATAAATGAATGGTTGAATGTTTTGTTTTTAGTTGAAGTTTCTTGAAACTTTGACTAAGTCACTCTTTTGCTCTTATGCTTAACCCTAACCATTTAACTAACCCAAGTTAATTCTCTACACTTAACTATAGTTGAAGTCATGATAAGTATTGATTTAATTATCTCATTTTTAATTAACTTATCATATCTTCTTCTTCTTCTTCATCTTCTTCTTCCATGAAGAAAGCTAGTGACCATCAATAGCAACTAGTGAAATCAAGTGAGAAATCCAATTCTAAAGTCTACCCATTTCCTATTTCTTCATCCTCTACCTCTTGCCAAGTTGTATAGGGTGTTTACTTCACAAGTTTTCAAAGCTTGGTGAAGTTGGAGCTTGTTCTTATGATGCCTCGACGTAGATCATCTTCGGCATCGAACCGACGATCAAGCCCGCCCATTCTTCGATGATGCCAATGCTAGAGTCAAAGGTTCGATTTGGACAGCGGAGGGAGATCATCGCGGAGCTTAGGACGTGGTGGACCGGATCTACAAAGGTTGTAGTCACTTTCCCTTAGCATTTAATTCGATTACATGCTTGCTTCGCCTATATATCTAGTTAACGATCCGTTCTGGGGTTTCTCGGCACCGTATTTTTAGAAATTTGCATGGATGATGACTTGTGAGACCTCACTAGGGTGCCTAGGAACCCTACAGTGGTATCAGAGCCTAGCTAGAGCCTTAGGCGAAGTCCAGACGGAATTTGAAGTCCGATCGATCCAATACCCTAACTCCAAACTTGTTCTCTGTACTTTTTTCAAAACTGTGCATTTTTTCACATTAAAAATATGCAGAAAATCCAGCAGGCAGTTTTAAGAGTTACTGTGAAATTCGATGAACCAATTCGATCAAACCGCCGCGGTTCCGCGGCACGAGCATGGCTCGTGCGGCGGTTCCGCGGCGGAATTGTCTCTTTGCCCAATTTTCTTTGCACAGTATCTCTTATTTTGTTATTCTGGTTTTCCTGGGAATTTTTAATCTGAACTCAAGAGTTGAATTTTCTGGGTTGTATTGGGGACTCGGTGTTTCGATAGGATTGTCTAATTTTGTCGGTGTGCTTTTCCGGATAATCTTAGAATATGTTAAAAAGTTCGACCGGATATAAATACCCACTTTTTCCCCTGCCGGGAAATTTCCAATTGTTGGACTTTTCCGTAGTTTAACGACGTTCTAAGTAGTGCAAGTAACGCGATGGACCCTCTAGAAGACAACAAACCTTAACTCGATTATGTGACCGTCTTGAACTGCCCTTTGAACCTTCGGGTTTGGGGCAGTACGGCGTGCCACATGTGAGGCGTTGGCTTGACCCTTCTACGGCTAGACCGTTGGTACTGAGGCACGAACTGAATGTTGTTAGACTTATTTCATGTGTTGACCTGTTTCGGGAAAACTTGGGTGTTCGAATGTTCGATCGGAAAGTTTAACATTTTCTGTTTATCCGGAATGTGATACAATAATTGGAATTCACAAAAGTTATGTGATAACTGAATGAATGTTATAAACATAGCACTTTAGTCTCACTTGATCGGTTGCCACGGAATTTTGATGAGATCAAAAGTCCGTCGCAATCACGTAGCGTACGCGGATACTCGCCGGGTAAACTTAATAGACAGCTTCACCCCATAGCCCCGACCAAGTGACTGTAGGAGAACCCCGTCGCCGAAAGCATCCGTTCGGGTGCTCGCGGTGGCGGTGTTCCGCCTTGGTGCACTTCGTCGACGGCATCGGGGGTGCGGCCGCCTACTAAAGTTTGCGACGAGCATTCGATCAGAATGTCGGGAATCTTGTTGAATTTCCCGACTTGATATTGAAAAGTATTTTCGATAATGAGACTAAAATGCGGGGTTTATAATTGTTAGGCATGCGATGTCTAAGTATTTCATTTGGTCAGGCATGCGATGTCTGAGGAGGTTGCGGATTCCCACTGTTGTAGTTTTACACTTTCTTTTCTGTGACCGTAAGTGTAATATGTGATATCGCCGGTTTCGTTGCTATATGTCAACGACAATTGGGATGCGCATATTTACTTACGTTGATGACATGTGATGTTATGTGTTGCTGGATATGTTATATTGGATCGTCGTGTTTGAATAGCCGGGGGGTTTTTATGTGAGATGAGTGTTTTTTCATTTTCATTCATGTAAAAACTTGTATGTAATATTCTTTTATTGGGGCACTTCCATATTGCGGAAGATGTCACCGTTGATGTATATTATTTACTTTTCTGCACTAGGATAGACCCAAGGACGGGAGCACAAGTAACCGGGTTCTGGGGTCCAGTGGGAGACCATCTCGAGGAGTCGAGTCCGGGTCTCCTAACCCTAGAATTGGTAGGGTTGCTTGCCGCTCTCGTAGGGGTCTAGGGGTGTGGGATTGGCTATTCATCACGACCGTGGAATCCATGTTTTATACTGGCTCGTATTGAAAACACGGACGTCCTAGTATATCCAATATTTCATATGTTTCTTCTGCTGTGATTTATCTGTGATCATGTGATGTTCTGTGACAGATATTATATATAGTATTTATGATATATTATATAGACGTTGCTTATGTTTTACACCCGCGCTAGCCCTGCCTCGTTCTGGCGTTAGTTACCTAACCTAACGGAGCAGACGGGACATCGAGGCGAATGCAGATGGCATAAGCGTACGTTATATTTATCTGTGATGTTTAGGTGGACTTAAATGATGGGATATTCATTAATGAGATTAATGAAAGAAAATAAACCTAATTGATGTTGTGGAATCGAATTTCAAAATAAAAACAGGTAGCTACAGTTCTTGCTTTGCATCGCGGTGTTCATTATAGAACATCCTGCACCTTATTCGATGAGGAAAGGACCGAGATCCCTTCACCGGGAGTGACTCCTTTAGCAATAACTGGCAGATGCTACACACTCGGTTTGTCTTTGATCGCTTCTATAGTTTCCGCTTTGCACAGTGATATATATGATATATCCCGCACCTCATTCGACGAGGAAAGGGCCGACGATCCCTTCACCGGGAGTGACCCCTTTAGCAAAACTAGAAAAGCCTCAAAAACATTCCACTTAAAAACCATTTGATTCCGCAACGAGATCAAGTTCAAAGCGTTGAAGGTTTTCACAAAAACCATTCGCAACCCTCCGTCATTTTAAGAAGTAGAGTACTTAGTATTCGTGCTGTGTTTGTTGACCATAGTCAAGGCATAGTGTACGGTAGCTAAGTGATGTCTTCCTACACCGCATATGATGCGATTAGTTAGGACAGTCGCGTGACTTTGTTGACCTTAGTTAAGGGTCATGTGGGTGGGTCTAATTAATCACGAAATGACGGGTAGAACTTGACTAGTACTTATGATTTGTTGACCATAGTTAAGGTCATAGGTGCTAGGGGTAAAAACCTTTATCGGGAGTTTCAAGTGTTGAAATTTGCAATGAGATTGCATACCTTCTATATGATAGTTGGATCCCGATACCCACTGCGAGTAATTGTTACTCCTGGGAGAGTTTTGCACTTTGCAATTAGCCGATCAAGTAGGTGTCTAGAAAGGTGTCAACGGGGTTACGCCTCTGGGAAAACGAGGTTTACTGTAATTAGGTCCGTGCGAAAGCATAGGGAACCTCCTTCAAAGTACCGACACTGGCCTGGCTGAAAGATTGGCGAACTTGTAGAGTGTAATTAATCCCGGCTAGTCTTTCCTTTTAGGGTTTGAAGGAAGATTTGATAAAAACAGTGGGAGCCATCCTGATTAGATAAAATATATAACCAATCTAATCTTGCAAGAGCGCACGCTGAGTGTTTTCTTCTCTCTCTCTCCTGGTAGCGACCATATCACGCCTTAATCAAGATAATAATATGGATGTATTGACCGAACCCGCTTGTTATACTGAGCTGGGGAACGTTGGTCCCGCTCCAACTTATAATTGTTATAAGACAGAGCAGGAAATTGGGGAATACCTGAATTTCTATGCCGCCCAAACGAAGAAAGTGCATATGATGCATCTCCTTCGGGTGTGTTCATTACAAAGAACTGTTTCTCAGTATCCTCTGCATCCTGGGTATATGATACCGGATCAGGATCCCAGATATGTAATCTATTACATAGGGCTACAAAAAGGTAGAAAAACTGAGAACGGGTGATAAGTTTCATGAGACAGAAAACGGGGCAAGTGTTGCAGCCAAGTCTGTTGGTCACTGTAACCCTGTATTACGAATACATTGATTCTGAACAAATGCTATTAGATACCGAACCTGATATACAAAATCATATCAGTCTCTTTATTACTAAAGAAAGGATATAATTTTGTATTGATGGATAATGTTTTGAACATTTCCTATATCAAAAGTTGATCGGTTCAGGCACGTTATCTAAAAGCATTGAAGTTCTAAATCAAACTCCAGTTCCTAGTATACAGAACACACACAAGAGGAAGAGTTCAGAAATGAACAAATCCTTCTTGGGGCATTGTAGACTAGGTCACATCAATGCGACCCGACTGGCTGAAGTTACATTTTAGATGCATATTTAAATCAGTTTAAATTTACATCTTGTGAAACTTGCCAGTCATGTCACAAAGATTAGATGACCATAGCTCTGTTTATTAGAAACAGAGAAAGAGTTAGTAAACTCTTGGGACTGATACATAATGATGTATGTAAAGTCTCCTGTCTACACATGCCAGGACTGGTTCTTTATACTTCATTATTTTCTCTGATAATCTCTCAAGATTCAGTCATATGTTCCTGTTGAAACATAAGTCCGAACCTTTTGAGATATTCACAGAATATAAGTTAGAAGTAGAGAACCAAAATACGGGTATAAGTATTATGTCCTATGATAAGATCAGGGAGGAGAATACTTGTGCATAGAATTCCTGGACTATTCTAAAGGAGAATGAGATTCTCTCTGAGTGCTACTCCTCTGAATACACCACAGCACAACGGTGTATCAGGGCGGAGCAATTGCACAATATTAGATATGGTGTGCTCTATGATGAGTATTACTGAGTTACCCATTTCCTTTTGGGGTTATGCACTTGAGAAGCTGCATACCTATTGAATTAGGTTTGAATCAAATCACTGCCTACCACTCCATATAAGATATGGTGTGGGAAGATCCTATCTCTTAAGCGAGTTAAGATTTGGGGTTGTCCAGCCTATGTTTAAAGCAAAATCCGGACAAGATCGAGGCAGGATCAGTTCTGTAGAACTGGAAAGGTTCCAGCTATACAAAACTGCAGTTGATGATTTGACAGAACCAAAGGATTCTATAGTTCCCGACGAACCTCAGCCTCTCCGCCGATCTAGTAGGGTTCCTCATCCGCCTGAGAGATACCTCGATTTCTCGATGACAGTGGGAGCGAGGATTGCATCATGAGATGATGACCCAACCAGTTTTGAGCAGGCCATCGAGAGTAGGGACTCTGTAAGAATGGCTGGATGCTTAGTGATCTGAGATGGAATCCTTATACACCAACAAAGTATGGACTTTGGTTGCGATAACTGAAGGGTTAAATCCCCATCAGGAGCAAGTATATCTTGAGAAGATTGCTTGGTGTACATGGAAAAGTTGAGACTTTCAAAGCTAGACTTGTTAAAGGTTTTCGTCATCAACCAGGCACGGATAATGATGAAACCTTTTCCAGAGACTATGTTTAAATCCATCCAGATCCTACTTGCCACGGCTACATACCACGACTACGATATCTGGTGGTTGGGTGCCATGACTACTTTTCTAAATATTGATTTAGAAGAGAACGTCTATAAGAACACAGCCAGAGGGCCTCGTAGACAGTGGGAGCAGCGGAAACGTGTGCAACATGCTTTATAGTATAAAGCAGGCATCGCGGAGTTGGAACATCTGTTTTGATGGATTAGTCAAAGAAGTTGACATCATCAAAATGGTAGATGAACCTTGTATAAACAAAAAGGTAGTAGAGAGTATGGTGACGATCCTCGTAGAGTACGTAGATGACATACTCTTGTTAGGGAAGGAGTTTCCTATGCTATGCTCGATCAATCTCCGCTTATCACAATGATTTTCCATATAGGATCAAAGTGATACCTACTAAATCCTAAGCTTTGGATTTATGAGATAGACTTAATTGGATGTTAGGATACTCACTAGTTGTAGTGAGATGGTATCGATCGATCCTGGGGAGAATCACTGGAAGGGTTCCAGAGTGATAAGGACGACTGAATATCAGTCACAGGCATTGTCTTTACCCTCAGTAAAGGGACGGTATGTTGGAAGATTTCCAAGCTAGATACCGTGGCAAACTAGACGATAAAGGCTGATAGCATCTCTATTAATGATACTACCAAAGAGGCAGTTTGGGTGTATACTGGTTCATAAGATGAACTAGGTTCCTACCATTGTATGACAATGGAACTGTGGCTTTGGCCTAGGAACCCTGGTCCCATCAGTGACCCAAACATAATCTGAGGCAGCATCACCTGATCATGGAGATAGTTGATCTCCAGGGTGATTGAGGTTAGGAGAGTAGACTCAGAGGAGAACACGGCGGATCCACTCACGAAGGCCTTTTCCCAAAGAGAGACTTTTAGGGGATGGTTGAGTATTAGATATTACAACCACTGCTACAGATGGCCCTAGTGCAAGTGGGAGATTGTTAGTTATATGTATGCCCTAGAGGCCATTGCTGTACATTGGATGTATATTGTAGTGGATGCTGGGACATATATAGGTAGGACTTTCTTGCTCGACATGATAGTACGCTATCTGGTTGCTCTTTATCTTAACGTGTGTACTTTCTGTCTCTCTGTTACATGTTGATAAAGCCCTTAGGATGTGTACTCGACTTCCAGAACTATGATGTGGATCATACTAGTGGGGCCTGGGTAGTCCATGAGTACATCCTTGAAATGTTCCTAGTCGAGGGAATATCGAGACGGGGCATCGATATTCCAGAGTAGACTAGCGCATATCTTCTCGACCCATGCGATGGGCGATGGATGATCCCATATCCATTGGTGTTTGACATCAGAGATGGTATACGGGTGCTCAGTGGAGACTGGGTACACTGAACGGACTCGCCGAGAACTCCCAGATGGTATTATACCTCACGTCAGATGGCAGTTCTCTGGTGACACTGGTACAGCTTAGTCTGTTGACCCGAGATCGTCATAGAGTCTTGTGTGTCTCCCACTGTGCTTTGATTTCCACCCTACCACGGCTCTACTGAGTCGTGCAAACAGGTGGTTTTTGGGTACAGTCCCGATTCACATGGAGGCAATGAGCATAGGAGGGGATTCGTCTCTCCCGGTATTGGGGGTTGATGTTGCGCTATGCACGACTGGCCATAACAGGAAATCTCTGGCCAGGGTTGCTGTGATATACTGGTAAGAGTTATCAGTAGTTTCACGAATGTTATGGACCTCAAGTCAGCATGACTTATCGAGCTACTGGGGTCTGACGTTTACCACCCGTAGGCGAGATATGCGACATATCAGACGAACAGACCGGACTGTACGGTAAGTGTTACTGGTTGGATTCACAGGAGTGTGAGCGGGCTTGCTCGTCGATCTTCTGATCGCTCAATACCCGGGTGGCCGTTACGTTTAGCAGACCGCTTGCGGCTTGTGGGTGTTTGATATGATCATCATCTGCTACCGGCGTATTGACGAGTCTTTAGAGTCCTACACAGAGGTTTCCTAGCTCAAGTGAAACGAAATAGGAGCGCATATGAGATATGTGCGGGACCGAGAATAATTCGAGTATGTGATACCGTATTCCATTCTCGCGATCAATGTATCGATTGGTTATATGCGATATAACCTAGTTATCGAATCAAGGATTGATTCGATAAGCCGATACATATGATACTAGTCGGTTATATCCGATATGACCGGATCGTTAAATCAAGTGTTGATTTAATGATTTAGTGCATATTTATATATTTGATATATTACTTTGCGTTAACTAGTATTGGTTCACTTTAAAAGGATTTTCTCACTTGAATTGTACACATTGTATATGCGATATAGTTTTGTGCACATGTTTGTATCATGTTTGATGATACATGCTTACTTGGTTAAGTGTAAAGAATCAAACCATGGTTTAAGTTAATGATTAGGGTTTTGATTATTTATTCATTTATCTTTCTTATTTATTCATTTTTGGAAAAAGAAAAGGATAAATGAATGGTTGAATGTTTTGTTTTTAGTTGAAGTTTCTTGAAACTTTGACTAAGTCACTCTTTTGTTCTTATGCTTAACCCTAACCATTTAACTAACCCAAGTTAATTCTCTACACTTAACTATAGTTGAAGTCATGATAAGTATTGATTTAATTATCTCATTTTTAATTAACTTATCATATCTTCTTCTTCTTCTTCATCTTCTTCTTCCATGAAGAAAGCTAGTGACCATCAATGGCAACTAGTGAAATCAAGTGAGAAATCCAATTCTAAAGTCTACCCATTTCCTATTTCTTCATCCTCTACCTCTTGCCAAGTTGTATAGGGTGTTTACTTCACAAGTTTTCAAAGCTTGGTGAAGTTGGAGCTTGTTCTTGTGATGCCTCGACGTAGATCATCTTCGGCATCGAACCGACGATCAAGCCCGTCCATTCTTCGATGATGCCAATGCTAGAGTCAAAGGTTCGATTTGGACAGCGGAGGGAGATCATCGCGGAGCTTAGGACGTGGTGGACCGGATCTACAAAGGTTGTAGTCACTTTCCCTTAGCATTTAATTCGATTACATGCTTGCTTCGCCTATATATCTAGTTAACGATCCGTTCTAGGGTTTCTCGGCACCGTATTTTTAGAAATTTGCATGGATGATGACTTGTGAGACCTCACTAGGGTGCCTAGGAACCCTACAAGCCAAGCCTTCCTAACTCCATTGGATAATTTGGGGTGTAGGGTCAATTCTAGTGAAAGAAGAGTTGAACTTGATGAGTTGTGGTGGGGATCTTGGAGAATTTAGGTGAGGGTTAATGAGGGCTGAAGGTTTCATTTTTGGGGGAGAGAGGAAGAAGGAAACAATATGAGAGAACAATTGGAATTTTAAATAGCAAGAGAGAGAGAGAGAGGTGTGTTATGGGAGTGAGCTTGCCTCTCCTCTCTCCTCATTTAATGCACCTCATAATGGTGCCACCCATGCTTAAACACAATCATGGTCTCCCTCTCTCATCATTCCCCCCTAAGTCAACCCCTAACCAAAATCATTTGTGAATTTAAATTATTATTTTTTTTGAAAACTAACTAATTTGCTAATTACATTTTATAATTAGTAAGATGGTTAAACTCCCATGACCACATAAACATGGTTTAACCCAAAAATTTGCCTTAGTTTACATGCACATGTGTGTGCAAGCCAAATTAAATTCTAATAAAATGCTCATTAATTTTTATAAAATATTTGAAAACCGTTTTGGTAAACTTTTTTACTAAAAACCCGTATTAACGCATAATTAACCACTAATTGCATCCTAAGGTGTTACACACCCACAATCCGCAAACGGTCGGCTAAACGTAACGGCCACCCGGGTATTGAGCGATCAGAAGAAAACCAGCAAAGCTATCAAAACTCCCGTCGAGCCAATTGGCAACACTTACCGTACAGTCCAGTCTCCTCATCAGATATGTTGCATATCGAATATAGGGATGGTATCGTCGACCCCAATAACTCAATAAGTCATGCCGGTGTATATCTCATAACAGATCGAGAAACTACTGATAACACTTATCAGTAAATCTCAGCAGCCCTGGCCAGGGACTTCCTGTTATAGCCAATCGAGGATTGCACAACATCAACCCCCAATACCGGGAGAGACGAAACCCCTCCTACCTCTCATTGCCTCCATGTGCCTCGAGACTGTACCCAAAATCCACCTTTGTGCATGACTCAGTAGAGCCGTGGTAGGGTGGAGATCAAAGTACAGTAGGAGGACACACAAGACTCTATGACGATCTTGGGTCTACAAACTAACCTGTACTAGTTTCACCTGAGAACTGCTATCCGACGATAGATATAATACCACATAGGAGTTCTCGGTGAGTCCGTTCAGTGTACCCAGTCTCCACTGAGCACCCGCATACAATCTTTGGTGTCACCACACCAGATGGATATGGGATCATCCATCGCCCATCATATAGGACAAGTATGGTATACAGTAGTCTACTCTGGAATATCGATACCCCGTCTCGATACACCCACGACTAGGAGCAGTTAAAGGATATGCTTATAAACTACAAGTGTCCCACTAGTATGATCTACATCATAGTCCCAGTAGTCAAGCAAATATCTTATGGGCTTTATCAACATGTACCAAATGAATAAGATGCATGATCAAATGAACGTGTCAAGATAAAGTAAACCAAATAGCATACTATCATGTCGAGCAAGAAAGTCATCTATATACATATATACATGTCCAATCATCCACTATACATATAATGGCCTCTAAGGCATACATATATCTAACATCCTACACAGAGGTTTCCTGGCTCAGGCAAAACGGAGTAGGATCACATATGTGATATGTGCGGGACCGTGAATAATATGAGTATGTGATAACGTATTCGATTCTCGCGATATGTGATATCGGCCGGGTATATATGATATAGCCGGGTTATCGGATCAAGTGTTGGTTCGATAAAATGGTACATGTTATATTAGTCGGTTATATGAATATAGCCGGATTATCAGATCAAGAGTTGATTCGATAATTTAATGTATAATTATATATGTGATATATTACATTACATTAGCTAATATAAGCTCACTTAAACGATTCTTTTTCTTACTTGGATAATACATTGATATATATGTGATATATGTTAATTGTATTATTTTCTTTTGTTACATTATATATTATATATGATATATAATATTGTAACATGTTAGGGTTACAAATGCAATTAAGGTTTTGAGATTAAACCATGCTAGGGTTTAAATTAGGGTTAACATTTATTTTAGGTTAATTCTAAATTGTGGATTTAAATTGAGATATTTTATTATGTTGACTAAAGTCCACTCTTTAGAAAATATCTAGATATTTGTTGACCTAACCATTGAACCTTAGCGTATGGTTTATTCTCTACAAGGGTTAAGCATGACTTGCTTAACCTTGGTTGCATTTCTAACCTCACAAAATAATTTATTCACAACTTCATCTTCTTCTTCCTCTTCACAAAAGCTTTCTAGCTTTTTGATGTGTGATGAATTAAAGTGAGATAAAGAAAACTAAAGAGAGCAAAATTCCTACTTCATCATCCTCATCTATTCTAGCCACTTAGATTAGGGTGTTCACTTCACTAATACCTCATTAGAGAAGTGTGAGCTTGGGTTAGTATTTCTTCAAGGTAGATCATCTTAGAAAGTGAAGACTTCAAGCAAGATACCTCATTCATCTCATGGAGCCTCTTTAGAGTCCGGATACTTGATGATCGCAGCGAAGGGAACTCAACTCGGAGCTAATGAAGCGAAGGAACGGACTACAAAGGTTGTAATCCCTATCTCTTAGAAGTAAAGTTGTTTACTTTGATATTTTGTTTGATTCTCGAGATAAAGTTCCTAGGTTTAGGGTTATCTTCAATGGCAAAATTTTAACTTGGCATGGATGATGCCTCCCGAAACTGTAACATTTTAAAAATAATTAAATAATTAATTAAATAAATAAAATCGTTTAAGTGAATTTTATAATTTTCAGTAAAGTAAAACATAGTTTTCATAAAACTAAACCGTAATTTTTTTTTCACTATAAATTTAAAAATACCTATTTTAATTATGTTATTACTAGTAAATGGTGTTTATTTATCCACTTATAAATTTTTAGTTTAATTAAATATTTTTCTTAAATTAATTATTTTAAAGATTAACATAAGCTTTATTTTTACACTAAATTAGTGTAAATTACAAATTTGAATGGGTTTAATTAGCAAAATTGAACCATTACATATTAGAATCAAGTGTGTTTCATGCAAAATTTATTTTCAAAATTTTACAATGGTTCTAGACCATTCTAGGTCAAATGGAGTGAATAAAATAAAGAATTTTTAAATAAATTCATGAAAAGACTTAATTGTGTGATATTTTTGTGAAACCTTCTACACTTTTCTTCACCTTTTCTCACTCTCCTCTCTTTTCCTCACCTCATGGCCGGCCTCACCACCATGGGCAGCCCCAAAATTTTTCCCCCATCATTTTTGTATTAAAAATCATCAAAATTCATCAAAAATTCAATAAAAAACCCACAAAATCCTAATTAATTCCTACCCTCTATTCTTTACTCATCTTTACATGGATTTTGGAGATGGAAAGCATTCATTTTGGAGGCTTATTTTCATGTTTGGATTTCATATTGTGGAGGTATACATTTTTTTCTTTCGATTAATTGTTATTAGATGTTTCATTTAAGCATAATTAGATTTAATAAATAATTTCTATCTACAAGTTTTAAAATTCAAGTTAGGGTTTATAAAATTAAGTTATGGTTTTTATTAATTAATTAGGGTTATAATAACTAGTTTAACATTTTTAGAAGTGGAAAATCTTGTATGGATGATATATTGTAAATTGTTTATCCAAAATTGTTTAAATTAATCCATTTTGCAAACTAGATTTCTATATATTGTATATATTGGGGAGATAAAATTCCAATTAACGTTTGTAAAAATAGATTGTGGTTTTAATGAGGATATTAACTTGTTAGTGGAATGAAAAAATTAAATTGGTTACTAGTTTCTATTGATAATTTAAAAATACTAATAAAAATGCTATTTTTGCTAACTAGATTTTGGAAATTCTTAAATAAATGAGATTTAAAATCTAAATTATGATTTCATTATATTATTATCATCATGAATTATATTTTAATGCATTAATTCATGCAAAATCCAGTTTAGATGTGATATTGTGAAATTTTCCTTAAAAGTATCGAAATCGGGCAAGTTTGCAAACTAGAATTTTCAAACTAATATAAATTAGGGTGTTAAAAATATAGTGATGGTTTATATAGTCTAGTTATGCTAATTAATGAATACTATGACCATTAGTTTCTCTTAAACATCAAGTTTTGAAGTAAAACGGTAAATTGGTGTTTTCAGGTTTTACGGAATCGGACGATTTGATCGATTTTTAGGGTTTCGATGAATTAAATCATGTTTTATATTATAAGTAATGAGTTTTATAACTATGAGTTGTTTGTTGATGCTTATCTCGATCAATCGGTGTTTGTACGCCGATATCGAGCGATATTTGGTTCTTTTGCATGAGCGGGACATAGGTTTTAACCTATGCGTGTTTCGTGCGTCGTTTTGATGTTGTCCGTGATTTAGTTTACGATATTATATGTGTTTGCGTATAGGTACCCCTCACGTGGACTGCGGATGATGAAGAAGAGGATGACGACACCGTCTTCGGCAGACAAGGACCAGGTAAGTAGATGTATACCTACGGGGGGAAGTCGGGTGGATGGCGTTTAGCACCCCGCAAACGTAGAATAGGGATAGTACTTATTGTGATTAGGAAGCCAGAAGTGACCTTAGAATTACGGTGAGTAGGACCCTAGTAGTGATCTTAGGTTGGACTAGATTGATTTAGAAAGACCTTACCCGAGGATGAATCTCTTGGAGGAGATTCGTAGGTTTCAGGTAGATACACACACGCACACACTGAGACTCGACGTGGTGTATACGTGTATGTGTATATATATAGGACTAGGTGTAGGTATATATATATATATACACAATACGTATATGTGATACAAGGATGTGATATGATATACGGGGATGAAACAATATAACTGGGCTTGATGCCGTGATTCTTGGCTTTACGGTCGTGTTATGATGTTAGCGGATCATTAGGAAATGAGATAATGAATAGGTATACATAAATAATAAAGGGTGGTGATGATATTGAAGTATATGGGACTCTAAAATAGAACCCGGACCGTAACCTGTGCCTGAAATTCTGATATGATATCATATAGGTGTGACTTGATTACGACATCATATAGGTGTGACTTGATTTCGATATCATATATGTGTGACTTGATTACGATATTATATAGGTGTGACTTGATTACGATATGATCTAGGTGTGACTTAATCACAATATGATACATATGACATGATATTTCTGAGGATAAATTAACGATGTATATTTATGCTGACAATGATATATGATTGATGTATGCGATTACAGTATAGCACCTTGATCTTGACATGTGTTGATGATGATATTATACGAATGATGAGACACGTAGGTGATACTTGACCCGTACCCCGATATTGGGATGCCGTACGATGGATTTTACCATACGAGGCATAGATATGATGATTGATCCGCACTCTTGATTCGAGGAAGCCGTACTACGTACGCGACGCTATTGAGGCTGGATCGCCGACTATTAGAGATATGGATTCAGACCTTAGGTGGACTCTTATTTCTTATTGACTAGTTTCTTAGGTTTAGTTCCTTAGGAGGTTAGATGGACACTAGTTTAGGCTCGAGTCATATAGTTGTAGTTATACTTGTATATCACAGATGAGTGGTTATTACACATCCGTCTTTACATTCATACCGTAATCATAATGGTGCATGTTCATTCATATGTTTCTATAATCAGAATAAAACTTTGCCTGTTTGGACACCAGCACCATTACCGATGATGCGCATATTCCACGCACACTTATTTGCCGGCTCACACACATCATCATCGGTAATTGCTATGTCACGTACAGTTTAGATCATATTATCTTTTATTGATACAATCAGCTAACAGCTAGATCGATATAATATTGTGATTACTCTCTGGTGTTAGTATAGACATGGTATTTATTACTTAGACATTTCATGCATTCGAATTTTCATGTTATCATGCAGTATTATGAGGCATATGCCGACACTTATCATATACTTACTCATGAATTTGGGATTTGGGATTTCTATGAGATTTCTGGATTTTTGGGGAAAACCGCAAGAATATATAAAAACTTCTCTCTCTCTCATCCTCTCTTTTTAAAACATAAGATGCGGTTTTCTCGTGATGTATGTGTCGTCCACCATGAGATTTCATGTTTTCTGTTGGATTTCGAGACCCGATTCGAGGAGTGGATGAACCGTCTCGGGTACATGGTGGGCCCGGTATGGTACCCCGGGGCAAGAAGATCGAGTTGTAGACGATGAGCCTGGCAGGGGAGGACTACCTACCGGTGATGTCTGGCGCGGCGGATATCCTGAGGATACCAACCGTTGTCGTGAGATTTGATGATATGGGCCGATCCGGACTGACGGAGCCCGAGATATTGAGACTATGAGATATTGAGATTATGAGGTATTGAGACTTGAGATTTACATGTTTTGTGTCGATACTTGACACGGATTTCCATGGATTTCATCGTTGATATTTCAGATTTCTATACACATTTTACCATGATAAAAGTTAAAGATTTCTTATACAGATATATCTAGATTTCAGGATTGGTTATTTCACATTCATGGTGCATGCATACTCATTCACATGACATAGTTCTATATGAGGCACTGATACGAGCACGGAGCATTTGCACTTACACGTAGCTTATTATCCTGTCTTTACTTAATGACTAGTAGTATATTAGTATATTATTATGACCTAGGACAGCGTCGTGCATTCAATTTCTTTTCGCAGATATCTTCAACTCACGAGTTGGCAACTCACCCCCGTTGTGCCAAATTTTATTACAGGTTCGATGTACAGGTTTTCCTGGCAGCTTGCTGGCACATCTTTTCACTCAGGGTGATTTGCACGGTAGGTTGGTTCACTTGTATCTGGACCGCCATTGTACTTTTATTATTTCATTTGTATCTAGAAAGCTCCATCAACCAAACTTGTATTACTTGATAGTTTACTGGATCAGTTGTTTATTTCGACCTTAGAGCCGTGCTTGTATTATTATGATATTTGGTGGTTTTGTTTTCTTTTGAGTTTTGAGCCTCGCCCTTTGGCATTGTATACTATTGTGCATTGATGTGGTTGTTTCCGCCTTTTGGCGTAGAGCTAGCTCCCGTTTGGGGATGCTTTTTATTGTTTGTATATATATTATTCTTGTTTGTACCCGTTTGGGCCCAGTTTTTACAAAGGAGACTCTACCGAAATTTTTGAGAAAATTGGATGTTGCTTTTAAACTTGTTTTCTACATGTTTTCCTTTACTTCTTCTTCTTTTTATGGTTTAGATTTCTGGGCTTCGGCTTACTTAGGTTACGTTGCGCCTCTAGACGCTTCGTAATCTAAGTGCCGGTCACGTTCCGTACTTTCGGATCGTGACAAAGTAGGTATCAGAACGCTAGGTTTAACCTTGTATATGTCTAGGGTGACCCTTGGTTGATGGAGTAGGCGACTTAGGTAGAGTGACGTACCGTGGGTATGATCCGCGGCATACTTACGATACGCTACTCTTCTTAAGTAGCCTTAGGATGTACATTTGTTTGCACCGCATTTCATTCGTTCCTTTGATATATCTTCGTCGATATCAGAGGGTGGTTTCTGTTACCACAGGTGCACGGGCAGAAGGAGCTGCGGCTCGAATGCGATAACCATTAGGGTATCGGTTATTCTTGAGGATTGAAGCATTGTTTAGCGTGCGGGAGAAGGGTATTCACATGCCGTCTAGACGAAGTTAAAGAATTCGAACGATTGTCAGAAACCCATTTTCCCAAGTTTAAAGTATTCGGAAGAACATGCAGGTATTTCGATGGACCCTCTAGAAGAATGAAACCCTAACTCGACATAATGACCACGAGAACGCCCTTGAACTTTAGGGTTTACGGAAGTTCTACGGTGCCATTAGTGAGGCTTAGGTTTGCCCTTCTACGCTGGACCATCGATGCTGGGGTATGTACCGGATATTTTTAAACTGTACTTGAATGTTGAGCTCTCGGGGAATTATGGAATTTTGATGGATCGATAGAAAAGTTTAATGTAGTCCGAAAATCAGGTGAAGGGATCGACTACGTGGGAGACTTTAGATATGAGTATTGCCGTTGGTAGCGTAGTCAGCACACCTATGAAGAGACAAGTTCGAAGCAGTCGACACCAGAGGAAAGGGGGAAAGAGGCGCACATTGACGATAGTGTTTACGATTGTAATTTGGTGATTTGATTTTCATATTTCCGTTGATTGGATCTTTTTTTGGTATTTTGAGGATTTTTTTCTACGATTGGTATTTCTTATGTGTGCATTCATTACATTCTATTCGTGCTTCATATATCAGTTGTATTGATCTTGTTTTGTACATACCCAGTACACTCGATTTGGTTTTATACATTTTGAGATTTTGATTTGATTTCGTGCATATGGGTTAGACATGATTTTGACATATACTTCGACCTAGTTTTCATGCATTTTCGTACTGTAATTTCGATTTTGATATTCGGTGTATGTTTTCGTGCGCCATGTGCACCTGATTAAGATTCTTGCACACATTCGGTGCACCTGATACGATTTGTGCACACCAGATGCACTAAATCGTGGTTTTGTGCAGATTAGATGCACCTGATATTAGAGTCGTGCACGACCGTTGCACTTGACAGATGTTTTTGGTGCACACCTGTTGCACTCAGTTTTGTTTTTGTGTGAATTCGTGGTATCTGTATTTGGTTTCGATTTCAGTGCGCACCGGACGCACATGATATTTTTATGATGTGATTGGGATTGATTTCAGTTTGATCAGTATGTTTTTATAATCATTACTATTGATTTGGTAACCAGGCGGGACGTGTATGTTAAATAAAAGATATATATATATATAGCTATTGTTTTTAAATAAACAACCACTACTTATGCCGTGGCACATGCATCACACGGCAATTTTCAAAAGGGGTTCTTGCATGCTTCTTTATCCAGATGTTTGGACGATTTTACTATGATGCGCACAATATATAAGTTGTAGTTTTGATGTATATTATGTTGGTTTTCGTATTGGGTTTTGGTATTTTATTTTCGCCATAACTCCGATGATTGTGTTATGCTTGACGGAGTTGATTTTAGTTATATATTGATGATTTCGGAGCCCCGACGATTTGAGTGTTTTGGCTGAATGTTTTAGTAATTGGGGGGAGTTTTAATTTAAATTCGGGGACCGAATTTCTTAAAGGGGGGAAGATTGTAACATTTTAAAAATAATTAAATAAATAAATAAATAAATAAAATCGTTTAAGTGAATTTTATAATTTTCGGTAAAGTAAAACATAGTTTTCATAAAACTAAACCGTAATTTTTTTTTCACTATAAATTTAAAAATACCTATTTTAATTATGTTATTACAAGTAAATGGTGTTTATTTAGCCACTTATAAATTTTTAGTTTAATTAAATATTTTTCTTAAATTAATTATTCTAAATATTAACATAAGCTTTATTTTTACACTAAATTAGTGTAAATTACAAATTTGAATGGGTTTAATTAGAAAAAGTGAACCATTACATATTAGAATCAAGTGTGTTTCATGCAAAATTTATTTTCAAAATTTTACAATGGTTCTAGACCATTCTAGGTCAAATGGAGTGAAGAAAATAAAGAATTTTTAAATAAATTCATGAAAAGACTTAATTGTGTGATATTTTTGTGAAACCTTCTACACTTTTCTTCACATTTTCTCACTCTCCTCTCTTTTCCTCACCTCATGGCCGGCTTCACCACCATGGGCAGCCCCAAAAATTTTCCCCCATCATTTTTGTATTAAAAATCATCAAAATTCATCAAAAATTCAATAAAAACCCCACAAAATCCTAATTAATTCCTACCCTCTATTCATTGCTCATCTTTACATGGATTTTGGAGATGGAAAGCATTCATTTTGGAGGCTTATTTTCATGTTTGAATTTCATGTTGTGGAGGTATAAATCTTCTTCTTTTGATTTATTGTTATTAGATGTTTCATTTAAGCATAATTAGATTTAATAAATAATTTCTATCTGCAAGTTTTAAAATTCAAGTTAGGGTTTATAAAATTAAGTTATGATTTTTATTAATTAAGTAGGGTTATAATAACTAGTTTAACATTTTTAGAAGTGGAAAATCTTGTATGGATGATATATTGTAAATTGTTTATCCAAAATTGTTTAAATTAATCCATTTTGCAAACTAGATTTCTATATATTGTATATATTGGTGAGATAAAATTCCAATTAATGTTTGTAACACTAGATTGTGGTTATAATGAGGATATTAACTTGTTATTGGAATGAAAAACTTAAATTTTATAAACCCTAACTTGAATTTTAAAACTTATTGATAGAAATTATTTATTAAATCTAATTATGCTTAAATTAAACATCTAATAACAATAAATCAAAAGAAGAAGATTTATACCTCCACAACTTGAAATCCAAACATGAAAATAAGCCTCCAAAATGAATGCTTTCCATCTCCAAAATCCATGTAAAGATGAGCAAAGAATAGAGGGTAGGAATTAATTACGATTTTATGTGGTTTTTATTGAATTTTTGATGAATTTTGATGATTTTTAATACAAAAATGATGGGGGAAAAATTTTGGGGCTGCCCATGTTGGTGAGGCCAGCCATGAGGTGAGGAAAAGAGAGGAGAGTGAGAAAAGATGAAGAAAAGTGTAGAAGGTTTCACAAAAATATCACACAATTAAGTCTTTTCATTAATTTATTTAAAAATTCATTATTTTCTTCACTCCATTTGACCTAGAATGGTCTAGAACCATTGTAAAATTTTGAAAATAAATTTTGTATGAAACACACTTGATTCTAATATGTAATGGTTCACTTTTGCTAATTAAACCCATTCAAATTTGTAATTTACATTAATTTAGTGTAAAAATAAAGCTTATGTTAATATTTAAAATAATTAATTTAAGAAAAATATTTAATTAAACTAAAAATTTATAAGTTGCTAAATAAACACCATTTACTAGTAATAACATAATTAAAATAGGTATTTTTAAATTTATAGTGAAAAAAAATTACAGTTTAGTTTTATGAAAACTACGTTTTACTTTACCGAAAATTATAAAATTCACTTAAACGATTTTATTTATTTAATTAATTATTTAATTATTTTTAAAATGTTACAAAAATCATGCTGCCGTTGTAGGTAACCCAACAGTAGTATCAGAGCCTAGCTAGAGAATCTTGAAAATCTCATTCCTTAACCTAGAGAAATTGAGAAAATTAGACGGATAAGTGTAGGATTACGAAACCGAAACAACTCCAAAAAACCCGTTTAAAAACCCTAGTTTCTGTCGAAATTTTTCACGTGTCAAAAATTTTTTTAAACAGTTGCAGAATGATGTATGAGATACATTAAAAACACTGTGCAAAACTCAACCCCAAAGCTCGGATTTTGGCCAGCGAGATGAGCTCCAAATCTGGCGACATCAAATTTCTTGTGAAGTTTGGGTTTGGGTTTTCGGTGGTGTTCTGCTTTCTGGGGTTTGGAAATTCAGGTGTTGTTTATTTTTGCTAAATTTACATGTGATGTTATTTTTATCCAGAGGCAAATTTGGAGTGTTTCGTATTCGTAATTCTAGTTTCTGTTTCGGTTATTTTAGCCGGTATTGAAAAGTTCGATCGGATATCAAATACACAATTTTTTCCCTTGCTGAATTTTTTTTCAAGAATTGGATCTTTTTCTTAGTTAAAGAACATTCAAATAGCGTGCAAGTGATGCGGTGAACCCTCTAGAAGAACAAAACCTTAACTCGATTTTGTGACCGTCAAAACCGCCACTAAACCCTAGGGTTTGTGGTTGTTTAGCGGTGCCACAAGTGAGGCATTGGTTGACCCTTCTACGGCTGGTTCACTACTACTGTAGCATATGATGGATACTTCTAAACTAGGCTCAAGTGTTGAGCATTTTGGAAAATTTTGGGTGTTTGTTGATTCTATCGGAATGTTTAATATCGTCTAGATTTTTCTGTAATGTGATACAATATGTGGAATTCATATTATTAGGCATGAAATCCGTAATATTTCGGGTTTACGATGTCTAAGAAGATTGTGGATTCCAAATGTTGTAGTTTTTCACTTTCTTTTCTACGACCGTAAGTGTAATATGTGGTGTATCGCCGGTTTCGTTGCTATACATCAACGTCAATTGGGATACGCATATTTACTTACGTTGATAACATGTGATGTTATGTGTTGCTGTGATATGTTATATTGGATCATTTTGTTCTGAATAGCCGAGGGTTTTATGTGAGATGAGAGTTTTTATTTTCATTCATGTAAAATTCATTTGTATGTAATATTCTTTTATTGGGGCACTTCCGGGTTGAGGATGATGTCACCATTGTATATTATTTACTTTTCCGCATAAGGATAGACCCGAGGAGGGGAGCACAAGTAACCGGATTTTAGGGTCCAGTGGGAGGCCATCTCGAGGAGTCGAGACCGGGTCTCCTAACCCTAAAATTGGCAGGGTTACTTGCAGCTCTCGTAGGGGTCTTGGGATGTGGGTTTGGCTATTCATCGCGACCGTGGAATCCGTGTTTTATACAGGCTCAAAATAAAACACAGACCTCCTAGTATATCCAATATTTCATATGTTATCTTTATCTGCTGATATACTGTGATGTAATCATTTTATATGCGTGAGACGAATGCTTTATTATTATATATATGATATATAAATATTACAGCTTTTGTTTCTTCTATGATGCTTAGGAAGCTTAAATGATGGGATTCATTAATGAGATTAATGAAAGAAAAAAAACCTAAAAGATGTTGTAGAATCAAATTTATAAAAAGGGTAGCTTTAGTTTTTGCTTTGCATAGTGGTATTCCTTGTAGAATATTCAGCATCTTATTAGATAAGGAAAGAGCCGAGATCCCTTCACCGGGAGTGACTTCTTTAGCGAAACGAGCAGATGCTACAACTCACTCGGTTTTGTTTTTGATTGCTTCTATAGTTCTTGCTTTGCATAGTGGTATTTTTATAATATCCAACACCTTATTCGATAAAGAAAGAGCCGAGATCCCTTCACCGGGAGTGTCCTCTTTAGCAAAACTAGAAAAAACCTCAAAAACATTCCTTTTCAAAATCACTTGTTTCTACAACGATATCAAGTTCATTATGCTCATGGTTTCATAAAAACCTACGTAGCCCTCCATCATTTCAGATAAGTATTATTTAGTATTCATGCTGCGGTAGTTTGGCATGCGTCAAGGCGTAGTGTACGATAGCTGATTAGTACTTATCTGTAGCATAAGAGGCGATTGGATTAGGGTATTCGTACGTCGTTGTTTAGCATGCGTCAAGGGTCATACGGGTGGGTTTAATTCAATCAGGAAATGCACGGGTTGAACTTGACTAGCGGATTATGGATTGTTTGGCATGCGTCAAGGTCATAGCACGCTAGGGGTAAAAGCATTATCGAGAATTTCAAGTGTTGAAATTTGCAATGAGATTGCATACCTTCTATGAAATACTTGGATCCCGATACCCACTGGGAGTAAGAGTTACTCCTGGGAGAGTTTTACACATAACAATTAGCAGATCAAGTAGGTGTCTAGAAAGGTGTTAACGGGGTTATGCCTCTGGGAAAACAAGGTTTATTTTAATTAGATCCGTGCGAAAGCTCGGGGAACCTCCCTTAAAGTATCAACACTGACCAGGGTGAAAGATTGGCGAACTTGTAAGGTGTAATTAATCCCGACTAATCTTACCTTTTAGGGTTTGAAGGAAGATTTGATAGAACCAGTAGGAGCCATCCTGATTAGATAAGATAATAACCAATCTAATCTTGCAAGAGTATATGCTAAAGTGTTTTCTTCTCTCTCTCCAGGTAGCGACCCTATCAGGCCTTAATCAAAATAATAATATGGATGTATTGACTGAACCGGCTTATTATACTGAGCAGGGGAACGTTGGTCCCACTCCAACTTATAATTGTTATAAGTCCGAGCAGGGAATAGGAGAATATCTGGATTCTCAAGCCGCCCAAACGAAGAATAAGCATGATGATGCATCTTCTTCGGGTGTGTTTGTTATCGAGAACTGTTTCTTAGTTCACTTTACGACCTGGGTATTAGATACCGGATCAGGATCCCACATATGTAATATGTTACATAGGCTAAGGAAAGGTAGGGAACTGGGAGAGGGTGATCATTCCGTAAGAGTAGGGAATGGTACAAATGTTGCATCCAAAGCTGTTGGCGAATATCACCTTATGTTACCAAAAGGTAATACATTGATTCTGAACGAATGCTATTACATTCCGACCCTGATATGCAATCTTATATCAGTTTCTTTACTGAGTAAAGAAGGATATAATTTTTTAGTACAGGATAATGTTATGAACATATTCCTGAATCAAAAGTTGATTGGATCAGGCTCGTTAATTAATGGCATATACGTTCTCAATCAAACTACAGTACTTAATGTACAAAACACACACAAGAGGAAGAGTTCAGAAATGAACGAATCCTTCTTATAGCATTTTAGACTAGGTCATATCAATGCGACATGGCTAGCTAAGTTACATAAAGATGGATACATGAAACCGTTCGAATTTTCATCTTATGACACTTGCCAGTCATGTCTCAAAGGTAAAATGACCAAAACTTCGTTTAATGGACATGGAGAAAGAGTTACAGAACTCTTGGAACTGATACATAGTGATGTATGTGGTCCCATGTCTACACATGCCAGGAATGGTTCCTCATACTTCATTATATTCACTGACGATCTCTCAAGATACGGACATGTGTTCCTGTTGAAACACAAGTCTAAAACTTTTAAGAAATTCAGAGAATATAAGCAAGAAGTAAAGAACCAAACTGGTAAAAGTATTAAAATCCTTCGATCAGATCGAGGAGGAGAATACTTGAGCAATGAGTTCCACGACTATCTAAAAGAGAATGGGATTCTCTCTCAGCTTACTCCTCCCTATGCACCACAGCACAACGGTGTATCGGAGCAGAGGAATCGCACCCTATTAGATATGGTGCGCTCTATGATGAGCACTGCTGAGTTGCCTATTTCCTTTCAGGGATTTGCACTAGAAACAGCTGCAGATCTATTGAATATGGTTCCCACCAAATCTGTGCCAACCACTCCATATGAGATATGGAAAGGAAAGAGACCATATCTTAATTATGTTAAGATATAGGGTTGTCCGGCATATGTGAAAATATAGAATCCGGACAAGCTCGAGGCAATGTCAGTTCTGTGCAAGTTTATTGGATATCCCAAGCATTCGCAAGGGTATATCTTCTACCACTCCGAGGAACAAAAAGTGTTTGTGTCTCCACATGCCACCTTCTTAGAAAAGAGTTTTCTTATGAAACAAGATAGTGGCAATGAGGTAAAACTGGAAGAAGTTCCAGCAGCACAGGATACAACTGATGATTTGGTAGAGCCAGAGGATTCGATAGTTCCCAACGAACCCCAGCCTCTCCGCCGATCTAGTAGGGTTCCTCATCCACCTGAGAGATACTACGGTTTTCTCATTGACGGTGGAAGCGAGGATTGCATCATGGAAGATGATGACCCGACCAGCTTCGAGCAGGCCATCACGAGTGGGGACTCTGTGAAATGGCTGGATGCAATGCGATATGAGATGGAATCCATGTAAACCAACAAAGTATGGACTTTGGAAGTTGCTCCTGAAGGGGTAAAACCCATTAGGAGAAAATGGATCTTTAAGAAGAAACTTGGTGTAGATGGAAAAGTTGAGACTTTCAAAACTAGACTTTTTGCAAAGGGTTTTCGTTAACGACCAGGTGTGGATTATGATGAAACCTTTTCTCCAGTGGCTATGCTTAAGTCCATCCGGATCCTACTTGCCATTGCTGCATACCATGACTACGAAATCCGGCAGATGGATGTTAAGACCGCCTTTCTAAATGGTGATTTAGAGGAGTGCGTGTACATGACTCAGCCAGAGGGCTTCGTAGATAGTGGGAGCAGCGGAAAGATATGCAAGCTGCTTAAATCCATCTATGGGTTAAAGCAAGTATCGCGGAGTTGAACATCTGTTTTGATGTTGTAGTCAAAGAGTTTGACTTCATCAAGAACGTAGATGAACCTTTTATATACAAGAAGGTTGCAGAGAGTAAGGTTGTCTTCCTCGTATTGTACGTGGATGACATACTCTTGATAGGAAATGATGTTCCTATGCTGCACTCGGTCAAGCTCTTCTTATCACATAGATTCTCAATGAAAGATATAGGTGATGCCTCCTGCATTTTGGGAATTAAGATCTATAGAGATAGATCTAAACGGATACTGGGATTGTCCCAATCCAGGTATATTGACACCCTACTAAAGAGGTTTAGTATGGAAGAATCCAAGCGTGGGAACCAACCCATGATCTCTGGACTCACTCTCTCCAAAGAGATGTCTCCTAAGGCTGATTTGGAGAGAGCTCACATGCAAGGGGAACCCTATGCTTCGGCAGCAGGCTCTATCATGTATGTGATTCTATGTACCAGACCTGATATAGCATACTCACTAAGTGTAGTGAGTAAGTATCAAGCAGATCTAGGAGAGAGTTACTGGACAGCTGTGAAGAACATTCTCAAGTACTTGAGAAGAACTAAGGAGATGTTCTTGGTGTATGGAAACGGAGAACTCCAAGTGGAGTCCTTTACCGATTCGAGCTTCCTAAGTGATAAGGAGGACTCTAAGTCACACTCGGGATTTGTCTTTACCCTCAATGGAGGGGCGGTGTGTTGGAGGAGTTCCAAACAGGAAACCGTGGCAGACTTAACGATGGAGGTTGAATACATCGCTGCCAACGATGCTGCCAAAAAGGCTGTCTGGATGAAGAAGTTCATCACTGAACTTGGTGTGGTTTTGTCCATTGAGCATCCAATACCTTTGTTGTTAGTTATGTATATGCCCTAGAGGCCATTGTTGTACATATGATGTATATTATATTGGATGCTTGGATATATATAGAGATGACTTTCTTGCTCGTCATGATAGTATGCTATTTGGTTTCACTTTATCTTAACATGTTGACTTGTATTGGTTTACTGTTTTACTCTCACATGTTGATAAAGCCCTTAGGATCTGTACTCGACTACTGGGACTATGATGAGATCATACTAGTGGGGCCATCGTAGTCGATGAGTACATCCTATAACTGTTCCTAGTCGAGGGTATATCGAGACAGGGCATCGATACACCAGAGTAGACTAGCGTATACGCATCTTGACCCATATGATGGGCGATGGACGATCCCATATCCATCGGTGTTAGACATCAGAGATGGTGTACGGGTGCTCAGTGGAGACTGGGTACACTGGACGGACTCGCCGAGAACTCCCAGATGGTGATATACCACACGTCAGATGGCAGTTCTCCGGTGACACTGGTACAGGGTAGTCTGAAGACCCGAGATCGTCATAGAGTCTTGTGTGATTCCCACTGTGCTTTGATTTCCACCTTACCACGTCCAAGAGGGCGTGCAAAACGGTGGCTTTTGGGTACAGTCCCGAATCACATGGAGGCAATGAGCGATAAGAGGGGATTCATCTCTCCCGGTATAGGGAGTTGATGTTGTGCTGTGTTCGATTGGCTATAACTGGAAGTCCCTGGCCAGGGCTGATATAGAGATTTACTGGTAAGTGTTACTAGTAGTTTCTCGACCCGTTATGAGCCACACATCGACACAACTTATCGGTTACTGGGGTCTGACGTATACCACCCCTAGACTTGATATGCGACATATCAGACGAACAGACCGGACTGTACGGGAGTGTTACTGGTTGGATTCACAGGAGAACGCACAGGCTAGCTTGTTGATCTTCTGATCGCTCAATACCTGGGTGGCTGTTACGTTTAGCTGACCGCTTGCAGCTTGTGGGTGTTTGATATGATCATCACCTGCTACCGGCGTATTGACGATTCTTTAGAGTCCTACACAGAGGTTTCTTGGCTCAGGCGAAACGGAGTAGAGGCACATATGTGATATGTGCAGGACCGAGAATAATGCGATATGGGATACCGTATTATATTCTCGCGATATTTAGTTATGAACCGGGTCATCGGATCAAGTGTTGATTCGATGAATCGGTACATGATATATTAGTCGGTAATATTCGATATAGCCGGATCGTCGGATCAAGTGTTGATTCGATGATTTAATGTATAATAATATATATGATATATTGTATTACATTATCTAATATTGGCTCGCTTTATTATTTCATTTTCTCAGTGGATGATACATTGATATATATGCGATATATGTTAATTGTATTATTTTCCTTTGTTGCAAATATATAATATATATGTGATATATATTATTGTGACATGATATGATTAATTGTTAAACATGTTTAAGGATGATTAATTGAGGTTAGGGTTTGATTAGGGTTGGATGCTTCATGCACCTTCTAGAAGCTTTATTCTTTTGTCATTCTTAGGATATTTTTGGATGACACTTATTTAACCTAACCAAACCCTAACTCTAGTTATTTCTCTACTAAATCCTAGCCACTCATCCTTGACCATGGTTAATATATCAATCATATAGCTTTGTTTTCTATTCATCATAAAAGATATAATTCATTTTATCTTTTCCATTATCATCTTCTTCTCTCTTGAAGAAAGCTCACTAGATTTTCTTTATGTGATGAATAAATATGAGAAAATGATTTAAAAAGAAAGCAAAAATACTACTCTCTCATCCTCATCTCATCTAGCCCATGAGATTAGTGTGTTCATCTCTTTAGAGTGAGAAAGCTTGAGTCTTTGCAACTTCGAGGTAGATCATCGGAGATTTGGAATACTTCAAGCTAGCATGGATCGTTCGAGTCGTGGAGCCTCTCATGAGTCCGGGAGATCGTGGATCGCGGCAAAGGGACTTCTACTCGGAGCTTGTGAAGCGAAGGAGCGGACTACAAAGGTTGTAATCTCTCACACTTAGATAAAAGTCATCATCTTGCATGTTAAACCCTAATAATCTAGCAAAGATCCCGGCTTTGGGTTGTTCGGCACGTCTAAATTTTTATCCGGGCATGTTTGATGCCTTATGAACCTTCAAAAGAGTGCCTAGGAACCCTACAGTGGTATCAGAGCCTAGCTAGAGCATTAGGCGATGTGTTTATGAAGTTAAAACTCCGATCGAACCCGAAACGACAAAATTGGACCCCTCTCTGGAAATTTTTTAAATTTTGGGATTTTTCTGAATTAAAAATATGTAAAAAAATCAGCAGGGAATTCTAAGAATTACCATAAAATCCGAGCCCCCAATTCGTCTAAACGGCGGCGGAACCGCGGCGCAAGCATGCTTGCGCGGCGGTTCCGCGGCGGAACAGTGGATTTGTGACACGTGGATTTTATGGAAATGTCCGTAGGTACTTGTTGATGCTTCTGGATATTTTTAACAGTGATTCCAGTATTGTTTAAATCTGGGGTTTATTTTGTAATAGTAGATTCGATCGGAATATTTAAGTTCGTATTTCTTTCCGGATATTTAGAAACTGTTAAACTATTTGAACGGATATCATTAACTCACTGTTTCCCGGTACGGCAAACTTTCAAGTGTTGAAATCTTTTTCGGTTTTAAATCTTTCGGAAAAATTGTACAAGTTAAGCGGTGGACCCTCTAGAAGACAACAAACCTTAACTCGATTATGTGACCGTCTTGAACTGCCTTTTGAACCTTCGGGTTTGGGGCAGTACGGCATGCCACATGTGAGGCGTTGGCTTGACCCTTCTACGGCTGGATCACCGGTACTGTGACATATTCTGGGATTATTTGAACTCCGCTCAAGAGTTGAGCACTTTGGGAAGTTTTGGGTGTTTGATTATCTGTTCGGAAAGTTTAATACTGTCTATTTATCTGGAATGTGATACAATATGTGGAATTCATAGAGTTAGGCATGAAATGCGAAGTATGTGATATTTCGGATTTACGATGTCTAAAGTGATTGTGGATTCCAAATGTTGTAGTTTTACACTTTCTTTTCTGTGACCGTAAGTGTAATATATGATATCGCCGGTTTCGTTGCTATATGTCAACGACAATTGGGATGCGCATATTTACTTACGTTGATGATATGTGATATTATGTGTTGCTGTGATATGTTATATTGGATCGTCGCGTTCAGAATAGCCGGGGGGTTTTATGTGAGATGAGGGTTTTTATTTTCATTCATGTAAAATTCATTTGTAATGTAATATTCTTTTATTTGGGGCGCTTCCAGGTTGCGGTTGCTGTCACCAGTGTATATTATTTACTTTTCCGCATTAGGTAGACCCAAGGAGGGGAGCACAAGTAACCGGGTTCTAGGGTCCAGTGGGAGGCCATCTCGAGGAGTCGAGACCGGGTCTCCTAACCCTAGAATTGGCAGTGTTACTTGCTGCTCTCGTAGGGGTCTTGGGATGTGGGTTTGGCTATTCGTCGCGACCGTGGAATCCGTGTTTTATACAGGCTCGTATTGAAAACACGGACGTCCTAGTATATCCAATATTTCATATATGTTCTTCTGCTGCAATGTTCTGTGATGAGATCATATTACTGCCTGAGACGAATGCTTATACTATATATATATGCTGATATATAAATATTACTGCTTTCATTTCTTCTGTGATGCTTAGGAAGCATAAGCTGATGGGATATTTATTAATGAGATTAATAAAAAGAAAAGAAACCTAAAGATGTTGTAGAATCAAAAACTTTATAAAAAGGGTAGCTACAGTTTTGCTTTGCACAGTGATATATATGATATATCCTGCACCTTATTCGATGGGGAAAGGGCCGACGATCCCTTCACCGGGAGTGACCCCTTTAGCAAATCTGGCAGATGCTACAAAACGCGGTTTGTCTTTTGATTGCTTTTAGAGTTTTGCTTTGCACAGCGGTGTATATGATATATCCTGCACCTTATTCGATGAGGAAAGGGCCGACGATCCCTTCACCGGGAGTGACCCCTTTAGCGAAACTAAGAAAAGCCTCAAAAACACTCCTTTTCAAAACTTCACTCGATTCTACGACGATATCAAGTTCATTACGCTCAGGGTTTTCAGAAAAACCTGCGTAGCCCTCCGTCATTTCAGATAAAGACTATTTAGTATTCGTGCTGCGTTTGTTGACCTCTGTCAAGGCGTAGTGTGCGGTAGCTAACTAGTAATTATCTGTAAAGCATGTGATGTGATTGGATTAGGGTAGTCGTACGACCTTGTTGACCTCTGTCAAGGGTCGTGCGAGTGGGTTTGATTCAATCAAGAAATGACGGGTTGAACTTGATTAGTGCACTATGGTTTGTTAACCTCTGTCAAGGTCATGGCACACTAGGGGCAAAATATTATCGGGAATTTCAAGTGTTGAAATTTGCAATGAGATTGCATACCTCCTATGAGATAGTTGGATCCCGATACCCACTGCGAGTAAGAGTTACTCCTGGGAGAGTTTTACACAGGACAATTAGTCATTCAAGTAGGTGTCTAGAAAAGTGTTAACGAGGTTACGCCTCTGGGAAAACGAGGTTTACTTTAATTAGGTCCGTGCGGAAGCACAGGGAACCTCCCTCAAAGTACCGACACTGATCTGGCTGAAAGATTGACGAAATTGTAAGGTGTAATTAAACCCGGCTAATCTTACCTTTTAGGGTTTTAAGGTAGATTTGATAAAACCAGTGGGAGACATCCTGATTAGATAAGATAATAACCAATCTAATCTTGCAAGAGCATACGCTAAAGTGTTTTCTTCTTTCTCTCTCCAGGTAGCGACCATGTCATGCCATAATCAAGATAATAATATGGATGTATTGACTGAACCCAATTATTGTACTGAGCTAGGGAATGTTGGACCCGTTCTTTCTTATAAGAGTTATAAGACTGAACAGGAAATAGAAGAATATCTGGATTCTCACGCCGCCCAAAAGAACATCCATGTTGATACATCTTCTTCGGGTGTGTTAGTTATTGAGAACTGTTTCTCAGTTCACCCTACGTCCTGGGTATTAGATACCGGATCAGGATCCCACATATGTAAACAGTTACATGGGCTACGTAAAGGTAGAGAACTGGGAAAAGGTGATCATTCCGTTCAAGTAGGGAACGGTGCAAGTATTGTAGCCAAAGCAGTTGGCGAATATCACCTTGTATTACCAAGTCGTAATACACTGATTCTAAATGAGTGCTATTATATACCGAACATGATGTGCAACATTATATCAGTCTCCTTATTAAGTAAAGAAGGATATAATTTTGTAGTACAGGATAATGTTATGAACATATTCCTAGATCAAAAGTTGATTGCATCAGGCTCGTTACATAATGGCATATTCATTCTAAATCAGAATACAGTCCTGAATATACAAAACACACACAAGAGGAAAAGTTCAGATGTGAACGAATCCTATTTGTGGCATTGTAGACTTGGTCATATCAATGCGACACGACTGGCTAAGTTACATAAAGATGGTTATTTGAATCCGTTCGAATTATCATCTTATGATACTTGCCATTCATGTCTCAAAGGAAAAATGACAAAAGCTCCGTTTAGTGGACACGGAGAAAGAGTTACTGAACTCTTAGGACTGATACATAGTGATGTATGCGGTCCCATGTCTACGCATGCCAGGAACGGTTCTTCCTACTTCATTACATTCACTGACGATCTCTCAAGATTCGGATATGTGTTCCTGATGAAACACAAGTCTGAAGCTTTTGAGAAATTCAGAGAATATAAGCACGAAGTAGAAAAACAAACGGGCAAAAGTATTAAGATCCTTCGATCTGATCGAGGAGGAGAATACTTAAGCAATGAGTTCCTAGATTATCTAAAAGAGAATGGGATTCTCTCTCAACTTACTCCTCCTTATACACCACAGTACAACGGTGTATCGGAGCGGAGGAATCGCACCCTATTAGATATGGTGCGCTCTATGATGAGTACAGCTGAGTTACCTATTTCCTTTTGGGACTATGCGCTTGAGACAGCAGCATACCTATTGAATCAAGTTCCAACTAAATCTGTACCTACCACACCATATGAGATATGGAGTGGGAAGAGACCATGTCTTAAACGAGTTAAGATATGGGGTTGTCTGGCCTATGTCAAAAGGCAAAATCCAGACAAACTCGAGGCACGTTCAGTTCTATGTAAGTTTGTGGGATATCCTAAACATTCAAATGGATATCTATTTTACCACAGTGAACAACAAAAGGTGTTTGTTGCTCAACATGCCACCTTTTTAGAAAAGGAATTTCTTGAAAAAGAAATTAGTGGTTCTGAGGTAGAACTGGAAGAAGTTCCAGCAGAACAAACTACAACAGAAGATTTAGTAGAACCAGAGGATTCAGTAGTACCCGACGAACCCCAGCCTCTCCGCCGATCTAGTAGGGTTTCTCGTCCACCTGAGAGATACTATGGTTTTCTCATTGATGGGGGAAGCGAGGATTGCATCATGGATGATAATGACTCGACTAGTTTCGAGCAGGCCATCACGAGTGGTGACTCTGTGAAATGGCTGGATGCAATGCGATCTGAGATGGAATCCATGTACACCAATAAAGTATGGATTTTGGAAAATGCTCCTGAAGGGGTAAAACCCATTGGGAGCAAGTGGATTTTTAAAAAGAAATTTGGTGTAGATGGAAAAGTTGAGACTTTCAAAGCTAGGCTTGTAGCAAAGGGATTTCGTCAACGACCAGGTGTGGATTATGACGAAACCTTTTCTCCAGTGGCTATGCTTAAGTCCATCCGGATCTTACTTGCCATTGCTGCATACCATGACTACGAAATCTGGCAAATGGATGTTAAGACCGCCTTTCTAAACGGTGATTTAGAAGAGAGCGTGTACATGACTCAGCCAGAGGGCTTCGTAGATAGTGGGAGCAGCGGAAAGGTGTGCAAGCTGCTTAAATCCATTTATGGGTTAAAGCAAGCATCGCGGAGTTGGAACATCTGTTTTGATGTTGTAGTCAAAGAGTTTGACTTCATCAAAAATATAGATGAACCTTGTATCTATAAGAAGATAGCAGAGGGTAAGGTTGTCTTCCTCGTATTGTACGTGGATGACATACTCTTGATAGGAAATGATATTCCTATGCTGCAATCAGTCAAGCTCTTCTTATCACAGAGATTCTCAATGAAAGATCTAGGTGATGCCTCCTGCATATTGGGAATCATGATCTATAGAGATAGATCTAAACGGATACTGGGATTGTCCCAATCCAGGTACATTGACACCATACTAAAGAGGTTTAGTATGGAAGAATCCAAGAGTGGAAACCAACCCACGATCTCTGGACTCACTCTCTCCAAAGAGATGTCTCCCAAGACTGATTTGGAGAGAGCTCGCATGCAAGGGATACCCTATGCTTCGGATGTAGGCTCTATCATGTATGCGATGCTATGTACCAGACCCGATGTAGCATACTCACTAAGTGTAGTGAGTATGTATCAAGCAGATCCTAGAGAGAGTCACTGGACAGCTGTGAAGAACATTCTCAAGTACTTACAAAGGACTAAGGAGATGTTCTTGGTGTATGGTAACGGAGAACTCCAGCTGGAGTCCTTTACCGATTCCAGCTTCCAAAGTGATAAGGACGACTCTAAGTCGCATTCGGGTTTTGTCTTTACCCTCAATGGAGGGGCGGTATGTTGGAAGAGTTCCAAACAGGATACCGTTGCAGACTCGACGATGGAGGCTGAATACATCGCTGCCAACGATGCTGCCAAGGAGGCTGTCTGGATAAAGAAGTTCATTAGTGAACTTGGTGTGGTTCCATCCATTGATCATCCAATACCTCTGTATTGTGATAACAATGGAGCTGTGGCTTTAGCCAAGGAACCCAGATCCCATCAAAAGTCCAGACATATTCTGAGGCGGTATCACCTGATCAGGGAGATAGTTGATCGCCGGGAGATCGAGGTCAGGAGAGTAGATACGAAGGACAACACTGCGGATCCATTCACGAAGGCTATTCCCCAGATACAGTTTGAGAGATTATTCGGGATGCTAGGTATGAGATACTACAGCAGCTGGCCTTAGTGCAAGTGGGAGATTGTTAGTTATGTATATGCCCTAGAGGCCATTGTTGTACATATGATGTATATTATAATGGATGCTTGGATATATATAGAGATGACTTTCTTGCTCGTCATGATAGTATGCTATTTGGTTTCACTTTATCTTAACATGTTGACTTGTATTGGTTTACTGTTTTACTCTCACATGTTGATAAAGCCCTTAGGATCTGTACTCGACTACTGGGACTATGATGAGATCATACTAGTGGGGCCATCGTAGTCGATGAGTACATCCTATAACTGTTCCTAGTCGAGGGTATATCGAGACAGGGCATCGATACACCAGAGTAGACTAGCGTATACGCATCTTGACCCATATGATGGGCGATGGACGATCCCATATCCATCGGTGTTAGACATCAGAGATGGTGTACGGGTGCTCAGTGGAGACTGGGTACACTGGACGGACTCGCCGAGAACTCCCAGATGGTGATATACCACACGTCAGATGGCAGTTCTCCGGTGACACTGGTACAGGGTAGTCTGAAGACCCGAGATCGTCATAGAGTCTTGTGTGATTCCCACTGTGCTTTGATTTCCACCTTACCACGTCCAAGAGGGCGTGCAAAACGGTGGCTTTTGGGTACAGTCCCGAATCACATGGAGGCAATGAGCGATAGGAGGGGATTCGTCTCTCCCGGTATAGGGAGTTGATGTTGTGCTGTGTTCGATTGGCTATGACTGGAAGTCCCTGGCCAGGGCTGATATAGAGATTTACTGGTAAGTGTTACTAGTAGTTTCTCGACCCGTTATGAGCCACACATCGACACGACTTATCGGTTACTGGGGTCTGACGTATACCACCCCTAGACTTGATATGCGACATATCAGACGAACAGACCGGACTGTACGGGAGTGTTACTGGTTGGATTCACAGGAGAACGCACAGGATAGCTTGTTGATCTTCTGATCGCTCAATACCTGGGTGGCTGTTACGTTTAGCTGACCGCTTGCAGCTTGTGGGTGTTTGATATGATCATCACCTGCTACCGGCGTATTGACGATTCTTTAGAGTCCTACACAGAGGTTTCTTGGCTCAGGCGAAACGGAGTAGAGGCACATATGTGATATGTGCAGGACCGAGAATAATGCGATATGGGATACCGTATTATATTCTCGCGATATTTAGTTATGAACCGGGTCATCGGATCAAGTGTTGATTCGATGAATCGGTACATGATATATTAGTCGGTAATATTCGATATAGCCGGATCGTCGGATCAAGTGTTGATTCGATGATTTAATGTATAATAATATATATGATATATTGTATTACATTATCTAATATTGGCTCGCTTTATTATTTCATTTTCTCAGTGGATGATACATTGATATATATGCGATATATGTTAATTGTATTATTTTCCTTTGTTGCAAATATATAATATATATGTGATATATATTATTGTGACATGATATGATTAATTGTTAAACATGTTTAAGGATGATTAATTGAGGTTAGGGTTTGATTAGGGTTGGATGCTTCATGCACCTTCTAGAAGCTTTATTCTTTTGTCATTCTTAGGATATTTTTGGATGACACTTATTTAACCCAACCAAACCCTAACTCTAGTTATTTCTCTACTAAATCCTAGCCACTCATCCTTGACCATGGTTAATATATCAATCATATAGCTTTGTTTTCTATTCATCACAAAAGATATAATTCATTTTATCTTTTCCATTATCATCTTCTTCTCTCTTGAAGAAAGCTCACTAGATTTTCTTTATGTGATGAATAAATATGAGAAAATGATTTAAAAAGAAAGAAAAAATACTACTCTCTCATCCTCATCTCATCTAGCCCATGAGATTAGTATGTTCATCTCTTTAGAGTGAGAAAGCTTGAGTCTTTGCAACTTCGAGGTAGATCATCAGAGATTTGGAATACTTCAAGCTAGAATGGATCGTTCGAGTCGTGGAGCCTCTCATGAGTCCGGGAGATCGTGGATCGCGGCAAAGGGACTTCTACTCGGAGCTTGTGAAGCAAAGGAGCGGACTACAAAGGTTGTAATCCCTCACACTTAGATAAAAGTTATCATCTTGCATGTTAAACCCTAATAATCTAGCAAAGATCCCGGCTTTGGGTTGTTCGGCACGTCTAAATTTTTATCCGGGCATGTTTGATGCCTTATGAACCTTCAAAAGAGTGCCTAGGAACCCTACATTTGTATTGTGACAACAATGAAGCTGTGGCTTTGGCCAAGGAACCCAGGTCCCATCAGAAGTCCAGACATATTCTGAGGCGGTATCATCTGATCCGGGAGATAGTTGATCGCCGCGAGATCGAGGTCAGGAGAGTTGACACGAAGGACAACGTTGCGGATCCACTCATGAAGGCCATACCCCAGATACAATTTGAGAGACTCTTCGGGATGTTGGGTATGCGATATTACAACAGCTGGCCTTAGTGCAATTGGGAGATTATTGGTTATATATATGCCTTAGAGGCCATTGTTGTACATATGATGTATATTATAGTGGATGCTTGGATATATATAGAGAGGACTTTCTTGCTCGATATGATAGTATGCTATCTGGTTTTACTTCGTCTTAACATGTTGACTTGTATTGGTTTACTGTCTTGCTCTCACATGTTAATAAAGCTCTTAGGTTATGTACTTGACTACTAGGACTATGATGCAGATCATACTAGTGGGGCCAGGGTAGTCAACGACTACATCCTATAACTGTTCATAGTCGAGGGAGTATCGAGACAGAGCATCGATACTCCAGAGTAGACTGGCTTATACGCATCTTGACCCATATGATGGGTGATGGATGATCCCATATCCATTGGTGTTTGACATCAAAGATGGTGTACGGGTGCTCCGTGGTGACTGGGTACACTGAACGGACTCGCCGAGAACACCTAGATGGTATTATACATATCGTCAGATAGCAGTTCTCTGGTGACACTGGTACAGGTTAGTCTGTAGACCCAAGATCGTCATAGACTATTGTGTGATTCCCACTGTGCTTTGATTCCACCTTACCGCGTTCAAGAGAACGTGCAAAACAGTGGATTTTGGGTACAGTCCCGAATCACATGGAGGCAATGAGCGATAGGAGGGGTTTCGTCTCTCCCGGTATTGGGGGTTGATGTTGCGCTGTGCTCGATAGGCTATAATTGGAAGTCCCTGGCCAGGGTTGCTATGGAGATCTACTGGTAAGTGTTATCAGTAGTTTCTCGACCTGTTATGAGCCTCACATCGGCACGACTTATCGGTTACTGGGGTCTGACGTTTACCACTCCTAGACTGGATATGCGACATATCAGACGAAGAGACCGGACTGTACGGGAGTGTTACTGGTTGGATTCACAGGATAATGTACAGGCTTGCTTGTTGATCTTCTGATCGCTCAATACTTGGGTGGCTGTTATGTTTAGCTGACCGCTTGCAGCTTGTGGGTGTATGATATGACCATCACCTACTGCCGGCGTATTAAAGATTCTTTAGAGTCCTACACAGAGCTTTCCTGGCTCAGGTAAAACGAAGTAGGAGCATATATATGATATGTGCGGGACCAAGAATAATATGAGTGTGTGATACTGTATTCGATTCTCGCGATATGTGATATCGGCCGGGTATATGTGATATAGCCGGGTTATCGGATCAAGTGATGGTTCGATAAAATGGTACATGTTATATTAGTCGGTTATATGAATATAGCCGGATTAACGGATCAATAGTTGATTCGATAATTTAATGTATAATAATATATGTGTTATATTACATTACATTAACTAATATAAGCTCACTTAAATAATTCTTTTTCTCACTTGGAGAATACATTGATATATATGTCATATATGTTAAATGTATTATTTTCTATTGTTACATTATATATTATATATGTGATATATAATATTGTAATATGTTAGGGTTACAAATGCAATTAGGGTTTTAAGATTAAACCATGCTAGGGTTTAAATTAGGGTTAACATTTATTTTAGGTTAATTCTAAATTGTGGATTTAAATTGAGATATTTTGTTATGTTGACTAAAGTCCACCCTTTAGAAAATATCTAGATAGTTGTTGACCTAACCATTGAACCCTAGCCTATGGTTTATTCTCTACAAGGGTTAAGCATGACATGCTTAACCTTTATTGCATTTTTAACCTCACAAGATAATTCATTCACAACTTCATCTTCTTCTTCCTCTTCACAAAAGCTTTCTAGCTTTTTGATGTGTGATGAATTAAAGTGAGATAAAGAAAACTAAAAAGAGCAAAATTCCAACTTCATCATTCTCATCTATTCTATTCACTTAGATTAGGGTGTTCACTTCACTAATACCTCTCTTTCCCCCAATCAGAGCAAGGCTCTGTTTGAATTTCAAAAATTCAAAATTTGAAGCAACGCTTCAAATCCCGTGCGCTGCACACAACGTGCCACGTGTCAGAAGTTGATACGTCAGGCACAGCGCCCAAGGCCGCGCGCCTAATCAGAGCAAGGCTCTATTTATAACAAAAATTAAAGAAAGCAACGCTTCAATTGCGCAATCGCTGCACTGCGCGACACGTGTCAGCGCAGTTGCGCAAGCGCTATGCTGCGCGACACGTGTCAGCGCAGTTGCGCAAGCGCTGCGCTGCGCGACACGTGTCTACGCAAACACAGTTGCGCTGCGCTGTGCGCTGCGCGACACGTATCAGCGCAGTTGCGCTGTGCTCTGCGCTGCGCGACACGTGTCATGCGCTGGGGCGATTGCGCCAAACAGAATTAAAATTCAGTAAGATCTTTCTGTTCTTGTTAAAACAAGAAGATTGTCTTCTGTAAAATAGAAGCCCTTGGATCAAAGATCCAACGGTGGGGAAAATTCCCGAAATCACTTAGAGAATGATCTCTTTAACAAACTTAACAAATCTATGGGCACTATATAAAGACCCCCAGACCCCAACTCAAAACATCATCAACATTGTGAGAGATCAAGAACTTCAAAAAACAGAGAGAACTCTGAAGAAAATTCAAGAAAAATGTAAAAAAACCTTTATAAAATAGAAGAATTTCTTCTGAATAGATCGTTGACCTAAGGACAAGATCAATGATCTTCAATAAAAAACAAATAATAATAGTGCCTTGCACTTTTTATGAACCATTGGTTCTGGAATCTTAAACATTCTTTTCTTGAATCCAAAATTGGATCAAGTTATTGAAACAGTGCCTTGCACTTGCAAAACTGCACTGTTGCGCTCTTGGGTTGGCGCAAGCCACCAGAGAGCGCCACGTGTCAGCACCAGAACCATTTGCGCTAAGCGCTTTTAAGATAGAGCATTGCTCTCTGAAATTGGCTCAACTTACCAGAGCGCGCCACGTGTCAGCAGCGCAACAGCGCAGCGCACTGCGCTGTTGCGCTTGCGCTCACTAGAGCGTGGCACGTGTCACCTCCACATGCGCTTGCGCTCAATGATTGGCGTAAAGCGCCTGACAAGCCAATATCAGATAATTAATGGACTGCATTATTGAAAAGAAGGGCTGAGCCCAATTAAAAAGGGCTAACAGGCCAAATAAAATGCAATGCATTAAAAGGGAAGAGCCCAAACAAAATAGATGCTCTGCATCATTTATAAAAGGCTAGAGCCCAAACAAAACAAAATGCAATGCATTATTAAAAATGGGCAAAGCCCTAGCATAGGCCTAATAGGCCAAAAATAAATAAAAACGTTGAATATTCTCAATTGGACTTAGCCCAATCATGGCCGTAAGTCCTCAAATTAAATTGACTGAGCAAGATTGCTCTCCTAAATCAATTTACATCCGGTTCGAGGGTACATCTCCGAACTCCTCTGATTCCTATCGTTGTAATCCTTCAACGACGTCAGAGAGGTGACGGGTCCCGACAACCACACATCAACACGGACTGTGGGGTCTTTAAACCCACGGACTTATGCGTCCTTAAACTAACGGACCGAAATGTCCTTAAACTAACTATGGACCACCATGTCCTTAAACTGGAAATGGATATAGACGATCCCGTTAAGTAGATCTTAGTCTGTAAATTAGACTAACGTATCCTTAACGAACGTTTAAGTTGATCTTAGTCTCAATATGGCTAACGTACGTATCCTTAAACTAAAACACCAAACCCAAATCTAAGTAAATACGGATTTGGACTAATCCACGCCCTGCGGGCGACGGCATAACTTAGTCTCCGTATACAATCCACGGGCATCCACAAACAAAACAAACACATACGACACGGAGTGAAATTCTGGAGAAGGAGAAAGTTGTTACAGCGATGCGGTAGCATAATTAACTGCAGGGGCTTGCGCCTGCAGGGAAGAGCGTCCCCACAATCAAAAACCCCTCAGGCGAGGGGGAATCTGACGAAGTCTGCTACATCGGCCGCATCCGTCCAAACCTCCGATACACGGTGCCATAAATCAACTTGGCATCTTCGGAGAAGTGGACGGATAAAACCAAATAGCATCTGCCCCGAATTTCAGGCAAGACGTCCATGTCTTAGCCGTCGTTCGGAGGGGAACATATTCTGGCACGCCCGGTGGGACCTTTTCCTTTTTCCACTCCACACTTCGTGTGTCGTCTTCATGAACGAATCGCGGTTTGTTAATGGTTGCCTTTGGGTTGCAAGTTACTAAGATTTGGTCTTTTGCCTGGCGCAGAAATCAAGCATCAATGGCCTCCAATTGCTCAAACTGCTCGAAGTGCCAATGCAACCGACGCTCCACCTCACCTGGAGGTGTAACATATGGGCCTCGAGCAGCCTCCGTCCTTACTATGCCTGTGGAGCAAGTGACTCAGGCCACCACCGGCCTGTTTTTCGGGACCATGATCCCTCCTGCAAGCTTCACCCTGCCAATACCCGTACCGGAAGCTTCAAAGAAGTCGGTCTTCGATCGACTTGCTACTCCCACAGCCCCTCTCAACGGGTCGTCCAACTCCTCGGTCTTCACCAGACTGAGTCTGAACTCCAAAGGGCCCGCCAAAAAGCCCATGATACCTGAGAAGGCCGTCCCAAAGAAGACGGCTGCTCCCGAAGTCGCCAAAGCGGTTTATCCTGTCAAAGAGTCGGTCTTTTCAAGGCTGACTATTCCAGCTCCTTCCCCTGCTCGAGGATCTGTCTTTGACAGATTGAATATTGCCACTCAAAGGACGAACTCCGTCTTTGAGAGGCTGGCACCAGCAGCGCCTCATTCGGACAGGGGGCAAGATGAAGCTGTCCCTATCGCCGAGCCAGTCCCAACGGCTCGTCATGCTCGACGTCGCCACTAGCGCCGAGTAAGGAAGGCTGGGGGCAACTCCCCCTCGGGGCTAACTCCACCCGCTCCAATGGTGGAAGTTGATGCTGCTGTTCCAACTGGGAACATCTTTGAACCGTTGAGGAGGGTGCGTAAGAACTCTCCAAGTGCTATGCTGAAAAGATCTCCTCCACCTGCGGAGAGGGTTTCGGAAACGAAGCTAGAGCAGCCCCCTCAGCGGCTATCCTCCAAAATATATAATGTTTGGCGAAGGGTTCAAGACTCCGTAATTGAGCAAGGTCACTCTCGTCAGCAGGAAAGGGTGAAAGTACAGGAAGAAAAGGACCGTCCAATCAAACAGCAAAGGACGACAATCACCAGGGTGCCCGCTGCAACGGCCCCCTCAACTTCAACGGCCCATAAGAGAAGGAGGCCAGAGAAAATTCCCACGCCCGCGGCAAATGCCAAAGGCGGTGAGCCTAAATGCCCTAAGTCCGGGGGAATCGTGGTCCATACCGTCTACATGGCGTTTGGTAAAGAGGACAGCCGTGCATCTACAGGTCATAGACCGCTTACACGGTCAGTGACCAAAACTCAGGAGCAACAGCAAAAGCTCCAAGAGATGATGAACGCAATGGATGCACTCACTGGGCCAAAAGAAAGCCCCGAAGCGTCCTCGGATGAACGCCAGGAGCAAGAAACTGACGCTGAATTCCTTCGCCGCATATTGGAGAAGAAGGATAAAGAGGCTGCTGAACAAGTAGCCAACATAAAGCCTATGGCCCTCCTGTTCCAAAACATGGTGGGGATGATGATCCAACAAGATCCTCCAGCTGAAGATCCCCCAATCGTCCTTGAAGACGATAGGGGAGAAACGTCAAATCCTTCACCAGCTCTGTCAACAGCCAAGGAGGATAAAATCTCCAAAGCTGACTTGGACGAATACATAGCTCAGCAGATCCGGGTTCATCAGGCGACTGAGGCAGCCGGTCAGGTCGTAAAAACGGGACGACCATATCCGAGCTGGTACGATCAGATCAAGTACCCGCCGGGCTATACAATACCAAAATTTCATGTCTACAAGGGGACGAGCAATCCCCACCAGCATGTTGCCAGTTCAGGGCGCTTTGTGGCAACACTGACGGTGATGATAAATTGTTACTTCGCCAGTTCGTTGGTAGCTTATCGGATACAACATTCGAGTGGTACTCCGAGCTCCCAAACGACTCTATCAAGACCTTCGCGGAGATGGAGCTGCTGTTTACCCAGCGGTTTCCAAGCGCCAGCGAACGTACCCCGATGACGGCATTGATTAATGCCAGGGTGAAGCCAAGCGAGACATGGGTCCAATATGCTATACGGTGGCGGAACTTATGGTCAAAATGCGAGCAACGCATTGAAGAAGCACCTGCAGTAGGTATGTTTGTGGGAACCCTTGATCCGCAAGCAACCATCTCGCAATTTATGATGTTCTTCAAGCCGACTACCTTCCAGGCTCTGATTGACAAGCTAGCGCAAATGGATCAGATGGACCATAGACCCCCTCTTCCGAAGCCGGACTCCCGAAATGAGAAGGGGAAGGGGAAAGTGATCGTTGTCGCTAATGCTCAACAACAGCCGAGCAACTTGAAGCCGGTTGTCCGTCAAAATAATATGCGTCCACACGTAGCCCTTGAGGAGAGGCTAGGACGTCCTTACTCGTTTCCCCGAGATAAAACGAAAAGATTATTCGAGCTGGCGTTGCGCAACCGACTCATAAGTCTGCCGGATCCAAAACGTCCGTCGCAACCAAATGATGTCAATGAGCCCAACTACTGTCCCTATCACCGAGTACTGGGTCATCCGATCGAAGATTGTTACGTCTTCAAAAATTGGATTGAAGACCGGTACCAACAGGGCAAGTTCGCGTTGTCCGACAGATGGAAAGTGAGTCCACCGCAGCCCCACGCCTCTAAAAGGATGAATACGCCGAGGGCAACGTGCTCTCTCATTGAAGAAGCCCCATGGGAGATTGTGCTGTCAGCTAAGACAAAGAGGATGCTGAACGATCTTCAAACATGCCCAGCGATCAGGTGGAAGAACCCGTTGGAACCGCAGGTCATTGAAGGGATGTTGAAGCCCCGTCCAACTCGAAAGACCGATGGTGGTGGCCCAAGCGCTCACAACTAGCCGTCAAAATCTTCAAAGAAGAAGAAGAAGAAATCCAAGAAGCCTGTGAAGCCTGGCGACAAGCGCACGGACTTACAAAAGCAGATTGACGCACTGGAGGAATACAACCAGAAAGCACGGACTCCCATTACACTCCAAGAGTTCCTCAGCCACGTCCTCGAGGACGAAAATGATGGAGAAGACTCATCAGATGAATCTGAGAACTACGTAGCAAGTTATCATGTGATCTCTCACTAATTGATATATGATAAAGAGGCTCCTTGCACCGAGAAACCAGGGGCGGATCCTGAACCAGAACTTCTGTGGCCGTCAGACGAGATGATCGATGCCTTCCTGAACGAAGCCCATCTTAAAAGCAAAGCCGATCGAGAGCGCGAGATGGCCATATTCGAGAAAGCTAAGCGCCGGCTACTTGACGAAAGAGCTGAGACATTCCCGCTGGAGCAAAATACATCCACCACAAATAAAACCAAATTCAAGATGAGGAAAAGGTTTGCTAAGGCCATATCAATGGGTATGAAGCTACCATCCTCTGAAGGAAGCAAACTGGTGAAGCGGAAATGCACCCCTCCTACTGCTTGTATCATCGGAAGATTTCGCACCCCACTGAAGAGTGCAAAGCTTTCAATAGATGGTGGCAAGGGTATGTTGCTCACCGACAACAGTTTAAGCGGGAGAAGCGCAAAACTCGTCGGGAGCGGAAAAATACGACCGAAGGGCTTAACAGAACTACCGGCGATTGTCGCATGATTAACGCTGAGGGATCGCAAGTGCTCACATTCGAGAGTGATTCTGATGAGGAGCTGGCTCTTAGCCCCCTCTTTAAAGAGTCCACCTCGGGAAAAGAAGAAAAGCAGAAGGTCTGTGAAAATATCTGGCTGCGTAATCGTACGCTACCTGAAAAGAATCTTGGACCCTCAAATAAAAAAATAAAGGGAAAGAAAATGTCTCTGAAGATTTCGCCCTGGATGACCAAGTTGTAGAAGAGCTAACTGCCAAGGACCCGCCACAGAAAAATAAGGTAGATTACAACGTCTTAGCGCATCTGAGGAAGCTACCCTCGCAGCTCAGCATTCTTGACGCCCTTTTACTATCAAAAGAGGCGAGAGATTCGTTAATCAAGGCACTACAGGAGCCGGGGCAATTCCAAGCTTTCCTGGCCGAAGAAAAAATGAAGGATGAATTGGAGGAAGTGCACACGGCCGATGTCACTTTTGGCGATGAAGACCTTCTCCTAGGAACGTGCGAACACAATCTCCCCCTTTACGTCTCGGGATACTGCCACGATATAAAGATAAGCAAAATCCTGATCGACAGGGATCCTCCGTTAATCTCCTCAATGTGCGGGTGTTAAAAGAAATCTGCATGAGCGTCCAGCACCTTGCTCGGGACAAGATCACCATCTCCGGGTTCGACTCCCAGTCATCAAGAACTCTTGGGTCTGTGATACTGACGCTACGCTTCGGGCTACTCGTCACGGACATTAAGTTCCACGTCATAGACGCCAAGACATGCTACAATGCTCTGCTCGGCCGACCATGGTTACACGAGTACAACATCATCCCTTCTACGAAACATCAGTATATGAAGTATTTTAAGGATGGTCTCGAATATACCGTGACGGGAGAACTGAACTCGTTCTCTGTGAACGAGGTCCGCAAATATGAAGATGCCAAATACTTCTTACCGGATTTCAAAGACACGGAGAGGTGTCACAAGCCGGAGAATAAAGCCAATGCCACCATTCCTGTCTTCGGGAGTGATACTGAAGAAGAGGAAGAGATGATTTATTCGGGTCCACCCCAACACAACAAGCCGGGACAGTCCGCTCCCATGTTGATATTTGGCAGCGATTCGGAAGATGAAGTCCACGCTATATTCTCTGCTCGACCTTCAATACAAACATCCGCTGATGAAGAGCAAAGCCTGCAAATCTCCATGGTTCCACTTAAACATCATAAAGAACTGGATGCGCTCAATACCTACACTGTAGAGGAGCTGTGGACGTTCTATGTCCCTCCCAGGCGAAAAGGCAATTCTATTATACCGCTCTGAGGAAACCAAAGTGGAGAAAGAAATATTATACAGAGGGCTTGAAGAGGCTACTAAAGCGCCAAAGGATATCCTTTAAACAGACCGCTCGGAAAGCCAAATTCTATGACAGGGCCTGGAACGTCCCCGGAACTCAACACAAGTTGCCTAGTGGGAGGATGGAAACAATCGTGCTTGGATACATTCGACCCAAGAAACAAAAGCTACTCCGCGATTGCTACGTCGTGCATGACTTCGATGAAGAAGCGGATGCACAATGGGAGGACGCTAATCCTGAACCAGTAAAAGTTCCTGATGCAAAAGTGCCCAGTCCGTCGTTCGAAGAACAAATGGACAAGCTTATAAGGGAAGCTGGCCAAAAAGTCAGAGACGACCACAACCGCGAAATGGCCATCTACGAGAAAGCCAAAACGCAACGCCTCCTCCAACAGGCTGTGAAAGATGAAAATGCCGCTCCCTGTCAACCTGTTATAAAAAAGGCTCGACGTAGAGGCAAAAACAAGTCGAAATGCGAAAAAGGCACTCGACAGCAACAAAGCGGGATTAATAAGCCACGCAAGCGGGAATCGAGCGGTCCAGATCTATCCCTCATGCAGAAAATGGGTCGAGTATACTCTTTTCCTCGGGACAAGACGAAGAAAATACTTGACCTCGCTCTGAAACATCAGATGCTTACACTGCCGGAGTCTAAACACCCCGAACAAGCAAGCGAAGTCTCTCACCCAGACTATTGCCCTTATCACCGAGTGATAGGGCACCCTCTCGAGGACTGCTTCACCTTTAAGAATTTGGTCGAAGATCAGTACCAGCTTGGCAAGCTCTCTCTGTCTAACAACTGGAGGGTAACGCCGCCACAGAAGCACGAACCCAAAGCCACGAAAGAAGAACCAGTTCCACTTTGGGCTTGGAAGCGAATTCGTACTTGTCATATGATAACGATATCAAAAGAAGAGCCCGAGAATATGGATGACCTTTCCTGGTGCTTCGAAAACAGCGACGATGAGGTGATCACAGAATTTCCACCAGCGCCAAAAGAGCTGGAAGATGGAATACATACCACTGCGGATAACCTCAAGAAAATTGATTTGGGGATGGCAAACGACCCGTGACCAATATTTGTCAGCGAGCTGCTATCTGAAGAAAGGGTGGCTACGTTAAAAGACCTGTTTATGCAGCATAAAAATTGCTTCGCATGGAACTATTCCGAAATGCCGGGACTAGATCCAGAAATTGCTGTGCTCAATTGGCGATATCCCCGGACGTCAAGCCATTCAAACAGGCACCAAGAACAATGCGGCTCGAGCTTGAGATGAGTATCAATGCCGAGGTCAAGAAGCTAATCGACTCTGGCTTTATCTAGGAGGTTCAATACCCTGAATGGATCGCCAACATCGTCCCGGTGATGAAGAAAAATGGGACGGTGCGCATATGTGTGGACTTCCGGGATCTCAATAAAGCTTGCCCGAAAGACGATTTCCCAGTGCCAGTCACCGAACTGATGATAGACAATACGTCCACTCATGAGGTTTTCTCCTTCATGGACGGCTCATCAGGGTATAATCAGATAAAGATGCATCCCGAAGACCAGAAGCACACCGCCTTCAGGACTCCTTTAGGTATATTTTGCTATAAGGTGATGCCCTTCGGTCTAAAGAACGCCGGTGCCACTTATCAGAGGGCCATGACGAAAATCTTTGATGACCTTATACACGAAATCGTCGAATGCTATATTGACGATCTCGTGGTTAAAAGCAAATCATACGAGGAACATCTCGAGCATCTGAAGACCGTATTTCAACGCCTTCGACAATACAACTTGAAGATGAACCCTCTCAAGTGCGCATTCGGAGTTTCCTCAGGCAAATTCCTAGGATTCATCGTCCGACACCGAGGTATCGAAATAGATCCGTCAAAGATCAAGACGATCATGGAAATGCCTCCGCCAAGGACTCTCAAACAATTGTGGTCCCTCCAAGAGAAGCTCGCGTATATACGGCGATTTATAGCCAACCTTTCAGGAAAGTGCCGTCCTTACAGCCACCTGATGAAGAAGGGAACCCCGTTCGTCTGGGATCATAAATGCCAAGACGCGCTGGACGAAATCAAGCAGTACCTCCAGAACCCGCCATTGTTGGCTGCTCCGGTCAAGGGAAAGCCCCTCATTCTTTATACAACCGCCCTCGAAGGTTCCTTAGGCGCATTATGGGCGCAAGAGAACAACCAAGGGAAGGAAAGAGCACTCTACTACTTAAGTTGAGTTCTACTAGGGGCAGAAAGCAACTATTCCCCTATTGAAAAACACTGCCTGGCGTTGATCTTCGCGATAACAAACCTCAGGCACTATGCGTTGGCGCATGAGGTCCGTCTCATTTCAAAGGTGGACCCTCTTAAATATTTAATGTCAAAGGCCATATTGATGGGGCGACTCGCTAAATGGGCCCTGCTCTTGATGGAGTTCTCGATAACGTATCAACCTCTCAAGGAAGTGAAAGGCCAGGCCATCGCCGACTTCCTCGCTGAGCATCCGATACCCGCCGATTCTCCTTTGAATTGAGATCTTCCAGACGAACATGCGTTTGATGCGATCGACGGTGGTGATACCCGATGGGAGCTTTATTTCGATGGAGCATCTTCCGTGAAGAAGCGCAAACAAAGTACCCCTATAATCAAATCGGGGGTAGGACTCATCTTTGTAACTCCACAAAGAGAGATAATGCGCTTTGCTTTCTCCCTTACAGAGCCGAGGACAAACAATGAAGCCGAATACAAAGCTTTGATAGCAGGCCTCGAGATCGCCATCAACATGGGAATTGAAAACCTCCTCATATACGGAGACTCCCAACTGGTCGTTAGTCAAGTAAACGGCGACTACCAAACATGCAAACCAGATCTGGTGAGGTACGGCGAAAAGGTGCAGCAACTGTTGACCCAAATTCCTTCCTATACTTTGGAAAACATACCGCGCGCGGAAAACAGCAAAGCGGACGCGTTGGCTAAACTCGCTAAAGAACTGGCTGATGAGAACCTCGATGATGTGAGAATCGTGGTACAGAGCCGTCAGGTACTTGCCCCAGTGGAAATATCTCCAGAATCGTCCGAAGAAAAGGGAGCGACTGAGCAAATAGCTATGCAAATAAAAGACCGGGAAAAGGCTGAGGATTAAAGGGAAGTCTTTATAGACTACTTCAAATATCGTCGAACGCCCGAAGATGCGTCCTCAAGACATCAGCTTATGAAACGAGCTCTGTCTTTTGCCTTCGTCATTGATACTCTGTACAAGAGGTCATTTGATTCTCTGTGGTTGAGATGTCTGGGACCTGAAGAGGTAAAAAGAGTCGTTCAGGAAGTTCACGACGGACTCTGCGGTTCTCACCAAGCAGGCCCAAAGATGAAGTTGAAGATCAAACGGATGGGCTACTACTGGCCCACGATGATTCAGGACTGCCTCGAATATGCGAAACAATGCCACTCATGCTAAATTCATGGGGACTTCATCCACCAGCATCCAAACCCACTCCATCCAACGGTAGCTAGCTGGCCATTCGAAATGTTGGGAACTGACATAGTCGGCCCTATCGAACCAGCATCGTCCAGGGGACATCGTTTCATCCTGGCGACGACTGACTACTTCTCCAAATGGGCAGAAGCAGTACCATTGAGAGGAGTGAAGACGGAGAATATCCTCCATTTCTTCAAGACGCACGTCATATATCGGTTTGGAACCCCACGACGGATCATCTTCGATAACGGGCCAGCTTACAGAAGCCACAAGATCAGTCGCTTCGCGCAACAACACAATATAGACTGGAGATATTCCTCAGTTTATAATCCGCGAGCTAATGGTCTAGCGGAAGCCTTCAACAAGACCTTGACAAGGCTCATGAAGAAAACGGTGTCCCGAAATAAGAAGGACTGGCACGAGAGGCTGCAAGAGGCTCTTTGGGCGTATCGAACTACATTCAAGACAGCCACGAACACAACGCCATATGCGTTGGTATTCGGTACAGAAGCAGTACTCCCCCTCAAGATAGAGTTACCCTCTCTACGAGTGGCAGTCCACTACGAGCTGACAGACGAAGAAAATGCTCACCTTCGGCTTGAGGAGCTTAATGCCCTTGATGAAACCCGGCTCATGGCGCAACAAAATCTGGAGGCCTATAAAGCAAAGATGACGCGCTCATATGAAAGATTGACCCGGCCGAGGACATTCCGCCAAGGCGAACTCGTGCTAGTGGTCAAAAGGCCTATGATCCCTAATCGTACCAAGCAGGGAAAATTCGAGCTAAACTATGAAGGCCCGTACATAATAGACAAGGTCTACCAGGGTGGAGCCTATCTGCTCATGGATATGCACGGTGAAAGGCCTTTCAGGCCAATAAATGGTCGCTTCCTAAAGAAATACTACGCTTAATGAGTTACCGCCTAGGTCAATGATAGATGACGACGACTATGTCCGCTCGCTATCTTCCTAAGCCCAAACTCTATGAGTAGTGGCCAGCCTTCTCCTAATGACGGACCAAAATGTTCTTAAACTAATGACGGACCGAAACGTTCTTAAACTAATGACGGACCGAAACGTCCTTAAACTAATGACGGACCGAAACGTCCTTAAACTACTACCGCAGCATCCTTAGGCTGACGAGATGAATAAAAAAAAGGAAGAAAAAAAATAATAAAAAATAATAATAATAAACGGTATGTCCATAAGCAAAATGGGCACGGATGAAAACCCGAAAGGGCTCCGTGAGTAAAAACAGCAGGGCTACCGGCGAGTGTTCATGAAATCCCGAAAGGGCGCGACCTCGTAAAAAAAAGAATAAAAAAACGGTACGTCCATAAGCAAAATGGGCACGGATGAAAACCCGAAAGGGCTCCGTGAGTAAAAACAGCAGGACTACTGGCGAGTGTCTGTGAAAACCCGAAAGGGCGCAACCTCATTAAAAGACACTTACAGGGTCCTCTCGACCTTGTAAGGAGAGACCACCCGTGTAGGATCCTTACGACTCACAAGGGAGCAACACACTTAGGAATCCCCATGATTCCTAAGGAGAAAATACACTTGCGAGATCCTCACGACTCGTAAGGAGAATTCTCTTATGGGACCCTCACGGCTCATAAGATTTGAAAGTCTTAAGTTACAGAGACCTAAACCTGTGCTTAAGCAACCTCCACAACCTTCGATTTTGCCCTACAAGTGGTTCAATACTGACCCTTGTATACAATCCACGGGCGTGAATAAACATTTTCCTAACCAAGTCCCACCCATGACTGGGGATATGTACGCATGATGAACAACCCTTATAAGTCCTCTCGACTTACAAGGAGAAAACCCTCTTGTAGGATCCTTACGACTTACAGAGAAACATACACTTAGGAATCCTCACGATTCCTAAGGAGAAAATACACCTACAAGATCCTCACGACTTGTAAGGAGAAATACCTTTGTGAGACCCTTACGGCTCATGAAGTTAAAAGCCTTAGTCGACAGGACCTTAACCCTGTTCGCTAAGCCACCTTTGTTCGACATCGACAGAGGCAAATGATGATTCGCTCCTGGCAATATCCCAGTTGTAGCGGTGCTGATGCCGAAATCGGTGTCTAATTTCAGGTTTATGGCGAAAAGCCAGTAGGCCGCACATGCATACGAAATAGCCGAAATGATGGGGCAACTTGCAATAAAAAAAGCGGCAAGTAAAAACGTATGCACACAAAATAGCCAAAATGATTGGGCAACTCGCAATAAAAGGCAGCGAGTAAAAATAAAATAAATAGCCGAAATGATTGGGCACCGCGAAAAATAGCCGAAATGATTGGGCAATCGCGACCTTCGCGATATAAAAGCTGAAATGATAGAGCATCGCGGAAATAAAACAATAAGAATGAATGAAACTTTTGCCCTACAGTTGAGATCACATCGATCCCTGTATACAATCCAAGGGCACAAACAAGGAGGGAACCACACCTTCCCAATAGGCTCCGTCAGAAAGCTAAGCCAAATCTCGACGGTTCACCAACAGCCTAGAGACAACCGCGACATTCGTCTCAATACAGCAGACGCAGTGCCAGCAAACGAAGCGAAGATCATATTCCTAGCTTCACGGTTTTGACAGTAACTTATATAAAACCTGAAAGACCACCACAGATCAGTTCAACCCCAGGGAAACCAGTGTCCCTGGTAAATACCTCAACTCAGGGAAACAAGCATCCTTGATGAGAGCCTCCTGATTCGCGTCGGCTCGCAGAGAAACCAGTGTCTCCGCGAGAAATTCCCGATTCATCTCATCCCCGAAGAAACCAGTGTCTTCGGCAAAATCCTTCGACTCAGGGAAACCAGTGTCCTTGACGAGAAAATCCTGATTCGCGTCGGCCCGCAGAGAAACTAGCGTCTCCGCGAGAAATTCTCGATTCGTTTCCACCCCTAAGGAAAAAAGTGTCCTTGGCAAACTGCTCAACTCAGGGAAACTAGCGTCCTTGATGAAAGCCTCCTGATTCGCGTCGGCCCGCAGAGAAACCAGTGTGTCCGCGAGAAATTCCCGATTCGTTTCAACCCCGAAGAAACCAGTGTCTTCGGCAAAATCCTTTGACTCAGGGAAACCAGTGTCCTTGACGAGAAAATCCTGATTCGCGTCGACCCGCAGAGAAACTAGCGTCTCCGCAAGAAATTCTCGATTCGTTTCAACCCCTAGGGAAACAAGTGTCCTTGGCAAACTCCTCAACTCAGGGAAACTAGCGTCCTTGATGAGAGCCTCCTGATTCGCGTCGGCTCCCAGAGAAACCAGTGTCTCCGTGAGAAATTCCCGATTCGTTTCAACCCCGATGAAACCAGTGTCTTCGGCAAAATCCTTCGACTCAGGGAAACCAGTGTCCTTGACGAAAAAATCCTGATTCGCGTCGGCCCGCAGAGAAACTAGCGTCTCCGCGAGAAATTCTCGATTCGTTTTAACCCCCAGGGAAACAAGTGTCCTTGGCAAACTCCTCAACTCAGGGAAATTGGCGTCCTTAATGAGAGCCTCCTAATTCGCGTCGGCTCGCAAAGAAACCAGTGTCTCTACGAGAAATTCCCGATTCGTCTCAACCCTGAAGAAACTAGTGTCTTCGGCAAAATCCTCCGACTCAGGGAAACCAATGTCTCCGCGAGAAATTCCCGACTCGTCTCAACTTGCAAGATAAAGTCTTAGGCAGCAGGGATTAAAAAACTTGTTTTCTGAGCACTGGGACCCTGCAAGTCGGTCTAAAACAGTCTCTTGCATACTATTCACAGGTCTCACTCTCCAAAATCGAATCTCGACAAGGAGGGAAACAACCGCTTACGGGTCCTCTCGACTCGTAAAAGGGAAAATTCTCTTATAAGATCCTTACGACTTATAAGAGAAAACGCACTTAGGAATCCTTACGATTCCTAAGGAGAAAATCCACCTACGAGATCCTCTCGATCCGTAGGGAGAAAAATCTCTATGAGACCCTCACGGCTCATAGAGTTGAAAAGTCTTAGGCGGTAGATCTGAACCTGTGTCCTAAGCCATCGCTATTTCTTGAGGAAAAAAAACTAAGATGTTTACTCTATTATCTGTCAACCGTGTTTATTAAGACAGTACGTTGATAATAAGAGAAAGAGAGAAAGCAAAAGAGCATACAAGACATTGCAAAGAAAAAGTGTGTATCTTTATTTATTAATTCAATCAAGTACAAGGTCAATCGTACAAAAAAATAAAGAATGGATACATCTTATTTGAAAAAGAAAATTTTACAAGTATATTGATACAAAGGCAGCTACTGGGAAGGAAGCGTCTTAAATAGCCCTATCAGTTGTTCGCACACTTCCTTCCATGCCTTTTCCTGATCGGCCACCACAGCCAGTTCGGCCTCCACTTGAGCCCGCTGCTGCATGAAGGATGCAAGCTGCTCCCCAACGACCTGCTGAGCTGCTTCGCGGCCTTGGGCATCACGCTCGGCGGCATCAAGCTTCCGCTTCAGTGCTAGCCCATTAGAGATACGTCCCAGAAGGCCCTCGAAGACAGCCTTCACCTCGGCAGTGTTCGCCTCAACTTCAGCACGTAGGCGAGCAGTTTTGCTTGAAGACTCCTGACATTCCTTCAGCCTTAAAGCTGCTTCTTGTTCCAAATGGTGGAAATAAGAAGTGCTTTGCTCGAGCCATGCTGCCCGTTGAGTACTCACGGCCAAAATCTCAGGGGCAGGACGCATCGACTCCAGCTGATGCAGGCAGGCCTCGATTTCCCTGCAGTGATTAACCCAAGATTCAACGACGCCTTCGTTATGAAAATTTACAAGCGCCGCCAGCATTGGGTTAACCTCCACAGCGAAATCTGCGGCAGATGGGAAAGCGTCTGCGTTAAGCTCTTCGATGTACCCGCTCAACATGCCCAAACTCATCACGGCACCCTTTGAAGATGGACGTTTCAGGAAGGGGCTTGCCGGCGTTAGGATGCGAGACTCAAGAAGGACCGGAACCAGAACGATAGCTGCAAAACAAAACACAGTCAAATGACGGTTTAAGAGATGTAGAAGTGTAACGTTTTGAAAATCGTTTCGGTGAAATTTCGAAAAAATCGGTAAAATAAGGGGGTTTTCTGTAAAAAGTCAAAATACAAATATCTTATTATAAAAATTAAATATACATATTCTATCTATGTAATTGCTATTATTTGGTGTTTATTGAGCCGCTGGTGAAATTTCAAATTTTCTGAAAAAAATATTATTTTATTATTATTTTAAGCCGTCACTAATACATTTAATTAGGGAAAATTATAAATTGGAATGAGTTAAAACAAATTTTGTGCATCATAAAACATTAAATAAAATTTTATCATGTGGTTTTTGGAACGAAATCATTTGCCAAAACGGTTTAGAAATTATTGAAGAAAAAAGGCTTTTTTTTAGCGTAAATGGATGTTTGGGGTATTGTATTTATCATTTTTCATCACCCCACACCCGTACCCACACCCACACACCCCCATTCACTTCTCCCCATGGCTGACTTCAGCAGCCACCATCTTTTTCCCCACTTGAATTTCAAAGGAAATGAAATGAAAGAAAAGAAAAGAAAATGGATAAATTAGTTAGACTTTTGACTTTGCTTTGACCTTGACTTTCTCCCCCCCACTTTCTCTACCTCCCTCTCTCTCCTCTCCCCCTCCCATTCCAGCCGACCCCCCCTCTCCTACTGCAGCAACAGCCGCCCCCATTTCCCTTCTCTTTTCTCTTCAAAACTTCATCAAAAATTGCCCCAAAATCCATCAAAAAAATCCCAAAACCCAAATCCGACTCCTACCCATTTTAGCTTAGCCCGTATAGCATGGATCCTTGTGAAAAGAGAGCATTTTGGAGGGCCATGGATGCTTGTGGATCTTCAAATGTTTTTGGGTATAATTCTAAACTTTTTGCTTAGTTTGTTACTTAATTTCTTAAAGCTAAGTTAATTAAGTGTTAATTTGGGTTATGTGAGTTTAATTGCATGATTAAAGATTTCAAGTTAGGGTTTGTTGTGGAAATGAGTTGTGTTTGATTGTGTATGGTTTAGTGAGGTGGATTAACATATTTAGTTTTGTAGAAAACTAATCTAGTTGTTAATTACAAGTTGTTACTTGAAAAATGTCCAAATTAAGCTTTTTGTTGCAAACTAGTTTTTTTGATTTAATTCGAAATATGAGATTAAAAATATGGTTAGGGTTTTTATCATATTATTAACTTTATTAAGTGTAGTTTAACACTTTAGTTCATGGAAATCCAACCTAAATTGTAGTTGTGCATTTTTGCTATGAAATTGTTAAAAAGGGTATTTTGTAAACTAGAATATTAGGGTTTTTGGAATTTAATGAGATTAAATTCCGGGAATTGTTTCTATGACTTATTTAAGATATTTAATAAGTATATTGGCCACTACATTCATTTAAACATCATGTTTTGTACAAAAACGTCGAATTGTGCTTGCTAGATTTTCGGAAAAACGACTTTTTAAGTGAAATTGGGGTTTTTGGGAATTGTAAGCTATTTTATATTATAATTAGTGCTTGTAATTGTGCAAATGAGTGTGATTGGATTTTTCTCGATGGTTTGACGTTTGTACAACGACATCGAGGGTTGGTTTGACTATTCTTGCATACGTAGGCGATAGGTTTGGACCTACGCGTGATACGCGTGCCGATTTGATTTTCGTATGCCGTTTCGATTTCGAATTTAGTTTTAATGCGATACGGTGCGTTATGATATGTAGGTACCCCATGTGGACTTCGAGACGACAAGCAAGCGCGTGGCGACGTCGGCACCGGCTAGCGAGGACCAGGTGAGTAGATTTATATCTACGGGGAGAAGTCGGGTGGATGGCGTATAGCACCCCCGCAGTCCGTAGTGATGTATACGGATGCGTATACACACCAACAATTTATGATATGTTGTTAGCATTTATTATTGATGATTTTAGATGGATATTGGTGTTGGATTGGTGCATGGTTACGAAACCTTAGGTAGTGGGTGCACTACACTTACACATACACACATATACATACTTGCATACATTCCTTATTTCATATGTGCGTGTATGGGAATATATATTTATGTGTTCACATGGGTATGGGACTATGTGTTCATATACTGGATTTGAGGATAGTATTTGGAATTTGAGATTGGGCTTGAGGCCAGGAGATCGGTGACGTGATTTGGTTCGTATTGAGATACGACATGATGTTTTAGCGGGTCTTCTGACGTAGTAATTCTTACACCCGCATGCTTACATAGATGGCATCAATATTGTACTAGACGTAGGACATTATTCCGGATCATGATATTTGATAAAGAAGATACCAAATGAATAGTGTGATTGATGTGACTTTGACCCGTACCCAGATTTAGGGATGCCGTACGACGGATTTACGTACGAGCTATATATTGATGATTGATCTGCATTCTTGACTTGGGATGTCTGATTATAGATATGGTATCGGATATGATATTATTGAGGCGGGATCACCGACTAATATATATACAGGTATGTATATACATCGATTCAGATGTTAGGCGGTTTCCTTACCTGTAGTCCAGCTGGTTAGCTTAGCCCTTTAGTTTAGTTTAGTTGTTAGATTAGATTCGATTCTTACCTATTTCAAAAACTAACGAATCGTGGGTATTTTAAAAGACAGCCCAAGGGATCCTAAGGATATTTCAAAAGACGTATCTTTTCATAAAAACACCGTAGCCCCTATTTTCAAAACCCCATGATTCATGTTATTTCAAAAGGCACCATTTGTAGGACTTATATTAGGTTAATGCAGATTAGTTATAGTTGCGTCTAGTATTCAGCTCCCGCTCTTTATTGTGGTTCGCTTCGCATCGCATGCTTATATTATGTTTCATACTCCATTATTGATATCATGCTGTTAGGACACCAGCACCATTACCGATGATGCGTATGTACCACGTACACTTACTTGCCGGCTCACACACATCTTAATCGGTAATTGTCATGCCACGTACACTTTAGAAATACTATTGCATTGACATAGGTTGTTAGCTAATAATTTAGACATGACATTAGTGTACTCGCCTTATATGCTAGATTAGACATTGTAGATATTACTTGTTACTTCATGCATGTTAATATTCATTGTTATGCCGCATTCATGGATTTTTATGCCGATATGCACTGTTTACATGCTATTGAGGATTGGATTCGGATTTCTATGAGATTTTCTGGTTTTGGGGGAAAACCGCAAAACTTATATAAGCTTCTTTCTCTCTTTAAAATAAAAAGTGCGGATTTCCCATGATGTATGAGTCGTCCACCATGAGTTTGCTGATGGATTTCGAGACCCGATTCGAGGAGGCGGATGAACCGTTTCGGGTACATGGTGGACCCGGTAAGGTACCCCGGGGCAAGAAGCGCGTGATGATGACGATGTGAGCCTGGCAGGGGAGCACTACCTACCGGTGATTTTACCCGACGCGTCGGATATCCGGAGGATACCGTCGTGGTCTTGAGATGGATGGTAGGGGCCGGTCTGGACTGACGGCGCTCTAGATATTGTGATTGAGACATTGAGATTTCGAGATATTGAGGTACAGAGACTGTGATACAGAGATATCGAGATATTGGGATTACGTTTTGTGCCGATGCTAGGCACTGTTTTATGCTGATTTCATTATGATACCTCATTTTAAAAATACAAAGGAAATCTCACTAAATTATGAAAACAGTTCTTCATTTACATGTATTCTGTTTTCATGCATTCATACATCATTCATATGATATATTGCTACCTGAGGCACTGACACGGGCACATGAGATTACACTCGGGTTAGATATTTACCCTAGCCTTGTTATAGGCTGCATGTTATATACTTTTTTGAGGATATATTATGATCGTATGACCTAGGATTGCGTCATACATGCGATTTCTGTGCGTAGATGTTTTTCTATTCACGGGTTGGCAACTCACCCCCGTTGTGCCCCAGTTTCTTGCAGGTTTGCCGTACAGGTTTCATTACGGCTTTGCGGGCTCAGTTTCATTCGGGTGACTTGTCAGTAGGTGGGTTTTTCTTGTATCGTACCCATCCTATTACCTTGTATAATATTATTCCGTTGTATCTAGTAAATTCCATCAACCAAACATGTATTTATTTTGAGATAGAGACCAGTGATGTTATTCCTTCGACCTTAGAGTCGCGCGTTATTTTTCTGCGGTTTTCTTGTGGATTTGAGTTTCCTTTTGAATTTTGATCCTCGCCGTTGGCGTTGTATATTATATTGCTTGTGTGGTTGTGACCGTCGATTGACGAAGAGCTAGCTCCCGCTTGGGGATGCCTTTTTATTGATTTCGTATACTTTTCATGTTGTATCCCGTTTGGGAGCCAGTTTTTACAAAGGAGATTCTGCCGAAATTTTTAGTAAATTTTGATGTTCTTAAAAACCGCATAATTCGGCTTATGCTATTAAAACTACTTGTTTTAAATTGGTTTTCCTTCACTCTACTTCTTTTCTTGGTTTGGATTTCTGGGTTTTCGGTTTACTTAGATTACGTACGCCTCGAGACGTTTCGTAGTTTAAGTGCCGGTCATGTTCCGTACTTTCGGGACGTGACAAAGTTGGTATTAGAGCGTTAGGTTTTAACCTTCGGAGCGTAGGATGACCCTTGGTTGATGGAATAGGTGACTAAAGTAGAGTGACGTACCGTTGGTATGTTCCGCGGCATATTTACGACACGCCACTCCACTTATGAAGCCTTAGGATGTACATTTCCTTGTTCAGTATTATATTCCTTCCTGATCTAGCCTCATCGGTACCAGTTTGGTTTTGCTGCTACGGTTACGGGAAGGGAGAGCTACGGCTAGAGTTGCGGTCAGCACAAGCTCGTCACGAACGAGGACTGACCAGGGCGAAATTCCGGCGACACACGATTGCAGAGATGTGTCTTTTTACTGTGTTTCCGCGCCACGAGCGTTTAGCGGATCGCCTTTATGAGGTTACTCGGAGGTGCTGATCGACACTAGAGAATTGAGCTAATGATGGAGGCCAGCCAGATTTTGATGACCGTTGGTGTGTTGCTTACTCCTGATGATTGAGGCACGGTTCAGCATGCAGACGAGTGAGCCAGTTATTGCTGCGAACGACGAGATATCGCCCCAGATGTTGGAGCTATTGCAGTATAAGTTGTACTAAGAGATGATAGAAGGTCGCTAGTCATCGAGGATGAATGACTAGGACATGTGGATCGTTCGCCTACCCCGATGCGAGGTCATCAGATAGATTGATTCCAGCTAAAGACGACTTCACGCGGATACGTTGGGAGTCGACAGAGACGATCGAATGTCAGAAACCTATTATTCCAAGTTTAAGATAGTCGGAAAGACATGCAGGCAATTCTATGGTCCCTCTAGAAGAATGAAACCCTAACTCGACTTAATGACCGTGTGAAAGCCTTTGAACCTTAGAGTTTGCGGCAGTTCTGCGGCGCCATTAGTGAGGCTTGGGTTTGCCCTTCTACGGCTGGACCACCGATGCTGTGGTATGTACTCGATACTATTAAACTGTACCCAAGATGTTGAGCTCTTGGGGGATTATGAGGTTTTGACGAATCGATTGGATGGCTCGACTTAATTCGGATGCTAGGTGGTGAGATGCATTCTTGGGAGACTCCAGATACGAGGATAGTCGTTGGAGCTCAGTCCATGCGGCCGCGACGAGACGAGTCCAAAGCAGACGACATTAGAGAAAAGTGGAGTAAGAGGTTTGTACCAGATCTAGATGAGATGACGTTCCACTCCACCGACATCAGAGATGCGATGCGCATGCCGAGGCATGGTACTTGGACTTACCTTCCAGAAGGAGTCGCGATGAGTATGCAGTCGTTCCAGAGCAAGATGCAGATATAGGAAAGGACAATGACTTCCGGACAGTTGGCAGAGACGAGGCATGGAATAGACCGTGAGCAGGATTCCTTCCAGGCCACTGATGCAATGATATTTGCACCCAGGATCAGATGTGTCACGTGCATTTAGAGAGCCAGAGGCCAACGCCAGTGATATGCTGCCTTGACAGGGCCGATGAGCCGATGGATTGTGAGATTAGTAATCCACGGAGAAGACTTGGACCTAGGAGTGGTCATGTTACGCACACCAGCAGGCCAGAGTTCATGATCATCGACGAGACATCCCACTAGTGACCACGGCAGTTGGCCCGAGATTCTTAGAGGATGCACTTGAGCGGTACTGTTCCGCCATTATTGATTTCGATGTTTTGGGTGATTTATTCGTATGATTTGATTTTGATGATTGAGGATTTACGATCTTTGCACAGTGTTGCACTTGATATCGTTTTCGTGCTTTAGTTTCACATGTTTGTGATTTTACGGTTTTAAACAGTTGAGTTGGTTTTGTGCGTATGCATGCACACGAATTGGTTCCTGCACTCTGTATAGTTATTATATGCTTGCAGTGTGCACTGGACTTCGATTTCGATTGTGATACTCGATATTTGTTTTGTGCACCTTGTGCACCTGATTGATTTTGCGCACGTTCGGTGCTTGATATTGGATTTCATGATTTCGTGCACGATGGATGCACCTGATTTGGATTTTCGCGCATGTTGGGCGCATGTTTTGAAGGGTGATTTTGGTGCACACCAGAGGCACTTAATTGAGAATTTTTCGTGCATGTCAAGTGCACCTGATTTTGCTGTCAGGCACACATGTTGCCTACGACAAATGTTTCGTGCACACCCGATGCACTTAGATGTTGTTTCTGTGCGCATGTATGGCACATTCATGGATTTTGATTTCCGTGCGCACCAGACGCACGTAGCATTCATGTGCATATTTTGGGATTGACTTCGTATAGAGCAGTACGTTTTTATGATATTGCTATGTGTTTTCGTACTGAGAAGGACTAGTCAGAGGACAGTACCTGAATATATTTTTGCATGCATTGATAGTTATTGAAGGGATTTCCAAAAAGCGAGCTATAGCCTCAGTATTTACCTACGTGTCTGATATGACACGAAATGTTTAAAACAAGGAGACCCTTCTAAATTGTTTTCAAAATGGCGGAACGTACATTTCAAACAAAGGTATATATGTATATAGTTATTTTCTTATGATAGACGTCCGCCACTGTGCAGTGTTATACGCGTTGCACAGCGACTTAAAGAGATTTGGCATGCATTTCCTTCAGATACTTACAGATATAGATTCGATATTTACATGTATAGTTTCGAGTTATGTCATATTGGTTTTGATTTGGATTTGGCATTGATGTCTTCTCCATGACTCCGATGATTGCGGGATGCTTGACGGAGTTTTGATTTGAGTTATATGCTCATTTTTCAAGCGCATGCGCTGCGCTACGATTTGTTTTATGTATTTACAATTTCGGAGCCTCGACGACTTGATGGGTTTTCTTAGATGTTTTAGTATTTGGGGGAGTTTGAATTTAAATTCGGGGACCGAATTTCTTTAAGGGGGGAAGATTGTAACGTTTTGAAAATCGTTTCGGTGAAATTTCGAAAAAATCGGTAAAATAAGGGGGTTTTCTGTAAAAAGTCAAAATACAAATATCTTATTATAAAAATTAAATATACATATTCTAGCTATGTAATTGCTATTATTTGGTGTTTATTGAGCCGCTGGTGAAATTTCAAATTTTCTGAAAAAAATATTATTTTATTATTATTTTAAGCCGTCACTAATACATTTAATTAGGGAAAATTATAAATTGGAATGAGTTAAAACAAATTTTGTGCATCATAAAACATTAAATAAAATTTTATCATGTGGTTTTTGGAACGAAATCATTTGCCAAAACGGTTTAGAAATTATTGAAGAAAAAAGGCTTTTTTTTAGCGTAAATGGATGTTTGGGGTATTGTATTTATCATTTTTCATCACCCCACACCCGTACCCACACCCACACACCCCCATTCACTTCTCCCCATGGCTGACTTCAGCAGCCACCATCTTTTTCCCCACTTGAATTTCAAAGGAAATGAAATGAAAGAAAAGAAAAGAAAATGGATAAATTAGTTAGACTTTTGACTTTGCTTTGACCTTGACTTTCTCCCCCCCACTTTCTCTACCTCCCTCTCTCTCCTCTCCCCCTCCCATTCCAGCCGACCCCCCCTCTCCTACTGCAGCAACAGCCGCCCCCATTTCCCTTCTCTTTTCTCTTCAAAACTTCATCAAAAATTGCCCCAAAATCCATCAAAAAAATCCCAAAACCCAAATCCGACTCCTACCCATTTTAGCTTAGCCCGTATAGCATGGATCCTTGTGAAAAGAGAGCATTTTGGAGGGCCATGGATGCTTGTGGATCTTCAAATGTTTTTGGGTATAATTCTAAACTTTTTGCTTAGTTTGTTACTTAATTTCTTAAAGCTAAGTTAATTAAGTGTTAATTTGGGTTATGTGAGTTTAATTGCATGATTAAAGATTTCAAGTTAGGGTTTGTTGTGGAAATGAGTTGTGTTTGATTGTGTATGGTTTAGTGAGGTGGATTAACATATTTAGTTTTGTAGAAAACTAATCTAGTTGTTAATTACAAGTTGTTACTTGAAAAATGTCCAAATTAAGCTTTTTGTTGCAAACTAGTTTTTTTGATTTAATTCGAAATATGAGATTAAAAATATGGTTAGGGTTTTTATCATAATATTAACTTTATTAAGTGTAGTTTAACACTTTAGTTCATGGAAATCCAACCTAAATTGTAGTTGTGCATTTTTGCTATGAAATTGTTAAAAAGGGTATTTTGTAAACTAGAATATTAGGGTTTTTGGAATTTAATGAGATTAAATTCCGGGAATTGTTTCTATGACTTATTTAAGATATTTAATAAGTATATTGGCCGCTACATTCATTTAAACATCATGTTTTGTACAAAAACGGCGAATTGTGCTTGCTAGATTTTCGGGAAAACGACTTTTTAAGTGAAATTGGGGTTTTTGGGAATTGTAAGCTATTTTATATTATAATTAATGCTTGTAATTGTGCAAATGAGTGTGATTGGATTTTTCTCGATGGTTTGACGTTTGTACATCGACATCGAGGGTTGGTTTGACTATTCTTGCATACGTAGGCGATAGGTTTGGACCTACACGTGATACGCGTGCCGATTTGATTTTCGTATGCCGTTTCGATTTCGAATTTAGTTTTAATGCGATACGGTGCGTTATGATATGTAGGTACCCCATGTGGACTTCGAGACGACAAGCAAGCGCGTGGCGACGTCGGCACCGGCTAGCGAGGACCAGGTGAGTAGATTTATATCTACGGGGAGAAGTCGGGTGGATGGCGTATAGCACCCCCGCAGTCCGTAGTGATGTATACGGATGCGTATACACACCAACAATTTATGATATGTTGTTAGCATTTATTATTGATGATTTTAGATGGATATTGGTGTTGGATTGGTGCATGGTTACGAAACCTTAGGTAGTGGGTGCACTACACTTACACATACACACATATACATACCTGCATACATTCCTTATTTCATATGTGCGTGTATGGGAATATATATTTATGTGTTCACATGGGTATGGGACTATGTGTTCATATACTGGATTTGAGGATAGTATTTGGAATTTGAGATGAGTCGATGAGATTGGGCTTGAGGCCAGGAGATCGGTGACGTGATTTGGTTCATATTGAGATACGACATGATGTTTTAGCGGGTCTTCTGACGTAGTAATTCTTACACCCGCATGCATACATAGATGGCATCAATATTGTACTATACGTAGGACATTATTCCGGATCATGATATTTGATAAAGAAGATACCAAATGAATAGTGTGATTGATGTGACTTTGACCCGTACCCAGATTTAGGGATGCCGTACGACGGATTTACGTACGAGCTATATATTGATGATTGATCCGCACTCTTGACTTGGGATGTCTGATTATAGATATGGTATCGGATATGATATTATTGAGGCGGGATCACCGACTAATATATATACAGGTATGTATATACATCGATTCAGATGTTAGGCGGTTTCCTTACCTGTAGTCCAGCTGGTTAGCTTAGCCCTTTCGTTTAGTTTAGTTGTTAGATTAGATTCGATTCTTACCTATTTCAAAAACTAATGAATCGTGGATATTTTAAAAGACAGCACAAGGGATCCTACGGATATTTCAAAAGACGTATCTTTTCATAAAAACACCGTAGCCCCTATTTTCAAAACCCCATGATTCATGTTATTTCAAAAGGCACCATTTGTAGGACTTATATTAGGTTAATGCAGATTAGTTATAGTTGCGTCTAGTATTCAGCTCCCGCTCTTTATTGTGGTTCGCTTCGCATCGCATGCTTATATTATGTTTCATACTCCATTATTGATATCATGCTGTTAGGACACCAGCACCATTACCGATGATGCGTATGTACCACGTACACTTACTTGCCGGCTCACACACATCTTAATCGGTAATTGTCATGCCACGTACACTTTAGAAATACTATTGCATTGACATAGGTTGTTAGCTAATAATTTAGACATGACATTAGTGTACTCGCCTTATATGCTAGATTAGACATTGTAGATATTACTTGTTACTTCATGCATGTTAATATTCATTGTTATGCCGCATTCATGGATTTTTATGCCGATATGCACTGTTTACATGCTATTGAGGATTGGATTCGGATTTCTATGAGATTTTCTGGTTTTGGGGGAAAACCGCAAAACTTATATAAGCTTCTTTCTCTCTTTAAAATAAAAAGTGCGGTTTTCCCATGATGTATGAGTCGTCCACCATGAGTTTGCTGATGGATTTCGAGACCCGATTCGAGGAGGCGGATGAACCGTTTCGGGTACATGGTGGACCCGGTAAGGTACCCCGGGGCAAGAAGCGCGTGATGATGACGATGTGAGCCTGGCAGGGGAGCACTACCTACCGGTGATTTTACCCGACGCGTCGGATATCCGGAGGATACCGTCGTGGTCTTGAGATGGATGGTAGGGGCCGGTCTGGACTGACGGCGCTCTAGATATTATGATTGAGACATTGAGATTTCGAGATATTGAGGTACAGAGACTGTGATACAGAGATATCGAGATATTGGGATTACGTTTTGTGCCGATGCTAGGCACTGTTTTATGCTGATTTCATTATGATACCTCATTTTAAAAATACAAAGGAAATCTCACTAAATTATGAAAACAGTTCTTCATTTACATGTATTCTGTTTTCATGCATTCATACATCATTCATATGATATATTGCTACCTGAGGCACTGACACGGGCACATGAGATTACACTCGGGTTAGATATTTACCCTAGCCTTGTTATAGGCTGCATGTTATATACTTTTTTGAGGATATATTATGATCGTATGACCTAGGATTGCGTCATACATGCGATTTCTGTGCGTAGATGTTTTTCTATTCACGGGTTGGCAACTCACCCCCGTTGTGCCCCAGTTTCTTGCAGGTTTGCCGTACAGGTTTCATTACGGCTTTGCGGGCTCAGTTTCATTCGGGTGACTTGTCAGTAGGTGGGTTTTTCTTGTATCGTACCCATCCTATTACCTTGTATAATATTATTCCGTTGTATCTAGTAAATTCCATCAACCAAACATGTATTTATTTTGAGATAGAGACCAGTGATGTTATTCCTTCGACCTTAGAGTCGCGCGTTATTTTTCTGCGGTTTTCTTATGGATTTGAGTTTCCTTTTGAATTTTGATCCTCGCCGTTGGCGTTGTATATTATATTGCTTGTGTGGTTGTGACCGTCGATTGACGAAGAGCTAGCTCCCGCTTGGGGATGCCTTTTTATTGATTTCGTATACTTTTCATGTTGTATCCCGTTTGGGAGCCAGTTTTTACAAAGGAGATTTTGCCGAAATTTTCAGTAAATTTTGATGTTCTTAAAAACCGCATAATTCGGCTTATGCTATTAAACTACTTGTTTTAAATTGGTTTTCCTTCACTCTACTTCTTTTCTTGGTTTGGATTTCTGGGTTTTAGGTTTACTTAGATTACGTACGCCTCGAGACGTTTCGTAGTTTAAGTGCCGGTCATGTTCCGTACTTTCGGGACGTGACAAGAAGAGTCATCAATAAGGAAATTTACTATACCAGCCACAGCAGACGATAAAGCCGGAAGGGCCGGTGGCGTGGCCGATCCTGCATCTCCTCCTTCGATTTGTAGCACTGCAATTAGGGCAAGGAAAAATCAGAAACAAGTCCATTGCTGGAAAGAGAAGGAGTATTAATTGTAAATTATGCTCACCGACGCCACTGGATGAAGCGAGCCCCAATGGGAAGGAGAAATATGGGCACAGCATCTGGTAGAGGTGATCAAAAAGCGCTCCTGCAAAGGCGTAATAATATGACATCAATACATAAATAGTGCAGAAAAGATGAAACCGATAAGGCACAAGACCATACCTTTTAACATTTGTGATGGCACGAGAGAAGGTACAGAGGTGGCCATTGTCAAGACAGTAGTTGACGGCGCCCCTTGAGCAGTGGAGCATCGGCACTGGCCGCACCTGCGTTAAAAAACAAAGATAATCTTGTCAAAAAGGATTGCGAGGTAAAAAGGGGACAGTAACTCGAGATTTACCTGATGAACCGCCGGCCGAAATAGAGGCGTCTCCCTCCTCCATCGATACGAGTCCACCTCCCGTGGCCTCGTCACCGGACTCAACCGGGGCTGTCGTTGTGCTCGTACGACCAGGAGATAGTGGAAGACCGTAGACGGGGAGAGCAATGATCAGAGCATTGCCAGACTCTTGAGAAAGAACGGCTGGCTCGTCCCCGGGAGTCACACCCATCTCACCCGCTACTCCTTCAGGCTCAGCGACTGCCGCTATCTCATCCGCCGTTGCCATGGGGTCGCTGGTCTCAGGCACCTCGACCGCTACTGCCCCAGGATTAGTTATGATGGTCGTCTCATTTGCCGCTACCTCGGGCTCAGCATCAACGACCCTTTCGGGTGCAGCTCCCTCAGCCCCCAACTCAGGCTCAGCAGCCCCAGCAACGTTGCCCACCATTGACTTGGGTTCGGCCGGTGCTTCTTCCTCTGGCTCCTTGGGTTCGACGGTTTCCGCCTCCCCTTCGGTTGGACTTGGCCCTGCAAGACAAAATATATAAGAACCGATAGGTTTACAATTCTTACAACGAAATCTTGAAAGGTACATTACCTGAAGTGGACTTATCATTAGCTTCCCGAACTGCACGCGCCATTTGTCTGCGTGCGGTAGATAGGCCGGCCGGGAGCTCTTCGGAGGGAGAACCAATGGGAATAATGGTGCTTGGACCCTCTCCCGCGGCTAAAGCAGCCCTGCGTGCCTTCGCCTCGCGCCTCAGCCGCTTTCTCTCCTCCCGAGCCGTTGAGACGGACCTCACCAAAGCCTCTTTCATTGAGACCTCTTCGTCCGTGAACAGGGATGCCTCCAAATTCTTCAAGGCATCCCTCGTCGACTTGTCGAGTTGAGGCTCTCACAGCAGCCCTGACAAGACTGGGACTTCAGTAGCGGGCCCGGGGAGAGTCCCCGCATCAGCTGGTGCAGCCCCTACAAAGAAACAAAGGAAGAAGGTTATGTTGGCCATCAAAAAAAAAGATAACAAATTTTTTTTGATAAGGCAAGACGTACCAACGCCCATTAAGGCACGCTTCTTCTCCTCCTCCTGGAAGGTTTTTAAAGAGGCAGCAATGGCTTCTTCGGTAGTGACACCTGTTTAAAAAATGGAGGAAAGTATTAGTCAAAAATAATGATAAAAATGCGATAAAATGACGAAGAACACAGCTAACGATTACCTGACTGAGCGAGTTTATTCAACATCGCTTCAAGCCTCGCTGATCGCTCTGAAGCCGTAATGGCGGCCGCCAGGTCGGTGTCTGCGGGATCTACCGAGAAGCCTTCATTGCTGCCATACTCGCTTATACCTTCGGTTAGAGGGGCCTGAGGCTCTAAACCGAGGATAGCGTCGAAGGAGAGGAGAGACTTCTTCTTCTTTTGCCCGCCAGCCCTGGGTGCACCCGGGATCGATTTTCGCTTTACGGGCACCTTGGGACGGCGGGTCCCGATATCCGCACCTATGCCTGACTCCGGCGACCACATTGACTGTCTCCCTTGGAGCACGGGGCGCCGGTGGCACATTCACCATAGCAGGCAGTGGCAATCCACGCGGGGGGCTCAGCACGCGTGGTCAATCAACTCCGGCGTCTTTCAGCGGCGGAATGACCGGGGTCCTTGGGTTCAAAGGAGCCTTACAATCACCGCCGGGAGGCGCACCCTTGCGGTCAACCAGCATGCGCTTCTCCATATGGATAACTGGACCCATGGCATGCGCGTACCAAGCCACGTACGCGTTGAGGACCTTGGGGACACAGCTCGGCTCGCTGATAAAGAAATAGGAGCCCGTGTTAAGCCGCATGAAATGGTGCATTGCGTTCCTTATCCCCTCTTGGCTGACCACGGGCTCTTCCAAGAACGCTTCCATCGGGATCCCCTGGTGATAGCTCGATTCTGAGCGAACCGGTGAGGGTTATACCTCATGAGGAGCGCCGTCTCATTCTGCCTAAACACCAGGTAGCCCGGCCGAATGGAGTAGAGATGGAGGATCTCCCGAGCCTTCAATATAGAAGCCCCGTCTTTAAAATCATCGCGCAGCGGCACTACTGACTTGGTGGTCTCTGAGCCTATGGTTATAACTTTATCCATAAAGGAAACCTTCGCTCCAACCAGGTGCGGACGAAGGAGCAGCCCCCTAGACTCCCGCGGAGATGCAACCACGATTGAAGCGCCGACCAACCGCATGACTCTTGGGAGTCTGCATTTCTCAAAAAATGGAGGAATCTTATGGGCGCCGAACACCCCGTGCACGTGCATTTCCATCCAGGAGGTGAAGTAGTGCATCGGGAAGTTAGCGGGCTGTACCCCAGGCTCACTAGAGTCTGCCGTTATGCTAAGTCCATTATAAAGATAAGCCAGCCCGGCAATTCCTACTGACAACTGCAAACCAGCCACCATCCGATGCGCTGGGTAGAAAACAGATGGCCGCATGTGGCGCGGATGCATGGGGAGCGCAAAGCTGAACAGCCACAAGCCCAGGATCCCTACAAAAAAGGTCTCTTCATCCATACCCGGGACGGAGATTTCTGAGAAAGGGACGACGGCGGCGCCAGGGAGATAAAAGTCCCTTTGATCATTCTCTGATATGGGTCGGCAGTCCAAGCTGAAGCCAAAAGGGTCATCGAGCTGGGCGAACTTCTCGCTCCGCTCCGATAGAAACTCCGGTCGAATGAAGCGGGCGATAAAATCTGTGAAACTGACTCACCGGACGCCCGATTCCAGATAGAGCCCTTCATAGATGTCCAACACCTTCACCAAGCCCGGATACTGGTGCTGAATAGCATTCTCCGGAGTCAAATCAAACACCAGTGGCTTGGTGGCAAAGACGTATTCGTCAGGAGGAAGCAACTCTTCGTAATGCTCCCCCCTCATCGGCAGACCCGAGATTTCTGCAAACTCCTCCAAGGAAATAGAGACCTCTCTGTCTGTCGTCAAGAAGGTGTGGGTGGGGATATTCCATTGCTCGATAAAAGCCTTAATCCACCACGTTGGAGGAGAGGGATACTCAAAGAGTGAGACGTAGGTAGCCGAATACAAACCAATTTTCGTCAAATGAGTCCTTTTCGCCGATAAGATGTACCGGGCCCACTGCAAATATCCGGCGGGCGGTCGAGGGATCAATCCAATATTATAGGCCTGTCCCCAAGGGCGTGCTTCACCCTGACAGATTCGCCTTCCCAAAATGTCTATTGCCGGAAGCGGCTGCACGGGAATGGCACCAATTGCATGCTAGAGGAGGTCATCCGAATTCCAATTTTTGACCTCCACGGCATACTTCACCGGGGGTTCATCCGCATAAGGGATCGAAACTATAGGCTCAGACGGCGTGGCGGAACTGAAACTTCAACGACCCTGGATGATCTCATTATACCACCTACCCCACAAGTGAAGGCTCGTATGCTCGGGGTCATGATCCTTAATGAAAGCGAGCACCACTCGGTCCACCGGTGCCTAGGGAAACCCTCCCTCCGAGCGAACAAACGGGAAAGACAAATTGGCAGACATGTTTCTTGCGGAGAGACAAAATTTAGCCGTCAGTGTTGTAATTCCAACGCTTGGCGTTTTAAAAATTCTTTTTTACCACATTGTAAGGCAGTGGGTAGGGGACCAAATGGGGACCCACAAAATCTGGATGACAGTGCATCATTTAATAAGACAGCCCCATCATTGGGTGAGACTGTTAATTAATGAAAAGATCCCCAAGAGAATATTCACATTAATGGGAAATCCATAGAGACAAGGAGAAAATCTCCTCTTTCAGAGCAAAGCTCTGTCACAGAGTGACATTTGTCAAACTCTTGTCTCAAGGGAATAAAATTTCCTTAAAAGAGCCTAGCTCTATAATAATGATGGAAAAATCCATCAAAAAGAAAACTTTAACTCCTAAAGATTAAAAATTTGGGATGTTAAAGATCCATGAAAACTTTTAGGAGTTCTCCATTTTCAGATCAAAAAAAAGATCTACATTTGATCCATGAGCAAAGCTCTGTTCATGGGTTAAAATCCATGAACAAGATCTCTGTAGATCTATAAATTTTTTAGAGCAAGGCTCTGTTAATAAAACCCCAAAGGGGTTTTCTTTAGATCAAAGATCTATAAGAGCAAGGCTCTGTTAATCAAATTTAATTTAATTTAATTTAATTTAAAATTTACCTAAGTTATTCTAAAAATCTAAACTTTGGAGTTCTTGGAAAGAAACAAGAGCAAGGCTCTAAAGTTCTTAAAAGAGCAGGGCTCTGGAAAATAAAATCTTGAAAATGGTAAAAATTTTCTGAGGGCCAGGGGTCCTATTTATAGGCGCTTGCGGCCCTTCAACTCCTGAGTTGATCCAACGGCCAGGATCTTGACACCGCTGCACTCACGTGCGCGCCACGTGAGCGCAACGGTGGGGGGCATTTGTTTCCCCCAATCAGAGCAAGGATCTGTTTGAATTTCAAAAATTCAAAATTTGAAGCAACGCTTCAAATCCCGTGCGCTGCGCGCAACGTGCCACGTGTCAGAAGTTGATACGTCAGGCGCAGCGCCCAAGGCCGCGCGCCCAATCAGTGCAAGGCTCTATTTATAACAAAAATTAAAGGAAGCAACGCTTCAGTTGCACAAGCGCTGCGCTGCGCGACACGTGTCAGCGCAGTTGCGCAAACGCTGCGCTGTGCGACACGTGTCAGCACAGTTGCGCAAGCGCAGTTGTGCAAGCGCTGCGCTGCACGATACGTGTCAGCGCAAACACAGTTGCGCTGCGCTGTGCGCTGCGCGACACGTGTCAGCGCAGTTGCGCTGCGCGATACGTGTCAGTGCAGTTGCGCAAGCGCAGTTGCTCTGCGCTCTGCGCTGCATGACATGTGTCATGCGCTGAGGCAATTGCGCCAAACAGAATTAAAATTCAGTAAGATCTTTCTGTTCTTATTAAAAGAAGAAGATTGTCTCCTGTAAAACAGAAGCCCTTGGATCAAAGATCCAACGGTGGGGAAAATTCCACAAATCACTCAGAGAATGATCTCTTTAACAAACTTTACAAATGTATGGGCACTATATAAAGACCCCCAGACCCCAACTCAAAACATCATCAACATTGTGAGAGATCAAGAACTTCAAAAAAACAGAGAGAACTCTGAACAAAATTCAAGAAAAAGGTAAAAAAAACCTTTATAAAATAGAAGAATTTCTTCTGAATAGATCATTGACCTAAGAACAAGATCAATGATTTTCAATAAAAAAAAAACAAATAATAATAGTGCCTTGCACTTTTTATGAACCATTGGTTCTGAAATCTTAAAGATTCTTTTCTTGAATCCAAAATTGGATCAAGTTATTGAAACAGTGCCTTGCACTTGCAAAACTGCACTGTTGCGCTCCTGGGTTGGCGCAAGCCACCAGAGAGCGCCACGTGTCAGCACCAGAACCATTTGCGCTAGGCGCTATTAAGATAGAGCATTGCTCTCTGAAATTGGCTCAACTTACCAGAGCGCGCCACGTGTCAGCAGCGCAACAGCGCAGCGCACTGGCACAGCGCACTGCGCTGTTGCGCTTGCGCTCACAAGAGCGTGGCACGTGTCACCTCCACATGCGCTTGCGCTCAATGATTGGCGCAAAGTTCCTGACAAGCCAATATCAGATAATTAATGCACTGCATTATTGAAAAGAAGGGCTAACAGGCCAAATAAAATGCAATACATTAAAAGGGCAGAGCCCAAACAAAATAGATGCTCTACATCATTTATAAAAGGGCAGAGCCCAAACAAAACAAAATGCAATGCATTATTAAAAAGGGGCAAAGCCCTAGCACAGGCCTAATAGGCAAAAAATAAATAAAAACGTTGAATATTCTCAACTGGACTTAGCCCAATCATGGCCGTAAGTCCTCAAATTAAATTGACTGAGCAAGATTGCTCTCCTAAATCAATTTACATCCGGTTCGAGGGTACATCTCCGAACTCCTCTGATTCCTATCGTTGTAATCCTTCAACGACGTCAGAGAGGTGACGGGTCCCGACAACCACACATCAACACGGACTGTGGGGTCTTTAAACCCACGGACTTATGCATCCTTAAACCAACGGACCGAAACGTCCTTAAACTACCTATGGACCACCATGTCCCTAAACTGAAAATGGATCTAGACGATCCCGTTAAGTAGATCTTAGTCTGGAAATTAGACTAACGTATCCTTAACGAACATTTAAGTTGATCTTAGTCTCAATATGGCTAACGTATCCTTAAACTAAAACACCAAACCCAAATCTAAGTAAATATGGATTTGGACTAATCCACGTCCTACGGGCGACGGCATAACTTAGTCTCCGTATAGAATCCACGGGCATCCACAAACAAAACAAACACACGACACGAAGTGAAATTCTGGAGAAGGAGAAAGTTGTTACCGCGATGCGGTAGCGTAATTAACTGCAGGGGCTTGCGCCTGCAGGGAAGAGCGTCCTCACAATCAAAAACTCCTCAAGCAAGGGGGAATCTGACGAAGTCTGCTACATCGGCCGCATCCGTCCAAACCTCCGATACACGGTGCCATAAATCAACTTGGCATCTTCGGAGAGGTGGACGGATAAAACCAAATAGCATCTGCCCCGAATTTCAGGCAAGACGTCCATGTCTTGGCCACCGTTCGGAGGGGAACAACCTCATTAGAGAAGTGTGATCTTTGGTTAGTGTTTCTTCAAGGTAGATCTTCTTAGAAAGTGAAGACTATAAGCAAGATGCCTCATTCACCTCATGGAGCCTCTCTAGAGTCCGGGTACTTGATGTGTTAGGTTTACCTAGCACCACATGAAGGGTTTGGAAGCATCACATGTACCAAAGATTAAATTTTTATGGTGCTAAGTGAACATACAAAGAATCATGCTAGAAAATTTAGGGTTCCATCACAAGTCCATCATCACAAGTAGGAAAAACTAGGGTTTTGAGAGTACAATCTTTGTAGCTCCCTACGCTAGACTCCTTGGCTACTTGAGGGTTGGAAAAAGTCCGCTTGAGCACCTCTAGGTCCACGATGATCCACCCGGAGTCCGCTTTGTCCAAGCTTGTAACTTCATAAGATCAAGAGAAGAAAATAGAAGCTAACACTCTTCACAAGTGGGCAAGACTAGTGTAGAATGGTGTTGTGGTTGCTTTTCTCACTTCAAAATCCTAACTTGATTACTCTTTTGCTTACTTGAAAGAACTAGAAAGCAAAAGAGAAATGAGGAAGAAGATGATGGCTTTCTAAGCTCAAGATAATGATAAGCTTGATTAGAAAATGAGAAAATGAAAATATATATATTTTCACTCTCTCATTCCAAATCATGGTTGTAAAATATCTTAGATATTTTATTTTGGAACAAAAATGAGCATAGAAAATAAATCATGGTTAACACAAAGGGTTAAAGAAAGAGTAAAGCATTAAACCATGAATCAATTTCTATTTTCATTTCTCTTTTCCAAAATTAATATCTATATATTTTACAAAGTGTGTGAGTCTTATATTGCCACCATCTAGTATATAATCAACCATGATAACATGATGTATGCATGTATGTGTGCATGCACATCCAATGTGCATGAATGAGAATGAATGAGAATGAGTGCATACATGCATGCATACAACATAAAAATAAGAAAGGATTTCAAGTGAGAAACTAATGGTTAAATGATAAATCAACACTTGATTTATCAACCCGGTCATATCACATACGACCCGACCAAAAGCAAGCCGCCCGATTAATATACGGTATCTCATACGCGCATTTTAACCGGATCCACACGCATATCGCATATGCGCACCACAACGTTTCGCCTGGACTAGGTAACTCCTTTATGGGACTCTAAGACTCGTCAATACGCCGGCAGTGGGTGATGATCATATCAAGCACCACCAAGCCGCAAGCGGTCAGCTAAACGTAAGGACCACCCGGGTATTGAGCGATCAGAAGAAAACAAGCGAACCTATTACAACTCCCGTCGAGCCAACCGGCAACACTACCGTACAGTCCCGTCTCTTCGTCAGATATGCTGCATATCGAGTCTAGGGATGGTAACGTCGACCCCCATAACTCAATAAGTCGTGCCGATGAAAGGTCTATAACAGATCGAGAAACTACTGATAACACTTATCAGCAAATCCCAACAGCCCTGGCCAGGGACTTACTGATATAGCCAGTCGAGCACAGCACAGCATCATCTCCCAATACCGGGAGAGACGAAACCCCTCCTATCGCTCATCGCCTTCGTGTGTCTCGGGACTGTACCCAACGGCCACCTGTTTGCACGACTCAGTAGAGCCGTGGTAGGGTGGTAATCAAAGTACAGTGGGAGAACACACAAGACTCTATGACGATCTCGGGTCTACAGACTAACCTGCATCAGTGTCACCTGAGAACTGCTATCCGACGATAGATATAATTCCATATAGGAGTTCTCGGCGAGTCTGTCCAGTGTACCCAGTCACCACTGAGCACCCGTATACGATCTCGATGTCAAACATCGATGAATGTGGGAACATCCATCACCCATCATATGGGTCTAGTATCATATACGCTAGTCTACTCTTGTATATCGATGCCCCGTCTCGATACACCCACGACTAGGGACATTCCATGATATGCTTATAAACTACAAATGTCCCACTAGTATGATCTCCATCATAATCACAGTAGTCAAGCCTATATCCTTAAGGCTTTATCAACATGTATGAATGAATAAAAGCATGATCAAATCAACATGTCAGATAAAGAAGAACCAGATAGCATACTATCATGTCGAGCAAGAATGCACACTGATTATATATATATATATATATATATATATATATACATGTATAAATACATCCACTATCACATAATGGCCTCTAGGGCATACATATATCCAACAATCTCCCACTTGCACTAAGGCCAGTTATTGGTTTATCTCATACCCAACATCTCAAAAAGTCGCTCATGCTGCGGTTGAGGGAGGGCCTTGGTGAGTGGATCCACGGCGTTATTCTTTGTGTCTACTCTCTTAATCTCGATCTCGCGGCGATCTACAATCTCCCGGATCAAATGAAAGCGCCTCATGATGTGTCTGGATCGCTGATGGGACCTGGGCTCCTTGGCCAACGCCATAGCCCTATTATTATCACAATACAATGGTATTGGATCAATAATGGTTGGAACTATTCCTAGCTCCGAGAAGAACTTCCTCATCCAGATGGCTTCCTTGGCGGCATCATTTGCAGCAATGTACTCAGCTTCCATCGTAGAGTCTGCAACGGTATCCTGTTTAGAACTCTTCCAACTTACCGCCCCTCCATTGAGGGTAAATACAAACCCTGAGATAGATTTGATGTCGTCCTTATCGCTCTGGAAGCTCGAATCGGTAAAGGCCTCCATTTGGAGATCTCCATTACCATACACCAAGAACAATTCTTTAGTCATTCGCAAGTACTTAAGAATGTTCTTCACAGCTATCCAGTGATTCTCCCCTGGGTTGGATTGATACCTGCTTACAACACTAAGTGCATAAGCTACATCTGGGCATGTACATAACATCGCATACATTATAGATCCTACTGCCGAAGCATAGGGTATAATGCTCATGCGAGCTCTCTCTTCATCGGTCTTTGGGCAAGAATCCTTGGAGAGAGCGACCCCATGGCAAGCGGGTAAGGCTCCCCGCTTGGAGTCTTCCATACTAAACCTTTTTAGGATGGTGTTAATGTACCTGGTTTGGGACAATCCCAATAACCTCTTGGATCTATCCCTATAGATCCTTATTCCCAGAAAGTATGTGGCATCACTCAGGTCTTTCATGGAGAACCATAGTGATAAGAAAGATTTGACCGACTGTAGCATAGGAATATCATTTCCTATCAGAAGAATGTCATCCACGTACAATACGAGGAATGTGACAGCTCTTCCTACAGCCTTCTTATAAACACAAGGTTCATCTGGATTTTTGATGAAATCAAACTCTTTGATAACATCATCGAAACAGATGTTCCAACTCCGTGATGCCTGCTTTAAGCCATATATGGATTTAAGCAATCTACATGCTTTCCCGCTGCTCCCACTGTCAATGAAGCCCTCCGGCTGATCCATATAAACGCATTCTTCTAAATCTCCATTTAGAAATGCCGTTTTAACGTCCATCTGCCAGATTTCATAGTCATAGTGAGCAGCAATAGCAAGTAGGATCCGAATGGATTTAAGCATAGCTACGGGTGAAAAAGTCTCGTCATAGTCCAAACCTGGTCTTTGACGAAAACCCTTCGCCACAAGTCTTGCCTTGTAGGTCTCTACCTGCCCATCTATACCAATCTTTCTTTTAAAGATCCATTTGCATCCCACAGGTTTTACCCCAGAGGGTACAACGTCCAAAGTCCAAACTTTGTTGGTGTACATAGACTCCATTTCGGATCTCATGGCATCCAGCCACTTCACAGAGTCTCCACTCGTGATAGCTTGCTAAAAACTGGTAGGATCATCATCCTCCATGATGAAGTCTTCTCTGTCACCAACAATGATGAAACCGTAGTACCTCTCCGGTGGGCGAGAAGTCCTACAAGACCTACGGAGTGGCCGAGGTTCCTCAGTTTCTATTGCAACAGCCGGTTCAACCAAGTCGTCATTTGCAGTTTGTGTCTCTAGAACCTCTTCTAGATCCACCACCTTGCCATCATCTTTATCTGTGAAAAACTCTTTTTCTAAGAATGTAGCATACTGAGAAACAAACACCTTTTGTTCCTCCTTGTGGTAGAATAGATATCCGTAAGAGTTCTTTGGATATCCCACAAAGTTACACATGACTGACCGTGTCTCGAGTTTGTCCGGATTCTTCTTTTTAACATAGGTTGGACAACCCCAAATCTTAATTCGTTTAAGAGATGGTTTCTTCCCATGCCATATCTCATATGGCATGGTAGACACGATTTTGGTTGGGACCCTGTTCAGTAGAAACGCTGCAGTCTCCAATGCATGCCCCTAAAATGAGATGGGTAACTCGGCATCACTCATCATGGAACGGACCATATCTAATAGGGTCCGATTCCGTCGTTCAGACACACCGTTGTGCTGTGGTATGTAAGGAGGAGTGAGCTGAGAGAGAATCCCATTCTCTTTTAGGAAGTTTGCAAATTCTGTACTGAGGTACTCCCCACCTCGATCTGATTGAAGCATCTTGATGCTCAAGCCGGTTTGTTTTTCTACTTCTTGTTTATATTCAGTGAATTTCTTGAAAGCTTTGGACTTGTGCTTTAATAAAAATACATGACCGAATCTTGAGAAATCGTCAGTGAACGTAATGAAGTATGAAAAACCGCCTCTAGCCTGTGTAGACATTGGCCCACATACATCACTATGTATGAGTCCTAGGAGCTCGGTAGCTCTTTCTCCGTGTCCGTTAAACGGAGTTTTAGTCATTTTACCCTTGATACAAGACTGGCAAGTCGCATAAGATTTATATTCAAAGGAGTTTAAATATCCATCTTTGTGTAACTTGTTTAGCCTTGTTTCGTTAATATGACCAAGTCTACAGTGCCAAAGAAAAGCTTCATTTATTTCTGAAAGTTTTCTTTTATTAGTGTGTTGTATGCTGAAAATTGTGTGTTGATTTAGGACGTATATCCCGTTATTAAGTGTACCATACCCAACCAACATTTGATTCAGGTGAATGTTCATAACATTGTTCTGCAATACAAAATTATATCCTTCATTGTCTAACAAAGAAACAGATATTATATTACAAAGCATACTTGGTACAAAAAAAAATCGGTTCAAAACCAATATGCACCCAGATGGCAACCCCAAGTGATACTCTCCCACTGCGACTGTATGTACATTGGAACAATTTCCAACGCGGAGAGTATTGTCACCTGTCTTCAAAACCTTGCTATTTCTCAGCCCCTGCATAGAATTGCAAATGTGAGAAACTGAACCGGTTTCTAATACCCACAAAGCAGAGTTTATTGAAAAACGGTTTTCTGTCACAAACACACCTGAAGCGGAAGCATCCCCATGCTTCTTCTTAAGATTCAAGTACTCGGTGCAGTTGCGCTTCCAATGTCCTATTTTGTGGCAATTAAAACATTTCCCTTTCCCCGATTCTCCAGCTTTGGACTTTTCCTTCCCCTTAACCTTTTTAACTCCACCCTTAGGATTGGTGGGCTTCTTCTTTTTCTTTCCCTTGGCCTTAGCCTTTGGGCTAGAAGAGGAAGACTGTCCAACAGTCATAACGGGAGTTTTCACTGATTTCAGTGTGCTCTCTGCACTCCTTAACATATTAAGGAGTTCAGGTAGTTCCTTCTCCATGTTGTGCATGTTGAAGTTAACTATGAATTGAGCAAAGGTGGAGGGGAGGGACTGCAGAATAATATCCGTATATTGTTCGTTTTCCATCGTCCATCCAAGGTCCTCAAGCTCTTCTATGAGAGCTATCATCTTCAGAACATGGTCTCCTACTGGTGTGCCGGGGGCCATTCGCATCTGAAACAATTTCTTTGATGCTTCGTATCGTAATACGCGGGATTGCTCTCCATACAACTCCTTTGTATGGAGGAATATGTCATGAATGTCCATATTCTCGTGCTGCTTTTGATGTGTGTTGTCCATCGATGCGAGCGTGAGGCATTTGGCCGTGGCACAGTTAGCGTCCCATGTCTTGAGGACTTCTTTGTCCGCAACTGATGATTTTGGACCTGGGACTGGCGGAGCTGGAGCCGTGAGGACATATGATACTTTATCATAAGTCAAGGCTATTTTCAGATTCCTCAGGCAATCTTTATAATTGGTCCCAATCAGTTTATTTTTATCTAGTAGAAGCTTGAGTCCAGTCATTAGTATCTGCCATTAAGAGAGAGAAAAGAATACACTCAGCGAAAGCTCTTGCAAAGATCAGATTGGTTATTATCTTGTCTAATCGAGATCTCCCACTGCTTTAATCAAGTTTTTCTTTCAAACCTTAAAAAGAAAACTAGCCAGGATTAATTACAGTCTACAACTTCGCTAACCGTTCAGCCAGGCTAGTGTCGGTACTTGAGGGAGGTTCCCCGTGCTTTCGCACGGACCTAATTAAAGTAAACCTCATTTTCCTAGAGGCGTAGCCCCGTTAACACCTTTCTAGACACCTAATGAGTTAGCTAATTGTAAACTGCAAAACTCTCCTGGGAGCAACTATTGCCCACAGTGGGATCGGGATCCAACCATCATATGGAAGGTATGCAATCTCATTGCAAATTTCAACACTTGAAATTCCCGATGTGATTTTTACCCCTAGCACTTATGACCTTAACTATGGTCAACAAATCATAAGCACCAGTCAAGTTCTACCCGTCATTTCTTGATTAATTAGACCCACCCATATGACCCTTAACTTTGGTCAACAAAGTCGCATGAATGTCCTAATTAATCTGCATCATATGCAGTGTAGGAAGACATCACTTAGCTACCGTACACTACGCCTTAACTATAGTCAACAAACGTAGCATGAATACTAAGTACTCTACTTCCTAAAATGACGGAGGGTTGTAGATGATTTTTAAGAAAATCTTTAACGCTTTGAACTTGATATCGTCGTAGAATCAAATGGTTTTCAAAAGGAGTGGCTTATGCTCCGCAGTTTTGAAAAGTAGCTTTTTCATAAATAGCCGAGTGGTTTTCAAATCCGATTCTACAATATCTTTTTAGGTTTATTTTCTTTACATTAATCATATTAATGTAATCCCATCATTTAAGTCCTTAAGCCAATCACAGAAAAGAAACGAAAATACAACGTACGCTTATGCCATCCGCATTCGCCGCAATGTTCCGTTATGAACCGTTAGGTTACTTAACTAACGGCATACCGGGACGGGACTAGCGCGGGTGTAAAACATAAGCAACGTCTACTATATATCTCATATATAATATATCATTCGTCTCAGATATCATAGAACACAGGCAGCAGAAACATATATATAATGTGGGATATACTAGGACGTCCGTATTTAGTATTTAGCCAACAATAGAAAATACGGATTCCATAGTCACGATGAATAGCCAAGCCCACACCCCTAGACCCCTATGAGAGAGGTAAGCGGCCCTACCAATCCTGGAGTTTAGGAGACCCGGTCTCGACTCCTCAAGATGGCCTCCCACTGAACCCCAGAACCCGGTCACTTGTGCTCCCCTCCTTGGGTCTATCCTAATGCGGAAAAGTAAATAATATACAACACTGGTGACAACAACCTCAACCCGGAAGTGCCCCAAATAAAAGAATATTACATTACATTTGAATTTTACATGAATGAAAAATAAAACTCTCATCTCACATAAAAAAACCCGGCTATTCAATCGCGACAATCCTGCACATCATATCTCAGCAACACATAATATCATATATCATCAACGTAAGTAAGTATGCGTACCCCAATTGTCGTTGATGTATAGCAAAGAAACCGGCGATATCGACATACTACACTTACGGTCACAGAAAAGAAAGTGTAAAACTACAATATTTGGAATCCACATTCTCTTTAGACATCATAAATGCGAAATATCACATACTTCGTATTTCATGCCTAACTAATGAATTCCACATATTGTATCACATTCCAGATAAATAGACAGTATTAAACATTTCGATCGAATAATCAAATACCCAAAATTTCCTAAAACTCAACACTTGAGCGGAGTTCAAAAATCCCGGAATGTGTCACAGTAGTAGTGGTCCAGCCGTAGAAGGGTCAAGCCAACGCCTCACATGTGGCACGCCGTACGGCCTCAAACCCTAAGGTTCAAAAGGCAGTTCAAGACGGTCACATAATCGAGTTAAGGTTTGTTGTCTTCTAGAGGGTCCACCACAAAACTTGCATACATTTCCGAAAGATTTAAACTCGAGAAAAGATTCAACACTTGAAAATTTTTTCGTGCCGGGAAAAAGTGAGTTAATGATATCCGTTCGAACTTTTTAATACTTTCTAAATTATCCGAAAAAGGCACGAGATTAAAATTCCGATCGAATCACCGAATCCAAAACCATCACCAGAATATGCAATACTTGTATCAGATTAAAAATACCCAAAAATATATACAAGCAGGTAGGAGTAACACTATATAAAAACGAGCCAATGATACCTCTGTACGGCCGCGGAGCCGCGGCGCAAGCAAGCTATGGCCACGGTTCCGCGGTGGCAAGTACTGTTCATTGCTTCGTTTTTCACAGTGGTGCTTAAATTTCCCTGCTGAATTTTTTACATATTTTTAATTCTGGAAAAACACAGGTTTGAAAAAATGTCCAGAGAGGGTTCTAAAAGTCCGTATTTTGGTTCGATCGGAATTTTAACTTTGCTAAAGCATCGCCTAAAGTTCTAGGTTGACTCTGATACCAATGTTAGGTTTACCTAGCACCTCATGAAGGGTTTGGAAGCATCACATGTACCAAAGATTAAATTTTTAAGGTGCTAAGTGAACATACAAAGAATCATGCTAGAAAATTTAGGGTTTCATCACAAGTCCATCATCACAAGTAGGAAAAACTAGGGTTTTGAGAGTACAACCTTTGTAGCTCCCTATGGTAGACTCCTTGGCTACTTGAGGGTTGGAAAAAGTCCGCTTGAGCTCCTCTAGGTCCACGATGATCCACCCGGAATCCGCTTTGTCCAAGCTTGTAACTTCACAAGATCAAGAGAAGAAAATGGAAGCTAACACTCTTCACAAGTGGGCAAGACTACTGTAGAATGGTGTTGTGGTTGCTTTTCTCACTTCAAAATTCTAACTTGATTACTCTTTTGCTTACTTGAAAGAACTAGAGAGCAAGAGAGAAATGAGGAAGAAGATGATGGCTTTCTAAGCTCAAGATAATGATAAGCTTGATTAGAAAATGAGAAAATGAAAATATATATATTTTCACTCTCTCATTCTAAACCATGGTTGTAAAATATCTTAGATATTTTATTTTAGAACAAAAATGAGTATAGAAAATAAATCATGGTTAACACAAAGGGTTAAAGAAAGAGTAAAGTATTAAACCATGAATCAATTTCTATTTTCATTTCTCTTTTCCAAAATTAATATCTATATATTTTATAAAGTGTGTGAGTCTTATATTGCCACCATCTAGTATATAATCAACTATGATAACATAATGTATGCATGTATGTGTGCATGCACATCCAATGTGCATGAATGAGAATGAATGAGAATGAGTGCATGCATGCATGCATACAACATAAAGATAAGAAAGGATTTCAAGTGAGAAACTAATGGTTAAATGATAAATCAACACTTGATTTATCAACCCGGTCATATCACATACGACCCGACCAAAAGCAAGCCGCCCGATTAATATACGGTATCTCATACACGCATTTTAACCGGGTCCACACACATATCGCATATGCGCACCACAACGTTTTGCCTGGACTAGGTAACTCCTTTGTGGGACTCTAAGACTTGTCAATACGCCGGCAGTGGGTGATGATCATATCAAGGACCCCCAAGCCGCAAGCAATCAGCTAAACGTAACGGCCACCCGGGTATTGAGCGATCAGAAGAAAACAAGCGAACCTGTTACGACTCCTGTCGAGCCAACCGGCAACACTACCGTACAGTCCGGTCTCTTCGTCAGATATGCTGCATATCGAGTCTAGGGATGGTAACGTCGACCCCAATAACTCAATAAGTCATGCCGATGAAAGGTCTATAACAGATCGAGAAACTACTGATAACACTTATCAGTAAATCCCAACAGCCCTGGCCAGGGACTTACCGATATAGCCAGCCGAGCACAGCACAGCATCAACTCCCAATACCGGGAGAGACGAAACCCCTCCTATCGCTCATCGCCTTCGTGTGTCTCGGGACTGTACCCAACGGCCACCTGTTTGCACGACTCAGTAGAGCCGTGGTAGGGTGGTAATCAAAGTACAGTGGGAGAACACACAAGACTCTATGACGATCTTGGGTCTACAGACTAACCTGCACCAGTGTCACCTGAGAACTGCTATCCGACGATAGATATAATTCCATATAGGAGTTCTCGGCGAGTCTGTCCAGTGTACCCAGTCACCACGACTAGGGATATTCCAGGATATGCTTATAAACTACAAATGTCCCACTAGTATGATCTCCATCATAATCACAGTAGTCAAGCCTATATCCTTAGGGCTTTATCAACATGTATGAATGAATAAAAACATGATCAAATCAACATGTCAGATAAAGAAGAACCAGATAGCATACTATCATGTCGAGCAAGAATGTACACTGAATATATATATATATATATATGTACATGTATAAATACGTCCACTATTACATAATGGCCTCTAGGGCATACATATATCCAACATGATGATCGTAGCGAAGGGACCTCAACTCGGAGCTAATGAAGCGAAGGAACGGACTACAAAGGTTGTAATCCCTATCTCTTAGAAGTAAAGTTGTTTACTTTGATATTTTGTTTGATTCTCTAGTTAAACTTCCTAGGTTTAAGGTTATCTTCAATGGCAAAATTTTAACTTGACATGGATGATGCCTCCCGAAACCTCACTGCCGTTGTAGGTAACCCAACATGCTCGTTGGCCTTCTTTTCGACAGGTATCTGGGTAGCCGTTACGTACAGCTAGTGCAGCTGACGTGCTCGTGGTTCAACCTACTGCCAGTGTATTGTCGAGTGTTTAAAGTCCCACACAGAGGATTTCCCTAGTTCATGCGAAATGATGTAATGGTAGTATTTTGATACGTGCAGGGTTTCGATCAAATGAATGTGCTAGCTATATGGGTTTTCGATCGGACGGTTGATAATACCAGCCGGCTTCGGATTAAGTCAGATTATTAAATCCAGTATTGATTTGATAATTTATATATATATATATATATATTTCGATATGTATATTCTAGTATTGTGTTTATTGTATTATTCTATCTCCCGGATATTCGTATTTATACGGATACGGGTATGTATATATGGTTGAATGTATTTTGTATTTATACAAAACACATTCTAGAAGAAGAACGCCTCATTTCCATTTATTTGAAAATATAAATAAGGTGGAAGGGTGAGGTGTAAATAGAGAATGGCGAGAGGAATGGTTTGGTATTAGTTTTTTATTATTTGCTTCTACTATTGAAACTTGGTTGCTATTTTTCTACTTAGAAAAATAGTTAACAAAATATACTAGCATTTCAATTTTTCCTGCATAAGTTTTCATTTCACAATTTGCTTTCTCTCTCTTCATTTAGCTCTCCTTTTTCTTCATTCGCCTGACCCTCTCATGTGTTGAGAATCCTTGGGGGTTAAGAGATGGAAAAATTCTAGAACACATCATTACATCCCAAAGCATTTTAATTTAGCAAGTTAGGGTCTTTAGTTGCTTCATATGGAAAACCATAAACTCTCGGGTGGATCATTTTTTATTTAAGAAGGCCAATATCCATGCTCGATCCCGATAGACTAGGAGGAGCCAAGGAAGAGGATCTCGATGACTCGAAGGATACGAATCCTTTTGGTATAACATCCTTTCATAGTAGTTAACTCCTACTTGTTTGCTAGTTTTAGGGTTATGGTTGATATTGGAGTTTATGTTGATTATGCTTGTTCAAAATTTGATTTTTATGCATCCCGTCTCTCTACTTTCATTGTAGAGTAAGCATAATTATCTAGCAGTAAGATATGGATACACCAAATTTAATGTAATTGTACCATCTTTTCACCGTTGAACTAGCAATGTAAAAAATTCTATTGTCGGCAAATCCTTAATTTTGAACCCATTAAATCAACGGTGATAAAGTGTCACGACCCAAAATTGGCCCGTGACGGCCCTAATAATACGCAACGCCAAAAGACGTAACGCAGTAAAAGAAACCCAAAACCCAGAAATCTAAACCAAGAAAAATACGGAAAAGATAATATAGTTTTTGAAACATTTGAAATCGCAACCCAAATTCTTTAAAAGTCTTACTTTCTTTCTTTAAAATTTTGGCAACACCCCTTTTTGTAAAAACTAGCCAAGATGAATACAATACAAATATACGACGCCGTAGCGAAGAAGTAAAGACGATAGAGAGAAAGCTGTATATAAAAGACAAAAAATCCACAAATATTATACAATATCGTCCTCACCAAGTCTCTAAGTCAACAACATACTAGTAGATGGAGAGTACAAAATACAACGAATGTACAATATGAAATACAGATAATCATCCAACCCACCTAAGCAAAATAGTACTGTGAGCTGATGCGGTATCTGTAGCAAAAGATAATAGATAAATAGCTGAATAGCTGAATATCCTGCCTCGACTACTCTGGGGAACAACCTGAAACACCTGTGGCACAACGGGGGTGAGTTGCCAACTCGTGAATAGTAGATAACATATGCAGGTAATCGCAGGAATGCACGTACAGCATGAATCTAAGATATACAATTTACAGTAATAACAGGTCATGTGAAAGCAAGTAATGGAGATGTACACTAGCAGGTACAATCAATATATGAAGCAATAATGACATGATAATAGTATGCAATAACTATGCAATAGGGATATGAGAAAGCAAATATGCAACTATCATAAGGGTACACTAACAGGTACTACCAATATATGAATCTGTGCAAAGAATAGATAAGTGGGAGGTATGGGGTGGAATATGTCATTTCCACGGAAACCTGACATCGTGGCCGGATCACAATCCATCAAGACACTCAAATCCCAAATTCTCAAATCAGCCCCCAAGTTGGGCTCTCAAATCATATAAGTCTCGCATCTCCTCAATGTACAATATCGAATAGATCTCCTATATCCCGAATGTACAAACCATCAATCTCTTTCATATCCAATATCCAATCTCAATGAATCACCTATATCCCAAGTCGAATCTCAAATAATTTCTAACATCATATATATATATATATATATATATATATATATATATGCAGAAGTAAAGTATGATGGGGGCAATACACATATATTAGCGTCCCATTCCACTAATATTTGTGTAAGGGTATATATAACAACGGCTAAATCCCATGTTATATATATAAAGGTATTAAAAGAAATATCATGAAAACAATGTGCCAAGTATCGACACAGAAATCCTGATCACGTATCATACGCTATCCCGAAAGCACGAGTGCCTAGCTCTGACCCTCGCCTTTCGACGTATGCATACGTACATGACTCCCAGCGGTGTCTCCGTGATCCCCACCGAGTCATGGGTACTGTCACCGGTAGGTACTCGCCCGCCTCCAGGCTCAATCGGCAAAGTCCATCGATCTTTTTGCCGAGGGGAACCATACCGGGCCCCACCATGTACCCTCATACGGCAACCACACCTCGTATGGAGTATATAATCAGAACCGATAAATCTCATGGTGGCTGCGGAAATATCATATCAAGGAAACCGGGTTTTTCAATGTATGCATAATTTCATGAACTCCCGCGGTTCCCAAATCCAGAAAACATCATGTAAAATCCAAATAAACAATGCACGAATCCAGGAATAAATATATGCGGTATATCTGAAATGCGAGCATATAAATGAAAATATGTAGCTGAAACCAGATGTATGCGAAATCAATAAGGTATAGCTAAGTATAGGTATCTACCTATAAGTAAAAGATGTCGTATACCCCCTGGGTATAAGTAGAATATGAAGGATACCCCCCCTCCCGGGTATAAGTAAAATATGTGCATGGTATACCTGTAGCTGTATCGCAAGGTATATATGTACCTATCACTAATGGTAAGATACACTACAGGTATACCGATAAGATAGATATCATGTATGATAAGCAATATAGTATCACTAAGGGGTTGTGTGTGACATGGCAATTATTGACGGTGTGTGTGTAGCATACAATCCGTGCTCGTGCAACATGAACCGTCAATAATATATGCAGTGTCCTACGGCTGCTAGTCACAGTACAACTATATCAAGGAAAAACAGTAAAGACGCAATTCTAACAATGACGTAGAATATGCGACAGGTATTTGTATCCTAGCCCAGACGCATAACGCCATGCGGGCGATTTCCCTGTAGATGTTAAATCTACTCACCTACGCTCCACGCTAGGTGAATCCTACCATCTGCTCCCCCCTGTAGTAGTGTCTATAGTCCCTGCCTGCAAACCTGCAAATAAGACACGGAAAATCATTTAAAATCCAAATATTCCGCGAAACGCGATATCGAACCAAAACGAGAAACTCGCGTTGCGAACAAAACGCGCGTGTGCACGATATGTTAAAACGTGTGTATACGCGTCTAAAACCATCGCGACATGCCGCGATACGCTGGATCACAGAACCCACTCACGTATCGCGCGTATCGCGCAAACACAACGGACATGCAAAACGATATTTGATTCCATATTTTCCTACAGGTCAAATCTTACAAAACTATACATACCACTGGCCTAGAAATAACAGCAGACTCCTACCCAAGCAAACTACACCCAAAAACTCCCACATCTGGCCGCAATTTGCGGCCAGAAAGATTAAACCGGCATCCTGGGTAGGGGGTTAGGGGTTTGTGCTCTGGTGGTGAGGTCAGGGTATATCTAGTGTGCTCAAGTTTTCTCAATTTTAACCTGAAGGTCCCGGGTCAAAAGCAGATCACAAAAAGGTGAAATATCACTTAAAAACACTAAATTTAGCACAATTAGAAACCCGATGGTATTTTAGTGTAATCTGGGCTATTTCTCAGTTGAAGTGACCCTATTAACACTAAAATAGGTAGGGTTATCTAACAAAATCATCAATTTGCCTCAACATCTCACAAAACACCATAATTAGCCCTAAACAAGCTAATTAACACTAATTGACACTAAACCATACACAACTTAAGCAAACATGAAATGGGGTTCAGAAATATACCCTAATGAACCCTAAGAAGCAGGTGAAGGTGAAGAATTGAGCTGTTACAGCTGCTGGCGATGCAGGGGCTGCATGTGGCTGCTGATATTGCTGCCAGTGCTGAAGCTGATGCTGCTGATGTTGCTTCTCTGCTGCTGATGTTGTTGTTGTTGAAGCTGCTTCTGGTGCTGATGCTAATGGTGCAACTGCTTGCTTCAGCTGCTGCTGAAGCTGCCTGCTACTGTTGCTGCCCTGCTGCTGCTGCTGCTGCTGCATCTTCTTCTGCTGCTGGGGCTTCTCTTTGCTGGGGCTGCTGCTTCAGGTGAGTGTGTGTGTGTGTGTGTTTGAGTGAGTGAGAGAATGAGAGAAGTGATAAGAGAAAATGAGAGGCAACAAAATGATGGCATCAAGTGTCAACCCCTCTCCCTCTCTCTTCATTTAATACAAGCATGGCCTTTGCCATGATGCCCATTCTCACTCTCTCTCTCTCTCATCAAGGTCAACACAAGAAAGTCAAATTTAAACCCCCTTTTTAAATTCATTTTTTTTTCATTTTAAAACAACCATCATACTTAAAACCCATAACACTTAATACAAAACTAAAAGCTAGATTAGAGAAAATGGTTAGTTAACCATGATTGCTAATCATGTTTAACCCCAAAAACAACCCTAGTTATCATGCACAAGTGTGTGCAAGCCTAGGAAAAATCTATTAAAATATTCATTAAATAGGATTAAATATTTGGAAATCATTTTGGTAAACTTTTTATTAAATACTATATATTAAAATATAATTAGCCACAAAACACATCCTAAGGTGTTACAATCTCCCCCCTTAAAAGAAATTCGTCTCCGAATTTAAAAATATACTGCTACGCGTACCTTCAAAGAGAAGATTACAACTCTCAAATCTCGCTCGCAGCCTCCCAAGTGATTACCTCACTGTACGGCTATGCCCAAGAAAAACCCTTCACAGATGGCAAGACCCTCGACCGACGTTCCTCCACCTGCCGAGCCATTAACATGCATGGCTGCTGGTGAACGAAAGATCGCGTCCAAGCCCAATGGTCTGGTGCCAAATCATATGAGAAAGGTCAAGAAGGTAATTGTAAAGCATCATCATAAGGAATACGGGGTGAACATCCAATAATCTGGACGGAAGTGCCAAATTAAAGGCAACGAAACTAACTCGCTTATAGGATCTCAAAAGGACCTAAAATCCTGGGACAAGCTTCCCAAAATCTAATACGTCATTCATCGGAAGTCCGTAGGAATACGTGATCTGTCCCTGCGAACTCGAGTCTATGGCCAACACAGTCGGCATAAGACCTCAGTTCGCAATGGACAATCCTCATCCTGACCTGAATCAATTGGATCATCTCCGAAGCTCTAAACTAGCTGGGGTCCAAAATCCTACTTACGCGGAGTCAGAAAAACAACAGGCTGGCGATCGACATGACCTAACCCCTAAACCTAAAGGTGGCCAATTGGAGTGTCTCCCGATAACAGCTATCGAAGGAGAACCCTAACGATGGCGAGTGACGATCCCCAACAGCTGACAACAATCAACCCAAACACACAACTTAACAAAGAACAACTGAGCAAACTGAGTATAACCGGACGACAAGAATCCGAATGGAGTCACACCCTGACTAAACTTGGGTAGAAACCATAACAAAATTCGTGGAGATCTGCTCCCACTCCTACTTCGGAACGGTTAAAGATTGCAACTCTCCAGCCGGCCTCAGATGCTCGACCCAAGCACACAACAGGACAGACACCTTGAAACGAAACCTGAAACTTCTCTTTACATCCCTGTCCACCCGTAACTATCTCACAAGTTACGCTAAATGTTGGTGGAACTTGAATGCATATAGAGAGTTGACAGGTGTGCATGTTCTAGGATTACACGTCTCTACCCGATGATACCAGGTACACAAACGCGTCCCTAACTTAGCACACCATTGTCACAAATCAAGGTCTCCGAATCATTACCCAGCCGAGTATGCTCAAGTATCACTGACGAACGAGCATGGGCGGGCAGTGTCTCGCAAAAACGATTAAGGAAAAGTGGTCGGGCGCGGACATGAGCAAGCTGTCCCCTCCGTAGAGACGAACTTAAGCTGTACTCGACGATCACACAAGAACTGTAAATCTGCAGAAGACTATCACAAAAATCAAAATCCGCTGCAGGAAGATGTACGTTAAGCTCTGGTGGTCCGTGAAAATCTGACATGACTCTCGAACAGATGGTGTCTCCAAATCTCCAACGCAAAACCACCGCGGCCATCTCCAGATCATGAGTGGAATATTCTCCTCGTACTCCCTCCAGATGTAGGGAAGCAAAAGTGATAACTCTATAGTGTCACCTCAGTACACAATCGAGCCCACTCAGGAAACATTACAGTTAAACAACAAGGTCGCCTGAACCAAAGCAAAGAAAGGACTAATGCAGTTTTTAACCGAATCTTCAACTGCTGAAAATTCCGCACACATGCCTCAGTCCAAAGAAAAGAAACCTCCTTTCCGGTCAATTCAGTCGGCGGTGCAGCACTATTCTAGCAATCCTGCATGAAACGGCGGTAAGAACCTGCTAAGCCCAAAAATCTGCGGACCTCCGTCCTGCACATAAGTCTGGGCCTAGGTCGTACGGCCACGATCTCCCTCGGAACCATACGAAACCGTCTCCTGTGACTATAAGACCTAGGAGTCAACACAAAACAGGCCTGAAGAAACACTCCGAGAATTTAGCAACTGCTGGTGCTCTCCCAGTATCTGCATAACAAATCCTCAAGTGCTGCTCCTGTTCCTCAAGACACATTAGATAGATCAGAATGTCGTAAATAACACAACAATGACTGGTCGAGGAACGGCCTGCAGAAATCTGGTTCATCATATATACGAATGCTGCTAGGGCACTGGTGAGTCCAGTGACACACCAAAACACACAAAGCCCGTAGCACGCACAAGGCAGTCTTCGGAATGCCATCACTCCGAACCCGCAATAATGATGACCTGATCCCAAGCAAACTTAGAAAATGTCTCGCACTCTGGAGCTGATCGAAGAAATCGTCAATGCGAGGTAAGGGATACCTATCCGCACCGTAAGCCGGTTCAATTGACGATCCGTCGATACACAACCTCAAACTGCCGTCTTTCTCCTTGACGAACAGGAATAGGATCTCCCAAAAGCGAAACACTCAGACGCATAAAACTCCCCAAACCATAACTCTGCAGCTGATCCTTAAGCTCCCAAGCTTCGCCGGCCCATCTGGAACAACGTCGGAAAACTCTTGCACGAATGGAACTCGGTCCAACAATCCCACTGTGGCTCCGGTATCACAAATGAACGCCAAGAATCCACGACATCTCCTCAGTAGCCGACTAGCGAAAAAGGCTGAATTCAAGCTGTGAGAGGCGGCACAACTATCCACCTGCACAACAAGAACTGACTTGCCGGGAAAACAAACTTGACTGTTTCCTCACGGTAGTCCACAGACGCCTAGCACGTAGTTAACCAGTCTGTGTCCAGGAGAATGTCAAACCCAACATCTCTAGAAGGATCAAAATGACGGACGAATCTCTATCTCCTATCCGATTGGCACACAACTGAATACGTGTCGCGCCACAAAAAAATTGCTGACAGAGGTTAACACAAACTACTACCAATCTACCCAACCACGGTACAAGCATAAAGAACAAACGAATACATCAAAGAACATATAAATCAAGGGTACCTGAAAACTCCATATTGGACGCCTGCGCGTCCCGATGAGTAGAAGCAAACTCCTGTATCTTCCCTCTACCCGCAGCTGGCTGAACTCCTCTGGTAGACTGTGCCCTCTTAGCGAACCTTCCACGTCCACGGCCTCTCTGAGTACGATCCTGACGAGGTGCTAAGGAACAATCCCTGACGAAGTGCTGAAGGCTCCCGCATCGAAAACATCCACGTGCTGACTGCTGACCATCCTGGGGATGAGAGCTGAACGACTGTCCTCGTCCTAAGCCTCTGCTACTCCCGCGACGGCCACGAAATCTGTCTCGATGACCAAAGCTCTGTCTCTGGGCTGGTACACTGGTATGAGTCCTCCACTGTCCTGGAACTCTCTGAGCGTCTGGAATATACGCCTCGTTAGCTGGAGCTGCAACCACTGGTGCTATGTAGGTGACAGACTGCTGCACGCTGATCGTAAGTGACCACTGAGTAACAGGGGTGACAACCTCCTGTCGTAGCTCCCAAACGACATCAACCAATGAACTCATAGTCTGGCGGAAGTCCTGCATCTCTGCCAAAAGTCTATCAATAGTATATGTCGTAGGCTGATCCGTCTGCACCTGTGCAACTAGAGTGCCATCCTGGTTAGTACTCGTCTCACCCGAGCCAACTCTGACCTCGGCCCTCGCTGCATCACTCTGAGTCCCCATAGTCATCGGCGGCAAGGCTATAAATAGATATAAGATTCGATGAGAAATAGGAATCGAATCTCAAGGATATGAATCATCAAGGAAGGAATTTCAAGCAAATTGTACTTAGGTCACTTAAGGCGAAGTATCGCATCGTGGGTATGCTGCAGACATACACACACTACGTTACTCTGCTTAATCTACCTACTCCATCATACTAAGGTCATCCTACACTCCGAAAGGTAAAACCTAGCGCTTTGCTACCAACTTTGTCACGACCCAAAATTGGCCCGTGACGGCCATAATACTACGCAACGCCAAAAGACGTAACACAGTAAAAGAAAGCCAAAACCCAGAAATCTAAACCAAGAAAAATAAGGAAAAGATAATATAGTTTTTGAAACATTTGAAATCGCAACCCAAATTCTTTAAAAGTCTTACTTTCTTTCTTTAAAATTTTGACAACACCCCCTTTTTGTAAAAACTAGCCAAGATGAATACAATACAAATATACGACGCCGTAGCAAAGAAGTAAAGACGATAGAGAGAAAGCTGTATATAAAAGACAACAAATCCACAAATAATATACAATATCGTCCTCACCAAGTCTCTAAGTCAACAACATACTAGTAGATGGAGAGTACAAAATACAACGACTATACAATATGAAATACAGATAATCATCCAACCCACCTAAGCAAAATAGTACTGTGAGCTGATGCGGTATCTGTAGCAAAAGATGATAGATGAATAGCTGAATAGCTGAATAGCCTATCTCGACTACTCTGGGGAACAACCTGAAACACCTGTGGCACAACGGGGGTGAGTTGCCAACTCGTGAATAGTAGATAACATATGCAGGTAATCGCAGGAATGTACATACAGCAAGAATCTAAGATATACAATTTACAGTAATAACAGGTCATGTGAAAGCAAGTAATGGAGATGTACACTAGCAGGTACAATCAATATATGAAGCAATGATGACATGATAATAGTATGCAATAACTATGCAATAGGGATATGAGAAAGCAAATATGCAACTATCATAAGGGTACACTAACAGGTACTACCAATATATGAATCTGTGCAAAGAATAGATAAGTGTGAAGTATGGGGTGGAATATGTCATTTCCACGGAAACCTGACATCGTGGCCGGATCACAATCCATCAAGACACTCAAATCCCAAATACTCAAATCAGCCCCCAAGTTGGGCTCTCAAATCATATAAGTCTCGCATCTCCTCAATGTACAATATCGAATAGATCTCCTATATCCCGAATGTACAAACCATCAATCTCTTTCATATCCAATATCCAATCTCAATGAATCACCTATATCCCAAGTCGAATCTCAAATAATTTCTAACATCCTATATATATATATATATATATATATATATATGCAGAAGTAAAATATGATGGGGGCAATACACATATATTAGCGTCCCATTCCACTAATATTGGTGTAAGGGTATATATAACAACGGCTAAATCCCCTGTTTTATATACAAAGGTATTAAAAGAAATATCATGAAAACAATGTGCCAAGTATCGACACAGAAATCCTGATCACGTATCATACGCTATCCCGAAAGCACGAGTGCCTAGCTCTTACCCTCGCCTTTCGACGTATGCATACGTACATGACTCCCTGCGGTGTCTCCGTGATCCCCCGCCGAGTCATGGGTACTGTCACCGGTAGGTACTCGCCCGCCTCCAGGCTCAATCGGCAAAGTCCATCGATCTTCTTGCCGAGGGGAACCATACCGGGCCCCACCATATACCCTCATACGGCAACCACACCTCGTATGGAGTATATAATCAGAACCGATAAATCTCATGGTGGCTGCGTAAATATCATATCAAGGAAACCGGGTTTTTCAATGTATGCATAATTTCATGAACTCCTGCGGTTCCCAAATCCAGAAAACATCATGTAAAATCCAAATAAACAATGCGCGAATCCAGGAATAAATATATGCGGTATATCTGAAATGCGAGCATATAAATGAAAATATGTAGCTGAAACCAGATGTATACGAAATCAATAAGGTACAGCTAAGTATAGGTATCTACCTATAAGTAAAAGATGTCGTATACCCCCTGGGTATAAGTAGAATATGAAGGATACCCCCCCGGGTATAAGTAAAATATGTACATGGTATATCTGTAGCTGTATCGCAAGGTATATGTTAGTTGTATGTATGCCCTAGAGGCCAGTATTGTACAGATGATGTATATTATATTGGATGCTTGGACATATATAGAGATGACTTTCTTGCTCGATATGATAGTATGCTATCTGGTTGCTCTTTATCTTAACATGTACACTAGTCTCTTTAAACTGTCTTATAGTTACATGTTGGTAAAGCCCTTAGGATGTGTACTTGACTACCTGGACTATGATGCAGATCATACTACTGGGGACATGGTAGTCCATAGGTACATCCTTCAAGGTCCCTAGTCGTGGGTGTATCGAGACGGGGCATCGATATACCAGTGTAGACTAGCGTATACATTTCTCGACTCATGAGATGGGCGATGGATGATCCCATATCCATTGGTGTTTGACATCAGAGATGGTATACGGGTGCTCAGTGGAGACTGGGTACACAGGACGGACTCGCCGAGAACTCCCAGATGGTATTATACCTCACGTCAGATGACAGTTCTCAGGTGACACTTGTGCAGGTTAGTCTGTAGAACCGAGATCGTCATAGAGTCTTATGTGATTCCCACTGTGCTTTGATCTCCACCTTACCACATCCATGAGGGCGTGCAAAACGGTGGTCTTTGGGTACAGTCCCGAGTCACATGGAGGCAATGAGCGATAGGAGGGGTTTCGTCTCTCCCGGTATTGGGGGTTGATGTTGCGCTGTGCTCGATTGGCCGTAACAGGGAAGCCCCTGGCCAGGGCTGATCAGAGATTTGCTGGTAAGTGTTACCAGTAGTTTTTCGACCCGTTATGAGCCTCACATCGGCATGACTTATCGGTTACTGGGGTCTGACGTTTACCACCCCTAGACTTGATATGCGATATATCAGACGAACAGACCGGACTGTACGGTAAGTGTTACTGTTTGGATTCACAGGAGTGTGAGCGGGCTTGCTCGTCGATCTTCTGATCGCTCAATACCCGGGTGGCCGTTACGTTTAGCAGACCGCTTGCGGCTTGTGGGTGCTTGATATGATCATCATCTGCTGCCGGTGTATTGACGAGTCTTTAGAGTCCTACACAGAGGTTTCCTGGCTCAAGCGAAACGAAATAGGAGCGCATATGAGATATGTGCGGGACCGAGAATGATGCGTGTATGTGATACCGCATTTCATTCTCGCGATGAATGTTTCGATTGGTTGTATGTGATATAACCTAGTTATCGAATCGAAGATCGATTCGATAACTCGATACATTGGATACTAGTCGGTTATGTGCGACATGACCGGATCATTGAATCAAGTGTTGATTTAATGATTTAATGTATAATTATATATTTGATATATTACTTTGCATTAACTAGTATTGGTTCACTTTAAAGGGATTTTCTCACTTGAAAAGCACATTGTATATGTGATATATTTTGTGTGCACTTGATTGTATCATGTTAGATGTTGCATGCTAACTTGTGTTTTGTGTAAAGATTAAACCATGGTTGTGTAATGGTTATGGTTTCCTTTTTATTACTCATTTATTTATTTATTGATTTTGGAAAGGATTATGAAGAAAAATGGTGGCTTTCTTTGTATTTAGTTGAAGCTTCATGAAGGTTTGACTTTGTTACCATTTTGTCTTCATCCTTAACCCTAACCATTCTAACTAACCATGATCTATTCTCTACACTTTACCATGGTTAGCATATGATAAGTATTGATTTTATTTTCATTTTAAAAGCAACACTTATCATATTCTTTCTTCTCCTTCATAATCTTCATCAAGAAAGAAAGCTTGATTCCATCAATGGCATCTTGAGCAAAAATGTGAGAAATCCAATTCTAAAGTGAACCCACCTCCTATTTCTTCACCCTCTTCCTCTTGCCAAGTAGTATAGGGTGTTTTCTTCACAAGTTTCACAACTTAGTGAAGTTGGAGCTTGATCTTGTGAAGCCTCGACGTAGATCATCTTCGGCATCGTAGCCGACGACTGTTCCGCTCATTTCTCCGATGAAGCAGATGCGAGAGTCCGGGATTCGGGATGGACAGCGAGGGGACAACTACGTGGAGCTAAGGAAGTGGATAACCGGATCTACAAAGGTTGTAGCATCTCACTTTTAGTTAAGATGTTAACTAGTTTCCTTTTTCGCCTAAAATTCTAGTTAACGATCCGTATTAGAGTTTCTCGGCACTTGTAAAATTTAAAATTGGCATGGTTGATGCCTTGTGAGACCTCTTGAGAGTGCCTAGAAACCCTACAGTGGTATCAGAGCCTAGCTAGAGCCTTAAGCGATGCTTAGACGACGTTTGAAACCCGAATGAACATCGAAACCCTAAATCAAATTGCTCTCTGGACTTTTTTCAAAAACTAGGTTTTTTCCAGATTAAAAATGCTTAAAAAATTCAGCAGGGAATTCTAAGAATTACGGTGCAAAATTTTCCTGAAGATGTGTCAATAGTGCGGCGGAACCGCGGCAGAAGCATGGCTTCTGCGGCGGTTCCGCGGCCAGATAATGTGAACATGCTACCATTTTTGCAAAGTAATTCTTATTTAATGATGCTGAGTTTTATGGGAATTTTTAATATTTATTCAAGAGTTGAATTTTCTGGGGTTGTTTTGGGGATTCGATGATTCGATCGGATTTTCAGATTTTGTCTATGTGGATTCCGGATAATTTTAGAATATGTTAAAAAGTTCGACCGGATATAAATACCCAACTTTTCACCTGCCGGAAAATTTCCAAGTGTTGGATTTTTCTGTGGTTTAAGGACGTTCTGAGTAGTGCAAGTAACGCGATGGTCCCTCTAGAAGACAACAAACCTTAACTCGATTATGTGACCGTCTTGAACTGCCCTTTGAACTTTAGAGTTTGGGGCAGTACGGCGTGCCACATGTGAGGCGTTGGCTTGACCCTTCTACGGCTGGACCGTTGGTACTGAGGCATGAAGTGAACATCTTTGAACTTATTTCATGTATTGAACGGTTTCGGGAAAACTTGGGTGTTCGAATGTTCGATCGGAAAGTTTAATATTTTCTATTTATCCGGAATGGGATACAATAATTGGAATTCACACACAGTTATGAGATAACTGAATGAATGTTATAAATCTAGCGGTTTAGTCTCACTACATATTGAAAAGAGTTTTCGATAATGAGACTAAAATGCGGGGTTTATAATTGTTAGGCATGTGATGTCTAAGTATTTCATCTGATTAGGCATGCGATGTCTAAAGAGGTTGCGGATTCCAATTGTTGTAGTTTTACACTTTCTTTTCTGTGACCGTAAGTGTAATATGTGATATCGCCGGTTTCGTTGCTATATGCCTACGACAATTGGGATGCGCATATTTACTTACGTTGATGGCATGTGATGTTATGTGTTGCTGGATATGTTATATTAGATTGTCGTGTTTGAATAGCCGGGGGTTTTTATGTGAGATGAGTGTTTTTCATTTTTCATATATGTAAAAATTTGTATGTAATATTCTTTTATTGGGGCACTTCCAGGTTGCGGAAGTTGTCACCTTTTGTATATTATTTACTTTTCCGCATTAGGATAGACCTAAGGAGGGGAGCACAAGTAACCGGGTTCTAGGGTCCAGTGGGAGACCATCTCGAGGAGTCGAGTCCGGGTCTCCTAACCCTAGAATTGGTAGGGTTGCTTGCCGCTCTCGTAGGGGTCTAGGGGTGTGGGATTGGCTATTCATCACGACCGTGGAATCCGTGTTTTATACTGGCTCGTATTGAAAACACGGACGTCCTAGTATATCCAATGTTTCATATGTTTCTTCTGCTGCGATATCTGTGATGTGATCCTGATGTTCTGTGATGGATACTGTATATAGTATATATGATATATTATATAAACGTTACTTATGTTTTGCATCCGCACTAGCCCTGCCCTGCTCTGTCGTTAGTTACCTAACCTAACGGTGCACGAGAGGGTAATCCAGGCGAATGCGGATGGCATAAGTGTACGTCGTATTTATCTGTGATGTTTAGGTGACTTAAATGATGGGACTTCATTAATGTGATTAATGAAAGAAAAGAAACCTAAGATGTTGTAGAATCAAATTTTAAACAAAACAGGTAGCTACAGTTCTTGCTTTGCATAGCGGTATATATGATATCCCCTGCACCTTATTCGATGAGGAAAGGACCGAGATCCCTTCACCGGGAGTGACTCCTTTAGCAATAACTGGCAGATGCTACACACTCGGTTTGCTTTTGATTGTTTTTTGAGTTTTGCTTTGCACAGCGATATATATGATATATCCCGCACCTCATTCGACGAAGAAAGGGCCAACGATCCCTTCACCGGGAGTGACCCCTTTAGCAAAACTAGAAAAGCCTCAAAATCACTCCATTTCAAAACTTCATTTGATTCTACAACGATATCAAGTTCATTACGCAATAGGTTTTCAGAAAAACTTGTCGTAGCCCTCCGTCATTTCAGATAAGTAGTAGTTAGTATTCGTGCTACGTTTGTTGGCCTGCGTCAAGGCGTAGTGTGCGGTAGCTAACTAGTATTTATCTGTTTATGCATATGATGCAGATTGGATTAGGGTAGTCGTGCGACTTTGTTGGCCTGCGTCAAGGGTCGTACGGGTGGGTTTAATTCAATCAGGAAATGACGGGTTGAACTTGACTAGCGCACTATGGTTTGTTGGCCTGCGTCAAGGTCATAGGACGCTAGGGGAAAAATATTATCGGGAATTTCAAGTGTTGAAATTTGCAATGAGATTGCATACCTTCTATGAGATAGTTGGATCCCGATACCCACTGCGAGTAAGAGTTACTCCTGGGAGAGTTTTACACATTGCAATTAGCTGATCAAGTAGGTGTCTAGAAAGGTGTCAATGGGGTTACGCCTCTGGGAAAACGAGGTTTACATTAATTAGGTTCGTGCGAAAGCACGGGGGACCTCCCTCAAAGTACCGACACTGGCCTGGCTGAAAGATTGGCGAACTTGTAGTGTGTAATTAATCCCGGCTAGTCTTTCCTTTTAGGGTTTGAAGGAAGATTTGATAAAAACAGTGGGAGCCATCCTGATTAAATAAGATAATAACCAATCTGATCTTACAAGAGCATACGCTAAAGTGTTTTCTTCTCTCTCTCTCCAGGTAGCGACCATGTCATGCCCTAATAAAGATAATAATATGGATGTATTGACTGAACCCGCATGTTATACTGTGCTGGGGAACGTTGGTTCCGTTCTTTCCTATAAGAGTTATAGGACTGAACAGGATATAGGGGAATACCAGGATTCCCATGCCACCCGAATGAAGAAAGTACATGTTGATGCATTTTCTTCGGGTGTGTTCGTTACAGAGAACTGTTTCTCCATTTGCTCTACGTCCTGGGTATTAGATACCGGGTCAGGATCCCATATATGTAATCAGTTACATGGGCTTAGAAAAGGTAAAGAACTTGGAGAAGGTGATAAATACATTAGAGTTAGAAATGGTGCAATTGTTGCAGCTAAGACTGTCGGGGAATATCACCTTTTATTACCAACTGGTAATATATTGGTTCTGAACGAATGCTATTACATGCCGAACCTGATATGCAACATTATATCGGTTTCTTTATTGAGTAAAGAGGGATATAATTTTGTATTACAGGATAATGTTATGAACATTTTCCGTAACCAAAAGTTGGTTGGATCAGGCACGTTGTGCAATGGCATTTATGTTCTAAATCAATCAACAGTTCTGAGCATAACAAACACACTTAAAGGGAAGAGTTCAGAACTGAACGAATCCTTCTTGTGGCATTGTAGACTGGGTCACATCAATGCGACACGGCTAGCTAAGTTGTATAAAGATGGATATTTAAATCCGTTTGAATTTTCATCTTATAACACTTGTCAGTCATGTCTCAAAGGCAAGATGACCAAAACTCCGTTTACGGGACACGGAGAAAGAGTTACCGAACTCTTGGGACTAATACATAGTGATGTATGTGGTCCCATGTCTACACATGCCAGGGATGGTTCTTCGTACTTCATTACATTCACTGACGATCTCTCTAGATTCGGATATGTGTTCCTGATGAAACACAAATCAGAAGCTTTTGAGAAATTTAGAGAATATAAACAAGAAGTCGAGAACCAAACCGGAAAAAGTATTAAAATCCTTCAATCTGATCGAGGAGGTGAATACTTAAGCAATGAATTCCTAGACTTCCTAAAAGAGAATGGGATTCTCTCTCAGCTGACACCTCCATATACACCACAGCACAACGGTGTATCAGAACGGAGGAACCACTCCCTATTAGATATGGTGCGCTCTATGATGAGCACGGCTGAGTTACCTATTTACTTATGGGGATATGAACTGGAAACAGCTGCAGACCTATTGAATATGGTTCCCACCAAAACCGTGCCAACCACTCCATATGAGATATGGAAAGGAAAGAGACCATGTCTTAATTATGTTAAGATATGGGGTTGTCCGGCATATGTAAAAACGCAAAATCCGGACAAACTCGCGGCAAGGTCCATTCTGTGTAAGTTTATTGGATATCCCAAACATTCACGCGGGTATATCTTCTACCACACCGAGGAACAAAAGGTGTTTGTTTCTCGACATGCCACCTTTTTAGAAAAGGAATTTCTTGATAAAGAGATTAGTGGCAAGGAGGTAGAACTGGAAGAGGTTCCAGCAATACAGACTACGACAGAAGACTTGGTTGAACCAGAGGATTCAGTAGTTCCTGATGAACCTCAGCCTCTCCGCCGATCTAGTAGGGTTCCTCGCCAACCTGAGAGATACTACAGTTTTCTCATGGATGGTGGGAGCGAGGATTGTATCATGGAGGATGATGACCCAACTAGCTTCGAGCAGGCCATCACGAGTAGGGACTCAGTGAAATGGCTGGATGCTATGCGGTCCGAGATGGAATTCATGTACACCAACAAAGTATGGACTTTGGATGCTGCTCCTGAAGGGGTAAAACCCATCGGGAGCAAGTGGATCTTCAAGAAAAAACTTGGTGTAGATGGGAAAGTGGAGACTTTCAAAGCTAGACTTGTAGCAAAGGGTTTTCGTCAAAGACCAGGTGTGGACTATGACGAAACCTTTTCTCCAGTGGCTATGCTTAAATCCATCCGGATCATGCTTGCCATCGCTGCATATCATGATTACGAAATCTGGCAAATGGATGTTAAGACCGCCTTTCTAAATGGTGATTTAGAAGAGTGCGTGTACATGACTCAGCCAGAGGGCTTCGTAGACAGTGGGAGCAGCGGGAAGGTGTGCAAGCTGCTTAAATCCATTTATGGATTAAAGCAAGCATCGCGGAGTTGGAACATCTGCTTTGATGACGTTATCAAAGAGTTTAATTTCGTCAAAAACCCAGATGAACCTTGTATCTACAAGAAGGTAGCAGAGAGTAAGGTTGTCTTCCTCGTATTGTACGTGGACGACATACTCTTAATAGGAAATGATATTCCTATGCTGCAATCGGTCAAGCTCTTCTTATCACAAAGATTCTCGATGAAAGATCTTGGTGATGCCTCCTGCATATTGGGAATTAGGATCTATAGAGATAGATCCAAACGGATATTGGGATTGTCCCAATCCAGGTACATTGACACCATACTAAAGAGGTTTAGTATGGAAGAATCCAAGCGTGGGAATTTACCCACGATTTCTGGAGTCACTCTCTCCAAAGAGATGTCTTCCAAGACTGATTTGGAGAGAGCTCGCATGCAAGGGATACCCTATGCTTCGGCTGTAGGCTCTATCATGTACGCGATGCTATGTACCAGACCCGATGTAGCATACTCACTAAGTGTAGTGAGCAGGTATCAAGCTGATCCTGGAGAGAGTCACTGGACAGCTGTGAAGAGCATTCTCAAGTACTTGCGAAGGACTAAAGAGATGCTCTTGGTGTATGGTAACGGAGAACTACAAGTGGAGTCCTTTACCGATTCGAGCTTCCAGAGTGATAAGGACGACTCAAAGTCGCAGTCGGGATTTGTCTTTACCCTTTACGGAGGGGCGGTTAGCTGGAAGAGTTCCAAGAAGGAAACCGTGGCAGACTCGACGATGGAGGCTGAATATATCGCTGCCAACGATGCTGCTAAAGAGGCTGTCTGGATCAAGAAGTTCATTACTGAACTTGGAGTGGTTACATCCATTGAGCATCCAATACCTTTGTATTGCGATAACAATGGAGCGGTGGCTTTGGCCAAGGAACCTAGGTCCCATCAGCGATCCAGGCATATTCTGAGGCGGTATCACCTGATCCGGGAGATAGTTGATCACCGGGAGATCGAGGTCAGGAGGGTTGACACGAAGAACAACACAGCGGATCCACTCACGAAGGCCATTCCCCAGATACAGTTTGAGAGACTCTTCGGGATGCTCGGTATGCGATACTACAGCAGCTGGCCCTAGTGCAAGTGGGAGATTGTTAGTTGTATGTATGCCCTAGAGGCCAGTATTGTACAGATGATGTATATTATATTGGATGCTTGGACATATATAGAGATGACTTTCTTGCTCGATATGATAGTATGCTATCTGGTTGCTCTTTATCTTAACATGTACACTAGTCTCTTTAAACTGTCTTATAGTTACATGTTGGTAAAGCCCTTAGGATGTGTACTTGACTACCTGGACTATGATGCAGATCATACTAGTGGGGACATGGTAGTCCATAGGTGTTAGTTATATGTATGCCCTAGAGGCCATTACTGTACATTGGATGTATATTGTAGTGGATGCTGGGACATATATAGGGAGGACTTTCTTGCTCGACATGATAGTATGCTATCTGGTTACTCTTTACCTTAACGTGTACATTGATTGTCTCTCTGTTACATGTTGGTAAAGCCCTTAGGATGTGTACTTGACTATCTGGACTATGATGCGGATCATACTAGTGGGGACATGGTAGTCTATAAGTACATCCTTCAAAGTCCCTAGTCGTGGGTATATCGAGACGGGGCATCGATATACCAGAGTAGACTAGCGTATACCTTCTCGACCCATACAGATGGGCGATGGATGATCCCATATCCATTGGTGTTTGACATCAGAGATGATATACGGGTGCTCAGTGGAGACTGGGTACACTGGACGGACTCGCCGAGAACTCCCAGATGGTATTATACCTTACGTCAGATGGCAGTTCTCTGGTGACACTGGTACAGAGTAGTCTGTTGACCCGAGATCGTCATAGAGTCTTGTGTGGTTCCCACTGTGCTTTGATTTCCACCTTACCACGTCCAAGAGGGCGTGCAAAACGGAGGTTTTTGGGTACAGTCCCGAGTCACATGGAGGCAATGAGCGATAGGAGGGGATTCGTCTCTCCCGGAATAGGGAGTTGATGTTGCGCTGTGTTCGATTGGCTATAACCGGAAATCCCTGGCCAGGGTTGCTGAGATTTACTGGTAAGTGTTATCAGTAGTTTTTCGAACTGTTATAGACCTCACATCGACACGACTTATCGAGCTATTGGGGTCTGACGTTTACCACCCCTAGGTGAGATATGCGACATATCAGACGATCAGACCGGACTGTACGGTAAGTGTTACTGGTTGGATTCATTGGAGTGTGAGCGGGCTTGCTCGTCGATCTTCTGATCGCTCAATACCTGGGTGGCCGTTATGTTTAGCAGACCGCTTGCGGCTTGTGGGTGTTTGATATGATCATCACCTGCTGCCGGCGTATTGACGAGTCTTTAGAGTCCTACACAGAGGTTTCCTGGCTCAAGCGAAACGAAATAGGAGCGCATATGAGATATGTGCGGGACCGAGAATAATGCGTGTATATGATACCGTATTCCATTCTCGCGATAAATGTATCGAATGGTTGTATGCAATATAACCTAGTTATCGAATCAAGGATTGATTCGATAAATCGATACATTGGATATTAGTCGGTTATATGCGATATGACCGGATCATTAAATCAAGTGTTGATTTAATGATTTAATGCATAATTATATATATTTGATATATTACTTTGCATTAACTAGTATCGGTTCACTTAAGATGGATTTTCTCACTCGGATGTGCACATTGTATATGTGATATATTTTGTGCACTTGATTGTATCATGTTTGATGATGCATGTTAACTTGGTCAAGTGTAAAGATTAAACCATGGTTAGTTAATGGTTAGGGTTTTCATTTATTCTTTCATTTATCTTTTAATTTGGATTAAAAGAAATGAAAAGAGAAAAGAAAAACAAAAGGGTTTCTTTCATGAAGCTTGTTGAAGCTTCATGAAGCTTTGACCAAAGAAACCCTTTTGTCTTCATCTCATTAACCCTAACCATTCATTTAACTATAGTTAGCTCTCTACACTTTACCATGGTTACAATTATGATAAGAATTCATTTTCCTTTCTATTTAAAAATAACTTATCATAATATCATCTTCTTCTTCTTCATCTTCTTAAAAGAAGAAAACCTTGGACCATCAATGGTGATTGATGAAAAAGAGTGAGAAATCCAATTCTAAAGTCTACCCACTTCCTATTTCTTCATCCTCTACCTCTTGCCAAGTAGTAGAGTGTGTTTTCTTCACAAGTTTCATGACTTGGTGAAGTGGGAGCTTGATCTTGTGATGCTTCAACGTAGATCATCTTCGGCACGAAACCGACGACCTTGCCCGCCCATTTCTTCGATGAAGCCGACGCTAGAGCCCGGATTTTGATTTGGACAGCGGAGAGGACTTCATCACGGAGCCGAGGAGGTGGAGGACCGGATCTACAAAGGTTGTATTTCCGTACTCTTAGTTAAAGTAGTTAACTAGTTGCTTTGTCGCCTAAACTTCTAGCCAACGATCCGTATTAGGGTTTCTCGGCACCGTAATTTTTGAAATTGGCATGGTTGATGCCTTGTGAGACCTCTTGAGAGTGCCTAGGAACCCTACAGTGGTATCAGAACCTAGCTAGAGCCTTAGGCGACGCGTAGACGAAGTTTGAAACCCGATCGACCCGAAACCCTAACATCAAAGTGCTCTCTGGACTTTTTCTAAAAACTGGGTTTTTTCCAGATTAAAAATTCTTTAAAAATTCAGCAGGAAAAACTATGAATTACGATGCAAAATTTTTTGAGTGAAGCTGCTACAGTGCGGCGGAACCGCGGCAGAAGCTTGGCTTCTGCGGCGGTTCCGCGGCCAATATATGTTATCACTGTTTAATTTTTGTACAGTAATTCATGTTTTCAGGTGTTGAGTTTTCTGGGAATTTTTAATATTTATTCAAGAGTTGAATTTTCTGAGGTTGTTTTAGGGATTCGATGATTCGATCGGATTATCAGATTTTGTCTATGTGGATTCCGGATAATTTTTGAATATGTTAAAAAGTTCGACCGGATATAAATACCCAATTTTTCCCCTGTCGGGAAATTTCCAAGTGTTGGATTTTTCCGTAGTTTAACGACGTTCTAAGTAGTGCAAGTAACGCGATGGTCCCTCTAGAAGACAACAAACCTTAACTCGATTATGTGACCGTCTTGAACTGCCCTTTGAACCTTAGGGTTTGGGGCAGTACGGCGTGCCACATGTGAGGCGTTGGCTTGACCCTTCTACGGCTGGACCGTTGGTACTGAGGCACGAAGTGAATGTTTTTAAACTTATTTCATGTGTTGATCTGTTTCGGAAAACTTGGGTGTTTGAATGTTCGATCGGAAAGTTTAACATTTTCTATTTATCTGGAATGCGATACAATAATTGGAATTCACAAGTAGTCATGAGATAACTGAATGAATGTTATAAATCAAGCACTTTAGTCTCACTTGATCGGTTGCCACGGAATTTTGATGTGATCAAAAGTCCGTCGCAATCACGTAGCGTACGCGGATACTCGCCGGATAAACTTAATAGACAGCCTCACCCCATAGCCCCGACCAAGTGACTGTAGGAGAATCCCGTCGCCGAAAGTATCCGTTCGGGTGCTCGCGGCAGCGGTGTTCCGCCTTGGTGCACTTCGTCGACGGCGTCGGGGGTGCGGCCGCCTACTAAAGTTTGCGACGAGCTTTCGATCAAGATGTCGGGAATCTTGTTGAATTGCCCGACTCGATATTGAAAAGAGTTTTCGATAATGAAACTAAAATGCGAGGTTTATAATTGTTAGGCATGCGATGTCTAAGGAATTCATTTGATTAGGCATGCGATGTCTATGTAGGTTGCGGATTCCAACTGTTGTAGTTTTACACTTTCTTTTCTGTGACCGTAAGTGTAATGTGTGATATCGCCGGTTTCGTTGCTATATGTCAACGACAATTGGGATGCGCATATTTACTTACGTTGATGACATGTGATGTTATGTGTTGCTGGATATGTTATATTGGATTGTCGTGTTTGAATAGCCGGGGGTTTTTATGTGAGATGAGTGTTTTTCATTTTCCTTCATGTAAAAACTTATATGTAATATTCTTTTATTGGGGCACTTCCAGGTTGCGGAAGTTGTCACCATTTGTATATTATTTACTTTTCCGCACTAGGATAGACCCAAGGAGAGGAGCACAAGTAACCGGGTTCTAGAGTCCAGTGGGAGACCAACTCGAGGAGTCGAGTCCGGGTCTCCTAACTCTAGAATTGGTAGGGTTGCTTGCCGCTCTCGTAGGGGTCTAAGGGTGTGGGTTTGACTATTCATCGCGACCGTGGAATCCGTGTTTTATACTGGCTCGTATTGAAAACACGGACGTCCTAGTATATCCAATATTTCATATGATTCTTCTGCTGCGATATCTGTGAAGTGATCATGTGATGTTCTGTGATAGATACTTTATATAGTATATATGATATATTATATAGACGTTACTTATGTTTTGCACTCGCACTAGCCCTGCCCCGCTCTGCCGTTAGTTACCTAACCTAACGGTGCACGAGGGGACATCGAAGCGAATGCGGATGGCATAAGTGTACGTCGTATTTATCTGTGATGTTTAGGTACTTAAATGATGGGACTTCATTAATGAGATTAATGAGATAAAAGAAACCTAAGATGTTGTAGAATCGAATTTCAAAAATAAAACAGGTAGCTACAGTTCTTGCTTTGCACAGAGATATATGTGATATATCCTGCACCTTATTCGATAAGGAAAGGACCGAGATCCCTTCACCGGGAGTGACTCCTTTAGCAATAACTGGCAGATGCTACACACTCGGTTTGTCTTTTGATTGCTTTTAAGAGTTTTTGCTTTGCACAGTGATATATATGATATATCCCGCACCTCATTCGACGAGGAAAGGACCGACGATCCCTTCACCGGGAGTGACTCCTTTAGCAAAACTAGAAAAGCCTCAAAAGCACTCCATTTTTAAAATCATTTGATTCTACAACGATATCAAGTTCATTACGCAATAGGTTTTCAGAAAAACCTGTCTTAGCCCTCCGTCATTTCAGATAAGTACTAGTTAGTATTCGTGCTACGTTTGTGTAAGTGCACGGCGGCGCCCCGGCCGTCAACCCGACGGCCAAATGCGGAAGCGGTGAAAAACTTTAATTTTTTGCGGACTTTGCAAACCGGCACCACCGCGCACTAAACTCCGGATCGTAACCATTAACAAGTCTAAGCTAACTACAAGACGGGTTAGAGATATACCGAGTGATCCGAGTCCTCCGGTCTTCATCTCCACTCCGATCTCTTCGCGGGATCTCCGTCCGTCTCCTCCTCGTCGGAAAGGGGCACCACATCGCCTGTAGCTTTTACGGGCTCCCACCTCAATACCGAGGCAACTCGGGCGCGAAGCTGGCGAATCGACGCGTCCAAGATTTGCTGTAGGAATATAGTGTAGAGTGTATGTCTCACTTTGGGGTTGGTTGCCATAGATGGAGGAATGGTGTATAGAAAATTGGTGCTTTCAATTTTCTAGCAATGGAATGAGATGAAGAATGATATACACCAAATGAATCACTCTCAAAGATGAAGCTCTCTCCTTCTCTTCTCTTCTTCTCTTCTCAACCATGGAAAAACTTATCAACTTAGAAATGTAGAAGGAAAGAATATGAAGCCTTAAGGGAGGTGAGTGTAGGAGTGAAGAAGAGGTGACCACATCCAAGGGACAAAGAAACATACAACCATGCTTCACCCCTTTTTCAAACCATACCCTTTCATGTCACTCAAATCCAAAGTATGGAGCAAAAGAAATGAAAGCTATCATAATCAATCTTTTACAAGAAACCCCCTCTACAAATGTTATTTGCACAATTACAAATAACCCCCTCCATCGGAAAAGTCCGGCCGGGAAAGAACAAAGGAAAACCGGCCGGAACGGAATGCAAACTGGCAACTCCAGAAAACTGGTCCCGTAATAAATTACAGGAAAACCCCGATACTGTGCATACACACCCGCATCTGTATTCCGTCCGGATACAAATGCAAAGAGACAAAATCTACACTGTACTAAACTAGGACCGGCTTAAACCAAAGCCGGCTAGTAAAATCCGTCCGATCCTGATCCGTGCAATACCGCACGTATCTGATCGAACCCTGCCATATAACCATACGGCTACCAGTACAAACCGTCCGATCCTGATCCGTGCAATACCGCACGTATCTGATCGGACCTTGCCATATCTCCATACGGCCTCTACAGCGTTTCGCCCGAAACTTGAGTAACTGAAAGTGTGGTGGACTCTAAAGACTCGTCAATACAATGGCTGTGGATTTAACCACTAGCCCGTCAGAGGTATAAGCCAATACGTAACGGGCCACCAGCTATTGACTAAAAGGGACGTCGATGAGCGAACTCATCCTGACACCCTACTGAGCCTGTCAGTGACAATATCCGTGCAGTCCGGTCCGTTCGTCTATGAGTATCGCATGGCGGGCCTAGGGGGTTGGTAAAAGTCAGACCCCCAAAAGCGGTACAAGTCGTGTCGGAGTGTAGCCCAGAACACCCTGAGATACTACTGGAATACCTACCAGTAAATCTCCTTGCCTTGGCCAAGGACTTTGTGTAATGGCTCTCCTAGACACAGCACGACCTCACCCCCAATACCGGGAGAGACGAACCCCTGAAGATACGCTCACTGCCTCCATGTGGCTCGGGACTGTACCCAACTAAAACCTGTTTGCACGACTCCTTTGAGCCGTGGTAGGGTAGTAATCAAAGTACAGTGGGAACTCACACGAGACAAATGACGATCCCCAGGTCGATGAACTAACCTGCACACATGTCACCAGGGAACTGCCATCTGACGTCTGGTATATGACCAACTAGCATGTTCCCGGCGAGTCCTGTCCGGTGTACTCATAACCCAATGAGCACCTGTATACATCTTAGGTGATCCAACTGACACCAGTGGCTTGTGAGACCGGCCACCGCCCCTCGTCGGGGTCTCGACTGTATACACTAGTCTACTAATGGAGTATCGATGCCCGGTCTCGAAACTCCCACGACTAGGGACCTTTTAAGGATATGCTTGTAGACCCCCAGCTCCCACTTATATGATCGCCCTCATACTGCTGGTGGTCAAGCAAGAATCCTAGGGGCTCTATCAACGTGTAATAGCGACATGTCAGGTCACCTAAAACAGTACACGATGATAAAGGTAAACCAGATAGCATACTATCATCTCGAGTAAGACTGTCCTACCGGGATAGGTCATCCCTCAATCATTACAATCACGTACCTGTGACCTAATAATTGACTCTGAGGGCACTATCTCCAACAATCTCCCACTTGCACTCAAGGCTAATTATTGCGATGTCGCATACTCACAGCCCGTGTGATACCGAACATCCAACTCCTCTACTAGTCAGTCTCACAAAGCTCGTTTGCGGAACTATTGCGTTCGAGGAATAGCCTTAGTGAGTGGATCCGCCTTGACGTTTCTTTCTATGTCTCTCTATATCTCATGTTCGCGGAGAAACCCATCTCCCGAAATGAGCAATACCTGTCTTAGAATGTGTCTGGATGTCTGATGGGACATAGCTCATAAATGAACTCCAAATCCAAACTTCTTAGACTGTATCATCAACTGAACTTAATCAGTATCCTGCGCGCCATGCCTCCCTCAGTATTGCCTTGGATCACCTGTCCAAAATACTGCCCCTCGTCAGAGGGAAAACTATAACTCTGACAACCTCCTTGTCGTCCATGTCACCTTGGAAGCCTGGAATGATAACCGTCTCCTGAATGAGGCTGTCGTTATCATATCCCTAGAACATCCACTTATGTTCCAAAACTGCTTCCAACTGTTTCTCCAGGATTGGATTAATGTCAACTTATTGCATCTTGTGCAAGAACAACATCTGGTGTGGTACTTGACATCTCACGATTGACTCAATTGCCTGAGCAAGTGATCTGCCAATCATGCCCGTCCCTCTCCCCTTTAGTCTGTAAGACACCTTTGGAGAGGGTGACTCCATTACCTGCAGGTACACTACCGTGCCAGGAGTCGTCCATCCTAAATACTCTTAGAATGCTGTCAAGTACCCTGATTGGGAAACCACCCAAATCTAGATCTAAAACCATAGATCCAGTAACCAGTATGTCAGATATAAAATCCACTTCCTTTGTGGAGAAACCACTGTGTGACGACCAAAGTATAACCGATCGTAGTATAGGAGTTTCTTTTCCTACTCTGTGTATGTCATCCAAATACCAGGATATCACACCCTACTACCTTCTCAACAGATCCATCCCCTTTTCTGATGAAGTCAAACCCATGACTGTCACATCAGAAATAGATGATCTATCTCCGCTACATCTGCTCTAGTCTATAAATAGACATAAGCTCCCTGTCCACCAATGCTTCCGCTGCTCCCTCTGATTACGACAACCCTCTGGCAGAGTCATATAGACGTACACTTCTAAAACTAGTTTAGAACGACGCTATACTCATCCTCCCGCCGGGTCTCGTAACCTGGAACAACAGCAATGGCAATTGTGGGTAAACAAGAACTTCCCTGTCGCCGTCCTTGAGGCTACCGTAGTGCCTCTCGGGTGCCTGAAGTTACCCACCTTATCTGCGGAGTGGCCAATGGAATGTCAATCCAGATTGAATCTTTAGGTTCCTTATCAAATCTTCAGTAATCGTTTGTGGTTCTGGAATCACTTCCAGTTCTACCATACTCCCACTACTGTTTTCTGAAAAAATCCATTTTTAATAAAACTGTGGCGAGTCTAGAACAATATCGCTATTGTTCATCCAGATGGTAGAAAGTCAACCCTCGTCATAGCTTGGGTCAACCCACAAACAGCCATTACAGAAACGTGCCTTGAGTTGTCCAGTGTCTGGTTTTAATCATAAACCGGACAACTCCCCGTACCTTAACATCGTTAAGATATGAACTGTTCTATATCCAATATAGAACCAGAGGCACTGATTTAATTGAACTAGATTCAAATCATGCAGCTGTCTCCAGTGCATGTCAACTAAATGGAAGAAGGCCGATCAGCGTTACTCAACTTAGGAATGCTTCCAATTATGAGTAACCTGAAAGAGAAGCAATTTCTCTTAATCATTACTATCAACTGAACACCATACACAAGTATCTACATCTTCGATCTCTTTGAAGAATCCCGATACTTGCTATACCTGGTTCTCTACTCTATTCAAATACATATAACTTCTCCAAATTCGGACCCTGTGTTTCCACGAAACACCTGTCTAAAAAATAGAGGAGTCATAAGTAAACCGAATATAGTACGAGGACCATCCCCTCTGTCCTGATGGACCCTGGACAACATACAATACTCTGTATAAGTCCCTTGAGTCTGATAACTCATTCACTGTGTGTCGTAGGTTGAAAACTGTACTTATGTTTAAGAAGAATTACACCGCTGTTTAATGCTCCTTACCTAACCATCCACTGATATAGGTAAATGTCGTAGACATAATTTCAGAAAGGTATATCTCACTCTATGAAAATAGACGTACAGATATATCAATTTGAAATTGGTGCATAACAGCGGATATTCAAAACCAAATATTTGCCGACCGGCAAACAGCCCAGGTGAATTCCTCAAATATCACCGATTACAACGAATCCCGATATAATGAGGATAATCACCCAATTCCCAATAACTTACTCCCACTCATCATCTGTAAAACCATACAGATGTGAGAATCGTACCTGGTAAATACATACCCTGGAGTAAGTATCTAATCGGGAAATCAGTTTTCCTTTAACATTACACAGTGAAACTGAAACATTGAAATGTTCCGATGGAGTATCCTGGTATTCCTAGTAATGCCTCTTCCAGATTCACGACTGTAACCGTATAGTTCTTTGCCACCTCTCCAAATCCCTTCATATGTCTTTAGTCTTTACCTTCTGCACACCCTTTTAGGCCAAATGGTTTTCTTCCTTCCTTACCATTCGGCACCAGCCTATGGTTTGGAAGAAGACTATCCAATAAGCATAATGGGTGTACTGTCCCAATCCTAGGAACACTCGCAATGAGAGAGGGTGAAGATAAAAGACAACCGAATAAACCTTATTCCTATTTCTCCTGAACCAGAATCCATCCCCGAACTGGAACCAGTTCCATTCGAGTTCGTATATAACCATACGATGGAGTATCCAAATAAACTGTGGATCTTCGTAGTGATACGGAGTGTCCTGGAGAAATACAAAGGTGATGTGGGAGTGGTAACGAAATATTTGGTTTGGTCGTGAATGTCTGTTGCAATTTACTTTGCCCTCTTACTAATCCCTTGCTTTGTCTGAACTTAATACCTTCTGCACACCATCGTTATGCTAATTGGTTTTCTTCATTCCCTACCGGTCGGCACCAGCCTAAGGTTTGGAAGAAGACAATCCAATTTGCGTAATAGGTGTACTACCCCTAAACCAAGGAGTACTCGTAACCTGAGAGAGGGTAAAAGGAAAAGACAACTGAATAATCCTATCCGTTTTCTCCAGAACCGGAAACCATCCTTGAATAAATTCTTTCGAGTTCGTATCTAACCATACGATGGTTTTGTCCAATGAAAGTGGACGTTCGTAGTAAAACGGGGTGTCCTGGAGAAAAGGGTAAAAGTAGGAGTGGCAATGAGGTTTGCAACTCTGACAATCCAAAAGCCAGTGTTAAGAAGGTTCGGTCAACTTGGTCACTGAGTCAAAGTCTTAGGGTCGGGTCAATGGTCGCTGCCAGAGAGAGAGAGAAAAGAAACACTCAGCGTGCACTCTAACCTAGATCAGAATGGTTACCAATTTATCTAATCTGGAAACCTCCCACTGTACCTCAAATTCTTCTCCAAACCTAAAAGAAGAATTAGTCGGGGTCACCCGAGGAGTAAACTAACTCATCAGTGGGAATCGGGATCCAACTATCATCGCATGATAACGTGACGGAATCCGCTCACGGTATCACACTCCAGAAGGTATGCGCATATCTGGCAAGTTTCAGTACTTTTGAAACTCCCGATGTGATTTCTGCCCCATGCTCTTATGACCTTGACTTTGGCCAACATATCATAAGTCACATGTCAAGTTCAACCCGTCATTCTCCAGGTTAATTTGAGTCCACCCGTACATACCCTTGACTTTGGCCAAAATGGCAGCACGACTGTCCCAAACCAACGCATCTATCTATGCTGCATATGAATACCCCAATAGCTACCAATCACTGTGCCTTGACTTTGGCCAACATACACAGCTTGAATACTATTGACCACCCATATGAAACGACGGAGGGCTACGAATGGTTTCTGGCGAAAACCTTTAACGTAATGAACTTGATATCGTTGAAGGAACGGATAGCTTTTTAGAAAATATAGTGACGAAAACCTTTACTAAAGAGGTCACTCCCGGTGAAGGGATCTCGGCTCTTTCCCCGTCGAATGGGGTGCTGGATATTCATAACCGAATATCACTGTGCAAAGCAAAAGTAATCGGCTATAGTGAAGTTAATGCCCTGACGCAAACTTCTGTCCAAGGGGTCACTCCCGGTGAAGGGATCTCGGCCCTTGCCTCGTCGACTGAGGAGCAGGATATTCCAAATGAATACCACGATGCAAAACAAAAGTGAACGTCCTTGCAATAACAGCTTTTGAAAAAGTGTTCCAACAACATCAGATTAGGTTTGTTTTTAACTTGCATTGATCCGAATCAATGCAGTCCCATCAATTGATCACACCACAAAGAACGAAAATATACTGATGTACGTATATGCCATCCGCATTCGCCACTGGGTCCCGTCATTACCCGTTAGGTTAGCTTACTAACGACAGAGCGGGGACTGGACTAGCGCGGATGCAAAACATATACAACATCTACTAATATATATATTATATTCGCTCAAGGCGTGAATAAAATGCAACATCACAGAAAAGTACAGCATCACAGAAACAATACAGATATCTGGGATCCCCGGGTTTCACAGAGCCACTACTGAAACCCGACGTTCCCCTGGTCGTGTGGATAGCCTGTGCAATGAAATCCTAGACCCCTACGGGCGCGGCAAGTTACCCGCCAAAACCTGAAGCGAGGCAGCCCCCTTCAGCACCGTGAATGGACCACCCAGCACTTCACGGAATCCGGCAACTTGGGCACCCCTCCTGGGTCAACCTGTACCCCCTACGAGTGCGGCGATAGCCAGCCAATCCTGGAGTGAAGCCCCCTCCGTCCCAATGCCATGAGATGTGGGCTTGTTGTCTTCTAGAACCCGGCTATCCGTGCACCCCACCGCGGGGCAATCCTAGTACAGAAAGTAAAATATACATACAACGGGTACATCGACCGCAACCAGGTCGTGCCCCAAAAGAATAATACAATCAGGCAATGACGGCAGTCCACATGTCGGACGCTCGCCCCGCAATATCAAATGTACATAATACAACAAAACTGTACTAGCATTGCATCCAGGCTATCCCCCACGACCGATCCGCAACATCACAGCAAATACATAGAACATCAACGTGAAAGTCACGTTTGCAAATCCGTCTAACCGGGCTATAGCAGTTAGACCGGATTTACCGATCGAGTGACATTCACGGTCGCAGATATAATGTAAATACTGTGAAAAATGTGTTTAAAAAATTTCCGATTGATCAAACAATTAACAAGTGGGCCCCAAAAAAAACTGTAGCACTCACAGAAACAATTGGCCCAACTTTAATATTCCAAAACCCATATTTTAAGCCCAGAAGGCCTCTGTAAAAAATTGGTGAAGTGATGTGAATAGTGCGCGGCGGAAGGGCCGCACAAATGGGCTTTTCGCGGCGGTTCCGCGCTCCAACTGTGGATTTACTTCATCAAATTTTTACAGAACTCTTAGATTTTCAAGTACATCAATATTTTACAACCTGAAAAAATTTTCGAGACTGAAAAATTTCAACAGAAACTGTCGTGGGTAAAATGCAGTTTTGGAACTTTTTGATCGATCGGAAATGCAAACACATTACACAAAGTTAGACTAAGTTAATGGCGAGGCTCTGATACCACTGTAAGTGCACGGCGGCGCCCCGGCCGTCAACCCGACGGCCAAATGCGGAAGCGGTGAAAAACTTTAATTTTTTGCGGACTTTGCAAACCGGCACCACCGCGCACTAAACTCCGGATCGTAACCATTAACAAGTCTAAGCTAACTACAAGACGGGTTAGAGATATACCGAGTGATCCGAGTCCTCCGGTCTTCATCTCCACTCCGATCTCTTCGCGGGATCTCCGTCCGTCTCCTCCTCGTCGGAAAGGGGCACCACATCGCCTGTAGCTTTTACGGGCTCCCACCTCAATACCGAGGCAACTCGGGCGCGAAGCTGGCGAATCGACGCGTCCAAGATTTGCTGTAGGAATATAGTGTAGAGTGTATGTCTCACTTTGGGGTTGGTTGCCATAGATGGAGGAATGGTGTATAGAAAATTGGTGCTTTCAATTTTCTAGCAATGGAATGAGATGAAGAATGATATACACCAAATGAATCACTCTCAAAGATGAAGCTCTCTCCTTCTCTTCTCTTCTTCTCTTCTCAACCATGGAAAAACTTATCAACTTAGAAATGTAGAAGGAAAGAATATGAAGCCTTAAGGGAGGTGAGTGTAGGAGTGAAGAAGAGGTGACCACATCCAAGGGACAAAGAAACATACAACCATGCTTCACCCCTTTTTCAAACCATACCCTTTCATGTCACTCAAATCCAAAGTATGGAGCAAAAGAAATGAAAGCTATCATAATCAATCTTTTACAAGAAACCCCCTCCACAAATGTTATTTGCACAATTACAAATAACCCCCTCCATCGGAAAAGTCCGGCCGGGAAAGAACAAAGGAAAACCGGCCGGAACGGAATGCAAACTGGCAACTCCAGAAAACTGGTCCCGTAATAAATTACAGGAAAACCCCGATACTGTGCATACACACCCGCATCTGTATTCCGTCCGGATACAAATGCAAAGAGACAAAATCTACACTGTACTAAACTAGGACCGGCTTAAACCAAAGCCGGCTAGTAAAATCCGTCCGATCCTGATCCGTGCAATACCGCACGTATCTGATCGAACCCTGCCATATAACCATACGGCTACCAGTACAAACCGTCCGATCCTGATCCGTGCAATACCGCACGTATCTGATCGGACCTTGCCATATCTCCATACGGCCTCTACAGCGTTTCGCCCGAAACTTGAGTAACTGAAAGTGTGGTGGACTCTAAAGACTCGTCAATACAATGGCTGTGGATTTAACCACTAGCCCGTCAGAGGTATAAGCCAATACGTAACGGGCCACCAGCTATTGACTAAAAGGGACGTCGATGAGCGAACTCATCCTGACACCCTACTGAGCCTGTCAGTGACAATATCCGTGCAGTCCGGTCCGTTCGTCTATGAGTATCGCATGGCTGGCCTAGGGGGTTGGTAAAAGTCAGACCCCCAAAAGCGGTACAAGTCGTGTCGGAGTGTAGCCCAGAACACCCTGAGATACTACTGGAATACCTACCAGTAAATCTCCTTGCCTTGGCCAAGGACTTTGTGTAATGGCTCTCCTAGACACAGCACGACCTCACCCCCAATACCGGGAGAGACGAACCCCTGAAGATACGCTCACTGCCTCCATGTGGCTCGGGACTGTACCCAACTAAAACCTGTTTGCACGACTCCTTTGAGCCGTGGTAGGGTAGTAATCAAAGTACAGTGGGAACTCACACGAGACAAATGACGATCCCCAGGTCGATGAACTAACCTGCACACATGTCACCAGGGAACTGCCATCTGACGTCTGGTATATGACCAACTAGCATGTTCCCGGCGAGTCCTGTCCGGTGTACTCATAACCCAATGAGCACCTGTATACATCTTAGGTGATCCAACTGACACCAGTGGCTTGTGAGACCGGCCACCGCCCCTCGTCGGGGTCTCGACTGTATACACTAGTCTACTAATGGAGTATCGATGCCCGGTCTCGAAACTCCCACGACTAGGGACCTTTTAAGGATATGCTTGTAGACCCCCAGCTCCCACTTATATGATCGCCCTCATACTGCTGGTGGTCAAGCAAGAATCCTAGGGGCTCTATCAACGTGTAATAGCGACATGTCAGGTCACCTAAAACAGTACACGATGATAAAGGTAAACCAGATAGCATACTATCATCTCGAGTAAGACTGTCCTACCGGGATAGGTCCTCCCTCAATCATTACAATCACGTACCTGTGACCTAATAATTGACTCTGAGGGCACTATCTCCAACAGTTTGTTGACTATGTTAAGGCGTAGTGTGCGGTAGCTAATTAGTGCTTATCTGCATAAGCATATGATGCGATTGGATTAGGGTAGTCGTGCGACTTTGTTGACTATGTTAAGGGTCGTGCGGGTGGGTTTAATTCAATCAGGAAATGACGGGTTGAACTTGACTAGCACTTATGATTTGTTGACTATGTTAAGGTCATATAGCTGCTAGGGGCAAAATATTATCGGGAATTTCAAGTGTTGAAATTTGCAATGAGATTGCATACCTTCTATAAGATAGTTGGATCCCGATACCCGCTGCGAGTAAGAGTTACTCCTGGGAGAGTTTTACACATTACAATTAGCCGATCAAGTAGGTGTCTAGAAAGGTGTTAACGAGGTTACGCCTCTGGGAAAATGAGGTTTACATTAATTAGGTTCGTGCGAAAGCACGGGGGACCTCCCTCAAAGTACCGACACTGGCCTGGCTGAAAGATTGGCGAACTTGTAGTGTGTAATTAATCCCGGCTAGTCTTTCCTTTTAGGGTTTGAAGGAAGATTTGATAAAAAGCAGTGGGAGCCATCCTGATTAGATAAAATAATAACCAATCTATTCTTGCAAGAGCGCACGCTGAGTGTTTTCTTCTATCTCTCTCCAGGTAGCGACCATATCACGCCTTAATCAAGATAATAATGCGGATTATTGACCGAATCCACTTGTTATACTAAGCTGGGGAACGTTGGTCCCGCTCCAACTTATAATTGTTATAAGACAGAGCAGGAAATTGGGGAATACCAGATTTCCCGTGCCGCCCAAACGAAGAGAGTGCATGTTGATGCATCATCTTCGGGTTGTTCATTACAGAGAACTGTGTCTCAGTATCCTCCGCATCCTGGGTATATGATACCAGATCAGGATCCCAGATATATAATTTGTTACATAGGGCTATAGAAAGGTAGAGGACTGAGAACGGGTGATGAGTTTCATGAGGCAGAAAATGGGGCAAGAGTTGCAGCCAAGTCTGTTGGTCACTGTCACCCTGTATTACCAATACATTGATTCTGAACGAATGTTATTAGATACCGAACCTGACATACAAAATCATATCAGTCTCTTTATCAGTAAAGAAATGATAAAATTTTGTATTGTTGGATAATGTTTTGAACATTTCCTATATCAAAAGTTGATCGGTTCAGGCACGTTATCTAAAAGCGTTGATGTTCTAAATCAAACTACAGTTCTTAGTATACGAAACACACACAAGAGGAAGAGTTCAGAAATGAACGAATCCTTCTTGAGGTAATGTAGACTAGGTCATATCAATGCGACCCGACTAGCTAAGTTGCACATAGATGCATATTTAAATCAGTTTGAATTTACATCTTGTGAAACTTGCCAGTCATGTCACAGAGATAAGATGACCATAGCTCTGTTTATTGGAAACAGAGAAAGAGTTAGTAAACTCTTGGGATGATACATGTTGATGTATGTAGGTCCCCTGTCTACACTTGCCAAGACCGGTTCTTTATACTTCATTACATTCTTTGATGATCTTTCGAGATTCAGACCTATGTTCCTGTTGAAACACAAGTCAGAACCTTTTGAGATATTCACAGAATATAAGTTAGAAGTAGAGAACCAATACGGGTATATGTATTATGTCCTTTGATGAGATCAAGGAGGAGAATACTTGAGCACGGAATTCCTGGACTATTCAAAAGGAGAATGAGATTCTCTCTCAGCATTACTCCTCCGTATACACCATAGCACGATGGTATATCGGGGCGGAGCATTCACACCCTATATGATAAGGTGTGCTCTATGATGAGTACTACTGAGTTACCTATTTCCTTTTGGGAGTTATGCACTTGAGAAGCTGCATACCTATTGAATAGGGTTCGAATCAGATCACTGCCTACCACTCCATATGAGATATGGAATGGGAAGAGCCCATGTCTTAAGCTAGTTAAGATTTGGGGTTGTCCGGGCTATGTCTAAAAGCAAAAATCCGGACAAGCTCGAGGCAAGGTCTGTAATGTAGAACTGGAAATGTTCCAGCTATACTAACTGCAGCTGATGATTTGAAAGAACCAAAGGATTCAATAGTTACCAACGAACCTCAGCCTCTCCGCCGATCTAGTGAGGTTCCTCACTCGCTTGAGAGATACTTCGGTTACTCTATGACAGTGGGAGCGAGGATTGCATCATGGGATGATGACCCAACTAGTTTCGAGCTGGCCATCAGGAGTGGGACTCTGTAAGAATGGCTGGATGCTTAGCGATCTGAGATGGAATCCATGTACACCAACAAAGTATGGACTTTGGATGCTATATCTGAAGGGTTAAATCCCCATCAGGAGCAAGTATATCTTGAGAAGATTACTTGGTGTAGATGGAAAAGTTGAGACTTTCAAAGCTAGACTTGTTAAAGGTTTGCATCATTGACCAGGTGTGGATTATGTTGAAACCTTTTCTAAGGATCTATGCTTAAGTCCATCCAGATTCTACTTACCATGGCTACATACCATGACTACGATATCTGGTGGTTGGGTGTCATGACATCTTTTCTAAATGATGTTTTAGAAGAGGATGTCTGTAAGTACACAGCCAGAGGGCTTCGTAAATAGTGGGAGCAGCGGAAACGTGTGCAAGATGTTTTATAGGATAAAGCAGGCATCGCGGAGTTGGAACATCTGTTTTGATGGATTAGTCAAAGAAGTTGACATCATCAAAATGGTAGATGAACCTTGTATGAACAAAAAGGTAGTAGGGAGTATTGTGACGATCCTCGTAGAGTACGTGGATGTCATACTCTTGATAGGGAAGGAGTTTCCTATGCTACGCTCGGTCAATCTCCGCTTATCACAAGGATTCTCCATATAGGATCAAAGTGATACCTCCTAAATCCTGGGTTTTGGATCTATGAGATAGATCTAAATGGATACTCACTAGCTGTAGTGAGATGGTATCAATTGATCCTGGGGAGAATCACTGGAAAGGTTCCAGGGTGATAAAGATGACTGAGTGTCAGTCACAGGCATTGTCTTTACCCTCAATCGAGGATGGTATGTTGGAAGAGTTCCAAGCTAGATACCGTGACATACTAGACGATAAAGGCAGGATACATCGCTACTTAAGATGCTACCGAAGAGGCTGTTTGGGTGTATATTCGTTCATGAGATGAACTACGTTCCTACCATTGTGAGACAATGGAGTTGTGGCTTGTGCCAAGGAACGCAAGTCCCATCGATGATCCAGACATATTCTAAGGCAGTATCACCTGATCATGGAGATGGTTGATCTCCAGGGGATCGAGGTCAGGAGAGTAGACTCAGAGGACAACACGGCGGATCCACTCGCGAAGGCCTATTCCCAGAGAGAGACTATTATGGGATGGTTGAGTATGAGATACTATAACCACTGCTATCAGATGGCCCTAGTGCAAGTGGGAGATTGTTAGTTATATGTATGCCCTAGAGGCCATTACTGTACATTGGATGTATATTGTAGTGGATGCTGGGACATATATAGGGAGGACTTTCTTGCTCGACATGATAGTATGCTATCTGGTTACTCTTTACCTTAACGTGTACATTGATTGTCTCTCTGTTACATGTTGGTAAAGCCCTTAGGATGTGTACTTGACTATCTGGACTATGATGCGGATCATACTAGTGGGGACATGGTAGTCCATAAGTACATCCTTCAAAGTCCCTAGTCGTGGGTATATCGAGAAGGGGCATCGATATACCAGAGTAGACTAGCGTATACCTTCTCGACCCATACAGATGGGCGATGGATGATCCCATATCCATTGGTGTTTGACATCAGAGATGATATACGGGTGCTCAGTGGAGACTGCGTACACTGGACGGACTCGCCGAGAACTCCCAGATGGTATTATACCTTACGTCAGATAGCAGTTCTCTGGTGACACTGGTACAGAGTAGTCTGTTGACCCGAGATCGTCATAGAGTCTTGTGTGGTTCCCACTGTGCTTTGATTTCCACCTTACCACGTCCAAGAGGGCGTGCAAACGGTGGTTTTTGGGTACAGTCCCGAGTCACATGGAGGCAATGAGCGATAGGAGGGGATTCATCTCTCCCGGTATAGGGAGTTGATGTTGCGCTGTGTTCGATTGGCTATACCCGGAAATCCCTGGCCAGGGTTGCTGAGATTTACTGGTAAGTGTTATCAGTAGTTTCTCGAACTGTTATAGACCTCACATCGACACGACTTATCGAGCTATTGGGGTCTGACGTTTACCCCCCCAAGGTGAGATATGCGACATATCAGACGATCAGACTGGACTGTACGGTAAGTGTTACTGGTTGGATTCACTGGAGTGTGAGCGGGCTTGCTTGTCGATCTTCTGATTGCTAGATACCCGGGTGGCCGTTACGTTTAGCAGACCGCTTGCGGCTTGTGGGTGTTTGATATGATCATCACCTGCTGCCGGCGTATTGACGAGTCTTTAGAGTCCTACACAGAGGTTTCCTGGCTCAAGCGAAACGAAATAGGAGCGCATATGAGATATGTGCAGGACCAAGAATAATGCGTGTATGTGATACCGTATTCCATTCTCGCGATAAATGTATCGAATGGTTGTATGCGATATAACCTAGTTATCGAATCAAGGATTGATTCGATAAATCGATATATTGGATATTAGTCGGTTATATGCGATATGACCGGATCATTAAATCAAGTGTTGATTTAATGATTTAATGCATAATTATATATATTTGATATATTACTTTGCATTAACTAGTATCGGTTCACTTAAGATGGATTTTCTCACTCGGATGTGCACATTGTATATGTGATATATTTTGTGCACTTGATTGTATCATGTTTGATGATGCATATTAACTTGGTCAAGTGTAAAGATTAAACCATGGTTAGTTAATGGTTAGGGTTTTCATTTATTCTTTCATTTATCTTTTAATTTGGATTAAAAGAAATGAAAAGAGAAAAGAAAAACAAAAGGGTTTCTTTCATGAAGCTTGTTGAAGCTTCATGAAGCTTTGACCAAAGAAACCCTTTTGTCTTCATCTCATTAACCCTAACCATTCATTTAACTATAGTTAGCTCTCTACACTTTACCATGGTTACAATTATGATAAGAATTCATTTTCCTTTCTATTTAAAAATAACTTATCATAATATCATCTTCTTCTTCTTCATCTTCTTAAAAGAAGAAAACCTTGGACCATCAATGGTGATTGATGAAAAAGAGTGAGAAATCCAATTCTAAAGTCTACCCACTTCCTATTTCTTCATCCTCTACCTCTTGCCAAGTAGTAGAGTGTGTTTTCTTCACAAGTTTCATGACTTGGTGAAGTGGGAGCTTGATCTTGTGATGCTTCGACGTAGATCATCTTCGGCACGAAACCGACGACCTTGCCCTCCCATTTCTCCGATGAAGCCGACGCTAGAGCCCGGATTTTGATTTGGACAGCGGAGAGGACTTCATCACGGAGCCGAGGACGTGGAGGACCGGATCTACAAAGGTTGTATTTCCGTACTCTTAGTTAAAGTAGTTAACTAGTTGCTTTGTCGCCTAAACTTCTAGCCAACGATCCGTATTAGGGTTTCTCGGCACCGTAATTTTTGAAATTGGCATGGTTGATGCCTTGTGAGACCTCTTGAGAGTGCCTAGGAACCCTACAATAGGTACATCCTTCAAGGTCCCTAGTCGTGGGTGTATCGAGACGGGGCATCGATATACCAGTGTAGACTAGCGTATACACTTCTGGACTCATGAGATGGGCGATGGATGATCCCATATCCATTGGTGTTTGACATCAGAGATGGTATACGGGTGCTCAGTGGAGACTGGGTACTCTGGACGGACTCGCCGAGAACTCCCAGATGGTATTATATCTCACGTCAGATGGCAGTTCTCAAGTGACACTTGTGCAGGTTAGTCTGTAGACCTGAGATCGTCATAGAGTCTTGTGTGATTCCCACTGTGCTTTGATCTCCACCTTACCACATCCATGAGGGCGTGCAAAACGGTGGTCTTTGGGTACAGTCCCGAGTCACATGGAGGCAATGAGCGATAGGAGGGGTTTCGTCTCTCCCGGTATTGGGGGTTGATGTTGCGCTGTGCTCGATTGGCCGTAACAGGGAAGTCCCTGGCCAGGGCTGATCAGAGATTTGCTGGTAAGTGTTACCAGTAGTTTCTCGACCCGTTATGAGCCTCACATCGGCACGACTTATCGGTTACTGGGGTCTGACGTTTACCACCCCTAGACTTGATATGCGACATATCAGACGAACAGACCGGACTGTACGGTAAGTGTTACTGTTTGGATTCACAGGAGTGTGAGCGGGCTTGCTCGTCGATCTTCTGATCGCTCAATACCCGGGTGGACGTTACGTTTAGCAGACCGCTTGCGGCTTGTGGGTGCTTGATATGATCATCATCTGCTGCCGGCGTATTGACGAGTCTTTAGAGTCCTACACAGAGGTTTCCTGGCTCAAGCGAAACGAAATAGGAGCGCATATGAGATATGTGCGGGACCGAGAATGATGCGTGTATGTGATACCGCATTTCATTCTCGCGATGAATGTTTCGATTGGTTGTATGTGATATAACCTAGTTATCGAATCGAAGATCGATTCGATAACTCGATACATTGGATACTAGTCGGTTATGTGCGACATGACCGGATCATTGAATCAAGTGTTGATTTAATGATTTAATGTATAATTATATATTTGATATATTACTTTGCATTAACTAGTATTGGTTCACTTTAAAGGGATTTTCTCACTTGAAAAGCACATTGTATATGTGATATATTTTGTGTGCACTTGATTGTATCATGTTAGATGTTGCATGCTAACTTGTGTTTTGTGTAAAGATTAAACCATGGTTGTGTAATGGTTAGGGTTTCCTTTTTATTACTCATTTATTTATTTATTGATTTTGGAAAGGATTATGAAGAAAAATGGTGGCTTTCTTTGTATTTAGTTGAAGCTTCATGAAGGTTTGACTTTGTTACCATTTTGTCTTAATCCTTAACCCTAACCATTCTAACTAACCATGATCTATTCTCTACACTTTACCATGGTTAGCATATGATAAGTATTGATTTTATTTTCATTTTAAAAGCAACACTTATCATATTCTTTCTTCTCCTTCATAATCTTCATCAAGAAAGAAAGCTTGATTCCATCAATGGCATCTTGAGCAAAAGTGTGAGAAATCCAATTCTAAAGTGAATCCACCTCCTATTTCTTCACCCTCTACCTCTTGCCAAGTAGTATAGGGTGTTTTCTTCACAAGTTTCACAACTTGGTGAAGTTGGAGCTTGATCTTGTGAAACCTCGACGTAGATCATCTTCGGCATCGTAGCCGACGACTGTTCCGCTCATTTCTCCGATGAAGCCGATGCGAGAGTCCGGGATTCGGGATGGACAGCGAGGGGACAACTACGTGGAGCTAAAGAAGTGGATAACCGGATCTACAAAAGTTGTAGCATCTCACTTTTAGTTAAGATGTTAACTAGTTTCCTTTTTCGTCTAAAATTCTAGTTAACGATCCGTATTAGAGTTTCTCGGCACTTGTAAAATTTAAAATTGGCATGGTTGATGCCTTGTGAGACCTCTTGAGAGTGCCTAGGAACCCTACAGTATATATGTACCTATCACTAATGGTAAGATACACTACAGGTATACCGATAAGATAGATGTCATGTATGATAAGAAATATAGTATCACTAAGGGGTTGTGTGTGACATGGCAATTATTGACGGTGTGTGTGTAGCATACAATCCGTGCTCGTGCAACCTGAACCGTCAATAATATGTGCAGTGTCCTACGGCTGCTAGTCACAGTACAACTATATCAAGGAAAAACAGTAAAGGCGCAATTCTAACAATGACGTAAAATATGCGACAGGTACTTGAATCCTAGCCCAGACGCATAACGCCATGCGGGCGATTCCCCTGTAGATGTTAAATCTACTCACCTACGCTCCACGCTAGGTAAATCCTACCATCTGCTCCCCCCTGTAGTAGTGTCCATAGTCCCTGCCTGTAAACCTGCAAATAAGACACGGAAAATCATTTAAAATCCAAATATTCCGCGAAACGCTATATCGAACCAAAACGAGAAACTCGCGTTGCGAACAAAACGCGCGTGTGCACGATACGCTAAAACGTGTGTATTCGCGTCTAAAACCATCGCGACATACCGCGATACGCTGGATCACAGAACCCACTCACGTATCGCGCGTATCGCGCAAACAGAACGGACATGCAAAACGATATTTGATTCCAGATTTACCTACAGGTCAAATCTTACAAAACTATACATACCACTGGCTTAGAAATAACAGCAGACTCCTACCCAAGCAAACTACACCCAAAAAATCCCACATCTGGCCATAATTTGCGGCCAGAAAGATTAAACCGGCGGCCTGGGTAGGGGGTTAGGGGTTCGTGCTCTGGTGGTGAGGTCAGGGTATATCTAGTGTGCTCAAGTTTTCTCAATTTTAACCTGAATATCCTGTGTCAAAAGCAGATCACAAAAAGGTGAAATATCACTTAAAAACACTAAATTTAGCACAAATAGAAACCCGATGGTATTTTAGTGTAATCTGGCTATTTCTCAGTTGAAGTGACCCTATTAACACTAAAATAGGTAGGGTTATCTAACAAAATCATCAATTTGCCACAACATCTCACAAAACACCATAATTAGCCATAAACTAGCTAATTAACACTAATTGATACTAAACCATACACAACTTAAGCAAACATGAAATGGGGTTCAGAAATATACCCTAATGAACCCTAAGAAGCAGGTGAAGGTGAAGAATTGAGCTGTTACAGCTGCTGGCGATGCAGGGGCTGCATGCGGCTGCTGCTGTTGCTGCCAGTGCTGAAGCTGATGCTGCTGATGTTGCTTCACTGTTGCTGCTGTTGCTATGCTGATGTTGTTGTTGTTGAAGCTGCTTCTGGTGCTGATGCTAATGGTGCAGCTGCTTGCTTCAGCTGCCTGCTGCTGTTGCTGCCCTCCTGCTGCTGCTGCTACTGCATCTTCTTCTGCTGCTGGAGCTTCTCTTTGCTGGGGCTGCTGCTTCAGGTGAGTGTGTGTGTATGTGTGTTTGAGTGAGTGAGAGAATGAGAGAAGTGATAAGAGAAAATGAGAGGCAACAAAATGATGGCATCAAGTGTCAACCCCTCTCCCTCTCTCTTCATTTAATATAAGCATGGCCTTTGCCATGATGCCCATTCTCACTCTCTCTCTCTCTCTCATCAAGGTCAACACAAGAAAGTCAAATTTAAACCCCCTTTTTAAATTCATTTTTTTTCATTTTAAAACAAGTATCATACTTAAAACCCATAACACTTAAAACAAAACTAAACGCTAGATTAGAGAAAATGGTTAGTTAACCGTGATTGCTAATCATGTTTAACCCCAAAAACAACCCTAGTTATCGTGCACAAGTGTGTGCAAACCTAGGAAAAATCTAATAAAATATTCATTAAATAGGATAAAAAATTTGGAAATCATTTTGGTAAACTTTTTATTAAAAACTATATATTAAAATATAATTAGCTACAAAACACATCCTAAGGTGTTACATAAAGTTTTTGAATGAAATAAAATTTGGTGTATCAACATCTTAGATGATAAAAATGAAGATGATGGATACCGATCGTCGAAAAAAATTGTGGACGGTGTATTTTTTCGATAAAATACCCTATCATAGCACCTTTACTCCATTATTCTCTCCTCTCTCTCTCTCTCACACACACAATATATATATATATATATATATATATATATACATATATATATATATATATATATATATATATATATGAGAATAATGGAGGAAAGATGCCATAGGAGGGAATTCCCTCCTATAGCGTCGAAAAAATACCCCCTCCCTAGTTATTTCCGACGATCGGCATCCACCATCTTTATCGTCATCATCTAAGATGTGGGTATACCAAATTTCATGTGATTCTACAATTTTTTCACCGTTGATTTAGCAATGTAAAAAGTTCTATTATCGGTAAACCGTTAATTTTGAACCCACTAAATCAACGGTGAAAAAGTTGTACAATCATATGAAATGTGTCTAAATCAACGGTGAAAAAGTTGTAGAATCACATGAAATTTGGTGTACCTACATCTTAGATAATAACGATGAAGATGGTGGGTGCCGATCGTCGGAAAAAACTAGGAAGGGGTTATTTTTTCGACGCCATAGGAGGGAATCTCCTCCTATGGCCTCTTCCCTCTCTCTCTCTCTATATATATACATACATATATTGAGGAGGGGGGGGCAGGTGGTTAATGTCTCCCGTATAAAAGTAGAAAGGATATAATTTGAAAATTATTCAGCATATAAATGACTTAGCATAATTAATTTCAATGTTCAAATTATTCAGTTGAAGAAAAATATGTCCATAGCAAATTAAGAATTTGATAATGCTCGATATTGGCGACCTCCAAGATCAGGACACGTGGCAGATGACGTGTTTCAAGGCTCAGAAGAAAGGGCCCGCAGAGAACGACCAGACCGCCCTACACCCGACCTGCAAGCACAAGCTGGCCCTCCTCGAGGCCCCTCGGCAAATCAGCCTCCTCGGCCATTCAGCTCGCCCCGAGCCACCGTAGGACCAAGACTCCTCGGCCTTCCCGCTCATCCCGAGCTCCCCGCCGAGGCCGTCTTCCTCGGCCCTCCGACCAACTCCACCACTCACAGGCGTAACCGCCGTCCCGCGATCCTCGCCATGCGCAGATTCTACGCTAACAGCATCCCACGTTCCACGCTATCACGATCCCCATTAATGGGCGATCCGCTTTCTACGCGGGCGTGATGTCGGGGGGCGTAACTGCCGGCGAGATTCTCGCGCGTGCTGCTGCGTGCCGCCACCGCTATATAAACCCCCATCACAGAGGGGTCAAGTAAACCATTCTTTACACTGACGACGTTACTCTGCTCGGATCATGTCGCTGACTTGAGCGTCGGAGGGTCATCGGTGGTACCAAACCACCCCGGGACTTCTTTGCAGGTGCACGACGGCAGCCTCCTCATCCCACTTTGTCCTCTCAAAACCCATTGAGACTCACACGCAACGAAAGACAATCAACCCAGTTCACCTCAAGATCAACGGAAGACAACATCTGACGGATGCCCGAAAAGGAGCTCCATCAGAATTGGAGCTAAAATTGTAAAAAACCATCTATCTTGGAATTAAGATTGAAGTTCTATTTATAGCATCACTGCTAAGTTCTGAATGCTTCGCTCCGCTAACATGATGCTTTATGTTGATTTTCGACAGGTTGGTCACTTTAGCTGTCAACTCATCATTTCGTACGGTCTGACAGATGGAAATATCGAAATTAAATTGCATTATCAAGTTTTTAATTGAAAATAAAAATAATGAATTAAATATTTTGTCTATGTGTTGAGTTTATTTTTCATTTTATCTAAAGACAAAATTGATTAGAGTTTCTGCCTAAAATTGAGCCTATATTAGGCTCAATCAAATCTTATTTATTGACATATATCAATGGCTTTAGAAGATAGAAACCTGTTGCTCGATAACGTTATAAAAGGTTTTTAATTGAATATCTCCAATAGGAAAATTGGACAAATTTTAAAGAAGGGCCTGCATGTATTAATAAATCTTGAAAATAGACCTTGTTCTTGGAGTTTATTTAGTAACGCTCAAATTATCTAATAAAATATTGATGGCCGATGACCGTCTTTAAGTTTTTTGTGCGTTCTATTTTTATCATGTAATTTAAAAGGTCAAATTCACAAGATTGCTCTCCTCATTCTCAAAAGATGGCTCAACCGTCAAGAGAGAGACTGTTTGTGCTAACTTAGTTGTTCGCCAAGACAGTCCTAGTGAAATAAGAAAATATTAACAACCTATCTTGAAATGCTCGCTGAAAATAACTTGGGACTAACACGCTTCTTTAAATTCTATATTTGATTTTCAAATGAGTTTGGATTGACACCCTCTATGTTCGGCATTCAATGCATATTCTGATAGAACAAGATAGAGCTAGAATTGTTTGTAGATATTGACAACGCTATCAGTCAATGGGTTTGATAGCAATATAGTATAACTTTCCATGAGATGAAGTTGGTGTTCCTTTTCATCACAAACTATTTTTTTGCAGCTGACGAAAACATTAATAGTTTGTGCAATATATCTTTTTTGTGAATGTGAGGTAAAGGGGAGGAAATAAGGTAGTAAATGTTAAAAGAGTTAGTTTGATAGGCCATCAACAAATAACATGAACTATATATTTGGAGTTTGCATTAGAAGAGAAGAGAAGAGTTAAGAAGTTAGGAAAACGGCTAATCTATAAAATAGGTAAAGAATGATTCCCTTCATGGGCCTAATACTGAAACCAAACTGTTTAAAGAAACGCAAGCATTTTGTTTATAAAAGTTGCCGTAAGCAAACTGTTTGGTTGATTCTCTGCAAACAACTAAATGATTTCCTAATTGAAGACTATAGCTAGCTATTTTATTGGCCAGCTTTTAATCATTTAATTGCTTGCAACCTATTTTAAGTGCTATAATAAATAAAGTAGTATTGTTGTTTTTTTATCTAAATTTCACCAACATACCATGAACTTGAACAAAAGTTAGGCAAACACCTTAAATTGTTTTAGAAATATATATACAATAAAATAAAAATTAAAAAATACATTCAAAAATCTGCCGTACGATTTCCATTTGATACCATGTGTTGTTTTTCTGATGCAAGAACAAAGAGGTCTATAAAGAACATAAGTTATCATTGAACATATAGTATTTAATAGGAATAAACAATGAAAGTTCCTGGTACAATTTTCATAATTCATGGTATTTATTTGTCACCAAATCTAAGATATTTATCTCAAAAGAGGAAAATTCTATAGTCCGCCGGCCATATGTGACCAGTCATCAAAAAGAAAGAAACAATAACAAAGACCTACCAAGCTCACCAAAAAGTCGGGTAACAATCCTAGTGTAACTATATGAGTAATACCTTTCCTACCGGTGCGATGGAATCTATATAGGCTACATGGATTCTTATTGAAAACAAAATGGATCGTATTATCCACTATTTAGGTCTTTGTATTTTATACATCATTTTGTATCCAGTTGAAATCCAGATAGCCTATATGGATTCCACCGAAAAATATTACTCTAACTATATTCGCATAAAACACCAAGTACAAGTGAGTGAGAGACTGGACAGCAAAGTCAACAAGATGATGGTCAATGATGCAAGTACCATCTCAGAGTTGTGATCAATTGGATTTCTAATAATGGGGCATATGTGTAGTGACATGCCAATAATTGCTAAGTTCCAATATTGAATGCTCATTATCCTGGACATGTATATTTTGAGTTTCGTCACTGAGAAATTAAAATCATCACCATGAATTAGGCCTGGCAAATTAGATGAGTTAACCGTGACTCGTCTCATGCGAATTTTATTCGCCATGTGGCCGAGACAACGAGTTGATTCGGCTCGTCTAGACGAGTTGGATGAGACGTGTAGATTCACAAAATCCTCAATGTTACCCGCTCGAGTTCATCTCGTCTAACTCGCCCTTCGCCTGGCATCGTCTCGTCAACACGCTACTACTAAAATAAGGGGTTGCCTCTACGGATAACGAAATCCATAGGGGCAGATTTAGTTTGGCCCTACGGATTAGTCCGTAGGGCCAAAAGGTTGCCCCTACGGTCCTTACATATTAATTTAAAAAATATTAAATCGTAAATTGTTGTTTGCCCCTACGGAGCCGCAAACCAAGAACCTACGGATTTATCCGTAGGGGCAACTAAATAGAGATTTAATTAAAAAGGCACGGATTGATCCCTGCGCTCATTAGCTAAAAATTATTTTCCCAATATCGCGCGCCAACCCTAAATCGCCAAACCCTCGTTCCCGCCGATCGCCTGTGTTTCGTCGCCGTTATCGTCGTCGCCAGCGCAGGCCAATTCTCCGTCGCCACCGCCTGGTTCATCCTCATCTCCGTTTTCGTCGTCGCCTCCTTTCGTCGTCGCCTCCGATCGATCGTCGACGCCTCCACTGCACAGGTTAGGAAATCTTAAATTAAACAAATTTTTGATTATTTTAGGGTTAGGGTTCATGTTTTGGGTACCGATGAGGCATCCGTTGGGGTTAGCGTTAGGGTTAGGGTTGGGGTTGCGGTTGGGGATGGGGCTGGGGTTGCGGTTGGGGTTGGGTTTCGGCAGGGGGCTGCGGTTGGGGTTAGGGTTGGGTTTAGGCTGGGGTTGGGGCTGGGGCTGGGGTTAGGATTAGGGTTAGAATTATGGTTGGGGTTGGGGTTGCTCCGTTTCGTATCAGAACTTGAGTCTGACATCGTAGATCTTTCAGCCATTTTGGTTATATTGTTATCATGATGTTAAATTCTTTATGCTCTCATCAAATTTTTGGGATCTTTGTAATTTTCTTGCTCTGTTTGGGGTTTCAGTTGATCCTCATTAAAAAATTGGTGATTGATCTCTTCAATCATATTATTATCTGTATTAAAAAATTTTGTGAAGTCTTCAGAGTTTAGAAAAATCTAGAATATCTGTTGAAATTCTGGCAACATTCAAAAACTGTGTATATGATGTGTGTGTGTGTGTGTGTATGTATGCATGTATATACAGTTGAAATTTATCTTTCTTCTATGATATAAAACGGTTAAACCGAGGAAAATTACTGGGGGAATTTTTGCTAAAATGTCTTGAGAGGGAGTTCAAGTGATGGGATAATTTCATTTGGTAATCTTTTACTTATTTTACATCTCTTATTTTTTCATGCAGAAATCTGAATAGGTTTCTTGCAATTTTGCCTATCGATCAATTATTATATTTATTTCTTATTTTTGTGGATGATTTGGTTTCAATTGAATGGAGGCGATGATGGCTTGCCCTCAAGCTTTCACTTTTATGAGCTTTATAGTTATGAGATTGGCGAGGCAAGCTGGTTTGTAGCCATCTTATTTCTTTTCCTAAATTCAAATCCAAATATAAACTGTCTGATTGAGAGAGAGAGAGAGTATGAGAGATTATGTATTATTCAATGTGTTTGGAAGCTGGCATGTTCTGAGCGTCATCTCTGCATGAAAGCTATGATTTTGCAAAGGGTTTGCCCTAACTATTTTCTGTGGGGAAGCTGAAGGCCTGAAGTTTTATCAAACTCAGGATTGGATTCTGGTCGGGTATTGTAAATTCTTGTGAAAGTTCCGTTCAAGATTTGTTCAGAGCTTGCATAACATCTTTTTCATCTCTATGAGATCTTTATGCAGTCATTTTTTTGGGTTTATATATTTCTAGAGTCCGTTTGACTTTGGACTTAGGATAACCCCAAATCTCTTTCTTATTTTGATTCCTAAGCTGGCATATCTGAGGCTCGTATTCCAGTATCGTTGCATGAAAAGCTAGGGTTGCGAACATTTTTGCAACGATAATTTCTGTATGACAGCTTAAGCTCACATAAAACTTAAACAATCTTGAAGCACTGCAGTTTTTCACTAAACTACCTAAAAGTTTTTATATTGCTGCAAGCTTCCTTAAAGTACTGCATCTAAGTGTATTTTAGTGGGAAAACCCTTGAAAGCCAAACTTCATGGGGGTTTGCTGTTTGCCTTCTCTGTAACTAGTTTGAGGTTGATTTAGTTTTGGATTTTTTTTGCAACACTCTCTGAGTTCCAAATCAACAAAAAGCTGAATGTTGAATCACAAGCAAGAAGCAGCCAAACTGGCCCTAAAGTAATCCTGAGTGATGATAATTTGCCAGGGAGTTTAAAATTTATAGAAATGGCGAGGCAACATTGGATTGTCTGCAAGTTTCAAGCAACCTGTTTGCAGCCATCATGCTATTTGTGATCCCAAGTATAAAACACAAACATGATTCTTAGTTAGTTTACTTTAATTTTTTATTTGTGTGTGTGTGTCAACATTGGATTGTCCCAAGTATAAAACCAAACCCACAAAACATCAAAACTGTCTCCGACAATCTTAGTCATTAGACATAAGATTTATGTGTGTGTGTCACTACTAAAATAGGGGGTTGCTTAAACATTTTGCATTATTTATGTGTGTGTGTGTGTCACTACTACAAATAAGGGTTACCCCCGACAGCCGAAATACACACACACAAGAATACACAACAAACGCATCATTAGAAAGTGATTCAAGATGTTCCGGTCGCGGTCGCGTCTTTCGGCGGAGAACATATGTGACATGTGATATGTATGCATGTGTTTATGTGATATGTGCGTATGTCTTCCCCTCCATTTCATATTTTCAGGTTCTCCCAAAAGAAATTATAATAACATGTCACATCTTCTTTAAGCAGCATAAGTTAATTGTTTATTTATCTATCAATTCCTATATGATAATCTGTTCTATTGTCATTCTGTTTCTTTTGGCAGCGTGCTCTAAAGGTATGAAACAATGCTTGAATTCTCTGTCTTTCATCTCCGATATGGTGGTTCTTTTCCTTTTATTGCTATATGATGTTTATGTTTTGCGTAGATAGAAGGACATGTTCTGGGCTATGGTGTGCTTATACAATGAAGGCAGCATTCGAGGCTGCTGACCCTAGTCCTGGACGCCGCACACGGACGGCACCACAGAGGTTGGGAGAGCGGCCGAGGACTGAGCCTTAGCAGGGCCCATATGAGGTTGGACTCCACCCCAGCGGTTACTTCTTCCGTCTCCAGTGAGCGACGTGTCCAGCAGGAACTGGAGAGCTTGAGGGCCACCGTTCAGGAGTTGAAGGAGATGCTGGTATTTATACTACTTTATAGTAAAATATCATGTCATATTATAGATATCAACATATCCATAATTAGTACGTAGCCTGAGCTTATTTGGTTGTAGACTTAGGTTTGATTAATCATACATACATATTTAATTAAAATAAACAACGGTTTTCCAAACTAGATATCCAAATGGGGTTTCGAAATAACTTGATAATGATACGAATTCAAATAATACACAGTTCTTACACGCTTATTACACACGTTAGGTCCAGACGCGACAGGGTACAGCGCCGAATTGCATGGTTTATTGACCGAGGAGATGGCACGCCAGATTCTAGCGTTTATCAGAGGTGGAGCTGGACCGAGCTAGGGTAGCTTTTTGATTCTTATTTTTTGAAACATGTATTTATTTATATGATACATATTGTACTACATTTTGAAACGATATTGATATTGATATTGGTTCTTATTTATATCATATTCAGTTTTTTGGTTTCTTTTGTATATTATATGCGTGAGATGTGATTATGAATACTGCGATATATGTTGTGTGATGATTAATTTTATATTTGATTGATGTATATATTATTGTGCAGAGGGCGAGAAAAAATCAGGCAACCCTTTTTTTTAAAGAAAAATAGATAATATGTACCTACGGATTAACTCGTAGGTACACATGTTGCCCCTACGGATTCAACCGTAGGGGCACAATATCAGCATTAACTGATATTCCGCCCCCCGATCTCAGTGTCAGGGGGTTGGCAGGATATATCCGTAGGGGCAAACAACAGCCCCTACGAAGTTATCCGTAGGGGCAAAATATCAGAAATCCTGATATTTTGCCCCTATGGATCTGTACCTACGGATGTATCCGTAGGGGCTATGACTTAGACCTGTTAGTTATATGTATGCCCTAGAGGCCATTACTATACATAGGATGTATATTGTAGTGGATGCTTGGACATATATAGGGAGGACTTTCTTGCTCGACATGATAGTATGCTATCTGGTTGCTCTTTACCTTAACGTGTACACTGATTGTCTCTCTGTTACATGTTGGTAAAGCCCTTAGGATGTGTGCTTGACTACCTGGACTATGATGCGGATCATACTAGTGGGGACATGGTAGTCCATAAGTACATCCTTCAAAGTCCCTAGTCGTGGGTGTATCGAGACGGGGCATCGATATACTAGAGTAGACTAGCGTATACCTTCTCGACCCATACAGATGGGCGATGGATGATCCCATATCCATTGGTGTTTGACATCAGAGATGATATACGGGTGCTCAGTAGAGACTGGGTACACTGGACGGACACGCCGAGAACTCTCCCAGATGGTATTATACCTTACGTCAGATGGCAGTTCTCTGGTGACACTGGTACATAGTAGTCTGTTGACCCGAGATCGTCATAGAGTCTTGTGTGGTTCCCACTGTGCTTTGATTTCCATCTTACCACGTCCAAGAGGGCGTGCAAAACGGTGGTTTTTGGGTACAGTCCCGAGTCACATGGAGGCAATGAGCGATAGGAGGGGATTCGTCTCTCCCGGTATAGGGAGTTGATGTTGCGCTGTGTTCGATTGGCTATAACAGGAAATCCCTGGCCAGGGTTGCTGAGATTTACTGGTAAGTGTTACCAGTAGTATCTCGAATTGTTATAGACCTCATATCGACACGACTTATCGAGCTATTGGGGTCTGACGTTTACCACCCCTAGGCGAGATATGCGACATATCAGACGATCAGACCGGACTGTACGGTAAGTGTTACTGGTTGGATTCACTGGAGTGTGAGCGGGCTTGCTCGTCGATCTTCAGATCGCTCAATACCCGGGTGGCCGTTACGTTTAGCAGACCGCTTGCGGCTTGTGGGTGTTTGATATGATCATCATCTGCTGCCGGCGTATTGACGAGTCTTTAGAGTCCTACACAGAGGTTTCCTGGCTCAAGCGAAACGAAATAGGAGCGCATATGAGATATGTGCGGGACCAAGAATGATACCAGTATGTGATACTGTATACGATTCTCGCGATTTGTGACATTGATCGGTTATATGCGATATAGCCGGGTTATCGGATCAAGTGTTGATTCGATAAGTTGTTACTGTTGAAACTAGTCGGTTATATGCGATATGACCGGATCGTTAAATCAAGTGTTGATTTAATGATTTAATGTATAATTATATATTTGATATATCACTTTACATTAACTAGTATCGGTTCACTTAAGATAGATTTTCTCACTCGGATGTGCGCATTGTATATGCGATATATTTTTGTGCACTTAATTGTATCATGTTTGATGATGCATGTTAACTTGGTTAAGTGTAAAGATTAAACCATGGTTAAGTTAATGATTAGGGTTTTCCTTATCTTATTTATTTATTTTTAGAAAGGATTAAAGAGAAGAATGGTGGCTTTCTTTGTTTCTAGTTGAAACTTCATGAAGGTTTGACCAAAGCTACCATTCTTGTCTTCTTCTCCTAACCCTAACCATTCAACTAACCTTGGTTAATTCTCTACACTTGACTATAGTTAATGTTATGATAAGTATTGATTTACTTTTGATTTTAAATCAACTTATCATAACACTTTCTTCTTCTTCTTCATCTTCTTCAATGAAGAAAGCTTCACTTCATCAATGGTGGATTGATGAAATGAGTGAGAAATCCAATTCTAAAGTGAACCCACTTCCTATTTCTCCATCCTCTACCTCTTGCCAAGTAGTAGAGTGTGTTTTCTTCACAAGTTTCATGACTTGGTGAAGTTGGAGCTTGATCTAGCGATGCCTCGACGTAGATCATCTTCGGCACGAAGCCGACGACCTTGCCCGCTCTTTCTCCGATGAAGCCGACGCTAGAGCCCGGATTTTGATTTGGACAGCGGAGATGACTTCATCACGGAGCCGTGGAGGTGGAGGACCGGATCTACAAAGGTTGTATTTCCGTATTCTTGTAGTTAAGTGTTAACTAGTTTCTTTTTCGCCTAGACATCTAGCCAACGATCCGTATTAGGGTTTCTCGGCACCATAAATTTTGAAATTGGCATGGTTGATGCCTTGGGAGACCTCATGAGGGTGCCTAGGAACCCTACAGTGGTATCAGAGCCAAGCTAGAGCCTTAGGCGAAGTCTAGACGACGTTTGAGATCCGAACGAACCCGAAAACCCATTTCCAAAATGCTCTCTGTCCAATTTTTAAAAATCTGGATTTTTCAATATTAAAAATTTGCAGAAAATTAAGCAGGGTTTTTTTATGAATTACTGTGAAAAACGGAGACCTAACTCCGTCATATCGCCGCTGAAGCGCGGCCTAAGCCCACGTGGCGCGGCGCTTCCGCGGCCATAATGTTGACTTTTTGACTCCTCTTTACACAGTAATGTTTATAATTAATTCCTGTGTTTTCTGGGTAATTTTAATATATACTATACAGTTGAGTTTTCTGGGGTTGTTTTGGGATTTCATGGATTCGATCGGATTATCAAATTTTGTCTGTATGGCTTTCCGGATAATTTTTTGAATATGTTAAAAAGTTCGACCGGATATAAATACCCAATTTTTCCCCTGTCGGGAAATTTCCAAGTGTTGGATTTTTCCGTAGTTTAAAGACGTTCTAAGTAGTGCAAGTAACGCGATGGACCCTCTAGAAGACAACAAACCTTAACTCGATTATGTGACCTTCTTGAACTGCCCTTTGAACCTTCGGGTTTGGGGCAGTACGGCGTGCCACATGTGAGGCGTTGGCTTGACCCTTCTACGGCTGGACCGTTGGTACTGAGGCACGAACTGAATGTTGTTAGACTTATTTCATGTGTTGAGCTGTATCGGGAAAACTTGGGTGTTCGATTGTTCGATCGGAAAGTTTAACATTTTCTATTTATCTGGAATGTGATACAATAATTGGAATTCACAATAAGTTATGAGATAACTGAATGAATGTTATAAACATAGCAGTTTAGTCTCAATTGATCGGTTGCCACGGAATTTTGATGTGATCAAAAGTCCGTCGCAATCACGTAGCGTACGCGGATACTCGCCGGGTAAACTTAATAGAAAGCCTCACTCCATAGCCCCGACCAAGTGACTGTAGGAGAACCCCGTCGCCGAAAGCATCCGTTCGGGTGCTCGCGGTAGCGGTGTTCCGCCTTGGTGCACTTCGTCGACGGTATCAGGGGTGCGGCCGCCTACTAAAGTTTGCGACGAGCATTCGATCAGTTTTTCGGGAATCTTGTTGAATTGCCCGACTTGGTATTGAAAAGTTTTTTCGATAAAGAGACTAAAATGCGGGGTTTATAATTGTTAGGCATGCGATGTCTGAAGAAATTCATTTGGTCAGGCATGCGATGTCTGAGGTGGTTGCGGATTCCAACTGTTGTAGTTTTACACTTTCTTTTCTGTGACCGTAAGTGTAATATGTGATATCGCCGGTTTCGTTGCTATATATCAACGACAATTGGGATGGACATATTTACTTACGTTGATGACATGTGATGTTATGTGTTGCGGGATATGTTATATTGGATCGTCGTGTTTGAATAGCCGGGTTTTTTTTATGTGAGATGAGTGTTTTTCATTTTCATTCATGTAAAAATCTGTATGTAATATTCTTTTATTTGGGGCACTTCCAGGTTGCGGAAGTTGTCACCCTTTGTATATTATTTACTTTTCCGCACTAGGATAGGCCCAAGGAGGAGGGCACAAGTAACCGGGTTCTGGAGTCCAGTGGGAGACCAACTCGAGGAGTCGGGTCCGGGTCTCCTAACTCCAGAATTGGTAGGGTTGCTTGCCGCTCTCGTAGGGGTCTAGGGGTGTGGGTTTGGCTATTCATCACGACCGTGGAATCCGTGTTTTATACTGGCTCGTATTGAAAACACGGACGTCCTAGTATATCCAATATTTCATATGTTTCTTCTGCTGCGATATCTGTGATGTGATCATGTGATGTTCTGTGATAGATACATTATATAGTATATATGATATATTATATAGGCGTTACTTATGTTTTACACCCGCGCTAGCCCTGCCCCGCTCTGCCGTTAGTTACCTAACCCAACGGTGCACGAGGGGACATCGAGGCGAATGCGGATGGCATAAGTGTACGTCGTATTTATCTGTGATGTTTAGGTAATTTAAATGATGGGAATTCATTAATGTGATTAATGAAATAAAAGAAACCTAAGATGTTGTAGAATCGAATTTCAAAATAAAACAGGTAGCTACAGTTCTTGTTTTGCACAGCGGTATATATGATATATCCTGCACCTTATTCGATAAGGAAAGGACCGAGATCCCTTCACCGGGAGTGACTCCTTTAGCAATAACTGGCAGATGCTACAACCCTCGGTTTGTCTTTTGATTGCTTTTAAGTGTTTTTGCTTTGCACAGTGATATATATGATATATCCCGCACCTCATTCGATGAGGAAAGGACCGACGATCCCTTCACCGGGAGTGACTCCTTTAGCAAAACTAGAAAAGCATCAAAGACACTCCATTTCAAAATTCATTCGATCCTACAACGATATCAAGTTCATTACGCAATGGGTTTTCAGAAAAACCTGTCGTAGCCCTCCGTCATTTCAGATAAGTAGTAGTTAGTATTCGTGCTGCGTTTGTTGGCCTTTGTCAAGGCGCAGTGTGCGGTAGCTAACTGGTGCTTATCTGCTTATGCATATGATGCAGATTGGATTAGGGTAGTCGTGCGACCTTGTTGGCCTTTGTCAAGGGCCGTGCGGGTGGGTTTATTTCGATCAAGAAATGACGGGTTGAACTTGACTAGCATCCTATGGTTTGTTGGCCTTTGTCAAGGTCATAGGAGGTTATGGGCAAAATATTATCGGGAATTTCAAGTGTTGAAATTTGCAATGAGATTGCATACCTTCTATGAGATAGTTGGATCCCGATACCCGCTGCGAGTAAGAGTTACTCCTGGGAGAGTTTTATACATTACAATTAGCCGATCAAGTAGGTGTCTAGAAAGGTGTCAACGGGGTTACGCCTCTGGGAAAACGAGGTTTACATTAATTAGGTTCGTGCGAAAGCACGGGGGACCTCCCTCAAAGTACCGACACTGGCCTGGCTGAAAGATTGGCGAACTTGTAGTGTGTAATTAATCCCGGCTAGTCTTTCCTTTTAGGGTTTGAAGGAAGATTTGATAAAAAGCAGTGGGAGCCATCCTGATTAGATAAAATAATAACCAATCTATTCTTGACAGAGCGCACGCTGAGTGTTTTCTTCTCTCTCTCTCCAGGTAGAGACCATATCACGCCTTAATCAAGATAATAATACGGAATATTGACTGAACCCGCTTGTTATACTGAGCTGGGGAACGTTGGTCCCGCTCTAACTTATAATTGTTATAAGACAGAGCAGGAAATAAAGGGAATACCAGATTTCCCGTGCCGTCCAAACGAAGAGAATGCATGCTGATGCATCATCTTCGGGTGTGTTCATTATACAGAACTGTTTCTCAGTATCCTCTACGTCCTGGGTATGTGATACCAGATCAGGATCCCAGATATGTAATCTGTTACATAGGGCTACAGAAAGGTAGAAAACTGAGAACGGGTGATAAGTTTCATGAGGCAGAAAACGGGGCAAGTGTTGCAGCCAAGTCTGTTGGTCACTGTCACCCTGTATTACAAATACATTGATTCGGAACGAATTTTATTAGATACCGAACCTGATATACAAAATCATATCACTCTCTTTATTATTAAAGAAATGATAAAATTTTGTATTGTTGGATAATGTTTTGAACATTTCCTATATCAAAAGTTGATCGGTTCAGGCACGTTATCTAAAAGCATTGATGTTCTAAATCAAACTACAGTTCTTAGTATACGGATCACACACAAGAGGAAGAGTTCAGAAATGAACGAATTCTTCTTGAGGTATTGTAGACTAGGTCATATCAATGCGACCCGACTAGCTAAGTTACATTTAGATGCATATTTAAATCAGTTTGAATTTACATCTTATGAAACTTGCGAGTCATGTCACAGAGATAAGATGACCATAGCTCTGTTTACTGGAAACAGAGAAAGAGTTAGTGAACTCTTGGGATGATACATGTTGATGTATAAAGGTCCCCTGTCTACACATGCCAAGACCGGTTCTTTGTACTTCATTACATTCTCTGATGATCTTTCAAGATTCAGACCTATGTTCCTGTTGAAACACAAGTCCGAACCTTTTGAGATATTCACAGAATATAAGTTAGAAGTAGAGAACCAATACGGGTATAAGTATTATGTCCTTTGATGTGATCAGGGAGGAGAATACTTGTGCATAGAATTCCTGGACTATTCTAAAGGAGAATGAGATTCTCTCTTAGCATTACTCCTCCGAATACACCATAGCACGATGGTATATCGGTGCGGAGCAATCTCACCCTATATGATAAGGTGTGCTCTATAATGAGTACTACTGAGTTACCTATTTCCTTTTTTGGGAGTTATGCACTTGAGAAGCTGCATACCTATTGAATAGGGTTCCAATCAAATCAGTTGCCTACCATTTCATATGTGATATGGAAAGGGAAGAGCCCATTTCTTAAGTTAGTTAAGATTTGGGGTTGTCCGGCCTATGTCTGAAAAGCAAAATCCGGACAAGCTCGAGGCAAGGTCAGTCATGTAGAACTGGAAATGTTCCAGCTATACAAAACTGCAGCTGAAGATTTGACAGAACCAAAGGATTCAATAATTACCAATGAACCTCAGCTTCTCCGCCGATCTAGTAGGGTTCCTCACCCACCTGAGAGATACTTCGGTTTCTCTATGACAGTGGGAGCGAGGATTGCATCATGAGATGATGACCCAACTAGTTTCGAGCTGGCCATCAGGAGTAAGACTCTATAAGAATGGCTGGATGCTTAGTGATCTGAGATGGAATCCTTATACACCAACAAAGTATGGACTTTGGTTGCTATATCTAAAGGGTTAAATCCCCATCAGGAGCAAGTATATCTTGAGAAGATTACTTGGTGTACATGGAAAAGTTAAGACTTTCAAAGCTAGACTTGTTAAAGGTTTGCATCATTGACCAGGTGTGGATCATAATGAAACTTTTTCTAAGGATCTATGCTTAAGTCCATCCAGATCCTACTTGCCACGGCTACATACCATGACTACGATATCTGGTGGTTGGGTGTCATGACAGCTTTTCTAAATGATGTTTTAGAAGAGGGAGTCTATAAGTACACAGCCAGAGAGCCTCGTAGACAGTGGGAGCAGCGGAAACGTGTGCAAGATGCTTTATAGGATAAAGCAGGCATCGCGGAGTTGGAACGTCTGTTTTGATGAAGTAGTCAAAGAGTTTGACATCATCAAAATGGTAGATGAACCTTGTATAAACAAAAAGGTAGTAGGGAGTATGGTGACGATCCTCGTAGAGTACGTGGATAACATACTCTTGATAGAGAAGTAGTTTCCTATGCTACGCTCGATCAATCTCCGATTATCACAAAGATTCTCCATATAGGATCAAAGTGATACCTCCTAAATCCTGGGTTTTGGATCTATGAGATAGATCTAATTGGTTGTTAGGATTCTCACTAGTTGTAGCGAGATGGTATCAATCGATCCTGAGGAGAATCACTGGAAGTGTTCCAGGGTGATAATGACGACTGAGTGTCAGTCACAGGCATTGTCTTTACCCTAAGTAAAGGGACGGTATGTTGGAAGAGTTCCAAGCTAGATACCGTGACATACTAGACGATAAAGGCAGGATACATCGCTACTTAAGATGCTACCAAGGAGGATGTTTGGGTGTATAATGGTTCATGAGATGAACTACGTTCCAACCATTGTGAGACAATGGAGTTGTGGCTTATGCCAAGGAACGCCGGTCCCATCAGTGATCCAGACATAATCTAAGGCAGTATCACCTGATCATGGAGATGGTTGATCTCTAAGGGATCGAGGTTAGGAGAGTAGACTCAGAGGACAACACAGCGGATCCACTCACAAAGGCCTGTTCCCAGAGAGAGACTTTTATGGGATGGTTGAGTATGAGATACTGCAACCACTGCTATCAGATGGCCCTAGTGCAAGTGGGAGATTGTTAGTTATATGTATGCCCAAGAGGCCATTACTATACATAGGATGTATATTGTAGTGGATGCTTGGACATATATAGGGAGGACTTTCTTGCTCGATATGATAGTATGCTATCTGGTTGCTCTTTACCTTAACGTGTACACTGGTTGTCTCTCTGTTACATGTTGGTAAAGCCCTTAGGATGTGTGCTTGACTACCTGGACTATGATGCGGATCATACTAGTGGGGACATGGTAGTCCATAAGTACATCCTTCAAAGTCCCTAGTCGTGGGTGTATCGAGACGGGGCATCGATATACCAGAGTAGACTAGCGTATACCTTCTCGACCCATACAGATGGGCGATGGATGATCCCATATCCATTGGTGTTTGACATCAGAGATGATATACGGGTGCTCAGTAGAGACTGGGTACACTGGATGGACTCGCCGAGAACTCTCCCAGATGGTATTATACCTTACGTCAGATGGCAGTTCTCTGGTGACACTGGTACAGAGTAGTCTGTTGACCCGAGATCGTCATAGAGTCTTGTGTGGTTCCCACTGTGCTTTGATTTCCATCTTACCACGTCCAAGAGGGCGTGCAAAACGGTGGTTTTTGGGTACAGTCCCGAGTCACATGGAGGCAATGAGCGATAGGAGGGGATTCGTCTCTCCCGGTATAGGGAGTTGATGTTGCGCTGTGTTCGATTGGCTATAACAGGAAATCCCTGGCCAGGGTTGCTGAGATTTACTGGTAAGTGTTACCAGTAGTATCTCGAATTGTTATAGACCTCATATCGACACGACTTATCGAGCTATTGGGGTCTGACGTTTACCACCCCTAGGCGAGATATGCGACATATCAGACGATCAGACCGGACTGTACGGTAAGTGTTACTGGTTGGATTCACTGGAGTGTGAGCGGGCTTGCTCGTCGATCTTCAGATCGCTCAATACCCGGGTGGCCGTTACGTTTAGCAGACCGCTTGCGGCTTGTGGGTGTTTGATATGATCATCATCTGCTGCCGGCGTATTGACGAGTCTTTAGAGTCCTACACAGAGGTTTCCTGGCTCAAGCGAAACGAAATAGGAGCGCATATGAGATATGTGCGGGACCAAGAATGATACCAGTATGTGATACTGTATACGATTCTCGCGATTTGTGACATTGATCGGTTATATGCGATATAGCCGGGTTATCGGATCAAGTGTTGATTCGATAAGTTGTTACTGTTGAAACTAGTCGGTTATATGCGATATGACCGGATCGTTAAATCAAGTGTTGATTTAATGATTTAATGTATAATTATATATTTGATATATCACTTTACATTAACTAGTATCGGTTCACTTAAGATAGATTTTCTCACTCGGATGTGCGCATTGTATATGCGATATATTTTTGTGCACTTAATTGTATCATGTTTGATGATGCATGTTAACTTGGTTAAGTGTAAAGATTAAACCATGGTTAAGTTAATGATTAGGGTTTTCCTTATCTTATTTATTTATTTTTAGAAAGGATTAAAGAGAAGAATGGTGGCTTTCTTTGTTTCTAGTTGAAACTTCATGAAGGTTTGACCAAAGCTACCATTCTTGTCTTCTTCTCCTAACCCTAACCATTCAACTAACCTTGGTTAATTCTCTACACTTGACTATAGTTAATGTTATGATAAGTATTGATTTACTTTTGATTTTAAATCAACTTATCATAACACTTTCTTCTTCTTCTTCATCTTCTTCAATGAAGAAAGCTTCACTTCATCAATGGTGGATTGATGAAATGAGTGAGAAATCCAATTCTAAAGTGAACCCACTTCCTATTTCTCCATCCTCTACCTCTTGCCAAGTAGTAGAGTGTGTTTTCTTCACAAGTTTCATCACTTGGTGAAGTTGGAGCTTGATCTAGCGATGCCTCGACGTAGATCATCTTCGGCACGAAGCCGACAACCTTGCCCGCTCTTTCTCCGATGAAGCCGACGCTAGAGCCCGGATTTTGATTTGGACAGCGGAGATGACTTCATCACGGAGCCGTGGAGGTGGAGGACCGGATCTACAAAGGTTGTATTTCCGTATTCTTGTAGTTAAGTGTTAACTAGTTTCTTTTTCGCCTAGACATCTAGCCAACGATCCGTATTAGGGTTTCTCGGCACCATAAATTTTGAAATTGGCATGGTTGATGCCTTGGGAGACCTCATGAGGGTGCCTAGGAACCCTACAAGACCTACGGATGAATCCGTAGGTACAAATAATATATTTAAAAAAACCGTAATTAAGATAATGTTTTTGTCCCTACGGCCTACTCCGTAGGGGATACAGGACCTACAGTTATATCCGTAGGGGTAGGTTTTTGTCCGTAGGGGCAAGTTCAGGGCTTCAACTGTTAGTGTATATGCCCTAGAGGCCATTACTGTATCATACTAGTTTGTATATTACTTAATGGAAGCTTGGGATATTCACCTTGTATATACAATCTTGCTCAAAATAGTAGTATGCTACTTGGTTTGTTTCTACTTCAATGTGTACTTGTGTTTATTTTAGTATATCACCTATACACATTAGTGGAGCCCTTAGGATCTTTGCTTGATTACCAGCGTTGTGATGGCAGTCACACTAGTGGGGCTGGGTAATCTATAAGCGCATCCTTATGCAGGTCTCTAGTCGCAGGACTATCGAGACAGGGCATCGATACTCCGGAGTAGACTAGCGCATGCGCTTCTCATCCCAGAGTGGGAGATGGTCTGTCCCACAGCCATCAGTACGTCGTACTGGAGATAGTATGCGGGTGCTCGTTGGGTTACGAGTACACTGGACAGGACTCGTCGGGAACTGACCGGTTGGTATTATACCTATCGTCAGTTATCAGTTCCCAGGTGACATGAGTACAGCTTAGTCCGCTGACTTGACACTATCACTTCGCCTCGAGTGTGTTCCCACTGTACTTTGATTACTACCCTACCATGGCTCAAAGGAGTCGTGCAAACAGGTGGTAGTTGGGTGCAGTCCCGAAGCACTTGGAGGCAGTGACGGTTAGACAGGATTCGACTCTCCCGGTATTGGGGGTTGACATCGCGCTGTGTCTAGGAGAGCCATTACGCGAGTAGTCCCTGGCCAGGGCAATCGAGATATACTGGTAGGCTTCCAGTGTTATCTCAGGGTGTTTTGGGCTTCACTCCGACACGGCTTGTACCGCTATTAGGGGACTGACATTTACCGCCCCCCTAGGCCCGCCATGCGATGTATCAGACGAACAGACCGGACTGTACGGAGATTGTCACATTCAGGCTCAGTAGGAGTTCAGATGGGTTTCACCTCGTCGGTCTTCTTGTCGGCATCTACCCGGGGACCGTTACGCACAGCTAGTGCCGCTTGCGGTCTGTGGTTAAACCCACTGCCAGCGTAGTGTCGAGTCTTTAGAGCCCCACACAGAAAGCTATTCGCCTTTAGGCAAAAGAGTAAAGGTCGCATGGTTTTGCGACAGGTCGCATGGTTTTGCGACAGGGTTCGGTCACATCCGTGCACTTGTGCACGTACAGTGTCCGGACAGTTTACACTAGCGGGCTTTGGTTTAAGCCAGATCCTAGTGTACCTTTTGGGATTGGTTTTATCCAGTATGCATCCGTGTTCCTCGGAACGCGGATGCGGGTGTGTATGCACAGTTGACGGAGAGACAGAGGCAGAGGATTCTCATTAGGGTTGTTGACCGTTGACCATTGACTTTTTGCTCAACCCTAATGAGAATATGATATATGATTAACAATTATATTAATTAAGTATTATGGTGACATGGTTGTTGAGGGGTTGACTTTGTTGACTTGTTGACTTTGTTGACTTGTTGACTTTGTTGACCGGTTGACTAGGCTTGACTAGTTGACCATCATGATAACAATAGCTATCATTTCATGGAAAAGACTTTTGCTTGTTTGCTCTCTTGTGCAAAATGAGTGCATGAAATGATATGGCTATTGTTGCTTAAACCATCACATAATACTTGATTGCTATGATGTGTTATGATGGTTATGGATTATGAGAGCCAAATGAGAAAAGTCTTCTCTCATTCTATCATTCTCATTCTCTCTCTTGTTCTTGAGCTCTCATCTCCTTCCTCTTGCTCTCCCTCTCTTTGTCTATGGTTCACTTGTCTCATGTGTTGAGAACCAAGAACCATAGAGAAAATCCCAACACACTCTTCTCTACTCACTCTAGTTCACAAGGTTTAGCAAACCAAGTGAACTAGTTTCTTCAAAGATCGAAGAAGAAGCCAAAGGTAGAAGCTTTCGAGGTGGATCTATCTTCGGCGCAAGGAGACGACGGAGTGAAGCCGATCCGGACAACCATCGAGGCTTGAAGACGAAGGAGATCAAGAAAGAAAGGTATAACCCCCTAACCGAGTAGTTAACAACTCCTAGTTAGGTTGTTAGTTAGATGTTTAACAAAGATCCGGTTTTGAGTCCATGTTACCACCTCTAGAAAAATTGTTTTTCACCTAATTCCGCATGCCCGAAAGTACCGGGAGAGGTAGCATGGACTTACAGTGGTATCAGAGCCTAGTTAAACTCTATCTAACATGTTAGCAAAGTAGCTAGAAGATCAATCAAAGAAAAAGTCCCGAAATGAACCCCGTTTTCAAACTTTCTGTCGATTTTCAAAGTGCTGAAAAAATTATTTGAGATATACCAAAAATCGACTCAGGGTTTTTAGAGTATACTGTAGAAAAATGGTCCCTTGATCTCATCAAAGCGCCACGGAACCGCGGCAATAGCTTGCTATTGCCGCGGTTCCGCGGCAGTCTTGGCTCCTCTCTGGGTCTTCTTTGCTACAGTATGTTCATAGGGGTATTTTGGGATTTTTGGAATCTGTTTTTTCTGTCCAGATTTTCCAGAACGAAAATTTTGTATTTGGGGCCTAAAAATCCGTATTTTTGATCGAACTTCTAAAAGACTTAAGCTGACGGGTTTTTCTGTGATGTGATATTTGTATTGAACGTTTGCTAATCGCTATATGTCGATTAGTGGGGGTTATACAAATCTGTGATCTGTAATGTTATTGGAATGTGTATATGAATTCATTGGATTGTCGCGGGTGAATAGCCGGGGGTTGTGAGACGAGAGTTTTCTTTTCTTTCAATTCATGTAAATTTATAAATTGATGTAATAATTATTTGTATGGCCGCACAACCGGGTCGGGGTTGTAGCCGTCATTGTATAATTTCTTTTTACTGTTTTTGCTCCTAGGATAGTCCCATGGAGGGGGTGCACAAACTACCGGGTATGCCGAAGTGCCGAGTAGCCTACTCACGGAGTTGAGGGAGGTTGCTTCGCTTCGGGTACTTGGCGGGTAGTTTGCCGCACCCGTAGGGGTCTTGGGTGGGGTATTGGCTATTCACTGCGACCGTGTAATCTGCTTTTCGTTACAGGCTCGTACGAATTGCGGATTCCTAGTATATCCAATGTGTTCATCTGTGATTTGAAATGGCTATCATTGCAGTATATCTATATATGATACTATTTAGGCGTTGCTTATATTTTATAGCCGCGCTAGCCCAGCCCCCGCTCTGTCGTTAGTTAAGTAACCTAACGGGTAATGACGGGGCCCCGTGGCGAATGCGAATGGCATAAGCGTACGTCATATTTTGATTGTTTTCTGCAATGGTAGGATTAAATGATGGGACGCATTAAAAGAACTAATGCAAGAATATCACGCATTAAAAGAACTAATGCAAGAAAATAAACCAAGTTAAAGTCGTTGGAACACTTTCGAAAAACCACTCGGTTCTTTTCAAAATCAACTTTTAAAATGCGGAGTTTGAGCCACTCCTTTTAAAAGCTATCTCGTTCCATCGACTATATCAAGTTCACTACGTTCACGGTTTTGCCAAAACCATCCGTAGCCCTCCATCATTTCAGTTAAATATTCGGTAGTATTCAAGCTATGTATTTTGACCTCACGCCAAGACATAGTGATTGGTAGCTGCCGGATATTTATCTGTTGCATAGATAGAATGCGTTGGTTTGAGACAGTCGTACTGCCATTTTGGCCTACGTCAAGGGTATGTACGGGTGGGTTCAAATTAACCTGGATAATGATGGGAAGAACTTGACATGTGACTTATGACATTTTGACCTCACGCCAAGGTCATAAGAGAATGGGGCAAAAAATCCACATCGGGAGTTTCAAAAGAACTGAAACTTGCTAGTGTTGCATACCATTTGGAGTGTGATGATTCTGGTAGGATTCCTTCAGTTTCGTCACGCGATGATATTTGGATCCCGATCCTACTGTATATGCTACTCCTCAGGAAATTTCTCACTTAACGATCAACGCTACAAACCAAGTAGGTGTCTAGAAAGGTGTTAGCGGGGTTACGCCCCCAGGGAAAAGAGGTTATTTAATTAAGGAACTTCGTGAAAGCGTTGGAAAACCTCCCTCGAAGTACCGACACCAGCCTGGCCGAACGGTTAAGCAAGTATTGTACGGTGAGATTGATCCTGACTAATTCTTCCTTTTTGGTTTGAGGAGGGATTCGAGAAACAGTGGGAGCCATCCTGTTTAGACAAATTAAAAACCATTCTAAACTTGCAAGAGCATCAAGCTGAGTGTTTCTTCTCTCTCCTAATTGCAGCGACCAATCGACATGACTGGACTTAAGTTACTCCTAGATAAAAACATACTGACAGGGCCAAACTACAAAGATTGGCTCAGGAATGTCAAGATGGCAATCACTTACGACAAGCTGGGGTATCTCCTTACCACCAAAGCTCCCCCTGTCCCAAGTCCCACCTCCAGCATCGCGGATAAGGAAATCCGTAAGACTTGGGAGATTGATAGGGCGAAGGCCAAGTGCCTCGTGCTTGCCTCTATGGACAACGAACATCAGAGGAGGCACGAGAATATGGACCTTGAAGCCATATTTCTCCATACAAAAGAACTGTATGGAGAGCAGTCTCGTATCGCAAGATACGAAGTGTCGAAGAAGTTATTTTCGGCAAGGTTGGCCATCGGATCATCGGTAGCGGAACACATGCTTAAGATGATTGGCTTCATTGAGGAGCTTGCGGAACTTGGGACCACGTTGGAGAATGAGCTCTATACAGACTTGATTCTCCAGTCCCTTCCTTCCACTTACGCCCAGTTTATACTGAATTTTAACTTACAAGAAAAAGAAGTTGAACTTTCAGAACTCCTCAACATGCTGAGGAGTGCAGAGGGCACCCTACAGAAAGATAGGGAAACATCCACTTTGTTTGTAGGAGGATCTTCCTCTTCTAGGTCCAAGGCGAAAGCCAAGGGAAAGAAGAAGAAAGCCCCCGCCAAACCAAGGGACGGTGTTAGTAAAGTGGATACGAAGGGAAAAGCAAAAGCAACAAAGAAAGCGGGGCAGCTTGTGGATAAAGAAGAATGCTTCTATTGTCATAAGAAAGGACACTGGAAGAATGATTGCAGGGCTTGGAAAGCCAGGACATAGGAATTGAAGCAGGTTGCGGCTTCAGCTTCAGGTGTGTATGTTATTGAAAACTGTCTTTCAATAAACTCTACTTCCTGGGTATTGGATACCGGATCAGGATCTTATATCTGTAATTCTTTGCAGGCGTTGAGAAACCGTAGGGTTTTGAAGGCAGGTGACATGACCCTCAGAGTTGCAAACGGAGCTAGCATGGATGCTAAGGCCGTGGGGGACTATCACCTGGGAATGTCAGATGGACATGTTTTGGTTTTGCGTAATTGCCTTTTTGTACCCAACGCAACGTGTAATATCATTTCTGTATCTTTAGTTTCTAAAGAAGGTTATGAATTTGCATTTGTAAGTAATGTTGTAAACATTCACCTTAATCAAGTTTTGATTGGGTCAGGTACATTGAGCAATGGTATATACGTATTAAACCAACCACAGATTTTCAATGTCCAGAATACACACAAAAGAAAGTCTCCGGAAATAAATCAGACTTTCTTATGGCATTGTAGACTAGGTCACATCAATGAGAGAAGGTTGACGAAGTTACATACAGAAGGATATTTGAATCCGTTCGAATATCAATCGTATGCCACTTGTCAATCCTGTCTCAAAGGAAAGATGACAAAGACTCCGTTCACTGGACACGGAGTAAGGGCGAGCGAGCTCTTGGGACTCGTACACAGCGACGTGTGCGGTCCAATGTCTACACATGCGCGAAGCGGTTATTCTTACTTCATTACTTTTACGGATGACTTTTCAAGGTACGGTTATGTCTTCTTAATGAAACATAAGTCCGAAGCCTTTGGAAAATTCCAGGAATATAAGAATGAAGTAGAAAAACAAACCGGCAAAAGTATCAAGATTCTATGATCTGATCAAGGTGGTGAATACTTGAGTGCCGAGTTCCTGGACTATTTAAAAGAGAACGGAATTCTCTCTCAGCTTACTCCTCCATACACTCCGCAACATAACGGTGTATCGGAGAGACGGAACCGAACCCTATTGGATATGGTTCGGTCCATGATGAGTAACACTGAGTTACCGCGATCATTCTGGGGGTATGCGCTAGAATCAGCTGCATACCTTTTGAACCGAGTTCCCACTAAGACTGTGCCTACCACACCATATGAGTTATGGAGTGTGAAGAAACCCTATCTTCAATATCTGAAGATCTGGGGATATCCAGCTTTTGTCAAAAAGCAGCATGCGGACAAACTCGAGGCACGCTCAGTACTGTGCAAGTTTGTGGGATACCCAAAGAACACCAGGGGGTATCTTTTCTACCACGCAGAGGAACAAAAAGTCCTTGTTTCTCGTAATGCCCACTTTCTAGAACACCAGTTCTTGGAAAAGGAAATTAGTGGGAGCGCAGTAGAACTGGAAGAAATTCCAGAACCACAGACTATTACTGAAAGCTTAGGGGAACTAGAGGGTTCAAAAGAACAGGACATTCCTACGCCGCTCCGCAGGAGTAGTAGGCAGTCTCATCCGCCCGAGAGATACTACGGTTTTCTCATAGACGGGGATAGAGAGGATTGCATCATAGATAATGATGAGCCTACTAGCTTCCAGCAGGCCGTTCAGAGCGTCGACTCGGTAAAATGGCTGGATGCAATGCGGACCGAAATGGAGTCTATGTACACCAACAAGGTATGGACGTTGGACATTGCTCCAGACGGGGTAAAACCCGTAGGATGCAAGTGGATCTTCAAAAATAAGATTGGTGTAGATGGACAGGTTGAGACCTATAAAGCTAGACTTGTTGCAAAGAGTTTTCGTCAAAGACCTGGTTTGGACTATGACGAAACCTTTTCTCCAGTGGCTATGCTGAAATCCATTCGGATCCTTCTTGCCATTGCTGCCTTCCACGATTATGAGATCTGGCAGATGGACGTAAAGACCGCTTTTCTAAATGGAAATTTAGAGGAGTGTGTCTATATGGACCAACCAGAGGGTTTCATTCAGAGTGGGAGCAGCGGAAAGGTGTGCAAGTTGCTTAAGTCCATCTACGGACTAAAGCAGGCATCGCGGAGTTGGAACATCTGTTTTGATGAGACGGTCAAGGAATTTGGCTTTATCAAAAATCCAGATGAGCCATGCATCTATAGTAGATTTGTAGCGAGAACTGTAGTATTCCTCGTTTTATACGTGGATGACATTCTCTTAATAGGAAATGACATTCCTATGCTACAATCTGTCAAGGGGTTCTTGTCACACAGGTTCTCCATGAAAGACCTGGGTGATGCCTCATACATCCTGGGGATCCGGATCCATCGTGATAGATCCAAGAGGATATTAGGACTTTCACAGTCCAGGTACATCGACACCATACTGAAAAGATTCAGTATGGAAGATTCCAAGCGCGGTAACCTACCGGCTTGTCACGGGATCACCCTCTCTAAAGAGATGTCTCCCAAGACTGATTTGGAGAGGGATCGCATGTCTATTATACCCTACGCTTCTGTGGTAGGCTCTATAATGTATGCGATGTTGTGTACCAGACCGGATGTAGCTTATGCACTGAGTGTGGTAAGCCGGTATCAGTCAAACCCTGGGGAGAAACACTGGATAGCGGTAAAGAACATTCTCAAGTACCTGAGAAGGACTAAGGAGATGTTCTTGGTGTATGGCGGAAAAGTCCTCCAGATCGAGTCCTTTGCTGACTCCAGCTTCCAAAGTGACAAGGATGATTCCAAGTCCATGTCGGGTTTTGTCTTCACCCTCAATGGAGGGGCCGTGTGTTGGAAGAGTTCCAAACAGGAAACCGTTGCAGACTCGACGATGGAAGCGGAATACATCGCTGCATCTGATGCCGCAAAAGAAGCTGTCTGGATGAGGAAGTTCTTGAAAGAACTTCAGGTGGTTCCGTCCATTGTTGATCCAATACCTCTGTATTGCGACAACAACGGGGCTATAGCTTTAGCGAAGGAACCCAGGTCCCATCAGAGATCCAGACACATCTTGAGGCGGTATCACCTGATCAGGGAGATCGTGGATCGCCAGGAGATCGAGGTTCGGAGGGTTGCTTCAGAAGATAACACTGCAGATCCATTCACCAAGGCCTTGCCCCAGACTCAGTTCGAGCGGCTGATCGAGATGATAGGTCTTCGATACGCCAGTACATGGCCTTAGTGCAAGTGGGTGATTGTTAGTGTATATGCCCTAGAGGCCATTACTGTATTATACTAGTTTGTATATTACTTAATGGAAGCTTGGGATATTCACCTTTTATATACAATCTTGCTCAAAATAGTAGTATGCTACTCGGTTTGTTTCTACTTCAATGTGTACTTGTGTTTATTTTAGTATATCACCTATACACATTAGTAGAGCCCTTAGGATCTTTGCTTGATTACCAGCGTTGTGATGGCAGTCACACTAGTAGGGCTGGGTAATCTATAAGCACATCCTTATGCAGGTCCCTAGTCGTAGGACTATCGAGACAGGGCATCGATACTCCGGAGTAGACTAGCGCATGCGCTTCTCATCCCAGAGTGGGAGATGGTCTGTCCCACAGCCATCAGTACGTCGTACTGGAGATAGTATGCGGGTGCTCGTTGGGTTACGAGTACACTGGACAGGACTCGTCGGGAACTGACCGGTTGGTATTATACCTATCGTCAGTTATCAGTTTCCAGGTGACATGAGTACAGCTTAGTCCGCTGACTTGACACTATCACTGTGTTCCCACTGTACTTTGATTACTACCCTACCACGGCTCAAAGGAGTCGTGCAAACAGGTGGTAGTTGGGTGCAGTCCCGAAGCACTTTTAGGCAGTGACGGTTAGACAGGATTCGTCTCTCCCGGTATTGGGGGTTGACATCGCGCTGTGTCTAGGAGAGCCATTACACGAGTAGTCCCTGGCCAGGGCAATCGAGATATACTGGTAGGCTTCCAGTGTTATCTCAGGGTGTTTTGGGCTTCACTCCGACACGACTTGTACCGCTATTAGGGGACTGACGTTTACCGCCCCCTAGGCCCGCCATGCGATGTATCAGACGAACAGACCGGACTGTTCGGAGATTGTCACATTCAGGCTCAGTAGGAGTTCAGATGGGTTTCACCTCGTCAGTCTTCTTGTCGGCATCTACCTGGGGACCGTTACGCACAGCTAGTGCCGCTTGCGGTCTGTGGTTAAACCCACTGCCAGCGTAGTGTCGAGTCTTTAGAGTCCCACACAGAAAGCTATTCGCCTTTAGGCAAAAGAGTAGAGGTCGCATGGTTTTGCGACAGGTCGCATGGTTTTGCGACAGGGTTCGGTCACATCCGTGCACTTGTGCACGTACAGTGTCCGGACAGTTTACACTAGCGGGCTTTGGTTTAAGCCAGATCCTAGTGTACCTTTTGGGATTGGTTTTATCCAGTATGCATCCGTGTTCCTCGGAACGCGGATGCGGGTGTGTATGCACAGTTGACGGAGAGGCAGAGGCAGAGGATTCTCATTAGGGTTGTTGACCGTTGACCATTGACTTTTTGCTCAACCCTAATGAGAATATGATATATGATTAACAATTATATTAATTAAGTATTATGGTGACATGGTTGTTGAGGGGTTGACTTTGTTGACTTGTTGACTTTGTTGACCGGTTGACTAGGCTTGACTAGTTGACCATCATGATAACAATAGCTATCATTTCATGGCAAAGAATTTTGCTTGCTTGCTCTCTTGTGCAAAATGAGTGCAAGAAATGATATGGCTATTGTTGCTTAAACCATCACATAATACTTGATTGCTATGATGTGTTATGATGGTTATGGATTATGAGAGCCAAATGAGAAAAGTCTTCTCTCATTCTATCATTCTCATTCTCTCTCTTGTTCTTGAGCTCTCATCTCCTTCCTCTTGCTCTCCCTCTCTTTGTCTATGGTTCACTTGTCTCATGTGTTGAGAACCAAGAACCATAGAGAAAATCCCAACACACTCTTCTCTACTCACTCTACTTCACAAGGTTTAGCAAACCAAGTGAACTGGTTTCTTCAAAGATCGAAGAAGAAGCCAAAGGTAGAAGCTTTCGAGGTGGATCTATCTTCGGCGCAAGGAGACGACGGAGTGAAGCCGATCCGGACAACCATCGAGGCTTGAAGACGAAGGAGATCAAGAAAGAAAGGTATAACCCCCTAACCGAGTAGTTAACAACTCCTAGTTAGGTTGTTAGTTAGATGTTTAACAAAGATCCGGTTTTGAGTCCATGTTACCACCTCTAGAAAAATTGTTTTTCATCTAATTCCGCATGCCCGAAAGTACCGGGAGAGGTAGCATGGACTTACATCAACTTGCACCTACGGCGTTTGCAATTACAGATTATTTTCTTGCCCCTACGGACATATCCGTAGGGGCAGTGGTTTGCCCCTACGTGTTAATCCTTAGGGGCCACCCCTCTTTGTAGTAGCGCGCGAGCTGACTCGTCTCAACTCTCCTCAACACGCCGACTCGCCTTACCTCGAAACCCACATCCAACGGTCGGCAACAGTTGAATACTTCATTTCTTCTCTGGTTCCATAAGACGACTCATGGCCATTTTTGAACCGACTCAACCCTTGCTTTGAGACGATTCGGTCCATTTAAACTGGCTCAAGCTACGCCTGGAAAGTTATATTTTTCTCCGTTATTTTGAGACGGCTCACAGTCCATTTAAGCCGGCTCAAAGTATGCCGCGTGGCAAATGAAGCGAGCCGTTTTGCCTCTCCTCGCCTCGAAACCCCCATCCAACGGTCGATATTTGCCTCGTCTTATCTCGAAAACCCCATCCAACGGTCGGCTACGCTGGATTCTAGGCGATTTGACTCGCCTCGTAACGGCTGCAATTTTTAAAAAAATTCCAAAACCCTATAAATACATCCCCTCCCTCATTTTTTCTCATTTTAAATCTCTTTCTCTTCCAAATTATAAAAAATATCATATCTCAACTCCAAATTCCAAGTTTTGAAGAATTGAAGCTCCGACTCCGAGTTTTCGACTCTCCGACCGACTCATTCTGCCCTACTTCTGTTCTGAAATTCTGCTCTCTTTCTTGTTTCTTGTTTTTATTTTATTAGCGCTCTTTTTGCGGTTAAATTGGTATTGCCGGTATTGTAATATTTAATATTTAATTTTTTTAATTAGTTAAAAAATTATATGGAGGATTCATCTGATACGCATCAAGCCCAAGTTCTTAATCGCGAATTCAAAACACAAGTAGAAGTATCCACACCTATATCTAGAGAACCTAGAAAACATGCGCTTAGTAGTAATGTTTGGGACCACTATACAACTGAAAAGAGGGAAGGTGCTAGATACGCAGTATACAAATATTGTGCAACTGTATATAAACATAAGGAAGTTGCTAGCACCGGTACTTTATATAAACATGTAAAAAAAACTTAGATAGCACGGTCGGTTTCCCCTCCACACAATCAAAAATTAATTTCTCCGATGAAAGTCTTTTCGATATAATTATGATTTAAATGTTGAACAAATGGCACAATTTGTTATGGCAGATGAACACATTTTCGGATTCGGAGAAAGCCAAGCTTTTGAATAGTACGTTCAAAGGGCATTACAAGCAGGATATAAAGGGGTTCCAAAGGGTACGATTAAAAATCGTTGTTTTAGCCTCCAAAAAATAAGGTAAACAAGTATTAATTGTTACTCTTGCTTGTTTAGATACTAGTATTTCATTGACTTCTGATGTTTGGACTGATAGAAGCTAACTTCACTGGATTTGTGTTACTACACATTGGATAGATTCTGACAGGTATTTGCAAAAAAGAATTATTGCTTTTAGAAAATTTCAATTCCCGCATAGTTCTTTTAATATAACTTTTGAAATTAGATATATTTTAGAAGAATATCATTGTGTAAATAAACTTTTTTTCTATTTCTTTCGATAATATTAGCAACAATAATTCTGCTATCACTGAACTTATTAGGCTGTGCAAACCAATTTGCAGTGATCGTTTTTTCCATATTCGTTGTGCATGTCATATACTTAATCTTGCTGTACATGATGCATATTATGTTCATCAAATATTTAAACAATTAAAAATGCATGTAGGGTTATTAAAAGTTCTGAAAAAAGAAAATCTGAATTTAAAGATATATGTCAAGCTGCAGGATTAAGGCCATCCCTTAGAAAAGATGTGGCCACTAGGTGGAATAATACATATGACATATTTCGTATTGCATCAAAAACCAGAATTATTAGTAGCATATGAAATGAGCAAATGCCTGTAGAAAACCACTTAACAGAATATCATTGGCCGGTTGCAGAACTTTTCAAAGATTTTCTTATGACTTTTAAAATAGCAACCCAGCGTTTTTTTGCTACTTGCACCCTCACTTCTCATATCATTATTCCTGAATTGTATAATTTAGCTCACTATTTTTCTAATCATATTAGTAATTGTTAGTAGATGCTCGTGCTCGTGCCGCAAACTTACGGCCAGGGGGGAATGCAGAACAAAAAATTTAAAAACAAAAGCACAAACTACTACGATCTAGAATCGATTTCAAACACTAAACTAGCAAACTATGAAAGAGTTTAACTACTCGGTTAGCATTAGCTACCTTTTTAGTCGTGTCTTACGTTTTCTTTCCACTTCTTAAGCTCCTAAGTCCATCAGGAACAAGTTTGGGAGTCAGTCTTCCTCGTCGAAAATGATCCACCTAAAAGAACCCTAATTTAGGCTCTAGCTTCACACTAAATGACAAAATGAGGCAACTTGTGAACAATACTTGTTAGGAATTGATCACAAGGATGTAGAAGTGGTTAATTTCTAGGTTCTCTCTTTTTCTTTCTTCTTTCACAACTTAGACATTATAAAGAGAAGAGGAAGAAGAAGTTAAGGGTGAAGAAAGGAGCAAATATGGCTACTAAAAATCTCTCTTTTTCTATTTTCACATTTGAATTAAAATGAGTGGAATTATGACTCACAATGGTGAGTCACATGTCCGCAATATTCGAAAAAGAATTTGAAGAAAAGAGAAGAGAATGCCACCTCAAGTGTACACACACACTAAAACAAGTATATGCCTCAAATAAATACACCTGTATTCGTATCAAAATACATAAATCTGTATTCGTATAAAATACGAATATCCATATTTGAATTAAGAAACAAATACACGTATTTATATTAAGACACAGATACACATATTTATATTAAGACACAAATACACGCATTTATACAAATGCTCGTATTTGTATAAATACCGTATTCATGTTAAAATATAAATACCGAAAGAGAGATACCTAAAGAGATATATAACGTGACCCCTAATAAATGCCTTAACGAATCAGTGCATGAGTGTCTATCACGTGCCCACACGTGATGCCCAGGAAATTAAAAGTGTTTAACACTTATTCGCAGATTTGAGGATAAAACAAAGGAGATCTGGCCCCACATTTAGGGTGACCTCACGTGTCCCCACGTGACCCCTAATAAATCCCTTTAATATCCAATGGATGGATGCCCATCACGTGCTCACACGTGACGGCCTTAAAGACTAAAAGTGTTTAACACTTATTTATGCTGAGAACAAAAATACTAACTCACATTTCATCCAAATGTGATAATCTGGCTATCTTTCAAACCAACTAATATTAACAAAATGTCCAATTAAAAGTATGTGTACAAAAACACGTATTTAATCGAATCTAAGTACGTATCAAAATACGCACACTACATCGTTTTTCCTAAGCTGGAAAACCCTCTGTGTTGGACTCTAAAGACTCGATAATACGCCGGCAGTAGGTTTAACCACAAGCACGTCAGCGGTTGTCACAACCCGAAATTGGCACGTGACGGCCCTTAAACTACGCAATGTCCACAGGCGTAACGCAATTTAAGTAAGCCGAAAACCCAGCAATCTAAACCATCAAAAGTAGTAAGAAATAATAGCATTTTCAAAACCTTTGAAATCTAAACCCAAATTCTTTAAAAGTCCAACTTTACTTCCATTAAAATTTTGGCAGCACCCCCTTTGTAAAAAACCAGCACCAAAAATGGGTACAACATAAATATAAGTAAAGCATCCCCAAACAGGAGCAAAAACACTCCCAAAGGCGGAAAACAACCACCACAACAGATATACGACGCCGTAGCGAAGAAATAAAAGACGATGTAAATAAAACTGCATAAAAGACCTCCAAGTCACAAAATAATATACAATATCGTCCTCATATCAAGTCTTTATGTCATACAAGATAATGGTAGATGGAGAGTACAGGATACAACGAATATAAAATAAGCAATATTGGATAACCGGAAAACCCACCTAAGCAAAACTGCACACTGTGAGCCGAATCGGTATCCGCAGCAAAAGATGATAAGATAGATGAATAGCCTGTCTCGACTACTCTGGGAAACCACCTACAAAACACTGTGGCACAACGGGGGTGAGTTGCCAACTCATGAATAGTAAATAACATATGCAGGTAATCACAAGTATGCATATACAGCGCGAATCTAACATATGTAAGCTAAGCAATAAATGGTCATATGAATGCAATAGTCATGAAAAATACTTTAGCAGGTACATCTAATATATGAAGCAATAATATGACAATCTGTATGCAACAATCATGTAAGGTACTCTATCAGGTACAACTAATACATGAAGCGATGATATGACAATGTATATATGCAACAGTCATGAAAGGTACGCTAGCAGCTACAACTAACACATGAAGCAATGCAAATAAAATAGAGGTGTGTAAATGCAACAGTCATGAAAGGTACTCTATCAGGTACTACTAATACAAGAAGCAGTGCATAAACAATAAATATGGAGTATGGGATGAAACATGTCATTTCCACGGAATCCTGACATCGTGGCAGGACCAAAGTCTATCAGGACAATCCAAATCCCAATTTCCTCAAATCGGCCCCCAAATTGGCTCTCATATCATGTAAATCTCAGAAATCCTGAATGTACAATATCAAGTAAATCTCATATATCCTGAATGTACAAAATCAAGTAAATCTCATATACCCTGTATCCGATATCAAGTGAATCTCAAATATCCTGAATCCAATATCAAGTGAAACTCAAATGTCCTAAATCCAATATCAAGTGAATCTCTTATGTCCTAAGTATATTTGCATGAATAATTAATTATGATGATGTATATGAATTGATATGTATACATATATATTAGCGTCCCATTCCACTAATATATATGTATATGTATATATAACAGCGTCCCATTCCACTGTTATATATACTAAGGAGTAAAAATATCATGAAAACAAGTGTCTAACATCGACACAAAAATACTCATATCCATACGTTCCTCGAATCGTAAGTGTCCGGTATCGACACCCGTGATCCACGTATCGGTCTTTCTCATATTTATACGTTCCTCGAATCGTAAGTGTCTGGTATTGACACCCGTGATCCACGTATCGGTATATACGTTTCTTGAATCGTAAGTGTTCGGTATCGACACCCGTGATCCACGTATCGGTATATACGTTCTTCGAATCGTAAGTGTCCGGTATCGACACCCGTGATCCACGTATCGGTTTAAAACAAATCTCAGAGTGGATGTATCCAAATATCAAGTAAAGAATAAGAAATACTTGCAAAATTTCATGAAAAATCCATATCTCAATGCGAAAATCCATGAATATAATATATACAACATAAAACTGAAATGCGAACATATAAAGGAAAAGCCGCTATTTAACCGCAACAAGTTAAAATAAATATCATGTGGTTCTTAATTCTCCAAGTCTATATAACATCAAATAAATGTGAACATGTAGCTATAACTAGATATATGTATAAACATGTAGGTATAGTAAGGTATATGTATCTACCTATTAGAAATGATGTAATATACCCTCCGGGTATAAGTGATGTATATATGCAAGATATACATGTAGTTTGTCAATATGTGTGTATGTACCTATCGCTAATGGAACAATACCCTATAAGTATACAGGTAACTAGTATGTAAGCATGTCAAGGCATATGTGTAAGCATGTACGCATACAGGTATGCTATATGACATATGCATAAAGAAATATGAATCAATGTCTCAATGTCCCTAACCAAACAATATCATATAGGTATGTGTGTTTTGCGTGTCATGGCAATTATTGACAGTGTATGTGGCATACAATCAATGCTCGTGCAACGTGAGCCGTCAATAATAGTGCAGTGTTCTAAGGGTACTAGTCCAAGCACAACAAATAACTAAGCAATAAGGTGTATGCGCAACTCTATATATGAAATAGAATATGCGACAACATATAACATCTCTAGCCCAGACGCATAACGCGATGCGGGCGATTCCCCTGTAGATGTCAAATCTACTCACCAACGCTCCTGGCTAAGCGAAGCCTACAACCTGTTTCCCCTTCGTCGCAGCGTCCGAAGTCCACACCTGCGAACCTATAACATAAAACAATATAACAGTATATATATTAGCAATAGACTCAAAACACGTACAAACTACGCGGACCAACGCGACAACACCAAACTTACTCTCAAGTGTTCGTATTGTAGCTAACGTGCATAGCGACACTACGAAACCAACTCAAGAGCAACAGAACACAGAACACGAACCGTATCAGATAACGTAACGCGTGAAAAGAAACACAAGAAATACACAAAGTGGTCACAGATTTTGCTATACTAACAATCTGTAAACGTTGCAAGTACCATAAGACCAAAAACAACCCCAGAGACCCCTACACCAAAACCCAAACCCTAACTCCCTAGTCTGGCCGCAATTTGCGGCAAGAAGCAATAAATCTGAGGCCTGTTCATGAAGGAATTGGTTCGTATTTTGAGGGTAGGTTCTAGGTCACTACACTAGGTTACTGTGATGGGAACTTTTGCAACAAATACCTGGTTTTATAGCAGATCATCCGAGACCCAAACTTACTCTAAAAATACGATATTTGCACGAAACGATACATAACTCTATCTAAACTGAAACTAAAAAGCTAAGCAACACAACAAACACCTATTTAACAGAAAGAGATCATTACCTAAACAAAAGAACTAAAAGATCCAAGCTTCCCAAGCTCCAAGGCATCCAAGAGGCAAAACCAAGCAAAAGATATGATTTTTGTGAGTTTTTATGAATATTTGTGATGGTTTTGTGTAGGGAATGAGAGTGTTCAGTTGAGATGATAGAGAAGAAGAAAATGAGAAGGAAATGAGTGAGAGAGAGTGAGAGAGAGTGAATGATAAAGAGAGAGGGAGGTGAGTGTAGGGTGACGGTGAGTGTAACCTTGCATTAATGCACCATCAATGCATTCACACTACCTCATCATGCCACCTCCTCACACAAAAAAAACCTAAGAAAATATCTCTCTCACACCAACAAATATCTAGGATTAGGTGCCACGACCCGAAATATTAGCTCGTGACCAGCACTTAAATCACGCAACGTCTAAAAGCGTAACGTAATTCAAGTAAGCTGAAATCCAGAAATCTAAACCTTTTTAAGAAAATAAAGGAGGTGAAGTTTTGAAATAAGGTATAATGAAATCAAGTTTTCTTAATGCATATAAAAAGGGACATGAAAATGCAAGTGAAATTTACTAGTTTAAAAACATGTTTCGTCTTTTAAAAATTTGGGCAGCACCTCCTTTGTATATTTTGATCCAAAACAACACATACAAGATAATGATAAAGGCATCCCTAAGCGAGTGCTAGCTCTTCGCCAAACGGCGGATCACAACCACGCAAGACGGTATAAATAAGTATACAATGCCCAACGGCAAAGTTCACCACAAGAGATAAATAAATAAGCAAGACATCAAACCACAAGTAGCGGAAAACCCCTCTCTCTAAGTCTCGCAATAACAATCTCACTAAGTCTCATTACTTACACAATTGCTAATTTTGATTGATGGAGTACTAGATACAATGTGAAACAAAAATACAAGAGTGGGTACGATACAAATGTCCTACCTACCAATGCAAAACACCCGAATACAACTGTGTGCCAGCGAAGCCGCTACTGATCCAAGCGGTCAACCAGTAAGAACTGTGGCACAACGGGGGTGAGTTGCCAACTCGTGAGTAGAAAAATATCAACAGATAGAAATCGAATAAACAACGTCTCCTAGGTCAACTATATCATAAAGGTAATACTATGATATCTAGGGTGACCGGGTCATCATATGTGCCAACAATTTAATCAATACCTATATGTATGCGGATATAATCCAACAATATAATCAATGTAAGTATGCATATGGATCTCGTCCAACCATATGATCAATGTCTGTATGCACGTAAATATCATAAAAGAGTGTGCATGAAAGTATGAGGATATAAATCAACAGTGTCCCTCGCGACACATCAAAATCATGGAACCTGGGTGTCCAACATCGACACCCGAAAGCATCATGAAACCCATGTCCAGCATCGACACGTAAATCCTCATATCTCGGGCTCCGTCGGTCCGGATCGTCCCACGGGCTCCGTCAGTCCGGATCGGCCCATATCATCTCTCGACTCTGGTCGGTATCCTCCGGATATCCGCCGAGCCCAAATACTATCATCGGTAGGTAGTAATCCCACTTCCAGGCTCACCGTCTGCAGCACAGCAAGCCCTTCTCGTCTCGGGGTACCATACCGGGTCCACCATGTACCCGCAATCGGCCTTATCCAGCTCCTCGAATCAGGTTTCACATGTCACGCGTCTCAGAACTGAGAAAACACATGGTGGACGCACTGAAATATCATATCAAGAGAAACCGGGTTTTTAAGACAATACATACTTTCTTTTAAAATAACCACGGTTCTCAAATCTTGAAATCTCATGAAAACAGAATATCTCAACGCGTAAAATCATAAAGCATGATGTATACGACATATGATGGAAATGTAAGCATATCCGTATATCATGCAACATGGAACAGTGATATATCATATTAAGGGAAAACCGCTCCTTTAAATGATTCCAGTTTTGAAAATATGTCTTGCGGTTCCCAATATCTCCAAAGTCAAATGCAACATCGTATAAAAGTGCACAGGTAACTATAGCAAGTAAATTATGCAAAAAGTCATATCATGATGCAGCAATCCTACTGTGTAGTGACATGGCAATTATCGATGATGAAGTATGTGAGCCGGTAAATCCGTGTACGTGTAACATACGCATCATCGATAATGGTGTAAGTGTACTAACACATGTACATGCAATGCAATGATAATATCATGAATGCAGCATAGGGTAAATCATCAGCTAAAAGCTATAAGGTATACGCAATTATCATATGTCTGAGTCGGTGAATCTATCAATCAGCATCTAGCCTCACAGTATCACGTACGGTATAATCCATCGTACGGCATCCTTTAGTCAAGGGTATGGATCAATCATCAAGTCAAACTCATCATGTACGGAAAATCATCGTACGGCGGCATAATACCAATAGGGATCCTATCAACCTTTACGACAATGAGGGTACGGACCTAACGTCTCGTACAGCTATCACTCACGATTCACAACATACAAATATCTCTATATACCTATATCCCAGGTCACATCCGCAATAATCTCATATCAGGGGACAAGCAGGGTATAAATCATCTTAGTCGACTCTCATCCGTATACTAATATAATCACCAAATCATCATATCGCGTCATATATCCTTTTCATCGCATTTATATCCCTCAACGAGTCAATTTTACGAATACATTCTACCTTTACTATAAGCATAAGTATCTAATCTAATATACACACCTTAACCATACAACAGTTTTTGAAAGATGCGAATCGTAGTTTTGAAAGTTGGGGCTGCGGTGTTTCTAAGGAAAAGATATCATTTGAAAATCCGTAACATCTCTCAAGGTATCTTTTTAAAATATGCATACGATTCTTCAGTTTGGAAATAGGTATAGTTCGGATGACATACCTATGTCGACTATCTAGTCCTATAGTACCCTAAACGGCAATATCGTCAAATATCATCCTCAAGTTCCGTCATCACATACTAGTCGTATCATATCACTTCTAGCTATCCTTAGTTTATAATATGGTTTCATTAACAATTTTTTAACTCTAACCTTAGTTTCCTAATCTATGTTTTCTTAACCATATTCTACAAATCGGTTTCCAACAAAACTTTGCGGGGGTGCTATACGCCATCCACCCGACTTCCCCTGTGGATATAGATCCACTTACCTTGGTCTTCGCTTGCCGAAGTCGATGATGCCACGCTCCGTCACCTCGGAATCCACACAAATGTACCTATAATAACAACACATATCGTAACGCTATTAAAATCAAGTTCTAAAAACAGAAACGACACACGGATCGCCTATAGGTTAGAACCTATAGCCCACACATGCAAAACCAACAAATTATCCCTAGTTGTTGATGTACAAAGATCCAACAACCAAATATAATATCAAATACAAGAATCCAAATTTCAGAATACGGAAAACACGAAAACAGCAACACAGGAAAACTACCCCAGATTTTGACTCAGGTCAAACTAGCCAAAGTTGCATATGAGGTTGCTCTAGATATCACCTAAGGGAACTACCAACCAAAATATACACCAAATACCCACCACATGGCCGCAATTTGCGGCCATGTAGAATAAATCTGCGGCCACTTAGTGAGGGGAGGGTCTCGGGTCTCTAGGGTACACTCACAATCACCTGCCTACCTCGCTGTATTTGCTAAATTACTTTTAGTGCCCCGGGGTTACTCCAGATTCCATAATACTATCACAAATTGTCAATATTCGATGTCGGGAAAAATTCTAAGTTCGTGTTTTATTTTCAAATCCAGTTATTGTCCAGTAAAGTCGACACTAAGGTCTGTAGGCAGCCACTACCCAACACCAATTCCAAACAAGCCCTAATTCCTCTCTTGAAATTTTCCAACATCACAAATCCATCACTAAACGAATTCTAAACTAAACTGAAATGCTAGGAATGCATAACTAAACTAAAAGGAAGGAATTATACCTCACTAATGCCACCAAGCAAAATCCTAGAAGTCCCAATGTTGTCAAAATCCCACTTTGCTTGGTCCAAAGTGATGAGGGTGAGGTGAGGATCAATCTTTGTGAAGGGAGCCATGTGTTTTGGTTAGGTTTTGGAGATGATTCCCATGGGTAGTGAGGTGGAGGAAGAAGAAGCTGAAGAAGGATGAGAGAGTTGAAGAAAATAAATGAAATGAAGAATGAAAGATGAGGTGGGGATGGAGCCTTACCTCTCTTTCTCTCTCTCTCTCTCTCTCTCTCTCTCTCCCCCCTCAAGCATGCTTACCTCTAATCATGATGTCCCCTCTCTCTCTTCTCAAGTCATCATAACACATTTTCCCTTTCTTTTCTCACCAAAAACACATACACCCAAAGAAAACAACAAAAATGAAATAACATGTAACATGTCATGGTGCACTAACCATGAAAACTGTAGAAACACGGATTTGGCCTAATCGCGATTAGTAGTGCACTAATCGGGTTTATATCGAAACTGCATATAATAAATTTTAAAAATGCCAAATCCTTTAAATATATTTTTAAATGCATGATTCATTTTAAATTTCCATTTATTCCACCATTATCGGTATATTTTTATACGCTTTTTCGAAAACCCCAATTTCGCAAATCGGGCAGTTTTCAGGAAATATATTATTTTAATATTAAATTCCAAAAATAATATATTATGTTTTCTGAAATGTTACAATCTTCCCCCGTTAAATAAATTCGGTCCCCGAATTTAAATTTAAACCCCCAAAATCTAAAACATTTCAATACTCAACTCAAATCAACGGGGCTCCGAAATCATGGAAGATGCAAAAACAACACAGCGCGTCAAGTGCGCATGAAAAAGAGTACAAAACTCAAAATCGAACTCCGTCAAGCGTCAAGAAAATCATCAGATTTGCACGCATATCCTCGAAGTTACAATAGAGATACAGATCTCGAAATCTACTACTGAAATCCAATATACACTAGTCAAATACTATAATACGTATATAATACGCATCTTTGAAAACTCCAAAATCTGAATAAAATACATGCAAAATCATTTCTAAATCACCGCGTGATGCGTAACTCATGGCATAAGTGACGGACGTCCATTTGTAAAGTAATAATATGTATCCATATATGTTTTACTAAGTACACGTTCCGTCGTTTTCAAAATATCCCAAAAGGTTTTCCTTTATAAACGTTCATGTCACTCACGGATACGTAGGAAATAGCGAGACTATAGCTCCTTTTGAAAACACTTTTTGATAATCTTTTAATGAATGCAAGATACTCAGGTACTGTCCTCAGATCAGTCATGTTTGGCTACTACACAATATAGTGCCCAACATGAAAACAAAGTGCTCAAAAACAAAATCAGGCTCAAAAGGCCTATCCAATAATCACATGCGTCTGGTGCGCATGGAAATCAAATCCAAATACAAGTGCTAGGAATGTGCACAAAACCAAAACTAAGTGCAACGGGTGTGCACGAAAGCATCTGTCCAGTGCAACAGGTGTGCACGACAACAATATCAAGTGCATCTAGAGTGCATCTGGTGCAACTAACATGCACGAATGAAAATCCCAATTGAGTGTATCCGGTGTGCACAAAACCACATCTCATATCATGCGTCCAACATGAGCGAAAATCCAAATCAAGTGCATCCATCATGCACGAAAGAAATCTAAATCAAGAGCATCCAACATGCACGAGTAAAATCTTACTCAAGTGCATCCGATGCGCACAAAAATCCAAAATCAAGCGCCTAATATGCGCAAAATTCCAACCAAAGCGCGTTGGGTCCGTAAAAGCATATAGTACAGTAGCATGCATGAAAACAAACAGCAAGTGCCAACGTGCACGAAAACACAAATCTGGAAACACAAATGCTCAAAGACATAAATCGGGTGCAACCAAGGTACGGAGTATAAATCCAGTGCGACAAATGCACAAATACCCGTCCGGTGCAACAAATGCAGGAAATGCAAATCTAGTGCAACTAATGTACGAAATACGAATCTGGTGCAGCAATTGCACAAAAATATAAATCTGGTGCGACAATCGCACGAAATGAAAATCTAGTGCCACAAATGCACGAAGCGCAAATATGGTGCATCCAGTGCACGAAATACAAATACAGTGCATCCAGTGCATGAAATACAAATACATAACTCAAATGCATATAAAAGTAACACCAAGTGTACCAGGGTGTATAAAATCGTAAACACGTGCAATTGCACGCATAAAACACGTATCAATGCACTGCAAGCACATATAGACTATACCGAGTGCAAAAATCAAATCGAGTGTGTACCACACGCACAAAAATCAAATCAACCATATGAAATCCACGAAATCATAAACATGTACAGCCAAGGCACAAAACCGATATCAAGTGCAATAAATATGCACAAATCAAAAACCAACACAACGGTGTATAAAAACATATCTCAAGTGCAATAACTATGTGCAAGATGAAAATACCCAGCAGGTGCAGCCATGGTGCATGAAAATGATATCATGAAACTCAATCATCAACACTCAAATCCAAGCGATATAAGTGTGATACTCGGATCACAAACGCAAATCGCAACAATGACATTGAGGTACACTTCCTACAATGTCGAAAAAAAATAAATCGGTGCGCCTAAAAACGGCAGAACAAGAATATCCGCTTGCCTCCTGCTCACGGTCCGGCGTCCTCAGTCTCTGGGTACTCATTTTCTCCTCGGATTACCAATCTCGCAATCCATCGGCTCATCGGCCCGGTCAGGTGTGCTAACGGGAACGATTCCGTTCTGCCACTTCTTTGGTCATCTCTCGGTCAATCATCACGACCAATCATAAAGCAGCACGTTACTGGCGTCGGCCTCTGGTCCTCTGAATACACGTGACACAACTGATCCTGGGTGCAAACTCATTGCAGCAGTGTCCTGAAAGGAATCCTGCTCAAGGTCTCTTCCGATCTCGCCTATGCCGAACTGTACGGAGGCTGGTACTCTTATATAATCTTTTCTTATTTTCTAGACATCGGCGTGTTCCGCACATATTTCTTCGGAAACTGGCCGTATTCCAACGCCTCTGTATGCATATCAGATCTCTAATCTCGACGGGGAGTAACAACAGCTCGTGAGCGTCTCGCACGAACCTCTGGTTCCACTCGTCTGTATCATCATCCAATATGACGTCACGCCATGCTATCTGCGCACTGCAACTGTTCTCGGCCACGGTCAATCCGGAGTCTCTCACACGGACTCGAAGTTACGAACTCGGTATCTTCATCACTCTGTAGAAGATATCTGGCCGAATACGTCCTCGGGAACTCGTCCCAACCATCGGAGGAATACTCAATACTCGTCCGTTCTCTATCAACTCACGCCGCCTCTGGGTGAGGTCCTCTATCCAAAGCTGGTCAGCTTGCTGATTTGTTATCACATGATATCTGGACGACGTCAAACTTTTCGACCGAGTCATCGAGGTCCCAAAATTTCCCGAAAGCTCAACACCTGAGCACAGTCTAAAAATATCTGGTACATACTACAGTACCTCTGGACCAGCCGTAGAAAGGAAAACCCAAGCCTCACTGATGGCACCGCTAAACTGCTGCAAACCCTAAGGTTCAAAAGCGGTTCCATGGTCATCATGTCGAGTTAGGGTTTCATTCTTCTAGAGGGTCCACAGAATTACCTGCATGTTTCTCCGAACACTTTAAACTTGGGAAAAATGGGTTTCCGACACTCGTTCGAACTTTTTAGCTTCGCCAATACAACATGTGAATATTCTTCGCTCGCATGTTAAACAATGCCTCAATCCTCCAGGAAAGACGATACATCAACGGTCATCTCTGGATCGGTCTGCTCTAGATCTGAGTAAGACTCTCCACACATGAAAATCTTCAACTCAACTGGGCCTGCGTCGGCGCATCAATCTAACGAATCACCTTCGTCTCTCAACTTGAGATAGACTAGCTATCATCTGTCGCATCTCTTCCTGGAAGCTTCGGTGATCTCAGCTCGTAAGCTCTGGAAGCGACATCTTATCAATCTTAGCAACAGCTGGGTCATCTGTCTGCACGGTAGGCGACATCACAACCTCTGAGGTATGATGTACATCAACAGTCTTCTCGCAACTGGCAGCTCTAATAGTGGCCCGATCCTCCGGTGTAAAACTAAGCACTCGCCTCCACAAGAGGCCACAACATAACACTACATCGAAATGTTCCCATATCACCAGAAACACAATGGTCAGTCCTCGTACCAGACGAGCTCGCCCTGACCGCAACGTTAGTATCAGCTCAATCTGCGCTTAAACCATGGTGACAGGAACCTCAATCGAGTATCGACGAAAGCAGATCAACGGCATAAGAGGAAACGACAGATCCAGAATGGATACATGATCATAAGAAGGAACAACATCAATGAGAGTATGATCATGGAAACGAATAGAATCAAGGATCTCAAATGGATGTATAATCATGGGTATGAAGAGAATCATAAGTCTCAAAAATATGTACATCCTAAGGTTTCTTGAGTGGTGTATCGTATCGTAAATATGCCGCGGAACATACGTACGGTACGTCACTCTACTCAAGCTACCTACTCCATCAATCAGGGTCAACCTATGAAACGAAAGTTCGGGTCTAATACGCCCCCCCGTTCATGTCTAAGTTCCATAAGGTCAAGCCTAGCTCCTGAAATACATACCCGCCCTAGACTCCGCAAAGTCAGACATAGACTCGAACCAAAGTTAAACCTAGCGCTCTGATACCAACTTTGTCACGACCCGAAATATTAGCTCATGACCAGCACTTAAATCACACAACGTCTAAAGGCGTAACGTAATTCAAGTAAGCTGAAACCCAGAAATCTAAACCTTTTTAAGAAAATAAAGGAGGTGAAGTTTTGAAATAAAGGTATAATGAAATCAAGTTTTCTTAATGCATAGAAAAAGGGACATGAAAATGCAAGTGAAATTTACTAGTTTAAAAACATGTTTCGTCTTTTAAAAATTTGGGTAGCACCTCCTTTGTATATTTTGATTCAAAACCACATATACAAGATAATGATAAAGGCATCCCCAAGCGGGAGCTAGCTCTTCGCTAAACGGCGGATCACAACCACGCAAGACAATATAAATAAGTATACGACGCCCAACGGCGAAATTCACCACAAAATATAAATAAATAAGCAAGACATCAAACCACAAGTAGCGGAAAACCCCTCGCTCTAAGTCTTGCAACCGCAATCTCACTAAGTCTCATTACTTACACAATTGCGAATTTTGATTGATGGAGTACAAGATAAAATATGAAACATAAATACAAGAGTGGGTACGATACAAATGTCCCACCTACCAATGCAAAACACCCGAATGCAACTGTGTGCCAGCGAAGCCGCTACTGATCCAAGCGGTCAACCTGCAAGAACTGTGGCACAGCGGGGGTGAGTTGCCAACTCGTGAGTAGAAAAATATCAACAGATAGAAATCGAATAAACAACGACTCCTAGGTCAACTATATCATAAAGGTAATACTATGAAATCTATGGTGACCGGGTCATCATATGTGCCAACAATGTAATCAATACATATATGTATGCGGATATAATCCAACAATATAATCAATATAGGTATGCATGTGGATCTCGTCCAACCATATGATCGATATCTGTATGCACGTAAATATCATAAAAGAGTGTGCATGAAAGTATGAGGATATAAATAAACGGTGTCCCTCGTGACACATCAAAATCATGGAACCTGGGTGTCTAACATCGACACCTGAAAGCATCATGAAACCCGTGTCTAGCATCGACACGTAAATCCTCATATCTCGGGCTCCGTTAGTCCGGATCGGCCCACGGGCTCCGTCAGTCCGGATCGGCCCATGTCATCTCTCGACTCCGGTTGGTATCCTCCGGATATCTGCCGAGCCCAAATACTATTACCGGTAGGTAGTAGTCCCACTGCCAGGCTCACCGTCTGCAGCACAGCAATCCGTTCTCGTCCCGGGGTACCATACCGGGTCCACCATATACCCGCAATCGGCCTCATCCAGCTCCTCGAATCGGGTTTCATATGTCACGCGTCTAAGAACCGAGAAAACGCATGGTGGACGCACTGAAATATCATATCAAGAGAAACCGGGTTTTTAAGACAATACATACTTTCTTTTAAAATAACCACAGTTCTCAAATCTAGAAATCTCATGAAAACAGTATATCTCAATGCGTAAAATCATAAAGCATGATGTATGCGACATATGATGGAAATGTAAGCATATCCGTATATCATGCAACATGGAACAGTGATATATCATATTAAGGGAAAACCGCTCCTTTAAATGATTCCAGTTTTGAAAATATGTCTTGCGGTTCCCAATATCTCCAAAGTCAAATGCAACATCGTATAAAAGTGCACAGGTAACTATAGCAAGTAAATTATGCAAAAAGTCATATCATGATGCAGCAATCCTACTGTGTAGTGACATGGAAATTATCGATGATGAAGTGTGTGAGCCGGCAAACCTGTGTACGTGTAACATACGCATCGATAATGGTGAAAGTGTACTAACACAGGTACATGCAATGCAATGATAATATCATGAATGCAGCATAGGGTAAATCATCAGCTAAAAGCTATAAGGTATACGTAACTATCATATGTCTGAGTCGGTGAATCTATCAATCGACATCTCGCCTCACAGCATCACGTACGGTATAATCCATCAAACGGCATCCTCTAGTCAAGGGTATGGATCAATCATCAAGTCAAACTCATCACGTAAGGAAAATTATCGTACGGCGGCATAATTGCAATAGGGATCCTATCAACCTTTACGACAATGAGGGTACGGACCTAACGTCTCGTACGGCTATCACTCACGATTCACAACATACAAATATCTCTATATACCTATGTCCCAGGTCACATCCGCAATAATCTCATATCAGGGGACCGGCAGGGTATAAATTATCTCAGTCGACTCGCATCCGTATACCAACATAATCATCAAATCATCATATCGCGTCATATATCCTTTTCATCGCATTTATATCCCTCATCGAGTCAATTTTACAAATACATTCTACCTTTACTATAAGCATAAGTATCTAATCTAATATACACACCCGAACCATACAACAGTTTTTGAAAGATGCGAATCGTAGTTTTGAAAGTTGGGGCTGCGGTGTTTTTAAGGAAAAGATATCATTTGAAAATCCGTAATATCCCTTAAGGTATCCTTTTAAAATATGCATACGATACTTGAGTTTGGAAATAGGTATGGTTCGGATGACACACCTACGTCGACTATCTAGTCCTATAGTACCCTAAACGGCAATATCGTCAAATATCATCCTCAAGTTCCGTCATCACATGCTAGTCATATCATATCACTTCTAGCTATCCTTAGTTTATAATATGGTTTCACTAACAATCTTTTAACTCTAACCCTAGTTTCCTAATATAGGTTTTCTTAACCATATTCTACAAATCGGTTTCCAACAAAACTTTGCGGGGATGCTATACGCCATCCACCCGACTTTCCCCGTCGATATAGATCCACTCACCTTGGTCTTCGCTTGCCGAAGTCGATGATGCCACGCTCCGTCGCCTCGGAATCCACGCGAAGGTAACTACAATAACAACACATATCACAACGCTATTAAAATCAAGTTCTAAAAACAGAAACAGCACACCGATCGCCTATAGGTTAGAACTAATTGCCCACGCATGCAAAACCAACAAATTATCCCTAGTTGTTGATGTACAAACATCCAACAACCAAATATAATATCAAATACAAGAATCCAAATTTCAGAATACGGAAAACAGCAACATGGGAAAGCCACCCTAGATTTTGACTCAAGTCAAACTAGCCAAAGTTGTATATGGGGTTGCTCTAGATATCATTTAAGGGAACTACCAACCAAAATATACACCAAACACCCACCACTTGGCCGCAATTTGCGGCCAAGTAGAATAAATCTGCGGCCACTTAGTGAGGGGAGGGTCTCGGGTCTCTAGGGTACACTCACAATCACTTGCCGACCTCACTGTATTTGCTAAATTATTTTTAGTGCCCCCGAGTTACTCTAGATTCCATAATACTATCACAAACTGTCAATATTCGATGTCGGGAAAAATTCTAAGTTCTTGTTTTGTTTTCAAATCCTGTTGTTGGCCAGTAAAGTCGACACTAAGGTCTGTAGGCAGCCACTACCCAACACCAATTCCAAACAAGCCCTAATTCCTCTCTTGAAATTTTCCAACATCACAAATCCATCACTAAACGAATTCTAAACTAAACTAAAATGCCAGGAATGCATAACTAAACTAAAAGGAAGGGATTATACCTCACTAATGCCACCAAGCAAAACCCTAGAAGTCCCAATTTTGTCAAAATCCCACTTTGCTTGGTTCAAAGTGATGAGGGTGAGGTGAGGATCGATCTTTGTGAAGGGAGCCATGGGTTTTGGTTAGATTTTGGAGATGATTCCCATGGGTAGTGAGGTGGAGGAAGAAGGAGATGAAGAAGGATGAGAGAGTTGAAGAAAAGAAAAAATGAAGATTGAAAGATGAGGTTGGGGTGGAGCCTTACCTCTCTCTCTCTCTCTCTCTCCCCCCCCTCAAGCATGCTTACCTCTCATCATGATGTCCCCTCTCTCTCTCCTCAAGTCATCATAACACATTTTCCCTTTCTTTTCTCACTAAAAACACATACACCCAAATAAAAAAAAACAAATGAAATAACATGTAACATGTCATGGTGCATTAAGCATGAAAACTGTAGAAACACGGATTTGGCCTAATCGCGATTAGTAGTGCACTAATCGGGTTTATATCGAAAATGCATATAATAAATTTTAAAAATGCCAAATCCTTTAAATATATTTTTAAATGCATGATTCATTTTAAATTTCCATTTATTTCACCATTATCGGTATATTTTTATACCCTTTTTCGAAAACCCCAATTTCACAAATCAGACAGTTTTCGGGAAATATATTATTTTAATATTAAATTCCAAAAATAATATTTTATATTTTCTGAAATGTTACATTAAGATAAGGATTAGATTAGATCAAGGATTAGGATAAAGCAAAGAATTTGATTAGGGTTAAATGTCATGGTCACTAACCTAGATGAGCACAAACAAACTCTCACGTTAACGTGCATACGTGCGTGCATGCCATAACAAATAATAATAAGTTATTAATTAAATGTTATAAATGTGAGGAACCCGAATTGGTAAAATTTTTACAGTAAACCCACATTAACGTCAAAATGAACATTAACCGAAATCTAAGGCATTAAAATCTCCCCCCTTATAAAAATTCGTCCCCGAATTTAAAATTCTCATTAAGCGTGCCTTCAAAGAGATAGGTAAAGAACTCCCAAATCTCGCTTGCAGCCTTCCAAGTGATCACCTCACTATACAGCTACGCCCAAGAAAACTCTCCAAAGATGGCAAGCCCCTTGACCGACGTTTCTCCACCTACCGAACCACTAACAAAATTGGCTGCCGGTGAACGAAAAGATCACGACCAAGTCAAATGGTCTGGTGCTTAATCATGTGAGAAAGGTCATGAAGATATTTGCAAAGTATCGACACAAAGAAATACGGGTGAATTCTCAATAATCTGGGCGGAAGTGCCAAATTATAGGCAACGGAACTAACTTGCTTTAAGGATCTCAAAAGGACCTACAATCCTGGGATAAGCTTCCCAAAACTCAACACGTCATTCATCGGAAAATCCGTAGGAATACATAATCTCCCACTGCGAACTCAAGTCTACGACCACCACGGTCGGCATAAGACCTCTGTCTGTACTGGGCTGTTCTCATCCTGACCTGAACCAACTGGATCATCTTCGAAGCCACTAGACTAGTTGGGGTCCAAAAATCCTACGCACGCAGAGTCAGAAAAATAGAATGGCAATTGACACGACCTACCAAACAAAACCTAAAGGTTTCCAATTGGAGTGTCTCCTGATAACAGCTATCGAGGGAGAACCCTAACAATGGCAAGTGACGATCCCAACTGCCAACGACAATTAATACGCATGCACAAGAATATCCTCCAGAGTCTGTATAGTCCGTTCTGTCTAACCATCAGCTAACGGATGGAAAGCGGAGCTAAAGCTCAACCAGTACCCAAAGCTTCCTGAAGCTTCTATCCAAGACGGCAAGCGAACATGGTGCCTCTATTGGATACAACGCATGAAGGTACTCCGTGCAAATGCACAACTTAACAAAGAACAACTGAGAAACTGAGCATAACCGGACAACAAACACCCGAATGGAGTCACACCCTGTCTAGACTTGGGTAGACACCACAACGACATTCATGGAGATCTGCTCCCATTCCCTCTCCGGAATGGTTAAAGGTTGCAACTCTCCAGCCGGTCTCAGATGTTCAACCTAAGCTCACAACAAGACAGACACCTTGAAACGAAATCCGAAACTTCACTCTTCATCCCTGCCTACCCGAAACTATCTCACAAGTCACGTCACAAATTGATGGAACTTGAATGAATACATGAAGCTGACTGATGTGCCTGCTCTAGGATTTTGCGTCTCTACCCAACAGCATCAGGTACACACAAATGCATCCCTAAACGTAGCACACCCTGGCCACAAATCAAGGACTCCGAAACTTTACCCAGCCGAGTATGCTCAAGAATATCTGACGAACGAGCATCGGCGGGCTGTGCCTCGCGAAAACGATTACGGAAAAGTGGACAGGCTTGGACATGAGCAAGCTGTCCCCTCAGTAGAGGCGAACTTAAGCTGTACTCAACGATCGCACAAGAACTGTAAATCTGCAGAAGGCTGTCTCAACAATCAAAACCCGCTGCAGGAAGATGCACATTAAGCTCTGGTGGTCCATGAAAATCTGACACGACTCTCCGAACAAGTAGTGTCTCCAAATCTCCAACGCACGACCACTGCGGCCATCTCCAGATCATGAGTGGGATATCCTGCTCGTACTTCCTCCAACTGTCGGGAAGCATGAGCGATAACTCAATAGTGCCAGATCAGTACACAATTGAGCCCCCACTCGTGAAACATTACAGTAAACAACAAAGTCGCCCGAACCAGAAAGCAAAGAAAGAACTGGTGTAGTTGTCAACCGAGTCTTCAACTGCTGAAAACTCTGCACGCATGCCTCAGTCCAAAGAAAAGAAACCTCCTTTCCGGTCAGTCCAGTCAACGGTGCAGCGCTACACTAGCAATCCTGCATGAAACAGCGGTAATAACCTGCTAAGCCTAAAGATCTACGGACCTCCGTCCTGTACACAAATCTGGGCCAAAGCTGTACGGCCTCGATTTTCCTCGGGACCATACGAAACCGTCTCCCGTAACTACAAGACCGAGGAGTCAACACAATTAAGCCTGAAGGAACACTTCGAGAATTTAGCAAACAGCTGGCGCTCTCCCAATGTCTGCAAAGCAAATCCTCAAGTGCTGCTCCTGTTCCTCACGACACATTGGAATAGACCAGAATGTCATCAATGACACAACAATAAACTGGTCGAGGAACGGCCTGAAGAAATCTGGTTCATTACATACACGAATGCTGTTAGGGCATTGGTGAGTCCAACGACACCACCAAAACTCAAAAAGCCCGTTGCACGCACAAAAGCAGTCTTCGGAATATCATCATTCCGAACACGCAACCAATGCTGACCTGATCCCAAACAAACTTAGAAAAAGTCTCGCACTCTGGAGCTGATCGAAGAAATCGTCAATGCAAGGTAAAGGATACCTATCCGCACCGTAACTCGGTTCAATTGACGATCCATCAATACACAACCTGAAGTTCTTTCAAGAACTTCCTCATCCAGACAGCTTCTTTTGCGGCATCAGATGCAGCGATGTATTCCGCTTCCATCGTCGAGTCTGCAATGGTTTCCTGTTTGGAACTCTTCCAACACACCGCCCCTCCATTGAGGGTAAAGACAAAACCCGATATGGACTTGGAATCATCCTTGTCACTCTGGAAGCTGGAGTCAGCAAAGGCCTCGATCTGGAGGTCTTTTCCGCCATACACCAAGAACATCTCCTTAGTCCTTCTCAGGTACTTGAGAATGTTCTTTACCGCTATCCAGTGTTTCTCTCCAGGGTTTGACTGATACCGGCTTACCACACTCAGTGCATAAGCTACATCCGGTCTGGTACACAACATCGCATACATTATAGAGCCTACCGCAGAAGCGTAGGGTATAATAGACATGCGATCCCTCTCCAAATCAGTCTTGGGAGACATCTCTTTAGAGAGGGTGATCCCGTGACAAGCCGGTAGGTTACCGCGCTTGGAATCTTCCATACTGAATCTTTTCAGTATGGTGTCGATGTACCTGGACTGTGAAAGTCCTAATATCCTCTTGGATCTATCACGATGGATCCGGATCCCCAGGATGTAAGAGGCATCACCCAGGTCTTTCATGGAGAACCTTTGTGACAAGAACCCCTTGACAGATTGTAGCATAGGAATGTCATTTTCTATTAAGAGAATGTCATCCACGTACAAAACGAGGAATACTACAGTTCTCGCTACAAATCTACAATAGATGCATGGTTCATCTGGATTTTTGATAAAGCCAAATTCCTTGACCGTCTCATCAAAACAGAAGTTCCAACTCCGCGATGCCTGCTTTAGTCCATAGATGGACTTAAGCAACTTGCACACCTTTCCGCTGCTCCCACTCTGAATGAAACCTTCTGGTTGGTCCATATAGACACACTCCTCTAAATTTCCATTTAGAAAAGCGGTCTTTACATCCATTTGCCAGATCTCATAATCGTGGAAGGCAGCAATGGCAAGAAGGATCCGAATGGATTTCAGCATAGCCACTGGAGAAAAGGTTTCGTCATAGTCCAAGCCAGGTCTTTGACGGAAACCCTTTGCAACAAGTCTAGCTTTATAGGTCTCAACCTGTCCATCTACACCAATCTTCCTTTTGAAGATCCACTTGCATCCTACGGGTTTTACCCCGTCTGGAGCAATGTCCAACGTCCATACTTTGTTGGTGTACATGGACTCCATTTCGGTCCGCATTGCATCCAGCCATTTTACCGAGTCAACGCTCTGAACGGCTTGCTGGAAGCTAGTAGGCTCATCATAATCTATGATGCAATCCTCTCTATCCCCGTCTATGAGAAAACCGTAGTATCTCTCGGGCGGATGAGACAGCCTACTACTCCTGCGGAGCGGCGTAGGAATGTCCTATTCTTTTGAACCCTCTGGTTCCACTAAACTTTCAGTAATAGTCTGTGGTTCTGGAATTTCTTCCAGTTCTACTGCGCTCCCACTTATTTCCTTTTCTAAGAACTGGTGTTCTAGAAAGTGGGCATTACGAGAAACAAGGACTTTTTGTTCCTCTGCGTGATAGAAAAGATACCCTCTGGTGTTCTTTGGGTATCCCACAAACTTGCACAGTACTGAGCGTGCCTCGAGTTTGTCCGCATGCTGCTTTTTGACAAAAGATGGACATCCCCAGATCTTCAGATATTGAAGATAGGGTTTCTTCCCACTCCATAACTCATAAGGTGTGGTAGGCACAGTCTTAGTGGGAACTCGGTTCAAAAGGTATGCAGCTGATTCTAGCGCATACCCCCAGAATGATCGCGGTAACTCAGCGTTACTCATCATGGACCGTACCATATCCAATAGGGTGCGGTTCCGTCTCTCCGATACACCGTTATGTTGCGGAGTGTATGGAGGAGTAAGCTGAGAGAGAATTCCATTCTCTTTTAAATAGTCCAGGAACTCGGCACTCAAGTATTCACCACCTCGATCCGATCTTAGAATCTTGATACTTTTGCCGGTCTGTTTTTCTACTTCATTCTTATATTCCTGGAATTTTCCAAAGGCTTCGGACTTATGTTTCATTAAGAAGACATAACCGTACCTTGAAAAGTCATCCGTAAAAGTAATGAAGTAAGAAAAACCACTTCGCGCATGTGTAGACATTGGACAGCACACGTCGCTGTGTACGAGTCCCAAGAGCTCGCTCGCTCTTACTCCGTGTCCAGGGAACGGAGTCTTTGTCATCTTTCCTTTGAGACAGGATTGACAAGTGGCATACGATTGATATTCGAACGCATTCAAATATCCTTCTGTATGTAACTTCGTCAACCTTCTCTCATTGATGTGACCCAGTCTACAATGCCACAAGAAAGTCTGATTTATTTCCGGAGACTTTCTTTTGTGTGTATTCTGGACATTGAAAATCTGTGGTTGGTTTAATACGTATATACCATTGCTTAATGTACCTGACCTAATCAAAACTTGATTAAGGTGAATGTTTACAACATTACTTACAAACGCAAATTCGTAACCTTCTTTAGAAACTAAAGATACAGAAATGATATTACAAGTTGCGTTGGGTACAAAAAAGCAATTACGCAAAACTAAAACATGTCCATCTGACATTCCCAGGTGATAGTCCCCCACGGCCTTAGCATCCATGCTAGCTCCGTTTGCAACTCTGAGGGTCATGTCACCTGCTTTCAAAACCCTACGGTTTCTCAACGCCTGCAAAGAATTACAGATATAAGATCCTGATCCGGTATCCAATACCCAGGAAGTAGAGTTTATTGAAAGACAGTTTTCAATAACATACACATCTGAAGCTAAAGCTGCAACCTGCTTCAATTCCTGTGTTCTGGCCTTCCAGGCCCTGCAATCATTCTTCCAGTGTCCTTTCTTATGACAATAGAAGCATTCTTCCTTATCCACAAGCTTCCCCGCTTTCTTTGTTGCTTTAGCTTTTCCCTTCGTATCCACTTTACTAACACCGCCTCTTGGTTTGGCGGGGGCTTTCTTCTTCTTTCCCTTGGCTTTCGCCTTGGACCTAGAAGAAGATGATCCTCCAACAAACAAAGTGGATGTTTCCCTACCTTTCTGTAGGGTGCCCTCTGCGCTCCTCAGCATGTTGAGGAGCTCTGAAAGTTCAACTTCTTTTTCTTGTAAGTTGAAGTTCAGTATAAACTGGGCGTAAGTGGAAGGAAGGGACTGGAGAACTAAGTCCGTATAGAGCTCACTCTCCAATGTGGTCCCTAGGTCCGCGAGCTCCTCAATGTAGCCGATCATCTTAAGCACGTGTTCTGCTACTGATGATCCGACGGCCATCCTTGCCGAAAATAACTTTTTCGACGCTTCGTATCTTGCGATACGAGATTGCTCTCCATACAGTTCTTTTGTATGAAGAAATATGGATTCCAAGTCCATATTCTCGTGCCACCTCTGATGTTCATTGTCCATAGAGGCAAGTACGAGGCACTTGGCCTTCGCGCTATCAATCTCCCAAGTCTTACGGATTTCCTTATCCGCGACGCTGGAAGTGGGACCAGGGACAGGGGGAGCTTTGGTGGTAAGAAGATACCCCAGCTTGTCGTAAGTGATTGCCATCTTGACATTCCTGAGCCAATCTTTGTAGTTTGGCCTAGTCAGTATGTTTTTATCTAGGAGTAACTTAAGTCCAGTCATGTCGATTGGTCGCTGCAATTAGGAGAGAGAAGAAACACTCAGCTTGATGCTCTTGCAAGTTTAGAATGGTTTTTAGTTTGTCTAAACAGGATGGCTCCCACTGTTTCTCGAATCCCTCCTCAAACCATAAAGGAAGAATTAGTCGGGATCAATCCCACCGCACAATACTTGCTTAACCGTTCAGCCAGGCCAGTGTCGGTACTTTGAGGGAGGTTTTCCAACGCTTTCGCGAAGTTCCTTAATTAAATAACCTCTTTTCCCTCGGGGCGTAGCCCCGCTAACACATTTCTAGACACCTACTAGGTTTATAGCATTGATCGTTTAGTGAGAAATTTCCCGAGGAGTAGCATATACCTACAGTAGGATCGGGATCCAAATATCATCGCGTGACGAAACAGAAGGAATCCTACCAGAATCATCACACTCCAAATGGTATGCAACACTAGCAAGTTTCAGTTCTTTTGAAACTCCCGATGTGGATTTTTGCCCCATGCTCTTATGACCTTAGCTTGAGGTCAAAATGTCATAAGTCACATGTCAAGTTCTTCCCATCATTATCCAGGTTAATTTGAATCCACCCGTACCTACCCTTGACGTAGGCCAAAATGGTAGTACGGCTGTCCCAAACCAACGCATTCTATCTATGCAACAGATAAATATCCGGCAGCTACCAATCACTATGCCTTGGCGTGAGGTCAAAATACATAGCTTGAATACTACCGAATATTTAACTGAAATGATGGAGGGCTACGAATGGTTTTGGCAAAACCGTGAACGTAGTGAACTTGATATAATCGATGGAACGAGATAGCTTTTGAAAGGAGTGGCTCAAGCTCCGCATTTAAAAGTTAGTTTTGAAAAGAACCGAGTGGTTTTCCGGAAGTGTTCCAACGATTTTAACTTGGTTTATTTTCTTGCATTAGTTCTTTTAATGCGTGATATTCTTGCATTAGTTCTTTTAATGCGTCCCATCATTTAATCCTACCATTGCAGAAAACAACCAAAATATGACGTACGCTTATGGCATTCGCATTCGCCACGGGCCCCGTCATTACCCGTTAGGTTACTTAACTAACGACAGAGCGGGGGCTGGGCTAGCGCGGCTGTAAAACATAAGCAACGCCTAAATAATATCATATATAGATATATTGCAATGATAGCCATTTCAGATCACAGATGAACACATTGGATATACTAGGAATCCGAAATTCGTACGAGCCTGTAACGAAAAGAAGATTACACGGTCGCGGTGAGTAGCCAATACCCTACCCAAGACCCCTACGGGTGCGGCAAACTACCCGCCAAGTACCCGAAGCGAAGCAACCTCCCTCAACCCCGTGAGTAGGCCACTCGGCACTTCGGCATACCCGGTAGTTTGTGCACCCCCTCCATGGGTCTATCCTAGGAGCAAAAACAGTAAAAAGAAATTATACAATGACGGTTACAACCCCGACCCGGTTGTGCTGCCATACAAATAATTATTACATCAATTTACAAATTTACATGAATTGAAAGAAAAGAAAACTCTCGTCTCACAACCCCCGGCTATTCACCCGCGACAATCCAACATATTCATATACACATTCCAGCAACATTACAGATCACAGATTTGTATAACCCCCACTAATCGACATATAGCGATTAGCAGACGTTCAATACAAATATCACATCACAGAAAAACCCGTCAGCTTAAGTCTTTTAGAAGTTCGATCAAAAATACGGATTTTCAGGACCCCAAAAATAAAATTTTCGTTCTGGAAAATCTGGGCAGAAAATATATATTCCAAAAATCCCAAAACAACCCCAGAAATACACTGCACCAAATTTGGACCTCGGCCGAGTCAACTCAGCCGCGGATCCGCGGCGGGAGCGTGCTCCCGCCGCGTTTCCGCGGTGCTTTGACTCGATCGTTGGACCAAATTTGGTGGGTGATCACACAAAAGCCTGAGCCGATTTTTAAGATAAAATTTATCAATTTTTGAACAGAAAAAAATCGGCAGAAACTTATCATATCGGGTTCGTTTTGCGACTTTTTCTTTGATCGATCTTCTAGCTACTTTGCTAACATGTTAGATAGAGTTTAACTAGGCTCTGATACCACTGTAAGTTTATGCTACCTCTCCCGGTACTTTTGGGCATGCGGAATTTGGTGAAAAACGATTTTCTTAGAGGTGGTAACATGGACTCAAAATCGGATCTTTGTTAAATATCTAACTAACAACCTAACTACGAGTTGCTAACTACTCGGTTAGGGGGTTATACCTTTCTTTTTCTCGAACTCCTTCGTCTTCAAGCTTCGATGGTCGTCCGAATCGGCTTCTCCCCGTCGTCTCCTTGCGCCGAAGATAGATCCACCTGAAAGCTTCAACCTTTGGCTCCTTCTTCGAACTTTGAAGAAACTAGTTCACTCGGTTTGCTAAACCTTGTGAACTAGAGTGAGTAGAGAAGAGTTTGTATGGGATTTTATCTATGGTTCTTGGTTCTCAACTCATGAGACAAGTGAACCATAGATTCAAGAGAGGGAGAGCAAGAGGAGGAAGATGAGAGCTCAAGAACAAGAGAGAGAATGAGCATGAAAGAATGAGAGAAGACTTTTATCATTTGGCTCTCATAATCCAAAACAATCATAACACCTCATATCAATCAAGTATTATGTGATGGTTTAAGCAACCATAGCCATATCATTTCATGCACTCATTTTGCACAAAAGAGCAAGCAAGCAAAATTCTTTGCCATGAAATGATAGATATAGTTATCATGTTGGTCAACTAGTCAAGCCTAGTCAACCGGTCAACAAGTCAACAAAAGTAAACAAGTCAACAAAGTCAATCCCTCAACAACCATGTCACCATAATACTTAATTAATATAATTGTTAATCACATATCATATTCTCATTAGGGTTGAGCAAAAAAGTCAATAGTCAATTGTCAACGGTCAACAACCCTAATGAGAATCCTCTGCCTCTGTCTCTCCGTCAACTGTGCATACACACCCGCATCCGCGTTCCGAGGAACACGAATGCATACTGGATAAAACCAATCCCAAAAGGTACACTAGGATCTGGCTTAAACCAAAGCCCGCTAGTGTGAACTGTCCGGACACTGTACGTGCACAAGTGCACGGATGTGACCGAACCCTGTCGCAAAACCATGCGACCTGTCGCAAAACCATGCGACCTCTACTCTTTTGCCTAAAGGCGAATAGCATTCTGTGTGGGACTCTAAAGACTCGACACTACGCTGGCAGTGGGTTTAACCACAGACCGCAAGCGGCACTAGCTGTGCGTAACGGTCCCCAGGTAGATGCCGACAAGAAGACTGACGAGGCGAAACCCATCTAAACTCCTACTGAGCCAGAATGTGACATTCTCCGTACAGTCCGGTCTGTTCGTCTGATACATCGCATGGCGGGCCTAGGGGGCGGTAAACGTCAGTCCCCCAATAGCGGTACAAGTCGTGTCGGAGTGAAGCCCAAAACACCCTGAGATAACACTGGAAGCCTACTAGTATATCTCGTTTTCCCTGGCCAGGGACTACTCGTGTAATGGCTCTCCTAGACACAGCGCGATGTCAACCCCCAATACCGGGAGAGACGAATCCTGTCTAACCGTCACTGCCTCCAAGTGCTTCGGGACTGCACCCAACTACCACCTGTTTGCACGACTCCTTTGAGCCGTGGTAGGGTAGTAATCAAAGTACAGTGGGAACACACTCGAGGCGAAGTGACAGTGTCAAGTCAGCGGACTAAGCTGTACTCATGTCACCTGGGAACTGATAACTGACGATAGGCATAATACCAACTAGTCAGTTCCCGACGAGTCCTGTCCAGTGTACTCGTAACCCAACGAGCACCCGCATACTATCTCAAGTACGACGTACCGACGGCTGTGGGACAGACCGTCTCCCACACTGGGATGAGAAGCGCATGCGCTAGTCTACTCCGGAGTATCGATGCCCTGTCTCGATAGTCCTGCGACCAGGGACCTGCATAAGGATGTGCTTATAGATTACCCAGCCCCACAAGTGTGACTGCCATCACAACGCTGGTAATCAAGCAAAGATCCTAAGGGCTCTACTAATGTGTATAGGCGATATACTAAAATAAACACATGTACACATTGAAGTAGAAACAAACCAAGTAGCATACTACTATTTTGAGCAAGATTGTATATACAAGGTGAATATCCCAAGCTTCCATTAAGTAATTTACAAACTAGTATGATACTGTAATGGCCTCTAGGGCATATACACTAACAGCTGAGTCGTGCAAATAGATAGTAGTTGGGTGCAGTCCCGAAGCACTTGGAAGCAGTGGCGGTTAGATAAGATTCGTCTCCCCAGGTATTGGGGGTTGATTTCGCACTGTGTTCGGAAAGCCATTACACAAAGTCCCTGGCCAGGGCAAGCGAGATTTGCTGGTATGGATTCCAGTAGTTTCTCAGGGTGTTTTTGGCCGCACTCTGACACGACTTATTGCACTATTAGGGGTCTGACGCTTGCCGCCCTCCTAGGACCGATATGCGACACTCTTAGACGAACAGACCGGACTGTACGAAGATTGCCACAAACAGGCTCAGTAGGGGTACGGATGAGTTTGCTCATCGACCTTCTTATCGACAGATACTTGGGTAGTCGTTACGAGCAGCTAGTACCGCTGATGCGCTTGTGGTTAAACCCACTGCCAGTGTATTATCGAGTCTTTAGAGTCCCACACAGAGGGTTTCCCAGTTTCGGGAAAAACGTGTAGAGGTCGTATGGTTTCACAACAGGGTTCGATCACATACGTGTACCTGTGCGCATATGATGTTCGGGCGGACAATACCAGTGGGCTTTGGTTTAAGCCGGATCCTGGTATTTGATTATTGGATTAGTTTCATCTCATTGTATTCGTGTTTCTCGGGATACGGATACGGGTATGTATATACGGGTGAGAGGGGTATTCTTGTAATTTGATCTAGATTACAACTTGGAGTGAGACACCTCAATTAGGGTTTTTCTTTTATGGTTAATTCTTTTGTGACGTGGAGGAAATGAGAGAGGAATATTTGTGGTATTTTAGTGAAATGGATTAGGGTTTCACATCGACTTTCTTAGACTCAATGGGGTTTTGTTGACTTAGATATTTGTTAGATATTTGTGAGATATTTTCATATGGTTTAAAAGCCAAAAACTCTAGCCATTTCACTTAATCTTTTTCACTAAATGAAAACAACAGATACTTTCCTCTCTAATTCTCCTCAAGTTCTTCTTCAACTCCTCTCAAACCTTAACCATCTTATGAGTTGAGAATCCTAGGGTTTAGTGAGACAACTTGATCCCTCATCACTCACTACACATCTTAGGCTACTTAGTTTAGCACACCACGTGACCTAGTTGCCTCAAGTTAGAGGTTAAGCTCAAAGTCGGAACTCTCGGGTGGATCTTCTACGATTTGGAGAAGCCGACGAGGAGGCGTAATCCGTTCTCACTTCGAGGAGCTCATGACTTGGAGAAGGACAGCGAGGAGGTGAAGGACAGCGAGAACTTGAGGTATAACATTCTAACATAGTAGTTAAACCTCTAAGTTAGATTGTTAGTTAGGGTTTAGTATCGATCCTGGAGTTTAGTCGATGTTACGAAGCTTATAAAAATCGTTTTTTGCAAACTCCGCCTCCCCGCGAACACGTGGGGTGCATGGCGTCAATTTACACTGGTATCAAAGCCGACTAAACCATAACTACCAGATTAAACGACAATTAAAACTACGAAACCAAATTAACCCCAAAACATCGAAACGTAGATCCTAGTTTCTGTTGATTTTTTACAAGGCTCTAAAAATTATTTTAGCAACTGCAGAGTACTCCTTCAACTGTAACATGAACACTCACCAAAAACGAGACAATCCCCTCGGATTTTGGCTGGCCACAATGCTAAAATTTCTGGCCTCACCCATTTTTCTATGAAGGAATGCTTCGTGTTTTGGTATGTGGTCTTGTAACTTGGATCTAGTGTTTCAGGAGTTGTTTATTTTTGCCAATTTTGAATATGCTGTCAATTCTTCACTGTGGCAATACGAGGTGTTTCAAAGTCACAGTTTAACATCGTTTAATGTTTCAAGTTGTGATATATGTGTTCGTAAACTTCCGCTAATTGCTATATGTCGGTTAGTTGGGGGTTGCACATTTCTATGATGTTTGGTTTGTGTATATGGACTTATTGGATCGTCGTGAATGAATAGCCGGGGATGTAAGACGAGAGTTTCTTTCCTTCAAATGTAAATTGTAATTTATTGTAATATTTTTTTCGCGGGGCACATCCGGGTTGAGGTTGTAGCCACCGTTATATTATTTCAATTACTATTTATGGCTCCTAGGATAGACCCAAGGTGGGGTGCACAAACTACCGGGTATTTTGAAGTGCCGAGTGGCCTACTCACGTTGATGAGGGAGGTTGCTTCACTTCGGGTATTTGGCGGGTAGTTTGCCGCACCCGGAGGGGTCTGGGGTGGGGTTTGGCTATTCATCACGACCGTAGAATCTGTCTTTCGTTATAGGCTTAAACGAAACGGGGAATTCCTAATATATTCAATGTGTTCATCTGTGATCTAGAATGCCTATTATTGAATCTGACGAATGGATATTATTGTATATATATATTATATAGTAGACGTTGCTTATCTTTTGCATCCGCGCTAGTCCAGCCCCCAGCGCTGGCGTTAGTTATCTAACCTAACAGTGTAAGACGGGGCCCCGTTGCGAATGCGGATGACATAAGCGTACGTTGTATTTTCATCTTTTTCTGCAATGGTAGGTTAATTGATGGGACTGTATTACATTAATGCAAAGAAAAAAAACCAAAGCTGAATCGTTGGAACAATTTTAAAACAACTCGGTTTTTTCAAAACAGTAAAAACTTTTAAAATGTGGAGCTTAAACCACTCCTTTTAAAAGCTATCAGGTTCCTTCGATTATATCAAGTTCACTACGTTCACGGTTTCGCCAAAACCATTCGTAGCCCTCCATCATTTCAGTTGGACATTCAGTAGTATTCAAGCTATGTATTTTGACTTTCGCCAAGGCATAATGATTGGTAGCTGCTGAATATTCATCTGTAGCATAGATAGATGCATTGGTTTGGGACAGTCGTACTGCTATTTTGGCCTTCGTCAAGGGTATGTACGGCTGGGTTCAAATTAACCTGGACAATGACGGGTAGAATTTGACATGTGACTTATGATATGTTGGCCTTCGTCAAGGTCATAAGAGCATGGGGAAAAAATCCACATCGGGAATTTCTAAAGAAACTAAAACTTGCTAGTGTTGCATACCATTTGGAGTGTGATAATTTTGGTAGGATTCCTTCGACTTTATCACACGATGATATTTGGATCCCGAACCTACTGTGAGTGTATGCTACTCCTCAGGAGATTTTTTCACTTAACGATCAATACTATAAACCAAGCAGGTGTCTAGAAAGGTGTTAGCGGGGCTATGCCTCCATGGAAAAGAGGTTATTTAATTAAGGAATTTCGCGAAAGCGTCGTAAAACCTCTCTCGAAGTACCAACACTGGCCTGGCTGAAAGGTTAAGCAAGTATTGTACGGTGAGATTAATCCTGACTAATTCTTCTTTTATGGTTTGAGGAAGGATTCGAGAAACAGTGGGAGCCATCATGTTTAGATAAACTAAAAACCAATCTAAACTTGCAAGAGCATCATGCTAAAGTTTTTTTCTCTCTTCTCTAATTGCAGCAACCAAAGATGACGGGGCTTAAGTTACTATTAGCTAAAAATATATTGACAGGGCCAAACTACAAAGATTGGTTCAGAAATGTCAAGATGGCAATCACATATGACAAATTGGGGTATATCCTCACTACTAAAGCCCCCGCTGTCCCAGGTCCAGACTCCAGTGTCGTGGACATTGAGATCCATAAGACCTGGGAGATTGACTGCGCGAAGGCCAAGTGCCTCGTGCTTGCCTCTATGGACAATGAACATCAAAGGCAACACGAGAATATGGATCTAGAATCCATATTCCTCCATACCAAAGAATTATATGGAGAGAAATCTTGTATCGCAAGATACGAGACCTCGAAGAAGCTATTTCAGGCGAGGTTGGCCGTCGGATCATCTGTAGGGGAATACGTCCTTAAGATGATTGAGTACATTGAGGAGCTCGTGGACCTCGGGGCCACGTTAGAGAATGAGTTCTATACAGACTTAATTCTGCAGTCCCTCTCTCCCACCTACGCCCAGTTTATCTTGAATTTTAATATTCATGGTAAAGAAGTTGAACTTCCGGAACTCCATAACATGTTGAGGAGTGCTGAGGGCACCCTGCAGAAAGCCAGGGAAACACCCGCTCTACTTGTTGGTGGAGCTTCCTCTTCTAGATCCAAAGCGAAAGCCAAAGAAAAGAACAAGAAGGCCCCCACCAAGCCGAGAGGCGGTGTTAGTAAGGTGGAAGCAAAGGGCAAGGCAAGGGTAGCGGAGCCGACAGTAGGAAAGGAAGAATGCTTCTACTATCATAAGAAGGGTCATTGGAAGAAAGATTGCAAGGCTTGGAAGGCCAAGAACCAGGCCCCGAAGCAAGTTGTGGCTTCGACTTCAGGTGTGTTTGTAATTGAAAACCGTCTGTCAATCAACTCTACTTCCTGAGTATTGAATACTGGATCAGGATCTCATATCTGTAATTCTTTACAGGCACTGAGAAGCCGTATGGTTCGGAAGACCGGTGATATGACCCTCAGGGTTGCTAACGGAGCGAGCGTGGATGCTGTGTCTGTAGGGGAATATAACCTTGGATTGACGAATGGACATATTTTGGATTTGCGCAACTGTTTTTGTGTACCTAGTTTGACTTGTAATATCATTTCTGTATCTTTGTTATCTAAAGAAGGTTATGATTTTACATTTGTAAGCGATGTCATAAACATCCACCTTAATCATGGTCTGGTTGGGTCAGGTACTCTAAACAACAGTATATACGTATTAAACCAATTGCAAATTTTCAATATCCAGAACACACATAAAAGAAAGAATCCAGAAATAAATCATGCTTTCTTATGGTATTGTAGACTAGGTCACATCAACGAAACAAGGTTGACCAAGTTACATAAAGAAGGATATTTGGATCCGTTTGAATATCAATCTTATGCAACTTGTCAATTATGTCTCAAAGGAAAGATGAAAACGACTCCGTTCACTAGACGTGGAGTAAGAGAAAGCGAGCTCTTGGGACTAATATACAGCGACGTGTGTGGTCAATGTCTACACATGCAAGAAGTAGTTATTCCTATTTCATTACTTTTACGGATGATTTCTCTAGGTATGAACATGTCTTCTTGATGAAACACAAATCCTAAGCCTTTGAGAAATTCCAAGAATATAAGAATGAAGTGGAAAACAAATCGGTAAAAGTATCAAGACACTGAGATCTAATCGAGGTGGTGAATACTTGAATGTCGAGTTCCTGTATTACCTAAAAGAGAATGGAATTCTCTCTCAGCTTACTCCTCCATACACACCACAACACAATGGTGTATCGGAGAGACGGAACCGAACCCTATTGGATATGGTACGTTCCACGATGAGTAATGCTGAGTTACCGCGATCATTCTGGGGCTATGCACTAGAATCAGCTGCATATCTTTTTAACAAGGTTCCTACCAAGACTGTGCCTACCACACCATATCAGATGTGGAGTGGGAAGAAGCCCTATCTTCAGTATCTGAAGATATGGGGATGTCCAGCTTTTTGTTAAAAAGCAGCATGCGGACAAACTCGAGGCATGCTCAGTACTGTGTAAGTTTGTGCGATACCCAAAGAACTCTAGGGGATATCTTTTCTATTACGCAGAGAAACAAAAGGTTTTTTTTTCTCGTCATGCCCACTTTTTAGAACATCAATTTTTAGAAAAAGAAACTAGTGGGAGTGCAATAGAACTGGAAGAAATTCCAGAACCACAAACTATTACTGAAAGCTTGGCGGAACCAGAAGTTTTAGAAGAACAGGGCATTTCCGCGCCACTCCGCAGGAGTAGTAGGTTGTTTCAACCACCCGAGAGATACCACGGTTTTCTCGTAGACGGGGATAGAGAAGATTGCATCATTGATGATGATGAGCCAACTAACTTCCGGCAAGCCATTCAGAGCAAAGACTCGGTAAAATGGTTGGATGCAATGCGGACCAAGATGGAGTCCATGTACACCAACAAAGTATGGACTTTGGATATTGCTCCAGAAGGGGTAAAACCCATAGGCTGCAAATGGATCTTCAGAAAGAAGATTGGTGTAGATGGACGGTTGAAACCTAAAAGGCTAGACTTGTTGCAAAAGGATTTTGTCAAAGACCTGATTTGGACTATGATGAAACCTTTTATCCAGTGGCTATGCTCAAATCCATTCAGATCCTTCTTTCCATTGTTATCTTCCACGATTATGAGATTTGGCAGATGGACGTAAAGACCGATTTTCTAAATGGATATTTGGAAGAGTGCGTCTATATGGACCAGCATGAGGGTTTCATTCTGAGTGGGAGCAGCAGGAAAGTGTGCAAGTTGCTTAAGTCCATCTATGGACTAAAGAAGGCATCGCGGAGTTGGAACATCTGTTTTGATGAGACGGTCAAAGGATTAGACTTTATCAAAAATCCAAATGAACCATGCATTTATAGTAAGATTGTAGCACGAACTGTTGTATTTCTCGTCTTGTACGTGGATGACATTCTCTTGATAGGAAATGACATTCCTATGCTACAGTCTGTCAAAGGGTTCTTGACACAAAGGTTCTCCATGAAAGACCTGGGTGATGCCTCTTATATTCTGGGGATCCAGATCTATCGTAATAGATCTAAGAGGATGTTGGGACTTTCACAGTCCAGGTATATCGACACCATACTGAAGAGATTTAGTATGGAAGATTCAAAGCGCGGTAATTTACCGGCTTGTCACGGAATCACCCTCTCCAAAGAGATGTCTCCTAAGACTGATTTGAAAGGGATCGCATGTCTATTATACCCTACGCTTCTGCTGTAGGCTCTATAATGTATGCAATGTTGTGTAACAGACCAGATGTAGCTTATACACTAAGCGTGGTAAGCCAGTATCATTCAAACCGTGGGAAGAAGAACTGGATAGATGTAAAGAACATTCTCAAGTACCTAAGAAGGACTAAGGAAATGTTCTTGGTTTACGACTGAAAAGACCTCCAGATCGAGGCTTTTGCTGACTCTGGCTTCCAGAGTGACAAGGATGACTCCAAGTCCATGTAGGGTTATGTCATTACCCTCATTGGAGGGGCGGTCTGTTGGAAGAGTTCCAAGCAAGACACCGTTGCTGACTCGACGATGGAAGCTGAGTATATCGCAGCTTCTGATGCCGCAAAAGAAGCAGTTTGGATGAGGAAGTTCTTAATAGAACTTCAGGTGGTTCCATCCCTTGTTGATCCAATACCTTTGTATTGTGACAACAACGGGGATATATCTTTAGCAAAGGAACCCAGGTCCCATCAGAAATCCAAACACATCTTGAGGCGGTATCACCTGATCAGGGAGATCGTGGATCGCCGGGAGATCGAGGTACGGAGAGTTGCTACTGAGGAAAACACTGCAGATTCATTCACAAAGGCCATCTCTTAGACGCAGTTCTTGAGGCTATTCGAGATGATAAGTCTACGATATGCCAACACATGGCTTTAGAGTAAGTGGGAGATTGTTAGTGTAATATGCCCTAGAAGCCATTATTGTATAGTACTAGTTTGTATATTACATTTTGGAAGCGTGGGATATATACACGGATTTATGACAGTCTTGCTCGATATAGTAGTATGCTACTTGGTTTGTATCTATCTTAATATGTGTATATATTTCTTTTAACGTATCGCTAATACATATTGATAAAGCCCTTAGGATCTTTGCTTGACTACCAGCGTTGTGATGGCAGTCATACTAGTAGGGGCTGGGTAGTCTACAAGCACATCCTTACACAGGTCCCTAGTAGTAGGGTTATTAATACATGGCATCTATACTCTAGAGTAGACTAGTGTATACGCTTCTCATCCCAGGAGGGGAGATGGTCTGTCCCACAGCCATCAGTACGTCGTACTGGAGATAGTATGCAGGTGCTCATTGGGTTATGAGTTACACTGGACAGACTCATGGGAAACTGCTGGTTGGTAATATACGTATCGTCAGGTAGCAGTTCTCAGGTGACATGAGTACAGCTTAGTCCGTCGACTTGACACTGCTATTTCACCTCAAGTGTGTTCGCACTGTTCTTAGATTACTATCCTACCACGGCTTTGCTGAGTCGTGCAAATAGATAGTAGTTGGGTGTAATTCCGAAGAATTTGGAGGCAGTGGCGGTTAGATAGGATTCTTCTCTTCCGGTATTGGGGGTTGATGTCGCGCTGTGTTCGGAAAGCCATTACACAAAGTCCCTGGCCAGGGTAAGCGAGATTTGCCGGTAGGGATTCCAGTAGTTTCTCATGGTGTTTTTGGCCGCACTCCAACACGACTTATTGCAATATTAGGGATCTGATGCTTGCCGCCCTGTGGGACCGATATGCGACACTTTTATATGAACAGACCGGACTGTACGAAGATTGCCACAGACAGGCTCGGTAAGGGTACGGATGAGTTTGCTTGTCGACGTTCTTATCGACAGATACCTGGGTAGCCGTTACGTGCAGCTAGTATCGCTGACGCGCTTGTGGTTAAATCCACTACCATCATAATGTCGAGTCTTTAGAGTCCAACACAGAGGGTTTCCCAGTTTCGGGCAAAACGTGTAGAGGTCGTATGGTTTCACGACATGGTTCGATCACATACGTGTACTTGTGCGCATATGATGTTCGGACGGACAATACCAGTGGGCTTTGGTTTAAGCCGGATCCTGGTATTTGATTATTGGATTAGTTTCATCCCATTGTATTCGTGTTTCTCGGGATACGGATGCGGGTATGTATATACGGATGAGAAGGCTATTCTTGTAATTTGATCTAGATTACAACTTGGATTGAGACACCTCAATTAGGGTTTTTCTTTTATGATTAATTCTTTTGTGAGGTGGAGGAAATTGTTAGTTATATGTATGCCCTAGAGACCTTTACTGTACATGTGGCGTATATTGTAGTGGATGCTTGGATATATATAGGGAGGACTTTCTTGCTCGACATGATAGTATGCTATCTTGTTACTCTTTATCTTAACATGTACACTTATTGTCTCTCTATTACATGTTGCTAAAGCCATTAGGATGAGTACTTGACTACCAGGATTACGATGCGGATCATACTAGTGGGGCAGAGGTAGTCGGCAAGTACATCCTTTAAATGTTCCTAGTCGTGGGAGTATCGAGACAGGGCATCGATACTCCAGAGTAGACTAACGTATACGCTTCTTGACCCATATGATGGGCAATGGATGATCTATATCCATTGGTGTTTGACATCAGAGAAGGTATACGGGTGCTCAGTGAAGACTGGGTACACTGGACGGAATCGCCGAGAACTCCTAGATGATATTATACCTATCGTCGGATAGCAGTTCCCTGGTGACACTGGTACAGGTTAGTCTGTCGACCCGAGATCATCATAGAGTCTTGTGTGATTCCCACTGTGCTTTGATTTCCACCATACCACGGTTAAGAGATCGTGCAAAAAGGTGGTTTTTGGGTACAGTCCAGAGTCACATGAAGGCAATGAGCGATAGGAGGGGATTCGTCTCTCCCGGTATTGGGGTTTGATGTTGCGCTATGCTCGATTGGCTATAACATGAAATCCCAGGCCAGAGTTGCTGAGATCTACTAGTAAGTGTTATCAGTAGTTTCTCGAACCGTTATGGACCTTGCATCAGCATGACTTATCATGTTATTGGGGTCTGACGTTTTACCACCCCCAGGTTGTGATAAGCGACATATCTGATGAAGAGACTGGACTGTACGGTAGTGTTATTGATTGGATTCGCAGGAGTATGAGCAGGCTTGCTTATTGATCTTCTGATCGCTCAATACCCGGGTGGCTGTTACGTTTAGCAGACCGCTTGCGGCTTGTGGGTGTTTGATATGATCATCACCTACTGCCGGTGTATTGGCGAGTCTTTAGAGTCCTATAAAGAGGTTTCCTGATTCATGCGAAACGAAATAGGAGCACATATGTGATATGTACCGGACCGAGATTAATGCGCGTATGTGATACCGCATTCTATTCTCGCGATATGTGATATCGATCGGTTATATATGATATAATCGGGTTATCGGATCAAGTGTTGATTCGATAAGATGATTCATATGATATTAGTCGGTTGTATGTGATATAGCCGTATTATTAAATCAAGTGTTGATTTAATAATTTAATGTATAATTATATATTTGATATATTAATTTACATTAACCAATATTTGCTCACTAAACATTTCTTTTTCTCACTTGTGTGCTTATAGTATATATGTGATATATATTAACGTACATTTTATTGTGTCATGCTTGATGCCACATGCTACATGGGTGTATGAGACTTATACCATAGTAAGGATAATGTGGGGTTTTTCTTTATCTAAGTAATTCTAAAAATGGTGGAATTTGTCATGGTAAAAGCTTTGAGAAAGCTTGTGGATTATCATTGACCAAGTCCACTCTTTTTGTTTCACTTGTAGATATCTATTAACTCAACCATTATACTAACCATAGTCATGTCTCTACATGAGTTAGTGTATGACACTAACTCACCCATGGTTCATATTCTTACCTCACGAGTTTATTCTCTCATTCTTCTTCAATTGAGCTTCTTCTTTCTCATGGAAAGCTTTCTAGCTTTTGAAAATGGTGAGAAAATATTGTGAGAAAAATAAATCTAAAGAGAGCTCATTTCCTACTTCATCATCCTCTACTATTAGCCATTTAGTTTAGGGTGTTTGCTTCACTAAACCCTAATTTAGTGAAGAGGTAGCATGAGCTAGAGTCTCCTCGAAGTAGATCATCTTCGGCCTCGAAGATTTCGAGCAAGTTTGCATCTTTCACCTTGTGGAGCCTCCCAAGAGTTCGGGAGATACTAACTCGCAGTGAAGGGACTTCTACACGGAGCTTTTGAAGTGAAGGACCGGTCTATGAAGGTTGTATTCCTCATTCACTTAGATGTTAAGATGTTAACATTGCTAGTTTGTTTAAATCTCTAGTTAAGATCCTTGGGTTTGGGTTGTTTAGAACGACAAAATTTTTGAAAAACGTCATGGACGATGCCTCCCGAAACCTTGCTGTCGCGCTAAGTAACCCTACAGTAGTATCAGAGCCATGCTAGAGATTTAAACGATGTTTGTTAGATTACGAAACCGAAACTGCTTCGAAACTTTAAACATTGCAACCCAGTTTCTGTCGAATTTAAAAAGGCCTCTAAAAATTTTTTAAACAACTGCAGAATATTGTATGAGATATGACATGAACACCATGAAAATTTGAGGGGGTTTTATGCAAATTTGGCCGGCCACATAGGGCTAAAAACCAGCCAACTCGGGTCATTTTTGGAGTTTTGACTTCAAATTTTCATGATGTTCCAGTCTCTGGGTTATGGTGTTTCAGGTGTTGTTTGTTTTTGCTAAATTTTCATGGGATGTTAACTTTCTACAAAGGCAACTCGGAGTGTTTCGTAGTCGTAATTCTAACATGTATTCGGATTATTTAGACATGTTAAAAAGTTTGAACGGATATCAATAACCCAATTTTTCCACGATGCAAATTTTCCAAGTGTTGGATTTTCCCCAAGTTTAAAATCTTCAGAAAATCATGCAAGCGATTCTGTGGACCTTCTAGAAGAACAATACCCAAACTCGACTTTTTAGATCGCGGAACTGCGGTCATACCCTAGGGTTTCCCGTAGTTCCGTGGCGACATGAGTGAGGCTTGGGTCGACCCTTCTACAGATGGTTCATAGGAGCTGTGGCGTGTTCTGGGTATTTTTTGAACTCCGCTCAAGTGTTAAGATTTTCGGGAAATTTTGGGTGCTTGCTTATTCGATCGAAAAGTTTAACTTCATCTAGCTATTTGTAATTGTGATACAATATTTGGAATCCACGCAATGAGTTATGTGATAACTAGTTTGAATTTTATAAATCTAGCAATTTAGTCTCATTTGATCGGTTGCCACGGAATTTTGATATGGATCAAAAGTTTGTCGCAATTACGTAGTGTATGCGGATACTCGCTGGGTAACCTTACTAGATAGCCACGCCCCATAGCCCCGACCAAGTGACTGAAGGACAACCCCGTTGCCAAAAGCATCTGTCTGGGTGCTCGCGGCCGCGGTGTTCCGCCTTAGTGCACATCGTCGAAGTTATCGGGGGTGCGCCGTCTACTAAAGTTTCCGACGAGCATTCGATCTGGTTATCGGGAATCTTGTTGAATTTCCCGACAAGTTATTGGAAAGTGTTTTCAATATCGAGACTATATAATTTTTAGGCATCTGATGTATAAGGAATTCATTTTGTTAGGCATGAAATCCAAAGTATGTGATACATTGGGTTTATGATGTCTAAGGTGGTTGCAGATTCCAATTGTTGTAGTTTTTCACTTTCTTTTCTGCGACCGAAAGTGAAATATGTAGTGTATCGCCTGTTTCGTTGCTATATGTCAATGAAAATTGGGATACGCATATTTACTTACGTTGATGACTTGTGATGTTATGTGTTGTTGTGATATATTATATTGGATCGTTGTGTTTTGAATAGCCGGGTTTTTTTATGTGAGATAAGATTTTTTCATTTTCATTCATGTAAAAACTTGTATGTAATATTCTTTTATTGGGGCACTTCCGGGTTGAGGATGATGTCACCAATGTTATATATTATTTACTTTTCCCCATTAGGATAGACCCAAGGCGGGGAGCACAAGTAACCGGGTTCTAGGGTCCAGTAGGAGACCATCTCGAGGAGTCGAGACCGGGTCTCCTAACTCTAGAATTGGTAGGGTTGCTTGCCGATATCGTAGGGGTCTAGGGATGTAGGTTTGGTTATTCATTGCGACCGTGGAATCCGTATTTTATACTGGCTTAAATTAAAACACGGATTTCCTAATATATCAAATATTTCATATATGTTCTTCTGGTGCTGATATTCTATGATGTGATCACTTTATATGTTGAGACGAATGCTTATATATTATATATATGATATATAATAACTATTGATGCTTTCGTTTCTACTGTGAAGCTTGGGAAGCATAATTGATGGGACTTCATTAATGAGATTAATGAAATAAAAGAAACCTAAAGATGTTGTAGAAACTTGTTTAAAAACTGGTAGCTCTAGTTCTTTCTTTGCATAGCGGTATTCCTTATAGAATATCCAGCACCTTATTCGATAAGGAAAGAGCCGAGATCCCTTCACAGGGAGTGACCTCTTTAGCGAAACTAGCAGATGCTACAACCCACTCGGTTTGTCTTTTGATTGCTTCTATAGTTTTTGCTTTGCATTGTGGTATTTGTGAAATATCCTGCACCTTATTTGATAAGGAAAAAGCCGAGATTACTTCACCGGGAGTGACCTCTTTAGCAAAACTAGTAAAAGCCTCAAAAGCACTCATTTTCAAAATCACTCGATTCTACAACGAGATCAAGTTCATTACGTAAAGGGTTTTCTTAAAAACCTGTCGTAACTCTCCGTCATTTTAGAAAGTAGAGTACTTAGTATTCGTGCTGCGTATGTCGACCATAGTTGAGCCGTAGTGTACGGTAGCTAAGTGATGTCTTCCTACACAACATATGATGCGATTAATTAGGACATTCATGTGATTATGTCGACCATAGTTGAGGGTCATGTGGGTAGGTCTAATTAATCATGAAATGACGGGTAGAACTTGACTAGTGCATATGATATGTTGACCATAGTTAAGGTCATAAGTGCTAGGGGTAAAAACCATTATCGGGAGTTTCAAGTGTTGAAATTTGCAATGAAATTGCATACCTTCTATGAGATAGTTCGATCCTGATACCCACTGCGAGTAATTGTTTCTCCTGGGAGTGTTTTGCTCTTTACAATCAGCTGATCAAGTAGGTGTCTAGAAAGGTGTCAACGGGGTTACGTCTTGGGAAAACGAGGTTTATTTTAATTAGGTCCGTGCGAAAGCACAGGGAACCTCCCTCAAAGTACCGGCGCTGGCCTGGTTGAAAGATTGGCAAACTTGTAGGGTGTAATTAATCCCGGCTAGTCTTACCTTTTAGGGTTTGAAGGAAGATTTGATAAAAACAGTGGGAGCCATCCTGATTAGATAAAATAATAACCAATCTAATCTTACAAAGAGCGCACGCAGAGTGTTTTCTTCTCTCTCTCTCTTCTGGTAGCAACCATGTCACGCCTTAATCAAGATAATAATATGGATGCATTGACCGAACCTGCTTATTATACTGAGCTGGGGAACGTTGGTTCCGCTCTATCTTATAACTGTTATAAGTCTGAGCAGGAAATAGAGGAATGTCCGGATTCCCATGCCACCCAATCGAAGAAAGTGCATGTTGATGCATCTTCTTCTGGTGTGTTCATTACCGAGAACTGTTTCTCAATATCCTCTACGTCCTGTGTATGTGATACCAGATCAAGATCCCGCATATGTAATGTGTTACATGGGCTACAAAAAGATAGAGAACTGAGAATGGGTGATATGTCTCTAAGTGTTGGAGAATGATGCAATTGTTGCAGCCAAATCAGTTGGCGAATATCACCTTGTATTAATATATTGATTCTGAACGAATGTTATTACATACCGAACCTGATATACAACATTACATTGGTTTCTTTAACAAGTTAAAGAAGGATATAATTCTGTATTGGAGGATAATGTTGTGAACATTTTCCTGAATCAAGAGTTGATTGGATCAGGCACGTTATATAATATCATATACGTTCTATATCAAACCACAATTCAAAGTATACCGAACACACACAAGAGGAGTAATTCAGAAATGAACGAATCCTTCTTGTGGCATTGTAGACTAGGTCATATCAATGCGACATGACCAGCTGAGTTACATAAGGATGAATGTGAGAATCCGTTCGAATATTCATCTTATGATACTTGCTAGTCTTGTCCCAAAGGTAAAATGACCAATACTCCTTTTACTGGAAATAGAGATAGAGTTAATGAACTCTAGGGACATATACATGATGATGTATACGGTCTTATGTCTACAAATGCCAGGGTTGGTTCTTATTACTTCATTACATTCATCGACCATCTCTTAAGATTCGGACATATGTTCCTGTTGAAACATGAGTCTAAAACTTTAGAGAAATTCAAGGAATATAAGCTTGAAGTTAAGAACCAGACGGGTAGAAGTATTAAGTCCTTCGATGTGATCGAAGAAGCGAATACTTGGGCATGGAGTTCCTGGATTTTCTAAACAGAGAATAGGATTTTGTCTCAGCTTACTCTTTTGTATACACCGCAGCACAACGGTGTATCGGGGCGGAGGTATCGCAACCTCTAAGATAAGGTGCGCTCTATGATGAGTATTGCTGAGTTACCTGTTTCCTTTTTAGGGTTATGCACTTGAGAAGCTGCATACCTATTGAATAGGGTTCCATCCAAATCAGTGCCTACCACTCCATATAAGATATGGAATGGGAAGAGACCGTGTCTTAAACGAGTTAAGATATGGGGTTGTCCGGCCTATGTTGAAAAACAAAATCTGGACAAGCTCGAGGCAAGGTCAGTTCTGTATAAGTTTGTTAGGATATCCCAAACATTTGTGAGGGTATATCATCTACCTAATTGAGGAGCAAAAGATGTTTTGTTTCTCAGCATGCCACCTTTTTAGAAAAGGAATTTCTTGTGAAGAAATTTATGGACATGTGGTAGAACTGGAAGTTGTTCCAGCTTGACAAACTAACGGCTGATGATTTGGTAAAACCAAAGGATTCAATAGTCTCCAGCGAACCTCAGCCTCTCCGCGAATCTGGTAGGGCTCCTCATCCACTTGAGAGATACTACGATCTTCTCGGTGACAGTGGGATCGAGGATTGCATCATGGTAGATGATGGCCCCAACTAGGTTCAGGCAGGCCACCATGAGTGGGGACTTTATGAAATGGCTTGATTCTAGGCGATCAATGATGGAATCCATATACACCAACAAAGTATGACTTTGAATGTTGCACCTGAAGGGGTAAAACCCATTGGGAGCAAAATGGATCTTAAGAAGATTCTTGGTGTAGATGGAAAAGTTGAGACTTTCAAAGCTATCCTTAAGTCCATCAAGATTAGAGCAAGTATCGCGGAGTTGGAACATTTGTTTTGATATGGCAGTCAAAGAGTTTGACTTCATCAAAATAGTAGATGAACCTTGTATATACAAGAAGGTTGTAAAGAGTGAGGTTGTCTTACACATATTGTATGTAGATGACATACTCTTGATAGGAAATGGTTTCCTAAGCTACACTCAGCCAAGCTCCTCTTATCACGAGGATTCTCAATGGAAGATCTGGATGATATCTACTGCATCTTGTGGATAATGATCTATGGTGATAGATCTAAATGGATGTTGGGAGTGTCCTAAATCCAGGCACATTAACACCATACTAAAAGGGTTTAGTATGGAGGATTCTAAGCGTAGTGGTTTGCCCACTAACTCAGGAATCACTCTCTCCAAAAAGATGTCTTCCAAGACTGATTTGGAGAGAGCTCGCATGCAATGGATACCCTATGCTTCGGAAGTAGGCTCTATCATGTATGCGATGTTATATACCAGACCGGATGTAGATGACTCACTAGATGTAGTGATCAGGAATTAATCGGATTTTAGGAGAATCACTAGATAGTTGAGGAGGACATTCTTAAGTACTTGAGAAGCACTAAATGAATTTTCTTGGTTTGAGCTTCCAGAGTGATAAGGACGACTGAGAGTCAGTCACAGGCATTGTCTTTACCCTCAGTGGAGGGACAGTATGTTGGAAGAGTTCCAAGGTAAATACCATCGCATACTAGACGGTAAAGGCTGAATACATTGATACCAACGATGCTGCCAAAGTGGCTGTCTGGACATTTCTTGTTCATGAGATGAACAAGGTTCCTACCATTGAGCATCCAATAATAGTTATTATGACAACAATGAAGTTGTGGCTTTGGCCTAGGAACGCAGGTCCCATCAGCGTTCCAGACATATTCTGAGGCTAGTATCACCTAATCAAGGAGATGGTTGATCTCCAAAAGATCGAGGTTAGGAGAGTAGGCTTAGAGAAAAACACGGCGGATCTACCCACAAAGGCATTTTCCCTAAGAGAGACTTTTATGGGATGGTTGAGTATGGGATACTACAACCACTGCTATACGATGGCCTTAGTGCAAGTGGAAGATGTAGTTATATGTATGCCCTAGAGGCCATTACTGTACATGTGATGTATATTGTAGTGGATGCTTGGACATATATAGGGAGGACTTTCTTGCTCGACAAAATAGTATGCTATCTGGTTGCTCTTTATCTTAACATGTACACTTATTGTGTCTCTATTACATGTTGATAAAGCCCTTAGGATGAGTACTTGACTACCAGGATTACGATGTGGATCATACTAGTGGGGCAGAGGTAGTTGGCAAGTACATCCTTTAAATGTTCCTAGTCGTGAGAGTATCGAGACATGGCATCGATACTCCAGAGTAGACTAGCGTATACGCATCTCGACCCATATGATGGGCGATGGATGATCCCATATCCATTGGTGTTTGACATCAGAGAAAGTATACGGGTGCTCAGTGGAGACTGGGTACACTGGACAGACTCGCCGAGAACTCCTAGATGGTATTATACCTATCGTCGGATAGCAGTTCTCTGGTGACACTAGTACAGGTTAGTATGTCGACCCGAGATCGTCATAGAGTCTTGTGTGATTCCCACTGTGCTTTGATTTCCACCATACCACGGTCAAGAGATCGTGCAAAAAGGTGGTTTTTGGGTACAGTCCCGAGTCACATGGAGGCGAGCGATTGGAGGGGATTCGTCTCTCCCGGTATTGGGGGTTGATGTTGCGCTATGCTCTATTGGCCATAACATGAAATCCCTGGCCAGGGTTGCTGAGATCTACTGGTAAGTGTTATCAGTAGTTTCTCGAACCATTATGGACCTTGCATCGGCATGACTTATCAGGCTATTGGGGTCTGACGTTTTACTACCCCCAGGCCGTAATATGCGACATATCTGACGAAGAGACCAGACTGTACGGTAGTGTTATAGATTGGATTCGCAGGAGTATCAGCAGGCTTGATTGTTGATCTTCTGATCGCTCAATACCCCGGTGATCGTTACGTTTAGCAGACCCCTTGCGGCTTGTGGGTGTTTGATATGATCATCATCTACTGCCGGCGTATTGACGAGTCTTTAGAGTCTTACACAGATGTTTCCTGGTTCATGCGAAACGAAGTAGGCACATATGTAATATGTGAGGGACCGAGATTAATGCGATTATGTGATACAGCATTTTATTCTTGTGATATGTGATATCGGTCGGTTATATATGATATAGCCGCGTTATCGGATCAAGTGTTGATTCGATAAGATGATTCATATGATATTAGTCAGTTCTATGTGATATAGCCGGATTATTAAATCAAGTGTTGATTTGATAATTTAATGTATAATTATATATTTGATATATTAATTTACATTAACCAATATTTGCTCACTAAACATTTCTTTTTCTTACTTGTGTGCATATAGTATATATGTGATATATATTAACGTACATTTTATTGTGTCATGCTTGATGCCACATGCTACATGGGTGTATGAGACTTATACTATAGTAAGGATAATGTAGGGTTTTTCTTTATCTAAGTAATTCTAAAAATGGTGGAATTTGTTATGGTAGAATCTTTGAGAAAGCTTATGGATTATCATTGACCAAGTCCACTCTTTTTGTTTCACTTGTAGATATTTATTAACTCAACCATTATACTAACCATAGTCATGTCTCTACATGAGTTAGTGTATGACACTTACTCACCCATGGTTCATATTCTCACCTCATGAGTTCATTCTCTCATTCTTCTTCACTTGAGCTTCTTCTTCCTCATGAAAAGCTTTCTAGCTTTTGAAAATGGTGAGAAAATATTGTAAGATAAATAAATCTAAAGAGAGCCCATTTTCTACTTCATCATCCTCTACTATTAGCAATTTAGTTTAGGGTGTTTACTTCACTAAACCCTAATTTAGTGAAGAGGTAGCATGAGCTAGAGTCTCCTCGAAGTAGATCATCTTCGGCCTCGAAGACTTCAAGCAAGTTTGCATCTTTCATCTTATGGAGCCTCTCAAGAGTTCGGAAGATACTGACTCGCAGCGAAGGGACTTCTACACGGAGCTTTCGAAGTGAAGGACCGGTCAACAAAGGTTGTATTTCTCATTCACTTAGACGTTAAGATATTAACATTGCTAGTTTGTTTAAATCTCTAGTTAAGATTCTAGGGTTTGGGTTGTTTAGAACGGAAATTTTTTGAAAAACGGCATGGAGGATGCCTCCCGAATCCTTGCTGTCACGCTAAGTAACCCTACAGAAATTAGAGAAGAAACTTTGTGGTATTTTAGTGAAATGTATTAGGGTTTCACATTGACTTTCTTGGACTCATTTGGGTTTTGTTGACTTAGATATTTGTTAGATATTTGTGAGATATTTTCATATAGTTTAAAAGCCAAAAACTCTAGCCATTTCACTTAATCTTTTCACTAAAAGAAAACAACAGATACTTTCCTCTCTCATTCTCCTCAAGTTCTTCTTCAACTTCTTTCATACCCTAATCATCTCATGAGTTGAGAATCCTAGTGTTTAGTGAGACAACTTGATCCCTCATCACTCTCAACACATCCTAGGCTACTTAGTTTAGCACACCAAGTGACCTAGTTGCCTTAAATTAGAGGTTAAGCTCAAAGTCGGAACTCTCGGATAGATCTTCTAGGATTTGGAGAAGCCGACGAGGAGGCGCAATGCGTTCTCACTTCGAGAAGCTCACGGCTTGGAAAAGGACAGTGAGGTGGTGAAGGACAGCGAGAACATGAGGTATAACATTCTAACATAGTAGTTAAACCTCTAAGTAAGATTGTTAGTGTAACATTTCAGAAAATATAAAATATTATTTTTGGAATTTAATATTAAAATAATATATTTCGCGAAAACTACCCGATTTGCGAAATTGGGGTTTTCGTAAAAATGTATAAATATATACCAATAATTGTGAATTAATTGGAGATTAAAATGATTTATTCATTTAAAATTATATTTATCGGATTTGACATTTTTATAATTAACTATATGCAGTTTAAATAAAAACCCGATTAGTCCACTGCTAATCGCGATTAAGCCAAATCCGTATTTCTACAGTTTTCCATGGCTAGTGCACCATGGCATGTTACATGTTGTTTCATTTGCATTTGTTGATATTTGGTTTTTGAAAAGAAAAGAAAAAGGAAGCTAAAAGACAAAAGAAAGGGTATTATTGAGAGGGAGAGTGGGGGTAAGGAAAGGAGTTAGAATGAGGGAGAGAGAGAGAGAGGGGGCAGCCACCATTATTCACCCCCTTTATTTTCCTTCATCTTCCTCAACTCATCTCCCTCCACCTCCATCCCTAAATATCACCTCCAAATCTTCATCAAAACCCTACACCATCTTCATTAAAAATGATCCCTACATCCTCCTCAACACATTGGACCAAGAAAAGTTAGATTTTGAAGACTTTGGAAAGCTAGGTTTTTCTTGAGTTGCCCAAATGGGGTATATCTTCTTCCATTTAGCTTAGTTTTTAGTTTCTTGCATTTCAGTTTAGTTTAGTTTAGAAGTTGATTAAGTGTGAAATAGTGAAGTTAGAAAATTTAAGAGAAGGGTTTGGGTGTTTGTGTGGATTTGGTGATGTTTAGGGGCTGTTACAAGACTTGAGTGGTGTTTTTATGACCTAGAACAGAAAATAGAACCCAAATACGAACTTAGAATTTTCCTGACGTCGGAATTGTGACAGATTGTGATGGTGTATGAGAATCTGGGATGACCCGGGACCATTATAAATAAAGTTCCCTTGACAGTAATACGAGCAGGCAACCTAGAAGCCACACCTGAAACCCTAGCCTCTAATGCATTAATCCGGCTGCAGATTTATTCATTGTGGCCGCAAATTGTGGCCACATTTTGGTGGAATTCAATGATTTTTGGTTGGTAGGTCCCTTAGGTGATATCTAGAACAACCCTATATGCAAAATTCCCTACTTTGTCCTAGGGTGAAATATGGGAGTGATTTCCTTCGTTGCTGCATTTGGTATTTGCGATTTATGAACTTGGGTTTTGGTATTTGGTATTGTATTTGGTTATTGGGCGTTTATACGTCAACAACAATGGTTGTTTGATTGTTTTGAATGCGTAGGCTATAGCTTCTAACCTATGAGCGCACTGTGTGCCGTATCGGATTTCGGAAACTTGATGTTGATAGCATTTGCGAATGTGTTGACTTGTAGGTACCTTCGTGTGGATTCCGAAACGACGGAGCATGGCGTCATCGACTTCGGCGAGCAAGGATCAAGGTGAGTAAATCTATATCAGTGGGGGAAGTCGGATGGATGGCGTATAGCACCCCCCGCAAGTTTTTGATGGAAACTGATATATAGAATATGGTTAAGGAAACCTAGATTAGGAAATTATGGATAGGGTTAGAGAGATAGTTAGAGATGATAGGATGGATAGGGTTAGAGAGATAGTTAGAGATGATAGGAATGATGGAATATAGATATTGAGATATGAGAGGAAAGCTATAGGGATATGACTCTATGACATGATATGATAGAATAATTTCTCGAATTGATATATAAGGATATGGAAAGTGAATGTAAATCATGATATATATAGATGTGTAGTTGTACTAGTTTAAGTACAAGATTTTAGTGGCATGTAGTGAGATAAGATAATACAAGCGGATATGATTGATTTAGGATATGAAACGAGATGTATAAGGATGTGACATGAGATCGATGAAAATGAAGAGATTGAGATAGAGGTGTTATGAGATCGGTCAAATAAGATAAATATATATAAGATGACTTGATGTAAGATGACTTAATGTGATGAAAAGAATGTATTATGTGATATGATGACTTGATTGATATGTCGGTATATAGATGTGAGTCGATATGAGAGGATTGATACCTTTGCCGGTCCCCTGAAATGAGATTGTCATGGATGCGACCTGGGACATACACACACACACACAATGTTGTGGATCTTGAGTGATATGTTGTACGAGACGTTAGGTCCGTACCCTCATTATCATATAGGTTGATAGAATCCCTAATCGTTTAATGCCGTCGTACGATGGACTATCGTACGTGATGAGTTTGACTTGATGATTGATCCATACCCTTGACTAGAGGATGTCGTACGATGTATCATACCGTACGTGAGGTTATGAGACTGGATAGCCGACGTAAATGTGTCATCCGGACCATACATATTTCCAAACTGAAGAATCGTATGCATTTCATAAATAGATACCTTGAGGGACGTTACGGATTTTCAAATGATGTCTTTTACTTAAAAAAACATCGTATCCCCTACTTTCAAAAATACGATTCGCATCTTTTAAAAACTCATCGTATGGTTTCGGTGTAGATGTTAGATTAGATATGTATACCTGATAGCATTACTCTCACGATACACCTTATGATATGTCCATGATTTTATCATTTCATTACATATGCCTATGCTAGTACACCTACACCATTAAGGACGATGACTTCCGGATAGTTCGGCAGAGACATGATTTGGGAGAGACCTCGATAGGACCTTTCTGGAATAAATTACGAGAAGACATGGACCGAGGGGTGGTCATGTTACGCACACCGGCAGGCCAGAGTTCAGGATCGTCGACGAGATATGCTATGAGTGACCACGACAGTTGGCCAGAGATTCTTGGAGGATGTGCTTGAGCGGGACTATTCCGCCATACTTGATTTTGGCATTTTGAACGATATATTCGCATGATTTGGTTTTGATGATTGAGTTTCATGATATCGTTTTCATGCGCCATGGTTGCACCTACTGAGTATTTACGATTTTTGCACAGTTGTTGCACTTGAGATAGTTTTCGTGCCTTGGATTTTCGCGCATGTTGAGCGCATGTTTTGAGATGCGATTTTGGTGCACACCAAATGCACTAAATCGAGATTCTTCGTGAGTGTCAGATGCACCTGTCTTTGCTGTCAGGCACACACGTTCCCTATGACAAATGTTGTGTGCACACCCGATGCACTTAGATGTTTCTGTGCGCATGTATGGCACATATATGGATTTTGATTTCCGTGCGCACCAGACGCACGTAGTATTCATATGCATATTTTGGGATTCATTTCTTATAGAGCAGTACGTTTTTATGAAATTTTCTATGTGTTTTCATACTGAGCAGGACTAGTCAGAGGACAGTACCTGAATGTATTTTGCATGCATTGATAGCTATCGAAGGGAATTCCAAAAAGCGAGCTATAGTCTCAGTATTTACCTACGTGTCCGATATGACACGAAACGTTTAAAACAAGGAAACCCTTCTAAATTGTTTCCCAAAACGGCGGAACGTACATTTTAAACAAAAAGTATATATGTATATGGTTATTTTCTTATGATAGACGTCCGCCACTGTGCAGTGTTATGCGCATTGCACAGCGACTTTAAGAGATTTGGCATGCATTTCCTTCAGATATTTATATATATAGATTTGATATTTATGTGTATAGTTTCGAGTTATATCATATTGGTTTTGTATTGAATTTGACATTTGTGTCTTTACCATGACTCCGATGATTGCGAGATACTTGACGGAGTTTTGATTTTGAGTTATTTGCTCATTTTTCATGCGCATGCGCTGCGCTACGATTTGTTTTATGTATTTACGATTTCGGAGTCCCGACGACTTGATGGTTTTGCTTAGATGTTTTAGTATTTGGGGGGAGTTTTAATTTAAATTCGGGGACCGAATTTCTTTAAGGGGGGAAGATTGTAACGTTTTGAAAATCGTTTCGGTGAAATTTCGGAAAATCGGTAAAATAAGGGGGTTTTCTGTAAAAAGTCAAAATACAAATATTTTTATTATAAAATTAAATATACATATTCTAGCTATGTAATTGCTAGTATTTGGTGTTTATTGAGCCACTGGTGAAATTTCAAATTTTCTGAAAATTTTCCGAAATTAATTATTTTAATATTATTTTAAGCCGTCACTAATACATTTAATTAGGGAAAATTACAAATTGGAATGGGTTGATACAAATTTTATAATTCATGACACACTAAACTGGCATGTAAAATATTATTTCTGAAACGAAATAGTTTGCCAAAACGGTTTAGAAAATATTGAAGAAAAATGGGCTTAATTAGTGAATGTTGTGTTAGTGGGAATTGGGGTAATACATTTATCTTTTTTCCTAACCCACACACCCACACCTCACCCTCTCTCCCTCTCCCCATATGACCGGCCCCACCTTGATAGCCCTCCCCCCTCTCTCTCCAATCACCTCACTTTTGAAAAGAAAAGAAAAGAAAAGAAAGGAAAATGAAAGAAGGTCAAAAGGGGTGTGGACTTTGTCTTTTTCCCCACTTTCTTCACCTCACTCTCTCTCCTCCCTCACCCCCACACTCCTGGCCGAAAATGCAGGCCCCTAAACAGCAGCCCTCTTCCCTCTTCTCCCCTCATTTTTCCTCAAAAAAATTCACCAATTTCCATCAAAATCTAAACTAAAATTCAAATCAAAGCCCTACCCATTTTTCCTCATCTCTTTTAGCATGGATCTTGGTGAAAGGATTTCAAATTGGAGGTCTAGATCTTGAGTTTGATCTCAAACATGGGAGGTATAATCTCATGCTTTTGTTAAAATTGTTGTCTAGTTGCTTTAATCTAAGTTAACTAACTGATTAATTAGGTTTTAGATGAGTTTAATTGCATGATTAAGGAATTCAAGTTAGGGTTTTGTTGTGGAATTGGGTTGTGTTAAATTGTTCATGGTTTTGTGATGTGGATTAACATCTTAAGTCTTGTAGAAAGCTAATCTAGTTGTTAATTACAAACCATTGCTTATAAAATGTCCTAATTAAGTTAGTTTGCTAACTCGGGTTTTTGGAAAATTATTAAATGCTTTAGATTAAAATATAATTATGGTTTCATGTCATCATTAATATTTTAATGAGTGGTTTAATGCCTTTGGACCATGCAAAACCAAGCGTAGTTGTTGTTTTGTGCATTTTTAGTTGAAATTGTTAAAATTAGATAAATTGCAAAAATATAATTTTTTAGTTTTATAAGAATTGATGAGATTAAATTTTTGAAATGGGCTGTATGACTTATTTAAGATGTTTAATAAGTATTATAGCCGCTAGATTTGTTTAAACGTTGGGTTTTGTACTAAAACGGGTAATTTTTGCTTGTTAGATTTTCGGAAAAATGGCTTTTAAAGCGAATTTGGGGTTTTTGTAAATTTTAACCTATTTTATGTTATAATTAGTGTTCGTGAATGCGCAAATGAGTGTGTTTGGGTTTTCCCCGATGGTTTGACGTTCGTATATCGACATCGAGGGTTGGTTTGTCTATTCTCGCATGCGTAGGCGATAGGTTTTGACCTATGCGTGATACGCGTGCCGATTTGATTTTCGTATGCCGTTTCGATTTTGAATTTGGTTTTAATGCGATACGGTGTGTTATGATATGTAGGTATCCCATGTGGATTTCTAGACGACAACCAAGCGCGTGGCGACGTCGGCACCGGCGAGCGCGGACCAGGTGAGTAGATTTATATCTACGGGGAGAAGTCGGGTGGATGGCGTATAGCACCCCCGTAGTTCGTGGTGATGTATACAAATACGTATACACACATATATATTGATTATATATTGTTGAGTTTATTGATGATAAGGATAGATTTTAGGTGTGATTGGATAGGTTTAGTGTTGCGAGACCCTAGAGTAGAGGTTGCATCACATTTACACACACACACCCATACTTCCATACATTCTTCTTTCATATATGCTTATATGGGGTTATATTGTTATGTGTTCACATGGGTATGGGACTATGTGTTCACATACTGGATTTGAGGATAGTATTTAGGATTTGAGATGAGTCGATATGATTTGATTGAGACCGCGAGAACGGTGATATGGCAGGATTCATACTTGAGATACGTCCTGATATTATAGCGGATCTTGGGACGACGTTATATGTGAATAGTGTTATATATTGAATGGTTGACATGTGATCGTGATATGAGATAAGATAAGTACCCAGATTATGATCTTGGATAAAGAGGATACCAGATGAATAATGTGATATTGACACGTACCCAGATTTGGGGATGTCATACGATGGATTTACGTACGAGCTATATATTGATGATTGATCCATACTCTTGACTTGGGATGTTGATCAGTCGAAAATATTGCATATTTTAACCGGCAATTTCCTTATCATTTGCATCCATATAGAAGTGTACGGTATTCATAATTCACATATTAGCAAATCGGTCGCAAAATATCAAATTACATGTATTCGACCTTAAAACCGGCATTTCTAGGGAAATTGACTGCATTGCATGACATGGCATATTTTCTATATATCGCAACCCGTGTTTCGAAGTCTGTACAGGAAAAGAGAAGCTTGCTCGACCATTACATCGCTCGTAAAATCACTGAACTCAAATCTGGTACCAATCAAAAGGAGCAACTGCAAATAAAAACATCAAATAGAAGTCCAAATGTGCACCCAAGACCACAGCAGAAGAACCAGATCCCAAGGCCCCAACTTGGCCGCGGAACCGCGGCATGGGCTTGCTAAGGCCGCGGATCCGCGGCTCATTGGTGACATCACCTCTCAAATTTTGTACCACAATGCTTCTGCCAGGGCCCACTGCTCAGAAATGTATCCCAACTTCCAGAAGACTCCAGATGCTTCTACCAGATCAGCAAACACTTTGAGCTTCACTTAAGTAGCCTATTATTCTAGAACTTTCCCTAAACCCTAGCTTAAACCCTAAGCTAGCTCCTAACAAACTCCTTCTAGAAACTCCTCAACAAACTTTTGGAGGGAAAGGGAAATTCAAACTTAAACCTAGGGTTTGGGAGTTCTATAAATAAGACCCTAGGCTCATTATTCCAAATTATTCAACCTTGGGAATTATTCATCCAATTAGTGAATCTATCCCCAATCTATCTCCTCTCTTCATCTTCTTCTTCCTCAAGTTTAGTGAGAGAGCTTGTAGGAAACCCTAACCCTAAATCCAACCACAATTCAAGATCTTGAGTGCAAGCCAAGCAAGATGCCTTCAACCCTTTTATGAGCCGAGCCGATCTTCAATCGGGCAAGAGATCAAAGTAGATCCACGATCCACGGAGACGAGCGAAGCCGAGTCAACGATCGATTTCTTCTTCTTGTAGATCTTGAAAGAATGTATTGAAATTGTTGATTAAATAAAAGGTGATATTCTTTTATCTTGTTTTCTTTAAATTCCGCATCATGTTATCTTTACAATTCTTGAATATTATCTGTGTGGTGATGTGTGAATAAAACTCCGCTCGTCGAGGAGTCGAGACGGATAATAGAATGATGATGTAACATAGCTTTAATCGATTCTTGAGTCCTACGAGTTTTGTAAACCCTAGCAAGTTCAAGAAACGACAACCCATTTCGTTTCGATGCTTTCTTGATTGACATCGATCGAAATTGGGGAGTTACGATCATTTCTTGAATTTGGTAGAGGCTAGAAAAGGAATGATATCGACGAAAGAACAAGGGTTATAGGATGAAACCCTAGTTTCACGAGAAAGCCCCAACTCTCGTCGATGATCATCGATCTAGTATCAATCCTTCGAAGGACAAGAACACGATATCTTTAGATTACATCACGTCTATCGATCCTATCGATTCCTACGAGCCTCTCTTATATTCTTGATTGTTGATTGGAAATATTATCAAAACACCGATTCTTGATTGTTTATAGTTTCTTGATTCTTGCATAAAGAATAGTGACACTTAAATACAAATCATTCTTGAATCATGTTTTCTTTTATTGTTGCTTAACTTTTAATTTCAAACGTATCGAAATACAAGTAAATCGTGCAATCCCTGTGGACGATCCGCACTCACTACAAACTACATCCGACACCGTAGTTTGATTGCGGTCAAAATAGTTTTTGGTTGTGAAGTTCTTTACAAATTTCTCTATATACTACACAACGGGAAAAACGATCAATCAAAATGGCGCCGTTGCCGGGGATCGCGCTAATTCATTTGCATTTATAGTTTGAAGTGAAAGAATTATTACATTTTACTTCTTGAAATCAAAATTCGTACAAACTCTTACACGTGTGTTGTGATTGATTGCAAGGTGATCTGGAGCTTACTGGAAGTCTGGAAAATTATTTGGGATATACCAGAGAGCTGAGGGAGCCAAGATAAGCTCCTTGAAGAAATCTTGTACAGTGATCGCACTGAGGAAGCGCGGCTAATACCCACCAAGTGCGGCGGATCCGCGGCTTGGTCAAGGGATCTCTGGAAAATTTTCCAGTAGGTAACTTCCTGCTCTCTCCCCTCTCCCTTTTTAGCTCCAACTAACACTTTGCTGCAGGATTCTTTGCAAATAATCGCAGCGCGCAAAAGCAAATTAAAAATTGTGTGTGATTTTGATTTCTTGGTTGTTTGCATTCTAATACGGAAATTTAAGGGGCACGGCCAAATCCAAATTAGGTGGGGATTTCATTACCCTTCCTAGGCCCCGAAAATCGCAAAACTTGCATCCGCATTACCCTCATTAATTAAAAGAAATCTAGAGAAGACTCTAAGGACTGTCGCGCTCAATAGGACAAGAGAAGGCCGTGGGTAATTCATTGCTTATCCGCGTTTTCTTATGGTGCCTAAGGCGAGTGTGTCTAAGGCTAGTGGTTATTAATTAGGCCCACTGTAGTGGTGGTTCCTTCCCACTTACCTGGCACTTATCCGGCCATAGGGGGACAAAGAGGCAGTGGAGGATTCTATCCTGCGGCTTGTCTTTTGGCAGTTAGGAGCGGTCTAGAGCCGGACCTAGGTGACCACTAGATTCTAGGGTTGTGTGCTGCATTTGTTTTGTCGCATCATTTTTTCAAAATCCGTCCCTTTTTCAAAGCAAGCACCGCATTCATTCATTTTACCCCTAATTATAAATTCACGCTGCCACTTGTACTAACCCCTTTTAGTGCAAGATAGGCTGGACACGGGATTCTAGTGCCCGTTTAGTCCGCGTACCCTTTATCGACTCCGAAGTCGATATTTCTCCATTTACCTTTTCTTTACCCACTACCACACCCACACCGATGGATCCAAATCCATCGAACTTCTTTGACCCTAATCTGCCGCCGTCCGTTGGTGCGCAGAATCCACCCCACATTTCCCTCCAGGAGAGGTGCTATCCACTTAGAGGTCCTCTTTCGACCTGCTTATCCACACCACCAGCCAATGGGGATAACTTTGAGATTAAGCCCCAGTATATCAATCCTTTACCCAAATTCCACGGACTCAAGACTGAGGACGCTTACGTTTTCATTACCAAATTTGAAAACGTATGCGCAATGATGGGTACGTCACAACTTTCAGTGGATGCTATGCGTCTACGACTTCTCCCATTTACCTTGTGCGATATAGCCGAGAAGTGGCTATACAACACTACCGCACACTCTATTACGAATTGGGGAGAATTCGTCGCTGCATTCCTTAAGAAATTTTACCCAATCCAAAAGACAGCTCGAATCCGTAGCGAACTGAATCAATTTGCCCAGCTCCCCGCTGAACCATTCTCTAAATGCTTTGAACGTTTCAAGGATCTATTGGTTCAATGTCCTCATCACGGCATCCCGAGATGGGAGCTTTGCCGAATCATATATGAGGGCAGTAACCCTAACACTAAACAGAGCCTTGAAAACATGTGTCAAGGTACCTTCATGTCTAAGGATGATGGGGAAGCTTGGCGATATTTAGAAGAGTTCGCCGAAAAGTCTTTACAGTGGGAAAGTCCATCATTTAGGAGTGGCAATAACCAATCGGATGTTTCCATAGGAGTTAGAGCTGACATTTCAGCTATACAAAAGAAACTCGAGACTATGGAAAACAAATTTTTAGCTGCCTCCCTTAACCAAATGTCACTTTCCAAAACTGTATGTAGCTGCTGTTCTGATCCGTCTCACTTGACGGAAGAATGTCCGTTTCAAGGTCGTGAGCATACCAATGCCGCATTTCAACGACCTAGAAACGATCCTTTTTCTTCCACATATAATCAGGGATGGAGGAATCACCCCAATTTTTCTTGGAACCAATCACAATCACAAAACACGGTTCCAAACCAAAACAATTTTCAAAGGGTCCCTCCACCACAACAGCATCCACAACTTCAATTAAGTCAGCACCCCTTTCAAGCACATAATTTCCAAAATACGGTCAACACACCTGCACTGTCTAGTCCTTTACAGTTGACCGGGACTGATGAATCCTCTTCTTTTGCACAATACATGAATTTGGTCTTGACAAATATCATGCAAGTTTCGGCTGAAATGAAATCTTCCGTCGATGACATGAAGAAAAACTCTGCGTCCCAAAACGAGAGTATTAAATCGATGGAAGAAGAAATTGCAAGATTAAAAGCCGAACTAAGTGCAAGAGAGAAAGGGAAACTTCCAGCTCAACCCTTACCCAATCCTGGTTATTCACATCATGTGAATGCAATCACCACGTTGAGATCTGGAAGAGTGCTTGACAATCATGTTGGGGAAGAAGTTGATGATACTGAAAATCATGTCAACACCCCGGCTGAGACCTTTCCACACACACACACTTCTGACCCTACTTCTTCTACCCCACCACCCTCTTCCGAGCCTATTCTCCATTTCCCAAAAGGCTCGCCACTACAGCCCACCTCTTTTACCCCTCCACGGATGATCCCCACTTCTATACTGGGATCGGTTCCACACGCACTTTCTTCTCCTATGATGGACCCAGCACTTATTGCTAAAGCACCTTATCCTAATCGGTTAAGGGCTAACACACCAAGTCCACAGATGGAGAAGATCACTGAGATGTTTAAACATGTTAACATCAATATCCCTCTTCTAGATGCAATTCAACAAGTACCTGCATACGCAAAAGTTCTTAAAGATTTTTGCACTAGAAAGAGGAAGAAACAAATGCCCAAGAAGATATTCATGGCTAAGACAGTAGACACAGCTTTCCCCCAGCAATTACCGAGGAAACGTAAGGATCCTGGCTATCCTACGATTTCCATCTCTATTGGGGAGAAACACATTAACCGTGCTCTACTAGATCTTGGGGCAAGTGTTAACCTGCTTCCTTTCTCAGTTTATGAGCAGTTAGGAATCGGAGAGTTGAAACCATCTCCATGCACTCTCCAGATGGCTGACCGATCAATCACCAGACTTAGGGGTGAACTAGAGGATGTGTTAATAAAAATCGGGGAATTTATCTTCCCTGTGGATTTTATTGTAATTGATACACAACCTGTAGCGAACTCACGGAATCAAATTCCGGTGATTTTAGGTCGCCCCTTTTTGGCCACTTCCAATGCTATCATCAATTGTCGTAACGGTTCCATGACCCTATCCTTTGGAAACAGGACAATTGAGATGAACATTTACAAGTTAGGAAGTGTACCCTCCGAACCTACTGTTCAGGTCTGTTCTGTCGACTTAATGGATATCGACAGCAGCGAATTTGATGATCCTCCTGATATCGATCTTGACTCTTTTCATACGTTATTGTTTGACCCAACTATGTATCATACACATACGGACTCTTCCACCGAGATGTCCGGGTCTGTAATTAACATCGATTATGAAATGCTTTTAGAGTCTGAAGATCACCCCGCACCTTGTGATGACATTATTCTTCGGGGTATAGATGAAACTTTTGAGGAGATCTTCGCTGATGAACTCGCATTTCTAAATAACACGGGTGTTGAGATGAATCAGGTTCTACTCACTGAAATTGAACCTCTACCCCTTCTTCTGAAATGTAAAAAGAATGCGAGTAATCCATCACATACACTGCATCGTCTCTCCAAAACGAGACGCACACACATTCTATTCCACCATTTACCTTTTCCCCACTTTTTCTTCCACCAACCCGAGCACTGCATTGATAAATTTTTTGAATGGTTGGTGTTGACATTCGGTCTTTGCAAAGCTTGGCATCGACCACTGATTTTTGACCCCCACTTGTGATTTTCAAAGTTTAACATTGCATAATTCAAGTTTGGGGAGGTATTATTTTTCCGGCTCTTGAAAAGAAAATTTTACAAAAAGACGAGCCAAAAACAAGTTTCGGGAAGATCTTCACTTATATATTTTGCCCCCACTAATAATTCCCCCCAGATTTACAGTTTTGTAGGTATAGCATTCGGCAACAGTGAGGACACTGTTGAAAACAAGTTTGGGGGAGGTTTGTGCTTATTTTCGCATCATTTGCATATCATCTGCATAAGCACAAAACATTTTTTTAAAAAAATCTATAAAAATTGAAAATTTTTCAAAAACCATAAAAATTTAAAAATTTTCAAATATAAAAATAATTTCAATATTTACACTTTTTTGTATATAAATAAGATAATGAAAGTTTAGATAGTGAAAAGTTACATCCATGAGATTAGAAAAATTTTAGAAAACTAAGAAAATTAGAAGTTTTCTTATACGAACTAGTAATAAGTAGTTATGAGCCGTTGTCCCAAGGATTAGTAAGATGAAGGACGTCACTAATCTGAGGATAAAAATAAGTCTGAAAAATAGTTTCTATTCTGGAAGCCAAACATTTTGAACGTTGATACCCTGCTATTCGCACTTACACACGTCTTAAAGCCTGGGATAGTAGAGGATACCTTGAAATGCTCTTGTCTTAAAGCCGATGTATGAAGGAAATAAAAAAAAAATGAATAAAGAAAATATAAAGTGGTGAGAAAAATGAACACTGGTTTTGTTATCACCAAAGGCAATAAAAAATGTATAGCAAGGGTGCTTCTTCACCTAGTGCCCTAAGGCCAACTGGTCTGGGAGTCACTGCTATGTCTGAGGTGGTGCAAGACGAGGAAAATACACCAAATAAGCAAGCACATGATGTTAGTTGTATGTATGCCCTAGAGGCCAGTATTGTACAGATTATGTATATTATATTGGATGCTTGGACATATATAGAGATGACTTTCTTGCTCGACATGATAGTATGCTATCTGGTTGCTATTTATCTTAACATGTACACTAGTCTCTTTATACTGTCTTATAGTTACATGTTGGTAAAGCCCTTAGGATGTGTACTTGACTACCTGGACTATGATGCAGATCATACTAGTGGGGACATGGTAGTCCATAAGTACCTCCTTCAAAGTCCCTAGTCATGGGTGTATCGAGACGGGGCATCGATATACCAGAGTAGACTAGCGTATACGCTTCTCGACCCATGTGATGGGCGATGGATGATCCCATATCCATTGGTGTTTGACATCAGAGATAGTGTACGGGTGCTCAGTGGAGACTGGGTACACTGGACGGACTCGCTGAGAACTCCCAGATGGTATTATACCTCACGTCAGATGGCAATTCTCAGGTGACACTTGTACAGGTTAGTCTGTAGACCCGAGATCGTCATAGAGTCTTGTGTGATTCCCACTGTGCTTTGATCTCCACCTTACCACGTCCATGAGGGCGTGCAAACGGTGGTCTTTGGGTACAGTCCTGAGTCACATGGAGGCAATGAGCGATAGGAGGGGTTTCGTCTCTCCCGGTATTGGGAGTTGATGTTGCGCTGTGCTCGATTGTCCGTAGCAGGGAAGTCCCTGGCCAGGGCTGATCAGAGATTTGCTGGTAAGTGTTACCAGTAGTTTCTCAACCCGTTACGAGCCTCACATCAGCACGACTTATCGGGTTATTAGGGTCTGACGTATACCACCCCTAGACTTGATATGCGACGTATCAGACGAAGAGACTGGACTGTATGGTAAGTGTTACTGGTCGGATTCGCAGGAGTGTGAGCGGGCTAGCTCGTCGATCTTCTGATCGCTCAATACCCGGGTGGCCGTTACGTTTAGCAGACCGCTTGCGGCTTGTGGGTGCTTGATATGATCATCATCTGCTACCGGCGTATTGACGAGTCTTTAGAGTCCTACACAGAGGTTTCCTGGCTCAAGCGAAACGAAATAGGAGCGCATATGAGATATGTGCAGGACCGAGAATAATGCGTGTATGTGATACCGCATTTCATTCTCGCGATATATGTTTCGAATGGTTATATTCGATATGACCTAGTTATCGAATCATTGATTCGATAAATCGATGCATTGAATACTAGTCGGTTATGTGCGACATGACCGGATCATTGAATCAAGTGTTGATTTAATGATTTAATGTATAATTATATATTTGATATATTACTTTGCATTAACTAGTATTGGTTCACTTTAAACGGATTTTTCTCACTTGATGCACATTGTATATGTGATATGCTTTAGTGCACTACTTTGTATCATGTTTGATGATACTTGATAATATGATTAAGTGTAAAGGGTTAAACCATGGTTAAGTGATGATTAGGGTTTTGGTTTTTCATTTATTTATTTGTTTATTTATTTGAAAGGATTAAGTTAAGAATGGTGGCTTATTTTGGAGCTATGTTGAAGTTTCATGAAGCTTTGACAAAGTCCACCATCCTTATCTCATCCTTAACCCTAACCACACTTACTAACCTTGGTTTAATCTCTACACTTGACCATGGTCAAGATATGATAAGTATTCATATTAGTTTTATTTTAAAATATGAAGACTTATCTTTCTTTCTTGATCTTCATCTTCTTCTTCTTCTTCAAGCTCAAGGTCCATCAATGGCAACTTGAGTTAAAGTGAGATAAATCCAATTCTAAAGTGAACCCACCTCCTATTTCTTCACCCTCTACCTCTTGCCAAGTTGTTTTGGGTGTTTTCTTCACAAGTTTCACAACTTACTGAAGTCGGAGCTTGAGTTTGTGCAACCTCGACGTAGATCGTCTTTGACACGAAGCCGACGACCTATTCCGCACGTTTCTCCGATGAAGCCGTCATGAGAGTCCAAGCTTCAAGATGGACAGCGAGAAGACTTCGTTGCGGAGCCGTGGAGGTGGATATCCGGATCTACAAAGGTTGTAATTTCCGTATCCTAGTAGTTAAGTGTTAACTAGCTTTTAGTTTCGCCTAGAATTCTAGCGACGATCCGTAGTCTAGGGTTTCTCGGCACCAAATTTTTTTTAAATGGCATGTTCGATGCCTTGTGAGACCACTCTAGGGTGTCTAGGAACCTTACACTGGTATCAGAGCCTAGCTAGAGCCTTAGGCGAAGTCCAGACGGAGTTTGAAGTCCGAACGAACCCGAAAACCCATTACAAACATGCTCTCTGTACTTTTTCCAAAAACGTGGATTTTTCCATATTAAAAATTGCCAAAAAATTCAGCAGGGAATATAGTGAGTTACTGTGAAACACGTGCTGATAACTCCCCAACACAAGCGCGGATCCGCGGCCTCCACTATACAAAACGCGGCGCTTCCGCGGCCTGTGTATTGAATTACATCACGTGTCTTGCACAGTAATTCATGTTTTGTAGTGCTGAGTCTTCTGGAAATTTTTAATATTTTTTCCAGAGTTGATTTTTTCTGGGTTGTTTTGGGATTTCATGGACTCGATCGGATTATCAAATTTTGTCTATTTGGCTTTCCGGATAAATTTTAGAATATGTTAAAAAGTTCGACCGGATATAAATACCCAATTTTTTCCCTGTCGGGAAATTTCCAAGTGTTGGATTTTTCCGTAGTTTAACGACGTTCTAAGTAGTGCAAGTAACTCGATGGTCCCTCTAGAAGACAACAAACCTTAACTCGATTATGTGACCGTCTTGAACTGCCCTTTGAACCTTCGGGTTTGGGGCAGTACGGCGTGCCACATGTGAGGCGTTGGCTTGACCCTTCTACGGCTGGACCGTTGGTACTGAGGTACGAACTGAATGTTGTTAGACTTATTTCATGTGTTGATCTGTATCGGGAAAACTTGGGTGTTCGAATGTTCGATCGGAAAGTTTGATATATTCTATTTATCCGGAATTGGATACAATAATTGGAATTCACAAACAGTTATGTGATGACTGAATGATTGTTATAAATCTAACAGTTTAGTCCCATACGATATTGAAAAGAGTTTTCGATAATGAGACTAAAATGCGGGGTTTGTAACTGTTAGGCATGTGATGTCTAAAGAGGTTGCGGATTCCAACTGTTGTAGTTTTACACTTTCTTTTCTGTGACCGTAAGTGTAGTATGTTCATATCGCCGGTTTCGTTGCTATACATCAACGACAATTGGGGTATGCATACTTACTTACGTTGATGACATGTGATGTTATGTGTTGCTGGATATGTTATATTGGATCGTCGTGTTCGAATAGCCGGGGGTTTTTATGTGAGATGAGTGTTTTTCATTTTCATTCATGTAAAAACTTGTATGTAATATTCTTTTATTTGGGGCGCTTCCAGGTAGCGGAAGTTGTCACCCGTTGTATATTATTTACTTTTCCGCATTAGGATAGACCCAAGGAGGGGAGCACAAGTAACCGGGTTCTAGGGTCCAGTGGGAGACCAACTCGAGGAGTCGAGTCCGGGTCTCCTAACCCTAGAATTGGCAGGGTTGCTTGCCGCTCTCGTAGGGGTCTAGGGGTGTGGGATTGGCTATTCATCACGACCGTGGAATCCGTGTTTTATACTGGCTCGTATTGAAAACACGGACGTCCTAGTATATCCAATATTTCATATGTTTATTCTGCTGCGATATCTGTGATGAGATCATGTGATGTTTCTATGATGGATATAGTATATATGATATATTATATAGATGTTACTTATGTTTTACACCCGCGCTAGCCCTGCCCTGCTCTGTCGTTAGTTACCTAACCTAACGGTGCACGAGGGGACATCGAGGCGAATGCGGATGGCATAAGTGTACGTCATATCTATCTGTGATGTTTAGGTATTTAAGTGATGGGACTTCATTAATGTGATTAATGAAAGATAAGAAACCTAAGATGTTGTGGAATCAAATTTTAAAATAAAACAGGTAGCTACAGTTCTTGCTTTGCATAGCGGTATATATGATATACCCTGCACCTTATTCGATGAGGAAAGGACCGAGAACCCTTCACCGGGAGTGACTCCTTTAGCAATAACTGGCAGATGCTACAGACTCGGTTTGCTTTTGACTGCTTTTGGGTTTTTGCTTTGCACAGCGATATATATGATATATCCCGCACCTCATTCGACGAGGAAAGGACCGAGATCCCTTCACCGGGAGTGACTCCTTTAGCAAAACCAGAAAAGCCTCAAAATCACTCCATTTTAAAACTTCATTTGATTCTACAACGATATCAAGTTCATTACGCAATAGGTTTTCAGAAAACCTGTCGTAGCCCTCCGTCATTTCAGATAAGTACTATTTAGTATTCGTGCTGCGGTTGTTTGGCATGCGTCAAGGCGTAGTGTACGGTAGCTAACTAGTATTTATCTGCTTATGCATATGATGCAGATTGGATTAGGGTATTCGCACGGCGTTGTTTGGCATGCATCAAGGGTCGTGCGGGTGGGTTTAATTCAATCAGGAAATGACGGGTTGAACTTGACTAGCGGACTATGGGTTGTTTGGCATGCGTCAAGGTCATAGCACGCTAGGGGCAAAAGATTATCGGGAATTTCAAGTGTTGAAATTTGCAATGAGATTGCATACCTTCTATGAGATAGTTGGATCCCGATACCCACTGCGAGTAAGAGTTACTCCTGGGAGAGTTTTATACATTACAATTAGCCGATCAACTAGGTGTCTAGAAAGGTGTTAACGAGGTTACGCCTCTGGGAAAACGAGGTTTACATTAATTAGGTTCGTGCGAAAGCACGGGGGACCTCCCTCAAAGTACCGACACTGGCCTGGCTGAAAGATTGGCGAACTTGTAGTGTGTAATTAATCCCGGCTAGTCTTTCCTTTTAGGGTTTGGAGGAAGATTTGATAAAAAGCAGTGGGAGCCATCCTGATTAGATAAGATAATAACCAATCTGATCTTGCACGAGCATACGCTAAAGTGTTTTCTTCTCTCTCTCTCCAGGTAGCGACCATTTCATGCCTTAATAAAGATAATAATATGGATGTATTGACCGAACCCGCATGTTATACTGTGCTGGGGAACGTTGGTTCTGTTCATTCTTATAAGAGTTATAGGAATGAACAGGATATAGGGGAATACCAGGATTCCCATGCCACCCGAATGAAGAAAGTACATGATGATGCATTTTCTTCGGGTGTGTTCGTTACAGAGAACTGTTTCTCCATTTGCTCTACGTCCTGGGTATTGGTACCGGGTCAGGATCCCATATATGTAATCAGTTACATGGGCTTAGGAAAGGTAGAGAACTTGGAGCAGGTGATAAAGACATTAGAGTTGGAAATGGTGCAATTGTTGCAGCTAAGACTGTCGGGGAATATCACCTTGAATTACCAACTGGTAATACATTGGTTCTGAACGAATGCTATTACATGCCGAACCTGATATGCAACATTATATCGGTTTCTTTGCTAAGTAAAGAAGGATATAATTTTGTATTACAAGACAATGTTATGAACATTTTCCATAACCAAAAGTTGGTTGGATCAGGCACGTTGTGCAATGGCATTTATGTTCTAAATCAATCAACAGTTCTGAGCATAACAAACACACACAAGAGGAAGAGTTCTGAACTCAACGAATCCTTCTTGTGGCATTGTAGACTGGGTCACATCAATGCGACACGACTAGCTAAGTTGCATAAGGATGGATATTTAAATCCGTTTGAATTTTCATCCTATGACACTTGCCAGTCATGTCTCAAAGGCAAGATGACCAAGACTCCGTTTACGGGACACGGAGAAAGAGTTACCGAACTCTTAGGACTAATACATAGTGATGTATGCGGTCCCATGTCTACACATGCCAGGGATGGTTCTTCATACTTCATTACATTCACTGACGATCTCTCTAGGTTCGGGTATGTGTTCCTGATGAAACACAAATCAGAAGCTTTTGAGAAATTTAGGGAATATAAGCAAGAAGTTGAGAACCAAACCGGAAAAAGTATTAAAATCCTACGATCTGATCGAGGAGGGGAATACTTGAGCAATGAATTCCTGGACTTCCTAAAAGAGAATGGGATTCTCTCTCAGCTGACTCCTCCATATACACCACAGCACAACGGTGTATCTGAACGGAGGAACCGCACCCTATTAGATATGGTGCGCTCAATGATGAGTACAGCTGAGTTACCTATTTCCTTCTGGGGACATGCGCTTGAGACAGCCATGGACCTATTGAATAGAGTTCCTACCAAATCAGTGCCTACCACTCCATATGAGATATGGAAAGGGAAGAGACCACATCTTAATTATATTAAGATATGGGGTTGTCCAGCCTATGTCAAAAGACAAAATCCGGACAAACTCGAGGCAAGATCTGTCTTATGTAAGTTTGTAGGATATCCCAAAAATTCACAAGGGTATATCTTCTACCACCCCGAGGAACAAAAGGTGTTTGTTTCTCGACATGCCACTTTCTTAGAAAAAAGTTTTCTTATGAAACAGATAAGTGGCATTGAGGTAGAACTGGAAGAGGTTCCAGCGACACAGACTACAACAAAAGATTTGGTTGAACCCGAGGATTCCGTAGTTCCCGATGAACCCCAGCCACTCCGCCGATCTAGTAGGGTTCCTCGCCAACCTGAGAGATACTACGGTTTTCTCATGGACGGTGGAAGCGAGGATTGCATCATGGAGGATGATGACCCAACTAGCTTCGAGCAGGCCATCACGAGTGGGGACTCAGTGAAATGGCTGGATGCTATGCGGTCTGAGATGGATTCCATGTACACCAACAAAGTATGGACTTTGGAAGTTGCTCCTGAAGGGGTAAAACCCATTGGGAGCAAGTGGATCTTCAAGAAGAAACTTGGTGTAGATGGGAAAGTGGAGACTTTCAAAGCTAGACTTGTAGCAAAGGGTTTTCGTCAAAGACCAGGTGTGGACTATGACGAGACCTTTTCTCCAGTGGCTATGCTTAAATCCATCCGAATCATGCTTGCCATTGCTGCCTTTCATGACTACGAAATCTGGCAAATGGATGTTAAGACCGCCTTTCTAAATGGTGATTTAGAAGAGTGCGTGTACATGACTCAGCCAGAGGGCTTCGTAGACAGTGGGAGCAGCGGGAAGGTGTGCAAGTTGCTTAAATCCATTTATGGATTAAAGCAAGCATCGCGGAGTTGGAACATCTGCTTTGACGTCGTTATCAAAGAGTTTGATTTCGTCAAAAATCCAGATGAACCTTGTATCTACAAGAAGGTAGCAGAGAGTAAGGTTGTCTTCCTCGTATTGTACGTGGACGACATACTCTTGATAGGAAATGATATTCCTATGCTGCAATCGGTCAAGCTCTTCTTATCACAAAGATTCTCAATGAAAGATCTTGGTGATGCCTCCTGCATATTGGGAATCAGGATCTATAGAGATAGATCCAAACGGATTTTGGGATTGTCCCAATCCAGGTACATTGACACCATACTAAAGAGGTTTAGTATGGAAGAGTCCAAGCGTGGGAACTTGCCCACGATCTCTGGAGTCACTCTCTCCAAAGAGATGTCTCCCAAGACTGATTTGGAGAGAGCTCGCATGCAAGGGATACCCTATGCTTCGGCAGTAGGCTCTATCATGTATGCGATGCTATGTACCAGACCCGATGTAGCATACTCACTAAGTGTAGTGAGCAGGTATCAAGCTGATCCTGGAGAGAATCACTGGACAGCTGTGAAGAGCATTCTCAAGTACTTGCGAAGGACTAGAGATATGTTCTTGGTGTATGGTAACGGATAACTCCAAGTGGAGTCCTTTACCGATTCGAGCTTCCAGAGTGATAAGGACGACTCTAAGTCGCAGTCGGGCTTTGTCTTTACCCTTTACGGAGGGGCGGTTAGCTGGAAGAGTTCCAAGCAGGAAACCGTGACAGACTCGACGATGGAGGCTGAATACATCGCTGCCAACGATGCTGCTAAAGAAGCTGTCTGGATCAAGAAGTTCATTTCTGAACTTGGAGTGGTTCCATCCATTGAGCATCCAATACCTTTGTATTGCGATAACAATGGAGCGGTGGCTTTGGCCAAGGAACCCAGGTCCCATCAGTGGTCCAGGCATATTCTGAGGCGGTATCACCTGATCCGGGAGATAGTTGATCGCCGGGAGATCGAGGTCAGGAGAGTTGACACGAAGAACAACACGGCGGATCCACTCACGAAGGTCATTCCCCAGATACAGTTTGAGAGACTCTTCGGGATGCTCGGTATGAGATACTACAGCAGCTGGCCCTAGTGCAAGTGGGAGATTGTTAGTTGTATGTATGCCCTAGAGGCCAGTATTGTACAGATTATGTATATTATATTGGATGCTTGGACATATATAGAGATGACTTTCTTGCTCGACATGATAGTATGCTATCTGGTTGCTATTTATCTTAACATGTACACTAGTCTCTTTATACTGTCTTATAGTTACATGTTGGTAAAGCCCTTAGGATGTGTACTTGACTACCTGGACTATGATGCAGATCATACTAGTGGGGACATGGTAGTCCATAAGTACCTCCATCAAAGTCCCTAGTCGTGGGTGTATCGAGACGGGGCATCGATATACCAGAGTAGACTAGCGTATACGCTTCTCGACCCATGTGATGGGCGATGGATGATCCCATATCCATTGGTGTTTGACATCAGAGATGGTGTACGGGTGCTCAGTGGAGACTGGGTACACTGGACGGACTCGCTGAGAACTCCCAGATGGTATTATACCTCACGTCAGATGGCAATTCTCAGGTGACACTTGTACAGGTTAGTCTGTAGACCCGAGATCGTCATAGAGTCTTGTGTGATTCCCACTGTGCTTTGATCTCCACCTTACCACGTCCATGAGGGCGTGCAAAACGGTGGTCTTTGGGTACAGTCCCGAGTCACATGGAGGCAATGAGCGATAGGAGGGGTTTCGTCTCTCCCGGTATTGGGAGTTGATGTTGCGCTGTGCTCGATTGGCCGTAGCAGGGAAGTCCCTGGCCAGGGCTGATCAGAGATTTGCTGGTAAGTGTTACCAGTAGTTTCTCGACCCGTTACGAGCTTCACATCAGCACGACTTATCGGGTTATTAGGGTCTGACGTATACCACCCCTAGACTTGATATGCGACGTATCAGACGAAGAGACTGGATTGTATGGTTAGTGTTACTGGTCGGATTCGCAGGAGTGTGAGTGGGCTAGCTCGTCGATCTTCTGATCGCTCAATACCCGGGTGGCCGTTACGTTTAGCAGACCGCTTGCGGCTTGTGGGTGCTTGATATGATCATCATCTGCTACCGGCGTATTGACGAGTCTTTAGAGTCCTACACAGAGGTTTCCTGGCTCAAGCGAAACGAAATAGGAGCGCATATGAGATATGTGCAGGACCGAGAATAATGCGTGTATGTGATACCGCATTTCATTCTCGCGATATATGTTTCGAATGGTTATATTCGATATGACCTAGTTATCGAATCATTGATTCGATAAATCGATGCATTGAATACTAGTCGGTTATGTGCGACATGACCGGATCATTGAATCAAGTGTTGATTTAATGATTTAATGTATAATTATATATTTGATATATTACTTTGCATTAACTAGTATTGGTTCACTTTAAATGGATTTTTCTCACTTGATGCACATTGTATATGTGATATGCTTTAGTGCACTACTTTGTATCATGTTTGATGATACTTGATAATATGATTAAGTGTAAAGGGTTAAACCATGGTTAAGTGATGATTAGGGTTTTGGTTTTTCATTTATTTATTTGTTTATTTATTTGAAAGGATTAAGTTAAGAATGGTGGCTTATTTTGGAGCTATGTTGAAGTTTCATGAAGCTTTGACAAAGTCCACCATCCTTATCTCATCCTTAACCCTAACCACACTTACTAACCTTGGTTTAATCTCTACACTTGACCATGGTCAAGATATGATAAGTATTCATATTAGTTTTATTTTAAAATATGAAGACTTATCTTTCTTTCTTGATCTTCATCTTCTTCTTCTTCTTCAAGCTCAAGGTCCATCAATGGCAACTTGAGTTAAAGTGAGATAAATCCAATTCTAAAGTGAACCCACCTCCTATTTCTTCACCCTCTACCTCTTGCCAAGTTGTTTTGGGTGTTTTCTTCACAAGTTTCACAACTTACTGAAGTCGGAGCTTGAGTTTGTGCAACCTCGACGTAGATCGTCTTTGACACGAAGCCGACGACCTATTCCGCACGTTTCTCCGATGAAGCCGTCACGAGAGTCCAAGCTTCAAGATGGACAGCGAGAAGACTTCGTTGCGGAGCCGTGGAGGTGGATATCCGGATCTACAAAGGTTGTAATTTCCGTATCCTAGTAGTTAAGTGTTAACTAGCTTTTAGTTTCGCCTAGAATTCTAGCGACGATCCGTAGTCTAGGGTTTCTCGGCACCAATTTTATTTTAAATGGCATGTTCGATGCCTTGTGAGACCACTCTAGGGTGCCTAGGAACCTTACACATGAGTAATCGGTCAGTTAGTACCTCAAGAAGTATTAACGGTCGCATGAAAGTGTGTGACCAATTTCGTCTAAATATTCATTGATTAAAAAGTACTGAGGCTGAAGGGCAAGAGTATGATAGCTTGAATTGAATTCTCCGGGTGTAGGGATGTCCTTTACACACACGCAGGGTTATATGATCGATGTTTGGAATACAGATAGGAATGAAGAATAAGACGATGTTTTATTGAGGGAGGACGTGATTTCTAACATCTTTTCATGACCATTAAGATAGGGCTCATGACAACCGAAAAGCTAGCTTAGTTGGAAACCCTAATTTTCAAGGCTTTTCTTTTACGATTTTTTTCTTTAAATGTAATATTCATGATCTTCCTTTTATTATTGGATTTTGTGGGTGCAATCCGCTGAAAACCCTCAGGAGACAACACTCCTCCTACTAGGGACACCTAGAGGTTTAAAGGCTTGTTGCACGTGCTCAGTGCAATCGTGTTGCCTACGAAAGTGTGCTAGTTAGTTTTTTCTCTTTCTTTATTTTCTCCTTCTCTTTTTAATAAAACATTCGCTCGAGACGATCGAAATTAAGTTTGGGGGTATTTGATCAGTCGAAAATATTGCATATTTTAACCGGCAATTTCCTTATCATTTGCATCCATATAGAAGTGTACGGTATTCATAATTCACATATTAGCAAATCGGTCGCAAAATATCAAATTACATGTATTCGACCTTAAAACCGGCATTTCTAGGGAAATTGACTGCATTGCATGACATGGCATATTTTCTATATATCGCAACCCGTGTTTCGAAGTCTGTGCAGGAAAAGAGAAGCTTGCTCGACCATTACATCGCTCGTAAAATCACTGAACTCAAATCTGGTACCAATCAAAAGGAGCAACTGCAAATAAAAACATCAGATAGAAGTCCAAATGTGCACCCAAGACCACAGCAGAAGAACCAGATCCCAAGGCCCCAACTTGGCCGCGGAACCGCGGCATGGGCTTCCTAAGGCCGCGGATCCGCGGCTCATTGGTGACATCACCTCTCAAATTTTGTACCACAATGCTTCTGCCAGGGCCCACTCCTCAGAAATGTATCCCAACTTCCAGAAGACTCCAGATACTTCTACCAGATCAGCAAACACTTTGAGCTTCACTTAAGTAGCCTATTATTCTAGAACTTTCCCTAAACCCTAGCTTAAACCCTAAGCTAGCTCCTAACAAACTCCTTCTAGAAACTCCTCAACAAACTTTTGGAGGGAAAGGGAAATTCAAACTTAAACCTAGGGTTTGGGAGTTCTATAAATAAGACCCTAGGCTCATTATTCCAAATTATTCAACCTTGGGAATTATTCATCCAATTAGTGAATCTATCCCCAATCTATCTCCTCTCTTCATCTTCTTCTTCCTCAAGTTTAGTGAGAGAGCTTGTAGGAAACCCTAACCCTAAATCCAACCACAATTCAAGATCTTGAGTGCAAGCCAAGCAAGATGCCTTCAACCCTTTTATGAGCCGAGCCGATCTTCAATCGGGCAAGAGATCAAAGTAGATCCACGATCTACGGAGACGAGCGAAGCCGAGTCAACGATCGATTTCTTCTTCTTGTAGATCTTGAAAGAATGTATTGAAATTGTTGATTAAATAAAAGGTGATATTCTTTTATCTTGTTTTCTTTAAATTCCGCATCATGTTATCTTTACAATTCTTGAATATTATCTGTGTGGTGATGTGTGAATAAAACTCCGCTCGTCGAGGAGTCGAGACGGATAATAGAATGATGATGTAACATAGCTTTAATCGATTCTTGAGTCCTACGAGTTTTGTAAACCCTAGCAAGTTCAAGAAACGACAACCCATTTCGTTTCGATGCTTTCTTGATTGACATCGATCGAAATTGGGGAGTTACGATCATTTCTTGAATTTGGTAGAGGCTAGAAAAGGAATGATATCGACGAAAGAACAAGGGTTATAGGATGAAACCCTAGTTTCACGAGAAAGCCCCAACTCTCGTCGATGATCATCGATCTAGTATCAATCCTTCGAAGGACAAGAACACGATATCTTTAGATTACATCACGTCTATCGATCCTATCGATTCCTACGAGCCTCTCTTATATTCTTGATTGTTGATTGGAAATATTATCGAAACACCGATTCTTGATTGTTTATAGTTTCTTGATTCTTGCATAAAGAATAGTGACACTTGAATACAAATCATTCTTGAATCATGTTTTCTTTTATTGTTGCTTAACTTTTCATTTCAAACGTATCGAAATACAAGTAAATCGTGCAATCCCTGTGGACGATCCGCACTCACTACAAACTACATCCGACACCGTAGTTTGATTGCGGTCAAAATAGTTTTTGGTTGTGAAGTTCTTTACAAATTTCTCTATATACTACACAACGGGAAAAACGATCAATCAGATGTCTGATTATAGATATGGTATCGGATATGATATTATTGAGGTGGGATCACCGACTATATATATACAGGTATGTATATGTATCGACTCAGATGTTAGGCGGTTTCCTTACCTGTAGTTCAGCTTGTTAGTTCAGTCGTATAGTTTAGTGTAGTTGTTAGACTAGATTAGACTCCTACTTATTTCAAAACTAACGGATCGTGGGTATTTTAAAAGACAGGTCAAGGGATTCTACGGATATTTTAAAAGGCGTATCTTTTCTTAAAAACACCGTAGCCTTTATTTCCAAAACCCCATGATTTGTGTTATTTCAAATGGCACCATTATATGACGTATATATATATATATATATATATATATATATATATATTAAATGCAGATTAGTTACCGTTGTGTCTAGTATTTAGCTCCCGCTCATTATTGTTGTTCGTCCCGCATCGCATACTTATATTGTTATTTTATAATGCATTGTTGATATTATGCTGTTAGGACACCAGCACCATTACCGATGATGCGTATGTACCACGTACACTTACTTGCCGGCTCACACACATCTTCATCGGTAATTGCCATGTCACGTACACTTAGAAATTACTATTGTTCGACATAGGTTGTTAGCTAATAGTTTAGACATGATATTAGTGTACTTGCTTTATATGCTAGTTTAGACATTGTAGTTAGTACTTGCTACTTCATGCATGTTATTATTCATTGAAATGCCGCATTCATGGATTTTTATGCCTATTTTCACTGTTGTATGGGCTATTGATGGTTTGGATTTGGATTTCATGAGATTTCTTGGATTTGGAGGAAAACCGCAAAGACATAAATAAACTTCTTTTCTCTCTTTTAAATAAAAAGTGCAGTTTTCCAATGATGTACGAGTCGTCCAACATGAGTTTGCTGATGGATTTCGAGACCTGATTCGAGGAGTTGGATGAACCGTTTTGGGTACATAGTGGACCCGGTAAGGTACCCCAGGGCGAGAAGGTCGTGTTGTTGACGTTGAGCCTGGCAGGGGAGAGACTACCTACCGGTGATTTTACCCGACGCGTCGGATATCCGGAGGATACCGTCGTGGTCTTGAGATGGATGGTAGGGGCCGGTCTGGACTGACGGCGCCCTAGATATTGAGATTGAGACATTGAGATTTCAAGATATTGAGGTACTGAGATTTGATGATACAGGCCAGTCCGGATAGCCGGAGCCTGAGATTTTGAGACATTGAGATTTATGTTTTGTGTCGATACTAGACACTGTTTATGCTGATTTCATTTATGATACCTCATTTTAAAATATGCAAAGGAAATCTCACAAAATTATGAAAGTAGTTTCTTTAGTACATGTATTCTGTTTTCATGCATTCATACATCATCCATATGATATATTGCTACCTGAGGCACGGACATGGGCATATGGGATTGCACATGGGTTAGATATTTACCCTAGCCATCGTTATAGGCTGCTGGTTATATATATTTGAGGATATATTATGATCGTATGACCTAAGATTACGTCATACATGCGATTCCTGTTCGTAGATGTTTTTCTATTCACGAGTTGGCAACTCACCCCCGTTATGCCCCAGTTTCTTGCAGGTTTTGCCGTACCGGTTTCATTACGGCTTTGCTGGCACTACTTCCATTTCCGGGTGATTTTCTTGTAGGTGGGTTTACTTGTATCGTACCCATCATTATATGTTGTATATTATATTTCAGTTGTATCTAGAAGTTCCATCAACCAAACATGTATTTATTTTTGAGATAGAGACCAGTGATATTATTCTTTCGACCTTAGAGTCGCGCGTTATATTTCTGTGGATTTCTTGTTGTTTGAGTTTCCTTTTGAGTTTTGATCCTCACCCTTGGCGTTGTATATTATATTGCTTGTGTGGTTGTGACCGTCGATTGACAAAAAGCTAGCTCCCGCTTGTGGATGCCTCTTATTGATTTCGTATACTATTCATGTTGTATCCCGTTTGGGGGCCAGTATTTACAAAGGAGACTCTGCCGAAATTTTCAGGAAATATTTGATGTTTTTTAAAAACGCATAATTCGGCTTATGCTATTAAAACTACTTGATTTAAATTGGTTTTCCTTCACTCTACCACTTTTCTTGGTTTGGATTTCTGGGTTTTTGGCTTACTTAGATTACGTACGCCTTGAGACGTTTCGTAGTTTAAGTGCCGGTCATGTTCTGTACTTTCGGGACGTGACAACTACCTTCTAGTGATAGTATTTGGACCTGGCGGTTATCCGGAGGATACCGACCGGAGTCATGAGATGGATATGTGGGCCGACCAGATTATACGGCGCCTGAGGGCCGATTTGAGGATGCGGCGCCTGACATATGAGGATTTACGTGTCGATGCTGGACACGGGTTTCATGATGTTTCGAGTGTCGATACTGGACACTCAGGTTCCATGATTTTGATGTGTCGCAAGGGACACGCGTTGATTTATATCCTCATACATTCATGCATATGATTTTATGATATTTACATGCATGATGTTGTTGTGTCATTGTTGGACACGTGGATGAGATCCACATGCTTACAGGCAATGGTTATATGGTTGGATGATACCCACATGCATTTAAGCCTAGAGTATATTGTTAGCATATATACAGATACAGTCACCCTAGATATCATAGTATTATCTTTATGATATAGTTGACCTAGGAGTCGTTGTTTATTCGATTTCTACATATTGATGTTTTCTTCTCACGAGTTGGAAACACACCCCCGTTGTGCCGCAGTTCATGCAGGTTGACCGCATGGATCAGTAGCGGCATCGCTGGCACATAGCTGCATTCGGGTGTTTTGCTTGGGTAGGTTGTACAAGTCGGATCGTACCCCTTTTGTATTATTATTCCTGTTGTATCTAGTTAACTCCATTAAATCAAAACTAGTAATTGTATATGTAGTAAGACTTAGTGAGACTTGTAGCTGCGAGACTTGAGCGATGGGTTATATGTTCGCTTGGTGGGTTGATGTCTTGCTTTATTCATTATCTTTTGTATGGATCTTCGCCGTTGGGCGTCATATACTTATTTATGATGTGCATGGTTGTGTATTCGCCGTTTGGCGAAGAGCTAGCTCCCACTTGGGGATGCCTTTATATTATCATGTATTGTGGTTTTGGATCAAAATATATATGAGAGGTGCTGCCCAAATTTTTAAAAGACGAAACATGTTTTCCAACTAATAAAATCCACTTGCATTTTCATATTCCATTATCTATGTATTTATGAAAACTTTTGATTTCATTATACCTTTATTTCAAAACTGCACCTCTTTTATTTTCTTAAAAAGGTTTAGATTTCTGGGCTTCGACTTACTTGAATTACTTTACGCCTTTAGACGTGGCGTTGTTTAAGTGCAATTCACAAACAATATTTTCGGTTCATGACAAAGTTGGTATCAGAGCGCTAGGTTTAACCTTGGTTCAAGTTTAGGTTTGACTATGTAGAGTCTGGGGCGTAAATATTTCGGAACCTAGGCTTGACCTTACGGAACTTAGACTTGAATGGGGGGGGTATTAGACCCGAACATTCGTTTCATAGGTTGACTCTGATTGATGAAGTTGGTAGCTTGGGTAAAGTGACGTACCGTACGTATGTTCCGCGGCATATTTATGATATGGTACTCCACTTAAAAAACCTTAGGATGTACATATTTTGAGATCTATGATTCTCTTCATACCCATGATTATACATCCATTTGAGATCCTTGATTCTATTCATTTCCATGATCATACTCTTATTGATTCCATTCCTCCTTATGATCATGTATCCATTCTGGATCTGTTGATTCCTTTCATTCTGTTGATCTACTTTCATCGATACATGATTGAGGTTCCTGTCACCATGGTTTGAGCCAAGATTGAGCTGCTGCTAGTGATGCGGTCAGGGCGAGCTCATCATGGACATGGACGAGAACGTCTCGATTTTGTATTGGTGTTGTGACTTCTTGTTTGAGGCGAGTGTTCGGTTTTGCACAGGATGATCGGGTTATTGTTATAGGCTTCCTGTTGTGAGAGGACTGTTGATGTACAGCCTATCTTAGAGTTATGATGTCGTCTACCTTGTAGACAGATGACCCAGCTGTGGCTGAAATTGATGTGATGTCGCTTCCCGAGCTTACGAGCTGAGATCGCTGGAGATTTCAGGCAGAGCTGCGACAGATGATAGCTAGTTTGTTGGGTTACCTACAACGGCAGTAAGGTTTTGGGAGGCATCACTCATGCAAAGTTCAAATTTTTTCCATTGTAGATAACCCTAACCTTAGATCTTTAACTAGAGAATCAAACTAAACTTCAAAGTAAACAACTTTACTTCTAAGAGTTAGGGATTACAACCTTTGTAGTCCGTTCCTTCGATTCATAAGCTCCGTGTTGAGGTCCCTTTGCCGCGATCATCAAGTTCCCGGACACTCGAGTGGCTCCATGAGGTGAATGATGCATCATGCTTGAAGTCTTCGAAATCCAAGACGATCTATCTTGAGGAAACTCAAACCCAAGCTCTTGCTTCACTAATGAGATATTAGTAAAGTGAACACTCTAATCTTAGAGGCTAGAATATATGAGGATGATGAAGTAGGAATTTGGCTCTCTTTAGTTTTCTTTATCTCACTTTATTTCATCACACATAGAAAATCAAGCAAGGTCCTTTTGTTGAGCAAGAAGAATATGAAGATAAAAGAGTGGTGAAAATGAATTATCGTTGAGGTTAGAATTGCAACCAAGGGTTAAGCATGGCATGCTTAACTGTCACGACCCGAAAGTACGGAACATGACCGGCACTTAAACTACGAACGTCTCGAGGCGTACGTAATCTAAGTAAACCGAAAACCCAGAAATCCAAACCAAGAAAAGAAGTAGAGTGAAGGAAAACCAATTTAAAACAAGTAGTTTTAATAGCATAAGCCGAATTATACGGTTTTTAAGAACATCAAAATTTACTGAAAATTTCGGCAGAGTCTCCTTTGTAAATACTGGCTCCCAAACGGGATACAACATGAATAGTATACGAAATTAATAAAAAGGCATCCCCAAGCGGGAGCTAGTTCTTCGTCAATCGACGGTCACAACCACACAAGCAATATAATATACAACGCCAACGGCGAGGATCAAAACTCAAAAGGAAACTCAAAACCACCAGAAATATAACGAGCGACTCTAAGGTCGAAAGAATAAACAACACTGGTCTCTATCTCAAAATAAATACATGTTTGGTTGATGGAATTTACTAGATACAACTGAATAATATTATACAAGGTAATATGATGGGTACGATACAAGAAAAACCCACCTACTAGCAAGTCACCCGAATGAAACTGAGCCCGCAACGCCGTAAAGAAACCTGTACGGCAAACCTGTAAGAAACTGGGGCACAACGGGGGTGAGTTGCCAACTCGTGAATAGAAAAACATCTACGCACAGAAATCGCATAAATAACGCAACCTAGGTCAATGATCATAATATATCCTCAAAAATATACATAACAAGCAGCCTATAACAATGGCTAGGGTAATATCTAACCGAGTGAAATCTCATGTGCCCGTGTCAGTGCCTCAGGTAGCAATATATCATATGAATGAGGTATGAATGCATGAAAACAGAATACATGTAAATGAAGAAACCGTTTTCATAAATTAGTGAGATTTCCTTCGTATTTTTAAACTGAGGTATCATAATGAAATCAGTATCAACAGTGTCTAGCATCGACACAAAACATAAATCTCACTGTCTCGAAATATCAATGTCTCAATCTCACTATCTAGGGCGCCGTCAGTCCAGACCGGCCCCTACCATCCATCTCAAGACCACGACGGTATCCTCCGGATATCCGACGCGTCGGGTAATATCACCGGTAGGTAATCTGTCCCCTGCCAGGCTCAATGTCAACACCACATTCATCTTGCCCCGGGGTACCATACCGGGCCCACCATGTACCCGTGACGGTTCCTCCACTCCTCGACACGGATCTCGAAAACCACAGCAAACTCATGGTGGACGACACTTACATCACTAGAAAACCGCAATTTACATATTTTAAAAGGTTAATAAGTTTAGAAATTTTGCGGCTTTCCCTCGAAATCCAGAAATATCATAAATCTCAAGAAGTCATCACAAGTGCATATGTCAATGATAATGAATGTATATGGTATCAATAACCAAGTTGCAATGTATGATTAATAACTAGGCATGAACAATGGAATAACAGTATGCATGAAGTGACAAGTAATAACTACAATATCTAAGCTGGCATATAAGGTAAGTACACTAATATTATGTCAAACTACTAGCTATCTAGCTAAGTTAAGCAATAATATTTTCTAAGGTGTACGTGACATGGCAATTACCGATGAAGATGTGTGTGAGCGGGCAATTAAGTGTACGTGGTACATACGCATCATCAGTAATGGTGCTGGTGTCCTAACAGCATGATATCAATAATGGAGTATACAGCAAAATAAGTATGCGGGGCAGAGCGAACAGCAATAATGTGCGGAAGCAGAATACTAGACAAAACGATAACTAATCAGTATTAAACTAATATAAGTCCTACAAATGGTGCCTTTTGAAATAACACGAATCATGGGGTTTTGAAAATAGGGCTACGGTGTTTTTATGAAAAGATACGTCTTTTGAAATATCCGTAGGATCCTTTGGGCTGTCTTTAAGAATGCCCACGATTCGTTGGTTTTTGAAATAGGTAAGAAGTCTAATCTAATCTAATAACTACACTAAACTATACGGCTGAACTAACAAGCTGAACTACAGGTAAGGGAACCGCCTATCATCTGAGTCGATACATATACATACCTGTATATGTATAGTCGGTGATCCCGCCTCAATAATATCATAGCCGATACCATATCTATAATTAGGCATCCCAAGTCAAGAGTGCGGATCAATCATCAATATAGCTCGTACGTAAATCCGTCGTACGGCATCCCAATCTGGGTACGGGTCAATATCACATTCATCATACTACTCACCTGGTATCCTTTTTATCAAATATCATGATCGGGGTACTGATCTACGTCTAGTACCATACTGATACCGCCTATGTATGCATGGACGTGTGTGAAACACTACGTCAAGGACCCGCTATAACGTCATGTCGTATCTAAGATACGAACCCTGCTATATCACCGATCTCACGGCCTCAAATCGAATCTCACCGACTCAGCTCAATCCCGTATCATCCTCAATCCGTATGTGAACACATAGTCCCATACCCATGTGAACACATAACTATAATGAATCCCATGAGCACATATCAATAGGAATGTATGCAAGTATGTATGTGTGTATATGTAGTGCAACACTACCCTAGGGTTCGCAACGCTAAAATAATCCAACACACCAATATCCATCCTAAACATCGTTATTAATCCCAAATAACATATAATAATTGTTGGTGTGTATACGCATCCGTATACACCACCACGGACTGCAGGGGTGCTATACGCCATCCACCCGACTTCTCCCCGTAGATATAAATCTACTCATCTGGTCCTCGCTCGCCGGTGCCGACGTCGCCATGCGCTTGCTTGTCGTCTCGAAGTCCACATGGGGTACCTACATATCATAACGCACCGTATCACATTAAAACTAAATTCGACGTCGAAACGGCATACGAAAATCAAATCGGCACGCGTATCACGCATAGGTCGAAACCTATCGCCTACGCATGCAAGAATAGTCAAACCAACCCTCGATGTCGATGTACAAACGTCAAACCATCGAGAAAAATCCAATCACACTCATTTGCACATTCACGAACACTAATTTTAATATAAACTAGGTTAAAACTCACAAAAAACCCCAACTTTACTTAAAAAGTCACTTTTCCGAAAATCTAGCAAGCACAATTCGCCGTTTTTGTACAAAACAGGATGTTTAAATGAATGTAGTGGCCAATATATTTATTAAATATCTTAAATAAGTCATAGAAATAATTTCCAGAATTTAATCTCATTAAATTCCAAAACCCTAATATTCTAGTTTACAAAATACCCTTTTTACAATTTCATAGCAAAAATGCACAAACTACAATTTAGGTTGGATTTCCATGAACTAAAGTGTTAAACTACACTTAATAAAGTTAATAATATAATAAAAACCCTAACCATATTTTAATTCTCAATTTAACACAATATTTACAAAAACTAGTTTCCAATATATATACTTATCACAAATTTAAATTAACAAAAATGCAACTAGCAACTAGATTTGATTTTTGCAAGCAATTATATGTTAATCTACCCATCACAATCCTAATCAAATGCTCAAACCCTAATCTTCATTCAAAACCATACACTTGAAATTTCAAACTTCAATTCCAAAACCTTTTTCTTTCTTAAACACCTAATTAAACACTTAATTAACTTAGCTTTAAGAAATTAGTAACAAATTAAGCAAAAATGTTTAGAATTATACCCAAAAACATTTGAAGATCCACAAGCATCCATGGCCTCCCAAAATGCCCTCTTTTCACAAGGATCCATGCTATACGTGCTAAGCTAAAATGGGTAGGAGTCGGATTTGGATTTAGATTTGAATTTTGCATGGATTTTGAAGTGATTTGTGGATTTTTTTGATGAAGAAAAGAGGGATTTTGGGGGGGGGGGGGGCTGCTGCTGTTGGGAGGGGGGCTCGGCCTGATTGGGGGTGTGAGGAGAGAGAGGGAGGTAGAGAAAATACAAGGGAGGAAAGTCAATGTCAAGGTAAGGTCAAAAGTCCACCTAATTCACCCATTTTCTTTTCTTTTCTTTCATATCTTTTCCTTTGAAAATCAAGTGGGGAAAAATATGGTGGCTGCTGAATTCAGCCATGGGGAGGAGTAAGTAGGAGTGTGTGGGTGTGGGTACGGGTGTAGGGTGATGAAAAATGATAAATACAATACCCCAAGCATCCATTTACGCTAAAAAAAAGCCTTTTTTCTTCAATAATTTCTAAACCGTTTTGGCAAATGATTTCGTTCCAAAAACCACATGATAAAATTTTATTTAATGTTTTATGATGCACAAAATTTGTTTCAACTCATTCCAATTTGTAATTTTCCCTAATTAAATGTATTAGTGACGGCTTAAAATAATAATAAAATAATATTTTTTTCAGAAAATTTGAAATTTCACCAGCGGCTCAATAAACACCAAATAATAGCAATTACATAGCTAGAATATGTATATTTAATTTTTATAATAAGATATTTGTATTTTGACTTTTTACAGAAAACCCCCTTATTTTACCGATTTTTTCGAAATTTCACCGAAACGATTTTCAAAACGTTACATTAACCCTTGTAGAGACTTAACCATGAGTTAGGGTTAGGGTTGGGTTAACAAATATCTAGCAAATATCAAAGAGGGTGGACTAAGTCAACACTTCATGAAGCTTCCTCAAAGCTCATCCTTGACTTAATCCATACAATTTTGAATTAGTTAAATAAATATATAATTCCAACCATAAACCCTAATCATGGTTTAATCTCATAACCCTGGTTGCATATGTAACCCTAACATGTAACAATATTATATATCACATATATAATATATAACGTAACAAAAGAAAATAATAAAATTAACATATATCACATATATATCAATGTATTATCAAGTGAGAAAAAGAATCATTTAAGTGAGCTTATATTAGTTAATGTAATGTAATATATCACATATATAATTATACATTAATTTATCGAATCAACTCTTGATCCGATCATCCGGCTATATAACATATAACCGACTAATATAACATGTATTATCTTATCGAATCAACACTTGATCCGATATCCCGGCTATATCACATATACCCGGCTGATATCACCTATCACGAGAATAGAATACGGTATCGCATATCGTATTAATCTCGGTCCCGCACATATCACATATATGCTCCTACCCCGTTTTGCCTGAGACAGGAAACCTCTGTGTAGGACTCTAAAGAAACGTTAATACGCCGGCAGTAGGTGATGATCATATCAAACACCCACAAGCTGTAAGCGGTCAGCTTAACATAACAGCCACCTGGGTATTGAACGATCAAAAGATCAACAAGCAAGCCTGCACACACTCCTGTGAATCCAATCAGTAACACTACCGTACAGTCCGGTCTCTTCGTCTGATATGTCACATATCCAGTCTAGGGGTGGTAAACGTCAGACCCCAGTAATCGATAAGTCGTGTCGATCTAAGGCTCATAACAGGTCGAGAAACTACTGATAACATTTACCAGTATATCTCCATATCAGCCCTGACCAGGGACTTCCAGTTATAGCCAATCGAACATAGCGCAACATCAACCCCCAATACCGGGAGAGACGAAACCCCTCATATCGCTCATTGCCTCTATTTGATTCGGGAATGTACCCAAAGGCCACCGTTCTGCACGTTCTCGTGAATGTGGTAAGGTGGAAATCAAAGCACAGTGGGAATCACACAAGACTCTATGACGATCTCGGGTCTACAGACTAACCTGTACCAGTGTCACCAGAGAACTGCTACCTGACGATATGTATAATACCATCTAGGAGTTCTCCGCGAGTCCGTTGAGTGTACCCAGTCTCCACTGAGCACCCGTATGCCTTCTCTGATGTCAAACACCAATGGATATGGGATCATCCATCGCCCATCATATGGGTCGAGAAGCGTATACGCTAGTCTACTATGAAGTATCGATGCCATGTCTCAATACTCTCTCGACTAAGAACAGTTATAGGATGTACTCTTGGACTACACCGGCCCTACTAGTATGATCTGCATCATAGTCCTAGTAGTCGAGTACATATCCTAAGGGCTTTATCAACATGTGAGAGCAAGACAGTAAACCAATACAAGTCAACATGTTAAGACAAAGTGAAACCAAATAGCATACTATCATGTCGAGCAAGAAAGTCCTCTCTATATATATATCTAAGCATCCACTATAATGTACATCATATGTACAACAATGGCCTCTAGGGCATATATATAACTAACAATCTCCAACTTGCACTAAGGTCAGCTGTTGTAGTATCTCATACCCAACATCGCGAAGAGCCTCTCAAAGTGTATCTGGGTTGTGGCCTTCGTGAGTGGATCTGCAGTGTTGTCCTTCATGTCAACTCTCCTGACCTCGATCTCACGGCGATTAACTATCTCCCGGATCAGGTGATACCGCCTCAGAATATGTCTGGATCTCTGATGAGACCTTGGTTCCTTGGCCAAAGAAACAGCTCCATTGTTATCACAATACAAAGATATTGGATGCTCAATGGATGGAACCACTCCAAGTTCAGTTATGAACTTCTTGATCCAGACAGCCTTTTTGGCAGCATCGTTGGCAGCGATGTATTCAGCCTCCATCGTCGAGTCTGCCACGGTTTCCTATTTAGAACTCTTCCAACAAACCGCCCCTCCATTTAGGGTAAAGACAAATCCCGAGTGCGACTTAGAGTCGTCCTTATCACTTTGGAAGCTCGAATCGGTAAAGGATTCCACCTAGAGTTCTCCGTTACCATACACCAAGAACATCTCTTTAGTCCTTCTCAAGTACTTGAGAATGTTCTTCACAGCTGTCCAGTGACTCTCTCCTGGATCTGCTTGATACCTATTCACTACACTTAGTGAGTATGCTACATCGGGTCTGGTACATAGCATCGCGTACATGATAGAGCCTCCTTCCAAAGCATAGGGTATCCCTTGCATGCGAGCTCTCTCCAAATCAGTCTTAGGAGACAACTCTTTGGAGAGAGTGAGTCCAGAGATTGTGGGTAAATACCCACGCTTGGATTCTTCCATATTAAACCTCTTTAGTATGGTGTCAATGTACCTGGATTAGGACAATCCAAGTATCCTCTTAGATCTTTCTCTATAGATCTTAATCCCCAAAATGCAGGAGGCATCACCTAGATCTTTCATTAAGAATCTATGTGATAAGAAGAGCTTGACCGAGTGCAGCATATGAACATCATTTCCCATCAAGAGTATGTCATCCACGTACAATACGAGGAAGACAACCTTACTCTCTGCAACCTTCTTGTAAATACAAGGTTCATCTACGTTTTTTATGAAGTCAAACTCTTTGACTACTACATCAAAATAGATGTTCCAACTCCGCGATGCCTGCTTTAACCCGTAGATGTATTTAAGCAGCTTGCACACCTTTCAGCTGCTCCCACTATCTACGAAGCCCTCTGGCTGAGTCATGTACACGCACTCCTCTAAATCACCATTTAGAAAGGCAGTCTTAACATCCATCTGCCAGATTTCGTAGTCATGGTATGCAGCAATTGTAGGGTTCCTAGGCATACCCATGAGGTTCTACAACAGATCAAACTTGCCAAAATTAAAATTTTCCTATGTGCCAAGTAACCCTAAGCAAGATCGTAACTAGAGGATGGGCGAAAACGATATAAGTTAACAACTTAACTAAGAGTGAACGGAAAATACAACCTTTGTAGATCCGGTCCTCCACCTCCATAGCTCCATGATGACGTCCCTCCGCTGCGATCATCGGATCCCGGACTCTGGCGATGGTTTCGTCGGAGAAATGATCGGGCTAGGTCGTCGACTTCGATACCGAAGATGATCTACGTCGAGGCAACTCAAGATCAAGCTCCAACTTCACCAAGTCATGAAACTTGTGAAGAAAACACCCTATACTACGTGGCAAGTGGTAGAGGATGAAGAAATAGGAAGTGGGTTCACTTTGGATTTGGATTTCTCACTCTTTTTCTCATGTTACCATTGAAGGAAGCAAAGTTTCTTCTTCTTGAAGAAGAAGAAGAAGAAGAAGAAGAAGAAAAAGAATATGATAAGAAAAATATCAATAATAGAAAATAAAGTAATTCTTATCATTATGCAACCTTGGGTTAGTTTAACAAGTGTAGAGAATAAACTAGGGTTAGGTGAATGGTTAAGTTTAGGAAAGAAACAAGAATGGTCAAAGCTTCTTGAAGCTTCAAGGAAACAACAAAAGAAGCAACCATTTCTTTTCTTGCCTTAAAATAAATAAATAAAATAAATTGTTAAGAAAAGATAACAAAACCCTAACCATTCACTTAAACATGGTTTTAAATAAACATACACCCAAGCTTGCATGTATCATCAAACATGATACAATCAAGTGCACAAAAATATATCACATATACAAGTGCACATCAAGTGAGAAAATCCATTTTAAATGAACCAATACTAGTTAATGCAAAGTAATATATCAAATATATAATTAGACATTAAATCATTAAATCAACACTTGATTTAACGATCCGGTCATATCGCATATGACCGACTAATATCCAATGTATCGACTTATCGAATCAATCCTCGATTCGATAACTAGGTTATAGCGCATACAACCAATCGATACATTCATCGCGAGAATAGAATACGGTATCACATACATGCATTATTCTCGGTCCTGCACATATCTCATATGCGCTCCTATTTCGTTTTGCTTGAGCCAGGAAACCTCTGTGTAGGACTCTAAAGACCCGTCAATACGCCGGCAGCAGGTGATGATCATATCAAACACCCACAAGCCGCAAGCGGTCTGCTAAACGTAACGGTCACCCGGGTATTGAGCGATCAGAAGATCGACGAGCAAGCCCGCTCACACTCCTGTGAATCCAACCAGTAACACTTACCGTACAGTCCGGTCTGTTCGTCTGATATGTCGCATATCTCGCCTAGGGGTGGTAAACGTCAGACCCCAATAGCTCGATAAGTCATGCTGACGTAAGGTCCATGACAATCGTGAAACTACTGATAACTCTTACCAGTATATCACTGCAACCCTGGCCAGGAATTTCAAGTTATGGCCAGTCGTGCATAGCGCAACATCAACCCCCATTACCGGGAGAGACGAATTCCCTCCTATCGCTCATTGCCTCCATGTGAATCGGGATTGTACCCAAAAACCACCTGTTTGCATGACTCAGTAGAGCCATGGTAGGGTGGAAATCAAAGCACAGTGGGAGACACACAAGACTCTATGACGATCTCGGGTCAACAGACAAAGCCGTACCAGTGTCACCAGAGAATTGCCATCTGACGTGAGGTATAATACCATCTGGGAGTTCTCGGCGAGTCCGTTCAGTGTACCCAGTCTCCACTGAGCACCCGCATACCATCTCCGATGTCAAACACCAATGGATATGGGATCATCCATCGCCCATCACATGGGTCGAGAAGATATACGCTAGTCTACTCTGGAATATCGATGCCCCGTCTCGATATCCCCACGACTAGGAACATTGAAGGATGTACTCATTGACTACCCAGGCCCCACTAGTATGATCTACATCATAGTCCTGGAAATCGAGTACACATCCTAAGGGCTTTATCAACATGTAACAGAGAGACAGAAAGTATACGTGTTAAGATAAAGAGCAACCAGATAGCACACTATCATGTCGAGCAAGAAAGTCCTCCCTATATATGTCCAAGCATCCACTACAATATACATCTTATGTATAGCAATGGCCTCTAGGGCATACATATAACTAACAATCTCCCACTTGCACTAGGGCCATCTGATAGCAGTGGTTGTAGTATCTCATACTCAACCATCCCATAAAAGTCTCTCTCTGGGAAAAGGCCTTTGTGAGTGGATCCGCCGTGTTGTCCTTTGAGTCTACTCTCCTGACTTCGATCCCTTGGAGATCAACCATCTCCACGATCAAGGGACACTGCCTTAGAATATGTTTGGATCACTGATGAGACGGGCGTTCCTTGGCATAAGCCACAACTCCATTGTCTCACAATGGTAGGAACGAAGTTCATCTCATGAACCAATATACACCCAGACTTCCTCTTTGGTAGCATCTTTGGTAGCGATGTATCCAGCCTTTATCGTCTAGTATGCCACGGTATCTAGCTTGGAACTCTTCCAACATACCGTCCCTTTACTGAGGGTAAAGACAATGCCTGTGACTGACATTCAGTCATCCTTTTCACTCTGGAACCTTTCCTGTGATTCTCCCCAGGATCAATTGATACCATCTCACTACAACTAGTGAGAATCTTAACATCCATTTAGATCTATCTCATAGATCCAAAACCCAGGATTTAGTAGGTATCACTTTGATCCTATGTGGAGAATCATTATGATAAGCGAAGATTGATCGAGCGTAGCATAGGAAACTCCTTCCCTGTCAAGAGTATGTCATCCACGTACTCTACGAGGATCACAACCATACTCTCTACTACCTTTTTGTAGATACAAGGTTCATCTACCATTTTGATGAAGTCAAACTATTTGACTACTACATCAAAATAGATGTTCCAACTCCGTGATGCCTGCTTTATCCTATAAAGCATCTTGTACACTTATCCGCGGCTCCCTCTGTTTACGAAGCCCTCTGACTGTGTACTTATAGACTCTTTCTTCTAAAATATCATTTAGAAGAGAAGTCATGACACCCAACCGCCAGATATCGTAGTCATGGTATGTAGCCGTGGCAAGTAGGATCCGGATGGACTTAAGCATAGCCACTGGAAAAGGTTTCATTATTATCCACGCCTGGTTGATGATGAAAACCTTTAACAAGTCTAGTTTTGAAATTCTCAACTTTTCCATCTACACCAAGTAATCTTCTCAAGATATACTTGCTCCTGATGGGAATTTAACCCTTCAGATATAGCAGCCAAAGTCCATACTTTGTTGGTGTACAAGGATTCCATCTCAGATCGCTAAGCATCCAGCCATTCTTACAGAGTCCCTACTCTCGATGGCCTGCTCGAAACTAGTTGGGTCATCATCTCATGATGCAATCCTCGCTCCCACTGTCATCGAGAAACCGAAGTATCTCTCAGGCGGATGAGGAACCCTACCAGATCGGCGGAGAGGCTGAGGTTCGTCGAGAACTATTGAGTCCTTTGGTTCTGTCAAATCATTATCTGCAGTTTTGTATTGCTGAAACCATTCCAGTTCTACAGAACTGACCTTGCCTCGATCTTGTCCAGATTTTGCTTTTGACATAGGCCGGACAACCCCAAATCTTAATTTACTTAAGAGATAGGCTCTTCCCATACCATATCTTATATGGAGTGGTAGGCAATGATCTGATTCGAACCTAATTCAATAGGTATGCAGCTTCTCAAGTGCACAACCCCAAAAGGAAATAGGTAACTCAGTAATACTCATCATAGAGCACACCATATCTAATATGGTGCGATTGCTCTGCCCCGATACACCGTTGTGCTGTGGTGTATTCAGAGAAGTAACACCGAAAGAGAATCTCATTCTCCTTTAGAACAGTCCAAGAATTCCATGCACAAGTATTCTCCTTCCTGATCTTATCATAGGACATAATACTTATACCCAGTTTTTGGTTCTCTACTTCTAATTTATATTATGTGAATATCTCAAAAGGTTCGGACCTATGTTTCAACAGGAACATATGGCTGAATCTTGAGAGACTATCAGAGAATGCAATGAAGTACAAAGAACCGGTCCGGGCATGTGTAGACAGGAGACCTTACATACATCATCATGTATCAGTCCCAAGAGTTCACTAACTCTTTCTCTGTTTGCAATAAACAGAGCTATGGTCATTTTATCTTTGTGACATGACTGGCAAGTTTCACAAGATATAAATTCAAACTGATTTAAATATGCATCTAAAATGTAACTTCAGCCAGTCGGGTCGCATTGATATGACCTAGTCTACAATGCCTCAAGAAGGATTCGTTCATTTCTGAACTCTTCCTCTTGTGTGTGTTCTGTATACTAGGAACTATAGTTTGATTTAGAACGTCAATGCTTTTAGATAACGTGCCTGAACCGATCAACTTTTGATATAGGAAATGTTCAAAACATTATCCAACAATACAAAATTTTATCACTTCTTTACTAATAAAGAGACTGATATGATTTTGTATATCAGGTTCGGTATCTAATAACATTCGTTCAGAATCAATGTACTGGTAATACAGGGGGACATTAACCAACAGACTTGGCTGCAACACTTGCCCCGTTTTCTGTCTTATGAAACTTATCACCCGTTCTCAGTTCTCTACCTTTTCTAGCCCTATGTAACAGATTACATATCTGGGATCCTGATCCGGTATCAAATACCCAGGATGTAGAGGATACAAAGAAACAGTTCTTTGTAATGAACACACCCGAAGGAGATGCATCATATGCACTTTCTTCGTTTGGGCGGCATGGGAATCCTGGTATTCCCCTAATTCCTGCTCGGTCTTATAACAATTATAAGTTGGAGCGGGACCAACGTTCCCCAGCTCAGTATAACAAGCGGGTTCGGTCAATACATCCATATTATTATCTTGATTAAAGCGTGATATGGTCGCTACCAGGAGAGAGAGAGAAGAAAACACTCTGCGTGCGCTCTTGGAAGATTAGAATGGTTATTTAATTTATCTAATTAGGATGGCTCCCACTGTTTTTATCAAATCTTCCTCCAAACCCTAAAAGGAAAGACTAGCCGGGATTAATTACACTCTACAAGTTCGCCAATCTTTCAGCCAGGCCAGTGTCGGTACTTTGAGGGAGGTTCCCCGTGCTTTCGCACGGACCTAATTACAGTAAACCTCGTTTTCCCAGAGGCGTAACCCCGTTGACACCTTTCTAGACACTTACTTGATCGGCTAATTGCAAAGTGCAAAACTCTCCCAGGAGTAACAATTACTCGCAGTGGGTATCGGGATCCAACTATCATATAGAAGGTATGCAATCTTATTGCAAATTTCAACACTTGAAACTCCCGATAAAGGTTTTTACCCCTAGCACCTATGACCTTGGCTAAGGTCAACAAATCATAAGCACTAGTCAAGTTCTACCCGTCATTTCGTGATTAATTAGACCCACCCACATGACCCTTGGCTAAGGTCAACAAAGCCACATGACTGTCCTAACTAATCGCATCATATGCGGTGTAGGAAGATATCACTTACCTACCGTACACTACGCCTCGGCTATGGTCGACAAACGTAGCACGAATACTAAGTACTCTACTTCCTAAAATGACGGAGGGTTGCGGATGGTTTTTAAGAAAACCTTTAACGCTTTGAACTTGATCTCGTTGCGGAATCAAATGGTTTTTAATGGAGTGTTTTTGAGGTTTTTCTAGTTTTGCTAAAGGGGTCACTCCCGGTTTAGGGATCGTCGGTCCTTTCCTCATCGAATAAGGTGCAGGATATATCATATATACCGCTGTGCAAAGCAAAAACTATAGAAGCAATCAAAGGACAAACTGAGGGTTGTAGCATCTGCCAGTTATTGCTAAAGGAGTCACTCCTAGTGAAGGGATCTCGGTCCTTTCCTTATCGAATAAGGTGCAGGATGTTCTACAAGGAACACCACGATGCAAAGCAAGAACTGTAGCTACTTGTTTTTATTTTGAAATTCGATTCCACAACATCTTTTCGGTTTATTTTCTTTCATTAATCTTATTAATGAATGTCCCATCATTTAAGTCCATTTAAACATCACAGATAAATATAACGTACGCTTATGCCATCTGCATTCTCCTCGATGTCCCGTCTGCACCGTTAGGTTAGGTAACTAACGCCAGAGCAAGGCAGGGCTAGCACGGGTGAAAAACATAAGCAACGTCTATATAATATATCATATATACTATATATAATATCTATCTGAACATATCATATGATCACATCACAGATAATGCAGCAGAAAATATCATATGAAATATTGGATATATTAGGACGTCCGTGTTTTTAATACGAGCCAGTATAAAACACGGATTCCACGGTCGTGATGAATAGCCAATCCCACACCCCTAGACCTCTACAAGAGCGGCAAGCAACCCTACCAATTCTAGGGTTAGGAAACTCGGACTCGACTCCTCGAGATGGTTTCCCACTGGACCCTAGAACCCGGTTACTTGTGCTCCCCTCCTTGGGTCTATCCTAATGCGGAAAAGTAAATAATATACAAATGGTGACAACTTCCGCGACCTGGAAGTGCCCCAATAAAAGAATATTACATACAAGTTTTTACATAAATGAAAATGAAAAACACTCATCTCACATAAAACCCCCCCGACTATTCAAACACGACGATCCAATATAACATATCCAGCAACATATAACATCACATGTCATCAACGTAAGCAAATATGCCCATCCCAATTTTCGTTGGCATATAGCATCGAAACCGGCGATATCACATATTACACTTACGGTCACCGAAAAGAAAGTGTAAAACTACAACAGTTGGAATCCGCAACCTCTTTAGACATCGCATGCCTAATCAAATGAATTCTTTAGACATCGCATGCCTAACAATTATAAACCCCGCATTTTAGTCTCATTATCGAAAACTCTTTTCAATATCAAGTCGGGCAATTCAACAAGATTCCCGACATTTTGATCGAATGCTCGTCGCAAACTTTAGTAGGCGGCCGCACCCCGACGTCGTCGACGAAGTGCACCAAGGCGGAACACCGCTGCTGTGAGCACCCGAACGGATGCTTTCGGCGACGGGGTTCTCCTACAGTCACTTGGTCGGGGTTATGGGGTGTAGCTGTCTATTAAGTTTACCCGGCGAGTATCCGCGTACGCTACGTGATTGCGACGGACTTTTGATCGCATCAAAATTCCGTGGCAACCGATCAAGTGAGACTAAAGTGCTTTGTTTATAACATTCATATTAGTTATCTTATAACTACTTGTAAATTCCAATTATTGTATCACATTCCGGATAAATAAAAAATGTTAAACTTTCCGATCGAACAATCGAACACCCAAGTTTTCCCGAAACAGCTCAACACATGAAATAAGTTCAAAAACATTCACTTCATGCCTCAGTACCAACGGTCCAGCCGTAGAAGGGTCAAGCCAACGCCTCACATGTGGCACGCTGTACTGCCCCAAACCTTAAGGTTCAAAGGGCAGTTCAAGACGGTCACATAATCGAGTTAAGGTTTGTTGTCTTCTAGAGGGACCATCGCGTTACTTGCACTACTTGGAACGTCATTAAACTACGGAAAAATCCAACAATTAGAAGTTTCCCGGCAGGGGAAAAAGTGGGTATTTATATCCGGTCGAACTTTTTAACATGCTCTAAAAATACCCGGAAGACAAAGTAAACAAAGTTAAATAATCCGATCGAATCATCGAGTCCCAATACAACCCCAGAACACTAAACTCTTGAGTCAAATTTAAAAATTCCCAGAAAATACAGCACTAACAGATAGAAATTACTGTGCAAAGAAAATGACAAGATGCTCCTATATGGCCGCGGAACCGCCGCACATGCCATGCTCGTGCCACAGTTTCGCGGCCATTTGGTCGAGTTATGCGCACGTGCTTCACAGTAATTCTTAAAAAAGCATGCTGATTTTTCTGCATATTTTTAATTTACAAAAATCCCCGATTTTAAAAAAATGTACAGAGAATGGTTTAGGGTTAGGGTTTCGGGTACGATCGGGTTTCTAACTTCGTCTACCCATCGCCTAAGGCTCTAGCTAGGCTCTGATACCACTGTAGGGTTCCTAGGCACACCCATGAGGTTCTACAACCGATCAAACTTGCCAAAATCAAATTTTTCCTATGTGCCAAGTAACCCTAAGCAAGATCGTAACTAGAGGATAGGCGAAAACGATATAAGTTAACAACTTAACTAAGAGTGAACGGAAAATACAACCTTTGTAGATCTGGTCCTCCACCTCCATAGCTCTGTGATGACGTCCCTCCGCTGCGATCATCGGATCCCGGACTCTGGCGATGGTTTCGTCGGAGAAATGATCGGGCTAGGTCGTCGACTTCGATGCCGAAGATGATCTACGTCGAGGCAACTCAAGATCAAGCTCCAACTTCACCAAGTCATGAAACTTGTGAAGAAAACACCCTATACTACGTGGCAATTAGTAGAGGATGAAGAAATAGGAAATGGGTTTACTTTGGATTTGGATTTCTCACTCTTTTTCTCATGTTACCATTGAAGGAAGCAAAGTTTCTTCTTCTTGAAGAAGAAGAAGAAGAAGAAGAAGAAGAAAAAGAATATGATAAGAAAAATATCAATAATAGAAAATAAAGTCATTCTTATCATTATGCAACCTTGGGTTAGTTTAACAAGTGTAGAGAATAAACTAGGGTTAGGTGAATGGTTAGGTTTAGGAAAGAAACAAGAATGGTCAAAGCTTCTTGAAGCTTCAAGGAAACAACAAAAGAAGCAACCATTTCTTTTCTTGCCTTAAAATAAATAAATAAAATAAATAGTTAAGAAAAGATAACAAAACCCTAACCATTCACTTAAACATGGTTTAAAGTAAACATAAACCCAAGCTTGCATGTATCATCAAACATGATACAATCAAGTGCACAAAAATATATCACATATACAATGTGCACATCAAGTGAGAAAATCCATTTTAAATGAACCAATACTAGTTAATGCAAAGTAATATATCAAATATATAATTATACATTAAATCATTAAATCAACACTTGATTTAACGATCCGGTCATATCGCATATGACCGACCAATATCCAATGTATCGACTTATCGAATCAATCCTCGATTCGATAACTAGGTTATATCGCATACAACCAATCGATACATTCATCGCGAGAATAGAATACGGTATCACATACATGTATTATTCTCGGTCCTGCACATATCTCATATGCGCTCCTATTTCGTTTTGCTTGAGCCAGGAAACCTCTGTGTAGGACTCTAAGGACTCGTCAATACGCCGGCAGCAGGTGATGATCATATCAAACACCCAGAAGCCGCAAGCGGTCTGCTAAACGTAACGGCCACCCGGTTATTGAGCGATCAGAAGATCGACGAGCAAGCCCGCTCACACTCCTGTGAATCCAACCAGTAACACTTACCGTACAGTCCGGTCTGTTCGTCTGATATGTCGCATATCTCGTCTAGGGGTGGTAAACGTCAGACCTCAATAGCTCGATAAGTCATGCCGACGTAAGGTCCATGACAATCATGAAACTACTGATAACTCTTACCAGTATATCACTGCAACCCTGGCCAGGGATTTCCAGTTATGGCCAGTCGTGCATAGCGCAACATCAACCCCCAATACCGGGAGAGATTAATCCCCTCCTATCGCTCATTGCCTCCATGTGAATCGGGACTGTACCCAAAAACCACCTGTTTGCACGACTCAGTAGAGCCGTGGTAGGGTGGAAATCAAAGCACATTGGGAGACACACAAGACTTTATGACGATCTCAGGTCAACAGACTAAGCTGTACCAGTGTCACCAGAGAACTGCCATCTGACGTGAGGTATAATACCATCTGGGAGTTCTCAGCGAGTCCGTTCAGTGTACCCAGTCTCCACTGAGCACCCGCATACCATCTCCGATGTCAAACACCAATGGATATGGGATCTTCCATCGCCCATCATATGGGTCGAGAAGATATACGCTAGTCTACTCTGGAATATCGATGCCCCATCTCGATATCCCCACGACTAGGAACATTGAAGGATGTACTCATTGACTACCCAGGCCCCACTAGTATGATCTACATCATAGTCCTGGAAGTCGAGTACACATCCTAAGGGCTTTATCAACATGTAACAGAGAGACAGAAAGTATACGTGTTAGGATAAAGAGCAACCAGATAGCACACTATCATGTCGAGCAAGAAAGTCCTCCCTATATATGTCCAAGCATCCACTACAATATACATCCTATGTATAGTAATGGCCTCTAGGGCATACATATAACTAACAGCAATGGCAAGTAGGATCCGGATGGACTTAAACATAGCTACTGGAGAAAAGGTTTTGTCATAATCCATACCTGGTCGTTGACGAAAACCCTTTGCAACAAGTCTAGCTTTGAAAGTCTCAACTTTTCCATCTACACCAAGTTTCTTCTTAAAGATCCATTTGCTCCCAATTGGTTTTACCCTTTCAGGAGCAGCTTCCAAAGTCCATACTTTGTCGGTGTACATCGATTCCATCTCAGATCTCCTTGCATCCAGCCACTTCACAGAGTCTCCACTTGTGATGGCCTGCTCAAAGCTAGTCGGGTCATCATCTTCCATGATGCAATCCTCGCTCCCACCATCTATAAGAAAACCGTAGTATCTCTCAGGTGGATGCGGAACCCTACTAGATCAGCGGGGCGGCTGAGGTTCGTTGGGAACTACTGAATCCTCTGGTTCCACCAAATCTTCTGTCGTAGTTTATATAGCTGAAACTTCTTCCAGTTCTACCTCCTCGCCACTAATTTCCTTTGCATGAAATTCCTTTTCTAAAAAGGTGGCATGTCGAGGAACAAACACTTTTTGTTCCTCAGTGTAGTAGAAGATATACCCTTGTGAGTTTTTGGGATATCCTACAAACTTGCACAAGACAGACCTTGCCTCGAGTTTGTCCGGATTGTGCCTTTTGACATAGGCCGGACAACCCCATATCTTAACATAATTAAGAGATGGTCTCCTCCCTTTCCATATCTCATATGGAGTGGTAGGCACTGATTTGGTAGGAACCATATTCAATAGGTGTATGGTTGTATCAAGCGCATACCCCCAAAAGGAAATAGGCAACTCAGCAGTGCTCATCATAGAGCGCACCATATCTAATAGGCTGCGGTTCCTTCATTCCGATACACCATTGTGTTGTGGTGTATATGGAGGAGTAAGCCGAGAGAGAATCCCATTCTCTTTTAGATAGTCCAGGAACTCATTGCTGAAGTATTCTCCTCCTCGATCAGATCGAAGGATCTAAATACTTTTACCCGTTTGGTTCTCGACTTCGTACTTATATTCTCTGAATTTATCAAAAGCTTCAGACTAGTGTTTCAACAGGAACACAAGTCCGTATCTTGAGAGATCGTCAGTGAATGTAATGAAGTATGAGAAACCATTCCTGGCATGTGTAGACATGGGACCGCATACATCACTATGTATCAGTCCCAAGAGTTCCGTAACTCTTTCTTCGTGTCCACTAAGCGGATATTTGGTCATTTTGCCTTTGCGACATGAATGACAAGTTTCATAAGACGATGATTCGAAAGGATTCAAATATCCATCCTTATGTAACTTAGCTAGTCGTGTCGCATTGATATGACCTAGTTTACAATGCCACAAGAAGGATTCGTTCATTTTTGAACTCCTCCTCTTGTATGTGTTTTGCACATTAAGTACTGTAGTTTGATTGAGAACGTATATGCCATTATTTAACGAGCCTGATCCAATTAACATTTGATTCAGGAAGATGTTCATAACATTATCATGTACTACAAAATTATATCCTTCCTTACTCAATAAAGAAACTGATATAAGATTGCATATCAGGGTCGGAATGTAATAGCATTCGTTCAGAATCAATGTATTACCATTTGGTAACACAAGGTGATATTTGTAGGGTTCCTTGGCACACCCATGAGGTTATACAACTGATCAACCATGCCAAATTCAAATTTTTCATATGCCGAGAAACCCTAATTGAGATCGTTAACTAGAGGATAGGCGAAACTACAAGCAAGTTAACAACTTAACTACAAGTGAAAGTGGCTACAACCTTTGTAGATCCGGTCCTCCACCTCTTTAGCTCCGTGATGATGACCCTCCACTACAACCATCGGGATCCTGGACTCTAGCGTTGGTTTCATCGGAGAAATGATCGGGCTAGGTCGTTAACTTCGATGCCGAAGATGATCTACGTCGAGGCGACTCTAACTCGAGCTCCATCTTCACTAGGTCATGAAACTTGTGAAGAAAACACCCCATACAATATGGCAAGTGGTAGAGGATGAAGAAATAGGAAGTGGGTTCACTTTGGATTTAGATTTCTCACTTGATTTCATCACTTAGAATTTTCTAGCAAGCTTTTCTTTTCTTCATGAAGAAGAAGAAGAAAAGAATGGATGATTAAAATGAATAATAATGTGAAGACTTATCATCTTGCAACCATGGGTGAGTTTATATTTTGTAGAGAATAAACCATAGTTAGTTGTAATGGTTAGGTTAATGAATGTCTTAATCAAGACAAAATGGATGGACTTTTTCAAAGTTGCTACAAGCTTCAAGAAGCTTCAAACCATGATAAAAATTCCACCATTTTAGAATAATTAAGATAAACAAAAACCTAAATTACAATTAACATGGTGTATGTCACACACCCACCCATGTTTGCATGTATCATCAAACATGATATAAACTAGTGCACAAAAATATATCTCATATACAACTTGTGCACATCAAGTGAGAAAATCAACTTAAGTGAACCAATACTAGTTAATGTAAAGTAATATATCAAATATATAATTATACATTAAATCATTAAATCAACACTTGATTTAATGATCCGGTCATACTGCATATAGCCGACTAATATCAAGTGTATCAATGTATCGAATCAACATTCGATTCGGTAACCCGACTATATCTTATATAACCGTCCGACGATACAAATCGCGAGAATAGAATTCAGTATCACATACTGGTATTATTCTCGGTCCCGCACATATCTCATATACGCTCCTATTTCGTTTCGCTTGAGCCAGGAAACCTTTGTGTAGGACTTTAAAGACTCGTCAATACGCCGGCAGTAGGTGATGATCATATCAAACACCTACAAGCCGCTAGCGGTCTGCTAAACGTAACGACCACCTGGGTATTGAGCGATCAGAAGGTCAACGAGCAAGCCCGCTCACACTCCTGTGAATCCAACCAGTGACACTTACCGCACAGTCCGGTCTGTTCGTCTGATATGCCGCATATCTCGCCTAGGGGTGGTAAACGTCAGACCCCAGTAGCTTGATAAGTCATGCCGATGTAAGGTCCATAACAAGCGTGAAACTACTGATAACTCTTACCAGCATATCATTGCAACCATGGCCAGGGATTTCCAGTAATGGCCAATGGAGCATAGCGCAACATCAACCCCCAATACCGGGAGAGACGAATCCCCTCCTATCGCTCATTGCCTCCATGTGAATAGGGACTGTACCCAAAAACCACCTGTTTGCACGACTCAGTAGAGCCGTGGTAGGATGAAAATCAAAGCACAGTGGGAGACATACAAGACTCTATGACGATCTCGGGTCAACAGACTAAGCTGTACCAGTGTCACCAGAGAACTGCCATCTGACGTGAGGTATAATACCATCTGGGAGTTCTCGGCGAGTTCGTTCAGTGTACCCAGTCTCCACTGAGCACCCGCATACCATCTCTGATGTCAAACACCAATGGATATGGGATCATCCATCACCCATCACATGGGTCGAGAAGATATACGCCAGTCTACTCTGGAATATCGATGCCCCGTCTCGATATTCCCACGACTAGGAACATTGAAGGATGTACTCATTGACTACCCAGGCCCCACTAGTATGATCTTCATCATAGTCCTGGAAGTCGAGTACACATCCTAAGGGCTTTATCAACATGTAACAGAGAGACAGAAAGTATACATGTTAAGATAAAGAGCAACCAGATAGCGTACTATCATGTCGAGCAAGAAAGTCCTACCTATATATGTCCCAGCATCCACTACAATATACATCCAATGTACAGTAATGTCCTCCAGGGCATACATATAACTAACAATTTCCCACTTGCACTAGGGCCATCTGTAGCAGTAATTGGAGTATCTAATACTCAACCATCCCATATAAGTCTCTCTGTGGGAAAAATCCTTTGTGAGTGGATCCGCCGTGTTGTCCTCTGAGTCTACTCTCCTAACCTCGATCACCCTGGAGATCAACTATCTCCATGATCAGGTGATGCTGCCTCAGAATATGTCTGGGTCACTGATGGGACCGGGGTTCCTGGACCAAAGCCACACTTTCATTGTCTCACAATGGTAGGAACCTAGTTCATCTCATGAACCAATATACACCCAAACTGTCTCTTTGGTAGTATCTTTGATAGCGATGTTGCCAGCCTTTATCGTCTAGTTTGCCACGGTATCTAGCTTGGAACTCTTCCAACATACCGTCCCTCTACTGAGGGTAAAGACAATGCCTGCGACTGACATTCAGTCGCCCTTATCAGCCTGGGACTTTCCCAGTGATTCTCCCCAGGATCGATTGATACCAACTCACTAAACCTAGTGAGAACCCTAATATCCATTTACATTTATCTCATAGATCCAAATCACAGGATTTAGGAGGTATCATCTTTATCCTATTGGAGAATCCTTGTGATAAGCGGAGATTGACCGAGCGTAGCATAGGAAACTCTTTCCCTATCAAGAGTATGTCATCCACGTACTCTACGAGGATCACCACCATACTCTGTACCACCTTCTTGTATATACAAGGTTCATCTACCATTTTGATGAAGTCAAACTCTTTGACTATCGCATCAAAAAAGACGTTCCAACTCCGCGATGCCTGCTTTATTCTGTAAAGCATTTTGCACACGTTTCCGCTGCTCCCACTGTTTACGAAGCCTTCTGGCTGTGTACTTATAGACGTTCTCTTCTAAATCAGTATTTAGAAAAGCAGTCATGACACCCAACCACCAGATATCGTAGTCATGGTTTGTAGCCATGGCAAGTAGGATCCGGATGGACTTAAGCATAGCCACTGGAAAAGGTTTCATCATTATCCACACCTGGTCGATGACAAAAACCTTTAACATGTCTAGCTTTGAAAGTCTCAACTTTTCCATCTGCACCAAGTAATCTTCTCAAGATATACTTGCTTCTGATGGGGATTTAACCCTTCAGATATAGCATCCAAAGTCCATACTTTGTTGGTGTATATGGATTCCATCTCAGATCGCTAAGCATCCAGTCATTCTTATAGAGTCCCTACTCTCGATGGCCTGCTCGAGACTAGTTGGGTCGTCATCTCATGATGCATTCCTCACTCCCACTGTCATCGAGAAACCGAAGTATCTCTCAGACTGATGAGGAACCCTACCAGATCGGCGGAGAGGCTGAGGTTCGTCGGGGACTATTGAATCCTTTGGTTCTGTCAAATCATCAGCTGCAGTTTTGTATAGCTGGAACCTTTCCAGTTCTACAGAACTGACCTTGTCTCGATCTTGTCCGGATTTTGCTTTTGACATAGGCCGGACAATCCCAAATCTTAACTTACTTAAGAGATAGGCTCTTCCCATACCATATCTTATATGGAGTGGTAGGCATTGATTTGATTCGAACCTAATTCAATAGGTATGCATCTTCTTAAGTGCATAACCCCCAAAAGGAAATAGGTAACTCAGTAGTACTCATCATAGAGCGCACCATATCTAATATGGTGCGATTTCTCCGCCCCGATACACCGTTGTGCTGTGGTATATTCAGAGGAGTAACACCGAGAGAGATTCTCATTCTCCTTTAGAATAGTCCAAGAATTCTATGCACAAGTATTCTCCTCCCTGATCTCATCATAGGACATAATACTTATACCTGTATTTGGTTCTCTACTTCTAACTTATATTCGGTGATTATCTCAAAAGTTTCGGACCTGTGTTTCAACAGGAACATATGTCTGAATCTAGAGAGATCATCAGAGAATGTAATGAAGTACAAAGAACCGGTCCTGGTATGTGTAGACAGGGGACCTTACATACATCATCATGTATCAGTCCCAAGAGTTCACTAACTCTTTCTCTGTTTCCAATAAACAGAGCTATGGTCATCTTATCTTTGTGACATGACTGGCAAGTTTCACAAGATGTAAATTCAAACTGATTTAAATATGCATCTAAAATGTAACTTAAGCTAGTCGGGTCACATTGATATGACCTAGTCTACAATACCTCAAGAAGGAATCGTTCATTTCTGAACTCTTCCTCTTGTATGTGTTCTGTATACTAGGAACTGTAGTTTGATTTAGAACGTCAATGCTTTTAGACAACGTGCCTGAACCGATCAACTTTTGAAATAGGAAATGTTCAATACAAATTTTATCATTTCTTTACTAATAAAGAGACTGATATGATTTTGTATGTCAGGTTCGGTATCTAATAACATTTGTTCAGAATCAATGTATTTGTAATACAGGGTGACAGTGACCAACAGACTTGGCTGCAACACTTGCACCGTTTTCTGTCTCATGAAACTTATCACCCATTCTCAGTTCTCTACCTTTCTGTAGCCCATGTAACGGATTACATTAACGGGATCCTGATCCGGTATCTAATACCCAGGACGTAGAGGATACTGAGAAACAGTTCTTTATAATGAACACACCCGAAGGAGATCCATCATATGCACTTTCTTCGTTTGGGCGGCATAGGAATTCTGGTATTCCCCTATTTCCTGCTCGGTCTTATAACAATTATAAGTTGGAGCGGGACCAACGTTTGTAGGGTTCCTAGGCACTCTAGTTAGGTCTCACAAGGCATCGAACATGCCAATTTAAAAAAAATGGTGCCGAGAAACCCTAGACTACGGATCTTAGACTAGATATTTAGGCGAAATGATAATCTAGTTAACACTTAACTACTTGGATATGGAAATTACAACCTTTGTAGATCCGGATATCCACCTCCACGGCTCCACAACGAAGTCTCCTCGCTGTCCATGTCGAACCCCGGGCTCTAGCGTCGGCTTCATCGGAGAATCGGGTGAGCTAGGTCGTCGGCTTCATGTCAAAGACGATCTACGTCGAGGCATCGCAAGTTCAAGCTCCGACTTCACAAAGTGATGAAACTTGTGAAGAAAACACACTCTACAACTTGGCTAGAGGTAGAGGATGAAGAAATAGGAGGTGGGTTCTCTTTAGAATTGGATTTCTCACTCTCAAGCTCAAGTTGCCATTGATGGACCTTGAGCTTTTGTTGAAGAAGAAGATGAAGATCAAGAAAGAAATATGATAAGTCTTCTTAAAATAAAAAGAAAATGGAATACTTATCATAATTCTTACTAGGGTTAAGTGTAGAGAATCTACCATGGTTAATGGATGGGTTAGGGTTAAGCATGAGTCAAAGCTTCATGAAGCTTCAACAAAAAGACAAAGAAAGCCACCGTTCCTTTTTAAACTTATCCAAATAAATGAATAAACAAATAAATGAATAAATAAATAAGCAAAACCCTAATTATCATAATAACCATGGTTTAATTCTATTCACTTAACCATATGATCAAGTATCATCAAACATGATACAAAAAGGTGCACAAAAGTATATCACAAATACAATGTGCAATCCAAGTGAGAAAAATCCGTTTAAAGTGAACCAATACTAGTTAATGCAAAGTAATATATCAAATATATAATTATACATTAAATCATTAAATCAACATTTGATTCAATGATCCGGTCATGTCGCACATAACCGACTAGTATCCAATGTATCGATTTATCGAATGAACAATTCGATAACTAGGTCATATCGAATATAACCAATCGAAACATTTATCGCGAGAATGAAATGCGGTATCACATACACGCGTTATTCTCGGTCCCGCACATATCTCATATGCGCTCCTATTTCGTTTCGCTTGAGCCAGGAAACCTCTGTGTAGGACTCTAAAGACTCGTCAATACGCCGGTAGCAGATGATGATCATATCAAGCATCCACAAGCCGCAAGCGGTCTGCTAAACGTAACGGCCACCCGGGTATTGAGCGATCAGAAGATCGACGAGCTAGCCCGCTCACACTCCTGCGAATCCGACCAGTAACACTTACCGTAAAGTCCGGTCTCTTCGTCTGATATGTCGCATATCAAGTCTAGGGGTGGTATACGTCAGACCCCAATAACCCGATAAGTCGTGCCGATGTGAGGCTCATAACGGGTCGAGAAACTACTGGTAACACTTACCAGCAAATCTCTGATCAGCCCTGGCCAGGGACTTCCCTGTTACGGCCAATCGAGCACTGCGCAACATCAACCCCCAATACCGGGAGAGACGAAACCCCTCCTATCGCTCATTGCCTCCATGTGACTCGGGACTGTACCCAAAGACCACCATTTTGCACGCCCTCATGGACGTGGTAAGGTGGAGATCAAAGCACAGTGGGAATCACACAAGACTCTATGACGATCTCGGGTCTACAGACTAACCTGTACAAGTGTCACCTGAGAACTGCCATCTGACGTGAGGTATAATACCATCTGGGAGTTCTCGGCGAGTCCGTCCAGTGTACCCAGTCTCCACTGAGCACCCGTATACCATCTCTGATGTCAAACAACAATGGATGTGGGATCATCCATCGCCCATCTCATGGGTCGAGAAGCGTATACGCTAGTCTACTCTGGTATATCGATGCCCCGTCTCGATACACCCACGACTAGGGACCTTGAAGGATGTACTTATGGACTACCATGTCCCCACTAGTATGATCTGCATCACAGTCCAGGTAGTCAAGTACATATCCTAAGGGCTTTACCAACATGTAACTATAATACAGTATAAAGAGACTAGTGTACATGTTAAGATAAAGAGTAACCAGATAGCATACTATCATATCGAGCAAGAAAGTCATCTCTATATATGTCCAAGCATCCAATATAATATACATCATCTGTACAATACTGGCCTCTAGGGCATACATACAACTAACAATCTCCCACTTGCACTAGGGCCAGCTGCTGTAGTATCTCATACCGAGCATCCCGAAGAGTCTCTCAAACTGTGTCTGGGGAATGGCCTTCGTGAGTGGATCCGTCGTGTTGTTCTTCGTGTCAACTCTCCTGACCTCGATCTCCCGGCGATCAACTATCTCCCGGATCAGGTGATACCGCCTCAGAATATGCCTGGATCGCTGATGGGACCTGGGTTCCTTGGCCAAAGCCACTGCTCCATTGTTATCGCAATACAAAGGTATTGGATGCTCAATGGATGGAACCACACCAAGTTCAGTAATGAACTTCTTGATCCAGAAAGCCTCTTTGGCAGCATCGTTGGCAGCGATGTATTCAGCCTCCATCGTCGAGTCTGCCACGGTTTCCTGCTTGGAACTCTTCCAGCTAACCGCCCCTCCGTAAAGGGTAAAGACAAAGCCCGACTGCGACTTAGAGTCGTCCTTATCACTCTGGAAGCTCGAATCGGTAAAGGACTCCACTTGGAGCTCTCCGTTACCATACACCAAGAACATATCTCTAGTCCTTCGCAAGTACTTGAGAATGCTCTTCACAGCTGTCCAGTGACTCTCTCTAGGATCAGCTTGATACCTGCTCACTACACTTAGTGAGTATGCCACATCGGGTCTGGTACATAGCATCGCATACATGATAGAGCCTACTGCCGAAGCATAGGGTATCCCTTGCATGCGAGCTCTCTCCAAATCAGTCTTGGGAGACATCTCTTTGGAGAGAGTGACTCCAGAGATCGTGGGTAAGTTCCCACGCTTGGACTCTTCCATACTAAACCTCTTTAGTATGGTGTCAATGTACCTGGATTGGGACAATCCCAAAATCCTTTTAGATCTATCTCTATAGATCCTAATCCCCAATATGCAGGAGGCATCACCAAGATCTTTCATTGAGAATCTTTGTGATAAGAAGAGCTTGACCGATTGCAGCATAGGAATATCATTTCCTATCAAGAGTATGTCGTCTACGTACAATACGAGGAAGACAACCTTACTCTCTGCCACCTTCTTGTAGATACATGGTTCATCTGGATTTTTAACGAAATCAAACTCTTTGATAACGACGTCAAAGCAGATGTTCCAACTCCGCGATGCTTTCTTTAATCCATAAATGGATTTAAGCAGCTTGCACACCTTCCCGCTGCTCCCACTGTCTACGAAGCCCTCCGGCTGAGTCATGTACACGCACTCTTCTAAATCACCATTTAGAAAGGCGGTCTTAACATCCATTTGCCAGATTTCGTAGTCATGAAAGGCAGCAATGGCAAGCATGATTCGGATTGATTTAAGCATAGCCACTGGAGAAAAGGTTTCGTCATAGTCCACACCTGGTCTTTGACGAAAACCCTTTGCTACAAGTCTAGCTTTGAAAGTCTCCACTTTCCCATCTACACCAAGTTTCTTCTTGAAGATCCACTTGCTCCCAATGGGTTTTACCCCTTCAGGAGCAACGTCCAAAGTCCATACTTTGTTGGTGTACATGGATTCCATCTCGGACCGCATAGCATCCAGCCATTTCACTGAGTCCCCACTCGTGATGGCCTGCTCGAAGCTAGTTGGGTCATCATCCTCCATGATGCAATCCTCGCTCCCACCATCAATGAGAAAACCGTAGTATCTCTCAGGCTGGCGAGGAACCCTACTAGATCGGCGGAGAGGCTGAGGTTCATTGGGAGCTACTGAATCTTCTGGTTCCACTAAATCTTCAGTTATAGTTTGTGTTTCTGGAACTTCTTCCAGTTCTACCTCAGAGCCACTAATCTCTTTTGCAAGAAATTCCTTTTCTAAAAAGGTGGCATGTTGAGCAACAAACACCTTTTGTTGTTCACTGTGGTAGAATAGATATCCATACGAATTGCTTGGATATCCTACAAACTTACAAAAAACTGATCGTGCCTCGAGTTTGTCCGGGTTTTGCTTTTTAACATAAGCCGGACAACCCCATATCTTAACTCTTTTAAGAGATGGTCTCTTTCCATTCCATATCTCATATGGAGTGGTAGGCACAAATTTAGTTGGAACTCTATTCAATAGGTATATGGCTGTCTCCAGCGCATATCCCCAGAAGGAAATAGGTAACTCAGCTGTGCTCATCATAGAGCGCACCATATCTAATAGGGTGCGGTTCCTCCGTTCTGATACACCGTTGTGCTGTGGTGTATATGGAGGAGTCAGCTGAGAGAGAATCCCATTCTCTTTTAGGAAGTCCAGGAATTCATTGCTCAAGTATTCACCTCCTCGATCAGATCGAAGGATTTTAATACTTTTTCCGGTTTGGTTCTCAACTTCTTGTTTATATTCCCTAAATTTCTCAAAAGCTTCTGATTTGTGTTTCATCAGGAACACATACCCGAACCTAGAGAGATCGTCAGTGAATGTAATGAAGTATGAAGAACCATCCCTGACATGTGTAGACATGGGACCGCATACATCACTATGAATAAGTCCCAAGAGTTCGGTAACTCTTTCTCCGTGTCCCGTAAACGGAGTTTTGGTCATCTTGCCTTTGAGACATGACTGGCAAGTGTCATAAGATGAAAATTCAAACGGATTTAAATATCCATCCTTATGCAACTTAGCCAGTCGTGTCGCATTGATGTGACCCAGTCTACATTGCCACAAGAAGGATTCGTTGAGTTCAGAACTCTTCCTCTTGTGTGTGTTTGTTATGCTCAGAACTGTTGATTGATTTAGAACATAAATGCCATTGCATAACGTGCCTGATCCAACCAACTTTTGGTTACGGAAAATGTTCATAACATTGTCCTGTAATACAAAATTATATCCCTCTTTACTTAATAAAAAAACCGATATAATGTTGCATATCAGGTACGGCATGTAATAGCATTCGTTCAGAACCAATGTATTACCAGTTGGTAATACAAGGTGATATTCCCCGACAGTCTTAGCTGCAACAATTGCACCATTTCCAACTCTAATGTCTTTATCACCTTCTCCAAGTTCTCTACCTTTCTTGAGCCCATGTAACTGATTACATATATGGGATCCTGACCCGGTATCTAATACCCAGGACGTAGAGCAAATGGAGAAACAGTTCTCTGTAACGAACACACCCGAAGAAAATGCATCAACATGTACTTTCTTCAATCGGGTGGCATGGGAATCCTGGTATTCCCCTATATCCTGTTCATTCCTATAACTCTTATAAGAAAGAACGGAACCAACGTTCCCCAGCACAGTATAACATGCGGGTTCGGTCAATACATCCATATTATTATCTTTATTAGGGCATGAAATGGTCGCTACCTGGAGAGAGAGAGAAGAAAACACTTTAGCGTATGCTCGTGCAAGATCAGATTGGTTATTATCTTATCTAATCAGGATGGCTCCCACTGCTTTTTATCAAATCTTCCTTCAAACCCTAAAAGGAAAGACTAGCCGGGATTAATTACACATTACAAGTTCGCCAATCTTTCAGCCAGGCCAGTGTCGGTACTTTGAGGGAGGTCCCCCGTGCTTTCGCACGAACCTAATTACTGTAAACCTCGTTTTCCCAGAGGCGTAACCTCTTTAACACCTTTCTAGACACCTACTTGATCGGCTAATTGTAATGTGTAAAACTCTCCCAGGAGTAACTCTTACTCGCAGTGGGTATCGGGATCCAACTATCTCATAGAAGGTATGCAATCTCATTGCAAATTTCAACACTTGAAATTCCCGATAATATTTTGCCCCTAGCAACTTATGACCTTGGCTAAGGTCAACAAATCATAAGCGCTAGTCAAGTTCAACCCGTCATTTCCTGATTGAATTAAACCCACCCGTACGACCCTTGGCTAAGGTCAACAAAGTCGCACGACTACCCTAACTCAATCACATCTCATGTTTTAGCAGATAAATACTAATTAGCTACCGTACACCACGCCTTGGCTAAGGTCAACAAACGCAGCACGAATACTAACTAGTCTTTATCTGAAATGACGGAGGGCTACGCAGGTTTTTCTGAAAACCATGAGCGTAATGAACTTGATATCGTTGTAGAATCAAATGAAGTTTTGAAATGGAGTGATTTTGAGGTTTTTTCTAGTTTTGCTAAAGGAGTCACTCCCGGCGAAGGGATCTCGGTCCTTTCCTCGTCGAATGAGGTGCGGGATATATCATATATATCGCTGTGCAAAGCAAAACTCAAAAACAATCAAAAGCAAACCGAGTATGTAGCATCTGCCAGCTATTGCTAAAGGAGTCACTCCCGGTGAAGGGATCTCGGTCCTTTCCTCATCGAATAAGGTGCGGGGTATATCATATATACCGCTATGCAAAGCAATAACTGTAGCTACCTGTTTTGTTTAAAATTTGATTCTACAACATCTTAGGTTTCTTTTCTTTCATTAATCACATTAATGAAGTCCCATCATTTAATACCTAAACATCACAGATAGATATGACGTACACTTATGCCATCCGCATTCGCCTCGATGTCCCCTCGTGCACCGTTAGGTTAGGTAACTAACGACAGAGCAGGGCAGGGCTAGCGCGGGTGTAAAACATAAGTAACGTCTATATAATATATCATATATACTATATATACTATATCCATCATAGAATCACAACACAGATATCGCAGCAGAATCAACATATGAAATATTAGATATACTAGGACGTCCGTGTTTTCAATACGAGCCAGTATAAAACACGGATTCCACGGTCGTGATGAATAGCCAATCCCACACCTCTAGACCCCTACGAGAGCGGCAAGCAACCCTGCCAATTCTAGGGTTAGGAGACCCGGACTCGACTTCTCGAGTTGGTCTCCCACTGGACCCCAGAACCCGGTTACTCGTGCTCCCCTCCTTGGGTCTATCCTAATGCGGAAAAGTAAATAATATACAAAGGGTGACAACTTCCGCTACCTGGAAGTGCCCCAAATAAAAGAATATTACATACAAGTTTTTACATGAATGAAAATGAAAAACACTCATCTCACATAAAAACCCCCGGCTATTCAAACACGACGATCCAATATAACATATCCAGCAACACATAACATCACATGTCATCAACGTAAGTAAATATGCGCATCCCAATTGTCGTTGACATATAGCAACGAAACCGGCGATATCACATATTACACTTACGGTCACAGAAAAGAAAGTGTAAAACTACAACAATTGGAATCCGCAACTTCTTTAGACATCGCATGCCTAATCAAATGAAATACTTAGACATCACATGCCTAACAGATATAAATCCCGCATTTTAGTCTCATTATCGAAAACTCTTTTCAATATCAAATGAAACTAAACCGCTAGATTTATATTATTCATTCAGTTATCACATAACTGTTTGTGAATTCCAATTATTGTATCCCATTCCAGATAAATAGAATATATTAAACTTTCCGATCGAACATTCGAATACCCAAGTTTTCCCGAAACCATCCAACACATGAAATAGGTTCATAGACATTCGTTTCATGCCTCAGTACCGACGGTCCAGCCGTAGAAGGGTCAAGCCAACGCCTCACATGTGGCACGCCGTACTGCCCCAAACCCGAAGGTTCAAAGGGCAGTTCAAGACGGTCACATAATCGAGTTAAGGTTTGTTTTCTTCTAGAGGGACCATCGCGTTACTTGCACTACTCAGAACGTCCTTAAACCACACAATAATCCAACACTTGGATATTCGAGGCAGGGGAAAGATTGGGTATTTATATCCGGTCGAACTTTTTAACATATTCAAAAAATTATCCGGAAAGCACATAGACAAAGTTCGATAATCCGATTGAATCGACAATTCCCAATACAACCCCAGAATACTCAAACATGGAGCCAAATTAAAATTCCCAGAAAACTCAGAATAATAAATCAGGTATTACTGTGCAAAGAAGTGGGGCTGACGTCATCAAGGAGCCGCGGAACCGCCGCAGAAGCCATGCTTCTGCCGCGGTTCCGCCGCAGTTTTTACTGTTCACAGGAAACTTTTTACACAGTAATTCTTAGATTTTATTACTGATTTTTTTAGGCATTTTTAATTGACAAAATACCACAAATTCGGAAAATTTCCAGAGAGCTATTTTGGGGTTGGGTTTTCGGTTCGTCCGGATTTCAAACTCCGTCTAGACTTCGCCTAAGGCTCTAGCTAGGCTCTGATACCACTGTAGGGTTCCTAGACACTCTAGTTAGGTCTCACAAGGCATCGAACATGCCAATTTAAAAAAAAGGGTGCCGAGAAACCCTAGACTACGGATCTTAGACTAGATATTTAGGCGAAATGATAATCTAGTTAACACTTAACTACTTGGATATGGAAATTACAACCTTTGTAGATCCGGATATCCACCTCCACGGCTCCACAACGAAGTCTCCTCGCTGTCCATGTCGAACCCCGGGCTCTAGCGTCGGCTTCATCGGAGAATCGGGTGAGCTAGGTCGCCGGCTTCGTGTCAAAGACGATCTACGTCGAGGCATCGCAAGTTCAAGCTCCGACTTCACAAAGTGATGAAACTTGTGAAGAAAACACACTCTACAACTTGGCTAGAGGTAGAGGATGAAGAAATAGGAGGTGGGTTCTCTTTAGAATTGGATTTCTCACTCTCAAGCTCAAGTTGCCATTGATGGACCTTGAGCTTTTGTTGAAGAAGAAGATGAAGATCAAGAAAGAAATATGATAAGTCTTCTTAAAATAAAAAGAAAATGGAATACTTATCATAATTCTTACTAGGGTTAAGTGTAGAGAATCTACCATGGTTAATGGATGGGTTAGGGTTAAGCATGAGTCAAAGCTTCATGAAGCTTCAACAAAAAGACAAAGAAAGCCACCATTCCTTTTTAAACTTATCCAAATAAATGAATAAACAAATAAATGAATAAATAAATATGCAAAACCCTAATTATCATAATAACCATGGTTTAATTCTATTCACTTAACCATATGATCAAGTATCATCAAACATGATACAAAAAGGTGTACAAAAGTATATCACATATACAATGTGCAATCCAAGTGAGAAAAATCCGTTTAAAGTGAACCAATACTAGTTAATGCAAAGTAATATATCAAATATATAATTATACATTAAATCATTAAATCAACATTTGATTCAATGATCCGGTCATGTCGCACATAACCGACTAGTATCCAATGTATCGATTTATCGAATGAACAATTCGATAACTAGGTCATATCGAATATAACCAATCGAAACATTTATCGCGAGAATGAAATGCGGTATCACATACACGCGTTATTCTCGGTCCCGCACATATCTCATATGCACTCCTATTTCGTTTCGCTTGAGCCAGGAAACCTCTGTGTAGGACTCTAAAGACTCTTCAATACGCCGGTAGCAGATGATGATCATATCAAGCATCCACAAGCCGCAAGCGGTCTGCTAAACGTAACGGCCACCCGGGTATTGAGCGATCAGAAGATCGACGAGCTAGCCCGCTCACACTCCTGCGAATCCGACCAGTAACACTTACCGTACAGTCCGGTCTCTTCGTCTGATATGTCGCATATCAAGTCTAGGGATGGTATACGTCAGACCCCAATAACCCGATAAGTCGTGCCGATGTGAGGCTCGTAACGGGTCGAGAAACTACTGGTAACACTTACCAGCAAATCTCTGATCAGCCCTGGCCAGGGACTTCCCTGTTACGGCCAATCGAGCACTGCGCAACATCAACCCCCAATACCGGGAGAGACGAAACCCCTCCTATCGCTCATTGCCTCCATGTGACTCGGGACTGTACCCAAAGACCACCATTTTGCACGCCCTCATGGACGTGGTAAGGTAGAGATCAAAGCACAGTGGGAATCACACAAGACTCTATGACGATCTCGGGTCTACAGACTAACCTGTACAAGTGTCACCTGAGAACTGCCATCTGACGTGAGGTATAATACCATCTGGGAGTTCTCGGCGAGTCCGTCCAGTGTACCCAGTCTCCACTGAGCACCCGTATACCATCTCTGATGTCAAACACCAATGGATGTGGGATCATCCATCGCCCATCTCATGGGTCGAGAAGCGTATACGCTAGTCTACTCTGGTATATCGATGTCCCGTCTCGATACACCCACGACCAGGGACCTTGAAGGATGTACTTATGGACTACCATGTCCCCACTAGTATGATCTGCATCACAGTCCAGGTAGTCAAGTACATATCCTAAGGGCTTTACCAACATGTAACTATAAGACAGTATAAAGAGACTAGTGTACATGTTAAGATAAAGAGTAACCAGATAGCATACTATCATATCGAGCAATAAAGTCATCTCTATATATGTCCAAGCATCCAATATAATATACATCATCTGTACAATACTGGCCTCTAGGGCATACATACAACTAACAACGTTCCCCAGCGCAATATAACAAGCGGGTTCGGTCAATACATCCATATTATTATCTTGATTAAGGCGTGATATGGTCGCTACCTGGAGAGAGAGAGAAAAAAACACTCTGCGTGCGCTCTTGCAAGATTAGATTGGTTATATATTTTATCTAATCAGGATGGCTCCCACTGTTTTTATCAAATCTTCCATCAAACCTTAAAAGGAAAGACTAGCCGGGATTAATTACACTCTACAAGTTCGCCAATCATTCAGCAAGGCCAGTGTCGGTACTTTGAGGGAGGTTCCACGTGCTTTCGCACGGACCTAATTAGAATAAATCTCGTTTTCCCAAAGGCGTAACCCCGTTGACACCTTTCTAGACACCTACTTGATCGGCTAATTGCAAAGTGCAAAACTCTTCCAGGAGTAACAATTACTCGAAGTGGGTATTGGGATCCAACTATCATATAGAAGGTATGCAATCTCATTGCAAATTCCAACACTTGAAACTCCCGATAATGGTTTTTACCCCTAGCACTTATGACCATGGCTAAGGTCAACAAATCATAAGCACTAGTCAAGTTCTACCCGTCATTTCGTGATTAATTAGAGCCACCCACATGACCCTTGGCTAAGGTCAACAAAGCCACATGACTGTCCTAACTAATAACATCATATGCTGTGTAGGAAGATATCACTTAGCTACCGTACACTACGCCTCGGCTATGGTCGACAAACGTAGCACGAATACTAAGTACTCTACTTCCTAAAATGACGGAGGGTTACGGATTGTTTTTAAGAAAACCTTTAACGCTTTGAACTTGATCTCGTTGCGGAATCAAATGGTTTTTAAATGGAGTGTTTTTTAGGCTTTTCTAGTTTTGCTAAAGGGGTCACTCCCGGTGAAGGGATCGTCGGCCCTTTCCACATCAAATAAGGTGTAGGATATATCATATATACAGCTGTGCAAAGCAGAAACTATAGAAGCAATCAAAAGACAAACCGAGGGTTGTAGCATCTGCCAGTTATTGCTAAAGGGGTCACTCCCGGTGAAGGGATCGTCGGCCCTTTCCTCATCGAATAAGGTGCAGGATATTTTGAAATTCGATTCCACAATATCTTTTAGGTTTATTTTCTTTCATTAATCACATTAATGAATGTCTTATCATTTAAGTCCACCTAAACATCCCAGATAAATATAACGTACGCTTATGCCATCCGCATTCGTCTCGATGTCCCGTCTGCACCGTTAGGTTAGGTAACTAACGGCAGAGCGAGGCAGGGCTAGCGCGGGTGTAAAACATAAGCAACGTCTATATAATATATCATATATACTATATACAATATCTATCTGAACAAATCACATGATCACATCACAGATAATGCAGCAGAAAATATCATATGAAATATTGGATATACTAGGACGTCCGTGTTTTATTTTGTGCCTGAATAAAACACGGATTCCACGGTCGTGATGAATAGCCAATCCCACACCCCTAGACCCCTACAAGAGCGGCAAGCAACCCTACCAATTCTAGGGTTAGGAGACCCGGACTCGACTTCTCGAGATGGTCTTCCACTGGACCATAGAACCCGGTTACTTGTGCTCCCCTCCTTGGGTCTATCCTAATGAGGAAAAGTAAATGATATACATCAACGGTGACATCTTCCGCAACCTTGAAGTGCCCCAATAAAAGAATATTACATACAAGTTTTTACATGAATGAAAATGGAAAAACACTATGTTAGTTATGTATATGCCCTAGAGGCCATTGCTGTACATATGATGTATATTATGATAGATGCTTGGATATATACAGAGAGGACTTTCTTGCTCGTCATGATAGTATGCTATTTGGTTTCACTTTATCTTAACATATTGACTTGTATTAGTTTACTGTCTTACTCTCACATGTTGATAAAGCCCTTAGGATCTGTACTCGACTACTGGGATTATGATAAGATCATACTAGTGGGGCTACGGTAGTCGATCAATACATCCTATAAATGTTCCTAGTCGAGGGTATATCGAGACGGGGCATCGATACACCAGAGTAGACTAGCGTATACGCATCTTGACCCATATGATGGGCGATGGATGATCCCATATCCATCGGTGTTTGACATCAAGGATGGTGTACGGGTGCTCAGTGGAGACTGGGTACACTGGACGGACTCGCCGAGAACTCCCAGATGGTGATATACCACACGTCAGATGGCAGTTCTCCGGTGACACTGGTACAGGGTAGTCTATAGACCCGAGATCGTCATAGAGTCATGTGTGATTCCCACTGTGCTTTGATTTCCACCTTACCACGTCCAAAAGGGCATGCAAAACGGTGGCTTTTGGGTACAGTCCCGAATCACATGGAGGCAATTAGCGATATGAGGGGATTCGTCTCTCCCGGTATAGGGAGTTGATGTTGTGCAGTGTTCGATTGCCTATAACTGGAAGTCCCTGGCCAGGGCTGATATAGAGATATACTGGTAAGTGTTACTAGTAGTTTCTCAACCTGTTATGAGCCTCACATCGACACGACTTATCGGTTACTGGGGTCTGACGTATACCACCTCTAGACTTGATATGCGACATATCAGACGAACAGACCGGACTGTACGGGAGTGTTACTGATTGGATTCACAGGAGAACGGACAGGCTAGCTTGTTGATCTTCTGATCGCTCAATACCTGGGTGGCTGTTACGTTTAGCTGACCGCTTGCAGCTTGTGGGTGTTTGATATGATCATCACCTGCTACCGGCGTATTGACGATTCTTTAGAGTCCTACACAGAGCTTTCTTGGCTCAGGCAAAACGGAGTAGAGGCACATATATGATATGTGCAGGACCGAGGATAATGCGATATGAGATACCGTATTATATTCTCGCGATATTTAGATATGAATCGGGACATCGGATCAAGTGTTGATTCGATGAATCGGTACATGATATATTGGTCGGTTATATTCGATATAGCCAGATCGTCGGATCAAGTGTTGATTCAATGATTTAATGTATAATGATATATATGATATATTGTATTACATTATCTTATATTGGCTCGCTTTATTATTTCATTTTCTCACCGGATTAATACATTGATATATATGCGATATATGTTAATTGTATTATTTTCTTTTGTTGCAAATATATAATATATATGTGATATATATTATTGTGACATGATATGATTTATTATAAAACATGTTTAAGGATAATAAAAAGGGATTAGGGTTTGATTAGGGTTAGCTCCTTCTTGTTCATTCTAGAAGGATTCTATTTTGTCTTGGTTAAGATATTATGGTTGATACTTATCCTTAACCTAACCATACCCTAACTCTAGTTTATTCTCTACAAGTTTTAACCTCTCATCCTTGACCATGGTTTAATAATCTATCATATATTTTTTACTACTATTCATCACAAGAGGATTATCATTTTTGATTCATCATCTTCTTCTCTCTTAGCTTTGAGAAAGCTTACTAGTTAATTCTCTTGTGATGATTTCTTGTGAGAAAGTGAATTAAAAAGAAAGCATAAATACTACTCCATCATCCTCATCTAATCTAGCCCATTAGATTAGGGTGTTCATCTCTTTAGAGTGAGAAAGCTTAGGTTATAGAAACTTCGACGTAGATCATCGGAGAATCGGAACACTTCAAGCTAGCATGGATCGTTCGAGTCTTGGAGCCTCTCTTGAGTCCGGGAGATCGTGGATTGCGGCGAAGGGACTTCTACTCGGAGCTTGTGAAGCGAAGGAGCGGACTACAAAGGTTGTAATCCCTCACACTTAGCTTTAAAGATGTTATCTTGCATGCTAAACCCTAATAATCTAGCAAAGATCCCGTCTTTGGGTTGTTCGGCACATGTAAAATTTTATTCGGGCATGTTTGATGCTTTATGAACCTTCACAAGTGTGCCTAGAAACCCTACAGTGGTATCAGAGCCTAGCTAGAGCATTAGGCGACGTGTTTACGAAGTTAAAACTCCTATCGAACCCGAACCGACGAAAATGAACCCCTCTCTGGATATTTTTCAAAAATGCGATTTTTTCTGTATTAAAAATACCTGAAAAATTCAGCAAACAGAAATAAGAATTACTGTGAAATTCGGTGCAGTGATCCGTACAGACTGCCGCAGAATCGCTGCCGTACCCTGCTTGAGCCGCGGTTCCGCGGCCGTTCTGTTTGATGTGACAATAATATTTTCACAGTAATTCGTTTCTAATGCTCTTACGGTTTCTGGTATTTTTATTTTTTACTCAATGGTTGAGTGTTCTGGGGTTTGTTTTGTAATCGTAGATTCAATCGGAATATTTAAATTCGTTTTTATTTCCGGATATTTAGAAACTGTTAAAAAGTTCGAACGGATATCATTAACTCACTTTTTCCCGACACGAAAATTTTTCAAGTGTTGAATCTTTTTTCGAGTTTAAATCTTTCGCAAATGCGTGCAAGTTTTGTGGTGGACCCTCTAGAAGACAACAAACCTTAACTCGATTATGTGACCGTCTTGAACTGCCTTTTGAACCTTCGGGTTTGGGACAGTACGGCGTGCCACATGTGAGGCGTTGGCTTGACCCTTCTACAGCTGGACCGCTACTACTGTGACACATTTCGGATTATTTGAACTCCGCTCAAGTGTTGAGCAATTTAGGAAATTTTGGGTATTTGATTATCTGTTCGGAAAGTTTAATACTGTCTATTTATCTGGAATGTGATACAATATGTGGAATTCATTGTGTTAGGCATGAAATGCGAAGTATGTGATATTTCGGATTTACGATGTCTAAAGTGATTGTGGATTCCAAATATTGTAGTTTTACAATTTCTTTTCTGTGACCGTAAGTGTAGTATATAGTTGTATTGCCGATTGTCGTTGCTATACATCGACGACGATCGGTGTATGCATACTTACTTACGTTGATGATATGAGATATTATGTGTTGCTGAGATATGATGTGCAGGATTGTCGCGATTGAATAGCCGGGGGTTTTATGTGAGATGAGAGTTTTATATTTTCATTCATGTAAATTCAAATGTAATGTAATATTCTTTTATTTGGGGCACTTCCGGGTCGAGGTTGTTGCCACCAGTGTTGTATATTATTTACTTTTCCGCATTAGGATGGACCCAAGGAGGGAAGCACAGGTGACCGGGTTCTGGGGTTCAGTGGGAGGCCATCTCGAGGAGTCGAGACCGGGTCTCCTAAACTCCAGAATTGGTAGGGTCGCTGGCCGCTCTCGTAGGGGTCCAGGGTGTGGGCTTGGCTATTCATCGCGACTGTGGAATCCGTTTTTTCTATTGTTGGCTAAATACTAAATACGGACGTCCTAGTATATCCCACATTATATCTATGTTTCTGCTGCGATATCTGTAATGTGATCATTTGATATGTTGTGATGGATACAGTATATAGTATATATGATATATTATATAGACGTTACTTATGTTTTACTCCCGCACTAGCCCTGCCCTGCTCTGTCGTTAGTTACCTAACCTAACGGTGCACGAGGGGACATTGAGGCGAATGCGGATGGCATAAGTGTACGTCGTATTTATCTGTGATGCTTAGGAAGCATAAGCTGATGGGATTTTTTATTAATGAGATTAATAAAAAGAAAAGAAACCTAAATGATGTTGTAGAATCAAAACTTTATAAAAAGGGTAGCTACAGTTTTGCTTTGCATAGTGGTATATATGATATACCCTGCACCTTATTCGATGAGGAAAGAGCCGAGATCCCTTCACCGGAAGTGACCTCTTTAGCGAAACTGGCAGATGCTACAAAACTCGGTTTATCTTTTGATTGCTTTTAGAGTTTTGCTTTACACAGTGATATATATGATATGTCATGCACCTTATTCGATGAGGAAAGAGCCGAGATCCCTTCACCGGGAGTGACCTCTTTAGCAAAACTAATGAAAGCCTCAAAAACACTCCATTTCAAAATTTCACATGATTCTACGACGATATCAAGTTCATTACGCTCATGGTTTTCTGAAAAACCTGCGTAGCCCTCCGTCATTTCAGATAAAGACTAGTTAGTATTCGTGCTACGTTTGTTGACTATGTTAAGGCGTAGTGTGCGGTAGCTAATTAGTACTTATCTGCTAAAACATGAGATGTGATTGGATTAGGGTAGTTGTACGACTTTGTTGACTATGTTAAGGGTCATGCAGGTGGGTTTAATTCAATCGGGAAATGACGGGTTGAACTTGGCTAGCAATTATGATTTGTTGACTATGTTAAGGTCATAAATTGCTAGGGGCAAAATATTATCGGGAATTTCAAGTGTTGAAATTTGCAATGAGATTGCATACCTTCTATGAGATAGTTGGATCCCGATACCCACTGCGAGTAAGAGTTACTCCTGGGAGAGTTTTACACAGGACAATTAGTCGATCAAGTAGGTGTCTAGAAAAGTGTTAACGAGGTTACGCCTCTGGGAAAACGAGGTTTACTTTAATTAGGTCCGTGCGAAAGCACGGGGAACCTCCCTCAAGTACCGGCACTGATCTGGCTGAAAGATTGACGAAATTGTAGGGTGTAATTAATCCCGGCTAATCTTACCTTTTAGGGTTTGAAGGTAGATTTGATAAAAACAGTAGGAGACATCCTGATTAGATAAGATAATAACCAATCTAATCTTGCAAGAGTATATGCTAAAGTGTTTTCTTCTCTCTCTCTCCAGGTAGCGACCATGTCAGTCCATAATCAAGATAATAATATGGATGTATTGACTGAACCCGCTTATTATACTGAGCAGGGGAACGTTGGACCCGTTCTTTCTTATAAGAGTTATAAGACTGAACAGGGAATAGGGAAATATCTGGATTCTCAAGCCGCCCAGAAGAACATGCATGTTGATGCATCTTCATCAGGTGTGTTAGTTATTGAAAACTGTTTCTCAGTTCACCCTACGTCCTGGGTATTAGATACCGGATCAGGATCCCATATATGTAAATTGTTACATGGGCTACGAAAAGGTAGAGAACTGGGAAAATGTGATCATTCCGTTCAAGTAGGAAACGGTGCAAGTATTGCAGCCAAAGCAGTTGGCGAATATCACCTTGTATTGCCAAGTCGTAATACACTGATTCTAAATGAGTGCTATTATATACCGAACATGATGTGCAACATTATATCAGTCTCTTTATTAAGTAAAGAATGATATAATTTTATAGTAAAGGATAATGTTATAAACATATTCCTAGATCAAAAGTTGGTTGCATCAGGCTCGTTACATAATGGCATATTCATTCTAAATCAGAATACAGTCCTCAATATACAAAACACACACAAGAGGAAAAGTTCAGAAATGAACGAATCCTTCTTGTGGCATTGTAGACTTGGTCATATCAATGCGACACGACTGGCTAAGTTACATAAGGATGGTTATTTGAATCCGTTCGAATTATCATCTTATGATACTTGCCATTCATGTCTCAAAGGAAAAATGACCAAAGCTCCGTTTAGTGGACACGGAGAAAGGGTTACTGAACTCTTAGGACTGGTACATAGTGATGTATGCGGTCCCATGTCTACGCATGCCAGGAACGGTTCTTCCTACTTCATTACATTCACTGACGATCTCTCTAGATTCGGACATGTGTTCCTAATGAAACACAAGTCTGAAGCTTTTGAGAAATTCAGAGAATATAAGCACGAAGTAGAGAATCAAACGGGCAAAAGTATTAAGATTCTTCGATCTGATCGAGAAGGTGAATACTTAAGCAATGAGTTCCTAGACTATTTAAAAGAGAATGGGATTCTCTCTCAGCTTACTCCTCCTTATACACCATAGCACAATGGTGTATCGGAACGGAGGAATCGTACCCTATTAGATATGGTGCGCTCTATGATGAGCGAGGCTGAGTTGCCTATTTCCTTCTGGGGCTATGCGCTTGAGACAGCAGCATACCTATTGAATCAAGTTCCATCTAAATCTGTGCCTACCACACCATATGAGATATGGAGTGGGAAGAGACCATATTTTAAACGAGTTAAGATATGGGGTTGTCCGGCCTATGTCAAAAGGCAAAATCCAGAAAAACTCGAGGCACGGTCAGTTCTTTGCAAGTTTGTGGGATATCCTAAGAATTCCCAAGGATATTTTTTCTACCTCGCTGAAGAACAAAAAGTGTTTGTTTCTCAATATGCCACCTTTTTGGAAAAGGAATTTCTTGCAAAAGAAATTAGTGGCAAAGAGGTGGAGCTGGAAGAGGTTCCAGAAACACAAATTGCAACTGAAGATTTAGTAGAACCAGAGGATTCAGTAGTACCCGACGAACCCCAGCCTCTCCGCCGATCTAGTAGGGTTTCTCGTCCACCTGAGAGATACTACAGTTTTCTCATTGATGGTGGAAGCGAGGATTGCATCATGGAAGATGATGACCCGACTAGTTTCGAGCAGGCTATCACGAGTGGTGACTCTGTGAAATGGCTGGATGCAATGCGATCTGAGATGGAATCCATGTACACAATTAAAGTATGGATTTTGGAAAATGCTCCTAAAGGGGTAAAACCCGTTGGGAGCAAGTGGATTTTTAAAAGGAAATTTGGTATAGATGGAAAAGTTGAGACTTTCAAAGATAGACTTGTAGCAAAGGGTTTTCGTCAACGACCAGGTGTGGATTATGACGAAACCTTTTCTCCAGTGGCTTTGCTTAAGTCCATCCAGATCTTACTTGCCATTGCTGCATACCATGACTACGAAATCTGGCAAATGGATGTTAAGACCGCCTTTCTAAATGGTGATTTAGAAGAGTGCGTGTACATGACTCAGCCAGAGGGCTTCGTAGATAGTGGGAGCAGCGGAAAGGTGTGCAAACTGCTTAAATCCATTTATGGGTTAAAGCAAACATCGTGGAGTTGGAACATCTGTTTTGATGTTGTAGTCAAAGAGTTTGACTTCATCAAAAATATAGATGAACCTTGTATCTATAAGAAGGTAGCAGAGAGTAAGGTTGTCTTCCTCGTATTGTACGTAGATGACATACTCTTGATAGGAAATGATATTCCTATGCTGCAATCAGTCAAGCTCTTCTTATCACAAAGATTCTCAATGAAAGATCTAGGTGATGCCTCATGCATATTGGAGATTAGTATCTATAGAGATAGATCCAAACGGATACTGGGATTGTCCTAATCCCGGTACATTGACACCATACTAAAGAGGTTTAGTATGGAAGAATCCAAGCGTGGGAACCAACCCACGATCTCTGGACTCACTCTCTCCAAAGAGATGTCTCCCAAGACTGATTTGGAGAGAGCTCGCATGCAAGGGATACCCTATGCTTCTGCAGTAGGCTCTATCATGTATGCGATGCTATGTACTAGACCCGATGTAGCATACTCACTAAGTGTAGTGAGTCGGTATCAAGCAGATCCTGGAGAGAGTCACTGGACAGCTGTGAAGAACATTCTCAAGTACTTGCGAAGGACTAGAGACATGTTCTTGGTGTATGGTAACAGAGAACTCTAGGTGGAGTCCTTTACCGATTCCAGCTTCCAAAGTGATAAGGACGACTCTAAGCCGCACTCGGGATTTGTCTTTACGCTTAATGGAGGGGCGGTATGTTGGAAGAGTTCTAAAGAGGATACCGTTGCAGACTCGACGATGGAGGCTGAATACATCGCTGCCAACGATGCTGCCAAAGAGGCTATCTGGATGAAGAAGTTCATCACTGAACTTGGTGTGGTTCCATCCATTGAACATCCAATACCTCTGTATTGCGATAACAATAGAGCTGTGGCTTTGGCCAAGGAACCCAGATCCCATCAGAAGTCCAGACATATTCTGAGGCGGTATCACCTGATCAGGGAGATAGTTGATCGCCGGGAGATCGAGGTCAGGAGAGTAGATACGAAGGACAACATTGCGGATCCACTCATGAAGGCCATTCCCCAGATACAGTTTGAGAGATCATTCGGGATGCTAGGTATGAGATACTACAGCAGCTGGTCTTAGTGCAAGTGGGAGATTGTTAGTTATGTATATGCCCTAGAGGCCATTGCTGTACATATGATGTATATTATGATAGATGCTTGGATATATACAGAGAGGACTTTCTTGCTCGTCATGATAGTATGCTATTTGGTTTCACTTTATCTTAACATGTTGACTTGTATTGGTTTACTGTCTTACTCTTACATGTTGATAAAGCCCTTAGGATCTGTACTCGACTACTGGGATTATAATGAGATCATACTAGTGGGGTTACGGTAGTCGATGAGTACATCCTATAAATGTTCCTAGTTGAGGATATATCGAGACGGGGCATCGATACACCAGAGTAGACTAGCGTATACGCATCTTGACTCATATGATGGGCGATGGATGATCCCATATCCATCGGTGTTTGACATCAAGGATGGTGTACGGGTGCTCAGTGGAGACTGGGTACACTAGACGGACTCGCCGAGAACTCCCAGATGGTGATATACCACACGTCAGATGGCAGTTCTCCGGTGACACTGGTACAGGGTAGTCTGTAGACCCGAGATCGTCATAGAGTCTTGTGTGATTCCCACTGTGCTTAGATTTCCATCTTACCACGTCTAAGAGGGCGTACAAAACGGTGGCTTTTGGGTACATTCCCGAATCACATGGAGGCAATGAGCGATATGAGGGGATTCGTCTCTCCCGGTATAGGGAGTTGATGTTGTGCTGTGTTCGATTGGCTATAACTGGAAGTCCCTGGCCAGGGCTGATATAGAGATATACTGGTAAGTGTTACTAGTAGTTTCTCGACCTGTTATGAGCCTCACATCGACACGACTTATCGGTTACTGGGGTCTGACGTATACCACCCCTAGACTTGATATGCGACATATCAGACGAACAGAACGGACTGTACGGGAGTGTTACTGATTGGATTCACAGGAGAACGGACAGGCTAGCTTGTTGATCTTCTGATCGCTCAATACCTGGGTGGCTGTTACATTTAGCTGACCGCTTGCAGCTTGTGGGTGTTTGATATGATCATCACCTGCTACCGGCGTATTGACGATTCTTTAGAGTCCTACACAGAGGTTTCTTGGCTCAGGCAAAACGGAGTAGAGGCACATATATGATATGTGCAGGACCGAGGATAATGCGATATGAGATACGGTATTATATTCTCGCGATATTTAGATATGAATCGGGACATCGGATCAAGTGTTGATTCGATGAATCGGTACATGATATATTAGTCGGTTATATTCGATATAGCCGGATCGTCGGATCAAGTGTTGATTCGATGATTTAATGTATAATGATATATATGATATATTGTATTACATTATCTAATATTGGCTCATTTTATTATTTAATTTTCTCACCGGATTAATACATTGATATATATGCGATATATGTTAATTGTATTATTTTCTTTTGTTGCAAATATATAATATATATGTGATATATATTATTGTGAAATGATATGATTTATTAGAAAACATGTTTAAGGATAATAAAAAGGGATTATGGTTTGATTAGGGTTAGCTCCTTCTTGGTCATTCTAGAAGGATTCTATTTTGTCTTGGTTAAGATATTATGGTTGATACTTATCCTTAACCTAACCAAACCCTAACTCTAGTTTATTCTCTACAAGTTTTAACCTCTCATCCTTGACCATGGTTTAATAATCTATCATATATTCTTTACTACTATTCATCACAAGAGGATTATCATTTTTGATTCATCATCTTCTTCTCTCTTAGCTTTGAGAAAGCTTACTAGTTAATTCTCTTGTGATGATTTCTTGTGAGAAAGTGAATTAAAATGAAAGTATAAATACTACTCCATCATCCTCATCTAATCTAGCCCATTAGATTAGGGTGTTCATCTCTTTAGAGTGAGAAAGCTTGGGTTATAGCAACTTCGACGTAGATCATCGGAGAATCGGAACACTTCAAGCTAGCATGGATCGTTCGAGTCTTGGAGCCTCTCTTGAGTCCGGGAGATCGTGGATCGCTGTGAAGGGACTTCTACTCGGAGCTTGTGAAGCGAAGGAGCGGACTACAAAGGTTGTAATCCCTCACACTTAGCTTTAAAGATGTTATCTTGCATGCTAAACCCTAATAATCTAGCAAAGATCCCGTCTTTGGGTTGTTCGGCACATGTAAAATTTTATTCGGGCATGTTTGATGCTTTATGAACTTTCACAAGTGTGCCTAGGAACCCTACACACTCATCTCACATAAAAAAACCCCGGCTATTCAAACACGACGATCCAATATAACATATCCAGCAACACATAACATCACATGTCATCAACGTAAGTAAATATGCCCATCCCAATTGTCGTTGACATATAGCAACGAAACCGGTGATATCACATATTACACTTACGGTCACAGAAAAGAAAGTGTAAAATTACAACAGTTGGAATCCGCAACCTCTTTAGACATCGCTTGCCTAATCAAATGAATTCCTTAGACATCGCATGCCTAACAATTATAAACCCCGCATTTTAGTCTCTTTATCGAAAACACTTTTCAATATCAAGTCGGGCAATTCAACAGGATTCCCGACATTCTGATCGAATGGTCGTCGCAAACTTTAGTAGACGGCCGCAGCCCCGATGCCGTCGACGAAGTGCACCAAGGCGGAACACCGCTGCCGCGAGCACCCGAACGGATGCTTTCGGCGACGGGGTTCTCCTACAGTCACTTGGTCGGGGCTATGGGGCGAGGATGTCTATTAAGTTTACCCGGTGAGTATCCTCTTGTAGGGTTCCTAGGCACACCCATGAGGTTCTACAACTGATCAACCATGCCAAATTCAAATTTTTCATGTGCCGAGAAACCCTAATTGAGATCGTTAACTAGAAGATAGGCGAAACTACAAGAAAGTTAACAACTTAACTACAAGTGAAAGTGGCTACAACCTTTGTAGATCCAGTCCTCCACCTCTTTAGCTCCGTGATGACGACCCTCCGCTGCAACCATCGGGATCCTGGACTCTAGCGTTGGTTTCATCGGAGAAATGATCGGGCTAGGTCGTTGACTTCGATGCCGAAGATGATCTACGTCGAGGCGACTCTAACTCGAGCTCCATCTTCACTAGGTCATGAAACTTGTGAAGAAAACACCCCATACAACATGGCAAGTGGTAGAGGATGAAGAAATAGGAAGTGGGTTCACTTTGGATTTGGATTTCTCACTTGATTTCATCACTTAGAATTTTCTAGCAAGCTTTTCTTTTCTTCATGAAGAAGAAGAAGAAAAGAATGGATGATTAAAATGAATAATAATGTGAAGACTTATCATCTTGCAACCATGGGTGAGTTTATATTTTGTAGAGAATAAATCATAGTTAGTTGTAATGGTTAGGTTAATGAATGTCTTAATCAAGAAAAAATGGATGGACTTTTTCAAAGTTGCTACAAGCTTCAAGAAGCTTCAAACCATGATAAAAATTCCGCCATTTTAGAATAATTAAGATAAACAAAAACCTAAATTACAATTAACATGGTGTATGTCACACACCTACCCATGTTTGCATGTATCATCAAACATGATACAAACTAGTGCAAAAAAATATATCACATATACAACTTGTGCACATCAAGTGAGAAAATCAATCTTAAGTGAACCAATACTAGTTAATGTAAAGTAATATATCAAATATATAATTATATATTAAATCATTAAATCAACACTTGATTTAATGATCCGGTCATACTGCATATAGCCGACTAATATCAAGTGTATCAATGTATCGAATCAACATTCGATTCGGTAACCCGGCTATATCTTATATAACCGTCCGATGATACAAATCGCGAGAATAGAATTCAGTATCACATACTGGTATTATTCTCGGTCCCGCACATATCTCATATGCGCTCCTATTTTGTTTCTCTTTAGCCAGGAAACCTCTGTGTAGGACTCTAAAGACTCGTCAATACGCCGGCAGTAGGTGATGATCATATCAAACACCCACAAGCCGCAAGCGGTCTGCTAAACGTAATGGCCACCCGGGTATTGAGCGATCAGAAGATCAACGAGCAAGCCTACTCACACTCCTATGAATCCAACCGGTGACACTTACCGCACAGTCCGGTCTGTTCGTCTGATATGCCGCATATCTCGCCTAGGGGTGGTAAACGTCAGACCCCAGTAGCTTGATAAGTCATGCCGATGTAAGGTCCATAACAAGCGTGAAACTACTGATAATTCTTACCAGTATATCACTGCAACCCTGGCCAGGGATTTCCGGTTATGGCCAGTCGAGCATAGCGCAACATCAAACCCCAATACTGGGAGAGACGAATCCCCTCCTATCGCTCATTGCCTCCATGTGAATCGGGATTGTACCCAAAAACCACCTGTTTGCACGACTCAGTAGAGCCGTGGTAGGGTGGAAATCAAAGCACAGTGGGAGACACACAAGACTCTATGACGATCTCGGGTCAACAGACTAAGCTGTACCAGTGTCACCAGAGAACTGCCATCTGACGTGAGGTATAATACCATCTGGGAGTTCTCGGCGAGTCCGTTCAGTGTACCCAGTCTCCTCTGAGCACCCGCATACCATCTCTGATGTCAAACACCAATTGATATGGGATCATCCATCGCCCATCACATGGGTCGAGAAGATATACGCTAGTTTACTCTGGAATATCGATGCCCCGTCTCGATATTCCCATGACTAGGAACATTGAAGGATGTACTCATGGACTACCCAGGCCCCACTAGTATGATCTACATCATAGTCCTGGAAGTCGAGTACACATCCTAAGCGCTTTATAAACATGTAACAGAGAGACAGAAAGTATACATGTTAAGATAAAGAGCAACCAGATAGCGTACTATCATGTCGAGCAAGAAAGTCCCACCTATATATGTCCCAGCATCCACTACAATATACATCCAACGTATAGTAATGGCCTCTAGGGCATATATATAACTAACAATATTCGCCAACAGCCTTGGCTACAACAAATGCATCATTCCTTACTCTTATGGAATGGTCACCCTCTCCCAGTTCCTTACCTTTACGTAGCCCATGTAACATATTACATATATGGGATCCCGATCCGGTATCTAATACCCAAGACGTAGAGTGAACTGAGAAACAGTTCTCGATAACTAACACACCCAAAGAAGATGCATCAATATTCTTATTCTTCGTTTGGGTGGCATGAGAATCTGGATATTTTCCTATTTTCTGCTCGGACTTATAACAATTATAAGTTGGAGCGGGACCAACGTTCCCTTGCTCAGAATAACATGCGGGTTCGGTCAATACATCTATATTATTATCTTGATTAAGGCCTGACATGGTCTCTACCTGGGGAGAGAGAGAAGAAAACACTTTAGCGTATGCTCTTACAAGATTAGATTGGTTATTATCTTATCTAATCAGGATGGCTCCCACTTTTTTCATCAAATCTTCCTTCAAACCCTAAAAGGTAAGACTAGCCGGGTTTAATTACACCTTACAAGTTCGCCAATCTTTCAGCCAGGTCAGTGTTGGTACTTTGAGGGAGGTTCCCTGTGCTTTCGCATGGACCTAATTAAAATAAACCTCATTTTCCCAGAGGAATAACCCCGTTAACACCTTTCTAGACACCTACTTGATCGGCTAATTGTCCTATGTAAAACTCTCCCAGGAGTAACTCTTACTCATAGTGGGTATCAGGATCCAACTATCTTATAGAAGGTATGCAATCTCATTGCAAATTTCAACTCTTAAAATTCTCGATAATACTTTTACCCTTAACGTGCTATGAGCTTGACGAAAGCCAACAAACCATAGTCCGCTAGTCAAGTTCAACCCGTACAATTCATGATTGAATTAAACCCACCCGTACGACCCTTGACGAAAGCCAACAAGGCCGTACGACTACCCTAATCCAATCTCATCTTATGTTGCAGATAAGCACTAGTTAGCTACCGCACACTACGCCTTGACGAAAGCCAACAAACGCAGCACGAATACTAAGTATTACTTATCTTAAATGTCGGAGGGCTACGCAGGTTATTCAGAAAACCATGAGCGTAATGAACTTGATATTGTTATAGAAGCAAGTGATTTTGAAAAAGGAGTGTTTTTGAGGTTTTTACTAGTTTTACTAAAGAGGTCACTCCCGGTGAAGGGATCTCGACTCTTTCGTTATCGAATAAGGTGCAGGATATTTCACAAATACCACTATGCAAAGCAAGACTAGAGCTACCCTTTTTTATAAATTTGATTCTACAACATCTTTTAGGTTTCTTTTTCTTTCATTTATCTCATTAATGAATCCCATCAGTTAAGCTTCCTAAGCATCACAGAAGAAACGAAAATACAATGTACGCTTATGCCATCCGCATTCGCCACAGTGTCCCATTATGCACCGTTAGGTTACTTAACTAACGGCATACCAGGGCGGGACTAGCGCGGGTGTAAAACATATGCAACGTTTATTATATATCATATATACAATAATAAAGCATTCATCTCACGCATATAATATGATCACATCACATAATATCAGCAACAGTAGATAACATATGAAATATTGGATATACTAGGAGGTCCGTATTTTATTTTGAGCCTGTATAAAACACGGATTCCATGGTCGCGATGAATAGCCAAACCCACATCCCAAGACCCCTACGAGAGCGGCAAGTAACCCTCCCAATTCTAAGGTTAGGAGACCCGGTCTCGACTCCTCGAGATGGCCTTCCACTGGACCCTAGAACCCGGTTACTTATGCTCCCCTCCTTGGGTCTATCCTAATGCGGAAAAGTAAATAATATACCATGGTGACAACATCCTCAACCAGGAAGCACCCCAATAAAAGATTATTACATACAATGAATTTTACATGAGTGGAAATAAAAACCCTCATCCCACATAAAACCCCTGGCTATTCAAAATACGACGATCCAATATAACATATCACAGCAATACATAACATCACATGTCATCAACATAAGCAAATATGCCTATCATAATTGTCGTCAACATATAGCAAAGAAAACGGCGATATACCACATATTACACTTACGGTCGCAGAAAAGAAAGTGAAAAACTACAACATTTGGAATCTACAATCATCTCAGACATCGTAAACCCGAAATATCACATATTACGGATTTCATGCCTAACTATATGAATTCCACATATTGTATCACATTACAGAAAAAGCTAGACGGTGTTAAACATTCCGATCGAATCAACAAACACTTAAAGTTTCCCAAAAGCTCAACACTTGAGTGTAGTTTAAAATTATCCATCACATGCCACAGTAGCAATGAACCAGCCGTAGAAGGGTCAACCAATGCCTTACTTGTGGCACCGCTAAACTACCACAAACCCTAGGGTTTAGAGGCGGTTTTGACGGTCACAAAATCGATTTAAGGTTTTGTTCTTCTAGAGGGTTCACCGCATCACTTGCACGATATTTGAATGTTCTTTAACTATGAAAAAGATCCAACTCTTGAAAAAATTTCAGCAAGGGAAAAAGTGGGTATTGATATCCGTTCGAACTTTTTAATATCGTCTAAAATAACCGAAACAAAAACTAGAATTACGAATACGAAACACTATGAATTGCCATTGCTAAAAGATAACATCACATGAAAAATTAGAAAAAGCAAACAACACCAAAAGTACCAAAACCCAGAGCCCAAAACATTGTACAAATTTCAGCCTGGGGGATCCGATCTGGCCGGTTTTGGGGTACATGATCTCTGACATTTTCCGAGGGAATGGGATGAAATTGGTATGGTGCTCATATTGTATCACATACATCACTCTGCAACTATTTGAAAAAAAATTTGACACTCTGAAAAAGATTACAGAAACTAGGGTTTTTCGTCGGCTGTTTCGGAGTTGTTTCGGTTTCGTAATCCTACACTTATCCGTCTAATTCTCTAGCTAGGCTCTGATACCACTGTTGGGTTACCTACAATGGCAGCAAGGTTTCGGGAGGCATCACTCATGCCAAGTTCAAATTTTTACCATTATAGATAACCCTAACCCTAGATCTTTAACTAGAGAATCAAACTAAACTTCAAAGTAAACAACTTTACTTCTAAGAGTTAGGGATTACAACGTTTGTAGTCCGTTCCTTCGCTTCATAAGCTCCGTGTTGAGGTCCCTTCGCTGCGATCATCAAGTTCCCGAACACTCGAGAGGCTCCATGAGGTGAATGATGCATCATGCTTGAAGTCTTCGAAATCCAAGACGATCTAACTTGAGGAAACTCAAACCCAAGCTCTTACTTCACTAATCATATATTAGTGAAGTGAACACCCTAATCTAAGTGGCTAGAATAGATGAGGATGATGAAGTAGGAATTTCTCTCTCTTTAGTTTTCTTTATCTCACTTTATTTCATCACACATAGAAAATCAAGCAAGCTCCTTTTGTTGAGCAAGAAGTGTTAGTTATATGTATGCCCTAGAGGCCATTGCTATACATAGGATGTATATTGTAGTGGATGCTTGGACATATATAGGGAGGACTTTCTTGCTCGACATGATAGTATGCTATCTGGTTACTCTTTACCTTAACGTGTATACTGATTGTCTCTCTGTTACATGTTGGTAAAGCCCTTAGGATGTGTACTTGACTACATGGACTATGATGCGGATCATACTAGTGGGGACATGGTAGTTCATAAGTACATCCTTCAAGGTCCCTAGTCGTGGGTGTATCGAGACGGGGCATCAATATACCAGAGTAGACTAGCGTATACCTTCTCGACCCATACAGATGGGTGATGGATGATCCCATATCCATTGGTGTTTGACATCGGAGATGATATACGGGTGCTCAGTGAAGACTGGGTACACTGGACGGACTCGCCGAGAACTCCCAGATGGTATTATACCTTACATCAGATGGCAGTTCTCTGGTGACACTGGTACAGAGTAGTCTGTTGACCCGAGATCGTCATAGAGTCTTGTGTGGTTCCCACTGTGCTTTGATTTCCACCTTACCACGTCCAAGAGGGCATGCAAAACGGTGGTTTTTGGGTACAGTCCCGAATCACATGGAGGCAATGAGCGATAGGAGGGGATTCGTCTCTCCCGGTATAGGGAGTTGATGTTGCGCAGTGTTCGATTGGCTATAACCGGAAATCCCTGGCCAGGGTTGCTGAGATTTACTGGTAAGTGTTACCAGTAGTTTCTCGAACCGTTATAGACCTCATATCGACACGGCTTATCGAGCAATTGGGGTCTGACGTTTACCACCCCTAGGCGAGATATGCGACATATCAGACGAACAGACCGGACTGTATGGTAAGTGTTACTGGTTGGATTCACAGGAATATGAGCGGGCTTGCTCGTCGATCTTCTGATCGCTCAATACCCGGGTGGCCGTTACGTTTAGCAGACCGCTTGCGGCTTGTGGGTGTTTGATATGATCATCACCTGCTGCCGACGTATTGACGAGTCTTTAGAGTCCTACACAGAGGTTTCCTGGCTCAAGCGAAACGAATAGGAGCGCATATGAGATATGTGCGGGACCGAGAATAATGCGTGTATGTGATACCGTATTTTATTCTCGTGATGAATGTATCGATTGGTTGTATGCGATATAACCTAGTTATCGAATCGAGGATTGATTCGATAAGTCGATACATTGGATATTAGTCGGTCATATGCGATATGACCGGATCGTTAAATCAAGTGTTGATTTAATGATTTAATGCATAATTATATATTTGATATATTACTTTGCATTAACTAGTATTGGTTCACTTTAAATGGATTTTCTCACTTGCATTGCACGAGTTGTATATGTGATATACTTTTGTACACTTGATTGTATCATGTTTGATGATACATAAACGTTAGGGTTTGTGTAAAGAATTAAACCTTGGTTAAGTAAATGGTTAGGGTTTTTATTTGTTCATTCATTTATTGTTTTAATTTGGATTAAAAAGAAATGGATAAGAAAACAAAATGGTTGCTTTCTTTCTTGAAGCTTGTTGAAGCTTCATGAAGCTTTGACCAAAGTGATCATTTTGTCTTCATGCTTAACCCTAACCATTCATCTAACCTTAGTCAATTCTCTACACCTAACCATGGTTCATATTATGATAAGTATTCATTTTCTTTTGTATTTTAATTAACTTATCATAATATTTTCTTCTTCTTCTTCTTCTTCAAGATGAAGAAGCTTGCAACCATCAATGGTGATTTGATGAAAAGAGTGAGAAATCCAATTCTAAAGTGAACCCACCTCCTATTTCTTCATCCTCTACCTCTTGCCAAGTAGTATAGGGTGTTTTCTTCACAAGTTTCATGACTTGGTGAAGTGGGAGCTTGATCTTTTGATGCCTCGACGTAGATCATCTTCGGCATCGTTGTCGATGACCTAGCCCGCCCATTTCTCCGATGAAGCCGACGCTAGATCCTGGGATTGGATTTGGACAGCAAGGGGACTTCATCATGGAGCAATGGAGGTGGAGAACCGGATCTACAAAGGTTGTATTTCCGTTCACTTAGTTAAATTGTTAACTAGCTTCTTGTTTCGCCTAAAATTCTAGTTAACGATCCGTATTAGGGTTTCACGGCACTTGTAAAATTAGAAATTGGCTTGGTTGATGCCTTGTGAGACCTCATTAGTGTGCCTAGGAACCCTACAGTGGTATCAGAGCCTAGCTAGAGCCTTAGGCGAACTCTCGACGACGTTTGAAATCCGAACAAACCCGAAACCCTAACTCTAAAATGCTCTCTGGAAATTTTCTGAAAATTTGGATTTTTGTGAATTAAAAATTGCTAAAAAATTCAGCAGGGTGTTATTTGAATTACTGTGAAATTCGAGGGGCTGATTCAACTAAAGCGCGGCGGAACCACGGCACAAGCATGGCTTGTGCGGCGGTTCCGCGGCCATTTTGCTACATTAATCTATGAATTTTGCACAGTAATTCATGTTTTCTGGTGCTGAGTTTTCTGGGAATTTTTAATTTGAACTCAAGAGTTGAGTTTTCTGGGGTGTTTTGGAGCTTGGATGATTCGATCGGATTATCAGACTTTGTCTATGTGGCTTTCCGGATATTTTAGAATATGTTAAAAAGTTCGACCGGACATAAATACCCACTTTTTCCCCTGCCGGGAAATTTCCAATTGTTGGATTTTTCTGTAGTTTAATCACGTTCTAAGTAGTGCAAGTAACGCGATGGTCCCTCTAGAAGACAACAAACCTTAACTCGATTATGTGACCGTCTTGAACTGCCCTTTGAACCTTCGGGTTTGGGGCAGTACGGCGTGCCACATGTGAGGCGTTGGCTTGACCCTTCTACGGCTGGACCGTTGGTACTGAGGCATGAACTGAATGTTTTTAGACTTATTTCATGTGTTGAGCTGTATTGGGAAAACCTGGGTGTTCGATTGTTCGATCGGAAAGTTTAATATTTTCTATTTATCCGGAATGTGATACAATAATTGGAATTCACAAGTAGTTATGAGATAACTGAATGAATGTTATAAACATAGCAGTTTAGTCTCACTTGATCGGTTGCCACAGAATTTTGATGCGATCAAAAGTCCGTCGCAATCACGTAGCGTACGCGGATACTCGCAGGGTAAACTTAATAGACAGCTACACCCCTTAGCCCCGACCAAGTGACTATAGGAGAACCCCGTCGCCGAAAGCATCCGTCCGGGTGCTCGTGGTAGCGGTGTTCCGCCTTGGTGCACTTCGTCGACGGTATCGGGGGTGCGGCCGTCTACTGAAGTTTGCGACGAGCATTCGATCAGGATGTCGGGAATCTTGTTGAATTGCCCGACTTGATATTGAAAAGAGTTTTCGATAATGAGACTAAAATGCGGGGTTTATAATTGTTAGGCATGCGATGTCTAAGAAATTCATTTGATTAGGCATGCGATGTCTATGGAGGTTGCGGATTCCAACTATTGTAGTTTTACACTTTCTTTTCTGTGACCGTAAGTGTAATATGTGATATCGCCGGTTTCGTTGCTATATGTCAACAACAATTGGGATGCGCATATTTACTTACGTTGATGACATGTGATGTTATGTGTTGCTGGATATGTTATATTGGATCGTCGTGTTTGAATAGCCGGGGTTTTTTTTATGTGAGATGAGTGTTTTTCATTTTCATTCATGTAAAAACTTGTATGTAATATTCTTTTATTGGGGCACTTCCAGGTTGCGGAAGTTGTCACCCTTTGTATATTATTTACTTTTCCGCACCAGGATAGACCCAAGGAGGGGAGCACAAGTAACCGGGTTCTAGGGTCCAGTGGGAGACCATCTCGAGGAGTCGAGTCCGGGTCTCCTAACCCTAGAATTGGTAGGGTTGCTTGCCGCTCTCGTAGGGGTCTAGGGGTGTGGGTTTGGCTATTCATCGCGACCGTGGAATCCGTGTTTTATACTGGCTCGTATTGAAAACACGGACGTCCTAGTATATCCAATATTTCATATGATTCTTCTGCTGCGATATCTGTGATGTGATCATGTGATATGTTCTGTGATGGATACTTTATATAGTATATATGATATATTATATAGGCGTTACCTATGTTTTACACCCGTGCTAGCCCTGCCCCGCTCTGTCGTTAGTTACCTAACCTAACGGTGCACGAGGGGACATCGAGGCGAATGCGGATGGCATAAGTGTACGTCGTATTTATCTGTGATGTTTAGGTACTTAAATGATGGGACTTCATTAATGAGATTAATGAAATAAAAGAAACCTAAAGATGTTGTAGAATCGAATTTCAAAAAATAAAACAGGTAGCTACAGTTCTTGCTTTGCACAGCGGTATATATGATATATCCTGCACCTTATTCGATAAGGAAAGGACCGAGATCCCTTCACCGGGAGTGACTCCTTTAGCAATAACTGGCAGATGCTACACACTCGGTTTGTCTTTTGATTGCTTTTAAGAGTTTTTGCTTTGCACAGTGATATATATGATATATCCCGCACCTCATTCGACGAGGAAAGGGCCGACGATCCCTTCACCGGGAGTGACCCCTTTAGCAAAACTAAAAAAGCCTCAAAAACACTCCATTTCAAAAACATTTGATTCTACAACGATTTCAAGTTCATTACGCAATAGGTTTTCAGAAAAACCTGTCATAGCCCTCCGTCATTTCAGATAAGTACTAGTTAGTATTCGTGCTACGTTTGTTGACTATGTTAAGGCGTAGTGTGCGGTAGCTAATTAGTGCTTATCTGCATAAGCATATGATGCGATTGGATTAGGGTAGTCGTGCGACTTTGTTGACTATGTTAAGGGTCGTGCGGGTGGGTTTAATTCAATCGGGAAATGATGGGTTGAACTTGACTAGCACTTATGATTTGTTGACTATGTTAAGGTCATATAGCTGCTGGGGCAAAATATTATCGGGAATTTCAAGTGTTGAAATTTGCAATGAGATTGCATACCTTCTATGAGATAGTTGGATCCCGATACCCACTGCGAGTAATTGTTACTCTTGAGAGAGTTTTACACATTACAATTAGCCGATCAAGTAGGTGTCTAGAAAGGTGTTAACGAGATTACGCCTCTGGGAAAACGAGGTTTACATTAATTAGGTTCGTGCGAAAGCACGGGGAACCTCCCTCAAAGTACCGACACTGGCCTGGCTGAAAGATTGGCGAACTTGTAGTGTGTAATTAATCCCGGCTAGTCTTTCCTTTTAGGGTTTGAAGGAAGATTTGATAAAAAACAGTGGGAGCCATCCTGATTAGATAAAATAATAACCAATCTGATCTTGCAAGAGCATACGCTGAGTGTTTTCTTCTCTCTCTCTCCAGGTAGAGACCATATCACGCCTTAATCAAGAAAATAATACGGATATTTGACCGAACCCGCTTGTTATACTGAGCTGGGGAATGTTGGTCCCGCTCCAACTTATAATTGTTATAAGACAGAGCAGGAAATTGGGGATTACCAGAATTCCCGTGCCGCCCAAACGAAGTAAGTGCATGCCGATGCATCATCTTCGGGTGTGTTCATTATATAGAACTGTTTCTCAGTGTCCTTTACGTCCTGGGTATATGATACCGGATCAGGATCCCGCATATGTAATATGTTACATGGGCTACAGATAGGTAAAGAACTGAGAACGGGTGATAAGTTTCATGAGGCAGAAAACGGGGCAAGAGTTGCAGCCAAGTCTGTTGGTCACTGTCACCCTGTATTACCAATACATTGATTCTGAACGAATGTTATTAGATACCGAACCTGATATATAAAATCATATCAGTCTTTTTATCAGCAAAGAAATGATAAAATTTTGTATTGTTGGATAATGTTTTGAACATTTCCTATATCAAAAGTTGATCGGTTCAGGCACGTTATCTAAAAGCGTTGATGTTCTAAATCAAACTACAGTTCTTTAGTATACGGAACACACACAAGAGGAAGAGTTCAGAAATGAATGAATCCTTCTTTAGGCATTGTAGACTAGGTCATATCAATGCGATTCGACTGGCTGAAGTTACATTTTAAATGCATATTTAAATCAGTTTGAATTTACATCTTATGAAACTTGCCAGTCATGTCACAAAGATACGATGACCATAGCTCTGTTTACTGGAAACAGAGAAAGAGTTAGTGAACTCTTGGGATGATACATGTTGATGTATAAAAGTCCCCTGTCTACACATGCCAAGACCGGTTCTTTGTACTTCATTACATTCTCTGATAATCTCTCAAAATTCAGATATATGTTCCTGTTGAAACACAAGTCCGAACCTTTTGAGATATTCACAGTTTATAAGTTAGAAGTAGAGAACCAAAATACGGGTATAAGTATTATGTCCTTTGATGTGATCATGGAGAAGAATACTTGAGCATGGAAATCCTGGACTATTCTAAAGGAGAATGAGATTCTCTCTCAGCATTACTCCCTCGTATACACCATAGCACGATGGTATATTGGGACGGAGCAATTGCACCCTATTCGATATGGTGCGCTCAATGATGAGTACTACTGAGTTACCTGTTTCCTTTTGGGGGTTATGCACTTGAGAAGCTGCATACCTATTGAGATTAGGTTCGAATTAAATCAGTTGCCTACCACTTCATATGTGATATGGAAAGGAAAGAACCCATATCTTAAGTTAGTTAAGATTTGGGGTTGTCCGGCCTATGTCTAAAAGCAAAATCCGGACAAGCTCGAGGCAAGGTCTGATATATAGAACTGGAAATGTTCCAGCTATACAAACTGCAGCTGATGATTTGAAAGAACCAAAGGATTCAATAGTTACCAACGAATCTCAGCCTCTCCGCCGATCTAATAAGGTTCCTCACCTGCCTGAGAGATACTTCGGTTACTCTATGACAGTGGGAGCGAGGATTGCATCATGAGATGATGACCCAACTAGTTTCGAGCTGGCCATCAGGAGTGGGACTCTGTAAGAATGGCTGGATGCTTAGCGATCTGAGATGGAATCCTTATACACCAATAAAGTATGGACTTAGGTTGCTATATCTGAAGGGTTAAATCCCCATCAGGAGCAAGTATATCTTGAGAAGATTACTTGGTGTACATGGAAAGGTTGAGACTTTCAAAGCTAGACTTGTTAAAAGGTTTGCATCATTGACCAGGTATGGATTATGTTGAAACCTTTTCTAAGGATCTATGCTTAAGTCCATCCAGATCCTACTTGCCACGGCTACATACCATGACTACGATATCTGGTGGTTGGGTGTCATGACTGCTTTTCTAAATGATGTTTTAGAAGAGAACGTCTGCAAGTACACAGCCAGAGGGCTTCGTAGACAGTGGGAGCAGCGGAAACGTGTGCAAGTTGCTTTATAGGATAAAGCAGACATCGCGGAGTTGGAACGTCTGTTTTGATGTAGTTGTCAAAAAGTTTGACTTCATCAAAATGGTAGATGAACCTTGTATATACAAAAAGGTAGTACGGAGTATGGTGGTGATCCTCGTAAAGGACGTGGATGACATACTCTTGATAGGGAAGGAGTTTCCTATGCTACGCTTGATCAATCTCCGCTTATTACAATGATTCTCCACATAGGATCAAAATGATACCTCCTAAATCCTGGATTTTGGATCTATGAAATAGATCTAAATGGATGTTAGGATTCTCAGTAGTTGTAGTGAGACGGTATCAATTAATCCTGCGGAAAATCACTGGAAAGGTTCCAGAGTGATAAGGACGACTGAATGTCAGTCACAGGCATTGTCTTTACCCTCAGTAAAGGGACGGTATGTTGGAAGAGTTCCAAGCTAGATACCGTGACATACTAGACGATAAAGGCTGGATACATCGCTACTTAAGATGCTACCAAAGAGGCAGTCTGGGTGTATATTAGTTCATGAGATGAACTTCGTTCCGACCATTGTGAGACAATGGAATTATGGCTTATGCCTAGGAACGACTGTCCCATCAGTGATCCAGACATATTCTAAGGCAGTATCACCTGATCATGGAGATGGTTGATCTCCAGGGTGATCGAGGTCAGGAGAGTAGACTCAGAGGAAAACACGGCGGATCCACTCACAAATGCCTTTTCCCAGAGAGAGACCTTTATGGGATGGTTGAGTATGAGATACTACAACCACTGCTATCAGATGGCCATAGTGCAAGTGGGAGATTGTTAGTTATATGTATGCCCTAGAGGCCATTGCTATACATAGGATGTATATTGTAGTGGATGCTTGGACATATATAGGGAGGACTTTCTTGCTCGACATGATAGTATGCTATCTGGTTACTCTTTACCTTAACGTGTATACTGATTGTCTCTCTGTTACATGTTGGTAAAGCTCTTAGGATGTGTACTTGACTACCTGGACTATGATGCGGATCATACTAGTGGGGACATGGTAGTTCATAAGTACATCCTTCAAGGTCCCTAGTCGTGGGTGTATCGAGACGGGGCATCGATATACCAGAGTAGACTAGCGTATACCTTCTCGACCCATACAGATGGGCGATGGATGATCCCATATCCATTGGTGTTTGACATCGGAGATGATATACGGGTGCTCAGTGAAGACTGGGTACACTGGACGGACTCGCCGAGAACTCCCAGATGGTATTATACCTTACGTCAGATGGCAGTTCTCTGGTGACACTGGTACAGAGTAGTCTGTTGACCCGAGATCGTCATAGAGTCTTGTGTGGTTCCCACTGTGCTTTGATTTCCACCTTACCACGTCCAAGAGGGCGTGCAAAATGGTGGTTTTTGGGTGCAGTCCCGAATCACATAGAGGCAATGGGCGATAGGAGGGGATTCGTCTCTCCCGGTATAGGGAGTTGATGTTACGCTGTGTTCGATTGGCTATAACCGGAAATCCCTGGCCAGGGTTGCTGAGATTTACTGGTAAGTGTTACCAGTAGTTTCTCGAACCGTTATAGACCTCATATCGACACGACTTATCGAGCTATTGGGGTCTGACGTTTACCACCCCTAGGAGAGATATGCGACATATCAGACGAACAGACCGGACTGTACGGTAAGTGTTACTGGTTGGATTCACAGGAGTATGAGCGGCTTGCTCGTCGATCTTCTGATCGCTCAATACCCGGGTGGCCGTTACGTTTAGCAGACCGCTTGCGGCTTGTGGATGTTTGATATGATCATCACCTGCTGCCGGCGTATTGACGAGTCTTTAGAGTCCTACACAGAGGTTTCCTGGCTCAAGCGAAACGAAATAGGAGCGCATCTGAGATATGTGCGGGACCGAGAATAATACGTGTATGTGATACCGTATTTTATTCTCCTGATGAATGTATCGATTGGTTGTATGCGATATAACCTAGTTATCGAATCGAGGATTGATTCGATAAGTCGATACATTGGATATTAGTCGGTCATATGCGATGTGACCGGATCGTTAAATCAAGTATTGATTTAATGATTTAATGCATAATTATATATTTGATATATTACTTTGCATTAACTAGTATTGGTTCACTTTAAATGGATTTTCTCACTTGCATTGCACGAGTTGTATATGTGATATACTTTTGTGCACTTGATTGTATCATGTTTGATGATACAGAAATGCTAGGGTTTGTGTAAAGAATTAAACCTTGGTTAAGTAAATGGTTAGGGTTCTTATTTGTTCATTCATTTATTGTTTTAATTTGGATTAAAAAGAAATGGATAAGAAAACAAAATGGTTGCTTTCTTTCTTGAAGCTTGTTGAAGCTTCATGAAGCTTTGACCAAAGTGACCATTTTGTCTTCATGCTTAACCCTAACCATTCATCTAACCTTAGTCAATTCTCTACACCTAACCATGGTTCATATTATGATAAGTATTCAATTTCTTTTGTATTTTAATTAACTTATCATAATATTTTCTTCTTCTTCTTCTTCTTCAAGATGAAGAAGCTTGCAACCATCAATGGTGATTTGATGAAAAGAGTGAGAAATCCAATTCTAAAGTGAACCCACCTCCTATTTCTTCATCCTCTACCTCTTGCCAAGTAGTATAGGGTGTTTTCTTCACATGTTTCATGACTTGGTGAAGTGGGAGCTTGATCTTGTGATGCCTCGACGTAGATCATCTTCGGCATCGTTGTCGATGACCTAGCCCGCCCATTTCTCTGATGAAGCCGACGCTAGAGCCTGGGATTGGATTTGGACAGCAAGGGAACTTCATCATGGAGCAATGGAGGTGGAGAACCGGATCTACAAAGGTTGTATTTCCGTTCACTTAGTTAAATTGTTAACTAGCTTCTTGTTTCGCATAAAATTCTAGTTAACGATCCGTATTAGGGTTTCACGGCACTTGTAAAATTAGAAATTGGCATGGTTGATGCCTTGTGAGACCTCATTAGTGTGCCTAGGAACCCTACAAGAAGAAGATGAAGATAAAAGAGTGATGAAAATGAATTATTGTTAAGGTTAGAATTGCAACCAAAGGTTAAGCATGGCATGCTTAACCCTTGTAGAAACTTAACCATGAGTTAGGGTTAGGGTTAGGGTTGGGTTAGCAAATATCTAGCAAATATCAAAGAGGGTGGACTAAGTCAACACTTCATGAAACTTCTTCAAAGCTCATCCTTGACTTAATCCATACAATTTTGAATTAGCTAAATAAATATATAATTCCAACCATAAACCTTAATCATGGCTTAATCTCATAACCCTAGTTGCATATGTAACCCTAACATGTTACAATATTATATATCACATATATAATATATAATGTAACAAAAGAAAATAATACAATTAACATATATCACATATATATATCAATGTATTATCAAGTGAGAAAAAGAATCATTTAAGTGAGCTTATATTAGTTAATATAATGTAATATATCACATATATAATTATATATTAAATTATCGAACCAACTCTTGATCTGATAATCCGGCTATATAACATATAACCGACTAATATAACATGTATTATCTTATCGAATCAACACTTGATCCGATATCCCGGCTATATCACATATACCCGGCCGATATCACATATCGCGAGAATAGAATACGGTATCTCATATCGTATTAATCTCGGTCCCGCACATATCACATATGTGCTCCTACTCCGTTTTGCCTAAGCCAGGAAACCTCTGTGTGGGACTTTAAAGAATCATCAATACGCCGGCAGTAGGTGATGATCATATCAAACACCCACAAGCTGCAAGCGGTCAGCTAAACGTAACAGCCATCCGGGTATTGAACGATAAGAAGATCAACAAGCAGGCCTGCACACACTCGTGTGAATCCAATCGGTAACACTACCGTAAAGTCTGATCTCTTCGTCTGATATGTCGCATATCCAGTCTAGGGGTGGTAAACGTCAGACCCCAGTAACCGATAAGTCATGTCGATGTAAGGCTCATAACGGGTCGAGAAACTACTGATAACACTTACCAGTAGATCTCCATATCAGCCCTGGCCAGGGACTTCCAGTTATAGCCATTCGAACACAGCAACATCAACCTCCAATACCGGGAGAGACGAAACCCCTCCTATCGCTCATTGCCCCCATATGATTCAGGACTATACCCAAATGCCACTGTTCTGAACATTCTCGTGAACGTGGTAAGGTGGAAATCAAAGCACAGTGGGAATCACACAAGACTCTATGACGATCTCGGGCCTACAGACTAACCTGTACCAGTATCACCAGAGAACTGCTACCACACGATAGGTATAATACCATATAGGAGTTCTCAGCGAGTCCGTTCAGTGTACCCAGTCTCCACTGAGCACCCGTATACCTTCTCTGATGTCAAACACCAATGGATATGGAATCATCCATCGCCCATCATATGGGTCGAGAAGCGTATACGCTAGTCTACTCTTAAGTATCGATGCCTTGTCTCGATACTCCCTCGACTAGGAACAGTTATAGGATGTACTCTTGGACTACACTGGCCCTACAAGTATGATCTGCATCATAGTCCTAGTAGTCGAGTACATATCCTAAGGGCTTTATCAACATGTGAGAGCAAGACAGTAAACCAATACAAGTTAACATGTTAAGACAAAGTGAAACCAAATAGCATACTATCATGTCGAGCAAGAAAGTCCTCTCTATATTATCCAAGCATCCACCATAATATACATCATATGTACAAAAATGGCTCTAGGGCATATATATAACTAACATAGTCTACCTTGAGTTAAGAGATGAAGGGTATTCACATGTTGTCTAGGCGAAATTAGAAAGTCCTATTTTTCCAAGTTTAAGGTATTTGGAGGGACATGCAAGTAATTCTGTGGACCCTCTAGAAGAATGAAACCCTAACTCGACATAATGCCTATGGAACCGCTTTTGAACCTTAGGGTTTGTGGCAGTTCCGCGGTGCCATCAGTGAGGCTTGGGTTTGCCCTTCTACGGCTGGTCCATAGGTACTGTGGCATGTACTGGATATTATTAAACTATGCTCAAGTGTTGAGCTTTCGGGGAATTATGGGACTTTGATGAATCGATCGAAAAGTTTGATGTCGTCCGGATATTATGTGATAGGAGATCAGCAAGCTGACCAGCTTCAGATAGAGGACCTCACCCAGATGCGTTGTGAGTTGATTGAGAACGGACAAGTATTGAGTATTCCTCCGATGTATGGACAAGTTCCCGAGGACGTGTTCAGCTAGAGATCTTCTATAGAGTGATGAAGATACCGAGTTCGCAATTTCGAGTCCATGTAAGAGATTCCGGAGTGACTATAGCCGAGACAATTGCCGTACGCAGATAGCATGACGTGACGCCGAAGCAGACGATAATAAAGACGAGTGGAACAAGAGGTTCGTGCGAGATGTTAACGAGCTGTTGTTACTCCCCGTTGAGATTAGAGATCTGATATGTATACAGAGGCGCGAGATAAGACCAGTTCCCGAGGAAATGCTGTGCTGAGAACACAGACGTCCAGAAAATAAGAAAAGATTTTGCTAGAGTACCAACCTCCATATAGTTCGGCATAGGCGAGATTGGAAGTGACCCTGAGCAGGTTCCTTCCAGGACACTGCTGCGATAAGAGTTGCACCGAGGATTGGTTATTTCACGTGTATTAAGAGGGCCAGAGGCCGACGCTAGTAACGTGCTGCTTTACGAGTGGTCATGCTAATTGGCCGAAAGATGACCAGAGGAGTACTAGTGCAGATCGTTTCCGTTAGTACACCGGACAGGGCTGACGAGCCGATGGATTGCGAGATTGGTAATCCACAAAGAAGATGAGGACCTAGAGACAGAGGATGCCAAACCGTAAGTAGGAGGCAATAAGATGTTCTTGCTCTACCAGTTTTGGGCGCACCGACACATTTTTTCGACATTGTAGGAGGTGTACCTCAATATCATTTGTTGCAATTTGCGTTTGTGATCTGAGTATCACGTTTATATTGCTTGGATTTGAGTTTCATGATATTTTTTTCGTGCACCTTGGCTGCACCTACTGAGTATTTACATTTTGTGCATAGTTATTGCACTTGATATACGTTTTATACACCGTTGTGTTGAATTGCGATTTGTGCATATCTTGCACTTGATATTTATTTTGTGCATTGGCTGCAACTGTTCATGATTTCGTGGATTTCATACCGTTGATTTTATTTTGTGCATGTAGTACGCACTCGATTTGATTTTTGCACTCGGTATAGCTCACATGTGCTTGCAGTGCATTGATACATGTTTTGTGCATACAGTTGCACATATTTATGATTTTATACACCTTGGTACACTCGGTGTTGTTTTTATACGCGTTTGAGTTATTAATGCGTTTCCGTGCACTTGTTGCACCCGATTTGTATTTTGTGCAATTGTTGCACTAGGTTTTTGTGCCGTGCATTTGTTGCACTGTATTTGTATTTCGAGCACTAGATGCACCGGATTTGTATTTCATGCAATGGATGCACTGGATTTGTGTTTCGTGCATTTGTTTCACTATATTTTCATTTCGTGCATTTGTTGCACTAGATTTTCATTTCGTGCATTTGTTGTACTGGATTTATATTTTATGCATTGGTTGCACCAGATCGGCATTTCGTGCATTTGTTGCACTAGATTTTCATTACGTGCATTTGTTGCACTAGATTTTCATTCCGTGCGTTTGTTGCACTGGATTTATATTTTGTGCATTGGTTTCACCAGATCGGTATTTCGTGCATTGGTTGCACTAGATTTATACTCCGTACATTGGTTTTACTGATTTTTGTCTTTAAGCATTCGTTCTACCAGATTTATGTTTTGTACGAATTGCACTTGACGTTCGTTTTTCGTGCGCTTTACCGAACTGGGCATTTATATGGACCTGACGTGCTTGGGTTGGATTTTTGCGCATATTAGACGCTTGATATTGGATTTTGTGCGCATCGGATGCACTTGAGTTAGATTTTATTCGTGCATGTTGGATGCACTTGATTTAGATTTTATTCATACATGTTGGATCCACTGGATTTAGATTTTATTCGTGCATGTTGGATGCACTTGATTTAGATTTCATTCGTGCATGACGGATGCACTTGATTTGGATTTCGCGCATGTTGGGCGCATGATATGAGATGTGATTTTGTGCACACCGGATCGACTCGATTGAGATTTTCATTCATGCATGTTAGTTGCACTGGATTGAGGTTTTCGTGCACTATAGATGCATTAGAGTTTGTTGTCGTGCACACCCATTGCACTGGACAGATGCTTTCGTGCACACCCGTTGCACTTAGTTTTGCTTTTGTGCACATTCGTAGCACTTGTATTTGGATTTGGTTTCCGTGCACACCAGACGCGCGTGATTGTTGGACATTTTGTGCATAGTTATTGCACTTGATATACGTTTTATATACCGTTGTGTTGATTTGCGATTTGTGCATATCTATTGCACTTGATATTTATTTTGTGCATTGGCTGCACGTGCTCATGATTTCATGGATTTCATACCGTTGATTTGATTTTGTGCATGTAGTACGCACTCGATTTGATTTTTGCACTCGGTATAGCTCACATGTGCTTGCAGTGCATTGATACGTGTTTTGTGCATACAGTTGCACATATTTATGATTTTATACACCTTGGTACACTCAGTATTGTTTTTATATGCGTTTGAGTTATTAATGCGTTATCATGCACTTGTTGCACCCGATTTGTATTTTGTGCAATTTTTGCACTAGGTTTTTGCGCCGTGCATTTGTTGCACTATATTTGTATTTCGAGCACTAGATGCACCGGATTTGTATTTCATGCAATGGATGCACCGGATTTGTGTTTCGTGCATTTGTTGCACTATATTTTCATTTCATGCATTTATTGCACTAGATTTTCATTTCGTGCATTTGTTGCACTGGATTTATATTTTGTGCATTGGTTGCACCAGATCGGCATTTCGTGCATTTGTTGCACTAGATTTTCATTACGTGCATTTGTTGCACTAGATTTTCATTCCGTGCATTTGTTGCACTGGATTTATATTTTGTGCATTGGTTTCACCAGATCGGTATTTCATGCATTGGTTGCACTAGATTTATACTCCGTATATTGGTTGCACTGATTTTTGTCTTTAAACATTCGTTTTACCGGATTTATGTTTTGTACGAATTGCACTTGACGTTCGTTTTTCGTGCGCTTTACTGAACTGGGCATTTATATGGACCTGACGTGCTTGGGTTGGATTTTTGCGCATATTAGGCGCTTGATATTGGATTTTGTGCGCATCGGATGCATTTGAGTTATATTTTATTCGTGCATGTTGGATGCACTTGATTTAGATTTTATTCGTGCATGTTGGATGTACTGGATTTAGATTTTATTCATGCATGTTGGATGCACTTGATTTAGATTTTATTCGTGCATGTTGGATGCACTTGATTTAGATTTCATTCGTGCATGACGGATGCACTTGATTTGGATTTCGCGCATGTTGGGCGCATGATATGAGATGTGATTTTGTGCACACCGGATGAACTCGATTTGGATTTTCATTCGTGCATGTTAGTTGTGCTGGATTGAAGTTTTCGTGCACTATAGATGCACTAGAGGTTGTTGTCGTGCACACCCGTTGCACTGGACAGATGCTTTCGTGCACACCCGTTGCACTTAGTTTTGCTTTTTTGCACATTCGTAGCACTTGTATTAGGATTAAGTTTCCGTGTGCACCAGACGCACGTGATTGTTGGACATGCCTTTTGGGGCTGATTTTACTCTTGAGCACCTTGTTTTCATGATGGGCACTACACTATGTAGTAGCCGAACAGGACTGATCTGAGAACAGTACCTGAGTACTTTGCATGCATTAAAAAGTTTAAACAAGAGGTTTTCAAAAAAGAAGCTATAGTCTCGCTATTTCTTACATGTCCGTGAGCGACACGAATGTTTACAAAGGAAAACCTTTTGGGATACTTTTGAAACGACGGAACGTATATTTAGCAAAACATAATTGAATGTATATTTATTACTTTACAAATGAGCGTCCGTCACTTGTGCCGTGAGTTACGCATCACACGGCAACTCAGAAAAGATTTTGCATGTGTTTTATTCACTGTTTAGAAGATTTTTTCAAGGATGCGTACTATAAATGTATTATAGTATTTGACTAGTATATATTGGATTTCAGTAGTGAATTTCGAGATCTGTATCTCCATTGTAACTCCAATGATATGCGTGCAAATCCAATGATTTGTGTGACGCTTGACAGAGTTCGATTTGAGTTTTGTATTCGTTTTCAGGCGCACGCGATGCGCTGTGGCATTTCTTATCTTCCGTAATTTCGGAACCCCGTTGATTTGAGCTGATTATTGAAATGTTTTAGTATTTGGGGGTTTAAATTTAAATTCGGGATATAAATTTGTTTAAAGGAGGATGATTGTAACATTTCAGAAAATATAAAATATTATTTTTGAAATTTAATATTAAAATAATATATTTCGCAAAAACTACCCGATTTGCGAAATTAGGGTTTTCGTAAAAAGGTATAAATATATACCAATAATTGTGAATTAATTGGAGATTAAAATGATTTATTCATTTAAAATTATATTTATCAGATTTGGTATTTTTTATAATTAACTATATGCGGTTTAAATAAAAACCCGATTAGTGCACTGCTAATCGCAATTAAGCCAAATCCGTGTTTCTACAGTTTTCTATGACTAGTGTAGCATGACATGTTACATGTTGTTTCATTTGCATTTGTTGATATTTGGTTTTTGAAAAGAAAAGAAAAGGGAAGCTAAAAGACAAAAGAAAGGGTATTATTGAGAGGGTGAGAATAAGAGAGAGTGAGGGTAAGGAAAGGAGTTAGAATATAATAGAGGGAGAGAGAGGGCAGCCACCATTATTCACCCCCTTTATTTTCCTTCATCTTCCTCAACTCATCTCCCTCCACCTCCATCCCCAAATATCACCTCCAAATCTTCATCAAAACCCTACACCCTCTTCATTAAAAATGAACCCCACCTCCTCCTCAACACATTGGACCAAGAAAAGATAGGTTTTGAAGACTTTGGAAAGCTAGGGTTTTTCTTGAGTTGCCCAAATGAGGTATATCTTCTTCCATTTAGCTTAGTTTTTAGTTTCTTGCATTCTAGTTTAGTTTAGAAGTTGATTAAGTGTGAAATGGTGAAGTTAGAAAATTCAAAAGAAGGGTTTGGGTGTTTGTGTGGATTTGGTGATGTTTAGGGGCTGTTATAAGACTTAAGTGATGTTTTTATGGCCTAGAACAGAAAATGGAACCCAAATACGAACTTAGAATTTTCCCGATGTCGGAATTGTGACAGATTGTGATGGTGTATGAGAATCTGGGATGACCCGGGACCATTATAAATAAAGTTCCCTTGAATGTAATATGAGCAGGCAACCTAGAAGACACACCTGAAATGCTAGCCTCTAATGCATTAATCCGGCCTTAGATTTATTCATTGTGGCCACAAATTGTTGCCACATTTTGGTGGAATTCAATGATTTTTGGTTGGTGGGTCCCTTAGGTGATATCTAGAGCAACCCTATATGCAAAATTCCCAAGTTTGGCCTAGGGCGAAACCTGTGAGTGATTTCCTTTGTTGCTGCATTTGGTATTTGTGATTTATGAACTTGGGTTTTGGTATTTGGTATTGTATTTGGTTGTTGGGCGTTTATACGTCAACAACAAGGGTTATTTGATTATTTTCCATGCGTAGGCTATAGGTTCTAACCTATGAGCGCACCGTGTGCCGTATCGGATTTCGAAAACTTGAGGTTGATAGCATTTGCGAATATGTTGACTTGTAGGTACCTTCGCATGGATTCCGAGACGACGGAGCATGGTGTCATCGACTTCGGCGAGGAAGAATCAAGGTGTGTAGATCTATATCTGCGAGAGAAGTCGGGTGGATGGCTTATAGCACCCCCCGTAAGTTTTTGATGGAAACCGATATATAGAATATGGTTAAGGAAACTTAGATTAGGAAACTATGGATATGGTTAGAGAGATAGTTAGAGATGATAGAATGATGGAATATAGATATCGAGATATGAGAGGAAAGCTATAGGGATATGACTCTTTGACATGATATTATAGAATAATATCTCGAATTGATATATAAGGATATGGAAAGTGAATGTAAATCACGATATATATAGATGTGTAGTTGCACTAGTTTAAGTATAAGATTTTAGTGGCATGTAATGAGATACGATAGTACGAGCGGATATGATTGATTTAGGATATGAAATGAGATGTATAAGTATGTGACATGAGATCGATGAAAAGGACGAGATTGAGATAGAGGTGTTATGAGATCGGTCAAATAAGATAAATATATATAAGATGACTTGATGTAAGATGACTTAAATGTGATGAAAAGAATGTAATATGTGATATGATGACTTGATTGATATGTCGGTATGCGGATGCGAGTCGATATGAGAGGAATGATACCTTTGCCGGTCCCCTGATATGAGATTGTTATGGATGCGACCCGGGACACACACACACACACACACACACACACACATATATATAATGTTATGGATCTTGAGTGACATGCTGTACGAGACGTTAGGTCTGTACCCTCATTTCATATAGGTTGATAAAATCCCTAATCGTTTAATGTCGCCGTACGATGGACTATCGTACGTGATGAGTTTGACTTGATGATTGATCCATACCCTTGACTAGAGGATGTCGTACGATGTATCATACCGTACGTGATGTTGTGAGACTGGATAGCCGACATAAATGTGTCATCCAGACCATACCTATTTCCAAACTGAAGAATCATATGGATCTCTTAAATAGGTACCTTGAGGGACGTTACGGATTTTCAAATAATGTATTTTCCTTAAAAAACACCGTAGCCCCTACTTTCAAAACTACGATTCACAACTTTTGAAAACTGATCGTATGGTTTCGGTGTAGATGTTAGATTAGATATGTATACCTGATATCATTACGCTCACGATACACCCTATGCTATGTCCATGATTTTATCATTTCATTACATATGCCTGTGCTAGTACACCTACGCCATTATCGATGATTCGTATGTTACACTTACACAGATTGGCCGGCTCACACACTTTCAACATCAATAATTGCTATGTCACTCACACAGTAGAATTGCTACATCCTGCAATTATATTGCTATGCTTACAGTATGATGATATTCCCATGCTCACATCACTGTTACATGTTGCATGATATAAGGATATGCTTACATTCTTTTATATGTCACATACATCATGCTTTACGATTATACGCATTGAGATATGCTGTTTTCATAAGATTTCTGGATTTGAGAACCGTGGTTATTTTAAAGAAAAGTATGTATTGTTTTAAAAACCCGGTTTCTCTTGATATGATATTTCAGTGCGTCCACCATGTGTTTTCTCGGTTCTGATATCGGCATGTGAAACCCGATTCGAGGAGCGGTAGGCACCGTATATGGGTACATGGTGGACCCGGTGAGGTACCCCGAGGCAAGAAGACTCGTATTTGTTAGACGGTGAGCCTGGCAGGGGGAGCACTACCTACCGGTGATAGTATTTGGACTTGGCGGTTATCCGGAGAATACCGACCGGAGTCATGAGATGGATATCAGGGCCGACCAGATTATGCGGTGCCCGAGGGCCGATCTGAGGATGTGGCGCCTGACATATGAGGATTTACGTGTCGATACTGGACACGGGTTTCATGATGTTTCGAGTGTCGATACTGAACACTCAGGTTCCATGATTTTGATGTGTCGCGAGGGACACACGTTGATTTATATTCTCATACTTTCATGCATATGCTTTTATGATATTTACATGTATGACGTTGTTGTGTCATTGTTGGACACATGGATGAGATCCACGTGCTTACAGGCATTGGTTACATGGTTTGATGATACCCACATGCATTTAGGCCTTAAGTATATTGTTGGCACATATACAGATATGGTCACCATAGATATCATAGTATTACTTTTATGATACAGTTGACTTAGGAGTCGTTGTTTATTTGATTTCTACATGTTGATGTTTTCTACTCATGAGTTAGCAACTCACCCCCGTTGTGCTACAATTCTTGCAGGTTGACTGCATGGATCGATAGTGGCATCGCTGACACATAGCTGCATTCAGGTATTTTGTTTGGATAGGTGGTACATGTCGGATCGTACCCCTTTTGTATCATCATTTCTGTTGTATCTAGTTAACTCCATCAAATCAAAACTAGTAATTGTATATGTAGTAAGACTTAGTGAGACTTGTAGTTGCGAGACTTGAGCGATGGGTTATATGTTCGCTTGGTCGGTTGATGTCTTGCTTTATTCATTATCTTTTGTGTGGATCTTCGCCGTTGGGCGTCGTATACTTATTTATGATGTTCATGGTTGTAGATCCGCCGTTTGGCGAAGTGCTAGCTCCCGCTTGGGGATGCCTTTATATTATCATGTATTGTAGTTTTGGATAAAAATATACAAGGGAGGTGCTGCCTAAATTTTTGAAAGACGAAACATGTTTTCCAACTAATAAAATCCACTTGCATTTTCATATTCCATTATCTATGTATTTAAGAAAACTTTTGATTTCATTATACCTTTATTTCAAAACTGCACCTCTTTTATTTTCTTAAAAAGGTTTAGATTTCTGGGCTTCGGCTTACTTGAATTACGTTACGCCTTTAGACGTGGCGTGGTTTAAGTGCCAGTCACGAACAATATTTTCGGGTCGTGACAGTTAGTTAGGGTTTAGTATCGATCCTGGAGTTTATTCAATGTTACGAAGCTTATAAAAATCATTTTTTGCAAACTCCGCCTCCCCGCGAACACGTGGGGTGCATGGCATCGACTTACAAGCGGCACTAGCTGTTAGGAATATGTATGCCTTTAAGGCCATTACTGTATGATATAGTGGATGCTTGGACATATATATAGAGGACTTTCTTGCTCGACATGATAGTATGCTATCTGGTTTCCATTATCTTAATATGTGCACTGGTATTATTGTACCGTCTCTTATATACATGTTGATAAAGCCCTTAAGATGTTGGCTTGACTACCGGGACTATGATGTGGATCATACTGCTGGGACCTGGGTAGTCCATAAACACATCCTTCAATTGTTCCTAGTCGAGGGAATATCGAGACAGGGCATCGATATTCCAGAGTAGACTATTGTGTACGTTTCTTTACCCTGTATGGGGGCGATGGTTGATCCCATATCCATTGGTGTTTATATCAAAGATTGTACACAGGTGCTCATTAGAGATGGGTACACCAAACAGGACTTACCGAGAACTCCTAGATGGTACTATACCTATCGTCAAATAACAGTTCTCTGGTGACACCGGTACAGGTTAGTCTGTACACCCGAGATCGTCATAGAGTCGTGTGTGGTTCCCACTGTGCTTTGATTTCCTCCCTACCACGGCTCAAAGGAGTCGTGCAGACAGGTGGATTTTAGGTACAATCCCGAGTCACATGGAGGCAATGAGTGATAGGAGAAGTTTCGTCTCTCCCGGTATAGGGAGTTGATGTTGCGCTTTGCTCGATTGTCTATAACAGGAAGTCCCTGGTCAGGGTTGTTGATGAGATTTACTGGTAAAAGTTATCAGTAGTTTCTAGTACCGTTATAGGCCACACATCGGCATGACTTATCAAGTTATTGGGGTTTGACGATTCCACCCCCCGACTCGATATGCGACATATCAGACGAAGAGACCGGATTGTACGGTAAGTGTTATTTATAGGCTTCATAGGAGTTTGGACAAGCTTGCTTATTGATCTTCTAATCGCTCAATACCTGGGTAGCCGTTACGTCCAGCTAGTACCGCTGAGGGCTTGTGGGTGACTGGTGTGATCATCACCTACTATTGGCGTATTGACGAGTCTTTAGAGTCCCACAAAGAAATTTCCTAGTTCAAGCGAAACAAAGTAGGGCACATATGCTGATATGTGCATGGGCCTGATTAAATACGAATATGTGATACCGTATTCTAATCTGGCGGTTATTTGATATCAGTTAGGTTATATGTGATATAACCGGATTATTAAATCAAGTGTTGATTTGATAATGTGATATACAGATAAATGATGTTAGTCAGTTATTTGTGATATAACCGGATTATTAAATCAAGTGTTGATTTAATAATATGATATATATTTATATTTGATATAATTATAAATTAACCAATATTATTGCTCACTAATTATTTGATTATCTTTATATATATACATATATATATTTGTTATGTTTGTGTGTGTGTGTATTAAATGTAGCATGGTTGCATTTTTCTATTTTTTGGGAAATTGAAAATGAGATGAAAAATGATGAGCATGGGTGAAGCATGGCTTTGCTTATTTTTATATTGGTCTTGACTCACTATTGAAGCATGGTTCTATTTTTATTTGAAAATTTATTGGATGGTTCAATAAGTGAGACTGAGACTAAGCCATTCTTCACTTGATGATTTATTTTCTCTCTAGCTATCTCCATTTCCTTCACCTCCTCCTCCAAACTCAATCCCTCACATGAGTTGTAAAACCTTGAGCTTGTGAGAACCCTAGTGAGCAAACAACACCCTACATCACCATCCTACACTAGATTAGCACTTTGGTGTAGTGTGTTTCCTTCACTAAAGAGTTTAGTGAAGAGATAGCTTGGATTAGCGGAGCTTCGGGTGGATCATCTTCGGCACGAAGATCGCAAAGGAAGCTCGATCCAACTTGAAGTGGAGCCTAGTGGAGTCGCGTGGATAACTACACGGAGCTTAAGGAGGGAAGGACACGGTCTACAAAAGTTGTACCCTCATTCTCTTAGTGTAAAGTTTATGTTATATCAAGCTAAAACCCTAATCATCTAGTTTAAGATCTTGTTTAGCGTTGATTAGCACCCCGAAATTTTTTCAATTGGCATGCTTGATGCTAGTAAAACCAAGTTGTGGTGCTAACAAACACTTTCATGGTATCAGAGTAAAAGCTAGAAGATTATACGATATTAGTTGAATTATGAAACCGAAAAAACTCCGAAACTGGAAACCCAAAAACCAACTTTCTGTCGAATTTTAAATGATCACTGAAATTTTTTTAAACAACTGCAGAATGTGGCATGAGATGTAACTAGAACACCATAGAAATTCGAGACCAAAATTCATTTTTTGACCCAGCGAAATCCTCTAAATTATCGGCCTCGCCGGGCCCACCTACTTTGTTTAGTCTCATATTTTTTTGGTGTTCTTCATGCTTGGTTTTGGGGTTTCAGGTTATGATTGATTTAGCCAAGTTTGCATGTGATGTTAACTTTCCTATTGGGGCTAATCGGAGTGTTTCGTAGTCGTAATTTTTACATCGTTTCAGGTTTAAGTTTGATATGTGATGCAATGGTTGAAATCCACATTAAATTAGTTTTGTTAAAACTAGTTTGCTTGTAAATCTAGCATATTTCTCTATTGATCGATTGCCACGAGTTTCTATTCGGATCAAAACTCCGTCGCAATCGCGTATCGTATGCGAATACTTGCCAGATAACTTTACTAGGTAGCTTCGACCAAGTGACTTTAGGAGAACCCCGTTGCCAAAAGCATCCACTCGGGTGCTCGCGGCCACGATGTTCTGCCTAAGTGCACTTGGTCGACGGCATCGGGGGGCGGCCATCTACTAAACTTCACGACGAGTATTCGATCGAGAAGTCGGGAATCTTGTTGAATTACCCGACTATGTTATTGAAAAGTATTTTCGAATTGAGACTAAAATGAAAGGTTTATAGGTTAGGCCTGAAATTCAGAATATGAGATATTCCGGGTTTATGATGTCTAAGTAAATGTGGACTCTAATTATTATAGTTTTTCATTTATTTTCTGCGACCGTAAGTGTAATATGTGGTGTATCCCAAATCTCGTTGCGATATATCAACGGAATTTGGGATACGCATATTTACTTAGGTTGATGACATGAGCTGATATGTGTTGCTGTGATATGTTATATTGGATCGTCGTGAATGAATAACCGGGGTTTTTTTATGTGAGATGAGAGTTTTTCAATTTTCATTCATGTAAAAATTGTATGTAATATTTTTTTATTGGGACACTTCCGGGTTGAGGATGATATCACCATTGATGTATATTATTTACTTTTCCGCATTAGGATAGACCCAAGGCAGGTAGCACAAGTAACCGGGTTCTGGAGTCCAATGGGAGACCATCTCGAAGAGTCGAGACCGGGTCTCCTAACTTTAGAATTGGCAGGTTTGTTTGCTGCTCTCGTAGGGGTCTAGGGATGTGAGTTTAGCTATTCATCACGACCGTGGAATCCGTGTTTTTCATTATTGGTTTAATTTAAAACACGGACCTCCTAATATATCCAATATTTCATATGTTGACTTCTGCTGCTTGGTTCTGTGATGTGATCATATAACTGCGTAAGATGAATGCTATATATATGATATATATAATAAACGTTTCTTATGTCTTGCACCCGCGCTAGTCCATCCTCCGATCTGCCGTTAGTTAAGTAACCTAACGGTGCATGACAGGACCCCGTGGCGAATACCGATGGCATAAGCATACGTTCTATTTTCGTTTCTTTTTCTGTGATGTTTAAGGAAACATAAATGATGAGACTTCATTAATGAGATTAATGGAAAGAAAATAAACCTAAAGATATTGTAGAATCAAAAGTATTTTAAAAAGGTAGCTCTAGTTTTTGCTTTGCACAGTGGTATTCCGTGATGAATATCGAGCACCCCATTCGATGACGAAAGAGCCGAGATCCCTTCATCGGGAGTGACCTTTTTAGAAAAACTAGCAAATTCTACAACCCATTCAGTTTATCATCATAGATTTTATAGTTCTTGCTTTGCATAGTGGTATTCTGTAACGTTTTGAAAATCGTTTCGGTGAAATTTCGGAAAATCGGAAAAATAAGGGGGTTTTCTGTAAAAAGTCAAAATACAAATATTTTTATTATAAAATTAAATATACATATTCTAGATATGAAATTGCTAGTATTTGGTGTTTATTGAGCCACTGGTGAAATTTCAAATTTTCTGAAAAAATTTCCGAAATTAATTATTTTAATATTATTTTAAGCCGTCCCTAATACATTTAATTAGGGGAAATTACAAATTGGAATGAGTTGAAATAAATTTTTTGCATCATAACACATTAAACAAAATTTTATCATGTGGTTTTTGAAATGAAATGCTTTGCCAAAACGGTTTAGAAAATATCGAAGAAAAAGAGGCTTTTTTTGATGAAATTAGTGTAAATGGTTTTGGGGGTATAATATGTATTTTTTTATATCCACACCCACACTCACACTCCACATTTTTCCTCCCCTCCTTGGCTGAATTTCAGCATTCCCATGTTGTTTCCCCCTCACTTTCCCCACTTGAATTGTTAAAAGAAAAGAAAAGAAAAGAAAAGGAAATGGTAGAAATGAGAGTGGACTTTGACTAGGGTTGACTTGATATCATTTTTCCCCACTTTCTCCACCTCACTCTCTCTCCTCTCCCCCTCAATTCCAGCTGACCCCCCCTCCAACAGCCCCCCCCCCCCAATTTTATCCCCTCATTTCTCATCAAAAACTTCATCAATTTGCCCCAAAAATCAAGTTAAAACCTAAAAAATTCTCCAATCCAACTCTTATCCATTATTTCTTTGCCCAAGCTAGCATGGATCTTGGAGGAAATTTGGCATTTTGGAGGCTATGATCTCCATGTTGATCTCTTGATCATGAGATATGAAGATTCATCCATATTTGTTAGTTGTTAGTTGAATGTTTAAATCAAACTTAATTAGGTATTTTAAAAATATATTTATAAATAGGTTTTGAATTCAAGTTTGGAAATTCAAGTGGATGGTTTTAGATTATAGTTAGGGTTTTGTTGTATGATTATGGTTGCACGTGGAATTCTTCTTTTTGTGGAATGTGAAACATAATCAATTTGTTAGTTTGCAAATTGTTAAGTTGGAATTGTAATATTTAAGCTATTTTGCTTACTAGATTTTTGGAAAATTATAAAATGTCTTAGATTAAAATATAATTATGGTTTCATGTCATTATTAATATTATAATAAGTGGTTTAATGCCTTTGGACCATGCAAAACAAAGCTTATTTTTAAAATTGTGAATTTTACTTTAAAAAGAGTTAAAGTCGGTATTTTTGCAAACTAGTTTTTTTTTGAACGTATGTGGTTTGGTGAAATTAAATCATGGAAATGGTTTGTATGGCTTATTTAAGTTATTTAATAAGTATTATGGCCGCTAGATTTGTTTAAACGTCGAGTTTCGTACTAAAACGGGTAATTTTGCTTGCTAGATTTCCGGAAAAATAGCTTTTAAAGTGAGTTTGAGCTTTTTGTGAATTTTAAGCTATTTTATAGTATAATTAGTGGTTGTGATCATGCAAATGAGTGTGTTTGGGTTTTTCTCGATGGTTTGGCGTTTATACGCCAACGTCGAGGGTTTTTGGGTTGATTTGTGAAAGCAGCCATAAGTTTTGACCTATGTGGGATTCGTGTGTCGTTTTGATCATGAGTCGGATTTTAATTATATACGGTGCGCTATGATATGTAGGTACCCCATGTGGACTTCGAGACGACGACAAGCGCGTGGTGACATCGGCACCGGCATGCGAGGACCAGGTGAGTAGATTTATATCTACGGGGAGAAGTCGGATGGATGGCGGATAGCACCGCCGCAGTTCGTGGTGATGTATACGAATATGTATACACACACATATTTTGATTATATATATTATGTTGATATGAGACTTGATGATAAAGGTAGATTCTAGATGTTCATGGATTAGTTTAGTGTTAGTTGCGAAACCCTAGAGTAGTTGTTACACCCACACACGCACACACACACATGCATACATCTATGTTATTACCTGTACGTATATGGGGAGATGTGTTTATGTGTTCACCTGGGTATGGGACTAGGTGTTCACATACTGGATTTGCAGATGATACTTAGGATTGAGTTGAGTCGATGGGATTTGAGTTGAGGCCGTGAGATCGGTGATATGACAGGATTCGTACTTGAGATACGTCCTGATGTTGTAGCGGATCTTTGGATGACAATACCATGTGAATAGTGATATTAATGGTGTACTAGACGTAGGTCAGTACCCCAGATGATGATCTTGATAAAGAGGATACCAGATGAACAGTGTGATGAGTATGATATTGACCCGTACCTAGATTTGGGGATGCCGTACGACGGATTTACGTACGAGCTATATATGGATGATTGATCTGCACTCTTGACTTGGGATGTCTGATTATAGATATGGTATCGGATATGATATTATTGAGGCGGGATCACCGACTAATATATATACAGGTATGTCTACGTATCGACTCAGATGTTAGGCTGTTTCCTTACCTGTAGTTCAGCTTGTTAGTTCAGCCGTATAGTTTAGTGTAGTTGTTAGATTAGATTAGACTCCTACCTATTTCAAAACTAACGAATCGTGGGTATTTTAAAAGACAGGTCAAGGGATTCTACGGATATTTCAAACGGCGTATCTTTTCTAAAAATAGACCTTAGACCTTAATTTCAAAACACCACGATTCGTGTTATTTCAAAAGGCATTGTTGTAGGACTTATATTAGGGTAATGCAGTTTAGTTATCGTTGTGTCTAGAATTCAGCTCCCGCATATTATTGTTGTTGCTCCGCATCGCATACTTATTGTAATTCATATTTCATTAATGATATCATGCTGTTAGGACACCAGCACCATTACCGATGATGCGTATGTACCACGTACACTTACTTGCCGGCTCACACACATCTTCATCGGTAATTGCCATGTCACGTACACCTTAGAAAATATTATTGCTTAACTTAGCTTGATAGCTAGTAGTTTGACATGATATTAGTGTACTTACCTTATATGTCAGCTTAGATATTGTAGTTATTACTTGTCACTTCATGCATACTGTTATTCATTGTTATACCGTATTCATGGATTCTCATGCCTGCATTCATGGTTTTACATGCTATTGATGATTTGGATTCGGATTTCCATGAGATTTTCTGGATTTGGGGGAAAACCGCAAAACTTGTATAAGCTTCTTTCTTCTCTTTTAAATAAAAAGTGCGGTTTTCCCATGATGTATGAGTCGTCCACCATGAGTTTGCTGATGGATTTCGAGACCCGATTCGAGAAGATGGATGAACCGTTTCGGGTACATAGTGGGCCCGGTGAGGTATCCCGGGGCAAGAAGATCGTGTTGTTGACGTTGAGCCTGTGCAGGGGAGCACGACCGACTGGTGATATTACCCGACGCGTCGGATATCCGGAGAATACCGTCGTGGTCATGAGATGGATGGTAGGGGCCGGCCTGGACTGACGGCGCCCTAGTCATTATGATTGAGACATTGAGATTTCGAGATATTAAGGTACAGAGACTGTGATACAGAGATATCGAGATATTGGGATTACGTTTTGTGCCGATGCTAGGCACTGTTTTATACTGATTTCATTATGATACCTCATTTTAAAAATACAGAAATCTGACTAATTTATGAAAGCAGTTTTCTTCAGTACATGCATTCTGTTTCATGCATTTATACATCATCCATAGGATACATTGCTACCTGAGGCACTGACACGGGCACATGGGATTACACTTGGGTTAGATATTTACCCTAGTCATTGTTATAGACTGCTGGTTATATTTGAGGATTATATATTATGATCGTATGACCTAGGATTGCGTCATACATGCGATTTCTATTCGTAGATGTTTTCGTACTCACGAGTTGGCAACTCACCCCCGTTGTGCCGCAGTTTTTGCAGGTTTTGCCGTACAGGTTTCATTACGGCTTTGCTGGCACTGCTTCTTTCGGGTGACTTGCTAGTAGGTGGGTTTATTTGTATCGTACCCATCATTATACATTGTATATTATTATTCAGTTGTATCTAGTAAATTCCATCAACCAAACATGTATTTATTTTGAGATAAAGACCAGTGATGTTTATTCTTTCGACCTTAGAGTCGCGCGTTGTATTTCTGTGGATTTCTTGTTGTTTTGAGTTTCCTTTTGAGTTTTGATCCTTGCCCTTGGCGTTGTATATTATATTACTTGTGTGGTTGTGACCATCGATTGACGAAGAGCTAGCTCCCGCATGGGGATGCCTTTTATTGATTTCGTATACTATTCATGTTGTATCCCGTTTGGGGGCCAGTATTTACAAAGGAGACTCTGCCGAAATTTTCAAGAAATATTTGATGTTTTAAAAAAAACGCATAATTCGGCTTATGCTAATAAAACTATTTGATTTAAATTGGTTTTTCCTTCACTCTACTACTTTTCTTGGTTTGGATTTCTGGGTTTTCGGCTTACTTAGATTACGTATGCCTCGAGACGTTTCGTAGTTTATGTGCCGGTCATGTTCCGTACTTTCGGGACGTGACAAAGTTGGTATCAGAGCGTTAGGTTTTACCTTCGGAGCTAGGATGACCCTTGGTTGATGGAATAGGTGACTAAAGTAGAGTGACGTACCGTGGGTATGTTCCGCGGCATACTTACGATACGCTACTCCACTTAACGAGCCTTAGGATGTACATTTCTTTGTTCAGTATTATATTCCTTCCTATGATCTAGCCTCATCGGTACAAGTTATGGTTTTGTTGCCACGATTACGGGCAGGGAGAGCTACGACTAGAGTTGCGGTCAGCACGAGTGTTGGATATATATGCCCTAGAGACCTACATTGTATAGGATGCTTGGGATATGTATGTACATAACAGTCTTGCTTGATATGATAGTACGCTATTTGGTTTGACTTTGTCTTAACGTATAATATATTTTACTTGGTATTTATATATATATGTTGATAAAGCCCATAGGGTGTTTTGTCTGACTACCGGTGTTGTGATGGCAGTCATACTAGTGGGAGCTGGATAGTCAATAGGCACACCCTTAGATGTCCCTGGTCGCAGGAGTATCGAGATTGGGCATCAATACTCCGGAGTAGACTAGTGTATACATATCTAGACCCTGACGAGGGGCAATGGATTGGTCCCGCAACCATTGGTGGTGTTCACCTAAGATTGTATACAGATGCTCACTGGGTGTGAGTACACCGGACAGGACTCGCCGAGAACTGACTGGATGGTATTATACCTAACGTCAGATAGCAGTTCTCAGGTGACATGTGTGCAGATAGTCCGTTGACTTAAGGTCATCATTTGTCTCGTGTGAGTTCCCACTGTGCTTTGATTATTACCCTACCACGGCTCAAAGGAGTCGTGCAAACAGGTTTCAGTTGGGCACAGTCCCGAGCCACGTGGAGGCAGTGAGTGACTGTTAGGGATTCGTCTCTCCCGGTATAGGGAGTTGATATCGCACGGTGATCGGTTGGTCATTACCATAAGTCCCTGGCCAGGGCTGATTGAGAATTACTGATAGGTTGATCAGTAGATTCTCGGATGGTGATAGAGCCATACCGACACGACTTGTACGGTTATTAGGGGTCTGACGTCCACCACCTCCCTAGACCATACATGCGATACTCTTAGATGAACAGACCGGACTGCGCGGATATTGTCATGGACAGGCTCAGTAGGATTTCAGATGGGTTACCTCATCGGCTTTCTTATCGACAACTACCTGGGGACTGTTACGTACAGCTAGTGCCGCTTGCGGTCTGTGGTTAAACCCACTGCCAGCGTAGTAGTTGAGTCTTTAGAGTCCCACATAGAGATTTCCCAAACCCAGGCGAAAAGATATAGAGGTCGTATGGTTTTACGACAAAGGTTCGGACGCATACGTGTTTGAACACACGTACGACATTCGGACAGTTTTTACTAGTCGGCTTTGGTTTAAGCCAGATTCTAGTATCAGGTTATTGGATTTATACAGTCTAAAGTTTTTCCGTGTTTTCACGGATGACAGGGGCGTTCTCCTAATTTTCCGAGAAGCTTCTAGAAGGATGTGACATGGAGGGAGAGGTGGCATTTTCATTTAATGATTAAGTGACTCATAGTGAGTGATTCATCATGTCATTAATGCATTATTAAATGCTTAATGACTCACATAATGAATCACCCACTTGCATTAATGAAACATGATGAATAATCTCATATTATTCTTTTCTTTCTTATTCATTATGTTTCATATATCAAGTGAGAAGCTTTTTTATTATCATCTTCTCACTCTCTCTCTTCAAGTTCTCTCTCCTTCACCAAGCCTAATCCTACCTCTCATGAGTTGAGAACAAGGATTAGGAAAGACTAATTACTCCATAACCTATCTCTACATCACCTTAGCTACTCTATTTAGCAACTAGAGAAACTATGTAACCTCAAGTTTAGAGGTTATAGCTTGGATTAGGGTTCTCGGGTAGATCGTCTATCACGGAAGAAAGCCGAAGAGGACGTGGAGATCCAATGAGGCCGTAGATAACATTAAGACGAAGGACTAGAACCGTTTGGTATAATCTCTTAACATAGTAGTTTAGAACTCTATAGCTTTTGTTAAAACTTGTTTAGCAAACAATTCATACGGTTAATCGATGTTTGATCATAGAACAAGATTGTTATTCATATTTCCGCCTCCCCACAAGTATTGGGGTGTTGAACATCGACTTAAAGTGGTATCAGAGCCTAGCTAAACAATATTTAACTTGCAAATTTGTATGAATTTCGAACGGAAAAAACGAAACCGGAAAAGCCCGAAAATATCAGTTTCTGTCGATTTTTAAATGAAGTCCAAAAATTTTTCAGGGATGTTCAGAAAGCTTAAAATGACATTATAAGAACACACAAAAAATTTGGTCCCCTGAATCGCCAACGGCGCCGCGGAACCGCGGCGGATAGCACTGATCCCGCCGCGCTTCCGCCGCCGATTTGACGATCCAGGGACCCATTTTTCTTGTGTGGGTTCTCTGTAGTATTTAGGATTTTCTGGAATATTTAATTTTTGCTCAGGTTTCAGATTTGCAGAGAAGTATTGGAGCAAGATTAAAAGTGTTTAATCGATCGAAATTGTACAGTATTTGCTTGTTGGATTATATCTGTGATTGTATAATGTGTTCGTAAACCTCCCCTAACTGCTAGTATGTCAGTTGGCAGGGGGTTGCACATTTCTGAAATGGTTTTTATCTGTTTGTGCATATGAACTGTGTTGGACTGTTGTGATGTATAGCCGGGGTTATGTGATGGGTTATTATTTAATTCATTTGATGTAAATGTAATTTGTTGTAATATTATTTTGCGGGGCACTTCCAGGTTGCGGTTGTAGCCACCGTTTTAATATTATTTCATTTTACTGTTTTTGCTCCTAGGACAGACCCAAGGTGGGGTGCACAAACTGCCGGGCGGGTAGTTTGCCGCACCCGTAAGGGTCGTGGGTGGGGTAATGGCTATTCATCACAACTGTGTAATCCGTATTTTGTTGCAGGCTCAAAACAAACAAGGATTGCTTGCAAATCCAATTAAGTTCATCTGTGATCTGGAATGAATATCATTGCGTCAGACGAATGTAAAATATCTATATATATGATAGCTATTTAGACGTCGCTTATGTTTTACACCCGCGCTAGCCCAGCCCCGCTCTGTCGTTAGTTAAGTAACCTAACGGGTGATGACGGGACCCCGTGGCGAATGCGGATGGCATAAGAGGACGTCGTATTTTCGTTGTTATCTATAATGATAGGTTAAAGATGGGACGCATTATTATTAATGCAAAGAAAATAAAACCTAAACTGAATCGTTGGAACAATTTCTAAAAACCACTCGGTTTTCTTGGAAAAGCAAAATTTTAAAATGCGGAGCTTAAACCACTCCTTTTAAAAGCTATCTTAGTTCCTTCGATCAAATCAAGTTCACTACGTTAACGGTTTTTTGCCAAAAACCAGCCGTAACCCTCCGTCGTTTCAGATAGACAGCACATCGTATTCATGCTATGCTTGTTGGCCTACGTCAAGGCATAGTGAATGGTAGCAGTGTGTGTGCCTATTTGTTGCATAGATAGATTCATTAGTTTAATACAGACGTACACCTTGTTGGCCTACGTCAAGGGCTTGTACGATATATTTAAATTGATCAGGACAACGACGGGTAGAACTTGACTTGCGTCTTATGACTTGTTGGCCTACGTCAAGGTCTATAAGAGCTTGGGGTAAAAATTACATTGGGAGTTTCAAACATAAAGGAAACTTGCAGATTTAGCTTACCTTCTGGAGTGTGGTGACTAGAGTGGCTTCCATCTAGGGCATCATGCAATGATAGTTGGATCCCGATCTCACTGATGAGTAGGATTACTCTCGGGAATTTCTCTCACTTAACAATCAATGCTATAAACCAAGTAGGTGCCTAGAAAGGTGTTAGAGGGGCTATGCCTCCAGGGAAAAGAGGTTCTTTAATTAAGGAACTTCGCGAAAGCGTTGGAAAACCTCCCTCGAAGTACCAACACCAGCCTGGCTGAAAGGTTAAGCAAGAATTGTGACGTGTGATTAAATCCTGACTAGTTCTTCTTTTAGGTTTTGAAGAAGGATTTGAAGAAACAGTGGGAGCCATCCTGTTTAGATAAATTAAATAACCAATCTAAACTTGCAAGAGCATATGCTGAGTGTTTCTTTTCTCTCTCTCTGGCAGCTACCATGACTGGACTAAAACTATTACTTGAAAAGAATATACTGACCGGGCAGAACTATAAAGATTGGCTAAGGAACGTCAATATTGCGCTGACTTATGACAAAGTTGCATATGTTACCACCACTGTTCCTCCCCTTATCCCAGGACCAGATTCCTCAGTTGCGGACAAGGAAGTTCGCAAAACCTGGGATCTAGACTGTGAGCGAGCTAAGTGTATCGTGCTGGCGTCCATGAATAATGAACTCCAGAAACAGCACGAGAGTATGGATATCGTATCCATATTCCTCCATTGCAAAGAATTGTATGGTGAACACTCCCGTATCGCGAGGTACGAAACCTCAAGGAAACTCTTCCAGATGAGGTTAGCTCCAGGATCGCCTGTTGGAGAGCACGTCCTCAAAATGATCATCCTCATTGAGGAACTCGCAAACCTGGGATGCGTGCTAGAGAACGATTTGTATATCGACTTAATTTTGCAGTCCCTTCCCCACACCTTCTCTCAGTTCGTGCTGAACTTCAACATGCACGAAATGGAAGCGGATCTTCCAAAGCTCCTCAATATGTTGAGGGTAGCAGAGACCTCCTTGAAAAAGGAGAAGACCCCCGTTCTGTATGTTGGCCAATCATCTTCTTCTAAATCTAAAGCGAAAGCTAAAGGGAAGAAAAAGATGAAAGCCACCAAACCGAAGGGTGGGGTCAAGAAGGTGCAGGGAACGAACAAGGCAGGAAGGGTGAAGACAGAAAAGAACGAGTGTTTCTATTGTCACAAGCAGGGGCACTGGAAGAAGGATTGTCAGGCCTTCAAAGCCAAGGACATGAAGCAAGCAGTTGCTTCTACTTCAGGTGTGTTCGTAATCGAAAATTGTCTTTCAGTAAACTCTACTTCATGGGTACTTAATACCGGTTCTGGTTCTCACATCTGTAATTCTTTGCAGGATCTGAGAAATAGTAGAGTACTGGGGGCAGGTGATATTGTTAGTTATATGTATGCCCTAGAGGCCATTACTGTACATAGGATGTATATTGTAGTGGATGCTGGGACATATATAGGGAGGACTTTCTTGCTCGACATGATAGTATGCTATCTGGTTGAACTTTACCTTAACGTGTATACTGATTGTCTCTCTGTTACATGTTGGTAAAGCCCTTAGGATGTGTGCTTGACTACCTGGACTATGATGCGGATCATACTAGTGGGGACATGGTAGTCTATAAGTACATCCTTCAAAGTCCCTAGTCGTGGGTGTATCGAGACAGGGCATCGATATACCAGAGTAGACTAGCGTATACCTTCTCGACCCATATAGATGGGCGATGGATGATCCCATATCCATTGGTGTTTGACATCGGAGATCATATACGGGTGCTCAGTGGAGACTGGGTACACTGGACGGACTCGCCGAGAACTCCCAGATGGTATTATACCTCACGTCAGATGGCAGTTCTTTGGTGACACTGGTACAGAGTAGTCTGTTGACCCGAGATCGTCATAGAGTCTTGTGTGGTTCCCACTGTGCTTTGATTTCCATCTTACCATGTCCAAGAGGGCGTGCAAAACGGTGGTTTTTGGGTACAGTCCCGAGTCACATGGAGGCAATGAGCGATAGGAGGGGATTCGTCTCTCCCGGTATAGGGGGTTGATGTTGCGCTGTGTTCGATTGGCTATAACAGGAAGTCCCTGTCCAAGGCTGCTCAGAGAATTGCTGGTAAGTGTTACCAGTAGTTTCTCGACCCGTTATGAGCCTCATATCGACACGACTTATCGAGCTATTGGGGTCTGACGTTTACCACCCCTAGGCGAGATATGCGACATATCAGACGATCAGACCGGACTGTACGGTAGTGTTACTGGTTGGATTCACTGGAGTGTGAGCGGGCTTGCTCGTCGATCTTCAGATCGCTCAATACCCGGGTGGCCGTTACGTTTAGCAGACCGCTTGCGTCTTGTGGGTGTTTGATATGATCATCACCTGCTGCCGGCGTATTGACGAGTCTTTAGAGTCCTACACAGAGGTTTCCTGGCTCAAGCGAAACGAAATAGGAGCGCATATGAGATATGTTCGGGACCGAGAATAATACGTGTATGTGTTACCGTATTACATTCTCGCGATGAATGTATCGGAAAGGTTGTATGCGATATGACCTAGTTACCGATTCAAGCGTTGATTCGATAAGCCGATACATTGAATACTAGTCGGTTGTGTGCGACATGACCGGATCATTGAATCAAGTGTTGATTTAATGATTTAATGCATAATTATATATTTGATATGTTACTTTGCACTAACTAGTATTGGTTCACTTTAAACGGATTTTCTCACTTGGATTGTGCACATTGTATATGTGATATATTTTTGTGCACTTGTATGTATCATGTTTGATGATGCATGCTAACTTGTGTTTTGTGTGAAGATTAAACCATGGTTGTGAGAGTGGTTAGGGTTTTATTTTCCATTACTTATTTATTCATTTATTTATTTGTTTATACATTTTGGAAAATAAATGGAAAAGAGAAAATAATGGTGGCTTTATTTGTTCTTTAGTTGAAGCTTCATGAAGCTTTGATAAAGTCAACCATTCTTATCTCATCCTTAACCCTAACCATTCCCACTAACCCTAGTTTAGTCTCTACACTTGACCATGGTTAATTTTATGATAAGAATTCATTTTCTTTTCTTTTTCAATTAACTTATCATAACTATTTTTCTTCTTCTTCTTCATCTTCTTCTTTGAAGAAGCTTGAGGTCATCAATGGTGATTGATGAAGATGAGTGAGAAATCCAATTCTAAAGTCTACCCACTTCCTATTTCTTCATCCTCTACCTCTTGCCAAGTAGTAGAGTGTGTTTACTTCACAAGTTTCTTGACTTGGTGAAGTCGGAGCTTGATTTAGCGATGCCTCGACGTAGATCATCTTCGGCATGGACATCGACGACCTAGCTCGCTTATTCTTCGACGAAGCCGACGCTGGAGTCCGGATTCCTTTTGGACAGCGGAGGGGACTTTGTTGCGGAGCTATGGAGGTGGAGCACTGGATCTACAAAGGTTGTATTTCCGTTTTCCCATTAGTTAATTGTTAACTAGTTATCTTTTTCGCCTAAATATCTAGCAAACGATCCGTACACGGGTCTCTCGGCACCCATAAATTTTTATATTGGCATGTTCGATGCCTTGTGAGACCTCATTAGGGTGCCTAGGAACCCTACAGATATGACTCTCCGGATGGGCAATGGAATGCATGTAGATGCAGTTGCAATAGGGGAATATCACCTAGGGTTGAATAGTGGACACATTTTGGTATTGTATAGCTGTTTTTGTATTCCCAGTATGTTGTGTAATATTATATCAGTATCTTTGTTGTCTAATAAAGGATATAATTTTGTGCTTGAAAGAAATGTCATGAACATTCTCCTAAATCAAGAACTGATTGGGTTTGGCACACTAGAAAACGGCATATACATACTTAATCAACCACAAATTTTCAATATTCAAAACACGCGTAAAAGAAAGGCTCCAGATTCGAATCAAGCCTTCCTATGGCATTGTAGACTTGGTCATATAAATGAAACAAGGTTGACTAAGTTACATAAAGATGGATATCTAGTATATTCATCATATGCAACTTGTCAATCATGTATCAAAGGAAAAATGACCAAATCTCCGTTCACCGGACACGGAGAAAGAGCCACTGAACTCTTGGGACTAGTACACAGTGATGTATGTGGTCCGATGTCTATACATGCACGAAGTGGTCACTCCTACTTCATCACTTTTACTGATGACTTCTCTAGGTATGGACGTGTGTTCTTAATAAAGCATAAATCCGAGGCTTTTGAGAAGTTTAAGGAGTATAAAAATGAAGTAGAGAAACAAACTGGTAAAAGCATCAAGACACTTCGATCTGATCGAGGTGGAGAATACATAAGTATCAGTTTCCTTGAATACTTGAAAGCAAATGGAATTCTCTCTCAGCTTACTCCACCTTATACACCTCAGCATAATGGTGTATCAGAAAGAAGGAATCGCACGCTATTAGATATGGTGCGTTCAATGATGAGTAGTGCTGAGTTGCCACTTTCCTTCTGGGGATTTGCTCTAGAATCAGCCGCATATCTATTAAATAGAGTTCCAACTAAGTCTGTACCTACCACTCCATATAAAATGTGGTGTGGGAAGAGACCATATCTCAAGTATATCAAGATATGGGGGTGTCCGGTATATGTTAAAAAGCATAATCCGGACAAACTCGAAGCACGATCGGTTTTATGCAAGTTTGTAGGATACCCCAAGCATTCAAGGGGGTACATGGTCTACCACACTGAAGAACAAAAGGTGTTTGTCACTCGTCACATTGTCTTCTTAGAAAGCGAATTTCTTGCAAAAGAAATTAGTGGGAGCACGGTAGAACTGGAAGAAATTCCAGAACCTCAAACTGCAACCGAGGACTTAGAAGAATCTCAGATTTCAATAGAACATGACGAACCAACGCCACTCCGCAGATCTAGTAGGCTTTCTCATCCTCCTGAAAGATATTATGGTTTTCTTCTTGATGGGGATCGAGAGGATTGCATCATCGATGATGATGAGCCTACTAGTTTTCAGCAGGCTATCACAAGTAGCGACTCAGTGAAGTGGCTAGATGCAATGAGATCCGAAATGGAATCCATGTACACCAATAAAGTATGGACTTTAGAAGTTGCTCCTCCTGGGGTAAAACCGGTTGGGTGCAAATGGATCTTCAAAAAGAAGATTGGTACATTTGGACAAGTGGAAACCTACAAAGCTAGACTAGTAGCAAAAGGTTTTCGTCAAAGACCAGGATTGGACTATGATGAAACTTTTTCACCAGTAGCTATGCTTAAATCCATTCGGATCATGCTTGCCATTGCTGCCTACCATGACTATGAAATCTGGCAAATGGATGTAAAAACAGCTTTTCTAAATGGACATCTAGAAGAGAGTGTTTACATGGATCAACCAGAAGGTTTCTTAGACAGTGGGAGCAGCGAAAGAGTGTGCAAATTGCTTAAATCCATTTATGGGTTAAAGCAAGCATCACGGAGTTGGAACATCTGCTTTGATGAAACAGTCAAGGAATTTGACTTTATCAAAAATGTAGATGAACCATGTATTTATAGGAAGATTGTAGAAGGAGCAGTAGTCTTCCTCGTTTTATACGTCGACGACATACTACTGATAGGGAATGATATCCTTATACTACAATCAGTGAAGCTCTTCTTGTCACAGAAATTCTCTATGAAAGACTTGGGAGATGGATCATACATTCTGGGCATTAAGATCTATCGAGATAGATCTAATAGAATATTGGAACTTTCACAGTCCAGGTATATAGACACTATACTAAAGAGATTTAGTATGGAAGATTCCAAACGCGGCAATATGCCCGCTTGTCACGGAATCACCCTCTCCAAGGAGATGTCTCCAAAGACTGATGAAGAGAGGGCTCGCATGGGCATTATACCCTACGCTTCGGCGGTAGGATCAATAATGTATGCGATGTTATGTACCAGACCAGATGTAGCTTACGCACTTAGTGTGGTAAGCAGGTATCAATCGGACCCAGGTGGGAAACATTGGATAGCGGTGAAGAACATTCTCAAGTACCTGAGAAGGACTAAGGAGATGTTCTTGATTTACGGTAATAAAGACCTCCAGGTAGAGGCTTTTACCGACTCCGGCTTCCAAAGTGACAAGGATGATTCTAAATCTATTTCGGGTTTTGTGTTTACCCTCAATGGAGGAGCGGTATGTTGAAAGAGTTCCAAACAAGATACCGTCGCAGACTCAACTATGGAGGCTGAGTATATAGCTGCTAGTGAAGCCGCAAAAGAGGCTGTCTGGATAAGGAAGTTCATTTCTGAACTTCAGGTGGTTCCGTCCATTGCCAATCCAATACCTTTGTATTGCGATAACAATGGCGCTGTAGCTTTAGCGAAGGAACCATGGTCCCATCAGAAATCCAGGCATATCTTAAGGCGGATTCACCTGATCAGGGAGATCGTGGATCGTCGGGAGATCGAGATACGGAGAGTAGACACAAAAGACAACACGGCAGATCCATTCACCAAGGCCATTCCTCAAGTACAGTTCGAGAGGCTATTTGAGATGTTGGGCATGCGGTACGTCAGCAACTGGATCGGGTAAGAGACAGTGGGTACTCATTGCACCAATTATAGGCCTTAGTGCAAGTGGGAGATTGTTGGATATATATGCCCTAGAGGCCTACATTGTATAGGATGCTTGGGATATGTATGAACATAACAGTCTTGCTTGATATGATAGTACGCTATTTGGTTTGACTTTGTCTTAACGTATAATATATTTTACTTGGTATTTATATATATATGTTGATAAAGCCCATAGAGTGTTTTGTCTGACTACCGGCGTTGTGATGGCAGTCATACTAGTGGGAGCTGGATAGTCAATAGGCACACCCTTAGATGTCCCTGGTCGCAGGAGTATCGAGATTGGGCATCAATACTCCGGAGTAGACTAGTGTATACATATCTAGACCTTGACGAGGGGCAATGGATTGGTCCCGCAACCATTGGTGGTGTTCACCTAAGATTGTATACAGATGCTCACTGGGTGTGAGTACACCGGACAGGACTCGCCGAGAACTGACTGGATGGTATTATACCTAACGTCAGATAGCAGTTCTCAGGTGACATGTGTGCAGATAGTCCGTTGACTTAAGGTCATCATTTGTCTCGTGTGAGTTCCCACTGTGCTTTGATTATTACCCTACCACGGCTCAAAGGAGTCGTGCAAACAGGTTTCAGTTGGGCACAGTCCCGAGCCACGTGGAGGCAGTGAGTGACTGTTAGGGATTCGTCTCTCTCGGTATAGGGAGTTGATATCGCACGGTGATCGGTTGGTCATTACCATAAGTCCCTGGCCAGGGCTGATTGAGAATTACTGATAGGTTGATCAGTAGATTCTTGGATGGTGATAGAGCCATACCGACACGACTTGTACGGTTATTAGGGGTCTGACGTCCACCACCTCCCTAGACCATACATGCGATACTCTTAGACGAACAGACCGGACTGCGCGGATATTGTCATGGACAGGCTCAGTAGGATTTCAGATGGGTTACCTCATCGGCTTTCTTATCGACAACTACCTGGGGACCGTTACGTACAGCTAGTGCCGCTTGCGGTCTGTGGTTAAACCCACTGCCAGCGTAGTAGTTGAGTCTTTAGAGTCCCACATAGAGATTTCCCAAACCCAGGCGAAAAGATATAGAGGTCGTATGGTTTTACGACAAAGGTTCGGACGCATACGTGTTTGAACACACGTACGACATTCGGACAGTTTTTACTAGTCGGCTTTGGTTTAAGCCAGATTCTAGTATCAGGTTATTGGATTTATACAGTCTAAAGTTTTTCCGTGTTTTCACGGATGACAGAGGCGTTCTCGTAATTTTCCGAGAAGCTTCTAGAAGGATGTGACATGGAGGGAGAGGTGGCATTTTCATTTAATGATTAAGTGACTCATAGTGAGTGATTCATCATGTCATTAATGCATTATTAAATGCTTAATGACTCACATAATGAATCACCCACTTGCATTAATGAAACATGATGAATAATCTCATATTATTCTTTTCTTTCTTATTCATTATGTTTCATATATCAAGTGAGAAGCATTTTTATTATTATAGAATTTTCATTATCATCTTCTCAGTCTCTCTCTTCAAGTTCTCTCTCCTTCACCAAGCCTAATCCTACCTCTCATGAGTTGAGAACAAGGATTAGGAAAGACTAATTACTCCATAACCTATCTCTACATCACCTTAGCTACTCTATTTAGCAACTAGAGAAACTAAGTAACCTCAAGTTTAGAGGTTATAGCTTGGATTAGGGTTCTCGGGTGGATCGTCTATCACGGAAGAAAGACGAAGAGGACGTGGAGATCTAATGAGGCCGTAGATAACATTAAGACGAAGGACTAGAACCGTTTGGTATAATCTCTTAACATAGTAGTTTAGAACTCTATAGCTTTTGTTAAAACTTGTTTAGCAAACGATTCATACGGTTAATCGATGTTTGATCATAGAACAAGATTGTTATTCATATTTCCGCCTCCCCACAAGTATTGGGGTGTTGAACATCGACTTACAACGAGCTCGTTACGAACGAGGACTGACCAGGGCGTAATTCCGGCGACACACGATTGCAGAGATGTGTCTTTTTATTGTGTTTTCGCACCACGAGCGTTTGATGGATCGCTGTATGAGATTACTCGGATGTGCCGATCAGTACCAGAGGATTGAGCCCATGATAGAGGCCAGCCAGATTTTGATGACCGTTGGCGTATTGCTTACTCCTGATGATTGAGGCACTGTTCAGCGTGCAGACAAGTGAGCCAGTCATTGCTGCGAACGATGAGATATCGCCCAGATGTTGGAGTTATTGCAGTACGAGTTGTATTAAGAGATGATAGAAGGTTGCTAGTCACCAAGGATGAATGACTAGGACATGTGGTTCGTTCGCTACCCTGATGCGAGGTCATCAGATAGATTGATTACAGCTAGAGACGACTTCACGCGGAGACGTTGAGAGTCAACAGAGACGATCGAATGTCAGAAACCTATTATTCCATGTTTAAAGTATTTGGAAAGATATGCAGGCAATTCTATGGACCCTCTAGAAGAATTAAACCCTAACTCGACTTAATGACCGTATGAAAGCCTTTGAACCTTAGGGTTTGCGGCAGTTCCGCGGCGCCATTAGTGAGGCTTGGGTTTGCCCTTCTAAGGCTGGACCATCGATGCTGTGGTACGTACTCGATACTGTTAAACTGTACCCAAGATGTTGAGCTCTTGGGGGATTATGAGGTTTTGACGAATCGATCGGATGGTTCGACTTCATTCGGATGCTAGGTGGTGAGATGCATTTCTTGGGAGACTCCAGATACGAGGATAGCCGTAGGAGCTCAGTCCATGCAGCCACGACGAGACGAGTCCGAAGCAGTCGACATTAAAGAAAGTGGAGTAAGAGGTTCGTACGAGATCTTGATGAGACGACGTTCCACTCCGCCGACAGCAGAGATGCGATACGCATGCCGAGACATTGTACTGGGATATACCTTCCAGAAGGAGTCGCGATGAGTATGCAGCCGTTCCGGAACGAGAACAGATCTAGTAAGGGACGATGACTTCCGGACAGCTCGGCAGAGACGAGATTTGGGAGAGATCTCGACAGGACCTTTCTGAAATGAATTACGAGGAGACTTGGACCCAGGAGTGGTCATATTACGCACATCGGCAGGCCAGAGTTCAGGATCGTCGACGAGACATGCTATGAGTGACCACGACAGTTGGCCAGAGATTCTTGGAGGATGTGCTTGAGCGGGACTATTCCTCCATATTTGATTTCGGTATTTTGGACGATCTACTCGGATGATTGATTTTGATGATTGAGTTTCATGATATTTGTCTTCATGGACCATGGTTGCACCTGCTGAGTATTTACGATTTTTGCACAATTATTGCACTTGATATCGTTTTCGTGCCTTGGTTTCTCACGTTTATGATTTTATGGGTTTCATACAGTTGAGTTGATTTTGTGCGTATATACGCACACGGTTTGGTTTTTGCACTCGGTATGATTCACATATGCTGCAGTGCAGTGATACACATTTTGTGTACTTAGATGCATTGGACTTCGATTTCGATTGTGATACTCGATATTTGTTTTGTGCACCTTGTGCACCTGATTTGATTTTGCGCATGTTCGGCGCTTGATATTGGATTTCATGATTTCGTACATGATGGATGCACCTGATTGGTAGGGATTTTACGATCAAAAATATAATTACCGCAATCAAGAAACGGCGTCGCTTCGCAGCTAGCCGGTGAGTGCGGGTCGATCCACAGAGACGGGTAAATTTCTTTAGTGTGTCTTAACGAGTTGATTCTATTTCTCGTTTTGGTTTTATAAAAATCTAGATCTAAAACTTAATTAATCTAATTTAAATTCTTGCTAGGGTTAGGCTTAGAGGAAGTTTTGGAGATTGATGTTTCCTCACCGCTTTCAATGCCGTATTTTAGATCCATTAGGTGTTATAGTAATTATCGATAAAGTGGATACGACTCTTTTGGGAAGATGTTTTCTTCCTCTAGATTCGTATCCTTCCTTTATCGTTAATTACCCTAACCCCCATGGAAAACGCGTGCAACCGGCCCTTTATACTGCGGTTCACCGTTACCTCGAGGGGTAGGGTGCCGCAGGGAGCAGTTGTGCGCGCATGCATGGAGTTCTTAATGGGTTAGTTTAATATGACATTGAAAGGGGTGAGAGATCTCATCTCTCAACCCTTTCCCTAAGGCTAACCCTAACAAGCGAGGAGACTACTCGCTCATTAGGGGATGAAATAACATTAAAAGAATAAAAGAAAAAACACTTACTAATGGTGATGGCTCCCTCCAAGCGATAAAGAACAGATCTGAATGTCACTTCCAGAATTTCTGAATTTTATTTATTGAAAAGAGGCATACAATTTTTAGATCTAAAATTACAATTTATAGGAAAATAGGAAACCTAGGGCTACAGACTCTCGCACATGCAAAATTACAGATTTGACCCCTGAGAATCCCAACACCAGAACAGTCGCAGCAACAGAAGAAATCTCCACCGACACGTGTATTAGAAGGCCGCGGATCCGCGGCGCCAGCATGGGTTTGGCCGCGGATCCGCGGCCAAACTGTGGACTTGGGCTGTGAGATTTTGTGGGCTTTTTTTTGGGCTTCTTGGCTTTCTGTTTCTATAGTCCTTTTCTCTGTTAGGCTTCTAGGTATTCTCCAGATATTTCAGTGAATATTCGTAGCGATCTTTCAACCGTTCTCATGACATTTTGGACCTTGCACTGTTCTCTGACTAGGCGTGACTAGTATCGGTCTGCTTGTTGGTCAAAAGTCTCTTTTTCTGTTGTTTTGTGTCTTTTTCACTGTATTTGCTCCAGAAACCTGTATCCTGTAATATGCAACAAACGTGCGTCAAGAGTACCTGTTTATTTATAAAAAGGATAAGAATAGGGGAATGATAAATGCAATATTATGGTCTGAACAAATACCCCCAAACTTACCTTTTGCTCGTCCTCGAGCAAACTTATTATTTATTCACTAAAATCCTAACCGCACTTTCGCAGGGAAACGCGATTGCACTGAGCACGTGCAACAAGCCGTTAAACCTCTAGGTGTCCCTAGTAGGAGGAGTGTTGTCTCCTGAGGGTTTTCAGCGGATTACACCCACAAAATCCTATCAACTCGGCCCATTGACTTTTGTTCTCCAATTAGGTTTTCTAACAAGGAATTCTATTATCTTATACTTGTAAATTATCCACCCATATTCTTCACACTTCTTCATTATTTAACTTAAGATTATATATGTTATGTAGACTTACTTAGCTTTCGGCATTTCTTAAGTTTTCCTTCTAGGGTTACATCTCCACTCAGGAATTTCTATCAACTCTATTAAAGATACAAATTTTATCTTTCATTCCTCTCTCTTATCTAAATTCCAATCACGTACCCCTACGTGTGTGTATAGATCACCCCTACACTTGGAAATTCAATTCAAGCAATCATGCCCTTGTCCATTGTCCAAAGTACTAATTAGTTGGTGAATGAAATTTGCTTACACATCCTTCATGCGACCGTTAATACTTCTTGAGGTACCAACGACCGATTACAAAATGCGTTTGCACTTTAAAGCGTACTTCCTAGTCCTTGCAACACCCAAGGCTTTAGCAGTGACTCCCAAACCAGTTGGTCTAAGGCACTAGGTGATGAAGCACCCTCGCTAAATATTTTTCTATTTTTACAGCCTTAAGTAATCACAAAAACCAGTGTCCATTTTTTTATTCTTTATTCACACTTATATATTTTTTTCATTTTCATTGCACTAAGGACTTTAGACAAGAGCATTTCAAGGTCTCTTCTACTATTCCAAGTTTCAAGGTGCGTGAATGTGCAAATTTTAGGGTATACATTTTCAGAATTTAGATTTAAGCTAGGAACTATCTTTCAAACTTATACTTTAATTAGAACATCAATACTCTTCCCTTGTTTCGACTTAGCCCAAGAAGTGAACCCAAAATTTGCCTATTTCTAAATAAACTACAAGGCATATACTTTCTACCGTTAAACTTTAAGAAATGTTATTTTTAGGGTTTTTAATTCACTAAGTCTAAGATCTAGTTGTTCCTAGCTAGTTGACCTATTTGTCAAACTAAAGTCAATTAGCCAAAATCGAATACATTTATTTTTATAATTTTTTGAAATTTTTCAAATTTTTATGGGTTTTCAAATAAGTATGCAAATGCAAAAATATGTACAAATGAATGCGAAGGAAGAAGACGTACCGAGCATACCCCCAAACTTGAACTTGACAGTGTCCTCACTGTCATGCTAAACCAAGAGGGTCAAAATACCGGTACTCCCCTGTTTATTTATTTATAAATTTTTTAATGTTTTGAATTTTTTTTTTATTTTTTATAGAAAAAGAAAACAAAAGGATATATACATATATACAAAGGTTCCCCCCAAACTTAAGCTTGGCCTTACACAAGCCAAAGGTTAGCACCAACCATTCAAAGATCTTATCGTGGTAATGGTATAGTTGGTGCAAGAATAGGGTGCGGAGGAAAGAAATGAGAAACACGCGAGACCGTGTGGGAAGAGGGGTAGAATACGGTCTCGGTGGGGGAGAAGAAAGATGGAAAGAAGAAAGAAGTGAAGTGCGATCTTGAGGGTGTAAATTGAGTGAATAAATTAGCGCAATATGTGATGACCGATGTGTTAAAAGCGATTGCGCTAACCTATCAACTCGTCGTGCAATGGGGTCAAATCCCTCAAGATTCGTAAGAAAACATGGGTACGCCGAACTTGGTATCGGAAATGAAAGCGTAACGGTCATTTGTTCGGTCGGAACAATAGGAAGGAGGGAGGGTGATATAACAGTCAAAGGTTCAGGAGGCTGAATTGGAAAATCCGACACATTCAATAAAAATGGTTCAACCTCGATATTATCCTCAAGACTCTCCTCAGTACTATCCTCAATATGTAATTCATCCATGCCATTATCATCAAAATCTAGACGCATATGAGATTCGGGGAAAACATTTAATAACTCAGGATGATGATTTGAACATAAAATTTCTATTAAATCGACAGGTTCATCATCCGAAATATTCCCGGCGTCTATATCCTCAATCAAGTTAAAATCAGTTTCTTTAGACACTTCATCTACAGCATGGATATTTATCAATGTAGGTTCTAGAGTGGAGGTGTAAAGATCGAAAGGATTAGGTGCGGTTTCACTCGGAAGGGGTTCCTCACAATTTGGCAAATCAAACACTACAAAATCGCACAACTCATTTTTATTTTCAACTGGTGAATCATTTGGAACAATCGATGGAAAACCGGAGTTGTGGGCTTCAATTGGGTAAGGGTAGGTTTGATTTGAAAATCCTCTCTCATTCTCACTCTGTCCAACTGCCGCCTTATACATTGAAAAATTCGGAGCTAGCGGGACACTAGCTACCGGTTCACTAGGCTGCATAAGGGCGGCCATGGATGCTTCCACATTCCTCATTATTTTATTTGTTACAGCAATATATGCTTCCAACGACTCTTCCAAACTAGACTTAGGTGGTGAGGGGGTTTCAGTAAAAGATTCAAAATTAGTTGGGTATGTGAAACTCCCTAATGGCTGTGTCGAAACAGCGTCTAGTGAAGGTGGGAAGGTCGGGTATGACTGGTAGGAAGTGGGTGGTAAGACAGGAGTAGGGTCAACATATGGATAAGAAGGTGAATAATTGTGCGGATCCCTAAAACTAGATGAGTGGAGAGGGGTGAAAGATCGATTGCGAGATTGAGCAATATGCTCAGCAATGGACATCGGCCTAGGAGTGACAGAAGGACTTGAAGAAGTGGTATCAACATATGTAGGTTGCAAAGGTTGACTCGGTTGACACAAAGTGGATTGAAAAGTCAAACTATTTCTCCTAGACGCCTCTATTTGATCTTTCAACGAAATTTTTGGCAAGGAGGGATCTTTTTTAAATTGACCGAAACAATTGACGAACGACGCAAAGTTAGGTTCGGGATACCAAGACTCGGCAAGAGATTTATGATGTGGGGTACCCATGATAGAAGAGTGCAAGGATTTCTTAGCGACAAAATTTTTGCAAGTTTTTAAAAGATTTTTCGTTAAATTTTTTTATTGGAGAGTTTTGCAATAAGGTTTTAGAAAATGGACTCGTGACACAACTGAATCAACCACACATGCACAATCAGACCTAGATCTAGGGTTGCCTAGGTCTACTAGACAGCTCCTAACTAGGGCTAGAAATAGACCTCAAACCGCCTCTTCACGGACAAATACGGCCAGGTAAGTGGGAAGGAACCACCACTACAGTGGGCCTAATTAAAAACCACTAACCTAGACACCGCAATGTCGGTTAGGATAAACGGCCGATGCCTACCCTAGTCCTTTTCCTATTGAGCTCGCTGTCCTTAGGTCTGAGTCTAATCTTTTTTTAATTAAAGGTGGTCGATGCAAAATGCTTAGGTGTTTTCTGGGGTCCTGGGAAGGGTGATGAAATCCCCACCCAATCTGATTTTGGTCAATTAGCCCCTTAGAATCCGGTTAAATTATGCAAAACAAATAAAAATTCACTTGCAATCAGAATTTTTTAGCGCGGCGCAAAGAAACCTGCAGAAATCTGTTATTTAGAAGGGGGAGAAAGACTTTTTACGCAAAGAACCCTGCAGAAAAGATTTTTTTTTACAGTGGATATATGGAGGTTACAGAGGGGAGGAAAAGAGAACAAACCCACAAAATTCCAAGTGCTGACGTGTCAATGAAGGCGCGGATCCGCGGCAAGTTGCCTACTAATGCGGCTGAAGCGCGGCCAAGTGTTAAGATCAGGCTCTGGGAAAAATTCTGTGGATCTGTACTTTCAATAACTCTCTGTTCTTATGTACCAATTTTTATTTTGCCCTCTGTAAATTTTCAGATCTTCGATTCTTCGCTGTTCCTGCAAGATTCAAAAGATATACCCTTCAAACAGATCAAATTTGATAATTTTTTTTTTATTTTTATATTTTCAGATTTTTATAATTTTTAAAATTTATATCAACCCGAAAATTCACGAAAAGAAAAATTACGCCGTCCCCGGCAACGGCGCCATTTGATTGGTAGGGATTTTACGATCAAAAATATAATTACCGCAATCAAGAAACGGCGTCGCTTCGCAGCTAGCCGGTGAGTGCGGGTCGATCCACAGAGACGGGTAAATTTCTTTAGTGTGTCTTAACGAGTTGATTCTATTTGTCGTTTTGGTTTTATAAAAATCTAGATCTAAAACTTAATTAATCTAATTTAAATTCTTGCTAGGGTTAGGCTTAGAGGAAGTTTTGGAGATTGATGTTTCCTCACCGCTTTCAATGCCGTATTTTAGATCCATTAGGTGTTATAGTAATTATCGATAAAGTGGATACGACTCTTTTGGGAAGATGTTTTCTTCCTCTAGATTCGTATCCTTCCTTTATCGTTAATTACCCTAACCCCCATGGAAAACGCGCGCAACCGGCCCTTTATACTGCGGTTCACCGTTACCTCGAGGGGTAGGGTGCCGCAGGGAGCGGTTGTGCGCGCATGCATGGAGTTCTTAATGGGTTAGTTTAATATGACATTGAAAGGGGTGAGAGATCTCATCTCTCAACCCTTTCCCTAAGGCTAACCCTAACAAGCGAGGAGACTACTCGCTCATTAGGGGATGAAATAACATTAAAAGAATAAAAGAAAAAGCACTTACTAATGGTGATGGCTCCCTCCAAGCGATAAAGAACAGATCTGAATGTCACTTCCAGAATTTCTGAATTTTATTTATTGAAAAGAGGCATACAATTTTTAGATCTAAAATTACAATTTATAGGAAAATAGGAAACCTAGGGCTACAGACTCTCGCACATGCAAAATTACAGATTTGACCCCTGAGAATCCCAACACCAGAACAGTCGCAGCAACAGAAGAAATCTCCACCGACACGTGTATTAGAAGGCCGCAGATCCGCGGCGCCAGCATGGGTTTGGCCGCGGATCCGCGGCCAAACTGTGGACTTGGGCTGTGAGATTTTGTGGGCTTTTTTCTGGGCTTCTTGGCTTTCTGTTTCTATAGTCCTTTTCTCTGTTAGGCTTCTAGGTATTCTCCAGATATTTCAGTGAATATTCGTAGCGATCTTTCAACCGTTCTCATGACATTTTGGACCTTGCACTGTTCTCTGACTAGGCGTGACTAGTATCGGTCTGCTTGTTGGTCAAAAGTCTCTTTTTCTGTTGTTTTGTGTCTTTTTCACTGTATTTGCTCCAGAAACCTGTATCCTGTAATATGCAACAAACGTGCGTCAAGAGTACCTGTTTATTTATAAAAAGGATAAGAATAGGGGAATGATAAATGCAATATTATGGTCTGAACAACACCTGATCTGGATTTTCGCGCATGTTGAGCCCATGTTTTGAGATGCGATTTTGGTGCACACCAGATGCACTAAATCGAGATTCTTCGTGCATGTCAGATGCACCCGTTTTGCTATCAGGCACACCTGTTGCCCTTGACAGATGTTTCGTGCACACCCGATGCACTTAGATATTGTTTCTGTGCGCATGTATGGCACATTCATGGATTTTGATTTCCGTGCGCACCAGACGCACGTAGTATTCATATGCATATTTTGGGATTGATTTCTTATAGAGCAGTACGTTTTTATAATATTTGCTATGTGTTTTCGTACTGAGCAGGTCTAGTCAGAGGACAGTACCTGAATGTATTTTGCATGCATTGATAGTTATTGAAGGGATTTCTAAAAAGCGAGCTATAGCCTCAGTATTTACCTACGTGTCTGATATGACACGAAACGTTTAAAACAAGAAAACCCTTCCAAATTGTTTCCCAAAATGGCGGAACGTACAGTTCAAACAAAAGGTATATATGTATATGATTATTTTCTTATGACAGACGTCCGCCACTGTGCAGCGTTATGCGCATTGCACAGCGACTTTAAGAGATTTGGCATGCATTCCCTTTAGATATTTACATATATAGATTTGATATTTACGTGTATAGTATCGAGTTATATCATATTGGTTTTGTATTGGATTTGACATTTGTGTCTTTACTATGACTTCGATGATTGCGGGATGCTTGACGGAGTTTTGATTTTGAGTTATATGCTCATTTTTCATGTGCATGCGCTGAGCTACGATTTGTTTTATGTATTTATGATTTCGGAGCCCTGACGACTTGATGGTTTTGTTAAGATGTTTTAGTATTTGGGGGGAGTTTTAATTTAAATTCGGGGACCGAATTTCTTTAAGGGGGGAAGATTGTAACGTTTTGAAAATCGTTTCGGTGAAATTTCGGAAAATCGGAAAAATAAAGGGGTTTTCTGTAAAAAGTCAAAATACAAATATCTTTATTATAAAATTAAATATACATATTCTATCTATGAAATTACTAGTATTTGGTGTTTATTGAGCCACTGGTGAAATTTCAAATTTTCTGAAAAAATTCCCGAAATTAATTATTTTAATATTATTTTAAGCCGTCACTAATACATTTAATTAGGGGAAATTACAAATTGGAATGAGTTGAAACAAATTTTTTGCATCATAACACATTAAACAAAATTTTATCATGTGGTTTTTGAAATGAAATGCTTTGCCAAAACGGTTTAGAAAATATCGAAGAAAAAGAGGCTTTTTTGGTGAAATTAGTGTAAATGGTTTTGGGGGTATAATATGTATCTTTTTCTTTCCACACCCACACTCACACTCCACATTTTTCCTCCCCTCCTTGGCTGAATTTCAGCAGCCCCATGTTGTTTCCCCCTCACTTTCCCCACTTGAATTGTTAAAAGAAAAGAAAAGAAAAGGAAATGGTAGAAATGAGAGTGGACTTTGACTAGGGTTGACTTGATATCATTTTTCCCCACTTTCTCCACCTCACACTCTCTCCTCTCCCCCTCAATTCTAGCTGACCCCCCTCCAACAGCCCCCCCCCCCAAATTTTATCCCCTCATTTCTTATCAAAAACTTCATCAATTTGCCCCAAAAATCAAGTTAAAACCTCAAAAATTCTCCAATCCAACTCTTACCCATTATTTCTTTGCCCAAGCTAGCATGGATCTTGGAGGAAATTTGGCATTTTGGAGGCTATGATCTTCATGTTGATCTCTCGATCATGAGATATGAAGATTCATCCATATTTGTTAGTTGTTAGTTGAATGTTTAAATCAAACTTAATTAGGTATTTTAAAAATATATATATAAATAGGTTTTGAATTCAAGTTTGGAAATTCAAGTGGATGGTTTTAGATTATAGTTAGGGTTTTGTTGTATGATTATGGTTGCAAGTGGAATTCTTCTTTTTGTGGAATGTGAAACATAATGAATTTGTTAGTTTGCAAATTGTTAAGTTGGAATTGTAATATTTAAGCTATTTTGCTTACTAGATTTTTGGAAAATTATAAAATGTCTTAGATTAAAATATAATTATGGTTTCATGTCATTATTAATATTATAATAAGTGGTTTAATGCCTTTGGACCTTGCAAAACCAAGCTTATTTGTAAAATTGTGAATTTTACTTTAAAAAGAGTTAAAGTCGGTATTTTTGCAAACTACTTTTTTTGAACGTATGTGGTTTGGTGAAATTAAATCGTGGAAATGGTTTGTATGGCTTATTTAAGTTATTTAATAAGTATTATGGCCGCTAGATTTGTTTAAACGTCGAGTTTCGTACTAAAACGGGTAATTTTGTTTGCTAGATTTCCGGAAAAATAGCTTTTAAAGTGAGTTTGAGCTTTTTATGAATTTTAAGCTATTTTATAGTATAATTAGTGCTTATGATCATGCAAATGAGTGTGTTTGGGTTTTTCTCGATGGTTTGGCGTTTATACGCCAACGTCGAGGGTTTTTGGGTTGATTTGTGAAAGCAGCCATAGGTTTTGACCTATGTGGGATTTGTGTGTCGTTTTGGTCATGAGTCGGATTTTAATGCGATACGGTGCGCTATGATATGTAGGTACCCCATGTGGACTTTGAGACGATGACAAGCGCGTGGTGACATCGGCACCGGCATGCGAGGACCAGGTGAGTAGATTTATATCTACGGGGAGAAGTCGGGTGGATGGCGTATAGCACCCCCGCAGTTCGTGGTGATGTATACGAATATGTATACACACACATATTTTGATTATATATATTATGTTGATATGAGACTTGATGATAAAGGTAGATTCTAGGTGTTCATGGATTAGTTTAGTGTTAGTTGCGAAACCCTAGAGTAGTTGTTACACCCACACACGCACACGCACACATGCATACATCTATGTTATTACCTGTACGTATATGGGGAGATGTGTTTATGTGTTCACCTGGGTATGGGACTAGGTGTTCACATACTGGATTTACGGATTGTAGGGTTCCTAGACACATTATAGAGGTCTCACAAGGCATCGAACATGCCAATTTAAAATTTTATGGGTGCCGAGAAACCCTAATACGGATCGTCGGCTAGATTTCTAGGCGAAACGGTAAACTAGTTAACTACTTAACTAAAAGTTAGATGCTACAACCTTTGTAGATCCGGATATCCACTTCCTTAGCTCCACGTAGTCATCCTCTCGCTGTCCTTTTCGAATCCTAGACTCATTCGTCGGCTTCATTGGGAAAACGAGTGGAATAGGTCGTCGGCTTCGTGTCAAAGACGATCTACGTCGAGGTTGCACAAGCTCAAGCTCCGACTTCACAAAGTTGTGAAACTTGTGAAGAAAACACCGAAAACAACTTGGCAAGAGGTAGAGGGTGAAGAAATAGGAGGTGGGTTCACTTTAGAATTGGATTTCTCTCACTAGAACTCAAGTTGCCATTGATGGCATCAAGCTTTTCTTAAAGAAGAAGATGATGAAGAAGAAAGAATATGATAAGTTTCTTATTTTAAAAAAGAAACTAATATGAATACTTATCATATCTTGACCATGGTCAAGTGTAGAGATTAAACTAAGGTTAATAGGAATGGTTAGGGTTAAGGATGAGATAAGGATGGTGGACTTTGTCAAAGCTTCAAGAAACTTCAACAAGAGACAAAGAAAGCCACCATTCTCATCTAAACCTTTTCTAAATAAATAAACAAACAAATAAATAAAAATGAAAAACCCTAATCATCTCTTAACCATGGTTTAATACTTCACACTTAACCTAATGAGCAAGTATCATCAAACATGATACAAAGATGTGCACAAAAGTATATCACATATACAACATGTACATCAAGTGAGAAAATCCATTTAAAGTGAACCAATACTAGTTAATGCAATGCAATATATCAAATATATAATTATGCATCAAATCATTAAATCAACATTTGATTCAATGATCCGGTCATGTCGCACATAACCGACTAGAATCCAATGTATCGATTTATCGAATCAATGATTCGATAACCAGGTCATATCGAATATAACCAATCGAAACATATATCGCGAGAATGAAATGCGGTATCACATACACGCATTATTCTCGGTCCTGCACATATCTCATATGCGCTCCTATTTCGTTTCGCTTGAACCAGGAAACCTCTGTGTAGGACTCTAAAGACTCGTCAATACGCCGGTAGCAGATGATGATCATATCAAGCACCCACAAGCCGCAAGCGGTCTGCTAAACGTAACGGCCATCCGGGTATTGAGCGATCAGAAGATCGACGAGCTAGTCCGCTCACACTCCTATGAATCCAACCAGTAACACTTACCGTACAGTCCGGTCTGTTCGTCTGATACGTCGCATATCAAGTCTAGGGGTGGTAAACGTCAGACCCCAATAACCGATAAGTCGTGCCGATGTGAGGCTCATAACGGGTCGAGAAACTACTGGTAACACTTACCAGCAAATCTCTGATCAGCCCTGGCCAGGGACTTCCCTGTTACGGCCAATCGAGCACAGCGCAACATCAACTCCCAATACCGGGAGAGACGAAACCCCTCCTATCGCTCATTGCCTCCATGTGACTCGGGACTGTACCCAAAGACCACCGTTTTGCATGCCCTCATGGACGTGATAAGGTGGAGATCAAAGCACAGTGGGAATCACACAAGACTCTATGACGATCTCGGGTCTACAGACTAACCTGTACAAGTGTCACCTGAGAACTGCCATCTGACGTGAGGTATAATACCATCTGGGAGTTCTCGGCGAGTCCGTCCAGTGTACCCAGTCTCCACTGAGCACCCGTATACCATCTCTGATGTCAAACACCAATGGATATAGGATCATCCATCGCCCATCTCATGGGTCGAGAAGCGTATACGCTAGTCTACACTGGTATATCGATGCCCCGTCTCGATACACCTACGACTAGGGACCTTGAAGGATGTACTTATGGACTACCATGTCCCCACTAGTATGATCTGCATCATAGTCCAGGTAGTCAAGTACACATCCTAAGGGCTTTACCAACATGTAACTATAAGACAGTTTAAAGAGACAAGTGTACATGTTAAGATAAAGAGTAACCAGATAGCATACTATCATGTCGAGCAAGAAAGTCATCTCTATATATGTCCAAGCATCCAATATAATATACATCATCTGTACAATACTGGCCTCTAGGGCATACATACAACTAACAATCTCCCACTTGCACTAGGGCCAGCTACTGTAGTATCGCATACCGAGCATCCCGAAGAGTCTCTCAAACTGTATCTGGGGAATGGCCTTCGTGAGTGGATCCGCCGTGTTGTTCTTCGTGTCAACCCTCCTGACCTCGATCTCCCGGCGATCAACAACTCCCGGATCAGGTTATACCGCCTCAGAATATGCCTGGATCGCTGATGGGACCTGGGTTCCTTGGCCAAAGCCACCGCTCCATTGTTATCGCAATACAAAGGTATTGGACGCTCAATGGATGGAACCACTCCAAGTTCAGAAATGAACTTCTTGATCCAGACAGCTTCTTTAGCAGCATCGTTGGCAGCGATGTATTCAGCCTCCATCGTCGAGTCTGCCACGGTTTCCTGCTTGGAACTCTTCCAGCTAACCGCCCCTCCGTAAAGGGTAAAGACAAAGCCCGACTGCGACTTAGAGTCGTCCTTATCACTCTGGAATCTCGAATCGGTAAAGGACTCCACTTGGAGCTCTCCGTTACCATACACCAAGAACATATCTCTAGTCCTTCGCAAGTACTTGAGAATGCTCTTCACAGCTGTCCAGTGACTCTCTCCAGGATCAGCTTGATACCTGCTCACTACACTTAGTGAGTATGCTACATCGGGTCTGGTACATAGCATCGCATACATGATAGAGCCTACTGCCGAAGCATAGGGTATCCCTTGCATGCGAGCTCTCTCCAAATCAGTCTTGGGAGACATCTCTTTGGAGAGAGTGACTCCAGAGATCGTGGGCAAGTTCCCACGCTTGGACTCTTCCATACTAAACCTCTTTAGTATGGTGTCAATTTACCTGGATTGGGACAATCCCAAAATCCGTTTGGATCTATCTCTATAGATCCTAATTCCCAATATGCAGGAGGCATCACCAAGATCTTTCATTGAGAATCTTTGTGATAAGAAGAGCTTGGCCGCTTGCAGCATAGGAATATCATTTCCTATCAAGAGTATGTCGTCCACGTACAATACGAGGAATACAACCTTACTCTCTGCCACCTTCTTGTAGATACAAGGTTCATCTGGATTTTTGACGAAATCAAACTCTTTGATAACGACGTCAAAGCAGATGTTCCAACTCCGCGATGCTTGCTTTAATCCATAAATGGATTTAAGCAGCTTGTACACCTTCCCGCTGCTCCCACTGTCTACGAAGCCCTCTGGCTGAGTCATGTACACGCACTCTTCTAAATTACCATTTAGAAAGGCGGTCTTAACATCCATTTGCCAGATTTCGTAGTCATGAAAGGCAGCAATGGCAAGCATTATTCGGATGGATTTAAGCATAGCCACTGGAGAAAAGGTTTCGTCATAGTCCACACCTGGTCTTTGACGAAAACCCTTTGCTACAAGTCTATCTTTGAAAGTCTCCACTTTCCCATCTACACCAAATTTCTTCTTGAAGATCCACTTGCTCCCAATGGGTTTTACCCCTTCAGGAGCAACTTCCAAAGTCCATACTTTGTTGGTGTACATGGATTCCATCTCGGACCGCATAGCATCCAGCCATTTCACTGAGTCCCTACTCATGATGGCCTGCTCGAAGCTAGTTGGGTCATCATCCTCCATGATGCAATCCTCGCTCCCACCGTCCATGAGAAAACCGTAGTATCTCTCAGGTTAGCGAGGAACCCTACTAGATCGGCGGAGTGGCTGGGGTTCATCGGGAACTACGGAATCCTCTGGTTCCACCAGATCTTCTGTTGTAGCTTCTGCAGCTGGAATCTCTTCCAGTTCTACCTCATGACCACTAATCTCTTTTTCAAGAAATTCCTTTTCTAAAAAGGTGGCATGCCGAGAAACAAATACTCTTTGTTCCTCAGGGTGGTAGAAGATATACCCTTGTGAATTCTTGGGATATCCTACAAATTTGCATAGAACAGACCGTGCCTCGAGTTTGTCCGGATTTTGTCGTTTGACATAGGCTGGACAACCCCATATCTTAACATAGTTAAGACATGGTCTCTTCCCTTTCCATATCTCATATGGAGTGGTAGGCACAGATTTGGTGGGGACCATATTCAATAGATGTATGGCTGTCTCAAGCGCATACCCCCAGAAGGAAATAGGTAACTCAGCTGTGCTCATCATAGAGCGTACCATATCTAATAGGGTGCGGTTCCTCCGTTCTGATACACCGTTGTGCTGTGGTGTATATGGAGGAGTCAGCTGAGAGAGAATCCCATTCTCTTTTAGGAAGTCCAGGAATTCATTGCTCAAGTATTCACCTCCTCGATCAGATCGAAGGATTTTAATACTTTTTCCGGTTTGGTTTTCGACTTCTTGTTTATATTCTCTAAATTTCTCAAAAGCTTCAGACTTGTGTCTTATCAAGTACACATGTCCGTATCTTGAGAGATCGTCAGTGAATGTAATGAAGTACGAAGAACCATCCCTGGCATGTGTAGACATTGGACCGCATACATCACTATGTACTAGTCCTAAGAGTTCAGTAACTCTTTCTCCGTGTCCCGTAAACGGAGTTTAGGTCATCTTGCCTTTGAGACATGACTGGCAAGTATCATAAGAAGAAAATTCGAATGGTTTCAAATACCCATCCTTATGCAACTTAGCCAGTCGTGTCGCATTGATGTGACCCAGTCTACAATGCCACAAGAAGGATTCGTTCAGTTCAGAACTCTTCCTCTTGTGTGTGTTTGTTATGCTCAGAACTCTTGATTGGTTTAGAACATAAATGCCATTGCACAACGTGCCTGATCCAACCAACTTTTGGTTACGGAAAATGTTCATAACATTGTCCTGTAGTACAAAATTATATCCCTCTTTACTCAACAAAGAAACCGATATAATGTTGCATATCAGGTTCGGCATGTAATAGCATTCGTTCAGAACCAATGTATTACCTGTTGGTAATACAAGGTGATATTCCCCGACAGTCTTAGCTGCAACAATTGCACCATTTCCAACTCTAATGTCTTTATCACCTTCTCCAAGTTCTCTACCTTTCCTAAGCCCATGTAACTGATTACATATATGGGATCCTGACCCGGTATCTAATACCCAGGACGTAGGGCAAATGGAGAAACAGTTCTCTGTAACGAACACACCCGAAGAAAATGCATCATCATGTACTTTCTTCATTCGGGTGGCATGGGAATCCTGGTATTCCCCTATATCCTGTTCAGTCCTATAACTCTTATAGGAAAGAACGGAACCAACGTTCCCCAGCACAGTATAACATGCGGGTTCGGTCAATACATCCATATTATTATCTTTATTAAGGCATGAAATGGTCGCTACCTGGAGAGAGAGAGAAGAAAACACTTTAGCGTATGCTCGTGCAAGATCAGATTGGTTATTATCTTATCTAATCAGGATGGCTCCCACTGCTTTTTATCAAATCTTCCTTCAAACCCTAAAAGGAAAGACTAGCCGGGATTAACTACACACTACAAGTTCGCCAATCTTTCAGCCAGGCCAGTGTCGGTACTTTGAGGGAGGTCCCCCGTGCTTTCGCACGAACCTAATTACTGTAAACCTCGTTTTCCCAGAGGCGTAACCCCGTTGACACCTTTCTAGACACCTACTTGATCGGCTAATTGTAATGTGTAAAACTCTCCCAGGAGTAACTCTTACTCGCAGTGGGTATCGGGATCCAACTATCTCATAGAAGGTATGCAATCTCATTGCAAATTTCAACACTTGAAATTCCCGATAATGCTTTTGTTGGAGATAGTGCCCTCAGAGTCAATTATTGGATCACAGGCACGTGATTGCAATGATTGAGGGAGGACCTATCCCGGTAGGACAGTCTTACTCGAGATGATAGTATGCTATCTGGTTTACCTTTATCATCGTGTACTGTTTTAGGTGACCTGACACGTCGCTATTACACGTTGATAGAGCCCCTAGGATTCTTGCTTGACGACCAGCAGTATGATGGCGATCATATACGTGGGAGCTGGGGTCTATAAGCACATCCTTAAAAGGTCCCTAGTCGTGGGAGTTTCGAGACTGGGCATCGATACTCCATTAGTAGACTAGTGTATACAGTCGAGACCCCGACGAGGGGCGGTGGCCGGTCTCACAAGCCACTGGTGTCAGTTGGTTCACCTAAGATGTATACAGGTGCTCATTGGGTTATGAGTACACCGGACAGGACTCGCCGGGAACCTGCTAGTTGGTCTTATACCAGATGTCAGATAGCAGTTCCCAGGTGACATGTGTACAGGTTAGTTCATCGACCTGAGATCGTCATTTGTCTCGTGTGAGTTCCCACTGTGCTTTGATTACTACCCTACCACGGCTCAAAGGAGTCGTGCAAACAGGTTTTAGTTGGGTACAGTCCCGAGCCACATGGAGGCAGTGAGCGGATCTGCAGGGGTTCGTCTCTCCCGGTATTGGGGGTGAGGTCGCGCTGTGTCTAGGAGAGCCATTACGCAAAGCCCTCGGCCGAGGCAGGAGATTTACTGGTAGGTATTCCAGTAGTATCTCAGGGCGTTCTGGGCTACGCTCCGACACGACTTGTACCGCCTTTGGGGGTCTGACTTTTACCAACCCCCTAGGCCCGCCATGCGATACTCATAGACGAACGGACCGGACTGTACGGATATTGTCACTGACAGGCTCAGTTGGGTGTCGGGGTGAGCTTCCTCATCGACGTCCCTTTTGGTCAATAGCTGGTGGCCCGTCACGTATTGGCTTATACCTCTGACGTGCCAGTGGTTAAATCCACAGCCATAGTATTGACGAGTCTTTAGAGTCCACCACACTTACAGTTACTCAAGCTTTCGGGCGAAACGCTGTAGAGGCCGTATGGAGATATGGCAGGGTCCGATCAGATACGTGCGGTATTGCACGGATCAGGATCGGACAGTTTTGTACTAGTGGCCGTATGGATAAATATGGCAGGGTTCGATCAGATACGTGCGGTATTGCACGGATCAGGATCGAACGGATTTAACTAGCCGGCTTTGGTTTAAGCCGGTACTAGTTTAGTACAGTGTAGATTTTGTCTCATTGCATTTGTATCCGGTCGGAATACAGATGCGGGTGTGTATGCACAGTATCGGGGTTTTCCTGTAATTTATTACGGGACCAGTTTTCTGGAGTTGCCAGTTTGCATTCCGTTCCGGCCGGTTTTCCTTTGTTCTTTCCCGGCCGGACTTTTCCGATGGAGGGGGTTATTTGCAGTTTTGCAAATAACTCTTAGTGGAGGGTTTTCTTGCATAATGATTGATTATGATAGCTTTCATATCTTTGCTCCATGCTTTTGAATTGAGTGATATGAATGGTTATGGGTTGAATAGTGTGAAGCATGGTTCATGTTTTCTTGTCTCTTGATGTGGTCACCTCTTGATTGATCCTACACTCACCTCCCTTCTTATGGTTAGTATTCTCATTCCTCCACCATTCTCACTCTCACTTGGAGAAAGTCTTTCATGGTTATGAGAAAAGAGAGAGGAAGAAAAAGAAAGAGAGAAAGAAAAAGAATGAGAGAGTTCATCTTGATTATGTGAGGAATTCTTCATCTCCTTCTTCTTCTTGTTTTAGAAAAATGAAAGCACCATTTTTCTTAACCCCAATCCTCCATCATGGCAACTACAAACCCCAAATGAGATTAGCATTATCTACTACACTTCTTACAGCACATCTTGAGCATGTCGAGTTGCCGGCTTCATGCTCGAGTTGCCTCGGTATTGAGGCGGGAGCCCGTAAAAGACGAAGGCGATGTGGTGCCCTTTCCGGCGAGGAGGCGACGATATGGAGACTACACTTTCCGCGGGAGATCGGGGCGATGATGAGAAGACCGGAGGACTCGGATCTCTTGGTATACTTCTTATCCCATCTCTTGTTTGCTAGTTAGGTTAATGGTAAACGATCCGGGTTTTCTTTGTCCGCGGTAGCGCCGGTTTCCGAGTAAGGAAAAATTTTGATTCCGCATTTTGGCCTTGAGTAAGACGGCCGGGGCGCTGCCGTGGCGCAACATGGTATCAAAGACACGCCATTAACCTAGCCTAGCTTGTTCTAATGCGTTTTACTTATCCGATCGACCAAAATCTCAAAAACCGTATTTTAGTTCACATCAGTTTCTGTTGAAATTTTTTGGTGTCTAAAAATTTTTCTGGTAGTCTCAGAAAGATGTGCAGGGAGTTCTAAGAACTCTGGAAAAAAACGACAAAGTGAACCCTTACTTGGAGCGCGGAAGCGCGGCAATACCCCCATTTATGCCGCTCTTCCGCCGCACTATGGTGGGCCCACTTGGTCATTTTTCTTCAGTTGTCTTATGGGCTGAAAATAGGGCTTTTGGGATATTAATATTGGGCCAGTTATTTCTGTGAGTGCTACAGTTTTCTTTTGGGGCCCGCTTGTTAATTATTTGATCGATCGGATATTTTAAACACATTATTTCACAGTATTTACATTATATCTGCGACCGTGAATGTCACTCGATCGGTAAATCCGGTCTAACTGCTATAGCCCGGTTAGACGGATTTGCGAACGTGACCTTCACGTTGATGTTCTATGTTTATGCTGTGATGTTGCGGATCGGTCGTGGGGGATAGCCTGGATGCAATGCTAGTACAGTGCTGTTGTATTATGTACATTTGATATTGCGGGGCGAGCGTCCGACATGTGGACTGCCGTCACTGCCTGTTTGTATTATTCTTTTGGGGCACGACCTGGTTGCGGTCGATGTACCCGGTGTATGTATTTTTTACTATTCTGTACTAGGATTACCCCGCGGAGGGGTGCACGGATAGCCGGGTTCTAGAGGGCAACGGGCCCGCATCTCATGGCATTGGGACGGAGGGGGCTTCAGTCTGGAATTGGCGGGCTGTTCGACGCACTCGTAGGGGGTACAGGTTGACCCAGGAGGGGTGCCCAAGTTACCGGATTCCGTGAAGTGCTGGGTGGTCCATTCACGGTACTGAAGGGGGCTGCCTCGCTTCAGGTTTTGGCGGGTGACTTGCCGCGCCCGTAGGGGTCTAGGATTTCATTGCACAGGCTATCCACACGACCAGGGGAACGTCGGGTTTCAGCAGCGGCTCTGTGAAACCCGGGGTTTCCAGATATCTTTATTGTTCTGTGATGCTGTACATTTCTGTGATGTTGCTTTTTATTCACGCCTTGAGCGAAATACTATATATTGGTATATATATTAGTAGATGTTGTATATGTTTTTCATCCGCGCTAGTCCAGTCCCCGCTCTGCCGTTAGTTAGCTAACCTAACGGGTGATGACGGGACCCAGTGGCGAATGCGGATGGCATATACGTACGTCAGTATATTTTCGTTCTTTATGGTGTGATCAATTGATGGGACTGCATTGATTCGGATCAATGCAAGATAAACAAACCTAATCTGATGTTGTTGGAACACTTTTTCAAAAAGCTGTTATTGCAAGGACGTTCACTTTTGTTTTGCACCGTGGTATTCATTTGGAATATCCTGCTCCTCAGTCGACTAGGCAAGGGCCGAGATCCCTTCACCGGGAGTGACCCCTTGGACAGAAGTTTGCGTCAGGGCAATAACTTCACTATAGCCGATTACTTTTGCTTTGCATCGTGGTATTCAGTTGGAATATCCTGCACCTCATTCTACGGGGAAAGAGCCGAGATCCCTTCACCGGGAGTGACCTCTTTAGTAAAGGTTTTCGTCACTATATTTTCTAAAAAGTTATCCAGTTCCTTCAACGATATCAAGTTCATTACGTTAAAGGTTTTTCGCCAAAAACCAGTCGTAGCCCTCCGTCATTTCAGATTAGTATTACTTAGTATTCGTGCTGCGTTTGTCGTGCATTGCCGTGGCGTAGTGTTCGGTAGCTATGTAATACTTTTCTGTCACATGGATAAGTGGATTGGTTAGGACAGTCGTGCGGTCTTGTTGGCATTGTCAAGGACTCGTACGGGTGGGTTTAATGCAATCAAGATAATGACGGGTAGAACTTGACTAGGACTCTTTGATTTGTTGGCATTGTCAAGGTCACTTGGGTCCTAGGGGTAAAAACAAACATCGGGAGTTTCAAAAGAACTGAAACTTGCCAGACATGCGCATACCTTCTGGAGTGTGGTGACGTGAGTGGATTCCGTCACGTTATCATGCGATGATAGTTGGATCCCGATTCCCACTGATGAGTTAGTTTACTCCTCGGGTGACCCCGACTAATTCTTCTTTCAGGTTTGGAGGAGAATTTGAGATACAGTGGGAGGTTTCCAGATTAGATAAAGTGATAACCATTCTGATCTAAGTTAGAGTGCACGCTGAGTGTTTCTTTTCTCTCTCTCTTTGGCAGCGACCATTGACCCGACCCTGGACTTTGACTCAGTGACCAAGTTGACCGAACCTTCTTAACACTGGCTTTTGGATTGTCAGAGTTGCAGACCTCATTGCCACTCCTACTTTTACCCTTTTCTCCAGGACACCCCGTTTTACTACGAACGTCCACTTCCATTGGACAAAACCATCGTATGGTTAGATACGAACTCGAAGGAATTCGAGGATGGTTTCCGGTTCTGGAGAAAACGGATAGGATTATTCAGTTGTCTTTTCTTTTCACCTTCTCTCATTGCGAGTACTCCTTGGTTTAGGAGTAGTACACCTATTACGCAAATTGGATAGTCTTCTTCCAAACCTTAGGCTGGTGCCGAACGGTGGGGAATGAAGAAAACCAATTAGCATAACGATGGTGTACAGAAGGTATTAAGTTTAGACAAAGCAAGGGATTAGTAAGAGGGCAAAGTAAATTGCGACTGATATTCACGACCAAACCAAGTATTTCTTCGCCAATCCTAAATCACCTTTGTATTTCTCCAGGACACTCCGTATCACTACGAAGATCCCATTTTATTGGATACTCCATCGTATGGTTATATACGAACTCGAAAGGAACTAGTTCCAGTTCGGGGATGGATTCTGGTTCAGGAGAAATAGGAATAAAGTACATTCAGGTGTCTTTTATCGTCACCTTCTCTCGCGATGCGAGTGCTCCTAGGATTAGGACAGTACACCCTTTATGTTTTTTGGATAGTCTTCTTCCAAACCATAGGCTGGTGCCGAACGGTAGGGAAGGAAGAAAACCATTTGGCCTAAAGGGGTGTACAGAAGGTAATGACTAAAGACATATAAAGGGTTTTGGAGAAGTGGCAAAGAGTTATACGGTTACAGTTGTGAATCTGGATAATGGAAGAGGCATTACTAGGAATACCAGGATACCCCAACGAAACATTTCAATGTTTCAGTTTCACTGTGTACTGTTAATGGAAAACTGATTTCCCGATTAGACACTTACTCCAGGGTATGTATTTACCAGGTATGATTCTCACATCTGTATGGTTTTACAGATGCTGAGTGGGAGTAAGTTATTGGGAATTAGGTGACCATCCTCTTTATATCGGGATTCGTTGTAATCGGTGATATTTGAGGAAGTCACCTGGGTTGTTTGCCGGTCGGCAAATATTTGGTTTTGAATATCCGCGGTTATGCACCAATTTCAAATTGATATATCTGTACGTCTATTTTCATAGAGTGAGATATACCTTTTGATATTATGTCGATCACATTTACCTATATCAGTGGATGGTTAGGTAAGGAGCATTAAACAGCGGTGTAATTCTTCTCAACCATAAGTACAGTTTTCAACCTACGACACACAGTGAAAGAGTTGTTAGACTCAGCGGACTTATACAGAGTATTGTATGTTGTCCAGTGTCCATCAGGACAGAGGGGTAGGTCCTCGTACTATATTCGGTTTACTTATGACTTCTCTAGTTTTTAGACAGGTGTTTCGTGGAAACACAGGGTCTAAGTTTTGAGGAGTTATAGGTATTTGAATAGAGTAGAGAACCAGATGTAGCAAGTATCGGGATTCTTCAAAGTGATCGAAGATGTTGATACTTGTGTATGGTATCCAGTTGATAGTAATGATGAAGACAGATTGCTTCTCTTTCAGGTTACTCATAATTGGAAGCATTCCTAAGTTGAGTAACGCTGATCGACCTCCTTCCATTTAGTTGACATGCACTGGAGATAGATGCATGATTTGAATCTTGTTAAATTAAATCAGTGCCTCTGTTCCTATATTGGATATAGAACAGTTCATATCTTAACGATGTTAAGGTACGGGGAGTTGTCCGGCTTATGCTTAAAACCAGACACTGGACAACCCAAGGCACGTTTCTGTAATGGCTGTTTGTGGGTTGACCCAGGCTATGACGAGGGTTGATTTTCTACCATCTGGATGAACAATAGCAATATTGTTCTAGACTCTCCACAGTTTTTATTAAAAATGGATTTTTTCAGAAAAAGTAGTGGGAGTATGGTAGAACTGGAAGTGATTCCAGAACCGCAAACGATTACTGAAGATTTGATAAAGAACCTAAAGATTCAATCTGATTTGACATTCCATTGGCCACTCCGCAGATACGGTGGGTAACTTCAGGCACCCGAGAGGTACTCCGGTAGCCTCAAGGACGGTGACAGGAAAGTTCTTGTTTACCCACAATTACCATTGCTGTTGTTCCAGGCTGCGAGACCCGGCAGGAGGATGAGTATAGCGTCGTTCTAAACTAGCTTTGGAAGTGCACGTCTATATGACTCTGCCAGAGGGTTGTCGCAGTCAGTGGGAGCAGCGGAAGCATTGGTGGACATCAGGCTTATGTCTATTTATAGACTAAAGCAGATGTAGCGGAGATAGATCATCCATTTCTGATGTGACAGTCATAGGTTTGACGTCATCAGAATAAGGGGTGGATCTGTTGAGAAGGTAGTAGGAAGTGATATTCCTATACTACAATCGGTTATACTTTGGTCGTCACACAGTGTTTTCTCCACAAGGGGCTTGGATATTATATCAGACATACTGGTTACTAGATCTATGGTTTTAGATCTAGATTTGGGTGGTTTCCCAATCTGGGTACCTTGACAGCATTCTATGAGTATTTAGAATGGACGACTCCTGACACGGTAGTGCACCTGCAGTTGATGGAATCACCCTCTCTAAAGGTGTCTTATAGACTAAAGGGGAGAGGGATACTCATGATTGGCAGATCACTTGCTTAGGCAATTGAGTCAATCATGAGATGTAAAGTACCGCACCAGATGTTGTTCTTGCACTAGATGCAATAAGTTGATATTGATCAAATCCTGGAGAAACAGTCGGAAGCAGTCTTAGAACATAAGTGGATGTTCTAGGGATATGATAACGACGGCCTCATTTGGGAGACAGTTATCATTCCAGGCTTCCAAGGTGACATGGACGACAAGGAGGTTGTCAGAGTTATAGTTTTCCTTCAGACAAGGGGCAGTATTTTGGACAGGTGGTCCAAGGCAATACTGAGGGTGGCATGGCGCAGGATACTGATTAAGTTCAGTTGACGATACAGTCTAAGAAGTTTGGATTTGAAGTTCATTTATGAGCCAGGTCCCATCAGACATCCAGACATTCTAAGACAGGTATTGCTCATTTCGGGAGATGGCTTTCTCCGCGAACTTGAGAAATAGAGAGACATAGAAAGAAACATCACAGCGGATCCACACACTGAGGCTATTCCTCGAACGCAATAGTTTCGCAAACAGGCTTTGTGCGACTGACTAGTAGAGGAGTTGGGTGTTCGGTATCACACGGGCTGTGAGTATGCGGCATCGCAATAATTAGCCTTGAGTGCAAGTGGGAGATTGTTGGAGATAGTGCCCTCAGAGTCAATTATTGGATCACAGGCACGTGATTGCAATGATTGAGGGAGGACCTATCCCGGTAGGACAGTCTTACTCGAGATGATAGTATGCTATCTGGTTTACCTTTATCATCGTGTACTGTTTTAGGTGACCTGACACGTCGCTATTACACGTTGATAGAGCCCCTAGGATTCTTGCTTGACGACCAGCAGTATGATGGCGATCATATACGTGGGAGCTGGGGTCTATAAGCACATCCTTAAAAGGTCCCTAGTCGTGGGAGTTTCGAGACTGGGCATCGATACTCCATTAGTAGACTAGTGTATACAGTCGAGACCCCGACGAGGGGCGGTGGCCGGTCTCACAAGCCACTGGTGTCAGTTGGTTCACCTAAGATGTATACAGGTGCTCATTGGGTTATGAGTACACCGGACAGGACTCGCCGGGAACCTGCTAGTTGGTCTTATACCAGATGTCAGATAGCAGTTCCCAGGTGACATGTGTACAGGTTAGTTCATCGACCTGAGATCGTCATTTGTCTCGTGTGAGTTCCCACTGTGCTTTGATTACTACCCTACCACGGCTCAAAGGAGTCGTGCAAACAGGTTTTAGTTGGGTACAGTCCCGAGCCACATGGAGGCAGTGAGCGGATCTGCAGGGGTTCGTCTCTCCCGGTATTGGGGGTGAGGTCGCGCTGTGTCTAGGAGAGCCATTACGCAAAGCCCTCGGCCGAGGCAGGAGATTTACTGGTAGGTATTCCAGTAGTATCTCAGGGCGTTCTGGGCTACGCTCCGACACGACTTGTACCGCCTTTGGGGGTCTGACTTTTACCAACCCCCTAGGCCCGCCATGCGATACTCATAGACGAACGGACCGGACTGTACGGATATTGTCACTGACAGGCTCAGTTGGGTGTCGGGGTGAGCTTCCTCATCGACGTCCCTTTTGGTCAATAGCTGGTGGCCCGTCACGTATTGGCTTATACCTCTGACGTGCCAGTGGTTAAATCCACAGCCATAGTATTGACGAGTCTTTAGAGTCCACCACACTTACAGTTACTCAAGCTTTCGGGCGAAACGCTGTAGAGGCCGTATGGAGATATGGCAGGGTCCGATCAGATACGTGCGGTATTGCACGGATCAGGATCGGACAGTTTTGTACTAGTGGCCGTATGGATAAATATGGCAGGGTTCGATCAGATACGTGCGGTATTGCACGGATCAGGATCGAACGGATTTAACTAGCCGGCTTTGGTTTAAGCCGGTACTAGTTTAGTACAGTGTAGATTTTGTCTCATTGCATTTGTATCCGGTCGGAATACAGATGCGGGTGTGTATGCACAGTATCGGGGTTTTCCTGTAATTTATTACGGGACCAGTTTTCTGGAGTTGCCAGTTTGCATTCCGTTCCGGCCGGTTTTCCTTTGTTCTTTCCCGGCCGGACTTTTCCGATGGAGGGGGTTATTTGCAGTTTTGCAAATAACTCTTAGTGGAGGGTTTTCTTGCATAATGATTGATTATGATAGCTTTCATATCTTTGCTCCATGCTTTTGAATTGAGTGATATGAATGGTTATGGGTTGAATAGTGTGAAGCATGGTTCATGTTTTCTTGTCTCTTGATGTGGTCACCTCTTGATTGATCCTACACTCACCTCCCTTCTTATGGTTAGTATTCTCATTCCTCCACCATTCTCACTCTCACTTGGAGAAAGTCTTTCATGGTTATGAGAAAAGAGAGAGGAAGAAAAAGAAAGAGAGAAAGAAAAAGAATGAGAGAGTTCATCTTGATTATGTGAGGAATTCTTCATCTCCTTCTTCTTCTTGTTTTAGAAAAATGAAAGCACCATTTTTCTTAACCCCAATCCTCCATCATGGCAACTACAAACCCCAAATGAGATTAGCATTATCTACTACACTTCCTACAGCACATCTTGAGCATGTCGAGTTGCCGGCTTCATGCTCGAGTTGCCTCGGTATTGAGGCGGGAGCCCGTAAAAGACGAAGGCGATGTGGTGCCCTTTCCGGCGAGGAGGCGACGATATGGAGACTACACTTTCCGCGGGAGATCGGGGCGATGATGAGAAGACCGGAGGACTCGGATCTCTTGGTATACTTCTTATCCCATCTCTTGTTTGCTAGTTAGGTTAATGGTAAACGATCCGGGTTTTCTTTGTCCGCGGTAGCGCCGGTTTCCGAGTAAGGAAAAATTTTGATTCCGCATTTTGGCCTCGAGTAAGACGGCCGGGGCGCTGCCGTGGCGCAACATGGTGCCCCTAGCGTGCTATGACCTTGACGAAAGCCAACAAACCACAGCCCGCTAGTCAAGTTCAACCCGTACATTTCTTGACTGAATTAAACCCACCCGCACGACCCTTGACGAAAGCCAACAAAGCCGTACGACTACCCTAATCCAGTCGCATCATATGCAGCAGATAAACAGCACATAGCTACCGCACACTACACCTTGACGAAAGCCAACAAATGTAGCACGAATACTATATGTAATTTATCTGAAATGACGGAGGGCTACGACAGGTTTTTCTGAAAACCTATTGCGTAATGAACTTGATATCGTTGTAGAATCAAATGAAGTTTTGAAATGGAGTGATTTCGAGGCTTTTCTAGTTTTGCTAAAGGGGTCACTCCCGGTGAAGGGATCGTCGGCCCTTTCCTCGTCGAATGAGGTGCGGGATATATCATATATATCACTGTGCAAAGCAAAACTCAAAAACAATCAAAAGCAAACCGAATGTGTAGCATCTGCCAGTTATTGCTAAAGGAGTCACTCCCGGTGAAGGGATCTCGGTCCTTTCCTCATCGAATAAGGTGCAGGGTATATCATATATACCGCTATGCAAAGCAAAACTGTAGCCACCTGTTTTATTTAAAATTTGATTCTACAACATCTTAGGTTTCTTTTTTTCATTAATCACATTAATGAAGTCCCATCATTTAAATACCTAAACATCACAGATAAATACGACGTACACTTATGCCATGCGCATTCGCCTCGATGTCCTCTCGTGCACCGTTAGGTTAGGTAACTAACGACAGAGCAGGGCAGGGCTAGCGCGGGTGCAAAACATAAGTAACGTCTATATAATATATCATATATACTATATATAGTATCTATCACAGAACATCACATGATCACATCACAGATATCGCAGCAGAAGAAACATATGAAATATTGGATATACTAGGACGTCCGTGTTTTCAATACGAGCCAGTATAAAACACGGATTCCACGGTCGTGATGAATAGCCAATCCCACACCCCTAGACCCCTACGAGAGTGGCAAGCAACCCTGCCAATTCTAGGGTTAGGAGACCCGGACTCGACTCCTCGAGTTGGTCTCCCACTGGACCCCAGAACCCGGTTACTTGTGCTCCCCTCCTTGGGTCTATCCTAATGCGGAAAAGTAAATAATATACAAAAGGTGACAACTTCCGCTACCTGGAAGTGCCCCAAATAAAAGAATATTACATACAAGTTTTTACATGAATGAAAATGAAAAACACTCATCTCACATAAAACCCCCCGGCTATTCAAACACGACGATCCAATATGACATATCCAGCAACACATAACATCACATGTCATCAACGTAAGTAAGTACGCATACCCCAATTGTCGTTGACATATAGCAACGAAACCGGCGATATGAACATACTACACTTACGGTCACAGAAAAGAAAGTGTAAAACTACAACAATTGGAATCCGCAACTTCTTTAGACATCGCATGCCTAACCAAATGAAATACTTAGACATCACATGCCTAATAGATATAAATCCCGCATTTTAGTCTCATTATCGAAAACTCTTTTCAATATCATGTGGGACTAAACTGCTAGATTTATAACATTCATTCAGTTATCTCATAACGGTTTGTGAATTCCAATTATTGTATCACATTCCAGATAAACAGAAAATGTTAAACTTTCCGATCGAACATTCGAACACCCAAGTTTTCTCGATACAGTCCAACACATGAAATAAGTCTAGCAACATTCAGTTCGTGCCTCAGTACCAACGGTCCAGCCGTAGAAGGGTCAAGCCAACGCCTCACATGTGGCACGCCGTACTGCCCCAAACCCGAAGGTTCAAAGGGCAGTTCAAGACGGTCACATAATCGAGTTAAGGTTTGTTGTCTTCTAGAGGGTCCATCGCGTTACTTGCACTACTTAGAACGTCGTTAAACTACGGAAAAATCCAACACTTGGAAATTTCCCGACAGGGGAAAAATTGGGTATTTATATCCGGTCGAACTTTTTAACTTATTCAAAAAATTATCCGGAAATACACAAAGACGAAATTTGATACCCCGATCGAAACACCGAATCCACAAAGCAACCCCAGAAAATTCAACTCTTGAATAAATATTAAAAATTCCCAGAAAATCCAGCACCAGAAAATAAGAATTACTGTGCAAACAGTATTGCGCAATTTGAACAGTTGGCCGCGGAACAGCGGCAGAAGCCATGCTTCTGCCGCGTTTCCGCGGCTGTATAGATGTATCATGAGCTCGTGTTTCACCATAATTCTTAGATCTTCCTGCTGAATTTTTTAGGCATTTTTAATCTGGAAAAATCCCAGAATTTAGAAAATGTCCAGAGAGCATCTTAAAGTTAGGTTTTCGGGTTCGTTCGGACTTCAAACTCCGTCTAGACTTCGCCTAAGGCTCTAGCTAGGCTCTGATACCACTGTAGGGTTCCTAGACACACAATAGAGGTCTCACAAGGCATCGAACATGCCAATTTAAAATTTTATGGATGCCGAGAAACCCTAATACGGATCGTCGGCTAGATTTCTAGGCGAAACGGTAAACTAGTTAACTACTTAACTAAAAGTTAGATGCTACAACCTTTGTAGATCCGGATATCCACTTCCTTAGCTCCACGTAGTCATCCTCTCGCTGTCCTTTTCGAATCCTAGACTCATTCGTCGGCTTCATCGGGAAAACGAGCGGAATAGGTCGTCGGCTTCGTGTCAAAGACGATCTACGTCGAGGTTGCACAAGCTCAAGCTCCGACTTCACAAAGTTGTGAAACTTGTGAAGAAAACACCCAAAACAACTTGGCAAGAGGTAGAGGGTGAAGAAATAGGAGGTGGGTTCACTTTAGAATTGGATTTCTCTCACTAGAACTCAAGTTGCCATTGATGGCATCAAGCTTTTCTTAAAGAAGAAGATGATGAAGAAGAAAGAATATGATAATTTTCTTATTTTAAAAAAGAAACTAATATGAATACTTATCATATCTTGACCATGGTCAAGTGTAGAGATTAAACTAAGGTTAATAGGAATGGTTAGGGTTAAGGATGAGATAAGGATGGTGGACTTTGTCAAAGCTTCAAGAAACTTCAACAAGAGACAAAGAAAGCCACCATTCTCATCTAAACCTTTTCTAAATAAATAAACAAATAAATAAATAAAAAGGCAAAACCCTAATCATCTCTTAACCATGGTTTAATACTTCACACTTAACCTAATGAGCAAGTATCATCAAACATGATACAAAGATGTGCACAAAAGTATATCACATATACAACATGTACATCAAGTGAGAAAATCCATTTAAAGTGAACCAATACTAGTTAATGCAATGCAATATATCAAATATATAATTATGCATCAAATCATTAAATCAATATTTGATTCAATGATCCGGTCATGTCGCACATAACCGACTAGAATCCAATGTATCGATTTATCGAATCAATGATTCGATAACTAGGTCATATCGAATATAACCAATCGAAACATATATCGCGAGAATGAAATGCGGTATCACATACACGCATTATTCTCGGTCCTGCACATATCTCATATGCGCTCCTATTTCGTTTCGCTTGAACCAGGAAACCTCTGTGTAGGACTCTAAAGACTCGTCAATACGCCGGTAGCAGATGATGATCATATCAAGCACACACAAGCCGCAAGCGGTCTGCTAAACGTAACGGCCATCCGGGTATTGAGCGATCAGAAGATCGACGTGTAGGGTTCCTAGGCACCCTAGTGAGGTCTCACAAGGCATCAACCATGCCAATTTCAAAAATTATGGTGCCGAGAAACCCTAGTGTACGGATCGTTGGCTAGATTTCTAGGCGTAAAGATAACTAGTTAACAATTAACTAAGAGATACGGAAATACAACCTTTATAGATCCGGTTCTCCACCTCCATAGCTCCGCAATGAAGTCTCCTCGCTGTCCATAACAAGTCCCGGGCTCTAGCGTCGGCTTCATCGGAGAATGGACGGGCTAGGTCATCGATGTCCATGCCGAAGATGATCTACGTCGAGGCATCGCTAAATCAAGCTCCGACTTCACCAAGTCAAGAAACTTGTGAAGAAAACACACTCTACTACTTGGCAAGAGGTAGAGGATGAAGAAATATGAAGTGGGTAGACTTTAGAATTGGATTTCTCACTTGTTTTCATCAATCACCATTGATGAAGCAAGCTTCTTCAAGAAAGAAGAAGATGAAGAAGATGAATATTGTTATGATAAGAATAAAAATGAAATAGAAAAGAAAATCAATCCTTATCATAAGAAAACCATGGTCAAGTGTAGAGATTAAACTAGGGTTAAATCAAATGGTTAGGGTTAAGCATGAGATAAGAATGGTGGACAAAGTCAAAGCTTCATGAATCTTCAAATACAAACAAAGAAAGCCACCATTCTTCTCATTTCTTTTTCCAAAAAGAAAATAAATAAATAAATGAATAAATAGATATGAAAAACAAAACCCTAACCATTTAAATAACCATGGTTTAATCTTTACACAAACTCAAGTAAACATGTATCATCAAACATGATACAATCAAGTGCACAAAAGTATATCACATATACAACATGTGAACTTCAAGTGAGAAAATCCATTTAAAGTGAACCAATACTAGTTAATGCAAAGTAATATATCAAATATATAATTATACATTAAATCATTAAATCAACACTTGATTTAACGATCCGGTCATATCGCATATAACCGGCTAGTATCCTATGTATCGGCTTATCGAATCAATCTTCGATTCGATAACTAGGTTATATCGCATACAACCATTCGACACATTTATCGTGAGAATGGAATACGGTATCACATACACGTATTATTCTCGGTCCCGCACATATCTCATATGCGCTCCTATTTCGTTTCGCTTGAGCCAGGAAACCTCTGTGTAGGACTCTAAAGACTCGTCAATACGCCGGCAGCAGATGATGATCATATCAAACACCCACAAGCCGCAAGCGGTCTGCTAAACGTAACGGCCACCCGGGTATTGAGCGATCTGAAGATCGACGAGCAAGCCTGCTCACACTCCAGTGAATCCAACCAGTAACACTACCGTACAGTCCGGTCTGATCGTCTGATATGTCGCATATCTCGCCTAGGGGTGGTAAACGTCAGACCCTAATAGCTCGATAAGTCGTGTCGATATGAGGTCTATAACTATTCGAGAAACTACTGGTAACACTTACCAGTAAATCTCAGCAACCCTGGCCAGGGATTTCCTGTTATAGCCAATCGAACACAGCACAACATCAACCCCCTATACCGGGAGAGACGAATCCCCTCCTATCGCTCATTGCCTCCATGTGACTCGGGACTGTACCCAAAAACCACCGTTTTACACGCCCTCTTGGACGTGGTAAGATGGAAATCAAAGCACAGTGGGAACCACACAAGACTCTATGACGATCTCGGGTCAACAGACTACTCTGTACCAGTGTCACCAGAGAACTTCCATCTGACGTGAGGTATAATACCATCTGGGAGTTCTCGGCGAGTCCGTCCAGTGTACCCAGTCTCTACTGAGCACCCGTATATCATCTCTGATGTCAAACACCAATGGATATGGGATCATCCATCACCCATCTGTATGGGTCGAGAAGGTATACGCTAGTCTACTCTGGTATATCGATGCCCCGTCTCGATACACCCTCGACTAGGGATTTTGAAGGATGCACTTATGGACTACCATGTCCCCACTAGTATGATCCGCATCATAGTCCAGGTAGTAAAGTACAGATCCTAAGGGCTTTACCAACATGTAACAGGGAGACAATCAGTGTACATGTTAAGGTAAAGATCAACCAGATAGCATACTATCATGTCGAGCAAGAAAGTCCTCCCTATATATGTCCCAGCATCCACTACAATATACATCCTATGTATAGTAATGGCCTATAGGGCATACATATAACTAACAATCTCCCACTTGCACTAGGGCCATCTGATAGCAGTGGTTGCAGTATCTCATACTCAACCATCCTATAAAAGTCTCTCTCTGGGAACAGGCCTTTGTGAGTGGATCCGCTGTATTGTCCTCTGAGTCTACTCTCCAAACCTCGTTCACCCTGGAGATCAACCATCTCCATGATCAAGTGATACTGCCTTAGAATATGTCTGGATCACTGATGGGACCTGCGTTCCTTGGCATAAGCCACAACTCCATTGTCACACAATGGGAGGAACGTAGTTCATCTCATGAACCAATATACACCCAAACATCCTCTTTTGGTAGCATCTTAAGTAGCGATGTATCCTGCCTTTATCGTCTAGTATGTCATGGTATCTAGCTTGGAACTCTTCCAACATACCGTCCCTTTACTGAGGGTAAAGACAATGCCTGTGACTGACATTCAGTCGTCCTTATCACCCTGGAACCTTCCAGTGATTCTCCCCTGGATCGATTGATACCATCTCACTACAACTAGTGAGAATCCTAACATCCAATTAAATCTATCTCATAGATCCAAAACTCAGGATTTAGGAGGTATCATTTTGATCCTATGTGGAGAATCATTGTGAGAGACGGAGATTGATTGAGTGTAGCATAAGAAACTCCTTTCTTATCAAGAGTATGTCATCCACGTACTCTACGAGGATCACCACCATACTCCCTACTACCTTTTTGTTTATACAAGGTTCATCTACCATTTTGATGATGTCAAACTCTTTGACTAATCCATCAAAACAGATGTTCCAACTCCGCGATGCCTGCTTTATCGGCTAATTGTAATGAATAAAACTCTCCCAGGAGTAACTCTTACTCGCAGCGGGTATCGGGATCCAACTATCTCATAGAAGGTATGCAATCTCATTGCAAATTTCAACACTTGAAATTCCCGATAATTTTGCCCCTAACATGCTGTGACCTTGACGAAAGCCAACAAACCATAGCCCGCTAGTCAAGTTCAACCCGTACATTTCTTGATTGAATTAAACCCACCCGCACGACCCTTGACGAAAGCCAACAAAGCCGCACGACTACCCTAATCCAATCGCATCGTATGCAGCAGATAAGCAGCATATAGCTACCGCACACTGCACCTTGACGAAAGCCAACAAATGCAGCACGAATACTATATACAACTTATCTGAAATGACGGAGGGCTACGACAGGTTTTTCTGAAAACCTATTGCGTAATGAACTTGATATCGTTGTAGGATCGAATGAATTTTGAAATGGAGTGTTTTTGAGGCTTTTCTAGTTTTGCTAAAGGAGTCACTCCCGGTGAAGGGATCGTCGGTCATTTCCTCGTCGAATGAGGTACGGGATATATCATATATATCACTGTGCAAAGCAAAAAATCTTAAAAGCAATCAAAAGACAAACCGAATGTGTAGCATCTGCCAGTTATTGCTAAAGGAGTCACTCCCGGTGAAGGGATCTCGGTCCTTTCCTCATCGAATAAGGTGCAGGATATATCACATATACCGCTGTGCAAAGCAAGAACTGTAGCTACCTGTTTTATTTTTGAAATTCGATTCTACAACATCTTAGGTTTCTTTTATTTCATTAATCACATTAATGAAGTCCCATCATTAAGTTACCTAAACATCACAGATAAATACGACGTACACTTATGCCATCCGCATTCGCCTCGATGTCCCCTCGTGCACCGTTAGGTTAGGTAACTAACGGCAGAGCGGGGAAGGGCTAGCGCGGGTGTAAAACATAAGTAACATCTATATAATATATCATATATACTATATACAGTATCTATCACAGAACATCACATGATCACATCACAGATATCGCAGCAGAAGAATCATATGAAATATTGGATATACTAGGACGTCCGTGTTTTCAATACGAGCCAGTATAAAACACGGATTCCACGGTCGTGATGAATAGCCAAACCCACACCCCTAGACCCCTACGAGAGCGGCAAGCAACCCTACCAATTCTAGAGTTAGGAGACCCGGACTCGACTCCTCGAGTTGGTCTCCCACTGGACCCCAGAACCCGGTTACTTATGCCCTCCTCCTTGGGTCTATCCTAGTGCGGAAAAGTAAATAATATACAAAAGGTGACATCTTCCGCAACCTGGAAGTGCCCCAATAAAAAAATATTACATACAAGTTTTTACATGAATGAAAATGAAAAACACTCATCTCACAGAAAAACCCCCGGCTATTCAAACACGACGATCCAATATAACATATCCAGCAACACATAACATCACATGTCATCAACGTAAGTAAACATGCGTATCCCAATTGTCGTTGACATATAGCAACGAAACCGGCGATATCACATATTACACTTACGGTCACAGAAAAGAAAGTGTAAAACTACAACAGTTGGAATCCGCAATCTGCATAGACATCGCATGCCTAATCAAATGAATACCTTAGACATCACATGCCTAACAATTATAAACCCCGCATTTTAGTCTCATTATCGAAAACTCTTTTCAATATCAAGTCGGGCAATTCAACAAGATTCCCGACATCCTGATCGAATACTCGTCGCAAACTTTAGTAGGCGGCCGCACCCCCGATGCCGTCGACGAAGTGCACCAAGGCTAAACACCGCTGCCGCGAGCACCCAGACGGATGCTTTCGGCGACGGGGTTCTCCTACAGTCACTTGGTCAGGGCTATGGAGTGAGGCTGTCTATTAAGTTTACTCGGCGAGTATCCGCGTACGCTACGTGATTGCGACGGACTTTTGATCACATCAAAATTCCGTAGCAACCGTTAAAGTGAGACTAAAGTGCTATGTTTATAATATTCATTCAGTTATCTCATAACTACTTGTGAATTCCAATTATTTTATCCCATTCCAGATAATTAGAAAATGTTAAACTTTCCGATCGAACAAACGAACACCCAAGTTTTCCCGAAAAAGATCAACACATGAAACAAGTTTAAAAACATCCAGTTCATGCCTCAGTACCAACGGTCCAGCCGTAGAAGGGTCAAGCCAACGCCTCACATGTGGCACGCCGTACTGCCCCAAACCCTAAGGTTCAAAGGGCAGTTCAAGACGGTCACATAATTGAGTTAAGGTTTGTTGTCTTCTAGAGGGACCATCTCTTTACTTGCACTACTTAGAACGTTATTAAACTACGGAAAAATCCAACACTTGGAAATTTCCCGTCAGGGGAAAAAGTGGGTATTTATATCCAGTCGAACTTTTTAACAGTTTCTAAAATATCCGGAAAAACATAAACGAAGTTAAATTATCCGATCAAATTAACGAATCCCCAATAAAACCCTAGAAAACTCAACACTTGAGTGGAATTAAAAAATTCACATAAAAAATTGCCAAGAAAGGACCTAAGAATAAATATATGAAATTTGAGGGACTAAGTTTAAATTTGGGCCGCTGAAGCGCCGCCAAACCCCTGGTTTGGCCGCGGTTCCGCGGTCGAATTATGGAATTAGGAGCCCAAACTTCACAGTAATTCTTAGTTTTTCCTGCTTATTTTTCTGCATATTTTTAATTCACAAAATTCAACAGTTTTGAAAAATGTACAGAGAGCGATTTTGCAATGGGGTTTCGGTTCGATTGGACTTCAAACTCCGTCTACGCATCGCCTAAGGCTCTAGCTAGGCTCTGATACCACTGTAGGGTTCCTAGGCACCCTAGTGAGGTCTCACAAGGCATCAACCATGCCAATTTCAAAAATTATGGTGCCGAGAAACCCTAGTGTACGGATCGTTGGCTAGATTTCTAGGCGAAAAGATAACTAGTTAACAATTAACTAAGAGATACGGAAATACAACCTTTGTAGATCCGGTTCTCCACCTCCATAGCTCCGCAATGAAGTCTCCTCGCTGTCCATAACAAGTCCCGGGCTCTAGCGTCGGCTTCATCGGAGATTGGACGGGCTAGGTCATCGATGTCCATGCCGAAGATGATCTACGTCGAGGCATCGCTAAATCAAGCTCCGACTTCACCAAGTCAAGAAACTTGTGAAGAAAACACACTCTACTACTTGGCAAGAGGTAGAGGATGAAGAAATAGGAAGTGGGTAGACTTTAGAATTGGATTTCTCACTTGTTTTCATCAATCACCATTGATGAAGCAAGCTTCTTCAAGAAAGAAGAAGATGAAGAAGATGAATATTGTTATGATAAGAATAAAAATGAAATAGAAAAGAAAATCAATCCATATCATAAGCAAACCATGGTCAAGTGTAGAGATTAAACTAGGGTTAAATCAAATGGTTAGGGTTAAGCATGAGATAAGAATGGTGGACAAAGTCAAAGCTTCATGAATCTTCAAATACAAACAAAGAAAGCCACCATTCTTCTCATTTCTTTTTCCAAAAAGAAAATAAATAAATAAATGAATAAATAGATATGAAAAACAAAACCCTAACCATTTAAATAACCATGGTTTAATCTTTACACAAACTCAAGTAAACATGTATCATCAAACATGATACAATCAAGTGCACAAAAGTATATCACATATACAACATGTGAACTTCAAGTGAGAAAATCCATTTAAAGTGAACCAATACTAGTTAATGCAAAGTAATATATCAAATATATAATTATACATTAAATCATTAAATCAACACTTGATTTAACGATCCGGTCATATCGCATATAACCGGCTAGTATCCTATGTATCGGCTTATCGAATCAATCTTCGATTCGATAACTAGGTTATATCGCATACAACCATTCGACACATTTATCGCGAGAATGGAATACGGTATCACATACACGTATTATTCTCGGTCCCGAACATATCTCATATGCGCTCCTATTTCGTTTCGCTTGAGCCAGGAAACCTCTGTGTAGGACTCTAAAGACTCGTCAATACGCCGGCAGCAGATGATGATCATATCAAACACCCACAAGCCGCAAGCGGTCTGCTAAACGTAACGGCCACCCGGGTATTGAGCGATCTGAAGATCGACGAGCAAGCCCGCTCACACTCCACTGAATCCAACCAGTAACACTACCGTACAGTCCGGTCTGATCGTCTGATATGTCGCATATCTCGCCTAGGGGTGGTAAACGTCAGACCCCCAATAGCTCGATAAGTCGTGTCGATATGAGGTCTATAACTATTCGAGAAACTACTGGTAACACTTACCAGTAAATCTCAGCAACCCTGGCCAGGGATTTCCTGTTATAGCCAATCGAACACAGCACAACATCAACCCCCTATACCGGGAGAGACGAATCCCCTCCTATCGCTCATTGCCTCCATGTGACTCGGGACTGTACCCAAAAACCACCGTTTTGCACGCCCTCTTGGACGTGGTAAGATGGAAATCAAAGCACAGTGGGAACCACACAAGACTCTATGACGATCTCGGGTCAACAGACTACTCTGTACCAGTGTCACCAGAGAACTGCCATCTGACGTGAGGTATAATACCATCTAGGAGTTCTCGGCGAGTCCGTCCAGTGTACCCAGTCTCTACTGAGCACCCGTATATCATCTCTGATGTCAAACACCAATGGATATGGGATCATCCATCGCCCATCTGTATGGGTCGAGAAGGTATACGCTAGTCTACTCTGGTATATCGATGCCCCGTCTCGATACACCCTCGACTAGGGACTTTGAAGGATGCACTTATGGACTACCATGTCCCCACTAGTATGATCCGCATCATAGTCCAGGTAGTAAAGTACATATCCTAAGGGCTTTACCAACATGTAACAGGGAGACAATCAGTGTACACGTTAAGGTAAAGATCAACCAGATAGCATACTATCATGTCGAGCAAGAAAGTCCTCCCTATATATGTCCCAGCATCCACTACAATATACATCCTATGTATAGTAATGGCCTCTAGGGCATACATATAACTAACACGACGAGCTTGTCCGCTCACACTCCTGTGAATCCAACCAGTAACACTTACCGTACAGTCTGATCTGTTCGTCTGATACGTCGCATATCAAGTCTAGGGGTTGTAAACGTCAGACCCCAATAACCGATAAGTCGTGCCGATGTGAGGTTCATAACGGGTCGAGAAACTACTGGTAACACTTACCAGCAAATCTCTGATCAGCCCTGGCCAGGGACTTCCCTGTTACGGCCAATCGAGCACAGCGCAACATCAATTCCCAATACCGGGAGAGACGAAACCCTCCTATCGCTCATTGCCTCCATGTGACTCGGGACTATACCCAAAGACCACCGTTTTGCACGCCCTCATGGACGTGGTAAGGTGGAGATCAAAGCACAGTGGGAATCACACAAGACTCTATGACGATCTCGGGTCTACAGACTAACCTGTACAAGTGTCACCTGAGAACTGCCATCTGACGTGAGGTATAATACCATCTGGGAGTTCTCGGCGAGTCCGTCCAGTGTACCTAGTCTCCACTGAGCACCCGTATACCATCTCTGATGTCAAACACCAATGGATATGGGATCATCCATCGCCCATCTCATGGGTCGAGAAGCGTATACGCTAGTCTACACTGGTATATGGATGCCCTGTCTCGATACACCCACGACTAGGGACCTTGAAGGATGTACTTATGGACTACCATGTCCCCACTAGTATGATCTGCATAATAGTCCAGGTAGTCAAGTACACATCCTAAGGGCTTTACCAACATGTAACTATAAGACAGTTTAAAGAGACAAGTGTACATGTTAAGATAAAGAGTAACCAGATAGCATACTATCATGTCGAGCAAGAAAGTCATCTATATATATGTCCAAGCATCCAATATAATATACATCATCTGTACAATACTGGCCTCTAGGGCATACATACAACTAACACGGATGATACTTGGGATTGAGTTGAGTCGATGGGATTTGAGTTGAGGCCGTGAGATCGGTGATATGACAGGATTCATACTAGAGATACGTCCTGATGTTGTAGCGGATCTTTGGATGACAATACCATGTGAATAGTGATATTAATGGTGTACTAGACGTAGGTCAGTACCCCAGATGATGATCTTGATAAAGAGGATAACAGATGAACAGTGTGATGAGTATGATATTGACCCGTACCTAGATTTGGGGATGCCGTACGACGGATTTACGTACGAGCTATATATTGATGATTGATCTGCACTCTTGACTTGGGATGTCTGATTATAGATATGGTTTCGGATATGATATTATTGAGGCGGGATCACCGACTAATATATATACAGGTATGTCTACGTATCGACTCAGATGTTAGGCGGTTTTCTTACCTGTAGTTCAGCTTGTTAGTTCAGCCGTATAGTTTAGTGTAGTTGTTAGATTAGATTAGACTCCTACCTATTTCAAAACTAACGAATCGTGGGTATTTTAAAAGACAGGTCAAGGGATTCTACGGATATTTCAAACGGCGTATCTTTTCTAAAAAAAAACAACGTAGACCTTAATTTCAAAACACCACGATTCGTGTTATTTCAAAAGGCACTATTGTAGGACTTATATTAGGGTAATGCAGTTTAGTTATCGTTGTGTCTAGTATTCAGCTCCCGTATATTATTGCTGTTGCTCCGCATCGCATACTTATTGTAATTCATATTACATTAATGATATCATGCTGTTAGGACACCAGCACCATTACCGATGATGCGTATGTACCACGTACACTTACTTGCCGGCTCACACACATCTTCATCGGTAATTGCCATGTCACGTACAACTTAGAAAATATTATTGCTTAACTTAGCTTGATAGCTAGTAGTTTGACATGATATTAGTGTACTTACCTTATATGTCAGCTTAGATATTGTAGTTATTACTTGTCACTTCATGCATACTGTTATTCATTGTTATGCCATATTCATGGATTCTCATGCCTGCATTCATGGTTTTACATGCTATTGATGATTTGGATTCGGATTTCCATGAGATTTTCTGGATTTGGGGGAAAACCGCAAAACTTGTATAAGCTTCTTTCTTCTCTTTTAAATAAAAAGTGTGGTTTTCCCATGATGTATGAGTCGTCCACCATGAGTTTGCTGATGGATTTTGAGACCCGATCGAGGAGATGGATGAACCGTTTCGGGTACATGGTGGGCCCGGTGCGGTACCTCGGGGCAAGAAGATCGTGTTGTTGACGTTGAGCCTGTGCATGGGAGCACGACCGACTGGTGATATTACCCGACACGTCGGATATCCGGAGGATACCGTCGTGGTCATGAGATGGATGGTAGGGGCCGGCCTGGACTGACGGCGCCCTAGTCATTATGATTGAGACATTGAGATTTCGAGATATTGAGGTACAGAGACTGTGATACTGAGATATCGAGATATTGGGATTACGTTTTGTGCCGATGCTAGGCACTGTTTTATACTGATTTCATTATGATACCTCATTTTAAAAATACAGAAATCTGACTAATTTATGAAAGCAGTTTTCTTCAGTACATGCATTCTGTTTCATGCATTCATACATCATCCATAGGATACATTTCTACCTGAGGCACTGACACGGGCATATGGGATTACACTTGGGTTAGATATTTACCCTAGTCATTGTTATAGACTACTGGTTATATTTGAGGATTATATATTATGATCGTATGACCTAGGATTGCGTCATACATGCGATTTCTATTCGTAGATATTTTCGTACTCACGAGTTGGCAACTCACCCCCATTGTGCCGCAGTTTCTTGCAGGTTTCGCCGTACAGGTTTCATTACGGCTTTACTGGCACTGCTTCTTTCGGGTGACTTGCTCGTAGGTGGGTTTATTTGTATCGTACCCATCATTATACATTGTATATTATTATTCAGTTGTATCTAGTAAATTCCATCAACCAAACATGTATTTATTTTGAGATAGAGACCAGTGATGTTTATTCTTTCGACCTTAGAGTCGCGCGTTGTATTTCTGTGGATTTCTTGTTGTTTTGAGTTTCCTTTTGAGTTTTGATCCTCGCCCTTGGCGTTGTATATTATATTACTTGCGTGGTTGTGACCGTCGATTGACGAAGAGCTAGCTCCCGCTTGGGGATGCCTTTTATTGATTTCGTATACCAGTCATGTTGTATCCTGTTTGGAGGCCAGTATTTACAAAGGAGACTCTGCCGAAATTTTCAAGAAATATTTGATGTTTTAAAAAAAACGCATAATTCGGCTTATGCTAATAAAACTATTTGATTTAAATTGGTTTTTCCTTCACTCTACTACTTTTCTTGGTTTGGATTTCTGGGTTTTCGGCTTACTTAGATTACGTATGCCTCGAGACGTTTCGTAGTTTATGTGCCGGTCATGTTCCGTACTTTCGAGACGTGACATATTCCTTGATGGATATCCAGCACCTCAATCGATGAGGAAAGAGTCACGATCTCTTCACCGGGAGTGACCTCTTTAGCAAAAGCTAGTAAAATCTATTCGGTTTGTTTTTGAAAACTACTCGATTTTAAAAGCGGAGCTTAAACCACTCCTTTTCAAAATCACTAGATTCTACAACGATATCAAGTTCATTATGCTAAAGGTTTTCTTAAAAACCAACGTAGCCCTCCGTCATTTAAGATAAGTGTTATTTAGTATCCGTGCTGCATTTATTGACCTTGTCAAGGCGTAGTGTATGGTAGCTGATTAGTGCTTATCTACCGCATGTGATGCGATTGGATTAGGGTAGTCGTGCGTCCTTGTTGACCTTGTCAAGGATCGTGCGGGTGGGTTTAATTCAGTCATGAAATGAACGAGTTGAACTTGACTTGCGGTTTATGATTTGTTGACCTTGTCAAGGTCATAAATCACATGGGGTAAAAACATTATTGGGAATTTCAAGTGTTGGAATTTGCAATGATATCGCATACCTTCTATATGATAGTTGGATCCCGATACCCACTGTGAGTAAGAGTTACTCCTGGGAGAGTTTTGCACTTTACAATTAGCCGATCAAATATGTGTCTAAGAAAGGTGTTAACGAGGTTATGCCCCTGCGGAAATGAGGTTATTTAATTAGTTCCATACGAATGCATGGGGAGACTCCCTCGGAGTACCAATACCTGCCTGGCTGAACGATTGGCGAACTTGTAGGGTGTAATTGATCCTGGCTAATCTTACCTTTTAGGGTTTGAAGGAAGATTTGATAAAAACAGAGGGAGCCATCCTGATTAGATAAAAATAATAACTAATCAACTCTTGCAAAGAGCGCACGCAGAAGTGATTATCCTTCTCTCTCTCCTGGTAGCGACCAATGACATGCTTTAATCAAGATAATAATATGGATGTATTGACCGAACCCACTTATTATATCGGGCTAAGTTCCGCTCTATCTTATGACTGTCACAAGTCTGAGCAAGGATAGTAGAATACCCGGATTCCCACGCCACTCAAAATGAAGAAGGAGCATGCTGATGCATCTTCTTCGTGTGTGTTCGTTACCGAAAACTGTTTCTCAGTTTGCTCTGTATCCTGGGTATTGGATACCAGATCAGGATCCTATATATGTAATTTGTTACATGGGTTAAGTAGAGGTAGAGAACTGGAAAAAGGTGATATGTCACTCAGAGAAGGGAATGGAGCAATTGTTGCAGCTAAAGCTGTTGGCGAATATCATCTTTTATTACCAAATGGCAACACAATGATTCTGAGCGACTGTTATTTCGTACCAAAAATATTGTGAAAGTTTTCCTAACTCAAGTTTTAATTGGGTATGGTGCGTTGTATAATGGTATATACGTTCTAAATCACAAAACAGTTTTAAGTATACAGAACACACATAAGAGGAATAGTTCAAAAATGTTGGGTTATGCCAGCGCCCCGGCTATCAATCCGTAGCTAAATGCGGAACAAAAACTTTTAGAAACCAGCGCTAACGGAACCCTAATCTACGGATTGACCATTAACCCCACACTAGCTATATGAAAAGGAGTTTAGAGAGGTTTATACCGAATGATCTGTGTCCTTCGGTCTTCAACCTCTGTCCCAAGCTCCTCATGGCTTCCTCGATCATGTTTTATCTCCGGTCTCCCCCCATCGAAGACGATCCACCTTGAGAGTTAGTATTACGGGCTCCGACCTCAAAACCGAAGTAAGTCGAGTATCTATTTTGCTAACCTAGATAGCCAAGATGAAGTAGAGAGAGTGTGTAATTACTTTGTCTCGATGCATCCTGGGTTTCTCAACACATGAGACATGTAGGGTGGAGATTGAAGAAGATGCCATGGAGAGAAAGTGTGAGGCTAAAGCTTTGGCAACTCAAGAAAAATGTTGGCTGCTCTTTTTTCTAGTGTATTCTATTGTTTGAGTTATTTGTTGTGAGCAATATATATTGTATTATGCTAGCAATTAAACAAAACAACTCAAGAATAAATATCTCACTTGCTCACTACAAATATCTCACACTACAAACCAAAATCCTAGCATGTCACCATATGACCCACCATGAGTCACACCCATGTGACATCCATGAATCACTAAGTGAGCATGCTAGAAAATTGCAAAAACAATAATTCACACTTTCCACCCAATAAATATTTAACCTAAATGTTTATCACAAGAAAAGAAATGGCATCTACTAAAGTAATCTAGTAATAAATTATAAGATTATCCATCATCCGTATATACATACCCGCATCCGTATTCCGACTGAATACGAATACTACGAGATGAAAATAATCCAACAATATAATATTAGGATCCGGCTTAAACCAAAGCCCACTAGTATTATCCGTCCGATCATGATCCATGGACAAGTGCACATATATGATTGAACCCTGCCATAAAACCATACGGCCTCTACAACGTTTCGCCCGAAGCAGGGAAACCCTCTGTGTGGGACTCTAAAGACTCGTCAATATGCTGGTAGTGGGTTTAACCACAAGCACGTCAGTGGCACTAGCTGTACGTAACGGCTACCCAGGTATTGAGCGAAAGGGAGGCTGACGAGCAAACTCATCCTGAAACCCCTACCGAGCCTGACAGTGACAATATCCATACAGTCCGGTCCGTCCGTCTATGAGTATCGTATATCGAGTCTAGGGGGTGGATAAAGTCAGACCCCTAATAACTTGACATTCAGTGTCGGTATGAAGCCTATCACCATCTGAAAAACTACCGATCCTAGATCAGTAATTCTCGACTACCTTGGACAAGGATTTCTGGTGATGGCCACCCGTGCACACTGTGACATCAACCACCAATACCGGGAGAGACGAATCCCCTGGCGATCCGCTCACTGCCTCCATGTGGCTCGAGACTGTACCAAACTAAAACCTGTTTGCACGACTCCTTTGAGCCATGGTAGGGTAGTAATCAAAGCACAGTGGGAACTCACACGAGACAAATGATGATCTCAGATCGATAGACTAACCTGTACACATGTCACCAGGGAACTTCTATCTGATAATAGGTATAATACCAACTAGCATGTTCCCGGCGAGTCCGTCCGGTGTACTCATAACCTAATGAGCACCTGTATACATCTTAGGTGAACCAACGGACACCAATGGCTTGTGAGACCGGCCACCTCCCCTCGTCGGGGTCTCGATTAGTATACACTAATCTACTCTTGGAATATCGATGCCCAATCTCGAAACTCCCACGACTAGGGAAATTTTAAGGATGTGCTTATAGACCACCCAGCTCTCACGTATTTGATCACCGTCATACTACTGGTAGTCAAGAAAGAATCCTATGGGCTCTATCAACATGTAATAATGATCTGTAATGTCACCTAAAGCATGTACACGATAATAAAGACAAACCAAATAGCATACTATCATCTTGAGTAAAACTGTTCTACCGGTATAGGTCATCCCTCAATCATTGCAATCACGTTCTTGCGATCCAGTAATTGACTTGAGGGCACTATAGCCAACAATCTCCCTCTTGCACTTAAGGCTAATTATTGCGGTGTCGCATACTCATAGCCCGTGTGATACCGAACACCCAACTTCTCTATTAATTAGTTTCACAAAGCTCGTTTGTAAAACTTGTGTTCGAGAAATAGCCTCAGTGAGTGGATCCGCTCCAATGTTTCTTTCTATATCTCTCTTTATCTCAAGTTCGCGGAGAAAAACATCTCCCGAAATGAGCAATACATATCTTAGAAAATGCCCGGATATCTGATGGGACCCAGTTCACAAATGAACTCCAAATCTAGCAAACTTCTTAGACTGTATCGTCAACTGAATTTAATCAGTATCCTGCGCCATGCCTCCCTCGGTATCCGCTTGGACCACCTGTCCAAACTACTGCCCCTCATCAAGAGGGAAAACTATAACTCTGACAGTTACTCTGTCATCCAGGTCACCTTGGAAGCCTGGAATGATAACCGTCTCCCGAAGGAGGCTGCCATTATCAAATCCCTAGAACATTCACTTATGTTCATAAACTGCTTCCGAATGTTTCTCCAGGATTGGATTAATATATAAACTTATTGCAACTACTGCAAAAACAATATCTGGTGTGGTACTTGACATCTCATGATTGACTCATGATCGCACGCTTAAAGCGTATCGGATGTTCAAAGTTCTAAAATTATAACCGTGATCAGGACGGTGTCGCTATGCAGCTAGCCGGTTGAGCACGGGTCGATCCACAGGGAGATGGTTGTATGTCCGTTCGAGTTTTAGATGAGTCAATAAAGAATGTGTATATGTTTGTTCAGTTCTATCCTAAGTGTCGTATTTTTTGTTCAAGTAAGCTTGTTAAGGTTAAAGTTGGTTAGTAGAGTTAGGATTAGTCTTGTACTTCTCTTTTGCCATTCTTAAAACGATGTTGGGATAATCGAAAGTAGCGGGGATTAGGAGGACATAGGAATGGGATTTGCGAGTTTAAGCGTGCTTTCCAATGCTAAATCCATTTCTAGTGCCCCTTGTCCGTCCGCTAAATGCGCTTATTTCCAACCCTCGGCCAAACACCCGCAACCATGTATCCAAATAAGTCACAACTACATGTCACGTTGTAGTGCGCTTAAAGGACTTCTTGACTTAGGTCACGGTTACATGTTACGTATAGCGCGCCTAAGTGAGGGGGTTGCGTTTGTTTGGTTGGGGATTGGAAATAAGCGTATTTAGCGGACGGACAAGGGGCACTAGGAATGGATTTAGTGTTGGAAAGCTCGCTTAAACTCGCTAATCCCATTCCTATATCCTCCTAATCCCCGCTACTTTCGATTATCCTAACATCATTTTAACAATGGTAAAAGATAAGTACAAGACTAATCCTAACTCTACTAACCAACTTTAAACTTAACAAGCTTACTTGAACATAAAATACGACACTTAGGATAGAACTGAAAAAACATATACGCATTCTTTATTGACTCGTCTAAAACTCGAACGGACATACAACCATCTCCCTGTGGATCGACCCGTGCTCAACCGGCTAGCTGCAGAGCGACACCGTCCTGATCGCGGTTATAACTTTAGAACTTTGAACATCCGACACGCTTTAAGCGTGCAATCAAATGGCGCCGTTGCCGGGGAGACGGTAACGTATTTTCTTTCTTGTTATTCGGGTTAATATTCTTTTTGTATATATATATAAAATAAAATCTTTTTGTTATTTTTGATAATTTTTGTGTGCAAGTGTGCAGGCTAATCTGGAGCAAGTACAGTAATCTAATCAAGAAACAGAGGTTTTTATTAGGGTGTACAGAGAAGGGCACGTGTATTGACCTAAGGTTCAGGCGCCAGCTCATCAATTTGACCGTAGAACCGCAGTCAAAGAAGGGATACGGCGGCGGTTCCGCGGTCATATTGAGGCTTCTGAGCCCCAAATTTTTTCTGCCCTTTCTCTCTCCTCTAGTTCCCTCTCTGAATTCCACTATACTGTATTTTCTGCAGGTATCTTTGCACAGAATTGCACAGCCGCCAAATAATTTTTTTTTTGTTTTAGATTTTGTTTGTTTACCTCTTTGCATATATTAATAAGGATATTAAGGGGCTATAACACCAATTCAGATTGGGTGGGGATTTCATCACCCTTCCTAAGACCCTATAAATCACTAATTGCATACGCATTACCTTGAGCTAATAAAAAATACTAGACTCAGCCCTAAGGACATCGCGCTCAATAGGACAGAGGACTGCTTGTAGGCATCGGCCGTTGATCCTAACCTGACTTTGCGGTGTCTAGGCAAGTGTGTCTAAGGCGAGTGGTTACTTAATTAGGGCCACTACTTGTAGTGGAGAGCCTTCCACTCACATGGCACTTACCTGGCCGCAATTGGCGGTGAAGAGGCGGTTTGAGGTCCTATTTCTAGCCCTTTGGAATAGTTTTGAGCGGTCTAGCTGGCCTAGGTGACCCTAGATCTAGGTCTGTTTATGCATATTGTGATTGTGATTGTGCTTGTAAATTTTAGTCCTATAATTCCGTATTCTTTAAAACAAACAATTTCAAAAACTCCAAAAACAAACATTTTTTTTGATAAAAAAAAATCCACATTCTTTTTCCCTTCCTTTTCTTCTTCTCTTCATATCATGGGTACTCCACCTAAAAAACTCTTGCCGAACTTTGGTACCCACAACCAGACATAACTTCCTACGGTTCTTGCTTTGGTCGAATTTCGAACGACCCTTCCATGCCCAAAATTTCACTGAAAGATCGCATAGAAGCGTCTAGGACAAACACTTGCACTCCGCATTCCACTTTGTATCAACCTTTTCAACCTCCCGCACCCGCTTATGTTGATACCCCTTTTGCAAGTCGTCCTTTGTCCATCGCTGAACATATTGAACAATCTCATAGCCGATCTTTCACTCATTTCACCACTTCAAATTCTTGGGATCAACAATTCCATTCACCTTCGTATCCAAATGTTGATCCTACCCCTGTCCAGCCATTCAATTCCTACCAGTCCTACCCGACTTTTACACCTTCCCTAGACATTGCTTCTGAACCGCCATTTGGGAGTTTTCAGTATCCAAACAACTTTGAATTTTTTACTGAAACCCCTTCACAACCCATGTCTAGTCTCGAACAGTCATTGGAAGACTTTAGGGTCGCGTCGTACCAACAGATGATGGATTTCAATGCGTCCATGGCCGCCCTCATACAACCTAGTGACCCGGTAGCTAGTTTTCAACTAGCTCCAAATTTTCCAATGTATGAAGAGGCGGTAGGACAGGTTAAGAATTTGAGTAGAGAGAGTGAGCTGATCAAGCCTACCCATTTCAACTTGAATCCCATAACTCCGGTTTTGAATGTCTATCTGGTGTTCCAAACAATTCATTGATTATAGATAGAACAGATAATGAGTTGTGTGACTTTATAGTGTTTGATTTGCCCGATTGTGAAGGGTCCTTTTCGAGTGAAACCACACCCTATCCTTTTGACCTCTACACCTCCACTCTAGAACCTGAATCGATTGATATCCATGCTTTTGTTGAGGTGTCTGAGAATATAGATTTTTACTTGATTGAGGATATTGACGCTGGGAATATGTTAGATGATGAACCCGTAGATTTGGCTGAGTTTTTCTCTCCAATTCATCATCCCAAGTCATTAAATGTTTTTCCCGAACCCCATATGCGTCTGGATTTTGAGGATAAATGCATGGATGTGTTGAATCTTGAGGAAAATTTTGAGGATATTTTTGAGGATGAACCAGTTTTGCTTGATGAGTCGGATTTTCCAATTCATCCTGTCCCTGTCATTGACTGTGTACATCCTCCTGAACCTTTACCTGATAACCTTCCTCAATCACTTCCCTCAATCCTTTCCATAGTTCCGACCTTGCAAGAAACCGTATCATTTTCACTTCCTGTGTCTGGTTTACCAAGTTCGGCATACCCATGGTTTCTCACGAATCTTGAGAGAGTTGACCCAATTTCTCGCCATATTGATAGATTAGTACAATCTATCTTTTCACATCGATCATTACAGATTGTACTAATTTATTCAGTCCATTTCCACCCTCAAGTTCGTATTCTACTTCTTTCTCCCTTCCGCCATTCTTCTTCTCATATACCGAGACCGTATCCCGCTTCTATCTCCATACGGTCTCGCGTATTCTCCATTTCTTACCTCTCCGCATTCTTTCACCAACCAGCACATTATAGAGATAAAATCTTTGAATGGTTGGTACTAACTTTTGGCCTGTGTAAAGCTTTGTATAGCATGATACTATTCTTTCCCCCCGATCCTGAACTTCAACGCTTAACAGTGGAAATACTGTTTTACTTCAGTTTGGGGGGGGGGGCTTTTTTTGTATATATTTTTTGTTTTCCGTTTTGTTTTGTATATAATTTGTTTTTAGGAAGGCACCGACAATTTTGACCCTCTTGGTGTAGCCTAACAGTGAGGGCACTGTCAAGTTTAAGTTTGGGGGTGTGCTCGGTAAGCTTTCTTCCTTCGCATTCATTTGTATATTCTGCATTTGCATACCTTATTTAAAAAAAACCCATAAAAAATCAAAAAATTTCCAAAATATAAAAACTTTGTCGTCAAGTTAGCTAATAGGGTAACTTAGATTTTTATTCTGAAAGTTTAGTTGATATGTTAGAAATAACTAAATTCTAGGCTTAGGAATTGAAAATCCTAAAAATAACCCACATTCTGTTTAACTTTGGAAAGTATACGTCCTTGCAGTTTTTTTGAGAAATAGGTAATCTTGAGTTCAGTTCTTTATTAAAGTCGAGATGAAAGAAAAGTATTGATGCTTTACTGAAGAATAAGTCTGAAAAATATTTTCTATTATTGAGTCCAAATTTAAAAAGTATATACCCTACAAACTGCACATTCACGCACCTTGAAACTTGGGATAGTAGAGGATACCTAGAAATACTCCTGCCTGAAAACCTAGTATGAAAGAAAAAACGGTATTTAAAGCTAAACACCAAAAGAGCATTATTGAAAAATATATCCGGTCTTGAAAAATAAAAAGAAAAAAGAAAAAGAAAAATAGAATAAAGTCAAGACCTGGAAACTGCTATTTACGCTTTAAGTTCACACATTCAGTAATCGGCCGTTAGTGCCTCAAGAAGCATTAATAGTCGCATGAAAGGTGTATGAGCAAATCCGTCCATCCTTAATGAAAAGAAGTAGTATTAGGTATTAGGGTAAGGGTATTACAGCTTGAATTGAATTCTTGAGTGTAGGGGTGCAAATATACATACACGTAGGGGTATACAATCGATATTTGGATAAAAGATAGAAATAAAAGATAAGACTTATGTTTTCTGTAAAGTTGATAAAAATCCCTGATTTAAGACCACACTGTTAGAAGGAAAACTCAGGAGAACCAACATCTTTCTAAAGTTTTTTGGAACGTATAGTATCTAAAGTTAAATAAATAGGAGGCGTGAAAAATAAGGGTTGGATATTTCTAACTTAGGATGATAGAATTTCTAACGTAGATACTAAACTGTAGGAGTAGAATCGATATTAACTTATGACACTAGCTTGACGGGATTTTGTGGGTGTAATCCGCTGAAAACCCTCAGGAGACAACCCTCCTCCTACTAGGGACACCTAGAGGTTTAACGGTTTGTTGCACGAGCTCAGTGCAATCGCGTTCCCTGCGAAAGTGAGGTTAGGACTTTTTGTAAATAATTGGTTTTGCTCGGAACGAGCAAAAGTTAAGTTTGGGGGTATTTGTTCATACCAGAATATTGCATTTATTACCGCCCACTGTTATGCTCGTTTGTTTATAGGTAGGTGCTTTATTCCATGTTTGCTACATATTTACAGGCTACAGGTTCCTAGTCCAAAATAACACAAATGATACAAAATCTCCACTGTTATGCCTAAATACAGAACATCTGTTGCCAACAGATAAAGCCGGGTTCCGGTCATCCGTATCCGTCCAGTGCCGCGTACCAGTTCCAGAGACAAGATATATGACAGTGGTCATTCGTGTCTCGGACAAGCACAGAGTACGAGAGGGGCAGCACAAGAATCAATGGGTGCGCGGAGCTCGAGGGAGAAAGGTCAAATCAATAAAAGTGAAGCTATGTTTGGACTGTGCAGATCTGAAGAAATTATGAAGGAAATTTGCAATTTGGGACATGTATAGCACCATAAGATAGCAAAACAAGGAAACCCAGAAAATACGAGACCCCAATTCCATAAAACCGCGTGCGATCAAATGGCGCCGTTGCCGCGTGTCGGATGTTCAAAGTTCGAAGTGTATAACCCACATTTGGCGGCGGTTCCGCCGCGGTTTTGTGGAATTGGGGTCTCGTATTTTCTGGGTTTCCTTGTTTTGCTATCTTATGGTGTTATACATGTCCCAAATTGCAAATTTCCTTCACAATTTCTTCAGATCTGCACAGTCCAAACATAGCATCACTTTTGATTGATTTGAGCTTTCTCCCTCGAGCTCCGCGCACCCATTGATTCTTGTGCTGCCCCACTCGTGCTCTGTGCTTGTCCGAGATACGAATGACCACTGTCATATATCTTGTCTCTGGAACTGGTACGCGGCACTGGACGGATACGGATGACCGGAACCCGGCTTTATCTGTTGGCAACGGATGTTCTGTATTTTGGCATAACAGTGGAGATTTTGTATCATTTGTGTTATTTTGGATTAGGAAACTGTAGCCTGTAAATATGTAGCAAATACGGAATAAAAGCCCCTACCTATAAACAAACGAGCATAAGAGTGGGCGGTAATAAATGCAATATTCTGGTATGAACAACTCAATTGCCTAGGCAAGTGATATGCCAATCATGCACATCTCTCTCCCCTTTAGTCTGTAAGACACCTTTAGAGAGGGTGACTCCATCACCTGCAGGTGCACCACCATGCGAGGAGTCGTCCATTCTAAAACACCTTTAGAATACTGTCTAAGTACCCAGATTGGAAAACTACCCAAATCTAGATCTAAAATCATAGATCTAGTAACCAGAATGCCTGATATAATATCTTTATCCTATGTAGAGAAACCACTGTGTGACAACCACAGTATAACCGATTGTAGTATAGGAATTTCACTTCGTACAAAGTGCAAGTCATCAAAATACTGGGACATCACACCCTACTACCTTCTTAACAGATCCATCTCCTATTTTGATGAAGTCAAAGCCTATGACTGTCACATCAAAAATAGATGATCTATCTCCACTATACATGCTTTAGTCTATAAATAGACACAAGCTTCTTGTCCACTATTGTAACACTTTGAAAATCATTTAGGTTGTTTTTCGATAATCGGTAAAATAATCCGAATTTTCCGTAAAATGTAAAAATAATTATTTTTCAATATAGGCCTAATTATACAAAATTTATATAAGAAATTGCTAGAAATTGGCTAGATAATTGTTGCTTAAAAATTTCTAGTCGTTTAAAATTTTTTGTCCTTAATTAATTATTTTTAATATTATTTTAAGCTTTTAAATATACATTAAATTAGTAATAAATACAAATTTGAATGGGTAAATTACATACTTAGGATCCATTACAAACTAAAATCTAGTAGTAACAAAAATTTTATCAACACTTTCCAAGTCTAGTTGTTTCATGTTTTAAAAAGGAAATAAAAATGAAATTTTAAAAAGGAAATGATGTGATATGCATTAAATGAACTTGAGAGGGTTTTTATGTAGAAAATTCCACACACTTCTCACCTTCTCCTCCCCCATTCCCCCTTGGCCGAGAGCCATTTCTGCCGGCCTCCCCATTTTCCCCCATTTGTTTTTGCTTCAAATTCCATCAAAATCCATCAAAAATCCACAAAATTCTTCACAAATTCAAAACAAATCCCTATTCTACCTCCTCTCAAACCCAATTTAGTTTAGAACTTGAAGAAAGGAAGCATCTTTGGTGGCTAGAGCAAGCTAGGGTTCAAACTTGTGAGGTAAAAATTCTAATCTAATTGTTAAATTGTAGTTTAATTATGCTAAAATAGAAATTTAAAGTGTGAAATTGATTGTAATTGCTTGTTTTAGGAAATTCAAGAAAAGGGTTTGATTTTAAATTTAGGGTTTGAAGCATTGTAAATGGGTTAAATTTAGTGTTGTAGCCATCTAGTGGTTTGAGTTAGATGATTGTGCTAGATTGTTATCACTTTAACGCAAATCTACGATGTTTGCACGAATTTAGAATTTTTAGTGCTTACTAGGTTTTTATATAATTAGGATGTGAATTAATTTTGAGATATTGGTTATATCAACAGCATCTCCTACGACATTTAGGGTGTGTGAATGCGAAATTTGGTTTGATCGGGTTTAGTTTTGACAGTCGTTCCGAACGACGATTTTAGTTAAGGTTATAGTGATTATCGTGTGTGTTCCGCGCACCTAGTGCACATTGTGCCTAACCTATGAGCGTTGATATTTTCATTTTGTGACTTTGCGTCGTTTCAGGAATATGTAATCTTATGTTTTGTGTTGTGCAATCTTAGGATCGGTTGCGGAAACATCGGACGCGGCGCGCAAAGACAAAGCTGTGGTCAGATCAGATTAGCGAGGCGTCCGGGTGAGTAGATGTATACATCTATGGGGGATCGTCTGAATGGCGCGAGGTGCCCGACACTTAGGGTTGCTAGTAGTAGTTGCATTCATATGCATATCCTTCTAGTTATTCATCAGTTGGTATCGCATGGTTATTTATATCCTATGTGTGATATCACCTCTTAGGACACTTACACTATAAATATTGGCTCATGTTGCACGCGCACTATTCATGTGAACACACACACGCCTTTGGTAATTTCCATGCCACGAGTACTTTAGAACCCGCTTAGTTCAGTATCAAACACTTGCATCATACATAATACATTGAATTGCATAACATGTATATACCTCACCTCATTATCATGCTTATATAGATTCCTCGTCATAAACTACAGTGCATAATATTGCTATCATAAGCATCTATCATTTACAACATGTCAGATATTATGATTTCTTGAGGATTTCGGTATTGATGAGATTTCTGGATTTTGGGGAAAACCGCAAGAATTTTCGAAACTAATTATGTTTTAAAAAGGCAAGTTGCGGTTTTCTCATCATGTATGTGTCGTCCACCATGAGTTTTCATGTTTTCTGTTGGTTTTCGAGACCCGATTCGAAAAGTGGATGAACCGTCTCGGGTACATGGTGTGCCCGGTATGGTACCCCGGGGTAAGAAGCTCGAGTTGTAGACGATGAGCCTGGCAGGGGAAGACTACCTACCGGTGATGTCTGGCGCGGTGGATATCCGGAGGATACCAACCGTTGTCGTGAGATTTGATGATATGGGTCGATCCCGGCTGACGGAGCCCGAGGTATTGAGATATTGACATAGTGAGACATTGAGACAGATATACTTCCATATTTGGTGTCGATACTTGACACGGTTTTCGGATGATTTCATTGATGGTACCTTAGTTATTGTACAGATATTTTTCTAAGTTAAGAATGCAGAGATCATCGTATTTAAACACTAAAAGATTTCGTATTGATTATGCATTCATGTGCATATATACTAGTGGCATCACATCATATCTAGACATACAAGTTGTGACGCATTTACGTGCATTCTTACGATAGCCTTATTAGATATTATTTTTTACTCACGAGCTGGAAACTCACCCCCGTTGTGCCACAGTGTCTTGCTCGTCAGACCCGTCAACCTTGCAGCGGCGGGCGTATCTTTTCATTGGCTTCTTTTGCTTAGACTCGCGACATTGCTCGTAGGTGCGCTGCGAGGACACTTTGTCTCTTTTTGTACTATCATTGTATCTAGTATTCTCCATCTACAACTTCTTATTTTGTATATGCGACCTAGTGATGAGACTGAGAGATTTATGTATATGTGGATCCTCCGGAGTCGAGCTCACTTGAGCCGACGTTGTGTTTTTCTTATTTTTGGGTTTCTTTATGCTTATTTGCTTGATATTACATATATATTGCGTGTGGTTGTGATCCTCCTTGGGCACAAAGCTAGCTCCCGCTTGGGGATGCCATTATATCATTACAGGTTTATATATCTTGTTGTACCCGTTTTGGGGCCAGTATTTACAAAGAAGACTCTGCCGAAATTTTTGGAAAATTTTGATGTTTTTGAAAAGGGATTAATACAACTAAATTGGTTTAAAAATCATTTTCATAAAAGGTTTTCTTTCACTCTTGTTGATTTTAGTTTAGATTTTCTGGGCTTTGGCTGACTTAGGTTACGTTACGCCTTTAGACGTCTCGTAATCTAAGTGCCAGCCACGTTCCGTACATTCGGGTCATGACAAAGTTGGTATCAGAGAGTAAGCTTTACCTTTTTGAGTGTAGGACGACCCTTGGTAGATGGAGTAGGTGACTTAAGCAGAGTGACGTAGCGTGGGTATGTTCCGCGGCATACTTACGATACGGTACTCCGCCTAAGTGACCTTAGGACATAATTGCTTGTATTTCCCTTCTTGATTCCATGCATTCCTTGATTCAATTGCAATATTCTTATCACTCTTATTTCTTATTCGAGCTTCGATGCCGCCAAAGACTACGAGAGCTCAACGGGCTGCCGCTAGGGATGAGCTTCGAGCGGGCTCCTCTGAGGCGAGGATCGAGCGGGATGATATGCTGATTTTTCTATCAAAGAATATTTATAACCGCAATCAAGAACGGCGTCGCTTGGTAGCTAGTCGGTGAGTACGGGTCGGTCCACAGGGATTTTGGGTATTCTCGATTTGGTCTAACGAGTTAATTCCGATTGTTGTCGGATTGATTAAATCTAAAAACTAAGTTGATCTAAACTAGGATTAGAATCTTGCTAGGGTTAGGTTTAGGATAAGTTTGGAAATTGAAGATTTCCTCACCGCTTTCAATGCCCTAATTTGGATCTCATTAGGTGTTATGGTAACAATTAATAAAGGGGATTAGTTCCATCGGGAAGAAACAGTGTTTCTTCCTCTAGGTTCTAGTCCTTCCTTTCTTAATTCTTACCCTAACCTCCATGGAAAACATACACAACCGGTTGTTTATACTACAGTATCACCGTTACCTCATGGGGTAGGGTGCCGTAGGGAACGGTGTGTGCATGTATGCATGGATTCCTATTAATTATATGTGATGGGCAAGAACGGGGTGAGAGATTTTCATCTCTCAAGCCTTCCCCAAATCTAACACTAACAAGCGAGGAGAGTACTCGCTCACTAGGGAATTGAAAAACATCTTTAACTATCTAACTAAGGCAAAGAATGAAAACTCTATACTAAGGCAGAATAAAAATTAACTAGGGCAATTAAATAAAACTACTTACTTTATTGATGGCTCTCTCCAAACATTTACACAGGAATTTTCAGATCTGAATAGATGAATAAAAAGAGGCATCCTTTATTTGATGGATCTCTCCATACGTAAAATTCTGAATTTTTGATCAATGAAAATAGGCATAACCTAAAAAAGGTTTTAGTGTTTCTATTTATAGATTCATAGAAATCCTAGGTTTACAATCGACTCAAATCTGCAATTACAATTTTACCCCCTAAGAAAAGACTAGTCAAGCGCCTACGCACCGCCAGAGAAATTTCCACCGACACGTGTCCTTCATGGCCGCGGTTTCGCGGCCAAAACCCCTGTTTGGCCGCGGTTCCGCGGCCAAATAGAGGGATCATGAGCTCATCTTTTCTGGTCTTGGTCAAGTTGCATTTGTCATCTGTTTTCTTCACTTTTTTCTTCAGAATATCTTCTAGATTTCTTCCAGATTTCCACAGTGAATATACTCGTGGACTTTACCGCTTTCTTCGTGTCGAAGTCTTGAACCTTGCGCTGCCTTTGTACTCTGTGAACTTGTTTATTGATCTTTGTTTATTCTCCAAACTGTAGGCTTGATCAAGATTCTTCCATTTGTTGGTCGTAGTCTCACTTTTGTATCGTATTTTCATCTTTTTCACTGTTTTTGTTCCGAGAACCTGTAACCTGCAACTATGTAGCAGACATGGGTCAAAAGCACCTGTTTATTTGTAAAATAAATAAGAATGGGGAATATAATAATGCAAAATTATGATATGAACAAATATCCCCAAACTTATCTTTTGCTCGTTCTCGAGCAAACCTAGTTTTATTCTCAACAAAATACCTAACCTCACTTTCGCAGGGAAACGCGATTGCACTGAGCTCGTGCAATAAGCCGTTAAACCTCTAGATGCCCCTAGTAGGAGGAGTGTTGTCTCCTGAGGGTTTTCAGCGGATACTACCCACAAAATCCTATCAATTTGACCTATTGACTTTTATTCTCCAATTAGGTTTTTTAACAAGGAAGTTTATTATCTTCGACTCATAAATTGTCTACCCGTATTTTTCATGCTTGCTTATCATTTAACTTAAGATTATATATGTTCTGTAAGCTTACTTAGCTTTCGGCATCTTTTAAGTTTTCCTTCTATGGTTCCATCTCAACTTAGGAATTTTTATCAACTCTATTAAAGATATAAGTCCTATTCTTCATTCATATCTCTTATCTAAACCCCAATCACATACCCCTACGTGTGTGTATATATCACCCCTACACTTGGAAATTCAATTCAAGCTCTTATACTCTTGTCCATCGTCCAAAGTACTTTTCAATTGGTGAATTTTTAGATGAAATTGCTCACACATTCTTCATGCGACCGTTAATACTTCTTGAGGTACCAACGACAAATTACAAAATGTGTTTGTACATTAAGGCATAATTCCTAGTCTTGTAATCCCTAAGGCTTTTAACAGTGACTCCCAAACCAGTTGGTCTAAGGCACTATGTGATGAAGCACCTTCGCTAAATATTTTTTTCTATTAATGCAGCCTTAAGTAATTACAAAAACCAGTGTTCATTTTTTTATCTCTTTATTCACACTTGTATTTTTATTTTATTTCCCTTTATACTAAGGAATTTAGATAAGAGCATTTCAAGGTCTTTTCTACTATTCCAAGTTTCAAGGTTCGTGTTTGTGCAATTTGTAGGGTATATATTTTCAGAATTTAAACTTAAGCTTAGGAATTATTTTTCAAATTTATACTTTAATAAATATATCAATACTTTTCCCTTGTTTTAACTTAGCCCAAGAAGTCAACTCGAAATTTGCCTATTTCTAAATAAACTACAAAGACATATAGTTTCTACCGTTAAATTTTAAGAAAGGTTATTTTAGCGTTTTTAATTTGCTAAGTCTAGGATCTAGTTTTTCCTAGCTAGTTAACCGTCATGTCAAACTTAAGTCAAATATGGCCAAAATTGTACTTTTCAATTTTCAAAATTTTCAAAATTTTCAATTTTTATGGATTTTAAAATAAGTATGCAAATGCAAAGATGTACATATGAATGCGAAGGAAGAAGGCTTACCAAGCATACCCCCAAACTTAAACTTGACAGTGTCCTCACTGTCATGTTACACCAAGAGGGTCAAAATGTCGACACTCCCCTGTTTATTTATTTAAAAAAAAATTATATTTTTTTTGTTAAAAGAAAAACAAAAAAAAATATACAAAAAGGTCCCCCCGAAACTTAAGTGAGACGGTGTTTCCACTGTTTAAACGTTAAAGTTCAGAGTTAGGGAGGAGAAAAATCAAACCATACAAGGCCTTACACAGACCAAAGGTTAGCACCAACCATTCAAAAATTCTATCGTGATAATGGTAGGGTTGGTGGAAGAATGGAGTGTAGAGAAAGGAGTTGAGAAACACACGAGACCGTATGGAAAGATGAGTGGAATATGGTCTCGGTTTATTCGGAGAAGAATGGCGAAAGAGAGAAAGAAGTGTAGTACGAACTTGAGGGTGTAAATCGAGTGAATAAATTAGCGCAATTTGTGATGACCGATGTGTTAAAAGCGATTGTGCTAGTCTATCAACCCGTCGAGAAATGGGGTCAAGTCCCTCAAGATTCGCGAGAAAACATGGGTACGTTGAACTTGGTACACTATCCATTGAAAATGGAAACGCGACGGATTCTTGCGTGGTCGAAACGATAGGAAGGACGAAAGGGAGTGATTTAGAGATAGTCTTATTCTCACCTAAGTAAACTGTCTCGAACTTGAAGGATTCCATCAATGGTTCGAAATGACTGTAGGCAACCGAGTCTGATGGTTCAACTAACTCATCAGAAAATTCAAAGGACTCAAACTCGGGCGGTGAGTCTTCTGAATCTTCCGAAAAAGTGAAACACTCGTAATCGTTATCAGCTGTGAGAACTGTATCAGATTCAAAGAGAAACGCACAAGTGGCGTCAAAACTGCTGTGATCGAATAGAAATCTTTCAAGCTCACAGTCCTCCTGCGTGATCTTCTGCGTGGTCGGAACGATGGAAAGGAAGGAGGGTGATTTAGGAAGGATTACTGTTAAAGATTCAGGAGGATGAATTGGAAAATCCGACATATCTAACAAAAATGGTTCATCCTCAATACTATCCTCATAATTCTCCTCAAAAGTTATCTCATCCATGCAATTATCATCAAAATCAAGACGCATATGAAGTTCGAGAGAAACATTTAACGACTCGGGATGATGAATTGGAGATAAAATTTCAGTCAAATCTACGGGTTCATCATCCAAAATATTCCCGGTGTCAATATCCTCAATCAAGTGAAAATCAATTTTTTCGGACACCTCATCAAAAGCATGGATATTTATCAATTCAGGTTCTAGATTGGAGGTGTAGATGTCAAAAGGATCGGTGACGGTTTCACTCGAAAGGGGCTCTTCACAATCTGGAAAATCAAGCACTACAAAGTCGCACAACTCATTAAAAGTTTTATTTTCAACTGGTGAATCATTTGGGACACTTGTTTGAAAACCGGAGTTGTGGGATTCAATTGAAGATGGGTAGGTTTGATTTGGAAGTGTGTAGAACTCACTCCCACCACTCAAATTCTCACTCCGTCCAACCGCCTCATCATACATTGGAAAATTTGGAGCTAGTTGGAAACTAGCTACCGGTTCACTAGGTTGTCTTGATGAATTAAGGGCGGCAATGGACGCATCCAAATTCCTCATCTATTGGTTTGTCGCTACAATATAAGCTTCCAACGACTGTTCCAGACTAGACATGGGTTGTGAAGGGGTTTCAGTAAAAGATTCAAAATTGTTTGCATACGTGAAACTCGCAAATGGCTGTGTAGAAGCAATGTCTAGGGAATGTGCGAAAGTTGGGTAGGACTGATAGGAATTGAATGGTTGGACAGGAGTAGGATCAACATTCAGATAAAAAGGTGAATGGACTTGTTGATCCCAAGAACTAGAAGTGCTTAAAGGAGTGAAAGATCGGTTACGAGATTGTTCAATATGTTCAACTATAGGCATGGGTTTCGGAGTTACAACACGGCTCGAAAAAGGAGTATCAATGTAAGATGGTGGTGAAGGTTGAAATGGTTGATACAAAGTGGATTGTGGAGTCAAACTGTTTCTCCTAGATGCTTCTATTCGATCTTTCAAAGAAATTTTGGGCATGGAGGGGTCGTCCGTAATTCGACCAAAACAATTCGCGTAAGAAGAAAAGTTTGGTTCAGGGTACCAAAGTTCGACAAGAGATTTGTGAGGTGGGGTACCCATGATGTAGGAAAGGGGAAGAAAAAGAATGTGGGGTGCACGGATTTCTTCACGACAAAATTTGCAAGTCTTTTTTGTAAAAAAGATTTTCTTTTTGTGTTTTTCTTTTTTATGGGCTTTTTGCAAAAAGATTTTCGATAAAAGGCTTAGACACACATTCAATCAACCACAAATGCATAATCAGGCCCAGATCTAGGGTCACCTAGGTCAGCTAGACAGCTCCTAACTGTTCCAAAGGGCAAGAAATAGGACCTCAAACCGCCTCTTCACCGCCAATTATGGCCAGGTAAGTGCCAGGTAAGTGGGATGTTCTCCACTACGTAAGTAGTGGGCCTAATTAAGTAACCACTCGCCTTAGACACACTTGCCTAGACACCACAAAGTCAGGTTAGGATCAACGGTCGATGTCTACAACTATTCCTTTGTCCTATTGAGCGCGAAGTCCTTAGGGCTGAGTCTAATCTTTATTAATTAAATGATGGTCAATGCAATATGCCTTATGTGATTTCTGGGGTCCTGCGAAGGGTAATGAAATCCCCACCCAATCTAGATTGGTTTCAAGCCCCTTAAATTCAATTTAAAGTATGCAAAGCAGTAAACACAATCAAACACTTGCAAAAAAATTTTTTTTTAAGCACGGCGCAAAGAATCCTGCACAAGATCAATTATTGGAAGGGGGAGAGATTTTTTTAAGCGCAAAGAATCCTGCAGGGAAATTTACAGAGGAGATATCAGGGGGTTCAGAGGAGGAGAGAGAAAGCTCACAGTGGTTTTTCCTCGTGCTGACGTCACCAGGAGGCGGCGGTTCCGCAGCGGGAGCGAGGTTGCGGCGGCGGGAGCGCGATCGTCAGGTAGGTTCAGTTCCCGAGAAAATTTTTGCTCCTCTGGTTTGACTTTTCCTCTGTTGTTCAGATCTAGGGTTTTCTGTTTTGATCTCTGGATTTTTCCAGATCTGAATTTGTTCTTCGATCCTGCACAATTCAAACAAAAATACCATTCACAAAATAACAAGATGATAAATTTTTATATTTTTTTATTTTTAAGTTTTTATGATTTTTCAATTTTATATTAACCCGAAATTGCAAAAAGAAAATACTACGCCATCCCGGGCAACGGCGCCATTTGATTTTGTCTCAAAGAATATTTATAACCGCAATCAAGAACGACGTCGCTTGGTAGCTAGCCGGTGAATACGGGTCGGTCTACAGGGATTTTGTGTATTCTCGATTTGGTCTAACGAGTTAATTCCGATTGTTGTCGGATTGATTAGATTTAAAAACTAAGTTAATCTAAATTAGGATTAGAATCTTGCTAGGGTTAGGTTTAGGTTAAGTTTGGAAATTGAAGATTTCCTCACCGTTTTCAATGCCCTAATTTGGATCTCATTAGGTGTTATGGTAACAATTAATAAAGGGGATTAGTACCATCGGGAAGAAACGATATTTCTTCCTCTAGTTATAGTCCTTCCTTTCTTAATTCTTACCCTAACCTCCATGGAAAACATACACAACCGGTCGTTTATACTACGGTATCACCGTTACCTTATGGGGTAGGGTGCCGTAGGGAACGGTGTGTGCATATATGCATAGAGTCCTATTAATTATATGTGATGGGCAAGAAAGGGGTGAGAGATTTTCATCTCTCAATCCTTCCCCAAATCTAACCCTAACAAGCGAGGAGACTACTCGCTCATTAGGGAATTGAAAAACATCTTTAACTATCTAACTAAGACAAAGAATGAAAACTTTATACTAAGGCAGAATAAAAATTAACTAGGGCAATTAAATAAAACTACTTACTTTATTGATGGCTCTCTCTAAATATTTACACAGGAATTTTCAGATCTGAATAGATGAATAAAAAGAGGCATCCTTTATTTGATGGCTCTCTCCATATATAGAATTTTGAATTTTTAATCAATGAAAAGAGACATAACCTAAAAAAGGTTTTAGGGCTTCTATTTATAGATTCATAGAAACCCTAGGTTTACAATCGACTCAAATCTGCAATTACAATTTTACCCCCTAAGAAAAGACTAGTCAACACGCCTACGCACAGCCAGAGAAATTTCCACCGACACGTGTCCTCCATAGCCGCGGTTCCACGGCCAAAACCCCTGTTTGGCCGCGGTTCCGTGGCCAAATAGAGGGATCATGAGCTCATCTTTTCTGGTCTTGGTCAAGTTGCATTTGTCATCTGATTTCTTCAGAATATCATCTAGATTTCTTCCAGATTTCCACAGTGAATATAGTCGTGGACATTACCGCTTGCTTCGTGTCGAAGTCTTGAACCTTGCGCTGCCTTTGTACTCTGTGAACTTGTTTATTGATCTTCGTTTGTTCTCCAAACTATAGGCTTGATCAAGATTCTTCCATTTGTTGGTCGTAGTCTCACTTCTGTATCGTCTTTTCATCTTTTTCACTATTTTTGTTCCGAGAACCTGTAACCTGCAACTATGTAGCAGACATGGGTTAAAAGCACCTGTTTATTTGTAAAATAAATAAGAATGGGGAATATAATAATGCAAAATTATGATATGAACATACGCCTACCCTTCAGGGTCAGATTGATCTGCCTTCTCCCCACCGTATTGCCAGATTAGAGTCCGGTATGCAAGAGTTGAGACAGATGATGGGATCTTTAGTTGAGGCCAGTCGGGAACAGAGATCTGAGGAAGTTCCTTCCACCGCATAGACCACGATTGTACCTACTGCCAAGACAGCTGCTCCTGCTACTACTGCGACTATCCCTGTATCATTACACGAGTTTATGAGGCTGAGACCTCCAGCTTTTATCGGCACAGATGCGACAGAGGACCCGCAGGCATTTCTCGATAGAATGGCTAGGATTTGCCATTCATTGAGGTGTTCTGATGATAGATAGGTGGAGTTCGCGAGTTTTTGTCTGGAGGGCCTTGCTCAGACATGGTACGACTCAGTAGAGAGAGGCCGAGCTGCAGGTCTACCTCCTATGACTTGGGATGAGTTCACAGCTGCATTTCTTGCCCGTTTTCTTCCGGAAAGTGTCGGAGATGCTCGAGCCCGTAGTTTTGAGTCTTTGCGCAAGACTCCTGGGATGACAGTGTCCGAGTATGATATACAGTTTACTCAGTTGTCCCGATATGCTCCGTACCTAATAGATACTGAAGAAAAGAGGGTAAAGAGGTTTGTGCAAGGACTTGACACATAGTTATTCCTTGCCATCGGCACCCAGCACTTTGACACATACGCATCCGCAATGGATGCAGCCTTACTTTTGGAGGAGCGCATTTCTGAGACTCCGGTCATTTCTGGGCTGAAGCGGATTCCTACTAATATGCCAGCCCAGCGGCAGATAGGTAGACACCGTGATAGATTCTTTTCGGGAGATGGCGGCGGCAGAGGATTGAGACGGGGTCGGTTATTTGGTTCTTATCCGCAGACCCAGCAGTCGTTGCCAGGATGTTTTCGGTGCAGGAGTCAGTACCATCGTGTCAGAGACTGTACCATGGGGCGCCAGGGCACGACGACAGTCCCATATGTGACCTTACCACCTTCACCACCTCCTCAGAGAGTTCTACTTCCTACCCCTGATGATGCTCCATGCCAGGCAGATGCTCCTAGAGGTCGTGGGCGTGGCGGTCCTGTTCAGAGAGGACGAGGCGATAGAGGAAGAGGCAGAGGCAGAGGGCTGCCAGCTATTAGTGGTGGACAGGCATGAGTGTTCGCTTTAACTCCTCAGGATGCACAGGCATCCAATGTCATCATGACAGGTACTCAGCCAGTATGTTCTTTTGATGCACGGGTATTATTTGATCCAGGCTCCACACATTCTTATGTATCCACATATTTTGCACCGAGGTTGGGTCGAGTGTCTTCTTCGTTAGATCAGCCGCTTGTCGTTATTACTCTGGTAGGCAAGTCATTTGTTGCTCATTTTGTGTACCGATCGTGTCTTGTTCGTATCGGGGAGAGGGATTCTTCAGTTGATTTGATTCTCTTCGATATGCTAGACTTCGACGTTCTTCTTGGTATGGACTAGCTAGCCACCTGTTATGCATCCGTAGACAGCCGCAAAAAGGCAGTCAGATTCAGCTTTCCTGGTGAGCCAGTTCTTGTTATTCAGGGAGATCGTAGCGCTACCCTTCCCAGCTTGATTTCTTCTCTTCACGCTGGTCAGCTCTTGCGGAAAGGGTGTCAGGGATTCTTAGCTTATGTTTGTGATACTAGTGCCACAGAGGTTCCGTTGGACCAGGTCCCTATTGTGAGAGAGTTCCCTGATGTATTCCCTGATGAGCTGCCTGGTCTGCCACCAGAGCGCGAGATTGAGTTCTGCATTGACTTGATCCCCGGCACGGGGCCTATCTCTATACCACCCTATCGTATGGCCCCGGCGGAGCTTAGAGAGCTGAAGAATCAGTTTTAGGACTTGCTAGATAAAAGGCTTATCCGACTGAGTGTGTCACCTTGGGGTGCTCCCGTCCTATTTGTTAAGAAGAAGGACGGCAGTATGCGCTTATGCATTGATTATCGTCAGCTGAACCGGGTTACTGTGCGGAACAGATATCCCCTACCCCGCATTGACGACTTATTTGATCAGCTCCAGGGTGCGGGGTATTTCTCAAAAATTTATTTACGGTCGGGTTATCACCAGTTGCGGGTTCGGAAGGAGGATATTCCGAAGACCGCTTTCCGTACAAGATATGGTCATTATGAATTCTTAGTGATGTCGTTCGGGCTCACCAATGCCCCGGCAGCATTTATGGACTTGATGAACCATGTATTCAGGCCATATCTTGATCAGTTCATCATTGTTTTCATTGACGACATCTTGGTTAATCTCGGAGCCGGGAGGAGCATGAGCTACACTTGCGTATCACATTGCAGACTTTGAGGAAGCATCAGCTGTTTGCCAAGTTTTCCAAGTGCGCATTCTGGCTAGACAGTGTCGACTTCTTAGGTCACGTGGTGACGAGAGATGGTATTTGTGTAGACCCGAAGAAGATTGAGGCGGTTCAGCGTTGGCCCAGGCCGGTATCTGTTACTGAGGTTCGCAGCTTTTTAGGTCTAGCCGGCTATTATCGACGTTTTGTCCAGGATTTCTCCTGTATTGCTGCACCATTGACCGAGTTGACCCGGAAGAAGGTTCCTTTTGATTGGACCGAGGCATGTGAGGATAGATTCCAGCAGTTGAAGACTCGTATGACTATTGCACCAGTGTTATCATTGCCTTCAGGATCGGGCGGTTTTGTGGTATATTGTGAAGCTTCTCGAGTGGGGTTGGGCTGTGTTTTGATGCAGCGCGACAAAGTTATCGCGTATGCTTCTCGGCAGTTGAGGAAACACGAGAAGAACTACCCCACTCAAGATTTAGAGATGGCTGCAGTGGTGTTTGCACTCAAGATCTGGAGACATTACCTATACGGCGAGTCGTGCCAGATATTCACTGACCACAAGAGCTTGAAGTATATCTTTCAGCAGCGAGATCTAAATTTGAAACAGCGCCGTTGGATGGAGTTGGTGAAAGACTATGACTGCAAGATTCCATACCATCCGGGCAAGGCGAATGTGGTGGCAGATGCTTTGAGTAGGAGGCCCGGAGGTAGCTTATCTTGTTTGAACGCAGTACAGATGCAGTCGACGGCAGATTGGCAGATTTTATGTGACAGCAGAGTGCAGTTCGAGTTACTCGTACAGGGGGACAGCTGGCCCATTTCGGAGCACGCCCACAGTTACTTGACCGTATTTGCGGAGCACAGTCCGGTGATACCCGTATTTTAGAGATTATCGAGCAGATTCGGCAGGGCAGAGTTTCCGAGTTCGTGATTGATGATCAGGGGATACTTCGATTTGGGACTCGACTGTGCGTACCAGATTCTGAGGGACTGAGGCGTGATATTCTTGAGGAGGCCCATAGATCACTATACAACGTTCATCCAGGTTCCACCAAGATGTACCGTGATTTAAGAGAGGTTTACTGGTGGGACGGGATGAAGAAGGATGTCACAGACTTTGTATCGAGATGCCTGACTTGTCAGCAAGTCAAGGCCGAGCACCAGAGGCCAGCCGGCGAGTTACAGCCTTTGCCCATTCCTGAGTGGAAGTGGGAACAGGTCTCCATGGACTTCATTGTGGGTCTACCCAGGACCAGTCGAGGGTATGACTCTATTTAGGTGATTGTAGATCGATTGACGAAAGCAGATCACTTTCTGCCAGTGAAGACCCCTTTTGGATTTGCGCAGTACACCCGTGTTTATATTGATGAGATCGTACGACTGCCTGGCGTCCCGACTTGCATCATGTCCGACCGGGCACCCAGTTTACCAGCCGATTATGGCAGAAACTTCAGGAGGCTTTGGGCACCCGATTGAGTTTTAGCACAGCTTTTCATTCGCAGACTGACGGTCAGTCAGAGCCTACTATTCAGACACTTGAGGACATGCTCAGAGCTTGTGTTTTAGATTTCGGTGGTAGCTGGGATCGTCATTTGCCCTTGATCGAGTTCTCCTACAATAATAGCTTCCAGGAGACGATTCAGATGGCACCTTTCGAGGCTTTATATGGGAGGAAATGTCGATCGCCCGTATGTTGGACAGAGCTCAAGGAGAGCAGTATTTTGGGGCCGCAGATCGTACAGGAGACGACCGAAAAGATACACCTGATTCAGGACAGGATGAGGGCGACCCAGGGTAGGCAGAAATCTTATGCTGACAGGCGTCGTCGCCGACTCGAGTTCGCTGTTGGCGATCATGTTTTCCTGAGGGTCTCTCGGATGAAGGGCGTGATGAGATTTGGGCGGAAAGAGAAGCTTAGTCCTAGATATGTTGGTCCATTCGAGATCCTAGAGCGTGTCGGTTTGGTGGTTTATCGGTTGGCTCTTCCGCCTAGTTTCCCAGATGTTCATCCCGTGTTCCATGTTTCGATGCTCCGCAAGTACCTTCATGACCCTTCCCATTCGATTCAGCACCAGACGATCCAACTGGAGCATGATCTTTCATTCACCGAGCAGCCGGTGGTCATTTTGGATCAGCAGGTGAAGAAATTGATGTCGAAAGTTATACCGTCCATCAAGGTTCTTTGGCATGGCCCGAACAGCGAGGAGGTCACCTGGGAGACCGAGGACGAGATGAGGAAAAAATATCCCCATCTTTTTGAAGGTACGCGTAGTTAAATTTTAAATTCGGGGACCGAATTTCTTTAAGGGGGGAAGATTGTAAAACTTTGAAAATCGTTTATGTAGTTTTTCGATAATCGGTAAAATAATCAGAATTTTCCGTAAAATGTAAAAATAAATATTTTTCAATATTGGTCTAATTATACAAAATTTAGATAAGAAATTGCTAGAAATTGGCTAGATAATTGTCACTTAAAAATTTCTAGTCGTTTAAAAAAAATTCCTTAATTAATTATTTTTAATATTATTTTAAGCTTTTAAATATATATTAAATTAGTGATAAATACAAATTTTAATTGGTAAATTACATACTTAGGATCCATTACAAACTAAAATCTAGTAGTAACAAAAATTTTATCAACACTTTCCAAGTCTAGTTGTTTCATGGTTTAAAAAGGAAATAAAAAGGAAATTTTAAAAAGGAAATGATGTGATATGCATTAAATGAACTTGAGAGGGTTTTTATGTGGAAAATTCCACACACTTCTCAGCTTTTCCTCCCCTATTCCCCCTTGGCCGAGTGCCATTTCTGCAGGCCTCCCCATTTTCCCCCATTTGTTTTTGCTTCAAATTCCATCAAAATCCATCAAAAATCCACAAAATTCTTCACAAATTCAAAACAAATCCCTATTCTACCTCCTCTCAAACCCAATTTAGTTTAGAACTTGAAGAAAGGAGGCATCTTTGGTGGCTAGAGCAAGCTAGGGTTTAAACTTGTGAGGTAAAAATTCTAATCTAATTGTTAAATTGTAGTTTAATTATGCTAAAATAGAAATTTAAAGTGTGAAATTGATTGTAATTGCTTGTTTTAGGAAATTCTAGAAAAGGGTTTGATTTTAAATTTAGGGTTTGAAGCATTGTAAATCGGTTAAATTTAGTGTTGTGGCCATCTAGTGGTTTGAGTTGGATGATTGTGCTAGATTGTTGTCACTTTATCGCAAATCCACGATGTTTGCAAGAATTTGGAATTTTTAGTGCTTACTAGGATTTTATATATTTAGGATGTGAATTAATTTTGAGATATTGGTTATATCAATAGCATCTCCTACAACATTTAGGGTGTGTGAATGCAAAATTTGGTTTGATCGGGTTTAGTTTTGACGGTCGTTCCGAACGACGATTTTAGTTAAGGTTATAGTGATTATCGTGTGTGTTCCACGCACCTAGTGCACGTTGTGCCTAACTTATGAGCGTTGATCTTTTCATTTTGTGAATTTCCGTCGTTTCAGAAATATGTAATCTTATGTTTTGTGTTGTGCAATCTTAGGATCGGTTGCGGAAATATCGGACGCGGCGCACAAAGGCAAAGCTGTGGTCGGATAAGAATAGCGAGACGTCCGAGTGAGTAGATGTATATATCTATGAGGGGATCGTCTGAATGGCACGAGACGCCCAACACTTAGGGCTGCTAGTAGTAGTTGCATTCATATACATATCATTCTAGTTATTCATCTGTTGGCATCGCATAGTTATTTATATACCTATGTGTGATATCACCTCTTAGGACACTTACACCATTACCATTGGCTCATGTTGCACGCGCACTATTCATGTGAACACACACACGCCTTTGGTAATTACCATGCCATGAGTACTTTAGAACCTGCTTAGTTCAGTATCAAACACTTGCATCATATATGATACATTGAATTGCATAACATGTATATACCTCACTTCATTATCATGCTTATATAGATTCCTCATCATAAACTACATTGCATAATATTGCTATCATAAGCATCTATCATTTACAACATGTCAGAAATTATGATTTCTTGAGGATTTCGGTATTGATGAGATTTCTGGATTTTGGGGAAAACCGCAAGAATTTTCCAAACTCATTATGTTTTAAAACGGCAAGTTGCAGTTTTCTCGTCATGTATGTGTCGTCCACCATGACTTTTCATGTTTTCTGTTGGATTTCAAGACCCGATTCGAAGAGTGTATGAACTGTCTCGGGTACATGGTGGGCCTGGTATGGTACCCCAGGGCAAGAAGCTCGAGTTGTAGACGATGAGCCTGGCAGGGGAAGACTACCTACCGGTGATGTCTGGCGCTGCGGATATCCGGAAGATACCGACCGTTGTCGTGAGATTTGATGATATGGGTCGATCCGTGCTGACGGAGCCCGAGGTATTGAGATATTGACATAATGAGACATTGAGACATATATACTTCCATATTTGGTGTCGATGCTTGACACGGTTTTCGGATGATTTCATTGATGGTACCTTAGTTATTGTATAGATATTTTTCTAAGTTAAGAATGCAGAGATCATCGTATTTAAACACTTAAAGATTTCGTATTGATTTTGCATTCATGTGCATACATACTAGTGGCATCACATCATATCTAGTCATACAAGTTGTGATGCATTTGCATGCATTCTTACGATAGCCTTATTGGATGTTATTTCTTACTCACGAGCTGGCAACTCACCCTCGTTGTGCCACAGTGTCTTGCGGGTCGAACTCGTCAGCCTTGCAGCGGCGGCATATCTTTTCATTGGCTTCTTTTGCTTAGACACGCGACATTGCTCGTAGGTGGGTTGCGAGGACACTTTGTCTCTTTTTGTATTATCATTGTATCTAGTATTCTCCATCTACCACTTCTTATTTTGTATATGCGACCTAGTGATGAGACTGAGAGATTTGTGTATATGTGGTTCCTCCGGGGTCGAGCTCACTTAAGCCGACGTTGTGTTTTTCTTATTTTTGGGTTTCTTTATGCTTATTTGCTTGATATTACATATATATTGCGTGTGGTTGTGATCCGCCTTGGGCGAAGAGCTAGCTCCCGCTTGGGGATGCCATTATATCATTAAAGGTTTATATATCTTGTTGTACCCGTTTTGGGGCCAGTATTTACAAAGGAGACTCTGCCGAAATTTTCGGAAAATTTTGATGTTTTTAAAAAAGGATTAATACAACTAAATTGGTTTAAAAATCGTTTTCATAAAAGATTTTCCTTCACTCTTGTTGATTTTGGTTTAGATTTTTTGGGCTTTGGCTAACTTAGGTTACGTTACGCCTTTAGATGTCTTGTAATCTAAGTGCCAGTCACGTTCCGTACTTTCGGGTCGTGAAAACTATGCTTACGCTGCTTCCACTGACTATAACAACCCTCTATCAGAATCATATATACGTGCACTTCTAATACTAGTTTAGAACAACGTTATACTCATCCTCCTGCCGGGTCTCATAGTCTAAAACAGTCGTAATGGCAAGTTTGGGTAAACAAGAACCTCCCTGTCACCGTCTTTGAGGATACCGAAGTACCTCTCGGGTGCTTGAGGTTACCCACCATATCTACGGAGTGGCCAATGGAATGTCAAACCCCGATTGAATCTTTAGGTTCTATTAAACTTTCAGTAATCGTTTGTGGTTCTGGAATCACTTCCAGTTCTACCATACTCCTACTACTGTTTTCTGAAAAAAGTCCATTTTACTAAAACTGTGGCGAGTCAAGAACAATATCACTATTGATCTTCCAGATGGTAGAAATTTAACCCTCGTCATATCCCGGGATAACCCACAAACTGCCATTACAGAAACGCGCCTTGAGTTATCCAGAGTCTGGTTTTAAGCATAAGCCGGACAACTCCATATACCTTAATATCGTTAAGTGTCACGACCTAAAATATTAGCTCGCGACCAGCACTTAAATCACGCGACGTCTACAAGCGTAACGTAATTCAAGTAAGCTGAAATCCATAAATCTAAACCTTTTTAAGAAATAAGGAGGTGAAGCTTTGAAATAAAGGTATAGTAAATCATGTTTTGTCTTTTGAAAATTTGGGCAGCATCTCCCTTGTAAAAACTAACCCCGAAAACGGGTACAACACAGAATATAATAAAGCATCCCCAAACGGGAGCGAATCACGCCCAACGGCGGAAACAACCAGCACAAGCATAAATAACCAGTATATGACGCCCAACGGCGAAGATCCACATAAGGAAATAAAGTAAAGCAAGACATCAACCCCGAAAAAAAGCGAATATAAAACCCATCACTCAAGTCTTGCAACTACAAGTCTTCTAAGTCTGCAATATATACAATTACTAGTTTCTGAATTGATGGAGTTTACTAGATACAATAGGAATAATAATACAAGAGTGGCACGATCCAATAAGTATCACCTACCGAAAGCAAATCACCCGAACAGCTGTGTGCCAATGATGCCGCTAAGGATCCATGCGGTCAACCTGCAAGAACTGTGGCACAACGTGGGTGAGTTGCCAACTCATGAATAGAAAAACATCACCAGATAGAAATAAAAATAAACAACGATTCCTAGGTCAACTATATCATAAAGGTAATACTATGATATCTAGTGTGACCGTATCTGCATATGTGCCAACACATAATAAACGCCTATCAGCAAGTGGATATGATCCAACAATATAATCAATGCATGTATGCAGGTGGATCTCGTCCAACAATATAATCAATGCGTGTATGCAGGTGGATCTCGTCCAACAATATAATCAATGCATGTATGCAGTGGATCTCTTCTAATAATATAATCAATGCATGTATGCAGGTGGATCTCGTCCAACAATATAATCAATGAATGTATACAGGTAAATATGAGGATATAAAACAACGTGTGTCCCTCGCGACACAACAAAATCATGGAAACCTGAGTGTCTAACCTCGACACTCGAAACATCATGAAACCCGTGTCTAGTATCGACACGTAAATCCTCATGCCTCAGGCGCCATTCCCACGACTGGACCTGATGTCATGTCTATACATCACTCCGGTCGGTATCCCCATGATAACCGCCAAGTCCAAATACTATCACCGGTAGGTACTTGCCCAACCTTCCAGGCTCATCGCCATCATCTGCGAACTTCTTACCGAGGGGAACCGTACCGGGCTCCACCATGTATCCATACACGGCCCACTCTAACTTCTCGCATCGGGTATATATCACAAATCTCAGAACCGAGAAATCTCATGGTGGACGCACTGAAATATCATATCAAGAGAAACCGGGTTTTCAAACAATAAATAGTTTCTTGAAACACCCCCACGATTCTCAAATCCATAAATTACATGAAATCCATGTCTCAATGCGTAAATCCATGAAAACTGATATATGCAACATAAAATAGCAATATGAGCATATTAAAGGAAAACCGCTCTTTTAAATGAACCCAACTTTAAAAATACATCATGCGGTTTCCAAATCCTCCGAAATCAAGTGTAACATTATATGAGGAGTATATGTAACTATAACAAGATAAGTATCTACATGAAAACAAGTATGTATGATGCATTTCATAAGCGCAATAGCACAAAAATCAACGTCTCCAAATCACATGTCAATAAAATACCACTTAGGGGTATATGCAGCTATAGTAAAATATATGGCTGTACATATCAGTATGTATGCATAAGGTACATGTAGCTGTAGCAAGTATATCATACAACATAGCATAGTGATGTGAGCAAAGCAAGTATATCATGCAACATAGCATAGTGATGTGAGCATATCAGGTATATCATAGCATGATGTAGCAGTTCTACTGTGTAGTGACATAGCAATTATCGATGATGAAGTGTGTGAGCCGGCAATATGTGTATGTGTAACATACGCATCATCGATAATGGTGTAGGTATACTAGCACATGTATATTTAATGCAATGAGAATAACATGAATGCAGCATAAAGTACCTCATGAACTAAATGCTATAAGGTATATGTGTCTAAAATATGTATCCGAGTCGGTGAATCTAGCAATCGGAATCTAGCCTCACAACATCATGTACGGTACAATCCATCATACGGCATCCTCTAAACAAGGGTATGGATAAATCAACCGGGAAATGTCATCGCGTACGGAAATCTATCGTACGGAAGCATTAAACAAATAGGGATTCTATCAACCTATACAACATCGGGGGTACGGATCTAAGTCCCGTACGGCATATCACTCAAAATGCAAAACATTACCCATAAAAATATACCTATCTCTCAGGTCACATCCATGTCAAACTCGTATCAGGGGACTTATAAAGGTATCAATAATCTCATATCGACTCGAATCCATATAACGACATATCACACTAAGTCATTATATAATATCGTATACTCGTTCATCACATTAATATCTCGCATCACATTATATAAATGTTACACTTGTTCTCTTTCAATTCGTACCCATTATGATTCACCCATCATTTCATATTCTCATATGTCAATATGTTCATTAGCATCAACTTCTATCATATTATCGTTTGTAAATCCTACAATCATGTCCATCGCATATCATTGTCAGGATAAAATAATCAAACGATATTCCATATCAATGTTTGCGGGGGTGTTATACGCCATCCACCCGACTTCCCCCGTAGATATAAATCTACTCACCTGCTAAACTCTTCGCTTAGCCATAGTCGATGCACTTCGTCATCTTGAAATCCACGCGAAGGTACCTACAATCAATATGAATTCGCAAAGCTATTAACATCAAATTCCAAAATCCAAATACGGCACACGGTGCGCTCATAGGTTAGAACCTATAGCCTACGCATGCAAAACAACCAAACAACTCTCGTCGTTGACGTACAAACGTCCAACGACCAAATACAATATCCAGTTGCAAAACCAAGAAATCCAAATACCAGAAAACATAGCCAAAACCATAACTATAGTCGCTATCCATGAACACCACCAAGCCTAAAACTCCCAATAGTACCAATAACCCTATACTAGTAAATTGTAAAATGGTTTAAGAAATTATACTGATTAATCCTATTAGTGTATATGCCCTAGTGGCCATTACTGTATCATACTAGTTTGTATATTACTTAATGAAAGCTTGGGATATTCACAGTTGTATAGACAGTCATGCTCAAAATGGTAGTATGCTACTTGGTTTGTTTCTACTTTAATATGTGCATGTGTTTCTTTTAGCATATCGCTTATACATATTAGTAGAGCCCATATGATCTTTGCTTGATTACTAGCGTTGTGATGGCAGTCACACTAGTGGGGGCTGGGTAATCTACAAGTATATCCTTATACAGGTCCCTAGTCGTAGGATGATCGAGACGGGGCATCGATACTCCGAAGTAGACTGCGTATACGCTTCTCATCCCAGCATGGGAAATAGTTTGTCCCACAGCCATTAGTACGTCGTACTAGAGATAGTATGCGGGTGCTCGTTAGGTTACGAGTACACTGGATAGGACTCATTAGGAACTGCTGGTTGGTACTATACCTATCATCAGATAGCGGTTCCCAGGTGACAGGAGTACAGCTTAGTCCGTCGACTTGACACTGCTAGTTCGCTTCGAGTGTGTTCCCACTGTACTTTGATTACTACCCTACCATAGCTCAAAGGAGTCGTGCAAACAGGTAGTAGTTGGGTGCAGTCCCGAAGAACTTGGAGGCAGTAACGGTTAGACAGGATTCGTCTCTCCCGGTATTGGGGGTTGATATCGCGCTGTGTCTAGGAGAGCCATTACACAAAGTCCATAGCCAGGGCAAGCGAGATTTACTGGTGGTGTTTCCAGTAGTTTCTCAGGGTGTTCTGGGCTACACTCCGGCACGAATTATACCGCTTTTAGGAGTCTGACATTTACCGCCCCCTAGGCCCGACATGCGATACTCATAGACGAACAGACCGGACTGTATGGAGATTGTCACATTCAGGCTCAGTAGGAGTTCGGATGGGGTTTACCTCGTCAGCCTTCTTATCGACATCTACCTGGGGACCGTTACGTACAGCTAGTGCCTCTTGCGGTCTGTGGTTAAACCCACTGCCAGCGTAGTGTCGAGTATTTAGAATCCCATACAGAGAGTTTCCCTGCACTAGGCAAAAGGTGTAGAGGCCATATGGTTTCACGGCAGGGCTACGATCACTTACGTGCACTTGTGTGCGTATGATGTTCAGGCAGACAATACTAGGGGGCTTTGATTTAAGCCGGATCCTAGTATTGTATAGATGGATTAGTTTTCTCTTCAGTGCATTCGTATTCTACGGAATGCAGATGTGGGTGTGCATGCACGGTTGTGAGGAGCGAAGAAGGAGATGCCTTATTAGGGTTTTGACTATTGACTTGGTCAAAACCATTATGAGGTGGAGGAAAATATTTACTAATCCTTTTAATGATAATTGTGTTATGGCTAATTGCTTTGACCATTTGACCATGTTGACCATTTGATCTAGTTGACCATTGTTGACTTGGATATTTTTTGTGAGCTCTAGACTCTTCTTATGGCTTGGATTTAACTTGACATGATAATGGTCAAATCAATTGTAACCATCACAATTTTTCATAACAAAAGAATGGTAATTATTTTTCTTATAGATCATTATCTCTTGCTCATTCTCTCTCATCAAAAGAGAGCTCTCATACTCTTTTCTTCTTCGTCCTCACTAGATTATCCTATAGCTCTCATGTGTTGAGAAAATTAGGATTTAAATAGACAAACAAATCCATCTTTTTCCTCTACATCACCTAGGATATCAAGCTTAGCATACTTGTTGCCCTAGTTACCTCGGTTCTTCAGGTGGAGCTCGGACTATAGGCTCTCGGGTGGATCATCATTGACTCAAGGAGATCCGGATCGACCCATGGGGCCTTCGGAGACGAGGAGGGAAGCGGAGAAGACCCAAAGAACTTGTTGCATGAGGTATAATCTCTTAAGCATAGTAGATAGAACCTCTAGTTGTTTGTTAGAAATGGTTTGGCAAAGATCCTCAAGAAAGTCTATGTTACCTTATGATAAAAATTTGTTTTTTACTTATTCCGCCTCCCCGTAAGTACAGGGACGGGTAACGTAGACTTACAGTGGTATCAGAGCCTAGCTAAACCATTACTAACATGTTAGCAAGGTGTTAGAAATTCGATCGCCGGAGAAATCGCAAAAACACGTCAAAAATGCACGTTTTCTGTCGTTTTTAAAACTGGTCCAAAAATTATTTCAGGGACCTTAAAAATACATGCAGGCTTTTTGAAGGAAACACAAGAAAAATGAGCTCGTGAATCGGTCAGACCACCGTAGAAGCGCGGTGAAACCAAGCGTTTAGCCGCGGATCCGCGGCCGAGTCGACGCCGAGTCAACTCGTTTTTCCTGCAGTCTGTCCAGATTTGTATTTTGTGATTTTTCTGATAGTTTGTTTCTGCCCATATTTTGTTGAGTACTATGTTGTGCTTGGGGTAGTTTCAAATCAAGTTATCGATCGAAATTCTAAGTACTTTAGCTAATCGGATCTTCTGTGATGTGATATATGTACTGAACATTTACCAATCGCTATACGTCGATTAGTGGGGGTTGTACATATCTGTGATCTGTGATATTGGATTGTGTATATGAACTTGTTTGATCATCGTGGATGAATAGCCGGGAATGTGAGATGAGTGTTTTTTTGTCTTTCACTCAATGTAATATTTGTAAATTGATGTAATATTTTTTTTTTGGTCGCACATCCGGGTTGAGGTTGTAGCCACCATTATATATTATTTCTTTTACTGTTTTTTGCTCCTAGGATAGACCCAAGGTAGGGTGCACAAACTACCGGGTACTTTGAAGTGCCGAGTGGCCTACTCACGTTGTTGAGGGAGGTTGCTTCACTTCGGGTATTTGGCGGGTAGTTTGCCGCACCCGTAGGGGTCTAGGATGGGGTTTGGCTATTCATCGAGACCGTGTAATCCGTCTTTCGTTGCAGGCTCAAACGAAGCGTGGATTGCTAGTATATTGCTCACACCATAATATTGCATTATTATATTCCCCATTCTTATTCGTTTTATAAATAAACAGTTGCTTTTGACGCATGTCTGCTACATATTACAGGTTACAGGTTCTGGGATATAAAACAGTGAAAATAATGAAAAGACAATGCAAAAGTGAGACTACGAACGATAAATGGTGAAATCTTGATCGCACCTACATTTTGAGGAACAATGAAGAACAATGAACAACAGTTCACCAAGTATAAAGGCAGCGACACGATGAACAATGAAAGTCCACTACAAGTATTCACTGAAAGATCTGGAGAAGACCCAGAAGCAAAATGGAGAAAAGAACAAAACATACAGAAAGCCCAAAATGCCCAGAATCAACCCAAGAGATTTGAAGGCCTAAAGACATCTTTTGGCCGTGGAACCGCGGCCAAACCAGGCCTCGGGCCACGGTTCCGCGGCGGTATTGCGCAGATAGAAGAAATAGTTTTTACCATAATTTGGAGTCTACTTTGACTAGGTCTTCCTATGGGTAATTGTGTAAATGTAGACATGCGAATCAATTGTAACCTAGGGTTTCCTATCCTCTATAAATAGGAACTCTAAATCATTGTATTAGCTATGCCTCCTTCATGCCTCTTTCTATGAATAAAATTCAGATTTCTTTTGGAGAGCATCGATGCTTCTTTTCATTTCAGAAATTCAGATCTGACAAGTCTTGTGTTGATGTTTGGAGAGAGCCATCTGTAAAGTAAGTAGGTAATTTCAATTCTTGCCCTAGGTAATTTTTCATTCTCTGCCCTAGATTAAATTTAATTTCTTGCCCCAGTTAGATAGTTGGATCTTTAATTCAATTGCCCTAGATTAATTTAGTTTTTTTAGATTTAATTAATCCATTCACACCGTTTGGAATTAACTCGTAAAAGAGATTAGGAAATTCACAACGTCCCTGTGGACCGACCCGTACTCACCGGCTAGCTACATGCGACGCCGTTCTTGATTGCGGTTATAGATAGTTTTTGAGACGAATCAAATGGCGCCGTTGCCGGGGATGGCGTGTTATTTCCTTTTTGCAATTTCGGGTTAATCACAATTAAAAAAATCATAAAAATCTGGAAAAAAAAAATATAAAAATATATGATCTGTTATTTTTGGGAAGGGTATTTTTGTGTGAATTTTGCAGGATCTACGAACAAATTCGGATCTGGAAATCTACAGAGATCAAAACAGCAAATATCAAATCCGAACAAACAGAGGAATATCACAATAGACAACAGAAGAAATTTGGAGGACCGAGTCAACAAGAAGAATCGCGATGATCTGGTCCAAAAAAAAAACGGCCGAAGCGATCAACACGCGGTGGATCCGCCGCAGTACCCCTACTCCGACCGCGGAACCGCCGCGCCCTAGTGACATCATCACAAAAAAAAAACGGCCGCGGAACAGCGGCGGTAGTACCTCTTTGGCAGCGGAAGCGCGGCAAAAAAAAACCTGTAAGCTTTTTCTCTCTCCTCTGTAAATCTCAATATCTCTTCTGTCAAATCTTCTGCAGAATTCTTTGCGCTTAAAAAATCTTCCCCCTTCCAAATAACAAATCTTGTGCAGGATTCTTTACGCGCGTTTAAAATAAAATTGATTGCAAGAAATCTTTTCTGTTTTGCATATCTTTTCTCAAATTGCAATAAAAAAAATCTTTGATTCCAAGTGATTTACTGTTTTGCATATTTTTAATAGGATTTTATGGGGCTTTTGACCGATTCAGATTGGGTGGGGATTTCATCACCCTTCCCAGGACCCCAGAAATCACATAAGGCATTTGCATTGACCAAATCTTTAATTAAAAAAAATACTAGACTCGGCCCTAAGGACGTCGCGCTCAATGAGACAGAGGACTAGTTATAGGCATCGGCCGTTTATCCTAACCTGACTTTGCGGTGTCTAGGCAAGTGTGTCAAGGAAAGTGGTTACTTAATTAGGACCGCTACTTGTAGCGGGGAGCCTCCCACTTACCTGGCACTTGCCTGGCCGCAATTGGCGGTGAAGAGGCGGTTTGAGGTCCTATTTCTAGCCCTTTGGAACAGTTAGGAGCTGTCTAGCTGACCTAGATGACCCTAGATCTAGGCCTGATTGTGCATTTTTGGTTGATCGAAAGTGTGTCTTAGCCTTTTATCGAAAATTTTTGCAAAAAAAGTTCCAAATAAAAAGAAAAAGAAAAAAAAAATTATAAAAAGACTTGCAACTTTTGTCGCTAAGAAATCCTTGCACCCCACTTACACCTACCTTCTTTCTCTTCTCCTTCTGACATCATAGGTACCCCACCTCATAAATCTCTTGCCGAACTTTGGTATCCCGAACCTAACTTTGTCTCGTACGTCAATTGTTTCGGTCGATTTAAGGAAGATCCCCCCATGCCCAAAATTTCTTTGAAAGATCAAATAGAAGCGTCTAGGAGAAACAGTTCAACTTCACAACCCACTTTGTGTCAATCATGTCAACCTTCACCACCGTCGTATGTTGACACCACCTTTTCAAGTTCTGCTGTATGTAACATTTTAAAAATAATTAAATAATTAATTAAATAAATAAAATCGTTTAAGTGAATTTCATAATTTTCGGTAAAGTAAAACGTAGTTTTCATAAAACTAAACCGTAATTATTTTTCACTATAAATTTAAAAATACCTATTTTAATTATGTTATTACTAGTAAATGGTGTTTATTTAGCCACTTATAAATTTTTAGTTTAATTAAATATTTTCTTAAATTAATTATTTTAAATATTAACATAAGCTTTATTTTTACACTAAATTAGTGTAAATTACAAATTTGAATGGGTTAAATTTGCAAAAATGAACCATTGCATCTTAGAATAAAGTGTGTTTCATGTAAAATTTATTTTCAAAATTTTACAATGGTTCTAGACCATTCTAGGTCAAATGGAGTGAAGAAAATAAAGAATTTTTAAATAAATTCATGAAAAGACTTAATGGTGTGATATTTTTATGAAACCTTCTACACTTATCTTCACATTTTCTCACTCTCCTCTCTTTTCCTCACCTCATGACCGGCCTCACCACCATGGGCAGCCCCAAAATTTTCCCCCCATCATTTTTGTATTAAAAATCATCAAAATTCATCAAAAATTCAATAAAAACCCCACAAAATCCTAATAAATTCCTACCCTCTATTCTTTGCTCATCTTTACATGGATTTTGGAGATGGAAAGCATTCATTTAGGAGGCTTATTTTCATTTTTGGATTTCATATGTGTGGAGGTATAAATCTTATTCTTTTGATTTATTGTTATTAGATATTTCATTTAAGCATGTTTAGATTTAATAAATTAATTCTATTTACAAGTTTTAAAATTCAAGTTAGGGTTTGTAAAATCAAGTTATGGTTTTATTAATTAATTAGGGTTATAATAACTAGTTTAACACTTTTAGAAATGGAAAATCATGCATGGTTGCTATATTGTAAATTGTTGATCCAAAATTGTTTAATTTAAACAATTTTGCAAACTAGATTTCTATATGTTGTATATATTGGTGAGATAAATTTCCAATTAATATTTTTAACACTAGATTATGGTTTTAATGAGGATATTAACTTGTTAATGGAATGAAAGATTTAATTTGGTTACTAGTTTTTATTGATAATTGAGAAATTGTGAGAAAAATGATATTTTGCTAACTAGATTTTGGAAATTCTTAAATAAATGAAATTTATATAATTTATGGTTTCATTATATCATTATCATCATGAATTGTAGTTTAATGCATTAATTCATGCAAAATCCAGTTTAGACGTGATATTGTGACATTTTGCTTGCAAGGTTTTAAAATTGGTTTATTGGCAAACTAGAATTTTCCAATTAATACAATTGGGGCGTTAAAAATATAGTAATGGGTTGTATAATCTAGTTATGATATTTAATGAGTTTTATGGCTATTAGTTTCATTTAAATGTCAAGTTTTGAAGTAAAACGGTGAATTAGCATTTTCGGGTTTTTCGAAATCGGACGATTTGGTTGATTTAGAGTTTTGATGGATTAAATCATGTTTTATATTATAAGTAACAAGTTTTTCAACTACAAGTTATTTGTTGATGTTTATCTCGATCAATCGGCGTTTGTACGCCGATATCGAGCGATATTTGGTTCTTTTGCATGAGCGGGATATAGGTTTTAACCTATGCGCGTTTCGTGCGTCGTATTGGTTTTGTCCGTGATTTAGTTTACGATATTATATGTGTTTGCGTATAGGTACCCCTCACGTGGACTTCGGACGAGGAAGAAGAGGAGGGCGACATCATTTTTGGCAGACAAGGACCAGGTGAGTAGATGTATATCTACGGAGGGAAGTCGGGTGGATGGCGTTTAGCACCCCCGCAAGCGTAGAATAGGAATAAGTACTTATTGTCATTAGGAAACCAGACGTGACTTTAGAATTTCGGTGAGTAGGACCCTAGTAGTGACCTTAGGTTAGACTAGATTGATTTAGAAAGACCTTACCCGAGGATGAATATCTTGGAGGAGAATCGTAGGTTTCAGGTAGATACACACACATGCACACACTGAGACTCGACGTGGTGTATACGTGTATGTATATATATATATATATATATATATATATATATATATATATATATATATATATAGGACTAGGTGTAGTTATATATATATACACGATACGTATATGTGATACAAGGATGTGATATGATACATAGGGATGAAACAATATAACTGGGCTGATGCCGTGATTCTTGGCTACACAGTCATGTTATGCGGTTAGCGGATCATTAGAAAATGAGATAATGGATTTGTATAGATGAACAATAATAAACGGTGGTGATGATATTGAACTACATGGACTCTAAAATAGGACCCGGACCGTAACCTGTGCCTGAAATTCTAATATGATATAGGTGTAACTTGATTATGATATCATATAGGTGTGATTTGATTTCGATATGATATATGTGTAACTTGATTACGATATCATATAGGTGTGACTTGATTACGATATGATCTAAGTGTGACTTAATCACAATATGATACATATATATGATATTTCTGAGGATAAATTAACGATGTATATTTATGCTGGCAATGATATATGATTGATGTATGCAATTACAGTATAGCACCTTGATCTTGACATGTGTTGATGATGATATTATACGAATGATGAGACACGTAGGTGATACTTGACCCGTACCCTGATATTGGGATGCCGTACGATGGATTTTACCGTACGAGGCATAGATATAATGATTGATCCGCACTCTTGATTCTAGGAAACCGTACTACGTACGTGACGCTATTGAGGCTGGATCGCCGACTATTAGAGATATGGATTCAAATCTTAGGTGGACTCTTATTTCTTATTGACTAGTTTCTTAGGTTTAGTTCCTTAGGAGGTTAGATGGACACTAGTTTAGGCTCGAGTCATATAGTTGTAGTTATACTTGTATATCACAGATGAGTGGTTATTACACATCCGTCTTTACATTCATACCGTAATCATAATGGTGCATGTTCATTCATATGTTTCTATAATCAGAATAAAACTTTGCCTGTTAGGACACCAGCACCATTACCGATGATGCGCATATTCCACGCACACTTATTTGCCAGCTCACACACATCATCATCGGTAATTGCTATGTCACGTACACTTTAGATCATATTATCTTTTATTGATACAATCAGCTAACAGCTAGATCGATATAATATTGTGATTACTCTCTGGTGTTAGTATAGACATGGTATTTATTACTTAGACATTTCATGCATTCGCATTTTCATGTTATCATGCAGTATTATGGGGCATATGTCGACACTTATCATATACTTACTCATGATTTTGGATTTCTATGAGATTTCTGGATTTTTGGGGAAAACCGCAAGAATATATAAAAACTTCTCTCTCTCTCCTCCTCTCTTTTTAAAACATAAGATGCGGTTTTCTCGTGATGTATGTGTCGTCCACCATGAGATTTCATGTTTTCTGTTCGATTTCGAGACCCGATTTGAGGAGTGGATGAACCGTCTCGGGTACATGGTGGGCCCGGTATGGTACCCCGGGGCCAGAAGATCGTGTTGTAGACGATGAGCCTGGCAGGGGAGGACTACCTACCGGTGATGTCTGGCGCGGCGGATATCCGGAGGATACCGACCGTTGTCGTGAGATTTGATGATATGGGCCGATCCGGACTGACGGAGCCCGAGATATTGAGACTATGAGACATTGAGATTATGAGGCATTGAGACTTGAGATTTACATGTTTTGTGTCAATACTTGACACGGATTTCCATGGATTTCATCGTTGATATTTCATATTTCTATACACATTTTACCATGATAAAAGTTAAAGATTTCTTATACAGATATATCTAGATTTCAGGATTGGTTATTTCACATTCATGGTGTATACTTACTCATTCACATGATATAGTTCTATATGAGGCACTGATACGAGCACGGAGCATTTGCACTTACACGTAGCTTACTATCCTGTCTTTACTTGATGACTAGTAGTATAATAGTATATTATTATGACCTAGGACAGCGTCGTGCATTCGATTTCTTTTCGCAGATATCTTCTACTCACGAGTTGGCAACTCACCCCCGTTGTGCCAAATTTTATTACAGGTTCGATGTATAGGTTTTCCTGGCAGCTTGCTGGCACATCTTTTCATTCAGGGTGATTTGCACGGTAGGTTGGTTCACTTGTATCTGGACCGCCATTGTTCTTTTATTATTTCATTTGTATCTAGAAAACTCCATCAACCAAACTTGTATTATTTGATAGTTTACTGGATCAGTTGTTTATTTCGACCTTAGAGTCGCGCTTGTATTATTATGATATCTGGTGGTTTTGTTTTCTTTTGAGTTTTGATCCTCGCCCTTTGGCGTTGTATATTATTGTGCATTGATGTGGTTGTTTCCGCCTTTTGGCGTAGAGCTAGCTCCCGTTTGGGGATGCTTTTTATTGTTTGTATATATATTATTCTTGTGTGTACCCGTTTGGGGCCAGTTTTTACAAAGGAGACTCTGACTCTGCCGAAATTTTTGAGAAAATTGGATATTGCTTTTAAACTTGTTTTCTACATGTTTTCCTTTACTTCTTCTTCTTTTTATGGTTTAGATTTCTGGGCTTCGGCTTACTTAGGTTACGTTGCGCCTCTAGACGCTTCGTAATCTAAGTGCTTGTCACGTTCTGTAATTTCGGGTCGTGACAAAATTGGTATCAGAGCGCTAGGTTTAACCTTGTATATGTCTAGTGTGACCCTTGGTTGATGGAGTAGGCGACTTAGGTAGAGTGACGTACCGTGGGTATGATCCGCGGCATACTTACAAAACTGTCACGACCCGCAGGGTACAGAACGTGACTGGCACTTAAGTTTACGAAACGTCTAAAGACGTCCGTAAAGTAAGTAAGCCAAAGCCCAGAAAACAAAACCAATTAAGCAAAAGAGTGAAGAGAACCCAATCAATTGAAAGCGAGTTTATCAAATAAGTCATGTAAAACCCCTTTTAAAAAAAATACAAATTTTTCCGAAAATTTCGGCAGAGTCTCCTTTATAAATACTGGCCCCCAAACTGGGTACAACAAAAATATATATGAATCCATCAAATAAGGCATCCCCAAGCGGGAGCTAGCTCTTCGCCACAAGGCGGTCACAAATCCCACGCAAAATAAAGCTACAACATGCGAAATAAACATAATGAAGCATAAGAAAAACAGCATGTCGACTCAAGTGAGCTAGACCCTAAAATACAGAAATCTCACAGTCTCATCTCTAGGTCAATATACAATAATGCTGGTAGATACAGTAGATAGAGTACACTAGATACAAAGAATATACAAGGTGGTACAAAAATAATAACATAACCCACCTATGAGCAAAACCTCGAGTCCAGGCAAAAGAGGCAAAAGAAGCAAGCGCAAGCGCACCCGCCGCTACTGTACTGACGGAGCGGACCTGCAAAAGGCTATGGCACAACGGGGGTGAGTTGCCAACTTGTGAGTAATAAATAACATCTACACAGGCTATCGAATGCATGCACACAAGCATCCTAGCATCTAAATACAGGTAAGGCAGGACATAATGGCAAGTATGTATGCAATATGGATATACTAGCAGGTATGAATGCAATGCGAATCAACTCGTGATCTGAATGTGTAAGTATAAGAAATCATGTTTTTCCCTTTAAGAATGTCTTTTGAAATACCAGCACAATACCAATAGAATCAACAAGAACCTGTGTCCAGCATCGACACCTCAAAACTGTCTCAAATCTCATATCAATGTATCTCTGGCCTCAGCCGTCCACCCATCTCAAATATCAATATCTCATCATCTAGCGGCCACGGTCGGTATCCTCTGGATATCCGCCATCCCAAATAGTCACCGGTAGGTAATCTGTCCCCTGCCAGGCTCAACGTCAACACCACATTCCTCTTGCCCCGGGGTACCTTACCGGGCCCACCATGTACCCGTGACGGTTCCTCCACTCCTCGACACGGATCTCGAAAACCACAGCAAACTCATGGTGGACGACACTTACATCACTAGAAAACCGCAATTTACATATTTTAAAAAAAAAATATAATAAGTTTAGAAATTTTGCGGCTTTCCCCCGAAATCCAGAAATATCATAAAATCTCAAGAAATCCTCATAAGTGTATATGTCAATGGTGATGAATGCATATGGTATCAATAATTAAGCTACGATGCATAATTAATAGACTAGGCATGAACAAATAATATGATGAGGTACATGCACATGAATAGCAATCCTACGATTTCATTTTAAGGAATTAAAGGCAATAGCACAGGTTTAAGCATCAATTAGTAAAAGGTTTCAATTTAAAGGTTATCTAGTGTGGTGGCATGGCAATTACCAGGATGTGTGTGTAAGCATGAATAGTGCTCGTGCTGCATATAAAAACCCTGGCAATGGTGCAGGTGTCCTATAAAATGGTTTCGTATAGGTATGTCAATATAGGGCATGAATGTAGCAAATAATCATACAAGTATTACACCCCTAATTACTAACATTACTAGGAATCTTTTAAGTTACTAAAACTATCGGGCGGCTTGCGCCATCCAACGATAGTCCCCCGTAGATGTTACATCTACTCACCGGAATCCCTGGCTAGCTGTGTCCGATCACCGCTTTCCCCTTTCGTGCCGCGTCTGACGTCTCCGCGACCGAACCTGGAATTTACATCAATACCAAACATAAGGTTACATATCAAGAACGACGCAAAACCCAAACGAAACTACTAATGTTCACTAGCTAGGTACAACGTGCGCAAGGTGCGCGGAACATACGCGAAAATCGCAAAAACTGCCAAAAATCGCCGATTTGGTCGCCCGGCAAAACTAAAACCCGACTACTCAAAACTCCGCACTCACGCATCCTAAACGTCATAGGAGATGCTAAAAATATCCCCAAGGTATCACAAATAATTCACCAATTAATTTTAATAAAAACCTAGTAAGCACAAAACTTGCAATTTTGGTGCAAAAATCGAAAATTAGCGATACGGTTATCACAATCCAACACAATATCCAACCACACAACTAGTTAGCCACAATCACATAAATTCAACTCATTTATCATGCTTCAAAACCCATTTTCCATACATAAACCCTTTCTTGAATTTCCTAAAACAACAATTTACAACCAAAATCACACTTTTAAAATTTAGTAAATTAGCATAGTTTAAAGACCACATAACAAGGTAACCTCTTAGATTAGGTTGTGTAGGAACTAGATAGCAAAATAATTTAATTAACCTAATAATGGTTTCAAGAACCCTAGTTTAATTTTTCAACCATAACCTAAGAAAAAAAACTATATTAGAACTACACTAAATTAACACTAATTTATAGCCCAATTAGCAAGTTAACCTCCTAGATTAGGTTAGCAAAACAACTAGATAACAAATTAGATTTAATCAACTAAATAATGGTTTCTAAATCCTAATTCAATTCAAACCATTCACTTTAAAAAGACAAGATTAGAAATTAGCAATGAAATTTAACACTAAAACAATTTCATTCAAGGAATCAAACCATAAGTATCTAAATGGGTCAAAATTATACCTCAAAAGATCAATCCCTAAGTTGCTAAAACCTCCCAAGATGCCATCTTTCTCCAAGATTTGAACCAATTTGGGTTTGAGAGGAGAGGGAATAAGGTTTTGTGTTGAAAAAGTGAAGGATTTGTTGATTTTTATTGAATTTTGATGCAATTTTTTGAAGAAAATGAGAGAAAAAGAGAAGGAAAATAATGGAAATGGGGGGGGAGCAGGTCTCGGCCAGTAGAGGTAAGGGGAGGGTGTGGGTGTGTGGGAAAAGTCACAAGTCAACTCCCCCAAAAGTCAAAGCACCATACTTCAACAAACTATAATTAAAATGAATTCATAAACAAACCAAATCAACACATGAAAGAATTTCAAGGTGAGGTCAGAAATTTCTGGACCTGGTCAAGGTGGGGCTGTCCTAGGGCTGAGGGAAGAGAGAGAGAGGTTTTACAAAAGAAATTTTATGCAAAAAGACCCCCTACAAGACAAAAATTGCAAGTTTTAGCTTAAAATTCAATAAATTCGTTTCCTATCATAAAAATTAGTTAAAAATCAAAATAAAATACTAAAAATTTATGTTACAACTAGATTTTAATTAACATAATTTTAAAGATAAAAATTAGCCCGGAAAAATTTGTATTTATCGCTAAATTAATGTATTTTCTTACCGGCTTAAAATAATATTAAAAAATTGAAAAATTAGGGAAAATTTTTAAACGACCAGAATTTCATAATTAACTCATTAGCTACTAAAAACAAGCAATTACCTATCCATTTTAGGTATAACTAGCCCTAAACTGCAAAATAAAGAGAAAGACGGTTTTCGGAAAAATACCGAATTTTCACCGATTTTCAGGAAAACACCAAAACGACTTTTCAAGACGCTACAATCTTCCCCCCTTAAAGAAATTCGGTTCCCGAATTTAAAAATATAGCTACGCGTACCTTCAAAGAGATGGGGATATTTCTTCCTCATCTCGCCCTCGGTCTCCCAGGTAACCTCCTCGCTGCTCGGGCTACGCCAAAGGACCTTGACGGTTGGTATAATCTTCGACCTCAACTTCTTCACCTGCCGATCCAGGATGGCCACCGGCTGCTCTGCAAAAGAAAGGTCGCGCTCTAGCTGGACTGTCGGGTGCTGAATCGCATGCGAAGGGTCGTGAAGGTACTTGCGGAGCATCGAAACATGGAAGACGGGGTGAACATCGGGAAAGCTGGGTGGAAGGGCCAAACGATATGCAACTGTGCCGACACGCTCGAGGATCTCGAAGGGACCTACGAATCTAGGGCTAAGCTTCCCCTTTCGCCCAAAACGCATCACGCCCTTCATCGGAGAGACTTTCAGAAAAACATGGTCGCCAACTGCGAACTCTAATCTGCGACGGCGCCTGTCAGCATACGATTTCTGCCTGCTCTGAGCCGCTCTCATCCGGTCTCGGATCAACTGTATCTTCACTGTCGTCTCCTCAACAAGCTGCGGCCCCAAAATGCTGCTCTCGCTGAGCTCTGTCCAATAGACGGGCGATCTGCATCTCCTCCCATACAATGCCTCGAAAGGTGCCATCTGAATAGTATCCTGGAAGCTGTTGTTGTAGGAGAACTCCACTAGAGGTAAATGACGATCCCAGCTACCACCAAAGTCTAAAACGCACGCTCTGAGCATGTCCTCGAGAGTCTGAATGGTCCGCTCTGACTGTCCGTCTGTCTGCGGATGAAACGCTGTGCTGTAGCTCAAACGAGTGCCCAAAGCCTCCTGAAGTCTCTGCCAAAGTCAGCTGGTGAACTGAGTGCCTCGATCTGACACGATACAAGTCGGTACGCCATGTAGTCGCACGATCTCGTCAATATAGAGCTGAGCATACTGAGTGAAGCTGAAAGTGGTCTTCACTGGTAGGAAGTGAGCCGCTTTCGTCAATCTATCCACGATCACCCAGATGGAGTCGTACCCTCGACTGGTCCCGGGTAGACCCACAACGAAATCCATCGAAATCTGCTCCCATTTCCACTCTGGAATGGGTAACGGCTGTAGCTCTCCTGCGGGCCTCTGGTGCTCGGCCTTGACTTGCTGACAAGTCAGGCATCTCGAAACGAACTCCGCAATGTCCCTCTTCATCCCGTCCCACCAGTAAGTCTCTCTCATATCATGGTACATCTTGGTGGAACCGGGGTGGACACTATACACTGATCGGTGTGCCTGCTCAAGAATGCCGCGCCGCAATCCATTAGCATCTGGTACGCACAGTCTGGATCCATAGCGTAAAATCCCCTGATCGTCAATCATGAACTCAGAAAATCTGCCCTGTCCCATCTGTGCCATGATCTCTGAGCAACGGTCGTCACTGCGCTGTGCCTCATATATACGGTCAAGCAACTGTGGGCGTGCACGAACATGCGCGAGCTGTCCCCCTGTCTGAGTGAACTCGAACTCAACTCGGCTGTCGCATAACATCTGCCAATCTGCTGACGACTGCCTCTGCACTGCACGCAAAAAGGATAGACTACCCCCGGGCCTCCTACTCAACGCATCTGCCACCACATTCGCCTTGCCTGGGTGATATAAGATCTCGCAGTCGTAGTCTTTCACCAACTCCATCCAACGACGCTGTCTGAGGTTCAGGTCTCGCTGCTGAAATATGTACTTTAAGCTCTTGTGATCGGTGAATATCTGACACGACTCGCCGTATAAGTAATGTCGCCAAATCTTCAGTGCAAAGACCACTGCAGCCATCTCCAAATCATGAGTGGGGTAGTTCTGTTCATGCTTCTTCAACTGCCGAGAAGCATAAGCGATCACCCGGCCATGCTGCATCAATACGCATCGTAATCCCACTCGCGAAGCATCACAGTAGACCACAAATCCGCCTGATCCCGAAGGCAAAGATAATACCGGCTCCGTAGTCAAACGAGTCCGTAGCTGCTGAAAACTGCACTCGCACTCCTCCGTCCAGATGAAAAGAACTCCCTTCCGGGTCAAACCGGTCAACGGTGCAGCTATACGGGAGAAGTCCTGAACAAAACGCCTGTAGTATCCCGCCAGGCTTAGAAAACTACGGATCTCAGTAACCGATGTAGGTCGGGGCCACTGCTGAACAGCCTCAATCTTCTTCGGGTCCACACAAATGCCGTCTCTCGTAACCACGTGACCCAAGAATCCGACGCTGTCCAGCCAGAATGCACACTTGGAGAACTTTGCGAACAGCTGGTGCTCCCTCAGAGTCTGTAACGTAATCCGCAAGTGCTGCTCGTGCTCTTCTCTGCTCCGGGAGTACACCAAGATATCGTCGATAAACACGATGATGAACAAGTCAAGATATGGCCTGAATGTACGGTTCATCAAATCCATGAATGCTGCTGGGGCGTTGGTGAGTCCGAACGACATCACCAAAAACTCGTAGTGGCCGTAGCGCGTGCGGAAAGCTGTCCTCGGTATATCCTCCTGTCGAACTCCCAGCTGATGGTATCCTGATCGCAAGTCGATCCTCGAAAAATACCCCGCACCCTGAAGCTGGTCGAACAAATCATCAATGCGCGGCAACGGATACCAGTTCCGAACGGTAACTTTGTTCGGCTGGCTGTAGTCGATACATAAGCGCAACTTCCGTCCTTCTTCTTGACAAACAGGACCGGAGCACCCCACGGAGAAACACTAGGTCGAATAAGCCCCTTATCTAACAAATCCTGCAACTGATCCTTCAGCTCTCGAAGTTCCGCCGGGGCCATCCGATAAGGCGGTATAGAAATAGGCCCCGAGCCGGGAATCAAATCGATGCAGAACTCAACATCGCGCTCAGGCGGTGGCCCAGGTAGCTCATCAGGGAAAACATCAGGGAACTCACAAACTACCGGGACCCGGTCTAACGGAACCTCTGCAGCTCGAGTATCACAAATAAACGCTAAGAATCCCTGACATCCCTTCCGCAAGAGCTGACCAGCGCGAAGAGACGAAATTAAGCTGGGAAGGGTGACACTGCGGTCTCCCTAAATAACGAGGACTGGCTCTCCCGGAAAGCTAAATCTGACTGCCTTCTCACGGCAGTCCACCGAAGCATAACAAGTGGCTAGCCAGTCCATGCCCAGAAGCACATCAAAGTCCAACATATCGAGGAGTATCAAATCAACTGATGAATCCCTCTCCCCGATACGAACGGAACACAAACGAAATATAAAACGAGCGACAAAGGACTCGCCTACCGGAGTACTAACAACAAGCGGATGATCTAACGACGACGACTCACGGCCCAACATCGGTGCAAAGTGTGTGGATACGTACGAATGTGTGGAACCTGGGTCGAATAATACCCGTGCGTCGAAAGAACAAACTGGCAAGGTACCTGTCACAACGGCATTGGATGCCTGCGCATCCTGCGGTGTCAAAGCAAAAACTCGGGCCTGTCCTCCACCGATAGCGGGCTGACCTCGACCTCGGCCTCTGCCTCCACGTCCTCTCTGAACAGGACCGCCGCGTCCACGGCCTCTGGGTGCACCTAACTGGCGTGGAGCATCGCCGGTGGTAGGAAGTAGGGCTCTCTGAGGAGGGGGTGGTGATGGTGGTAGGGTCACATGTGGAACTGTCGCCGCTCCCTGTCGTCTCGCCGGACAGTCTCTGTTACGATGATGCAGGCTACCACACCAAAAACATCCTAACCATGGCTGCTGATCGTATGGGTGAAGGCGATATAACTGGCCCGTAAAGAATCCACCACGGCCTCTGCGAACCCTTCTAGGTGCTAACATATCAGTGCGAATCCGACTCGGTCTCGAAACGACCGCAGGGGGAGTAATATCCGATCTCTGTGCTCGATTGACCTCTACTAACGATTCCACCATCTGTCGTAACTCCTGCATGCCTCCCATCATCTGTCGCAGCTCCTCCATACCGGACTCAAGCCTATCCATGCGACCTGGGGAATGCGGATCAGTCTGTCCCTGAGGCATAGGTATACCACCCTGCTCAGTCCTCGTCTCGGACGAGCCTGCTCGGATATCATCACGGGCGGCAGCCCTCTGCGCTCTCGTAGCCTTTGGCGGCATAGTGGCTGGTACAGGAAAAGGATAATAAGAACAGTGCAAAAGAATCATAGGATACACGGAATTGAAGAAGGAATTTCAAGCAAGTATCCTAAAGTCACTTAGGCGGAGTACCGTATCGCAAGTATGCCGCGGACATACACATGCTACGTTACCCTACTTAAGTCACTTACTCCATCTACCAAGGGTCATCCTACACTCAAAAAGGTAAAACCTCGCTCTGATACCAACTTTGTCACGACCCGCAGGGTACGGAACGTGACTGGCACTTAAGTTTACGAAACGTCTAAAGACGTCCGTAAAGTAAGTAAGCCAAAGCCCAGAAAACAAAACCAATTAAGCAAAAGAGTGAAGAGAACCCAATCAATTGAAAGCGAGTTTATCAAATAAGTCATGTAAAACCCCTTTTAAAAACAATACAAATTTTTCCGAAAATTTCGGCAGAGTCTCCTTTGTAAATACTGGCCCCCAAACTGGGTACAACAAAAATATATATGAATCCATCAAATAAGGCATCCCCAAGCGGGAGCTAGCTCTTCGCCACAAGGCGGTCACAAATCCCACGCAAAATAAAGCAACAACATGCGAAATAAACATAATGAAGCATAAGAAAAACAGCATGTCGACTCAAGTGAGCTCGACCCCAAAATACAGAAATCTCACAGTCTCATCTCTAGATCAATATACAATAATGCTGGTAGATACAGTAGATGGAGTACACTAGATACAAAGAATATACAAGGTGGTACAAAAATAATAACATAACCCACCTATGAGCAAAACCTCGAGTCCAGGCAAAAGAGGCAAAAGAAGCAAGCGCAAGCGCACCCGCCGCTACTGTACTGACGGAGCGGACCTGCAAAAGGCTATGGCACAATGGGGGTGAGTTGCCAACTCGTGAGTAATAAATAACATCTACACAGGCTATCGAATGCATGCACACAAGCATCCTAGCATCTAAATACAGGTAAGGCAGGACATAATGGCAAGTATGTATGCAATATGGATATACTAGCAGGTATGAATGCAATGCGAATCAACTCGTGATCTGAATGTGTAAGTATAAAAAATCATGTTTTTCCCTTTAAGAATGTCTTTTGAAATACCAGCACAATACCAATAGAATCAACAAGAACCTGTGTCCAGCATCGACACCTCAAAACTGTCTCAAATCTCATATCAATGTATCTCTGGCCTCAGCCGTCCGGCTGACCCATCTCAAATATCAATATCTCATCATCTAGCGGCCACGGTCGGTATCCTCTGGATATCCGCCGTCCCAAACAGTCACCGGTAGGTAATCTGTCCCCTGCCAGGCTCAACGTCAATACCACATTCCTCTTGCCCCGGGGTACCTTACCGGGCCCACCATGTACCCGTGACGGTTCCTCCACTCCTCGACACGGATCTCGAAAACCACAGCAAACTCATGGTGGACGACACTTACATCACTAGAAAACCGCAATTTACATATTTTAAAAAAAAATATATATAATAAGTTTTGAAATTTTGCGGCTTTCCCCCGAAATCCAGAAATATCATAAAATCTCAAGAAATCCTCATAAGTGTATATGTCAATGGTGATGAATGCATATGGTATCAATAATTAAGCTACGATGCATAATTAATAGACTAGGCATGAACAAATAATATGATGAGGTACATGCACATGAATAGCAATCCTACGATTTCATTTTAAGGAATTAAAGGCAATAGCACAGGTTTAAGCATCAATTAGTAAAAGGTTTCAATTTAAAGGTTATCTAGTATGGTGGCATGGCAATTACCAGGATGTGTGTGTAAGCATGAATAGTGCTCGTGCTGCATATAAAAACCCTGGCAATGGTGCAGGTGTCCTATAAAATGGTTTCGTATAGGTATGTCAATATAGGGCATGAATGTAGCAAATAATCATACAAGTATTACACCCCTAATTACTAACATTACTAGGAATCTTTTAAGTTACTAAAACTATCGGGCGGCTTGCGCCATCCAACGATAGTCCCCCGTAGATGTTACATCTACTCACCGGAATCCCTGGCTAGCTGTGTCCGATCACCGCTTTCCCCTTTCGTGCCGCGTCTGACGTCTCCGCGACCGAACCTGGAATTTACATCAATACCAAACATAAGGTTACATATCAAGAACGACGCAAAACCCAAACGAAACTACTAATGTTCACTAGCTAGGTACAACGTGCGCAAGGTGCGCGGAACATACGCGAAAATCGCAAAAACTGCCAAAAATCGCCGATTTGGTCGCCCGGCAAAACTAAAACCCGACTACTCAAAACTCCGCACTCACGCATCCTAAACGTCATAGGAGATGCTAAAAATATCCCCAAGGTATCATAAATAATTCACCAATTAATTTTAATAAAAACCTAGTACGCACAAAACATGCAATTTTGGTGCAAAAATCGAAAATTAGCGATACGGTTATCACAATCCAACACAATATCCAACCACACAACTAGTTAGCCACAATCACATAAATTCAACTCATTTATCATGCTTCAAAACCCATTTTCCATACATAAACCCTTTCTTGAATTTCCTAAAACAACAATTTACAACCAAAATCACACTTTTAAAATTTAGTAAATTAGCATAGTTTAAAGACCACATAACAAGGTAACCTCTTAGATTAGGTTGTGTAGGAACTAGATAGCAAAATAATTTAATTAACCTAATAATGGTTTCAAGAACCCTAGTTTAATTTTTCAACCATAACCTAAGAAAAAAAACTATATTAGAACTACACTAAATTAACACTAATTTATAGCCCAATTAGCAAGTTAACCTCCTAGATTAGGTTAGCAAAACAACTAGATAACAAATTAGATTTAATCAACTAAATAATGGTTTCTAAATCCTAATTCAATTCAAACCATTCACTTTAAAAAGACAAGATTAGAAATTAGCAATGAAATTTAACACTAAAACAATTTCATTCAAGGAATCAAACCATAAGTATCTAAATGGGTCAAAATTATACCTCAAAAGATCAATCCCTAAGTTGCTAAAATCTCCCAAGATGCCATCTTTCTCCAAGATTTGAACCAATTTGGGTTTGAGAGGAGAGGGAATAAGGTTTTGTGTTGAAAAAGTGAAGGATTTGTTGATTTTTATTGAATTTTGATGCAATTTTTTGAAGAAAATGAGAGAAAAAGAGAAGGAAAATAATGGAAATGGGGGGGGGGAGTAGGTTTCAGCCAGGAGAGGTAAGGGGAGGGTGTGGGTGTGTGGGAAAAGTCACAAGTCAACTCCCCCAAAAGTCAAAGCACCATACTTCAACAAACTATAATTAAAATGAATTCATAAACAAACCAAATCAACACATGAAAGAATTTCAAGGTGAGGTCAGAAATTTCTGGACCTGGTCAAGGTGGGGCTGTCCTAGGGCTGAGGGAAGAGAGAGATGGGTTTTACAAAAGAAATTTTATGCAAAAAGACCCCCTACAAGTCAAAAATTGCAAGTTTTAGCTTAAAATTCAATAAATTCGTTTCCTATCATAAAAATTAGTTAAAAATCAAAATAAAATACTAAAAATTTATGTTACAACTAGATTTTAATTAACATAATTTTAAAGATAAAAATTAGCCCGGAAAAATTTGTATTTATCGCTAAATTAATGTATTTTCTTACCGGCTTAAAATAATATTAAAAAATTGAAAAATTAGGGAAAATTTTTAAACGACCAGAATTTCATAATTAACTCATTAGCTACTAAAAACAAGCAATTAACTATCCATTTTAGGTATAACTAGCCCTAAACTGCAAAATAACGAGAAAGACGGTTTTCGGAAAAATACCGAATTTTCACCGATTTTCAGGAAAACACCAAAATGACTTTTCAAGACGCTACAGAAACGCTACTCTTCTTAAGTAGCCTTAGGATGTACATTTGTTTGCACCGCATTTCATTCGTTCCTTTGATCTATCTTCATCGATATCGGAGGGTGGTTTCTGTTACCACGGGCGCACGGGCAGAAGGAGCTGTGGCTCGAATGCGATATCCATTAGGGTATTGGTTATTCTTGAGGATTGAAGCATTGTTTAGCGTGCGGACGAAGGGTATTCACATGCCGTCCAGACAAAATTAAAGGATTCGAACGATTGTCAGAAACCCATTTTCCCAAGTTTAAAGTATTCGGAAGAACATGCAGGTATTTCGATGGACCCTCCTGAAGAATGAAACCCTAACTCGACATAATGACCACGAGAACGCCCTTGAACCTTAAGGTTTACGGCAGTTCCGCGGTGCCATTAGTGAGGCTTGGGTTTGCCCTTCTACGGCTGGACCATCGATGCTGGGGTATGTACCAGATATTTTTAAACTGTACTTGAGTGTTGAGCTCTCGGGGAATTATGGGATTTTGATGGATCGATCAAAAAGTTTAATATAGTCCGGATATCAGGTGAAGAGATCGACTACGTGGGAGACTTTATATATGAGTATTGCCGTTGGTAGCGCAGTCAGCACACCTATGAAGAGACAAGTTCGAAGCAGTCGACACCAGAGGAAAGGGAGGAAAGAGGCACACATTGACGATAGTGTTTACGATTGTGATTTGGTGATTTGAATTTCATATTTCCGTTGATTGGATCTTTTTTTGGTATTTTGAGGATTTTGTTCTACGATTGGTATTTCTTATGTGTGCATTCATTACATTCTATTCGTGCTTCATATATCAGTTGTATTGATGTTGTTTTGTACATACCCAGTACTCTCGATTTGGTTTTATACATTTTGAGATTTTGATTTGATTTCATGCATATGGGTTACACATGATTTTGACATATGCTTCGACCTAGTTTTCATGCATTTTCGTACTGTGATTTCGATTTTGATATTCGGTGTATGTTTTCGTGCACCATGTGCACCTGATTGAGATTCTTGCGCACATTCGGTGCACCTGATACGATTTGTGCACACCAGATGCACTAAATCGTGGTTTTGTGCAGATTAGAGTCACCTGATATTAGAGTCGCGCATGCCCGTTGCACTTGACAGATGTTTTTGGTGCACACCTGTTGTGCTCAGTTTTGTTTTTGTGTGAATTCATGGCATCTGTATTTGGTTTCGATTTCAGTGCGCACCGGACGCACATGATATTTTTATGATGTGATTGTGATTGATTTCAGTTTGATCAGTATGTTTTTATAATCATTACTATTGATTTGGTAACCAGGCGGGACGTGTATGTTAAATAAAAGATATATATATATATATATATATATATATTGCTATTTTTTTAAAAATAAACATCCGCTAATTATGCCGTGACACGTGCGTCACACGGCGATTTCCAAAAGGGGTTCTTGCATGCTTCTTTATCCAGATATTTGGACAATTTTACTATGATGCGCACTATAAATAAGTTGTAGTTTTGATGTATATTATGTTGGTTTTCATATTGGGCTTTGATATTTTATTCTCGCCATAACTCCGATGATTCCGTTATGCTTGACGAAGTTGATTTTAGTTTTGTATTGATGATTTCGAAGCCCCGACGATTTGAGTGTTTTGGCTGAATGTTTTAGTAATTGGGGGGAGTTTTAATTTAAATTCGGGGACCGAATTTCTTAAAGGGGGGAAGATTGTAACATTTTAAAAATAATTAAATAATTAATTAAATAAATAAAATCGTTTAAGTGAATTTTATAATTTTCGGTAAAGTAAAACGTAGTTTTCATAAAACTAAACCGTAATTATTTTTCACTATAAATTTAAAAATACCTATTTTAATTATGTTATTACTAGTAAATGGTGTTTATTTAGCCACTTATATATTTTTAGTTTAATTAAATATTTTTCTTAAATTAATTATTTTAAATATTAACATAAGCTTTATTTTTACATTAAATTAGTGTAAATTACAAATTTGAATGGGTTAAATTTGCAAAAAATGAACCATTGCATCTTAGAATCAAGTGTGTTTCATGCAAAATTTATTTTCAAAATTTTACAATGGTTCTAGACCATTCTAGGTCAAATGGAGTGAAGAAAATAAAGAATTTTTAAATAAATTCATGAAAAGACTTAATGGTGTGATATTTTTGTGAAACCTTCTACATTTTTCTTCACCTTTTGTCACTCTCCTCTCTTTTCCTCACCTCATGACCGGCCTCACCACCATGGGCAGCCCCAAAATTTTCCCCCCATCATTTTTGTATTAAAATTCATCAAAATTCATCAAAAATTCAATAAAAACCCCACAAAATCCTAATAAATTCCTACCCTCTATTCTTTGCTCATCTTTACATGGGTTTTGAAGATGGAAAGCATTCATTTTGGAGGCTTATTTTCATGTTTGGATTTCATGTGTGGAGGTATAAATCTTATTCTTTGATTTATTGTTATTAGATGTTTCATTTAAGCATGTTTAGATTTAATAAATTAATTCTATTTACAAGTTTTAAAATTCAAGTTAGGGTTTGTAAAATCAAGTTAGGGTTTGTAAAATAAAGTTATGGTTTTATTAATTAATTAGGGTTATAATAACTAGTTTAACACTTTTAGAAATGGAAAGTCATACATGGTTGCTATATTGTAAATTGTTGATCCAAAATTGTTTAATTTAAACAATTTTGCAAATTAGATTTCTATATATTGTATATATTGGTGAGATAAATTTCCAATTAATATTTGTGACACTAGATTGTGGTTTTAATGAGGATATTAACTTGTTAATGAAATGAAAGATTTAATTTGGTTACTAGTTTTTATTGATAATTGAGAAATTGTGAGAAAAATGATATTTTGCTAACTAGATTTTGAAAATTCTTAAATAAATGAAATTTAAAATATGATTTATGGTTTCATTATATCATTATCATCATGAATTGTAGTTTAATGGATTAATTCATGCAAAATCCAGTTTAGATATGATATTGTGACATTTTGCTTGCAAGGTTTTAAAATTGGTTTATTGGCAAACTAGAATTTTCCAATTAATACAATTGGGGCGTTAAAAATATAGTAATGGGTTGTATAATCTAGTTATGATATTTAATGAGTTTTATGACCATTAGTTTCATTTAAATGTCATGTTTTGAAGTAAAACAGTGAATTGGCGTTTTCGGGTTTTTCGAAATCGGACGATTTGGTTGATTTTAGAGTTTTGATGGATTAAATCATGTTTTATATTATAAGTAACAAGTTTTTCAACTACAAGTTGTTTGTTGATGTTTATCTCGATCAATCGGCGTTTGTACGCCGATATCGAGCGATATTTGGTTCTTTTGCATGAGCGGGACATAGGTTTTAACCTATGCTCGTTTCGTGCGTTGTATTGGTTTTGTCCGTGATTTAGTTTACGATATTATATGTGTTTGCGTATAGGTACCCCTCACATGGACTTCGGACGAGGAAGAAAAGGAGGGCGACATCATTTTTGGCAGACAAGGACCAGATGAGTAGATGTATATCTACGGGGGGAAGTCGGGTGGATGGCATTTAGCACCCCCGCAAGCGTAGAATAGGAATAAGTACTTATTGTCATTAGGAAACCAGACGTGACTTTAGAATTTCGGTGAGTAGGACCCTAGTAGTGACCTTAGGTTGGACTAGATTGATTTAGAAAGACCTTACCCGAGGATGAATATCTTGGAGGAGATTCGTAGGTTTCAGGTAGATACACACACATGCACACACTGAGATTCGACGTGGTGTATACGTGTATGTATATATATATATAGGACTAGGTGTAGGTATATATATACACGATACGTATATGTGATACAAGGATGTGATATGATACACAGGGATGAAACAATATAACTGGGCTGATGCCGTGATTCTTGGCTACACAGTCGTGCTATGCGGTTAGCGGATCATTAGAAAATGAGATAATGGATTTGTATACATGAACAATAATAAAGGGTGGTGATGATATTGAAGTACATGGACTCTAAAATAGGACCCCAACCGTAACCTGTGCCTGAAATTCTGATATGATATAGGTGTAACTTGATTACGATATCATATAGGTGTGACTTGATTTCGATATGATATATGTGTAACTTGATTACGATATCATATAGGTGTGACTTGATTACGATATGATCTAAGTGTGACGTAATCACAATATGATACATATATATGATATTTCTGAGGATAAATTAACGATGTATATTTATGCTGGCAATGATATATGATTGATGTATGCAATTACAGTATAGCACCTTGATCTTGACATGTGTTGATGATGATATTATACGAATGATGAGACACGTAGGTGATACTTGACCCGTACCCTGATATTGGGATGCCGTACGATGGATTTTACCGTACGAGGCATAGATATAATGATTGATCCGCACTCTTGATTCGAGGAAGCCGTAGTACGTACGTGACGCTATTGAGGCTGGATCGCCGACTATTAGAGATATGGATTCAGATCTTAGGTGGACTCTTATTTCTTATTGACTAGTTTCTTAGGTTTAGTTCATTAGGAGGTTAGATAGATACTAGTTTAGGCTCGAGTCATATAGTTGTAGTTATACTTGTATATCACAGATGAGTGGTTATTACACATCCGTCTTTACATTCATACCGTAATCATAATGGTGCATGTTCATTCATATGTTTCTATAATCAGAATAAAACTTTGCCTGTTAGGACACCAGCATCATTACCGATGATGCGCATATTCCACGCACACTTATTTGCCGGCTCACACACATCATCATCGGTAATTGCTATGTCACGTACACTCTAGATCATATTATCCTTTATTGATACAATCAGCTAAGAGCTAGATCGATATAATATTGTGATTACTCTCTGGTGTTAGTATAGACATGGTATTTATTACTTAGACATTTCATGTATTCGCATTTTCATGTTATCATGCAGTATTATGGGGCATATGTCGACACTTATCATATACTTACTCATGATTTTGGGATTTTGGATTTCTATGAGATTTCTGGATATTTGGGGAAAACCGCAAGAATATAAAAACTTCTCTCTCTCTCCTTCTCTCTTTTTAAAACATAAGATGCGGTTTTCTCGTGATGTATGTGTCGTCCACCATGAGATTTCATGTTTTCTGTTGGATTTCGAGACCCGATTCGAGGAGTGAATGAACCGTCTCGGGTACATGGTAGGCCCGGTATGGTACCCCGGGGCAAGAAGATCGAGTTGTAGATGATGAGCCTGGCAGGGGAGGACTACCTACCAGTGTTGTCTGGCACGGCGGATATCCGGAGGATACCGACCGTTGTTGTGAGATTTGATGATATGGGCCGATCCGGACTGACGGAGCCCGAGATATTGAGACTATGAGACATTGAGATTATGAGGTATTGAGACTTGAGATTTACATGTTTTGTGTCGATACTTGACACGAATTTCCATGGATTTCATCATTGGTATTTCAGATTTCTATACACATTTTACCATGATAAAAGTTAAAGATTTCTTATACAGATATATCTAGATTTCAGGATTGGTTATTTCACATTCATGGTGCATGCATACTCATTTACATGATATAGTTCTATATGAGGCACTGATACGAGCACGGAGCATTTGCACTTACACGTAGCTTATTATCCTGTCTTTACTTGATGACTAGTAGTATATTAGTATATTATTATGACCTAGGACAGGGTCGTCCATTCGATTTCTTTTCGCAGATATCTTCTACTCATGAGTTGGCAACTCACCCCCGTTGTGCCAAATTTTATTACAGGTTCGATGTACAGGTTTTCCTGGCGTCTTGCTGGCACATCTTTTCATTCAGGGTGATTTGCACGGTAGGTTGGTTCACTTGTATCTGGACCGCCATTGTTATTTTATTATTTCATTTGTATCTAGAAAACTCCATCAACCAAACTTGTATTACTTGATAGTTTACTGGATCAGTTGTTTATTTCGACCTTAGAGTCGCGCTTGTATTATTATGATATCTAGAAGTTTTGTTTTCATTTGAGTTTTGAGCCTCGCCCTTTGGCGTTGTATACTATTGTGCATTGATGTGGTTGTTTCCGTCTTTTGGCGTAGAGCTAGCTCCCGTTTGGGGATGCTTTTTATTGTTTGTATATATATTATTCTTGTTTGTACCCGTTTGGGGCCAGTTTTTACAAAGGAGACCCTGCCGAAATTTTTGAGAAAATTGGATGTTGCTTTTAAACTTGTTTTCTACATGTTTTCCTTTACTTCTTCTTCTTTTTATGGTTTAGATTTCTGGGCTTCGGCTTACTTAGGTTACGTTGCGCCTCTAGACGCTTCGTAATCTAAGTGCCGGTCACGTTCCGTAATTTTGGGTCGTGACACTGTAACTCCTAAACCGATGTCCATTGCTGAGCACATTGCTCAATCTCGTAGCCGATCTTTCACCTCTCTCCACTCATCTAGTTCTAGGGATCAACAAGTCCATTCACCTTTTTATCCACATGTTGACCCTACCCCTGTCCAACCATCCACTTCCTACCAGTCCTACCCGACTTTCCCACCTTCACTAGACCTTGCTTCTATACAGCCAGTTGGGAGTTTCACGTATCCAAACAATTTAGAATCTTTTACCGAAACCCCTTCACAACCCATGTCTAGTCTAGAACAGTCGTTGGAAGCTTATATTTCAGCAAAAAACAAAATGGTTAGGAATGTGGATGCGTCCATTTCCGCCCTTATGCAACCTAGTGAACCGGTAGCTAGTTTCCAACTAGCTTCAAATTTTTCAATGTATGAGGAGGCGGTTGGACAGAGTGCGAATTTGATAGGATATCCATATCAAACCTACCCTTATCCAATTGAAACCCACAACTCCAGTTTTCCTTCGATTGTCCCAAATAGTTCACCAGTTGAAAATAAAAACGAGTTGTGTGACTTTGTAGTGCTTGATTTGCCAGACTGTGAAGAAACACTTTCGAGTGAAACCACACCTAATCCTTTCGATCTTTACACCTCCAATCTTGAACCTAAATTTATCAATATCCATGCTTTTGATGAGGTGTCAGAAAAAATTGATTTTCACTTGATTACGGATATAGACGCCGGGAATATTTCGGATGATGAACCAGTCGATTTGATTGAAATTTTATGTCCAATTCATCATCCCGAGTCATTAATTGTTTCTCCCGAACTTCATATGCGTCTTGATTTTGATGATAGTGGAATGGATGAGCTAAATATTGAGGAGAATTATGAGTATAGTATTGAGGAGAGTATTGAGGATAATATTGAGGTTGAACCATTTTTGTTTGATGTGTCGGATTTTCCAATTCATCCTCTTGAACCTTTAACTAAATCACCCTCTCTCCTTTCCATCGTTCTGACCACGCAAAAGATCACGCTTGAAGACTGTGAGCTTGAAAACATTCCCTTTGAATCTGACACAGTTCTCACAGACGATAACGATTACGACTGTTTCACTTTTTCGGACGATGTTGATGACTCACCGCCCGAGTTTGAGTCCTTTGAATTTTTAGATGAGTTAGTTGAACCATCAGACTCGGTTTCTTACAGTCGTTTCGAACCATTGTTGGAATCTTTCAAGTTCGAAACAGTTTACTACGGTGAGAATGAGACTATCCCTAATTCACTCCCTTTCTTTCTTCCTATCGTTCCGACCGTGCAAGAGACCGTTACGCTTTCATCTCCTATACCAAGTTCGGCATACCCATGCTTTCTTGCGAATCTTGAGGGATTTGACCCCATTTCTCGACGGGTTGATAGGTTAGCACAATCGCTTTTAACACATCGGTCATCACAAATTGCGCTAATTTATTCACTCGATTTACACCCTCAAGATCGTACTCCACTTCTTTCTCTTTTCCGTCATTCTTCTCCTCCACCGAGACCATATTCCACTCTTCTTCCCATATGGTCTCGTGTGCTTCTCATTTCTCTTCTTTCCACTCCCTCCTATTACCAACTCTACCATTATCACGATGAGATTTTTGAATGGTTGGTGCTAACCTTTGGCTTGTGTAAGGCCTTGTTTAGTTTGGGGAGGACCTTGTTGTATATATGTATATATATTTTTTGTTTTCTTTTTCTATAAAAAATAAAAAAAAATTCAAAACATTAAAAAAAATATTAAAATTTTTTATAAATAAATAAACAGGGGAGTGCCGACATTTTGACCATCTTGGTGTTGCATGACAGTGAGGACACTGTCAAGTTTAAGTTTGGGGGTATGCTTGGTAAGCCTTCTTCCTTCATATGTATATATTTTTCGCATTTGCATACTTATTTGAATATCCATAAAAATTTGAAAATATTAAAAATTATAAAAATTAATGTATTCAATTTTGGCCTAGTTGACTTGAGTTTGACAAAAATGTTAACTGGCTAGGAACAACTAGATCTTAGACTTAGTAAATTAAAAACCCTAAAAATAACCTTCCTTAAAGTTTAACGGTAGAAAGTATATGTCTTTGTAGTTTATTTAGAAATAAAAAAAATTTGAGTTCACTTCTTGGGCTAAGTCAAAGCAAAGGAAAAGTATTGATATTTTTATTAGAGTATAAGTTTGAAAAATAATTCCTAGCTTAAGTCTAGATTCTGAAAATGTATACCCTACAAATTACACAATCACGCACCTTGAAACTTGGAATAGTAGAGGAGACCTTGAAATGCTCTTGTCTAAAGTCCTTAGTACGATGAAAAAAAATACAAGTGTGAATAAAGAAAAAAATGAACACTGGTTTTTGTGATTACTTAAGGCTAAAAAATAGAAAAATATTTAGCGAGGGTGCTTCATCACCTTGTGCCTTAGACCAACTGGTTTGGGAGTCACTGCTAAAACCTTGGGTGTTACAAGACTAGGAAGTACGTTTTAAAGTGCAAACACATCTTGTAATCCGTTGTTGGTACCTCAAGAAGTATTAACGGTCGCATGAAGGATATGTAAGCAAAATTCAATTAAAAATTCACCAATTAATAAGTGCTTTGGACAACGGACAAGAGTATGATTGCTTGATTTGAATTTCCAAGTGTAGGGGTGATATTTACACACACCTAGGGGTATGTGATTAGAGTTTAGATGAGAGAAAGGAGTGAAGAATAGAACTTGTATCTTTAGTAAAGTTGATAAAAATTCCTAAGTGGAGATGGAACCCTAGAAGGAAAAATTAAGAAATGCCGAAAGCTAAGTAAGTCTATAGAACGTATATAATCTTAAGTTAAATGATGAGGAAGTGCGAATTGATAGGATTTTGTGGGTAATTTACAAGTCGACGATAATAGAATTCCTTGTTGGAAAACCTAATTGGAGAATTAAAGTCGAAAAGCCGAATCGATAGGATTTTGTGGGTAGTATCCGCTGAAAACCCTCAGGAGACAAAACTCCTCCTACTAGGGACACCTAGAGGTTTAACGGCTTGTTGCACGTGCTCAGTGCAATCGCGTTTCCCTGCGAAAGTGCGGTTAGGTTTTTTGTCAAGAATAAAACATAAGTTTGCTCGAGGACGAGCAAAAGATAAGTTTGGGGGTATTGTTCACACCATAATATTGCATTATTATATTCCCCATTCTTATTCGTTTTATAAATAAACAGGTGCATTTGACGCATATCTGCTACATATTACAGGTTATAGGTTCTGGGATATAAAACAGTGAAAATAATGAAAAGACAATGCAAAAGTGAAACTACGAACGATAAATGGTGAAATCTTGATCGCACCTACATTTTGAGGAACAATGAAGAACAATGAACAACAGTTCACCAAGTATAAAGGCAGCGACACGAAGAACAATGAGAGTCTACTACAAGTATTCACTGAAAGATCTGGAGAAGACCCAGAAGCAAAATGGAGAAAAGAACAAAAGATACAGAAAGCCCAAAATGCCCAGAATCAACCTAAGAGATTTGAAGGCCCAAAGACATCTTTTGGCCGCGGAACCGCAGCCAAACCAGGCCTCGGGCCGCGGTTCCGCGGCGGTATTGCGCAGATAGAAGAAATAGTTTTTACCATAATTTGGAGTCTACTTTGACTAGGTCTTCCTATGTGTATTTGTGTAAATGTAAACATGCGAATCAATTGTAACCTAGGGTTTCATATCCTCTATAAATAGGAACTCTAAATCATTGTATTAGCTATGCCTCCCTCATGCCTCTTTCTATGAATAAAATTCAGATTTCTTTTGGAGAGCATCGATGCCTCTTTTCATTTCAGAAATTCAGATCTGACAAGTCTTTTGTTGATTTTTGGAAAGAGCCATCTGTAAAGTAAGTAGGTAATTTCAATTCTTGCCCTAGGTAATTTTTCATTCTCTGCCCTAGATTAAATTTAATTCCTTGCCCTAGTTAGATAGTTAGATCTTTTATTCAATTGCCCTAGATTAATTTAGTTTTTTTAGATTTAATTAATCCATTCACACCGTTTGGAATTAACTCGTAAGAGCGATTAGGAAATTCACAACATCCCTGTGGACCGATCCGTACTCACCAGCTAGCTACATGCGACGCCGTTCTTGATTGCGGTTATAGATAGTTTTTGAGATCAATCATATATCCAATGTGTTCATCTGTGATCTGGAATGGCTATCATTGCATTTGACTAATGTATATATCTATATATGATATCTAGTAGGCATTGCTTATGTTTTGCATCCGCGCTAGTCCAGCCCCCGCTTTGTCGTTAGTTAAGTAACCTAACAGGTGATGACGGGGCCCAGTGACGAATGCGGATGGCATAAGCCTACGTCATATTTTTGTTGTTTTCTGCAATGGTAGGATTAATTGATGGGACGCATTAAATTAATGCAAAGAAAACAAACCAAAACTGAATCGTTGGAACAATTTCAAAACCCACTAGGTTTTTTCAAAACAGCAAAACTTTTAAAAACATGGAGCTTAAACCACTCCTTTTAAAAGCTATCAGGTTCCTTCGATTATATCAATTTCACTACGTTCACGGTTTCGCCAAAACCATTCGTAGCCCTCCGTCATTTCATATGAATATTCAATAGTATTCAAGATATGTTTGTTGGCCTTAGTCAAGGCATAGTGATTGGTAGCTGCTGGGTATTCATATGTTGAATAGATAGATGCGTTGGTTTAGCACAGTCGTATTACTTTGTTGGCCTTAGTCAAGGGTATATACGGGTGGGTTCAAATTAACCTGGACAATGACAGGTAGAACTTGACATGTGACTTATGATTTGTTGGCCTTACTCAAGGTCATAAGAGCATGGGAAAAAAATCAACAACGGGAGTTTCTAAGTAAATTGAAACTTGCTAGTGCTGCATACCATTTGGAGTTTGATAATGTTGGTAGGATTCCTTCAGCATTATCACACAATGATATTTAGATCCCGATCCTACTGTGAGTATCTGTTACTCCTCGGGAGATTTTTTCACTTAACGATCAATGCTATAAACCAAGTAGGTGTCTGGAACAGCGTTAGCGGGGCTACGCCTCCAGGGAAAAGAGGTTATTTAATTAAGGAACTTCGCGAAAGCGTCGTAAAACCTCCCTCGAAGTACCGACACTAGCCTGGATGAACGGTTAAGCAAGTATTGTACGGTGAGATTAATCATGACTAATTCTTCTTTTATGGTTTGAGGAAGGATTCGAGAAACAGTGGGAGCCATCCTGTTTAGATAAATTAAAAACCAATCTAAACTTGCAAGAGTATCATGCTAAGTATTTTCTTCTCTCTCTCTTAATTGCAGCGACCCAGTGACCAGACATAGGTTACATCTAGATAATAAAATGACTGAATCTGACTGTTATGACTGGAAAAGGACAGTCCAGATGTCCATTACCCATGACAAGCAGGGACACTGCTTCACTAATCAAACCCTTGCCGTCTCAGGACCAGTTTCCACTGTCACGGATATTGATATCCATAAGACATCAGAAAAAGACTGTGCGAATGCCAAGTGCCTCGTGTTGGCCTCAGTAGATGGTACATACTAAAGGCAGCATGAGAAGATGGACTTAGTTTCTGTCTCCCTCCATAACAAAGATTTATATGGAGAGCAATCTCGTATCGCAAGATATGATACCTCAAACAAATTGCTTCAAGCGAGGTTGGCTGTCAAATCATCTGTTGGGGACAACGTCTTTATAGAGACTAGCTATTTTGATGAGCTCACGGACCTGAAGACCACGTTGAAGAATGGGTCAAATACTGACTTAATTCTATAGTCTCTGCCCTCTACTTACACCCTGAAGGAAACCGGGGAAGTAGAAGGAAAGGGAAGGACAAAAGTTTTGGGACTAGATGTGGTGAAGGAGGGACGTTCCTATTGTTACGGGAAAGGACATTGGCAGAGGGATTGCAGGGCTAGCAAAGCCAGTAGCCAGGATTCGAAGCATGTTGTGGCTTCGGCTTCGGGTGTGTTTGTAATAGAAAACTGTATGTCAATTAACTCTACTTCCTGGGTACTAGATACCGGATCAGGATCTCATATCTGTAATTCATTACAGGCCATGAGAAACCGTAGAGTTATCAGGGTAGGTGATATGACTCTCAGAGTTGCGAACGGAATGAGCGTAAACGCTGAATCCATAGGGGAATATCACCTAGGATTGACAAGTGGGTAGATATTGATTCTACGTAACTGTTTATATGTACCTAGTCTAGCATGTAATATCATATCTGTATCATTACTCTCTAAAGAAGGATATGATTTTACGTTTGTAACCGATGTGGTCTACATCCACCTAAATCAAGTTCTGATTGGGTCGGGTACATTAGATAACGGTATATACGTATTAAATCAAGCTCAGGTTTTCAGTGTCCAGAACACACTTAAAAGAAAGTCTCCCGAATTAAATCAGGCTTTCTTATGGCATTGTAGACTAGGTCACATCAATGAAACACGGTTGACAAAGTTACATAAAGAAGGATATTTGGATCCGTTCGAATATCAATCTTATGCTACTTGTGAATCTTGTCTCATGGGAAAGATGACAAAGACTCCGTTCACTGGACATGGAGTAAGAGCGAGCGAGCTCTTGGGACTTGTACACAGCGATGTGTATGGTCCAAGGTCTACACATGCGCGAAGTGGTTGTTCATACTTCATTACTTTTACGGATGATTTCTCAAGGTATGGACATGTCTTCTTGATGAAGCATAAATCCGAGGCCTTTGAGAAATCCCGGGAATACAAGAATGAAGTGGAAAAACAAACAGGCAAAAGTATCAAGACACTGAGATCTAATCGAGGTGGTGAATACTTAAGTGCCGAGTTCCTAGGCTACTTAAAAGAGAATGGAATTCTCTCTCAGCTTACTCCTCCATACACACCACAACACAATGGTGTATCGGAGAGACGGAATCGAACCCTATTGGATATGGTTCGTTCCATGATGAATAAGGCTGAGTTACCGTGATCCTTCTGGGGTTATGCACTAGAATCAGTTGCATATCTTTTGAACCAGGTTCCTACTAAGTCAGTGCCTACCATACCATATCAGATGTGGAGTGGGAAGAAACCCTATCTTAAGCACTTTAAAACATGGGGATGTCCAGCTTTTGTTGAAAAGCAGCATGTGGACAAGCTCGAGGCACGATCAGTACAGTGTAAGTTTGTGGGATACCCAAAGAACTCCAAAGGGTATGTTTTCTATTACGCAGAGGAGGAAAAGGTCTTTGTTTCTTGTCATGCCCGCTTCTTGGAAACTGAATTTTTAGAAAATCAGATAAGTGGGAGCGCAATAGAACTGGAAGAAATTCCAGAACCACAAGCTATTACTGAAAGCTTGGTAGAACCAGAAGTTTCAGGAGAACCGGACATCCCAGCGCCACTCCGCAGGAGTAGTAGGCAGTCTCATCAGCCCGAGAGATACTACGATTTTCTCATAGACGGGGATCGAGAGGATTGCATCATTGAAAATGATGAGCCAACTAGCTTCCAGCAATCCATTTAGAGCGGTGACTCAGTAAAATGGCTGGATGCAATGCGGACCGAAATGGAGTCCATGTACACCAACAAAGTTTGGACTTTGGACATTGCTCTAGAAGGGGTAAAACCCGTAGCCTGCAAATGGATCTTCAGAAAGAAGATTGGTGTAGATGGGCAGGTTGAAACCTATAAAGCTAGACTTGTTGCAAAGGGTTTTCGTCAAAGACCTGGTTTGGACTATGACGAAACCTTTTCTCCAGTGGCTATGCTCAAATCCATTCGGAACCTTCTTGCCATTGCTGCCTTCCATGATTATGAGATCTAGCAGATGGACGTAAAGACGGCTTTTCTAAATGGTAATTTGGAAGAGTGCGTCTATATGGATCAGCCGGAGGGATTCATTCAGAGTGGGAGAAGCGGTAAAGTGTGCAAGTTGCTTAAGTCCATTTAAGGACTAAAGCAGGCATCACGGAGTTGGAACATCTGCTTTGATGATACTGTCAAAGAATTCGACTTTATCAAAAATCCATATGAACCATGCATATATAGTAAGATTGTAGGGAGAACTGTTGTATTCCTCGTCTTGTACGTAGATGACATTCTCTTGATAGGAAATGACATTCCTACCCTACAGTCAGTCAAAGGATTCTTGTCACAGAGGTTCTCCATGAAGGACCTGGGTGATGCCAACTACATTCTGGGGATCCAGATCTATCATGATAAATCTAAGAGGATGTTGGGACTTTCGCAGTACAGGTACATCAACACCATACTGAAATGATTCAGTATGGAAGATTCAAGGCACGGTAATCTACCGGCTTGTCACGGAATCACCCTCTCCAAAGATATTTCTCCCAAGACTGATTTAGAAAGGGATCGCATGACATCTATACCCTACGCATCTGCGGTAGGCTCTATAATGTTTGCGATGCTGTGTACCAGACCAGATGTAGCATACGCATTGAGTATTGTAAGCCGGTATCAGGCTGACCCAGGGGAGAAACACTGGATAGCAGTAAAGAACATTCTCAAGTACCTGAGAAGGACTAAGGAGATGTTCTTGGTGTATGGCGAAAAAGACCTCCAGATTGAGGCCTTTGCTGACTCCAGCTTCCAGAGTGACAAGGATGACTCCAAGTCCATGTCGGATCATGTCTTTACCCTTAATGGAGGGGCGGTCTGTTGGAAGAGCTCCAAGCAGGAAACCGTTGCTGACTCGACGATAGAAGCGGAGTACATAGCTGCTTGCGATGCCGCAAAAGAAGCTGTCTAGATGAAGAAGTTCCTCACAGAACTTCAGGTGGTTCCAACCATTGTTGATCCAATACAGCTGTATTGCGACAACAATGGTGCTATAGCTTTAGCGAAGGAACCCAGGTCCCATAAGAAGTCCAGACACATTTTGAGGCGGTACCACCTGATCAGGAAGATCGTAGATCGCCGGGAGATCGAGGTGAAGAGTGTAGATTCGGAGAATAACACTGCAGATCCATTCACGAAGGCCATACCTCAGACTCAGTTCGAGCGGCCGATCGAGATGATAGGTCTTCGATACGCCAGTACATGGCCCTAGTGCAAGTGGGAGATTGTTAGTGTATATGCCCTAGAGGCCATTACTGTATCATACTAGTTTGTATATTACTTAATGGAAGCTTGGGATATTCACAGTTGTATAGACAGTCTTGCTCAAAATGGTAGTATACTACTTGGTTTGTTTCTACTTTAATATGTGCATGTTTTTCTTTTAGCATATCGCTTATACATATTAGTAGAGCCCTTAGGATCTTTGCTTGATTACCAGCGTTGTGATGGCAGTCACACTAGTGGGGGCTGGGTAATCTACAAGCACATCCTTATACAGGTCTCTAGTCGTAGGATTATCGAGATGTGGCATCGATACTCCGGAGTAGACTAGCGTATACGCTTCTCATCCCAGCAGGGGAAATGGTCTGTCCCACAGCTATTAGTACATCGTACTAGAGATAGTATGCGGGTGCTCGTTAGGTTACGAGTACACCGGACATGACTCGTTGGGAACTGCTGGTTGGTACTATACCTATCGTCAAATAGCAGTTCCCAGGTGACAGGAGTACAGCTTAGTCCGTCGACTTGATACTGCTACTTCGCATCGAGTGTGTTCCCACTGTACTTTGATTACTACCCTACCACGGCTCAAAGGAGTCATGCAAACAGGTAGTAGTTGGGTGCAGTCCCGAAGCACTTGGAGGCAGTAACGGTTAGACAGGATTCGTCTCTCCCGGTATTGGGGGTTGATATCGCACTGTGTCTAAGAGTGCCATTACACAAAGTTCCTGGCTAGGGCAAGCGAGATTTACTGGTAGTGTTTCCAGTAGTTTCTCAGGGTGTTCTGGGCTACACTCCGGCATGACTTGTACCGCTATTAGGGGTCTGACATTTACCGCCCCCTAGGCCCGACATGCGATACTCATAGACGAACAGACCGGACTGTATGGAGATTGTCACATTCAGGCTCAGTAGGAGTTCGGATGGGGTTTACCTCGTCGGCCTTCTTATCGACATCTACCTGGGGACCGTTACGGACAGCTCCCGCCGCTTGTGGACTATGGTTAAACCCACTACCAGCGTAGTGTCGAGTTTTTAGAGTCCCACATAGAGAGTTTCCCTGCACTGGGTAAAAGGAGTAGAGGCCATATGGTTTTACGGCAGGGCTACGATCACTTACATGCACTTGTGTGCGTATGATGTTCAGGCAGACAATACTAGTGGGCTTTGGTTTAAGCCGGATCCTAGTATTGTATAGATGGATTAGTTTTGTCTTCTGTGCATTCGTATTCTACGGAATGCAGATGCGGGTGTGTATGCACGGTTGTGAGGAGCGATGAAGGAGATGTCTTATTAGGGTTTTGACTATTGACTTGGTCAAAACCATTATGAGGTGGAGGAAATATTTACTAATCCTTTTAATGATAATTGTGTTATGGCTAATTGCTTTGACCATTTGACCTAGTTGACCATTGTTGACTTGGATATTTTTTGTGAGCTCTAGACTCTTCTTATGGCTTGGATTTAACTTGACATGATAATGGTCAAATAAATTGTAACCATCACAATTTATCATGACAAAAGAATGGTAATTATTTTTCTTATGGATCATTATCTCTTGCTCATTCTCTCTCATCAAAAGAGAGCTCTCATACTCTCTTCTTCTTCCTCCTAACTAGAAAATCCTATAGCTCTCATGTGTTGAGAAAATTAGGATTTAAATAGAAAAACAAATCCATCTTTTTCCTCTACATCACCTAGGACATCAAGCTTAGCATACTTGTTGCCCTAGTTACCTCGGTTCTTCAGGTGGAGCTCGGACTATAGACTCTCGGGTGGATCATCGTCGACTCAAGGAGGCCGTTAAAGAAGCCATGATCCGGATCGACCTATGGAGCGTTCGGAGACGAGGAGGACAACGAAGAAGACCCGAAGGACTTGTTGCATAAGGTATAATCTCCTAAGCATAGTAGATAGAACCTCTAGTTGTTTGTTAGAAATGGTTTGGCAAAGATCCTCAAGAAAGTCTATGTTACCTTGTGATAAAAATTTGCTTTTTACCTATTTCGCCTTCCCGTAAGTACCGGGGCGGGTAACGTAGACTTACAAATCCGTGTCCTTCGGTCTTTATCTATCATTCAGTTAGTTATATGTATGCCCTAGAGGCCATTGCTGTACATGAGATGTATATTATAGTGAATGCTGGGACATATATAGGTAGGACTTTCTTGCTCAACATGATAGCACGCTATCTGGTTGCTCTTTATCTTAACATGTATACTTATTGTCTCTCTGTTACATGTTGATAAACCCCTTAGGATATGTGCTCGACTTCCAGGACTATGATGCAGATCATACTAGTGAGGCCTAGATAGTCAGTGAGTACATCCTTTAATGTTCCTAGTCGTGGGAATATCAAGACGGGGCATCGATATTCCAGAGTAGACTAGCGTATATCTTCTCGACCCATGTGATGGGCGATGGATGATCCCATCTCCATTGGTGTTTGACATCAGAGATGGTGTGCGGGTGCTCAGTGGTGACTGGGTATACTGAACGGACTCACCGAGAACTCCCAGATGGTATTATACCTCACGTCAGATGGCAGTTCTCCGGTGACACTGGTACAGCTTAGTCTGTTGACCCGAGATCGTCATAGAGTCTTATGTGTCTCCCACTGTGCTTTGATTTCCACCCTACCACGGCTCTACTGAGTCATGCAAACAGGTGGTTTTTGGGTACAGTCCCGATTCACATGGAGGCAATGAGCGATAGGAAGGGATTCGTCTCACCCGGTATTGGGGGTTGATGTTGCGCTATGCTCGACTGGCCATAACTGGAAATCCCTGGCCAGGGTTGCACTGATTTACTGGTAAGTGTTATCAGTAGTTTCGTGCTTGTTATGGACCTTACATCGCAATGACTTATCAAGCTACTGGGGTCTGACGTTTACCACCCCTAGGCGAGATATGCGACATATCAGACGAACAGACCGGACTGTGCGGTAAGTGTTACTGGTTGGATTCACAAGAGTGTGAGCAGGCTTGCTCGTTGATCTAATGATCTCTTAATACCCGGGTGGCCGTTACGTTTAGCAGACCGCTTGCGGCTTGTGGGTGTTTGATATGATCATCACCTACTGCCGGCGTATTGACGAGTCTTTAGAGTCCTACACAGGGGTTTCCTGGCTCAAGCGAAACGAAATAGGAGCGCATATGAGATATGTGCGGGACCGAGAATAATAACAGTATGTAATACTGTATTCTATTCTCGCGATTTGTATCATTGGACGGTTATATGAGATATAGCCGGGTTACCGAATCAAGTGTTGATTCGATACATTGATACACTTGATATGTTAGTTGTTTGTATGCCCTAGAGGCCAGTATTGTACAGATTATGTATATTATATTGGATGCTTGGACATATATAGAGATGACTTTCTTGCTCGATATGATAGTATGCTATCTGGTTACTCTTTATCTTAACATGTACACTAGTCTCTTTATACTGTCTTATAGTTATATGTTGGTAAAGCCCTTAGGATTTGTACTTGACTACCTAGACTATGATGCAGATCATACTAGTGGGGACATGGTAGTCCATATGTACATCCTTCAAGGTCCCTAGTCGTGGGTGTATCGAGACGGGGCATCGATATACCAGTGTAGACTAGCGTATACGCTTCTCGACCCATATGATGGGCGATGGATGATCCCATATCCATTGGTGTTTGACATCAGAGATGGTATACGGGTGCTCAGTGGAGACTGGGTACACTGGACGGACTCGCCGAGAACTCCCCGATGGTATTATACCTCACGTCAGATGGCAGTTCTCAGGTGACACTTGTACAGGTTAGTCTGTAGACCCGAGATCATCATAGAGTCTTGTGTGATTCCCACTGTGCTTTGATCTCCACCTTACCACGTCCATGAGGGCGTGCAAAACGGTGGTCTTTGGGCACAGTCCTGAGTCACATGGAGGCAATGAGCGATAGGAGGGGTTTCGTCTCTCCCGGTATTGGGAGTTGATGTTGCGCAGTGCTCGATTGGCCGTAACAGGGAAGTCCCTGGCCAGGGCTGATCAGAGATTTGCTGGTAAGTGTTACCATTAGTTTCTCGACCCGTTACGAGCCTCACATCGGCACGACTTATCGGGTTATTGGGGTCTGACGTATACCACCCCTAGACTTGATATGCGACGTATCAGACGAAGAGACCGGACTGTACGGTAAGTGTTACTGGTCGGATTCGCAGGAGTGTGAGCGGGCTAGCTCGTCGATCTTCTGATCGCTCAATACCCGGGTGGCCGTTACGTTTAGCAGACCGCTTGCGGCTTGTGGGTGCTTGATATGATCATCATCTGCTACCGGCGTATTGACGAGTCTTTAGAGTCCTACACAGAGGTTTCCTGGCTCAAGCGAAACGAAATAGGAGCGCATATGAGATATGTGCAGGACCGAGAATAATGCGTGTATGTGATACCGCATTTCATTCTCGCGATATATGTTTCGATTGGTTATATTCGATATGACCTAGTTATCGAATCATTGATTCGGTAAATCGATACATTGGATTCTAGTCGGTTATGTGCGACATGACCGGATCATTGAATCAAATGTTGATTTAATGATTTAATGCATAATTATATATTTGATATATTGCATTGCATTAACTAGTATTGGTTCACTTTAAACGGATTTTTCTCACTTGATGCACATTGTGTATGTGATATGCTTTAGTGCACTACTTTGTATCATGTTTGATGATACTTGATAATGTGGTTAAGTGTAAAGGGTTAAACCATGGTTAAGTGATGATTAGGGTTTGGGTTTTTCATTTATTTATTTGTTTATTTATTTGGAAAGGATTAAGTTGAGAATGGTGGCTTATTTTGGAGCTATGTTGAAGCTTCTTGAAGCTTTGACAAAGTCCACCATCCTTATCTCATCCTTAACCCTAACCACTCTAACTAACCTTGGTTTAATCTCTACACTTGACCATGGTCAAGATATGATAAGTATTCATATTAGTTTTATTTTTAAAAAAGATAAGACTTATCATTCTTGCTTCATCTTCATCTTCTTCTTCTTCTTCAAGCTTGCTACTTTAATGGCAACTTGAGATCTAGTGAGATAAATCCAATTCTAATGTGAACCCACCTCCTATTTCTTCACCCTCTACCTCTTGCCAAGTTGTTTTGGGTGTTTTCTTCACAAGTTTCACAACTTTGTGAAGTCGGAGCTTGAGCTTGTGCAACCTCGACGTAGATCGTCTTTGACACGAAGCCGACGACCTATTCCGCACGTTTCTCCGATGAAGCCGTCACGAGAGTCCAAGGTTCAAGATGGACAGCGAGAGGACGCCCTCGTGGAGCTAAGGAAGTGGGTATCCGGATCTACAAAGGTTGTAGCATCTTAACTTTAGTTAAATTGTTAACTAGATTTATATTTCGCCTAGAATTCTAGCGACGATCCGTAGTCTAGGGTTTCTCGGCACCATTTTTTTTGAAATTGGCATGTTCGATGCCTTGTGAGACCTCACTAGGGTGCTTAGGAACCTTACAGTGGTATCAGAGCCTAGCTAGAGCCTTAGGCGAAGTCTAGACGCGATTTGAAGTCCGATCGAACCCGAAAGTCCAAAATTTCCATGCTCTCTGTACTTTTTTGAAAACAGTGAGTTTTTCAATATTAAAAATATGCAGAAAAATAAGCAGGAAATTATAAGGTTTACTGTGAAATTCGTAGGTGTAATTCCACTATTCAAGCGCGGATCCGCGGCATGAGCACGGCTCATGCGGCGGATCCGCGGTCGTACGGCCTATTTATTTGAAGGATTTTACACAGTAATCCTTAATTTCCAGTGGTGATTTTCCTGGGTGTTTTTAATAATTATTCAAGTGTTAAATAATCTGGGATGTTTTGGAGCTTCGATGTTTCGATCGGGTTTATCAGATTTTGTCTATTTAGATTTCCGGATAACTTTTAGAATATGTTAAATTATTCGACCGGATATAAATACCCAAGTTTTCCCCTGCCGGAATAATTCCAAGTGTTGGATTTTTCTGTGGTTAAAAGACGTTCTGAGTAGTGCAAGTAACGCGATGGTCCCTCTAGAAGACAACAAACCTTAACTCGATTATGTGACCGTCTTGAACTGCCCTTTGAACCTTCGGGTTTGGGGGAGTACGGCGTGCCACATGTGAGGCGTTGGCTTGACCCTTCTACGGCTGGACCGTTGGTACTGAGGCATGAAGTGAATGTTTTTGAACCTATTTCATGTGTTGATCGGTGTCGGGAAAACTTGGGTGTTCGAATGTTCGATCGGAAAGTTTAATATATTCTATTTATCCGGAATTGGATACAATAATTGGAATTCACAAACAGTTATGAGATAACTGGATGAATGTTATAAATCTAGCAGTTTAGTCCCATACGATATTGAAAAGAGTTTTCGATAATGAGACTAAAATGCGGGGTTTGTAACTGTTAGGCATGTGATGTCTAAAGAGGTTGCGGATTCCAACTGTTGTAGTTTTACACTTTCTTTTGTGTGACCGTAAGTGTAATATGTGAATCGCCGGTTTCGTTGCTATATGTCAACGACAATTGGGATGCGCATATTTACTTACGTTGATGACATGTGATGTTATGTGTTGCTGTATATGTTATATTGGATCGTCGTGTTCAAATAGCCGGGGGTTTTTATGTGAGATGAGTGTTTTTCCATTTTCATTCATGTAAAAACTTGTATGTAATATTCTTTTATTTGGGGCACTTCCAGGTAGCGGAAGTTGTCACCTTTTGTATATTATTTACTTTTCCGCATTAGGATAGACCCAAGGAGGGGAGCACAAGTAACCGGGTTCTGGGGTCCAGTGGGAGACCAACTCGAAGAGTCGAGTCCGGGTCTCCTAACCCTAGAATTGTCAGGGTTGCTTGCCGCTCTCGTAGGGGTCTAGGGGTGTGGGATTGGCTATTCATCATGACCGTGGAATCCGTGTTTTATACTGGCTCGTATTGAAAACACGGACGTCCTAGCATATCCAATATTTCATATGTTTCTTCTGCTGCGATATCTGTGATGTGATCATGTGATGTTCTGTGATGGATATAGTATATATGATATATTATATAGACTTTACTTATGTTTTACACCCGCGCTAGCCCTGCCCTGCTCTGTCGTTAGTTACCTAATCTAACGGTGCACGAGGGGACATCGAGGCGAATGCGGATGGCATAAGTGTACGTCATATCTATCTGTGATGTTTAGGTACTTAAATGATGGGACTTCATTAATGAGATTAATGAAAGAAAGAAACCTAAGATGTTGTAGAATCAGATTTTAAAAAAAACAGGTAGCTACAGTTCTTGCTTTGCATAGCGGTATATATGATATACCCTGCACCTTATTCGATGAGGAAAGGACCGAGATCCCTTCACCGGGAGTGACTCCTTTAGCAATAACTGGCAGATGCTACACACTCGGTTTGATTTTTGATTGCTTTTAAAAGTTTTTGCTTTGCACAGTGATATATATGATATATCCCGCACCTCATTCGACAAGGAAAGGGCCGACGATCCCTTCACCGGGAGTGACCCCTTTAGCAAAACTAGAAAAGCCTCAAAATCATTCCATTTTAAAACTTCATTTGATCTACAATGATATCAAGTTCATTACGCAATAGGTTTTCAGAAAAAACCTAACGTAGCCCTCCGTCATTTCAGATAAATACTAGTTAGTATTCGTGCTACGTTTGTTGACTATGTTAAGGCGTAGTGTGCGGTAGCTAATTAGTGCTTATCTGTATAAGCATATGATGCGATTGGATTAGGGTAGTCGTGCGACTTTGTTGACTATGTTAAGGGTCGTGCGGGTGGGTTTAATTCAATCGGGAAATGACGGGTTGAACTTGACTAGCACTTATGATTTGTTGACTATGTTAAGGTCATATAGCTGCTAGGGGCAAAAGATTATCGGGAATTTCAAGTGTTGAAATTTGCAATGAGATTGCATACCTTCTATGAGATAGTTGGATCCCGATACCCACTGCGAGTAAGAGTTACTCCTGGGAGAGTTTTACACATTGCAATTAGCTGATCAAGTAGGTGTCTAGAAAGGTGTCAACGGGGTTACGCCTCTGGGAAAACGAGGTTTACAGTAATTAGGTTCGTGCGAAAGCACGGGGGACCTCCCTCAAAGTACCGACACTGGCCTGGCTGAAAGATTGGCGAACTTGTAGTGTGTAATTAATCCCGGCTAGTCTTTCCTTTTAGGGTTTGAAGGAAGATTTGATAAAAAAGCAGTGGGAGCCATCCTGATTAGATAAGATAATAACCAATCTGATCTTGCACGAGCTTACGCTAAAGTGTTTTCTTCTCTCTCTCTCCAGGTAGTGACCATTTCATGCCTTAATAAAGATAATAATATGGATGTATTGACCGAACCCGCATGTTATACTGTGCTGGGGAACGTTGGTTCCGTTCTTTCTTATAAAAGTTATAGGAATGAACAGGAAATAGGGGAATACCAGGATTCCCATGCCACCCGAATGAAGAAAGTACATGATGATGCATTTTCTTCGGGTGTGTTCGTTACTGAGAACTGTTTCTCCATTTGCCCTACGTCCTGGGTATTGGATACCGGGTCAGGATCCCATATATGTAATCAGTTACATGGGCTTAGGAAAGGTAGAGAACTTGGAAAAGGTGATAAAGACATTAGAGTTGGAAATGGTGCAATTGTTGCAGCTAAGACTGTCGGGGAATATCACCTTGTATTACCAACTGGTAATACATTGGTTCTGAACGAATGCTATTACATGCCGAACCTGATATGCAACATTATATCGGTTTCTTTGCTAAGTAAAGAAGGATATAATTTTGTATTACAGGACAATGTTATGAACATTTTCCATAACCAAAAGTTGGTTGGATCAGGCACGTTGTGCAATGGCATTTATGTTCTAAACCAATCAACAGTTCTGAGTATAACAAACACACACAAGTGGAAGAGTTCAGAACTGAACGATTCTTTCTTGTGGCATTGTAGACTAGGTCACATCAATGCGACACGACTGGCTAAGTTGCATAAAGATGGATATTTGAAACCTTTCGAATTTTCATCTTATGACACTTGCCAGTCATGTCTCAAAGGCAAGATGACCAAAACTCCGTTTACGAGACACGGAGAAAGAGTTACCGAACTCTTGGGACTGATACATAGTGATGTATGTGGTCCCATGTCTACACATGCCAGGGATGGTTCTTCGTACTTCATTACATTCACTGACGATCTCTCTAGATTCGGATATGTGTTCCTGATGAAACACAAATCAGAAACTTTTGAGAAATTTCGAGAATATAAACAAGAAGTCGAGAACCAAACTGGAAAAAGTATTAAAATCCTTCAATCTGATCGAGGAGGTGAATACTTGAGCAATGAATTCCTGGACTTCCTAAAAGAGAATGGGATTCTCTCTCAGCTGACTCCTCCATATACACCACAGCACAACGGTGTATCTGAACGGAGGAACCGCACCCTATTAGATATGGTGCGCTCTATGATGAGCACAGCTGAGTTACCTATTTCCTTCTGGGGATATGCGCTGGAGACAGCAGCATACCTATTGAATCAAGTTCCATCTAAATCTGTACCTACCACACCATATGAGATATGGAGTGGGAAGAGACCGTATTTTAAACGAGTTAAAATATGGGGTTGTCCGGCCTATGTCAAAAGACAAAATCCAGACAAACTCGAGGCACGGTCAGTTCTTTGCAAGTTTGTGGGATATCCTAAGAATTCCCAAGGATATTTTTTCTACCATGCTGAAGAACAAAAAGTGTTTGTTTCTCAATATGCCACCTTTTTAGAAAAGGAATTTCTTGAAAAAGAAATTAGTGGCAAAGTGGTAGAGCTGGAAGAGGTTCCAGATACACAAACAGTAACTGAAGATTTAGTGGAACCAGAAGATTCAGTAGCTCCCAATGAACCTCAGCCTCTCCGCCGATCTAGTAGGGTTCCTCGCCAGCCTGAGAGATACTACGGTTTTCTCATGGATGGTGGGAGCGAGGATTGCATCATGGAGGATGATGACCCAACTAGCTTCGAGCAGGCCATCACGAGTAGGGACTCAGTGAAATGGCTGGATGCTATGCGGTCCGAGATGGAATCCATGTACACCAACAAAGTATGGACTTTGGAAGTTGCTCCTGAAGGGGTAAAACCCATTGGGAGCAAATGGATCTTCAAGAAAAAACTTGGTGTAGATGGGAAAGTGGAGACTTTCAAAGCTAGACTTGTAGCAAAGGGTTTTCGTCAAAGACCAGGTGTGGACTATGACGAGACCTTTTCTCCAGTGGCTATGCTTAAATCCATCCGAATCATGCTTGCCATTGCTGCCTTTCATGACTACGAAATCTGGCAAATGGATGTTAAGACCGCCTTTCTAAATGGTGATTTAGAAGAGTGCGTGTACATGACTCAGCCAGAGGGCTTCGTAGACAGTGGGAGCAGCGGGAAGGTGTGCAAGCTGCTTAAATCCATTTATGGATTAAAGCAAGTATCGCGGAGTTGGAACATCTGCTTTGACGTCGTTATCAAAGAGTTTGATTTCGTCAAAAATCCAGATGAACCTTGTATCTACAAGAAGGTGGCAGAGAGTAAGGTTGTCTTCCTCGTATTGTACGTGGACGACATACTCTTGATAGGAAATGATATTCCTATGCTGCAATCGGTCAAGCTCTTCTTATCACAAAGATTCTCAATGAAAGATTTTGGTGATGCCTCCTGCATACTGGGAATCAGGATCTATAGAGATAGATCCAAAAGGATATTGGGATTGTCCCAATCCAGGTACATTGACACCATACTAAAGAGGTTTAGTATGGAAGAGTCCAAGCGTGGGAACTTGCCCACGATCTCTGGAGTCACTCTCTCCAAAGAGATGTCTCCCAAGACTGATTTGGAGAGAGCTCGCATGCAAGGGATACCCTATGCTTCGGCAGTAGGCTCTATCATGTATGCGATGCTATGTACCAGACCCGATGTAGCATACTCACTAAGTGTAGTGAGCAGGTATCAAGCTGATCCTGGAGAGAATCACTGGACAGCTGTGAAGAGCATTCTCAAGTACTTGCGAAGGACTAGAGATATGTTCTTGGTGTATGGTAACGGAGAACTCCAAGTGGAGTCCTTTACCGATTCGAGCTTCCGGAGTGATAAGGACGACTCTAAGTCGCAGTCGGGCTTTGTCTTTACCCTTTACGGAGGGGCGGTTAGCTGGAAGAGTTCCAAGCAGGAAACCGTGGCAGACTCGACGATGGAGGCTGAATACATCGCTGCCAACGATGCTGCTAAAGAAGCTGTCTGGATCAAGAAGTTCATATCTGAACTTGGAGTGGTTCCATCCATTGAGCGTCCAATACCTTTGTATTGCGATAACAATGGAGCGGTGGCTTTGGCCAAGGAACCCAGGTCCCATCAGCGGTCCAGGCATATTCTGAGGCGGTATCACCTGATCCGGGAGATAGTTGATCGCCGAGAGATCGAGGTCAGGAGAGTTGACACGAAGAACAACACGGCGGATCCACTCACGAAGGCCATTCCCCAGATACAGTTTGAGAGACTCTTCGGGATGCTCGGTATGAGATACTACAGCGGCTGGCCCTAGTGCAAGTGGGAGATTGTTAGTTGTATGTATGCCCTAGAGGCCAGTATTGTACAGATTATGTATATTATATTGGATGCTTGGACATATATAGAGATGACTTTCTTGCTCGATATGATAGTATGCTATCTGGTTACTCTTTATCTTAACATGTACACTAGTCTCTTTATACTGTCTTATAGTTACATGTTGGTAAAGCCCTTAGGATTTGTACTTGACTACCTAGACTATGATGCAGATCATACTAGTGGGGACATGGTAGTCCATATGTACATCCTTCAGGGTCCCTAGTCGTGGGTGTATCGAGACGGGGCATCGATATACCAGTGTAGACTAGCGTATACGCTTCTCGACCCATGTGATGGGCGATGGATGATCCCATATCCATTGGTGTTTGACATCAGAGATGGTATACGGGTGCTCAGTGGAGACTGGGTACACTGGACGGACTCGCCGAGAACTCCCAGATGGTATTATACCTCACGTCAGATGGCAGTTCTCAGGTGACACTTGTACAGGTTAGTCTGTAGACCCGAGATCATCATAGAGTCTTGTGTGATTCCCACTGTGCTTTGATCTCCACCTTACCACGTCCATGAGGGCGTGCAAAACGGTGGTCTTTGGGCACAGTCCTGAGTCACATGGAGGCAATGAGCGATAGGAGGGGTTTCGTCTCTCCCAGTATTGGGAGTTGATGTTGCGCAGTGCTCGATTGGCCGTAACAGGGAAATCCCTGGCCAGGGCTGATCAGAGATTTGCTGGTAAGTGTTACCATTAGTTTCTCGACCCGTTACGAGCCTCACATCGGCACGACTTATCGGGTTATTGGGGTCTGACGTATACCACCCCTAGACTTGATATGCGACGTATCAGACGAAGAGACCGGACTGTACGGTAAGTGTTACTGGTCGGATTCGCAGGAGTGTGAGCGGGCTAGCTCGTCGATCTTCTGATCGTTCAATACCCGGGTGGCCGTTACGTTTAGCAGACCGCTTGCGGCTTGTGGGTGCTTGATATGATCATCATCTGCTACCGGCGTATTGACGAGTCTTTAGAGTCCTACACAGAGGTTTCCTGGCTCAAGCGAAACGAAATAGGAGCGCATATGAGATATGTGCAGGACCGAGAATAATGCGTGTATGTGATACCGCATTTCATTCTCGCGATATATGTTTCGATTGGTTATATTCGATATGACCTAGTTATCGAATCATTGATTCGGTAAATCGATACATTGGATTCTAGTCGGTTATGTGCGACATGACCGGATCATTGAATCAAATGTTGATTTAATGATTTAATGCATAATTATATATTTGATATATTGCATTGCATTAACTAGTATTGGTTCACTTTAAACGGATTTTTCTCACTTGATGCACATTGTGTATGTGATATGCTTTAGTGCACTACTTTGTATCATGTTTGATGATACTTGATAATGTGGTTAAGTGTAAAGGGTTAAACCATGGTTAAGTGATGATTAGGGTTTGGGTTTTTCATTTATTTATTTGTTTATTTATTTGGAAAGGATTAAGTTGAGAATGGTGGCTTATTTTGGAGCTATGTTGAAGCTTCTTGAAGCTTTGACAAAGTCCACCATCCTTATCTCATCCTTAACCCTAACCACTCTAACTAACCTTGGTTTAATCTCTACACTTGACCATGGTCAAGATATGATAAGTATTCATATTAGTTTTATTTTTAAAAAAGATAAGACTTATCATTCTTGCTTCATCTTCATCTTCTTCTTCTTCTTCAAGCTTGCTACTTTAATGGCAACTTGAGATCTAGTGAGATAAATCCAATTCTAATGTGAACCCACCTCCTATTTCTTCACCCTCTACCTCTTGCCAAGTTGTTTTGGGTGTTTTCTTCACAAGTTTCACAACTTTGTGAAGTCGGAGCTTGAGCTTGTGCAACCTCGACGTAGATCGTCTTTGACACGAAGCCGACGACCTATTCCGCACGTTTCTCCGATGAAGCCGTCACGAGAGTCCAAGGTTCAAGATGGACAGCGAGAGGACGCCCTCGTGGAGCTAAGGAAGTGGGTATCCGGATCTACAAAGGTTGTAGCATCTTAACTTTAGTTAAATTGTTAACTAGATTTATATTTCGCCTAGAATTCTAGCGACGATCCGTAGTCTAGGGTTTCTCGGCACCATTTTTTTTGAAATTGGCATGTTCGATGCCTTGTGAGACCTCACTAGGGTGCCTAGGAACCTTACATGATATTAGTCGGTTATATGCGATATGACCGGATCATTAAATCAAGTATCGATTTAATGATTTAATGTATAGTTATATATTTGATATATTACTTTACATTAACTAGTATTTTTTCACTTAAGATTGATTTTCTCACTTGATGTGCACAAGTTGTATATATGATATATGTTTGTGCACTAGTTTGTATCATGTTTGATGATACATGCAAACATGGGTGGGTGGGTGACATACACCATGTTAATTATAATTTAGGTTTTTGTTTATCTTAATTATTCAAAATGGTGGATTCTTTTGTCAATACTTGAAGCTTCATGAAGCTTGTAACAAGTTTGACAAAGTCCACTCATTTTGTCTAGTTTAAGATATTCATTAACCGAACCATTATAATTAACTATGGTTTAGTCTCTACATAGGTTTACTTACCCATGGTTGCATCATGATAGACTTCACTTGCTTATTCATTTTTTTTATTATTCATTATTCTCTTCTTCTTCTTCATCTTCTTCAAGTGAAGAAAACCATGCTAAAAATTTTCAAGTGAAGATTTAGAGTGAGAAATCTAAATCCAAAGTGAACCCACTTCCTATTTTTTCATCCTCTACCACTTCCCATGTAGTATAGGGTGTTCTCTTCACAAAGTTCATGACCAAGTGAAGATGGAGCTTGAGTTTGAGTCTCCCCGACGTAGATCATCTTCGGCCTCAAAGTCAACGACCTAGCCCGCTCATTTCTCCGATGAAACCAACGCTAGTGTCCGGGATCCCGATGATCGCAGCGAAGGGACGTCAACACGGAGCTTTAGAAGTGAAGGACCGGATCTACAAAGGTTGTATTCCCATTCACTTAGTAGCAAAGTAGTTTGCTTGCTTGTAGTTTCACCTTACCTCTAGTAAACGATCTAGATTAGGGTTCTTCGGCACATAAAAATTTGAATTGGGCATGGTTGAAGCCTTGTAGAACCTCTTGAGTGTGCTTAGGAACCCTACAGTGGTATCAGAGCCTAGCTAGAGCTTTAGGCGAAGTGTAGACGAAGTTAGAAACCCGATCGAACCCCGAAACCCTAAACTACACCCTTCTCTGTACATTTTTTGAAACAGTGGATATTTGTGAATTAAAAATGCTCAGAAAATAGAGCAGGAAATTCTAAGAAACACTGGAGAAAACGACAACCTAACGCTACAGTGTAGCCGCGGAATCGCGGCCTTACCCTACTTATGGCGGTGGTTCCGCGGCCGTATGTGATGATTAGGCGCTTCATTTTCTACAGTAATACTCGTAGCAGTTTCCTGTTTCTTATGCGAATTTTTAATCTGTACTCAACAGTTGAGTTTTCTCGGTTGTTTTGGGGACTTGATGTTTCGATCGGATTATTTAACTTTGTTTATTTTGTATTTTCGGGTATTTTAGAACGTGTTAAAAAGTTCGACCGGATATAAATAACCCACTTTTTCCCCTGACGGGAAATTTCCAAGTGTTGGATTTTTCCGTAGTTTAAGAACGACTAAGTAGTGCAAGTAACGCGATGGACCCTCTAGATGACAATAAACCTTAACTCGATTATGTGACCGTCTTGAACTGCCCTTTGAACCTTAGGGTTTTGGGCAGTACGGCGTGCCACATGTGAGGCGTTGGCTTGACCCTTCTACGGCTGGACCGTTGGTACTGTGGCATGAAGTGGATGTTTTTAAACTTATTTCATGTGTTGAGCTTTTCGGGAAAACTTGGGTGTTTGATTGTTCGATCGGAAAGTTTAACATTGTCTATTTATCTTGAATGTGATACAATAATTGGAATCAACAACATTTGAATGTTATAAATCGAGCAGTTTAGTCTCACTTGATCGGTTGCCACGGGATTTTGATGTGATCAAAAGTCCGTCGCAAGCACGTTGCGTATGCGGATACTCGCCGGTAAACTTAATAGATAGCCACGCCCCATAGCCCTGACCAAGTGACTGTAGGAGAACCCCGTCGCCGAAAGCATCCGTTCGGGTGCTCGCGGCAGCGGTGTTCTGCCTTAGTGCACTTCGTCGAATGTATCGGGTGCGTCCGTCTACTAAAGTTTGGGACGAGCATTCGTTCTGGATGTCGGGAATCTTGTTGAATTGCCCAACTTGATATTGAAAAGAGTTTTCGATTTTGAGACTAAAATGCGGGGTTTATAATTGTTAGGCATGCGATGTCTAAGGAATTCATTTGGTTAGGCATGCGATGTCTATGCAGGTTGCGGATTCCAACTATTGTAGTTTTACACTTTCTTTTCTACGACCGTAAGTGTAATATGTGATATCGCCGGTTTCGTTGCTATATGTCAACGACAATTGGGATGGGCATATTTATTTACGTTGATAACATGTGATGTTATGTGTTGCTGGATATGTTATATTGGATCGTCGTGTTTGAATAGCCGGGGGTTTTTATGTGAGATAAGTGTTTTTTCATTTTTCATTCATGTAAAAAACTTGTTTGTAATATTCTTTTATTGGGGCACTTCCGGGTTGAGGTTGATATCACCATTGTATATTATTTACTTTTCCGCATTAGGATAGACCCAAGGAGGGGAGCACAAGTAACCGGGTTCTAGGGTCCAGTGGGAGACCATCTCGAGGAGTCGAGTTCGGGTCTCCTAACTCTAGAATTGGTAGGGTTGCTTGCCGCTCTCGTAGGGGTCTAGGGGTGTGGGATTGGCTATTCATCACGACCGTGGAATCCGTGTTTTATACAGGCTCAAAATAAAACACGGACGTCCTAGTATATCCAATATTTCATATGATATTTTCTGCTGCGTTATCTGTGATGTGATCATGTGATTTGTTCAGATAGATATTGTATATAGTATATATGATATATTATATAGATGTTGCTTATGTTTTACACCTGCGCTAGCCCTGCCCCGCTCTGCCGTTAGTTACCTAACCTAACGGTGCAGACGGGACATCAAGGCGAATGCGGATGGCATAAGTGTACGTTGTATTTATCTGTGATGTTTAGATGGACTTAAATGATGGGACATTCATTAATGAGATTAATGAAAGAAAATAAACCTAAAAGATGTTATGGAATCGAATTTCAAAAATAAAATTAGGTAGCTTTAGTTGTTGCTTTGCATAGCGGTGTTCCTTGTAGAACATCCATCACCTTATTCGATGAGGAAAGAGCCGACAATCCCTACACCGGGAGTGATCTCTTTAGTAATAATTAGCAGATGCTACAACCCTCGGTTTGTCTTTTGATTGCTTCTATAGTTTTTGCTTTGCACAGCGGTATATATGATATATCCTGCACCTTATTCGATGAGGAAAGGGCCGACGATCCCTTCACCGGGAGTGACCCCTTTAACAAAACTAGAATAGCCTAAAAAACACTCCATTTAAAAACCATTTGATTCCGCAACGAGATCAAGTTCAAAGCGTTAAAGGTTTTCATAAAAACCATCCGCAACCCTCTATCATTTTAGGAAGTAGAGTACTTAGTATTCGTGCTGTGTTTGTTGACAATAGTCAAGGCACAGTGTACGGTAGCTAAGTGATGCCTTCCTACACCGCATATGATGCGATTAGTTAGGACAGTCGCGTGACTTTGTTGACCTTAGTTAAGGGTCATGTGGGTGGGTCTAATTAATCACGAAATGACGGGTAGAACTTGACTAGTGCTTATGATTTGTTGACCATAGTTAAGGTCATAAGTGCTAGGGGTAAAAATCTTTATCGGGAGTTTCAAGTGTTGAAATTTGCAATGAGATTGCATACCTTCTATATGATAGTTGGATCCCGATACCCACTGCGAGTAAATGTTACTCCTGGAAGAGTTTTGCACTTTACAATAGCCGATCAAGTAGGTGTCTAGAAAGGTGTCAACGGGGTTATGCCCCTGGGAAAACAAGGTTTATTTTAATTAGGTCCGTGCGAAAGCACGGGGAACCTCCCTCAAAGTACCAGCACTGGCCTGGCTGAAAGATTGGCGAACTTGTAGAGTGTAATTAATCCCGGCTAGTCTTTCCTTTTAGGGTTTGAAGGAAGATTTGATAAAAACAGTGGGAGCCATCCTGATTAGATAAAATAAATAACCAATCTAATCTTGCAAGAGCGCACGCAGAGTGTTTTCTTCTCTCTCTCTCCAGGTAGCGACCATGTCACGCCTTAATCAAGATAATAATATGGAAGTATTGACCGAACCCGCTTGTTATACTGAGCTGGGGAACGTTGGTCCCGCTCCAACTTATAATTGTGATAAGACAGAGCAGGAATTAGGAGAATACCAGATTTCCCGTGCCGCCCAAACGAAGAAAGTGCATAATGATGCATCTTCTTCGGGTGTGTTCATTACAAAGAATTGTTTCTCTGTATCCTCTACGTCCTGGGTATTAGATACCAGATCAGGATCCCGCATATGTAATCTGTTACATGGGCTAAAGAAAGGTAGAGAACTGAGAACGGGTGGTAAGTTTCATGAGACAGAAAACAGTACAAGTTTTGCAGCCAAGTCTGTCGGTCACTATCACCCTGTATTTCCAAATACATTGATTCTGAACGAATGTTATTAGATACCGAACCTGATATACAACATCATATCAGTCTCTTTATTAGTAAAGAAATGATATAATTTTGTATTGTTGAATAATGTTTTGAACATTTCCTATATCAATAGTTGATCGGTTCAGGCACGTTATCTAAAAGCATATACATTCTAAATCAAACTACAGTTCCTTACCTACAGAACACACACAAGAGGAAGAATTCAGAAATGAATGAATTCTTCTTGAGGCATTGTAGACTAGGTCATATCAATGCGACCCGACTAGCTAAGTTACCTTTAGATACATATTTAAATCAGTTTAAATTTACATCTTATGAAACTTGCCAGTCATGTCACAAAGATAAGATGACCATAGCTCTGTTTACTTAAAACAGAGAAAGAGTTAATGAACTCTTGGGACTAATACATAGTGATGTATGTAAGGTCCCCAGTCTACACATGCCAGGATCGGTTGTTTATACTTCATTACATTCTCTGATGATCTCTCAAGATTCAGTCATATGTTCCTGTTGAAACATAAGTCCGAAGCTTTTGAGATATTCACAGAATATAAGTTAGAAGTAGAGAACCAAAAATGGGTATAGGTATTATGTCCTTTGATCTGATCAGGGAGGAGAATACTTGAGCACAGGATTCCTGGACTATTCAAAAGGAGAATGAGATTCTCTCTCAGCATTACTCTTCCGTATACACCACAGCACGTCGGTGTATCGGGGCGGAGCAATCACACCCTATATGATATGGTGCGCTCTATGATGAGTACTACTAAGTTACCTGTTTCCTTTTGAGAGTTATACACTTAAGAAGCTGCATACCTATTAAATTAGGTTCAAATCAGATCACTGCCTACCACTCCATATGAGATATGGTATGGGAAGAGCCCATCTCTTAAGCAAGTTAAGATTTGGGGTTGTCCGGCCTATGTCAAAAGCAAAATCCGGACAAGCTCGAGGCAAGGTCAGTTCTGTAGAACTGGATGTATTTCCAGCTATACAAACTACAGCTGATGATTTGATAAGAACCAAAGGATTCAATAATCTTCGACGAACCTCAGCCTCTCCGCCGATCTAGCAGGGTTCCTCATCCGCCTGAGAGATACTTCGGTTTCTCGATGGCAGTGGGAGCGAGGATTGCATCATGAGATGATGACCCAACTAGTTTCGAGCAGGCCATCAAGAAAGGGAACTCTGTAAAAATGGCTGGATGCTTAGCGATCTGAGATGGAATCCATGTACACCAACAAAGTATGGACTTTGGTTGCCATATCTGAAGGGTTAAATCCCCATCAGGAGCAAGTATATCTTGAGAAGATTACTTGGTGTAGATGGAAAAGTTGAGACTTTCAAATCTAGACTTGTTAAAGGTTTTCGTCATCGACCAGGCATGGATAATGATGAAACCTTTTCCAGTGGCTATGCTTAAGTCCATCCGGATCCTACTTGCCATTGCGACATACCATGACTACGATATCTGGTGGTTGGGTGTCATGACTATTTTTCTAAATACTGATTTAGAAGAGAACGTCTATAAGTACACAGCCAGAGGGCTTCGTAAACAGTGGGAGCAGCGGAAACGTGTGCAAGTTGCTTTACAGATTAAAGCAGGCATCGCGAAGTTGGAACGTCTATTTTGATGTGATAGTCAAAGAGTTTGACTTCATCAAAATGGTAGATGAACCTTGTATATACAAAAGGGTAGTAGAGAGTAAGATGGTCATCCTCGTATTGTACGTGGACAACTTACTCTTGATAGGAAAAAAGTTTCCTATACTACGCACGGTCAATCTCCTCTTATCACAAGGATTCTCCATATAGGATCTGTGTGATACCTCTTAAATCCTAGATTTTATATCTATGAGATAGATCTAAATGGATATTAGGATTCTCACTAATTGTAGTGAGATAGTATCAATCGATCCTGGGGAGAATCACTGGAAAAAGTCCAGGGTGATAAGGACGACTGAATGTCAATCGCAGGCATTGTCTTTACCCTCAGTGGAGGGACGGTATGTTGGAAGAGTTCCAAGCGAGATACCGTGGCAAACTAGACGATAAAGGCTAGTGACATCGCTATCAAAGATACTACCAAAGAGGCAGTTTGGGTGTATATTAGTTCATGAGATGAACTAGGTTCCTACCATTGTGTGACAATGGAAGTGTGGCTTTGGCCCAGGAACCCCGGTCCCATCAGTGACCCAGACATATTCTGGGCAGCATCACCTAATCATGGAGATAGTTGATCTCCAGGGTGATTGAGTTTAGGAGAGTAGACTCAGAGGACAACACGGCGGATCCACTCACAAAGGCCTTTTCCCATAGAGAGACTTTTAAGAGATGATTGAGTATGAGATACTACAACCACTGCTACAGATGGCCCTAGTGCAAGTGGGAGATTATTAGTTATATGTATGCCCTAGACGCCATTGCTGTACATGAGATGTATATTGTAGTGGATGCTGGGACATATATAGGTAGAACTTTCTTGCTCAACATGATCGTACGCTATCTGGTTTCTCTTTATCTTAACATGTATACTTATTGTCTCTCTGTTACATGTTGATAAAGCCCTTAGGATATGTGCTCGACTTCCAGGACTATGATGCAGATCATACTAGCGGGGCCTGGATAGTCAGTGAGTACATCCTTCAATGTTCCTAGTCGTGGGAATATCGAGACGAGGTATCGATATTCCAGAGTAGACTAGCGTATATCTTCTCGACCCATGTGATGGGCGATGGATGATCCCATATCCATTGGTGTTTGACATCAGAGATGGTATACGGGTGCTCAGTGGTGACTGGGTACACTGAACGGACTCGCTGAGAACTCCCAGATGGTATTATACCTCACGTCAGATGGCGGTTCTCCGGTGACACTGGTACAGCTTAGTCTGTTGACCCGAGATCTTCATAGAGTCTTGTGTGTCTCCCACCATGGTTTGATTTTCACCCTACCACAGCTCTACTGAGTCGTGCAAATAGGTGGTTTTTGGGTACAGTCCCGATTCACATGGAGGCAATGAGCGATAGGAGGGGATTCGTCTCTCCCGGTATTAGGGGTTGATGTTGCGCTATGCTCGACTGGCCATAACTGGAAATCCCTGGACAGGGTTGCACTGATTTACTGGTAAGTGTTATCAGTAGTTTCGTGCTTGTTATGGACCTTACATCGGCATGACTTATCAAGCTACTGGGGTCTGACGTTTACCACCCCTAGGCGAGATATGCGACATATCAGACGAACAGACCGGACTGTGCGGTAAGTGTTACTGGTTGGATTCACAGGAGTGTGAGCAGGCTTGCTCGTTGATCTTCAGATCGCTCAATACCCAGGTGGCCATTACGTTTAGCAGACCGCTTGCGGCTTGTGGGTGTTTGATATGATCATCACCTACTGCGGCGTATTGACGAGTCTTTAGAGTCCTACACAGGGGTTTCCTGGCTCAAGCGAAACGAAATAGGAGCACATATGAGATATGTGCGGGACCCAGAATAATAACAGTATGTAATACTGTATTCTATTCTCGTGATTTGTATCATTGGACGGTTATATGAGATATAGCCGGGTTACCGAATCAAGTGTTGATTCGATACATTGATACACTTGATATTAGTCGGTTATATGCGATATGACCGGATCATTAAATCAAGTATCGATTTAATGATTTAATGTATAATTATATATTTGATATATTACTTTACATTAACTAGTATTTGTTCACTTAAGATTGATTTTCTCACTTGATGTGCACAAGTTGTATATATGATATATGTTTGTGAACTAGTTTGTATCATGTTTGATGATACATGCAAACATGGGTGGGTGTGTGACATACACCATGTTAATTATAATTTAGGTTTTTGTTTATCTTAATTATTCAAAATGGTGGAATCATTTGTCAAGACTTGAAGCTTCATGAAGCTTGTAATAAGTTTGACAAAGTCCACTCATTTTGTCTAGTTTAAGATATTCATTAACCAAACCATTATAATTAACTATGGTTTAGTCTCTACATAGGTTTACTTACCCATCGTTGCATCATGATAGACTTCACTTGATTATTCATTTTTTTTATTATTCATTATTCTCTTCTTCTTCTTCATCTTCTTCAAGTGAAGAAAACCTTGCTAGAAATTTTCAAGTGAAGATTTAGAGTGAGAAATCCAAATCCAAAGTGAACCCACTTCCTATTTCTTCATCCTCTACCACTTGCCATGTAGTACAGGGTATTCTCTTCACAAAGTTCATGATCAAGGGAAGATGGAGCTTGAGTTTGAGTCTCCCCGACGTAGATCATTTTCGGCCTCGAAGTCAACGACCTAGCCCGCTCATTTCTCCGATGAAACCAACGCTAGGGTCCGGGATCCCGATGATCGCAGCGAAGGGACATCAACACGGAGCTTTAGAAGTGAAGGACCGGATCTACAAAGGTTGTATTCCCATTCACTTAGTAGCAAAGTAGTTTGCTCGCTTGTAGTTTCGCCTTACCTCTAGTAAACGATCTAGATTAGGGTTCTTCGGCACATAAAAATTTGAATTGGGCATGGTTGATGCCTTGTGAAACCTCTTGAGTGTGCCTAGGAACCCTACACATTCCACGCTCCTCGCGGCATCTTCGATCTCCGATCTTCTCGTTGATGTGGCACCACGTCAATGAATCTTTATATGGTCTCCCGCTTCAAACTGAAGCAACTCGGACATGAAGTGTCAAAAATGAAATCAAGGGAAAACTCATCGTGTACGGAAATCTATCGTACGACAGCATTTAACAAATAGGGATTCTATCAACCTATACAACATCGGGGGTACGGATCTAAGTCTCGTACGGCATATCACTCAATATGCAAAGCATTATCCATAGAAATATACCTATCTCTCAGGTCACATCCATGTCAAACTCGTATCAGGGGACCTACAAAAGTATCAACAATCTCATATCGACTCGAATCCATATAACGATATATCACACTAAGTCATCATATCACATTGTATACTCGTTCATCACATTAATATCTCGCACCACATTATATAAACGTCACACTTGTTCTCTTTCAATTCATACCCATCATGATTCACTTATCATTTCATATTCTTATATGTCAATATGTTCATTAGCATCAACTTATATCATATTATCGTTTGTAAATCCTACAATCATGTCCATCGCATATCATTATCAGGATAATATAATCAAACAATATTCCATATCAATGTTTGCGGGGGTGCTATACGCCACCCACCCGACTTCCTCCATTGATATAAATCTACTCACCTGCTAAACTCCTCTCTTAGCCGTAGTCGATGCACTTCGCCATCTCGAAATCCACGCGAAGGTACCTACAATCAATATGAATTCGCAAAGCTATTAACATAAAATTCCGAAATCCAAATATGGCATGCGGTGCGCTCATAGGTTAGAACCTATAGCCTACGCATGAAAAACAACCAAACAACCCTCGTTGTTGACGTACAAACGTCCAACGACCAAATACAATATCCAGTTGCAAAACCAAGAAATCCAAATACCGGAAAACATAGCCAAAACCATAACTATAGTCGCTATCCATGAACACCACCAAGCCTAAAACTCCCAATCGTACCAGTAACCTTATACTAGTAAACTGTAAAATGGTTTAAAAAATTATACCGATCGATCCGTGTCCTTCGGTCTTTAGCTATCATTCCACGCTCCTCACGGCATCTCCGATCTCCGGTCTCCTCGTCGAAGTGGCACCACGTCAACGAATTTTTATACGGGTTCCCGCTTCAAACTGAAGAAACTCGGACATGAAGTGCCAAAAATGAAATCAAGTGGAGAAATTGTGAGCTTTGGAAATAAAATCAAGCTACACCAATATTGGACTCGGCCACATGTACAAATTGTTCACTGTGAAAAATGAATTGATGATGAGTGCTCTGGGGATTTTTACATGCTATGAATTGAAGAGATGAGCTAATCAATTTTTGCAAAGAAAATCAATTCCACAATCAAGTGGGGGGGGCAATATAATGTTCACTGTGAATTTTTTTGAGGGGGTGAGCTCAAGAATGCAAGTGGTGACCATAACCAAAATGAACACAAATATCACACAATAATATCTTAACCCAAAACAAAATGGAATGAATGCATAAGCCACCTCATCAAATGAATCATTAATTCTAGAATCAACAATCAATGACTCATCAAAAACAAAACCCCATTCCCACACTAGATGATTCCGGCCATGGCATGATAAAAGATATTTAGGCCAAAAAAGAAAGCACATAAATTAACCAATAGTTAAGTGCATAAATAACAACTTAAAATAATAATTTCATTAGGAAATTTTTTTCAAAGTGAACCAAAACTTCCAAGTGACCCACAAAACCCGCAAACTAGCTTCATTCTAGTAAAACTAGTTGTAAACAAGTCTATACAGAAGTTTGATCACTATCGGGTTTTTACAAAAAATACCGACTATTTTACCCTAAAACGGAGAACTTCGCATAGCGATTTCTAAAACGTTACAATCTTCCCCCATTAAAGAAATTCGGTCCCCGAATTTAAATTTAAACCCCCAAATGCTAAAACATTGCAATAAACAGCTAAATCAACGGTGCTCCGAAATAACGGAAGAAAGAGAAATACTCCAGCGCATCCTTTGCGCCGGAAAAATGAGTACGAAACTCAAAACCGATCTCCGTCAAGCGTGACGCAAATCATCGGACTTGCATGCATATCATTAGAGTCACAAAAGAGATACAGATCTCAAAATCCACTACCGAAATCCCATATGCACTAAAGAAAAACTATAATATGTATATAGTACGCATCCTTGAAAAAGCTCTTAATACCGAATAAAACATATGCAAAATATTTGCTGAATTGCCGCGTAATGCGTAACTCACGGCACAAGTGGCGGACGCTCATTTATAAAGTAATAATATACTAGCATATATGTTTTGCTCAAATATATGTTCCGCCTTTTTGAAATATCCCAAAAGGTTTTCCTTTTTAAACGTTCGTGTCACTGCAGACACATAAGAAATAGAGAGACTATAGCACTTTTTTGAAAATCTCTTAGTAAACTTTTTATGCATGCAAAGTACACAGGTACTGTTATCCGATCAGTCCTGTTACGCTACTACATTGTCACGACCCGAAAGAGCACGTGACTGGCCCTTGAACCATATGAAGTCTATAAAACCCCATCTGATCCAAGTAAGCCAAAAGCCCAGAAATCTAAAACCATTTTAAGAGTAAATAAAGAAAACTGGTTTTAAAGAAGTGAAGGAAAACATGTTTGAAGTCCAGGTTTTTAAATAACTAAGCCGAATGTGCATTTTTAAAATGTAAAGTCTTTTCTAAAAATTTCGGCAGAGTTTCTTTTGTAAATACTGGCCCCGAACGGGGTACAAAAAGAACAATATATATATACAATGAATAAAAGGCATCCCCAAGCGGGAGCTAGCTCTTCGTCAATCGACGGTCACAACCACGCAAGAAATATAGTATACAACGCCGAAAGGCGAGGGTCAAATCCAAAAGAAACTCAATAAGCATGAAAACCGCAATACTACTAAGCATGACTCTAAGGTCGAATAATACAACACTAATGTCTAAGTCTGAAACAATATACAAGTTTTGGTTGATGGAAATTCTAGATACAACGAATAATACAAGTACAATGGTGGTTCTTGATGCAAAAGAATCCACCTACCAAATGCAATTCACCCGCAAGGAAGCAGTGTGCCAGAAATGCCGCAAAGAAACCTGTACGGCAAAACCTGCAAGAACTGTGGCACAACGGGGGTGAGTTGCCAACTCGTGAATAGAGAATATCTACAAGCAGAAACCGAATGCAGGACATAATCCTAGGTCAAAACGATCAGTATAATATAAACCACAAGAGTACATCTAAAGTATGATACGGTGGCAAGTAACATCTAAACAAGTATGTAGTGCCAAGTACTCAGGTAATAACATGTCATCAGTATAAGGTATGTCTGCATGAAGTAAATATGAATATCAATACACATATATTAGCGTCCCATACCACTAATATTGGTGTAAGGGTATAAATAACAGCGCCCTCATACCCTGTTATATAAACAAATGAAGTATGATCAATGTAAATCCAGTCTGTATGTGATCAAGTCTGTATAAACGTGGAACCCGTCCACCCGTCACCCAATGACAATAAGCATCATGTATGCAAATATGAGGATATAAACAAAATCATGGAAAAACATCATGAAACCCGTGCCTAGCATCGACACGTAAATCCTCGTCCATATGGGGCTCCGTCTGCGGTATCGGCCCTCGGCCCCGGCAGTACGGGTCATCCCATGTCCTCATCCATATAGGGCTCCGTCTGCGGTATCGGCCCTCGGCCCCGGCAGTACGGGTCATCCCATGTCCATCTCTCAACTCCGGTCGGTATCCTCCAGATATCCGCCGAGCTCAAATACAATCACCGGTAGGTAGTAGTCCCTCCGTCAGGCTCACCGTCTACTACACAGCGAAACCGTTCTCGCCCCGGGGTACCATACCGGGTCCACCATATACCCGCAATCGGCCTCATCCGCCTCCTCGAATCGGGTTTCACATGTCGCTCTCAGCACCGAGAAAACACATGGTGGACGCACTGAAATATCATACCAAGGGTAACCGGGTTTTTAACACAATTATATATTCTCTTTTGAAATACCCACGGTTCCCAAATCCAGAAATATCATGGAAACAACATATCTCAATGCGTATAATCAAAACATGATGTATGCGATATGTAAGAAAGGTAAGCATATCATAAGTCATGCAACATGGAATAGTAATGTGCACATGTCGAGGGAAACCGCTCTTTTAAAACGAATCAGTTTTGAAGAACATCATGCGGTTCCCAAATCTCTAATCAAGTCAGAATCATCTATGTTTGTATACAGGGATAAGTGTACAATATGCCATGCAAGAATCATATCATGAATACAACAGTACTACAGTGTTGTGGCATGGCAATTATCGATGATGAAGTGTGTGAGCCGGCAAATAGTGTACGTGGACATACGCATCATCGATAATGGTGCTGGTGTCCTAACAGCATGATAATAATATAGCAATAAACATATGCAATCAATGTGAATAGCATGAATATGCGGAAATCAAATAATCAACACCACAGTGAAGAAACTACATCAATATTTATATGTCATGCAGTTATGCCTTTTGAAATAAGACAAATCAGGGTTTTAGTAAAATAAAGGGTACGGTGTTTTTTTTAAGAAAAGATACTCCTTTTAAAGTATCCGTAGAATCCCTTTGTTTGTCTTTAAGATATTCCTGATTCGTAGTTTTTGAAAAAGGTATGACTCGGGTCTAGTCTAACATCTACTATGCAAACTACCGATCTAAGTATCAAGCCAATCGGGAGGGGTATGGAAACCACCTAAATCTGAATCGATATATATATAGATATAATAGTCGGTGATCCCGCCTCAATAGTATCGCGTACGATACAGTATATCATATGACATCCTCAAGTCATGAGTGTGGATCTATCATCAATGTAAAGCTCGTACGGTAAATCGTCGTACGGCATCCCAATAGCTGGGTACGGGTCAATATCACACTAGCTCATCACATCTCAGGTATCACTATCATCTATCACATAATCTGGGGTACTGATCTAAGTCTAGTACAACTGATACCATCAATATACTGCGTGTGCAAGCACACGTCCCAAGGCCTGCTAGAGATCACGTATCGTATCCCAAATACGAATCACATCAAATCACCGATCTTGCGGCACAAAGCCCAACATCATCGACTCATCTCCAATGTCATCCAATATCATCAACACAGTGCAAGTATAATGAATATGCAAGGGTGTACGTATAGGTGTAAATCTATTCTATGGTTCGCGACTATGAACTACACTAGTCACTTCTAACCCTATACTATCCATAGTACACCTAACTATCATATCCATGACACACTATAACTATCAAGCATAATATATGGTATACTAACTACGGACCGCGGGGGTGCTATACGCCATCCACCCGACTTCCCCCAGTAGATATAATCTACTCACCTTGCGTCTCCATCTTTCGATGTCACCACGCGCTTGCTTGTCGTCCCGTAGTCTTCATGGGGTACCTACACATCAAGTGTCATATATGCGCATTAAAACCAAACCAAAGCTAAAACGGCACACGAAACCCAAAACGATACGATAAGAGGCCTATAGGTTAGAACCTATAGCACGCCTTCAAAACCATCAATAAACCCTCTATATCATCGTATAAACGCCAAATAGTCGAGATAAAACACAATACACAATTGCAGAATCAAAAATACGGAATACGGAAACACGAATCCAAAACAGCAACTTAGGAAATATGTTCCAGATTTCACCCTAGGCCTAATTAGACAAATCTATAAATACCAGGGGTCTAATCTATACATGTAGAAGCAGCAGAACCAAAACGACACAGATTGGTGCTGGTCGGGCCGCAAATTGCGGCCAATTAGGATTAATTGGCGGCCGGGTAAGGGAGTTAGGGGCTAGGGTCTTGGTGGTAGCTTCCTGGGTGCCTGCACATGCCACTGTCCAATCAATTTTATTTTAGGATGTCCCGGGTGATAGGAGATCCCAATTAACCTTCACAGATTTCATAAATTTTTCGATATCGGTTTCTAAAATCCGTATTCTGGGTTTAGGCTTCAGGTTAGGGTCTCAATTCATGCACTAGGGTGTTTATATAACCTCAACTGAGCTTAATTTCACAATACAACACAAGTTTCCCTCAAACCCTAACTAGGTTTTACCTCAAGTCACCAAATCACATAATATCGGTTCAATCACAACATGGGGGTGAAAGTAATGCTAAAACTAAGCTAAGGTTTCAGTAAATACCTCATTTGGCAACTCAAGAAAATTCTTGAGTCGCCTTAAGTTGCCAAAATCATTGCTTTCTTGGTCTGATGTGTAGATCTTGAGCTTGTGCACATTTTTAATGAAATCGGGGTAGGGTTTTGGTGTTGTTTTTGTGATGATTTGGGGAGTTGAAGAGGGGAGGAGAAAGAGGGCAGCACCTCAGCTGAGAATGGAGAGGGAGAGATGAGGGAAATGAGTGTTGGAATCCAAGGAAATGGCTAAGTCTTTGGGTCAAAAGAAGACCATACCCCTCTCTCTCACCAACCCTCATATTTTATTCCCTTTTCCATTTTCTTTTCCTTTTATTTTTCTCCTCAAAATCCTTCTCACATAAATAGTAAACCCAAATGAAAAACCATGGTAGAAAATGCACAAGTGTAGGAAATAGGATATGTGCATGTTTTGCACAAAAATGCTAAAACCGATTAGTGATTTTTAATCGCGATTAGCACTAAATCAGCATATAACTAATCAATTAAACTTAGAAATGGCATAATTCTATAAAATAACCTATTTTTGAATTTTCCATAATTTTCCCAAATTTTTCTGTATTTAATTATACCTAAATATTAAAATATTCATTAAAATAATAATAAATTATAAAAATTCCTAAAATTAATATTTTATCTTTTGAAATGTTACAATATACCCCCCCTTAAATAAATTCGGTCCCCGAATTTAAATTTAAACCCCCAATACTAAAACATTCCAGTAAAAATCCAATTGTCGGGGCTCCGAAAACATCAATACATAGCGAATATCATAAAAATGTACTGCTCTACTATAAATCAATTCCCAAAATGCATATATAAGAATATCCTGTGCGCCTGGTGCGCAAGGAATCAAAATCCATATATGTGTCAAACAGGTGTACAAAACAACATCTAGGTGCAACTGGTGTGCACGAAACATCTGTCGTAGGCAACGTGTGTGCCTGACAACAAAAAAAATCAGGTGCATGTGACATGCACGAAGAATCCCGATTTAGTGCATCTGGCGTGCACCAGAATCGTATACCAAAACACTAAAGGTGCATGAAAACTATGCTGGAAGTGTAAATCAAATCACTGCATAAGATAGGCGTGAAATCACAATCAATAGCTCAAATGTAATAACTATGCGCACAATATAAATATCTAGTAGGTGCATGAAACAATATCATGAAACTCAGTCATCAAAACTAAATCATGCAATAGAACGCCCAAAACACCGAAATCCAAAATGACGGATACGTGATAATCGAATCACAAAATCACAAATCATAAATACCGTCGTCGGTAGTTCCTCCTTCAAGGTCGAGAAGGAGTCGGTGCATCCAATGCTAGCAGCGCAAGATATCTACTTGCCTCTTGCTCACGGTCTGGCGTCCTCTGACTCCGGGTCATTATCTTCTCTGCGGATTACCCATCTCGCAGTCAATCGGCTCATCGGCCCTGTCAAGTGTGCTAACGGGGATGATTCCGTTCTGGCACTTCTCTGGTCATCTCTCGGTCAATCCTCATGGCTACTCGTAAAGCAGCATGTCACTGGCGTCGGCCTCTGGCTCTCTGAATGCACATCCCACATCTGATCCTGGGTGCAAACATCATTGCAGCAATGTCCTGGAAGGAATCCTGCTCAAGGTCTCTTCCGATCTTGCCTATGCCGAACTGTACGAAGGCTGGCTCTCTTGCATAATCTCTTCTCACTCGATGGACATCTGTGTCCTCAGCACAACATTCTCTTAGAAACTGGTCGCATCCCAACGCCTCTGTAAGCATATCAGGTCTCTAGTCTCGACGGGAAGTAATGACAGCTCGTCAGCGTCTCGCACGAACCTCTGGTTCCACTTGTCTCTATTGTCGTCCACTATGGCGTCACGCCATGCTATCTACGCACTGCACTGTTCTCGGCCACAGTCAATCCGAAGTCTCTCGCACGGACTCGAACCGCGTACCCTGTAGCTTCATCATTCTTTAGAAGATGTCTGGCCGAACAGTTCCTCGGGAACGCATCCCAACCATCGGAGGAATACTCAATACTCGTCCGTCCTTGATCAATTCGCAACGCATCTGGGTAAGTTCCTTTATCCGAACCTGGTCAATTACCTCGTCGACGATGCCGAACTCTGGCCTGCTGGGTGTGCGCAATATGACCACCCCTGGGTCTAGGTCTTCTCGTATCGTATTCCAGAAAGGTCCTATCGAGGTTTCTCTCTCAAATCTCATTCCTGCCGGATTGCCCGGAAGTCATCATCCATTGCTGAAGCTAATTCTTATTCCGGAACGGCTGCATACTTATCGCGCTTCTTTCTGGAAGATATATCCATATACAACGCCTCTGGGTGCGTATCACATCTCTGATGTCAGCGGAGTGGGACGTCATCTCGTCGAAATCTCTTGCGAACTCTTTTCTTCACTCTGCTTCAATGTCGACTGATTCGGACTCGTCTCATCATGGCTGCATGGACTATGCTCCAACGGCTATACTCGTATCTGGAGTCTCCCAAGCAATGCATCCCATCACATGATATCCGAGTGATGTCGAAACATTCGATCGACTCGTCAGAACCTTATAATCCCCCAAGAGATCAACATCATGGGTACAGTTTAATAGTATCGAGTACATGCCACAGCGTCGGTGGTCCAGCCGTAGAAGGGCAAACCCAAGCCTCACTAATGGCACCGCGGAACTGCCGCAAACCCTAAGGTTCAAAGGCTTTCACACGGTCATTAAGTCGAGTTAGGGTTTCATTCTTCTAGAGGGTCCATGGAATCTCCTGCATGTCTTTCCGTATACTTTAAACTTGGAGAATGGGCTCCTGACATTCGATCGTCTATGTCGACTCTCAACGAACCTGCGTGAAGTCGTCTCAAGCTAGAAGCAATCTATCTGATGACCTCGCATCGGGGTAAGCGAACGAACACCTGTCCTAGTCATTCATCCTCAGGTGACTAGCGACTCGCTAACATCTCTCTAAGTATGTACTCATGCTGCAGTAGCTCCAATCGTCTGGGCGATATCTCGTCATTTGCAGCAACAACTGGCTCATTCGCTTGCATGTCGAACAGCGCCTCAATCCTCCAGGAAAGGCGATACATTGGCGGCCATCTCTGAATCGGTCTGCTCTAGATCCGAGTAAGACTCTCCACACTGGAAATCTTCAACTCAACTAGGCCCGCTCCGGCGCATAAATCGGACGAATCACTATCGTCTCTCAAATCGGGTAGACTAGCTATCATCTGTCTCATATCTGCCTGGAAGCTTCGACAATCTCAGCTCGTAAGCTCCGGGAGCGACATCCTGTCAATCTCAGCAACAGCTGGTCCATCTGTCTGCACGGTAGGCGACATCATAATCTCTGAGGTATGCTGTACATCAACAGTCCTCTCTCAATTGGCAGCTCTAACAATGGCCCGATCATCCGGTGCAAAACCAAGCACTCGCCTCCACTAGAGGTCACAGTCACCAATACTAACTCGAGACGTTCCCATGTCACCAGAAAACACAATGGTCGGCCCTCGTACCAGACGAGCTCGCACCGACCGTAACCCTAGCAGCAGCCCAAACTGCGCTCAAACATGGCGATAGGAACCTCAATCGAGTATCGAAGAGAGCAGATCAATGGCAAGAAAGAGAACAACAGATCCAAAGTGGATACATGATCATAAGAAGGAACAGCATCAATGAAGGTATGATCATGAAACTAATAGTATCGAGGATCTCAAATGAATGTATAATCATGGATATGAAGAGAATCACTGATCTCGAAAATATGTACATCCTAAGGTTCCTTAAGCGGAGTGGCGTGTCGTAAGTATGCCGCGGAACATACCCACGGTACGTCACTCTACTTTAGTCACCTATTCCATCAACCAAGGGTTATCCTACGCGACGAAAGTTCGGGTCTAATACCCCCTCGACTAAGTCTAAGTTCCATAAGGTCAAGCCTAAGTTCCGTATATATATAAACGCCCTAGGCTCCACATAGTCAAACTTAGACTCGAACCAAGGTCAACCTAGCGCTCTGATACCAACTTTGTCACGACCCAAAAGAGCACGTGACTGGCCCTTGAACCATATGAAGTCTATAGGACCTCATCTGATCCAAGTAAGCCAAAAGCCCAGAAATCTAAAACCATTTTAAGAGTAAATAAAGAAAACTTGTTTTAAAGAAGTGAAGGAAAACATGTTTGAAGTCCAGGTTTTTAAATAACTAAGCCGAATGTGCATTTTTAAAATGTAAAGCCTTTTCTAAAAATTTCGGCAGAGTTTCTTTTGTAAATACTGGCCCCGAACGGGGTACAACAAGAACAATATATATATACAATGAATAAAAGGCATCCCCAAGCGGGAGCTAGCTCTTCGTCAATCGACGGTCACAACCACGCAAGCAATATAGTATACAACGCCGAAAGGCGAGGGTCAAATCCAAAAGAAACTCAATAAGCATGAAAACCGCAATACTACTAAGCGCGACTCTAAGGTCGAATAATACAACACTAATGTCTAAGTCTGAAACAATATACAAGTTTTGGTTGATGGAAATTCTAGATACAACGAATAATACAAGTACAATGGTGGTTCTTGATGCAAAAGAATCCACCTACCAAATGCAATTCACCCGCAAGGAAGCAGTGTGCCAGAAATGCCGCAAAGAAACCTGTACGGCAAAACCTGCAAGAACTGTGGCACAACGGGGGTGAGTTGCCAACTCGTGAATAGAGAATATCTACAAGCAGAAACCGAATGCAAGACATAATCCTAGGTCAAAACGATCAGTATAATATAAACCACAAGAGTACATCTAAAGTATGATACGGTGGCAAGTAACATCTAAACAAGTATGTAGTGCCAAGTACTCAGGTAATAACATGTCATCAGTATAAGGTATGTCTGCATGAAGTAAATATGAATATCAATACACATATATTAGCGTCCCATACCACTAATATTGGTGTAAGGGTATATATAACAGCGCCCTCATACCCTGTTATATAAACAAATGAAGTATGATCAATGTAAATCCAGTCTGTATGTGATCAAGTCTGTATAAACGTGGAACCCGCCCACCCATCACCCAATGACAATAAACGTGGAACCCGTCCACCCGTCACCCAATGACAATAAGCATCATGTATGCAAATATGAGGATATAAATAAAATCATGGAAAAACATCATGAAACCCGTGCCTAGCATCGACACGTAAATCCTCGTCCATATGGGGCTCCGTCTGCGGTATCGGCCCTCGGCCCCGGCAGTACGGGTCATCCCATGTCCTCATCCATATGGGGCTCCGTCTGCGGTATCGGCCCTCGGCCCCGGCAGTACGGGTCATCCCATGTCCATCTTTCAACTCCGGTCGGTATCCTCCAGATATCCGCCGAGCTCAAATACAATCACCGGTAGGTAGTAGTCCCTTCGTCAGGCTCACTGTCTACTACACAGCGAAACCGTTCTCGCCCCGGGGTACCATACCGGGTCCACCATGTACCCGCAATCGGCCTCATCCGCCTCCTCGAATCGGGTTTCACATGTCGCTCTCAGCACCGAGAAAACACATGGTGGACGCACTGAAATATCATATCAAGGGTAACCGGGTTTTTAACACAATTATATATTCTCTTTTGAAATACCCACGGTTCCCAAATCCAGAAATATCATGGAAACAACATATCTCAATGCGTATAATCAAAACATGATGTATACGACATGTAAGAAAGGTAAGCATATCATAAGTCATGCAACATGGAATAGTAATGTGCACATGTCGAGGGAAACCGCTCTTTTAAAACGAATCAGTTTTGAAGAACATCATGCGGTTCCCAAATCTCTAAGCAAGTCAGAATCATCTATGTTTGTATACAGGTATAAGTGTACAATATGCTATGCAAGAATCATATCATGAATACAACAGTACTACAGTGTTGTGGCATGGCAATTATCGATGATGAAGTGTGTGAGCCGGCAAATAGTGTACGTGGACATACGCATCGTCGATAATGGTGCTGGTGTCCTAACAGCATGATAATAATATAGCAATAAACATATGCAATCAATGTGAATAGCATGAATATGCGGAAATCAAATAATCAACACCACAGTGAAGAAACTACATCAATATTTATATGTCATGCTGTTATGCCTTTTGAAATAAGACAAATCAGGGTTTTAGTAAAATAAGGGGTACGGTGTTTTTTTTAAGAAAAGATACGCCTTTTAAAGTATCCGTAGAATCCCTTTGTTTGTCTTTAAGATATTCCTGATTCGTAGTTTTTGAAAAAGGTATGACTCGGGTCTAGTCTAACATCTACTATGCAAACTACTGATCTAAGTATCAAGCCAATCGGGAGGGGTATGGAAACCACCTAAATCTGAATCGATATATATATAGATATAATAGTCGGTGATCCCGCCTCAATAGTATCGCGTACGATACAGTATATCATATGACATCCTCAAGTCATGAGTGCGGATCTATCATCAATGTAAAGCTCGTACGGTAAATCGTCGTACGGCATCCCAATAGCTGGGTACGGGTCAATATCACACTAGCTCATCACATCTCAGGTATCACTATCATCTATCACATAATCTGGGGTACTGATCTAAGTCTAGTACAACTGATACCATCAATATACTGCGTGTGCAAGCACACGTCCCAAGGCCCGCTAGAGATCACGTATCGTATCCCAAATACGAATCACATCAAATCACCAATCTTGCGTCACAAAGCCCAACATCATCGACTCATCTCCAATGTCATCCAATATCATCAACACAGTGCAAGTATAATGAATATGCAAGGGTGTGCGTATCGGTGTAAATCTATTCTAGGGTCCGCGACTATGAACTACACTAGTCACTTCTAACCCTATACTATCCATAGTACACCTAACTATCATATCCATGACACACTATAACTATCAAGCATAATATATGGTATACTAACTACGGACTGCGGGGGTGCTATACGCCATCCACCCGACTTCCCCCAGTAGATATAATCTACTCACCTTGCGTCTCCATCTTTCGATGTCACCACGCGCTTGCTTGTCGTCCCGTAGTCTTCATGGGGTACCTACACATCAAGTGTCGTATATGCGCATTAAAACCAAACCAAAGCTAAAACGGCACACGAAACCCAAAACGATACGATAAGAGGCCTATAGGTTAGAAACTATGGCACGCCTTCAAAACCATCAATAAACCCTCTATATCGTCGTATAAACGCCAAATAGTCGAGGTAAAACACAATACACAATTGCAGAATCAAAAATACGGAATACGGAAACACGAATCCAAAACAGCAACTTAGGAAATATGTTCCAGATATCACCCTAGGCCCAATTAGACAAATCTATAAATACCAGGGGTCTAATCTATACATGTAGAAGCAGCAGAACCAAAACGACACAGATTGGTGCTGGTCAGGACGCAAATTGCGGCCAATTGGGATTAATTGGCGGCCGGGTAAGGGAGTTAGGGGCTAGGGTCTTGGTGGTAGCTTCCTGGGTGCCTGCACATGCCACTGTCCAATCAATTTTATTTTAGGATGTCCCGGGTGATAGCAGATCCCAATTAACCTTCACAGATTTCACAAATTTTCCGATATCGGTTTCTAAAATCCGTATTCTGGGTTTAGGCTTCAGGTTAGGGTCTCAATTCATGAACTAGGGTGTTTATATAACCTCAACTGAGCTTAATTTCACAATACAACACAAGTTTCCCTCAAACCCTAACTAGGTTTTACCTCAAGTCACCAAATCACACAATATCGGTTCAATCACAACATGGGGGTGAAAGTAATGCTAAAACTAAGCTAAGGGTTCAGTAAATACCTCATTCGGCAACTCAAGAAAATTCTTGTGTTGCCTCAAGTTGCCAAAATCATTGCTTTCTTGGTCCGATGTGTAGATCTTGAGCTTGTGCACATTTTTAATGAAATCGGGGTAGGGTTTTGGTGTTGTTTTTGTGATGATTTGGGGAGTTGAAGAGGGGAGGAGAAAGAGGGCAGCACCTCAGCTGAGAATGGAGAGGGAGAGATGAGGGAAATGAGTGTTGGAATCCAAGGAAATGGCTAAGTCTTTGGGTCAAAAGAAGACCATACCTCTCTCTCTCACCAACCCTCATATTTTATTCCCTTGTCCATTTTCTTTTCCTTTTCTTTTTCTCCTCAAAATCCTTCTCACATAAATAGTAAACCCAAATGAAAAACCATGGTAGAAAATGCACAAGTGTAGGAAAAAGGATATGTGCATGTTTTGCACAAAAATGCTAAAACCGATTAGTGATTTTTAATCGCGATTAGCACTAAATTAGCATATAACTAATCAATTAAACTTAGAAATGGCATAATTCTATAAAATAACCTATTTTTGAATTTTCCATAATTTTCCCAAATTTTTCTGTATTTAATTATACCTAAATATTAAAATATTCATTACAATAATATTAAATTATAAAAATTCCTAAAATTAATATTTTATCTTTTGAAATGTTACATACATAATATAGTGCCCATCATGAAAACAAAGGGCTCAAGAGCAAAATCAGTCTCAAAAGGCGTATCCAACAATCACGTGCGTCTGGTGCGCATGGAAAACAAATCCAAATACAGGTGCTACAGTATGCATGAAGGAAAAACTAAGTGCAACGGGTGTGCACGAAAGCATCTGTCCAATGCAAGTGGTGTGCATGACAACAACAACTAGTGCATCAATAGTGCAACTAACATGCACGAACGAAAACCCTAATCGAGTGCATCAGGTGTGCACAAAATCATATCTCATGTCATGCGCCCAACGTGCGCGAAAGTCCAAATCAAGTGCATCCGTCATGTACGAACGAAACCGAAATCAAGTGCATCCCACATGCACGAAAACGAACAACAAGTACACACGCGTACGAAAACACAAATCTGGTAAACGAATGCTCAAAGACGTAAATCGGGTGCAAAAAATTCACGGAGTATAAACTTAGTGCAACCAACGCACGAAATACGAATCCGGTGCATCCAGTCCACGAAATATCAAATCCTGTGCATCCACTGCACGAAATATCAAATCCTGTGCATATACTGCATGAATATCAAACCCTGTGCATCCACTGCACGAAATATCAATCCTGTGCATCCATTGTACGAAATATCAAATCCTATGCATATAGTGCCCAAAATATCAATCCTGTGCATCCACTGCACGAAATATCAAATCCTGTGCATCAAGTGCACGAAATATCAAATCATGTGCATCCACTGTACGAAATATCAATCATGTGCATCCACTACATGAAATATCATAACCACTGTAGGAAATCCATGAAATCATAAACATGTGCAGCTAAGGTACAAAATCGATATCAACACAACGGTGTATAAAATATATATCTCAAGTGCAATAACTATGCACAAAAATATAAATACCCAGTAGGTGCAGCCATGGTGCACAAAACCATGTCCTAAAACTCAATCATCAAAACTCAAATCCAAACGATATAAGAGTAATACTCGGATCACAACGCAAATTGCAACAAATGACATTGAGGTACACCTTCTACAACGTCGAAAAATGTAAGTGCGCCTAAACTGGCAGAGCAAGAACATCCGCTTGCCTCCTGCTCACAATCTGGCGTCTTCTGTCTCTGGTCCTCATTTCTCTGCGGATTACTAATCTCGCAATCTATCGGCTCATCTGCCCGGTCAGGTGTGCTAACGGAAATGATTCCGCTCTGTCACTCCTCAGGTTAACTTTCGGCCAATTAGTATGATCACTCATAAAGCAGCACATCACTGGCGTCGGCCTCTGGCCCTCTGAATACACGTGACACAACTGATCCTCGGTGCAACCTCATCGCAGCAGTGTCCTGAAAGGAACCGGCTCAAGGTCTCTTCCGATCTCGCCTATACCGAACTGTACGGAGGCTAGTAGACTTATAAATCTTTTCTCGCTTTCTGGACATCTACGTTCTCAGCACAACATTTTTCTCGAGAACTGGCCGTATCCCAACGCCTCTGCACACATATCAGATCTCTAATCTCGACGGGAAGTAACAACAGCTCGTCAGCATCATGCACGAACCTCTTATTCTACTCGTCCTTATTATCATCCACTTCGACATCATGTCATGCTATCCGCGTACTGCAATGGTTCTCGGCGACAATCAATCCGGAATCTCTCGCACGGACTCGAAATCACGAACTCGGTATCTTCATCACTCTATAGAAGATATCTAGCCGAACGTGTCCTCAGGAACCCGTCCTAACTTTCGAAGGAATACTCAATACTCGTCCGTTCTCGATCAACTCACAACACATCTGGGTGAGGTCCTCTATCTGAAACTGGTCAGCTTACCGATCTCACATCGGAACATCCAACGAACAACGTCATCTCTGGATCGATCTACTCTAGATCTGACTAACACTCTCCACACTGGAAATCTTCAACTCAACAGGACCTGCGTCGGCGCATCAAATCCGATGAATCACCTCCGTCTCTCAACTCAAGATAGACTAGCTATCACCTGTCGCATCTCTGCCTGGAAGCTCCAGCAATCTCAGCTCGTAAGCTCTGGAAGCGACATCATATCAATCTCAGCAATAGTTGGGTCATCTGTCTACACGGTCGATGACATCACAATCTCTGAGGTATACTATATATTAACAATCCTCTCACTGTAGGCAGCCTCTAACAAAGGCCCGATCATCCGGTACAAAACCGCACACTCGCATCAAACGAGAGGTCACAACACCACACTACATCGATACGTTCCCATGTCACCAGAAAACACGATGGTCAGTCATCATCCACGAAGAGCTCTCCCTGACCGCATCACTAGCAGCAGCTCAAACTGCGCTCAAACTATGGTGACAGGAACCTCAATCAAGTATCGATAAAAAAGATCAAAGTGATGAAATGAATCAACAGATCCAGAAAGAATATATGATCATAAGAAGGAACGGAATCAGTGAGAGTATGATCATGTAAACGAATAGAATCAAGGATCTCAAATGGATGTATAATCAAGGAAACGAAGAGAATCACAAGTCTCAAGATATGTACATCCTAAGATCACTTAAGTGGAGTATCGTATCGTAAATATGCCGTGGAACATACGTACGGTACGTCACTCTACTCAAGCTACCTACTCCATCAATCAGGGTCGGCCTATGTAACGAAAGTTCGGGTTTAACACCCTCTTGTTCAAGTCTAAGTTCCGTAAAGTCAAGCCTAGGTTCCAAAATATATACGCCCTAGACCCTACATAGTCAAACCTAAACTCGAACTAAGGTTAAACCTAGTGCTCTAATACCAACTTTGTCACGACCCAAAATATTAGCTCGCGACCAGCACTTAAATCACGCGACGTCTACAGGCGTAACGTAATTCAAGTAAGATGAAACCCAGAAATCTAAATCTTTTTAAGAAATAAGGAGGTGAAGCTTTGAAATAAAGGTAGAGTAAATCATGTTTTGTCTTTTGAAAATTTGGGCAACACCTCCCTTGTAAAAATTAACCCAGAAAACAGGTACAACACAGAATATAATAAAGCATCCCAAAACGGGAGCGAATCATGCCCAACGGCGGAAACAACCACCACAAGCATAAATAACAAGTATACGACGCCCAACAGTGAAGATCCACATAAGGAAATAAAGTAAAGCAAGACATCAACCCCAAAAAAAAGCGAACATAAAACGATCGCTCAAGTCTCGCAACTACAAGTCGTCTAAGTCTGCAACATATACAATTACTAGTTTCTGAATTGATGGAGTTTACTAGATACAATAAGAATAATAATACAAGAGCGGCACGATCCAATAAGTACCACCTACCAAAAGCAATCACCAGAACAGCTGTGCGCCAACGATGCCGCTACGGATCCATGCGGTCAACCTGCAAGAACTGTGGTACAACGGGGGTGAGTTGCCAACTCGTGAATAGAAAAACATCACCAGATAGAAATCGAAATAAACAACGATTCCTAGGTCAACTATATCATAAAGGTAATACTATGATATCTAGGGTGACCGTATCTGCATATGTGCCAACATACAATAAACGCCTATCAGCAAGTGGATATCATCCAACAATATAATCAATGCATGTATGTAGGTGGATCTCGTCCAACAATATAATCAATGCATGTATGCAGGTGGACCTCGTCAAACAATATAATCAATGCATGTATGCTGGTGGATCTCGTCCAACAATATAATCAATGCATGTATACAGTGGATCTCGTCCAACAATATAATCAATGCATGTATGCAGGTGGATCTCGTCCAACAATATAATCAATACATGTATGCAGGTGGATCTCGTCCAACAATATAATCAATGGATGTATGTAGGTAAATATGAGGATATAAAACAACATGTGTCCCTCGAAACACAACAAAATCATGGAAACCTGAGTGTCTAACCTCGACACTTGAAACATCATGAAATTGTAAGTGCACGGCGGCGCCCCGGCCGTCATCCCGAGGCCAAAATGCGGAAGCGATGATTTACTTTAACTTTTGAACCGGCACCACCGCGCACTATAAACCCGGATCGGGCCATTAAACTAGTCCTAGCTAACTAAAGAACGGTTAGAGAGATATATCGAGCGATCCGTGTCCTTCGGTCTTCTCGTCGTCATCCCGATCTCCCCGCGGAATCTTCGGTCTCCACCAAGTCGCCGGAAGGGCACCACATCGCCAGCTTCTTTTACGGGCTCCCGCCTCTGGTCCGAGGCAACTCGGACACGAAGCTGGCGAGTCGACGTGCCCAAGATTTGCTGTAGAATATAGTGTAGAGTGTTATGTCTCATTTGGGGTTGTAGGAGGTTGCCATTTTGGTGGAGGAAATGAAGTGGTGGAATTTTGTGATGAACTTGGGATTTTAGCAAGCATGAAGAGCAAAAATCCCCACTACCAAAAATTGGACAGGCCCTACATTGCTTGGCCGGCCATGACAAGGTGAGGAGAAGAGAGTGGGAGAATGAGGGAGAGTCTCACAAGAATAATGCAAGAGAGAGAGATCAAAAAAGTTATCATGAAAGGAAATGATCACACACTCAAACCCACACTCAACCAACCATCATCATTACTCCAAAGTCAAGCAATGATCAACAACCAAAACCAATACTCCATCAACTAATCATCAACAACCATGATGAGAAGAAGAAGAAGTCAAATGGTGGAGGAATTATCATGATACAAAGATAAGCAAAGACAACCCTCCAAAATGCTTATTTGCACAAATGCAAATAAGCCCTCCTCTACCAATCTTCAGCCAAATGAAAGATACAAAGAAATATGACTGAAACGGAAAACAAACTGGCAACTCCAAAAAACTGATCCCGTAATAAATTACAGGAAAACCCTGCCACTGTATATACATACCCGCATTTGTATTCCGATCGAATATAAATGCAATGAGACAAAATCTACACAGTACAATACTAGGATCCGGCTTAAACCAAAGCCCGCTAGTATAACCCGTCCGATCATGATCCGTGCAATACCGTACGTATCTGATCGAACCCTGCCATATCTCCATACGGCCTCTACAGCGTTTCGCCCAAAACTTGAGAAACTGGTCTGTGGGGGACTCTAAAGACTCGTCAATACATTGGTTGTGAATTTAACCACTAGCACGTCAGAGGTATTAGCCTATATGTAACGGGCTACCAGGTATTAACCAAAAGGGATGTCGATGAGCGAACTCATCCCGACACCCTACTGAGCCTGTCAGTGACAATATCCTTACAGTCCGGTCCGTTCGTTTATGAGCATCGCATGGCAGGCCTAGGGGGTTTGTAAAAGTCAGACCCCCAAAAGCGGTACAAGTCGTGTCGGAGTGTAGCCCAGAACACCCTGAGATACTACTGGAATACCTACCAGTAAATCTCCTGCCTTGGCCAAGGACTTTCATGTACTGGCTCTCCTAGACACAGCGCGATCTCACCCCCAATACCGGGAGAGACGAACCCCTGAAGATCCGCTCACTGCCTCCATGTGGCTCGGGACTGTACCCAACTAAAACCTGTTTGCACGTCTCCTTTGAGCGTGGTAGGGTAGTAATCAAAGTACAGTGGGAACTCATACGAGACAAATGACGATCCTCAGGTCGATGAACTAACCTGTACACATGACACCAGGAAACTGCTATTTGACGTCAGGTATAATACCAACTAGCAGGTTCCCGGCGAGTCCTGTCCGGTGTACTCATAACCCAATGAGCACCTGTATACATCTTAGATGAACCAACTGACACCAGTGGCTTGTGAGACCGGCCACCGCCCCTCGTCGGGGTCTCGACTGTATACACTAGTCTACTCTGGAGTATCGATGCCCTGTCTCGAAACTCCCACGACTAGGGACCTTTTAAGGATGTGCTTATAGACCCCAGCTCCCACGTATATGATCGCCCTCATACTGCTGGTAGTCAAGCAAGAATCATAGGGGCTCTATCAACGTGCAATAGTGACCTGTCTGGTCACCTAAAGTAGTACACGATGATAAAGATAAACCAGATAGCATACTATCATCTTGAGTAAGACTGTCCTACCGGGATAGGACCTCCCTCAATCATTGCAATCACGTGCCTGTGATCCACTAATTGACTCTGAGGGCACTATCTCCAACAATCTCCCACTTGCACTCAAGGCTAATTATTGCGATGTCGCATACTCACAGCCCGTGTGATACCGAACACCCAACTCCTCTACTAGTCAGTCTCACAGAACTCGTTTGCGAAACAATTGCGTTCGAGGAATAGCCTCAGTGCGTGGATCCGCCTTGATGTTTCTTTCTATGTCTCTCTACATCTCAAGTTCGCGGATAAAGCCATCTCCCGAAATGAGCAATACCTGTCTTAGAATGTGTCTGGATGTCTGATGGGACCTAGCTCATAAATGAACTCCAAATCCAAACTTCTTAAACTGTATCATCAACTGAACTTAATCAGTATCCTGCACCATGCCTCCCTCAGTATCTCCTTGGACCACCTGTCCAAAATACTGCCCCTCATCAGAAGGAAAACTATAACTCTGACAACCTCCCTGTCTTCCAAGTCACCTTGGAAGCCTGGAATGATAACTGTCTCCCGAATGAGGCTGTCGTTATCATATCCCTAGAACATCCACTTATGTTCTAAAACTGCTTCCTAATGTTTCTCCAGGATTGGATTAATATCAACTTATTGCATCTACTGCAAGAACAACATCTGGTGTGGTACTTGACATCTCATGATTGATTCAATTGCCTAAGCAAGTGATCTGCCAATCATGCACATCCCTCTCCCCTTTAGTCTGTAAGACACCTTTAGAAAGGGTGACTCCATCACCTGCAGGTACACTACCGTGCCAGGAGTCGTCCATTCTAAATACTCTTAGAATGCTGTCTAAGTACCCTTAATTGGGAAACCACCCAAATCTAGATCTAAAACCATAGATCTAGTAACCAGTATGTCTGATATAATGTCCAAGTCCCATGTGGAGAAACCACTGTGTGACGACCAAAGTATAACCGATCGTAGTATAGGAATGTCACTTCCTACTCTGTGTATGTCATCCATATACCAGGACATCACACCCTACTACCTTCTTAACATATCCATCCCCTATTCTGATGTAGTCAAACCTATGACTGTCACATCAGAAATAGATGATCTATCTTCGCTACATCTGCTCTAGTCTATAAATAGACACAAGCCACTTGTCCACCAATGCTTCCGCTGCTCCCACTGACTACGACAACCCTCTGGCAGAGTCATATAGACGTACACTTCTAAAGCTAGTTCAGAACGACGCTATACTCATCCTCCTGCCGGGTCTCACAGTCTGGAACAACAGCAATGGCAAGTCTAGGTAAACAAGAACCTCCCCGCTACCGTCCTTGAGGCTGCCGGAGTACCTCTCGGGTGCCTGAGGTTACCCACTGTAGGGTTCTTAGGCATCCTAATGAGGTCTCACAAGGCATCAACCATGCCAATTTCAAATTTAAACGGTGCCGAGAAACCCTAGAACGGATCGTTGGATAGATTTCTACGCGAAAAGCAAACTAGTTAACAACTTAACTATAAAGAATACGGAAATACAACCTTTGTAGATCCGGTGCTCCACCTCCATAGCTCCGCAATGAAGTGCTCTCGCTGTCCAAATCGAAATTCGGGCTCTTGCGTCGGCTTCATCGAAGAAGAAGCGGGCTAGGTCATCGACGACGTGCCGAAGATGATCTACGTCGAGGCATCGCTAGATCAAGCTCCAACTTCACCAAGTCATGAAAACTTGTGAAGGAAACACACTCTACTACTTGGCAAGAGGTAGAGGATAAAGAAATAGGAAGTGGGTAGACTTTAGAATTGGATTTCTCACTCATATTCATCAATCACCATTGATGAAGTGAAGGTTTTCTTCAACTTGAAGATGAAGAAGAAGAAGATGATCTTATGATAAGAATAATTAGAAAAGAAAAGAATAATCCATTCTTATCATAATAGAACCATGGTTAGGTGTAGAGAGTGAATCATGGTTTAGTGGAATGGTTAGGTTTAAGCATGAGACAAAAATGGTTACTTTATGAAAGCTTCAAGAAGCTTCAAGTGCAAACAAATAAAAGTCACCATTTCTTCTCATATCTTTTCCTTTTTCCAAAAAGAAAAAGATTAATAAATGAATGAAATGAATAAGGAAAAAGTAAACCCTAACCATTTCATTAACCAAGGTTTAATTCTTTACACTTAACCAAAAGGCATGTATCATCAAACATGATACAAGCAAGTGCACAAAATCATATCGCATATGCAATGCGCACATCCGAGCGAGAAAATCCATTTAAAGTGAACCGATACTAGTTAATGCAAAGTAATATATCAAATATATAATTATACATTAAATCATTAAATCAACATATGATTTAACGATCCGGTCATATCGCATATAACCGACTAATATCCAATGTATCGATTTATCGAATCAATCCTTGATTCGATAACTAGGTTATATCGCATATAACCAATCGATACATCCATCGCGAGAATAGAATACGGTATCACATACACGCATTATTCTCGGTCCCGCACATATCTCATATGCGCTCCTATTTCGTTTCGCTTGAGCCAAGAAACCTCTGTGTAGGACTCTAAAGACTCGTCAATACGCCGGCAGCAGGTAATGATCATATCAAACACCCACAAGCCGCAAGCGGTCTGCTAAACGTAACGGCCACCCGGGTATTGAGCGATCTGAAGATCGACGAGCAAGCCCGCTCACACTCCAGTGAATCCAACCAGTAACACTACCGTACAGTCCGGTCTGATCGTCTGATATGTCGCATATCTCGCCTAGGAGTGGTAAACGTCAGAGCCCAATAGCTCGATAAGTCGTGTCGATATGAGGTCTATAACAATTCGAGAAACTACTGGTAACACTTACCAGTAAATCTCAGCAACCCTGGCCTGGGATTTCCTGTTATAGCCAATCGAACACAGCGCAACATCAACTCCCTATACCGGGAGAGACGAATCCCCTCCTATCGCTCATTGCCTCCATGTGACTCGGGACTGTACCCAAAAACCACCGTTTTGCACGCCCTCTTGGACGTGGTAAGATGGAAATCAAAGCACAGTGGGAACCACACAAGACTCTATGACGATCTCGGGTCAACAGACTACTCTGTACCAGTGTCACCAGAGAACTGCCATCTGACGTGAGGTATAATACCATCTGGGAGTTCTCGGCGAGTCCGTCCAGTGTACCCAGTCTCTACTGAGCACCCGTATATCATCTCTGATGTCAAACACCAATGGATATGGGATCATCCATCGCCCATCTGTATGGGTCGAGAAGGTATACGCTAGTCTACTCTGGTATATCGATGCCCCGTCTCGATACACCCTCGACTAGGGACTTTGAAGGATGTACTTATGGACTACCATGTCCCCACTAGTATGATCCGCATCATAGTCCAGGTAGTCAAGCACACATCCTAAGGGCTTTACCAACATGTAACAGAGAGACAATCAGTATACACGTTAAGGTAAAGTTCAACCAGATAGCATACTATCATGTCGAGCAAGAAAGTCCTCCCTATATATGTCCCAGCATCCACTACAATATACATCCTATGTACAGTAATGGCCTCTAGGGCATACATATAACTAACAATCTCCCACTTGCACTAGGGCCATCTGTAGCAGTGGTTGTAGTATCTCATACTCAACCATCCCATAAAAATCTCTCTCTGGGAACAGGCCTTTGTGAGTGGATCCGCTGTGTTGTCCTCTGAGTCTACTCTCCTAACCTCGATCTCCCTGGAGATCAACCATCTCCATGATCAAGTGATACTGCCTTAGAATGTGTCTGGATCACTGATGGGACCGGCGTTCCTTGGCATAAGCCACAACTCCATTGTCACACAATGGGAGGAACATAGTTCATCTCATGAACCAATATACACCCAAACAGCCTCTTTGGTAGCATCTTAAGTAGCGATGTATCCAGCCTTTATCGTCTAGTATGTCACGGTATCTTGCTTGGAACTCTTCCAACATACCGTCCCTCTGCTTAGGGTAAAGACAATGCCTGTGACTGACATTCAGTCGTCTTTATCACCCTGGAACACTTCCAGTGATTCTCCACAGGGTCGATTGATACCTTCTCACTACAACTAGTGAGAATCCTAACATCCATTTAGATCTATCTCATAGATCCAAAACCTAGGATTTAGTAGATATCACTTTGATCCTATATGGAGAATCATTGTGATAAGCGGAGATTGATCGAGCGTAGCATAAGAAACTCCTTTCTTATCAAGAGTATGTCATCCACGTACTCTACGAGGATCACCACCATACTCCCTACTACCTTTTTGTTTATACAAGGTTCATCTACCATTTTGATGATGTCAAACTGTTTGACTACTACATCAAAACAGATGTTCCAACTCTGCGATACCTGCTTTATCCTATAAAGCATCTTGTGCACGTTTCCGCTGCTCCCACTGTCTATGAAGCCCTCTGGCTGTGTACTTATAGACTCTCTCTTCTAAAACATCATTTAGAAAAGCAGTCATGACACCCAACCACCAGATATCGTAGTCCTGGTATGTAGCCGTGGCAAGTAGGATCTGGATGGACTTAAGCATATCTACTTGGAAAAGGTTTCAACAAAATCCATACCTGGTCAATGATGCAAACCTTTAACAAGTCTAGCTTTGAAAGTCTCAACTTTTCCATCTACACCAAGTAATCTTCTCAAGATATACTTGCTCCTGATGGGGATTTAACCCTTCAGATATAGCAGCCAAAGTCCATACTTTGTTGGTGTTCATGGATTCCATCTCAGATCACTAAGCATCCAGCCATTCTTACAGAGTCCCACTCCTGATGGCCAGCTCGAAACTAGTTGGGTCATCATCTCATGATGCAATCTTCGCTCCCACTGTCATAGAGAAACAGAAGTATCTCTCAGGTGGGTGAGAAACCCTACTAGATCGGCGGAGAGGCTGAGGTTCGTTGGTAACTATTGAATTCTGTGGCTTTATCAAATCATCAACTGCAGTTTGTATAGCTGGAACATTTCCAGTTGTACATAACAGACCTTGCCTCGAGCTTGTCCGGATTTTGCTTTTAGACTTAGGCCGGACAACCCCAAATCTTAACTAACTTAAGATATGGGCTCTTCCCTTTCCATATCATACATGAAGTGGTAGGCAACTGATTTGATTCGAACCCTATTCAATAGGTATGCAGCTTCTCAAGTGCATAACTCCCTAAAGGAAATAGGTGACTCAGTAATACTCATCATAGAGCACACCATATCATATAGGGTGTGATTGCTCCGCCCCGATATACCATCGTGCCATGGTGTATACGGAGGAGTAATGCTGAGAGAGAATCTCATTCTCCTTTAGAATAGTCCAGGATTTCCGTGCTCAAGTATTCTCCTCCTTGATCACATCAAAGGACATAATACTTATACCCGTATTTTGGTTCTCTACTTCAAACTTATATTCTGTGAATATCTCAAAAGATTCGGACTTGTGTTTCAACAGGAACATAGGTCTGAAACTCGAAAGATCATCAGAGAACGTAATGAAGTATAAAGAACCATTCCTGGCATGTGTAGACAGGGGACCTACATACATCAACATGTATCATCCCAAAAGTTCACTAACTCTTTCTCTGTTTCCAGTAAACGGAGCTATAGTCATCTTATCTTTGTGACATGACTGGCGAGTTTCACAAGATGTAAGTTCAAACTAATTTAAATATGCATCTTTATGTAACTCTAGCCAGTCGGGTCGCATTGATCTGACCCAGTCTACAATACCTCAAGAAGGATTCGTTCATTTCTGAACTCTTCCTCTTGTGTGTGTTCTGTATACTAAGAACTGTAGTTTGATTTAGAACGTCAATGCTTTTAGACAACGTGCCTGAACCGATCAACTTTTGATATAGGAAATGTTCAAAACATTATCCAACAATACAAAATTTTATCATTTCTTTACTAATAAAGAGACTGATATGATTTTGTATATCAGGTTCGGTATCTAATAACATTCGTTCAGAATCAATGTATTGGTAATACAGGGTGACAGTGACCGACAGACTTGGCTGCAACACTTGCCCCGTTTTCTGCCTCATGAAACTTATCACCCGTTCTCAGTTCTCTACCTATCTGTAGCCCTATGTAACAGATTACATATCTGGGATCCTGATCCGATATCATATACCCAGGATGCGGAGGATACTGAGAAACAGTTCTTTGTAACGAACACACCCGAAGATGATGCATCAGCATGCACTCTCTTCGTTTGGGCGGCACGGGAATTCTGGTAATTCCCAATTTCCTGCTCTGTCTTATAACAATTATAAGTTGGAGCGGGACCAACGTTCCCCAGCTCAGTATAACAAGCGGGTTCGGTCAATAATCCGTTTTATTATCTTGATTAAGGCGTGATATGGTCTCTACCTGGAGAGAGAGAGAAGAAAACACTCAGCGTGCGCTCTGCAAGAATAGATTGGTTTTTATTTTATCTAATCAGGTTGGCTCCCACTGCTTTTTATCAAATCTTTCTTCAAACCCTAAAAGGAAAGACTAGCCGGGATTAATTACACACTACAAGTTCGCCAATCTTTCAGCCAGGCCAGTGTCGGTACTTTGAGGGAGGTCCCCCGTGCTTTCGCACGAACCTAATTAATGTAAACCTCGTTTTCCCAGAGGCGTAACCTCGTTAACACCTTTCTAGACACCTACTTGATCGGCTAATTGTAATGTATAAAACTCTCCCAGGAGTAACTCTTATTCGCAGCGGGTATCGGGATCCAACTATCTCATAGAAGGTATGCAATCTCATTGCAAATTTCAACACTTGAAATTCCCGATAATATTTTGCCCCTAACGTGCTATGACCTTGACGAAAGCCAACAAACCATAGCCCGCTAGTCAAGTTCAACCCGTACATTTCTTGATCGAATTAAACCCACCCGCACGACCCTTGACGAAAGCCAACAAAGCCGCACGACTACCCTAATCCAATCGCATCGTATGCTAGCAGATAAGCAGCATATAGCTACCGCACACTGCACCTTGACGAAAGCCAACAAATGCAGCACGAATACTATATACAACTTATCTGAAATGACGGAGGGCTACGACAGGTTTTTCTGAAAACCTATTGCGTAATGAACTTGATATCGTTGTAGAATCAAATGATTTTAAAATGGAGTGCTTTTGAGGCTTTTCTAGTTTTGCTAAAGGAGTCACTCCCGGTGAAGGGATCGTCGGTCCTTTCCTCGTCGAATGAGGTGCAGGATATATCATATATATCTCTGTGCAAAGCAAAAACACTTAAAAGCAATCAAAAGACAAACCGAGTGTGTAGCATCTGCCAGTTATTGCTAAAGGAGTCACTCCCGGTGAAGGGATCTCGGTCCTTTCCTCATCGAATAAGGTGCAGGATATATCACATATACCTCTGTGCAAAGCAAGAACTGTAGCTACCCTTTTTATTTTGAAATTCGATTCTACAACATCTTAGGTTTCTTTTATTTCATTAATCACATTAATGAAGTCCCATCATTTAAGTACCTAATCATCACAGATAAATACGACGTACACTTATGCCATCCGCATTCGCCTCGATGTCCCCTCGTGCACCGTTAGGTTAGGTAACTAACGGCAGAGCAGGGAAGGGCTAGCACGGGTGTAAAACATAAGTAACATCTATATAATATATCATATATACTATATGCTGTATCTATCACAGAACATCACATGATCACATCACAGATATCGCAGCAGAAGAAACATATGAAATATTGGATATACTAGGACGTCCGTGTTTTCAATACGAGCCAGTATAAAACACGGATTCCACGGTCGCGATGAATAGCCAAACCCACACCCCTAGACCCCTACGAGAGCGGCAAGCAACCCTACCAATTCTAGAGTTAGGAGACCCGGACTCGACTCCTCGAGTTGGTCTCCCATTGGACTCCAGAACCCGGTTACTTGTGCCCTCCTCCTTGGGTCTATCCTAGTGCGGAAAAGTAAATAATATACAAAGGGTGACAACTTCCGCAACCTGGAAGTGCCCCAATAAAAGAATATTACATACAAGTTTTTACATGAATGAAAATGAAAAAACACTCATCTCACATAAAAACCCCCGGCTATTCAAACACGACGATCCAATATAACATATCCAGCAACACATAACATCACATGTCATCAACGTAAGTAAATATGTCCATCCCAATTGTCGTTGACATATAGCAACAAAACCGGCGATATCACATATTACACTTACGGTCACAGAAAAGAAAGTGTAAAACTACAACAGTTGGAATCCGCAACCTCTTCAGACATCGCATGCCTGACCAAATGAATTACTTAGACATCACATGCCTAACAATTATAAACCCCGCATTTTAGTCTCATCATTGAAAACACTTTTCAATATTAAGTCGGGCAATTCAACAAGATTCCCGACATCCTGATCGAATGCTCGTCGCAAACTTCAGTAGACGGCTGCACCCCCGATACCGTCGAAGAAGTGCACCAAGGCGGAACACCGCTACCGCGAGCACCCGAACGGATGCTTTCGGCGACGGGGTTCTCCTACAGTCACTTGGTCGGGGCTATGGAGCGAGGCTGTCTATTAAGTTTACCCGGCGAGTATCCGCGTACGCTACGTGATTGCGACGGACTTTTGATCACATCAAAATTCCGTGGCAACCGATCAAGTGAGACTAAACTGCTATGTTTATAACATTCATTCAGTTATCACATAACTTTTGTGAATTCCAATTGTTGTATCAGATTCCGGATAAACAGAAAATGTTAAACTTTCCGATTGAACATTCGAACACCCAAGTTTTCCCGATACAGATCAACACATGAAATAAGTCTAAAAACATTCAGTTCGTGCCTCAGTACCAACGGTCCAGCCGTAGAAGGGTCAAGCCAACGCCTCACATGTGGCACGCCGTACTGCCCCAAACCCGAAGGTTCAAAGGGCAGTTCAAGACGGTCACATAATCGAGTTAAGGTTTGTTGTCTTCTAGAGGGTCCATCGAGTTACTTGCACTACTTAGAACGTCGTTAAACTACGGAAAAATCCAACACTTGGAAATTTCCCGACAGGGGAAAAATTGGGTATTTATATCCGGTCGAACTTTTTAACATATTCAAAAATTTATCCGGAAAGCCACATAGAGAAAATCTGATAATCCGATCGAACATTCGAATCCCCAAAACAACCCAGAAAATTCAACTCTTGAATAAATATTAAAAATTCCCAGGAAAACCAGAACTGAAAACTATGAATTAAGGTGTAAATTTCGATGCGCAAAAAGACAAAGTTGCCGCGGAACCGCCGCATGAGCATGCTCATGCCGCGGATCCGCGGCGAGATTATGGAATTGGGCGCTCGAATTTTGCAGTAATCCTTATATCTTCCAGCTGATTTTTCTGAATATTTTTAATCTGGAAAAATCCACGTTTTTGAAAAAAGGACAGAGAGCATTTTTGTGATCGGGTTTCGGGTTCGTTCGGACTTCAAACTGCGTCTAGACTTCGCCTAAGGTTCTAGCTAGGCTCTGATACCACTGTAGGGTTCCTAGACATCCTAATGAGGTCTCACAAGGCATCAACCATGCCAATTTCAAATTTAAACGGTGCCTAGAAACCTTAGAACGGATCGTTGGCTAGATTTCTAGGCGAAAAGCAAACTAGTTAACAACTTAACTATAAAGAATTCGGAAATACAACCTTTGTAGATCCGGTGCTCCACCTCCATAGCTCCGCAATGAAGTGCTCTCGCTGTCCAAATCGAAATCCGTGCTCTTGCGTCGGCTTCATCGAAGAAGAAGCGGGCTAGGTCATCGACGACGTGCCGAAGATGATCTACGTCGAGGCATCGCTAGATCAAGCTCCAACTTCACCAAGTCATGAAAACTTGTGAAGGAAACACACTCTACTACTTGGCAAGAGGTAGAGGATGAAGAAATAGGAAGTGGGTAGACTTTAGAATTGGATTCCTCACTCATATTCATCAATCACCATTGATGAAGTGAAGGTTTTCTTCAACTTGAAGATGAAGAAGAAGAAGATGATCTTATGATAAGAATAATTAGAAAAGAAAAGAATAATCCATTCTTATCATAATAGAACCATGGTTAGGTGTAGAGAGTGAATCATGGTTTAGTGGAATGGTTAGGTTTAAGCATGAGACAAAAATGGTTACTTTATGAAAGCTTCAAGAAGCTTCAAGTGCAAACAAATAAAAGCCACCATTTCTTCTCATATCTTTTCCTTTTTCCAAAAAGAAAAAGATTAATAAATGAATGAAATGAATAAGGAAAAAGTAAACCCTAACCATTTCATTAACCAAGGTTTAATTCTTTACACTTAACCAAAAGGCATGTATCATCAAACATGATACAAGCAAGTGCACAAAATCATATCGCATATGCAATGCGCACATCCGAGCGAGAAATTCCATTTAAAGTGAACCGATACTAGTTAATGCAAAGTAATATATCAAATATATAATTATACATTAAATCATTAAATCAACATATGATTTAACGATCCGGTCATATCGCATATAACCGACTAATATCCAATGTATCGATTTATCGAATCAATCCTTGATTCGATAACTAGGTTATATCGCATATAACCAATCGATACATCCATCGCGAGAATAGAATACGGTATCACATACACGCATTATTCTCGGTCCCGCACATATCTCATATGCGCTCCTATTTCGTTTCGCTTGAGCCAGGAAACCTCTGTGTAGGACTCTAAAGACTCGTCAATACGCCGGCAGCAGGTGATGATCATATCAAACACCCACAAGCCGCAAGCGGTCTGCTAAACGTAACGGCCACCCGGGTATTGAGCGATCTGAAGATCAACGAGCAAGACCGCTCACACTCCAGTGAATCCAACCAGTAACACTACCGTACAGTCCGGTCTGATCGTCTGATATGTCGCATATCTCGCCTAGGGGTGGTAAACGTCAGACCCCAATAGCTCGATAAGTCGTGTCGATATGAGGTCTATAACAATTCGAGAAACTACTGGTAACACTTACCAGTAAATCTCAGCAACCCTGGCCTGGGATTTCCTGTTATAGCCAATCGAACACAGCGCAACATCAACTCCCTATACCGGGAGAGACGAATCCCCTCCTATCGCTCATTGCCTCCATGTGACTCGGGACTGTACCCAAAAACCACCGTTTTGCACGCCCTCTTGGACGTGGTAAGATGGAAATCAAAGCACAGTGGGAACCACACAAGACTCTATGACGATCTCGGGTCAACAGACTACTCTGTACCATTGTCACCAGAGAACTGCCATCTGACGTGAGGTATAATACCATCTGGGAGTTCTCGGCGAGTCCGTCAGTGTACCCAGTCTCTACTGAGCACCCGTATATCATCTCTGATGTCAAACACCAATGGATATAGGATCATCCATCGCCCATCTGTATGGGTCGAGAAGGTATACGCTAGTCTACTCTGGTATATCGATGCCCCGTCTCGATACACCCTCGACTAGGGACTTTGAAGGATGTACTTATGGACTACCATGTCCCCACTAGTATGATCCGCATCATAGTCCAGGTAGTCAAGCACACATCCTAAGGGCTTTACCAACATGTAACAGAGAGACAATCAGTATACACGTTAAGGTAAAGTTCAACCAGATAGCATACTATCATGTCGAGCAAGAAAGTCCTCCCCATATATGTCCCAGCATCCACTACAATATACATCCTATGTACAGTAATGGCCTCTACGGCATACATATAACTAACACCCACCATATCTGCGGAGTGGCCAATGGAATGTCAATCCAGATTGAATCTTTAGGTTCTTATCAAATTTTCAGTAATCGTTTGCGATTCTGGAATCGCTTCCAGTTCTCCATACTCCCACTACTGTTTTCTGAAAAAATCCATTTTTATTAAAACTGTGGCGAGTCAAGAACAATATCACTATTGATCTTCCAGATGGTAGAAAATCAACCCTTGTCATAGCCCGGGTCAACCCACAAACAGCCATTACGGAAACGTGCCTTGAGTCATCCAGAGTCTGGTTTTAAGCATAAGCTGGACAACTCCCCGTACCTTAACAATGTCAAGATATGAACTGTTCTATATCCAATATAGGAGCAGAGGCACTGATTTTATTGAACCAGATTCAAATCATGCAGCTGTCTCCAGTGCATGTCAACTAAATAGAAGGAGGTCGATCAGCGTTACTCAACTTAGGAATGCTTCTAATTATGAGTAACCTGAAAGAGAAGCAAGTTCTCTTAATCATTACTATCAACTGAATACCACACACAAGTATCTACATCTTCGATCACCTTGAAGAATCCCGATACTTGCAACACCTGGTTCTCTGCTTTATTCATATACCTATAACTTCTCAAAACTTAGACCTTGTGTTTCTACGAAACACCTGTCTAAAAACTAGAGAAGTCATAAGTAAACCGAATATAGTACGAGAACCAACCCTTTTGTCCTCATGGACGCTGGACAACATACAATACTCTGTATAAGTCCCTTGAGTCTAATAACTCATTCCCTGTGTGTCGTAGGTCGAAAACTGTACTTATGGTTAAGAAGAATTACACCGCCGTTCAATGCTCCTTACCTAACCATCCACTGATATAGGTAAGTGTCATGGACATAATTTCAAAAAGGTACATCTCACTCTATAAAAATAGACGTATAGATATATCAATTTGAAATTGGTGCATAACAGCGGATATTCAAAACCAAATATTTGCCGTCCGGCAAACAACCCAGGTGACTTCCTCAAATATCACAGATTACAACGAATCCCGATATAATGAGGACGATCACCTAATTCCCAATAACTTACTCCCACTCATCATCTGTAAAACCATACAGATGTGAGAATCAAACCTAGTAAATACATACCCTGGAGCAAGTGTCTAATTGGGAAATCAGTTTTCTTTTAACAGTATACAGTGAAACTGAAACATTGAAATGTTATGTAGGGGTATGCTGGTATTCCTAGGGGTATATGCAGCTATAGTACAGAAATCAACGTCTCCAAATCACATGTCAATAAAATACCACTTAGGGGTATATGCAGCTATAGTAAGATATGTGGGTGTACATGTCAGTATGTATGCATAAGGTACATGTAGCTGTAGCAAGTATATCATGCAACATAGCATAATGATGTGAGCATAGCAAGTATATCATGCAACATAGCATAGTGATGTGAGCATATCAGGTATATCATAGCATGATGTAGCAGTTCTACTGTGTAGTGACATAGCAATTATCGATGATGAAGTGTGTGGTCGGCAATATGTGTAAGTGTAACATACGCATCATCGATAATGGTGTAGGTGTACTAGCACAGATATATTTAATGCAATGAGAATAACATGAATGCAGCATAAAGTACCTCATGAACTAAATGCTATAAGGTATACGTGTCTACAATATGTATCCGAGTCGGTGAATCTAGCAATCGGCATCCAGCCTCACAACATCACGTATGGTACAATCCATCGTACGACATCCTATAAACAAGGGTATGGATAAATCAACAGGGAAAACTCATCGCGTACGGAAATCTATTGTACAGCAGCATTAAACAAATAGGGATTCTATCAATCTATACAACATCGGGGGTACGGATCTAAGTCTCGTACGGCATATCACTCAATATGCAAAGCATTATCCATAAAAATATACCTATCTCTCAGGTCACATCCATGTCAAACTTGTATCAGGGGACCTACAAAAGTATCAACAATCTCACATCGACTCGAATCCATATAACGACATATCACACTAAGTCATCATATCACATTGTATACTCGTTCATCACATTAATATCTCGCATCACATTATATAAACGTCACACTTGTTCTCTTTCAATTCATACCCATCATGATTCACTTATCATTTCATATTCTCATATATCAATATGTTCATTAGCATCAACATATATCATATTATCGTTTGTAAATCCTACAATCATGTCCATCGCATATCATTATCAGGATAAAATAATCAAACGATATTCCATATCAATGTTTGCGGGGGTGCTATACGCCATCCACCCGACTCCCCCTGTAGATATAAATCTACTCACCTGCTAAACTCCTCTCTTAGCCGTAGTCGATACACTTCGTCATCTCGAAATCCACGTGAAGGTACCTACAATCAATATGAATTCGCAAAGCTATTAACATCAAATTCCGAAATCTAAATACGGCACACGGTGCGCTCATAGGTTAGAACCTATAGCCTACGCATGCAAAACAACCAAACAACCCTCGTCGTTGACGTACAAACGTCCAACGACCAAATACAATATCCAGTTGCAAAACCAAGAAATCCAAATACCGAAAAACATAGCCAAAAACATAACTATAGTCGCTATCCATGAACACCACCAAGCCTAAAACTCCCAATCGTACCAGTAACCTTATACTAGTAAACTGTAAAATGGTTTAAAAAATTATACCGATCGATCCGTGTCCTTCGGTCTTTAGCTATCATTCTACGCTCCTCGCGGCATCTCCGATCTCCGGTCTCCTCGTCGAAGTGGCACCACGTCAACGAATCTTTATACGGGTTCCTGCTTCAAACTGAAGCAACTCGGACATGAAGTGCCAAAAATGAAATCAAGTGGAGAAATTGTGAGCTTTGGAAATAAAATCAACCTACACCAATATTGGGCTCGACCACATGTACAAATTGTTCACTGTGAAAAATGAATTGATGATGAGTGCTCTAGGGATTTTTACATGTTATGAATTGAAAAGATGAGCTAATCAATTTTTGCAAAGAAAATCAATTCCACAATCAAGTGGGGGGCCGGCCAATATAATGTTCACTGTGAATTTTTTGGAGGGGGTGAGCTCAAGAATGCAAGTGGTGACCATAACCAAAATCAACACAAATATCACACAATAATATCATAACCCAAAACAAAATGGAATGAATGCATAAGCCACCTCATCAAATGACTCTCCAATTCTAGAATCAACAATCAATGACTCATCAAAAACAAAACCCCATTCCCACACTAGGAGATTTCGGTCATGGCATGATAAAAGATATTTTGGCCAAAAAAGAATGCACATAAATTAACCAATAGTTAAGTGCATAAATAACAACTTAAAATAATAATTTAATTAGGGAAAATTTTTCAAAGTGAACCAAAACTTCCAAGTGACCCACAAAACCCGCAAACTAGCTTCATTCTAGTAAAACTAATTGCAAACAAGTTTATACAGAAATTTGATCACTATCGAGTTTTTACGGAAAACACCGACTATTTTACCCTAAAACGGAAAACTTCGCATAACGATTTCTAAAACGTTACATTAAGATATGAACCATTCAATATACAATATAGAAACAGAGGCACTGATTTAATTGGAACCGGATTCAAATCATGCAGCTGTCTTTAGTGCATGTCAACTAAATGGAAGGAGGCCGATCATCATTACTCAACTAGGAGTGAATCCAAATATAAGTAACCTGAAAGAGAAGCAAGTTCTCAAAACCATTACTATCAACTGAATACTATACGCAAGTATCTACATCTTCGATCACCTTGAAGAATCCTGATACTTGCAACACATGGTTCTCTACTTTATTCTTGTATCCATAACTTCTCAAAACTTGGACCTTGTATTTCTACGAAATACTTGTTTAAAACTGAAGAAGTCACAAGTAAACAAAATATAGTACGAGTACCAACCCCTTTTTCCTAATGGACACTGGAAAACATACAATACTTTGTATAAGTCCTCTGAGTTGAATAATTCAAACCCTGTGCGTCGTAGGTTGAAAACTGTACTATGGTTAAGAAGAATTACACCGCTGTCTAATGATCCTTACCCAATCATCAACTGATTTAGGTAAATGTCGTGGACATAATTTCAAAAAGTTATATCTCACTTTATAAAATAAACGTACAGATATATGAGTTTGAAATTGGTGAATAACAACGGATATTCAAAGCCCAATATCTGCCATCAGGCAAAACCCCAGGCGATTTTCTCAAATATCACCAATTACAACGAATTCCGATATAAAGAGGATATAATCACCTAATTCCCAATAACTTACTCCCACTCATCATCTGTAAAACCATACAGATGTGAGAGTCAAACCCGGTAAATACATACCATAGAGTAAAGATCTAATTAGGAAATCAGTTTTCAATTAACAACGCATAGTGAAACTGAAATATGAAAATGTTTCGAAGGGGTAACCGGGTATTCCTAGTAATGCATCTTTCATTATCCAGATTCATCACTGTAACCTTATATTTCCTTGCTATCTCTCCAAATCGCTTTATTTGTCTTTACTCATTATTTTCTGTACACTGCCCTTAGGCTAAATAGTTTTCTTCCTTTCCTACCGTTCGGCACCAGCCTATGGTTTGGAAGAAGATTATCCAATAAGCATAATAGGTGTACTCTCCTAATCTTAGGAGCACTTGCAACCTGAGAGAAGGTAAAGATAAAAGACAACTGAATAATCCTTACTCTATTTTTCCTGAACCAGAATCCATTCTCGAACTTGGAACAAGTTCCTTCGAGTTCGTATGTAAATATATGATGGATTATCCAATAAATGTGGACCTTCATAGTAATACGGGGTGTTATGGAGAAATTCAAAGGTGAAGTAGGAGTGGCGATGATATACGCGATTTCGTCGTGAATGATAGTAGTCGCAATTTACTTTGCCCTCTATCTAATCCCTTTATTTGTCTTTACTTATTACCTTCTGTACACCACACTTAGGCTAATTAGTTTTCTTCCTTCCTCACCTTTCGGTACCTGCCTATGGTTTGGAAGAAGACTATCCAATAAGTGCAATAGGTATACCCTCTCCTAATCTTAGGAGCCCTCATAATCTGAAAAAAGGTAAAAGGAAAAGACAACTGAATAGTCCTATTCAATTTCTCCAGAACCGGAAACCATTCTCGAATCTAAAACAAGTTTCTTCAAGTTCGTATGTAACTATACGATGGTCATATCCAATAAATGTGGATCTTCGTAGTGATACGGAATATTTCGGAGAAATGCAAAGGGTAAAAGAAAGAGTGGCAATGAAGTTTGCAACTCTGACAATCCAAAAGCCAGTGTGTTTTAAGAAGGATCGGTTAACTTGGTTTATGAGTTCTAGTCTAGGGTCGGGCCATGGTCGCTGTCAAAGAGAGAGAGAGAAAAGAAACAATCGGCGTGCACTCTAATCTATATCAGAATGGTTAATCAATTTATCTAATCAAGATGTCTCCCACTGTATCGTCAAGTTCTCCTCCAAACCCTAAAGAAGAATTAGTCGGGATCATCTAAAATCACCCGAGGAGTAAACCAACTCATCAGTGGGAATCAGGATCCAACTATCATTGCATGATAACTTGATGGAATCCACTCAAGTTATCACACTCCAGAAGGTATGCGCATGTCTGGAAAGTTTCCTGTATGTTTGAAACTCCCGATGTGATTTTTACCCCATGCTCTTATGACCTTGACGAAGGCCAACATATCATAAGTCACATGTCAAGTTCTACCAGTCATTGTCCAGGTTAATTTGAACCCACCCGTACATACTCTTAACGAAGGCCAACATAGTAGTACGACTGTCCCAAACCAACGCATCTATCTATGCAACAGAAAAGTAACAAACAGCTACCATACATTATGCCATGACGAAGGCCAACAAACATAGCATGAATACTAAGTGCTACCCGTCTGAAATGACGGAGGGCTACGAATGGTTTTTGGCAAAAAACCTGTAACGTAATGAACTTGATATCGTTGAAGGAACCGGATAGGTTTACAAATATATAGTGGCGAAAACCTTTTCCAAAGAGGTCACTCCCGGTGAAAGGATCTCGGCTCTTTCCTCATGGAATGAGGTGTAGGATATTCCCAACTGAATACCTTGATGCAAAGCAAAAAAGTAATCAACTATAGTGAAGTTATTACCCTGACGCAAACTTCTGCCCAAAAGGTCATTCCCGGTGAAGGGATCTCGGCTCTTGCCTCATCGAATGAGGTGCTGGATATTCATAACTGAATACTGCTGTGCAAAAAAAAAAAGAAAACGTCCTTGTAATAACAGCTTTTGAAAATTGTTCCAACAACATCAAATAGGTATGTTTTCCTTGCATTGATTTGAATCAACGCAGTCCCATCAATTAACCACACCAGAAAAGAATGAAATTATGTACGTATATGCCATCCGCATTCGCCACTGGGCCCCGTCATAACCCGTTAGGTTACTTAACTAACGACAGAGCGAGGGCTGGACTAGTACGGGTGTAAAACATATACAACATCGACTAGTATATATATAACAATATATAATAATCTTTCCAAGCATGATAAATTCAACATCACAGATAAGCAATAAGCATCACAGAACAATATAGATAATCTGGGAGTCCCGGGTTTCCTTTGAGCCGCAAGTGAAACCCGACGTTCCCCTGATCATGTGGATAGCCTGTGCAATGAAAACCTAGACCCCTATGAGCGCGGCAAGTTACCCGCCAAAACCAGAAGTGAGGCAACCCCCTTCATCAAAGTGAATGGGCCACCCGGCACTTCACAGAATCCGGTAACTTGAGCACCCCTCCTTGGGTCAACCTATATCCCCTACGAGTGCGGCGAATAGCCCGCCAATTCTAGAGTGAGGCCCCCTCCGTCTCAACGCCATGAGATGCGGGCCCGTTGCCCTCCAGAACCCGGCTATCCGTGCACTCCATCGCGGGGTAATCTTAGTACAGAAAAGAGAATATGTACAATGGTGACATCGACCTCAACCCGGTCGTTCCCCAAACAAATAATATACAAATAGGCAGTGACGGCAGTCCATATGTCGGACACTCACCCCACGATATCAAATGTACAAATAAAACTAAACTGTACTAATATTGCACCCAAGCTATCCACCACGATGATTCTGCCATATCACAGCACAACACAGAACATTAATGTGAATGTCACGTTCGCAAACCCGTCTAAAAGAACTATAGCAATTAGACAAGTTATACAGCTCTAATGACATTCACGGTCGCAGATAGTAATGTATGTACTGTAAACTTTAAACAGTGTTAGAAATATCGACTTCGAAATACCCCGAATAGCCCCCAAACCAAAAGATAAATCCATATCCAAACTGAGCTAAACAAGCAATACCACTGAACTAATATTCCAGAGACTAGAGCACATCCAAAATTCCAAACCCAAACACCAACTACAGACCGTCCAGGCCAGAATTTTTCCTCATGTGGCCGAGTCAAAACAAGTGGATTGGGCTCGTATTTGGGGAGTGTGACAGTGGTCATCTGAGTAGTCTTTTGCAGTTGCTTAAATATTTTTAGAAGACTAAATAAAATTTGATAGAAACTAGAATACGTTGGGTATTGTTTCGAAGTTGTTTTGGTTTCGATACATTAACATCGTCTAAATCAACTAGTATATGGTTAATGGGTTGGCTCTGATACCAAGTTAGGTTACGCCAGCGCCCCGACCATCAATTCGTGGCCAAATGCGGAATAAAAACTTTTAGAAACCGACGCTAACGGAACCCTAATCTACGGATCGACCATTAACCCTGCACTAGCTATATGAAAAGGAGTTTAGAGAGGTTTATACCGAATGATCCGTGTACTTCGGTCTTCAACCTCTGTCCCAAGCTCCTCGTGGCTTCCTCGATCATGTTTGATCTCCGGTCTCCCCCCATCGAAGACGATCCACCTTGAGAGTTAGTATTACGGGCTCCGACCTTAAAACCAAAGCAACTCGAGTATCTAGTTTACTAACCTAGATACCCAAGATGGAGTAGAGAGTGTGTGTGATTACTTTGTCTCAATATACCCTAGGTGTCTCAACACATGAGACATGAAAGGTGGAGGTTGAAGAAGATGCCATGGAGAGATAGTGTGAAGCTAAAGCTTTGACAACTCAAGAAAAATGTTAGCTGCTATTTTTTCTAGTGTATTCTGTTGTGTGAGTTATTTGTTGTGAGAAATATATATTGTAGTATGCTAGCAACTAAAGAAAACAACTCAAGAATAAATATCTTACTTGCTCACTACAAATATCTCACACTACAAACCAAAACCCTAACATGTCACCACATGACCCACCATGAGTCACACCCATGTGACATCCATGAATCACCAAGTGAGCACGCTAGAAAATTGCCAAAACAATAATTCACACTTTCCACCCAATAAACATTTATCCTAAATGTTTATCACAAGAAAAGAAATGGCATCTACTAAAGTAATCTAGTAATAAATTATAAGATTACCCCCCATCCATATATACATACCCACATCCGTATTCCGACTGAATACGAATACTACGAGACGAAAATAATCCAACAATATAATATTAGGATCCGGCTTAAACCAAAGCCCACTAGTATTATTTATCCAATCATGATCCTTGCACAAGTGCACGTATATGATCGAAACCTGTGTTATATATGTATGCCCTAGAGGCACGTATTTTATAGGATGCTAGGCATGTATATGTACAGAAACAATCTTTGCTCGAAATGATAGTATACTATCTGGTTTATCTTCATCTTGACGTGTGATGTGTTGTATTTCATATTTTTATATACATGTTGATGAAGCCCTTAAGATTATGCTTGACTACCGGGATTATGATGGAGATCATACTAGTGGGGCCTGGGCAGTCTATAAGCATATCCTTTAATAGTTCCTAGTCGAGGGTATATCGAGACAGGGTATCGATATTACAAGAGTAGACTAGTGCGTACGTTTCTTGACCCTGGGGCGATAGTTGATCCCACAACCATTGGTGTTTGACATCAAAGATTGTACATAGGTGCTCATTGGAGAATGGGTACACCGAACAGGACTCGCCGAGAACTCTTAGATGGTATATATACTTATTGTCAGATAGCAGTTCTATAGTGACACTTATACAGGTTAGTCTATAGATCCGAGATCGTCATAGTGTCTTGTGTGATTCCCACTGTGCTTTGATTTCCTCCCTACCACGGCTCTGCTGAGTCGGGCAAACAGGTGGATTTTGGGTACAGTCCCGAATCGCATGGAGGCAGTGAGCGATAGGAAGGGTTTCGTCTCTCCCGGTATAGGGAGTTGATGTCGAGCTATGCTTGATCGGCCATAACAGCAAATCCCTGGCCAGGGTTCTCGAGATTTACTGATAAGATTTATCAGTAGTTTCTCGAAACGTTATGGGCCGTAAATCAGCATGACTTATAAAATTAATGGATCTGACATTTACCACCCCAAGACTTCATATGCGACGTATCAGAAGAAGAAACCGGGATGTACGGTAAGTGTTGCTAACAGGCTCGTTAGGGTTGGGATGAGTTCGCTCGTCGGCCGCCTCTTTTTCGTCATGTACCTGGGTAGCCGTTATGCACAGCGAGTGCCGCTGATGTGCTTGTGGTTAAACCCAATGCCAGCGTACTGTCGAGTCTTTAGAGTCCCACACAGAGAGTTCCCTGGTTCAGGCGAAAGATGGAGAGGCCATAAGTTGTTACGGCAGGGTTTCGATCAAGTTCGTGCAATCGTTACAGGAATAATGATCGGAAGGTTAGTACCGGTGGGCTTTAGTTTAAGCCGCATGCTGGTATTATATTTTTGGATTATTTGTATTCGTATTTTTCAGAATTCGGATACGGGTATACTTATACGGTATACGGTGGAGGGGTATTCTTTAATTGTTACAAGAATACCTTCTAGAAGGAGACACCTCATAAATGGATATTTATTTTGTGAAAATAAATAAATGAGGTGGCATTTGGAAAAGTCTAAGCATGGTTGAAGGAATGGCTTATTTAATTATTTATTCATTTGGAGTTCCTATTGAAGTATGGTGCAATTTTTTATTGTATGCTTCAATTATTTCATTATTGAGCCATATTATTTTTCCATGCTTGAACTTTTTATTTTACACTCTCACATTCTCTCTCTTCATTTCTCTCCTTCTTCCTCCTCTTTGCTTTAACCTCACATGAGTTGTGAATCAAAAGCTTAGAGCAAAATCATAATCCAATACTTAATCTCTACATCATCGTAGTGATCTCTTCTAGCAAACATGATCTCTACGTTGAACTCTTGTGAAGAGTTTGTAGCTTGTTCGATAGCTCTCGGGTGGATCGTCTTGGATGTTGAGGTGGCCGGAGATCGAGATCATTGCAACCAAAAGGAGCCTAGGAGTCACATTCAAGTGAAGACCCGAAGGACCGGTTCTATTAGGTATAAATACTATCATAGTAGATTAGATCTCTTGATGGTTTTTGCTAGTTAGGGTTTAAGCACTAATCTTGAGTTTTGTGGGTGTTACATGCAAGAAAAATTATTGTTTATCGCTTCCGCCTCCTCACAAGTGTTGTGAGGGTGTGCAACATCTACTAACATAGTATTAGAGCCTATCTTAAACCTTAAATAGCTTATAGAAACGTTAGAATTCCGCCGTTTTTCGTCGTGCAAAAACTGCCGAAAAACATTTTTGAAAATCAATGTTTTAAGATGTTTGCACACCCCGCGGGCTCACGGTTTGAACCGAGAAGCCGCGGGGTAGAGCGCATGCACCCCAGTGACACCACGAGAGGACCGAACGGCTAGGCTCACTCCCCAAGGCCACCACAAGGTGGTCTTGGCGTTGGGGACCCAAAATTGCCCCACCATAGGCAGTTTCGGGTCTACCTCACCTCCTGACCACCTCGTGGTGGCCTCGGGGGTGGGGTACCCCCTATAGGCCCCCATTCGACCGTTAATATGTTGTTCTTCTCCTCTATGAAGTTAGGGCGGGTTTCGAGTTTGTTTCGACTCCCGGATTGGCTCAAAAGATTGGTTTTTAAAAGGTTGCTCACTGGATTTTTTCAAAAGTTAGAAAATGGTTTAGTTTGCTAATCTCGTGCGGAATTCTAATGTCACGGTTACTTTACAAGCTTAGTGATGTGTATGTGTGTTATGGAAACGTCGACTAATTTCTATATGTCGATTAGTCAGGGTTGCACACATCGGTATTGGTATCATGCGATGGTATGTGTATATGAATATGTTGGATCGTCGTGATGAATGGCCGGGGATGTGAGAAGAGTGTTTTTCTTTCATTCATGTAATTTGTAAAAAGCAATGTAATATTATTTTTCGGGGCACATCCGGGTTGAGGTTGTAGCCACCGTTGTATAATTTCTTTTTATTGTTTTTGCTCCTTGGATAGACCCAAGGTGGAGTGCACAAACTACCGGGTTCTCGAAGTGCCGAGTGGCCTACTCACTTTGCTGAGGGAGGTTGCTTCACTTCGGGAATTTGGCGGGTAGTTTACCGCACCTATAGGGGTCTAGGGTGGGGTTTGGCTATTCATCACGGCCGTGGAAACCGTCTTTCATTGAGGGCTTAAATGAAGTACAGAATTCCTATTATATTCAATGTATTCATCTGTGATCTGGAATGTTTATAAATGCGTGCGACGAATGGCTATTTATATATGAGATATATAATAAACGTTGCTTATATTTTGCACCCGCGCTAGTCCAGCCCCCGCTCTGCCGTTAGTTAAGTAACCTAACAGTGCATGACGGAGCCCCGTGGCGAATGCGGATGGCATAAGCGTACATTCTATTTTTGTTTCTTTTCTATGATGTTTAGGAAACGTAAATGATGGGACAACATTAATATGATTAATGTTAAGAAAAAGAAACCTAAAGATGTTGTAGAATCAAACTTTTTAAAATGGGTAACTCTAGTTTTTGCTTTGCATAGTGGTATTCCTTGATGAATATCTAGCACCTCATTCGATGAGGAAAGGGCCGAGATCCCTTCACCGGGAGTGACCCCTTTAGCGAAACTAGCAAATGTTACAAAGAACTCGATTGTTTTTTATAATTGATCTAACTTTTGTTTTGCATCGTGGTATTCATAAATATCCAGCACCTTATTCGATAAGGAAAGAGCCGAGATCCCTTCACCGGGAGTGACCTCTTTAGCAAAATTAGAAAGATACGACAAAACTATTCGAATTTTAAAACTGGAGCTTAAACCACTACTTTCATAAGATTATACAACGATATCAAGTTCAAAACGTTAAAGGTTTTCATAAACACCATCCGTAGCCCTCCGCCATTTTAGGAAGCAGAGTACTTAGTATTTGTGCCACGTTTGTTGACTATAGTTAAGGCGTGGTGTACGGTAGCTAAGTGATGTCTTCCTACAAAGCATTTGATTCGATCGATTAGGATATTCGTATGACTTTGTTGACCATAGTTAAGGGTCATGCGTTTGGGTCCAAATTAATCAAGAAATGGCGTGTAGAACTTGACTAGTGCTTATGATTTGTTGACCATAGTTAAGGTCATAAGACACTAGGGGTAAAAATCATATCGGGAATTTCAAGAGTTGAAATTTGCAATGAGATTGCATACCTTCTATTTGATAGTTGGATCCCGATCCCACCGTGAGTAAAAGTTACTCCTTGGAGAGTTTTGCACTTTACAATTAGCTAATCCAGTAGGTGTCTAGAAAGGTATCAATGGGGTTACGCCTCTGGGAAAATGAGGTTTACTTTAATTAGGCCCGTGCGAAAGCACGGGGAACCTCCCTCGGAGTACCGACACTGGCATGGCTGACCGGTTAGCGAACTTGTAGATTGCAATTAATTCTGGCTAATTTTCTTTTTAAGGTTTGAAGGAAAAATTGATAAAAGCAGTGGGAGACATCGATTAGACAAGATTAATAACCAATCTATTCATGCAAGAGCAATCGCTGAGTAGCTTCTTTTCTCTCTCCTAATGGCAAATACCTATGACGGGACTTAAGCTTTTATTAGACAAGAATAAACTCAAGGGACCGAATTACAAAGATTGGCTAAGGAACGTAAATATTTCTCTGACCTATTATAAGGTCGGATACGTCCTGACTACTCCAGCCCCTCCTAGCCCAGGCCCTGATTCTTCAGTTGCGGATAAAAAAATCCGCAAGATATGGGATATAGACTGTGCAACAGCCAAGTGCCTCACGCTTGCTTCTATGAACAATGAACATCAGAAGCAGCACGAGAAGATGGATGTACAATCCATCTTTCTCCATACAAAGGAGTTGTATGGAGAGCAATCTCATACTCTCCGATACGAAGCATCTTGAAAGTTGTTTCGGATGCGGATGGCTGCTGGCACGTCTGTAGGTGACCATGTATTGAAGATGATTGGACTTATCGAAGAACTAGAGGACCTGGGTTGGACCATGGAGAACGAACAGTATATTGATATTGCTCTACAGTCCTTTCCCCCTTCCTTTGCTCAGTTCATTGTAAACTTCAATATGCACAACATGGAGAAGTCGTTACCTGAACTCCTCAATATTTTGAGGAGTGCAGAGAGCACGCTAAAGGTAGAGAAAACTCCCACTCTAATTGCTGTGGCATCTTCCTCCTCCGTCCCGAAAGCCAAGGCCAAGAGAAAGAAGAAGAAGAATCCCATCAAGCCGAGAGGCGGAGTAAAAAAGGCACCGGGAAAGGACAAGATAGGGGCTTCTGCGACAGGACGAGGGGAATGCTTCAATTGCCACCAGACAGGGCACTAGAAGAGAAACTGCTTTGGATACCTAGCCAGCCTCAAGAAGAAGAAGCATGGTGATGCTTCCACTTCAGGTGTGTTTGTAACAGAAAACTGTTTTTCAATTAACTCTGCTTCCTGGGTATTGGATACCGGGTTAGGATCTCACATCTGTAATTGTGTGCAGGGGCTGAGAAATAGCAGGTTTTTGAAGAAAGGTGATCACACTGTCCATGTTGGGAATGGTTCCTCAGTACATGCTACAGCAGTGGGAGAGTATCACCTTGGTTTGTCGTCGGGTTGTATTTTGGTGTTGAACCCATGTTATTTTGTACCATCCATGTTATGTAATATTATATATGTATCGTTGTTGGACAATGCTGGATATAATTTTGTATTACAATCTAATGTTATGAACATTAACCTTAATCAAGAGTTGATTGGGTCTGGTACATTAAAAAACAGGATATACATCCTAAACCAACACACAGTTTTCAATATACAACACACAAACAAAAGGAAGATTTCAGACTTAAATGAAGTTTTCATTTGGCACTGTAGACTTGGTCATATTAATGAAACAAGACTAACCAAGCTACATAAAGATGGATATTTAAACTCTTTTGAATATAAATCTTATGCGACTTGCCAGTCTTGTATAAAAGGTAAAATGACCAAAACTCCGTTTAGTGGACATGGAGAGAGAGCTACTGAACTCTTAGGCCTCATACATAGTGATTTATGTGGACCAATTTCTACACATACGAGAGGTGGTTTTTCCTACTTCATAAATTTTACTGATGATTTCTCGAGATTCGGGCATGTGTTCTTGTTGAAACATAAGTCTGAAGCCTTCGAAAAATTCAAAGAGTATAAATCTGAAGTAGAAAAACAAACATGCTTGAGTATCAAGAAACTTCGATCAGATCGAGGAGGTGAGCATCTAAGCTCAGAGTTTCTAGATTTCCTAAAAGAGAATGAGATTCTCTCTCAGCTCACTCCTCCATACACACCACAGCACAACGGTGTGTAGGAACGCAGAAATCGTACCCTATTAGATATGGTACGCTCTATGATGAGTGATGCTGAGTTACTAATATCATTCTGGGGGCACGCATTGGAGACTGCGATTTATCTATTAAATAGGGTTCCGACCAAAACCGTGTCTACCACTCCATATGAGATATGGTGTGGGAAGATACCATCTCTTAAAAGAGTTAGGATATGGGGTTTTCCGGCTTATGTGAAAAAACAGAATCCGGACAAACTCGAGTCACGATCGGTTTTGTGTAAATTTGTGGGATATCCAAAACACTCGTATGGATATCTTTTCTACCACAAGGAGGAACAAAGGGTGTTTGTTTCTCAGTATGCCACATTTTTAGAAAATGATTTTTTTACAAATGGTACTGTTGACAATGCGGTAGAACTGGAAGAAATTCCAGATACACAAACAATTACCGATGATTTGGTTGAACCTGAGGTTTCAATAGAACCTGACGAACCTCAGCCACTCCGTAGATCTAGTAGGACTTCTCGCCCACCTGATTGATACTACGGTTTTCTAATTGATGGTGATAGAGAAGATTGCACCATGGATGATGATGATCCTACTAGTTTTCAGCAAGCTATCACGAGTGGTGACTCAGTGAAGTGGTTGGATGCCATGAGATCCTTAAATAGAATCCATGAACACCAACAAAGTATGGACTTTGGAGGTTGCACCTTCTGGAGTAAAACCCATAGGGTGCAAATGGATCCTTAAGAGAAAGATCGGTGTGGATGGTCAGGTGGAGACCTATAAAGCTATGCTGGTCGCAAAAGTATTTCGTCAAAGACCAGGCTTGGACTATGATGAAACTTTTTCACCAGTCACGATGCTCAAATCCATTCAGATCCTGCTTGCTATAGCTGCTCACTATGACTATGAGATCTGGCAGTTGGATGTTAAAACGGCATTTCTAAACGGTGATTTAGAAGAATACGTTTTTATGGATCAGCCAGAAGGCTTCATTGTGTAGGGTTCCGAGGCACACTAATGAGGTCTCACAAGGCATCAACCATGCCAAATTCAAAAATTTCCGGTGCCGAGAAACCCTAATGCGATCGTTGACTAGAGTTTAGGCGAAATGAAATGCTACTAAACTATTTTAGTGCTATGTGAACGGAAATAAAACCTTTGTAGATTCGGTCCTCCACCTCCATAGCTCCGCGTTGACGTCCCTCCGCTGCGATCATCAGATCCCGGACTCTAGTAATGGTTTCGTCGAAGAAATGATCGGGCTAGGTCGTCGACTTTGATGCCGAAGATGATCTACGTCGAGGCAACACAAGATCAAGCTCCAACTTCACCAAGCCATGAAACTTGTGAAGAAAACACCCTATACTACTTGGCAAGTGGTAGAGGATGAAAAAATAGGAAGTGGGTTCACTTTAGAATTGGATTTCTCACTCTTTTTCTCAAGTCACCATTGAAGCTAGCAAGCTTCTTTCTTCTTGAAGAAGAAGAAGAAGAAGAAAAAGAGTATGATAAGAATATTCAAAATGGAAAACAAAGTGATTCTTATCATATAGCAACCATGGTTAAGTGTAGAGAATAAACTAGGGTTAGGTGAATGGTTAGGTTAGGCAAAAGAAACAAAAATAGTTGAACTTTTCAAAGCTTCATGAAGCTTCAATGTAAATCCAAAAGAAGCCACCATTTCTTTTTCCTTTGCCAAAAAGAATATAGAAAATAAATAAATAAGTAAATCAAAACCCTAACCATTAACATAACCATGCTTTAATCATACACACCCAAGTTTGCATGTATCATCAAACATGATACAAACTAGTGCACAAAACTATATCATATATACAATGTGCACATCAAGTGAGAAAATCCATCTTAAGTGAACCAATACTAGTTAATGCAAAGTAATATATCAAATATATAATTATACATTAAATCATTAAATCAACACTTGATTTAATGATCCGGTCATATCGCATATGACCGACTAATATCCATTGTATCGACTTATCGAATCAATCATCGATTCGATAACTAGGTTATATCGCATACAACCAATCGATACATTCATCGCGAGAATAGAATACAGTATCACATACTTGTATTATTCTCGGTCCCGCACATATCTCATATGCGCTCCTATTTCGTTTTGCTTGAGCCAGGAAACCTCTGTGTAGGACTCTAAAGACTCGTCAATACGCCGGCAACAGGTGATGATCATATCAAACACCCACAAGCCGCATGCGGTCTGCTAAACGTAACGGCCACCCGGGTATTGAGCGATCAGAAGATCAACGAGCAAGCCCGCTCACACTCCTGTGAATCCAACCAGTAACACTTACCGTACAGTCCGGTCTGTTCGTCTGATATGTCGCATATCTTGCCTAAGGGTGGTAAACGTCAGACCCCAGTAGCTCGATAAGTCATGTCGATATGAGGTCTATAACAGTTCGAGAAACTACTGGTAACACTTACCAGTAAATCTCAGCAACCCTGGCCAGGGATTTCCGGTTATAGCCAATCGAACACAGCGCAACATCAACTCCCTATACCGGGAGAGACGAATCCCCTCCTATCGCTCATTGCCTCCATGTGATTCGGGACTGTGCCCAAAAACCACCGTTTTGCATGCCCTCTTAGACGTGGTAAGGTGGAAATCAAAGCACAGTGGGAATCACACAAGACTCTATGACGATCTCGGGTCAACAGACTACTCTGTACCAGTGTCACCAGAGAACTGCAATCTGATGTAAGGTATAATACCATCTGGGAGTTCTCGGCGAGTCCGTCCAGTGTACCCAGTCTCCACTGAGCACCCGTATATCATCTCTGATGTCAAACACCAATGGATATGGGATCATCCATCGCCTATCTGTATGGGTCGAGAAGGTATACGCTAGTCTACTCTGGTATATCGATGCCCTGTCTCGATACACCCACGACTAGGAACCTTGAAGGATGTACTTATGGACTACCATGTCCCCACTAGTATGATCCGCATCATAGTCCAGGTAGTCAAGTACACATCCTAAGGGCTTTACCAACATGTAACAGAGAGACAATCAGTGTACACGTTAAGGTAAAGAGCAACCAGATAGCATACTATCATGTCGAGCAAGAAAGCCCTCCCTATATATGTCCAAGCATCCACTACAATATACATCCTATATATAGTAATGGCCTCTAGGGCATACATATAACTAACAATCTCCCACTTGCACTGGGGCCATCTGTAGCAGTGGTTGTAGTATCTCATACTCAACCATCCCATAATAGTCTCTCTCTGGAAAAAGGCCTTTGTGAGTGGATCCGCCGTGTTGTCCTCTGAGTCTACTCTCCTAACCTCGATCTCTTGGAGATCAACCATCTCCATGATCAGGTGATACTGCCTTAGAATATGTTTGGATCACTGATGGGACGGACGTTCCTTGGCATAAGCCACAACTCCATTGTCACACAATGGGAGGAACTAAGTTCATCTCATGAACTAATATACACCAAGACAGCCTCTTTGGTAGTATCTTAAGTATCGATGTATCCAGCCTTTATCGTCTAGTATGCCACGGTATCTAGCTTGGAACTCTTCCAACATACCGTCCTTTTACTGAGGGTAAAGACAATGCCTGTGACTGACATTCAGTCGTCTTTATCACCCTGGAACCCTTCCAGTGATTCTCCCCAGGATCGATTGATACCATCTCACTACTACTAGTGAGAATCCTAGCATCCAATTAGATCTATCTCATAGATCCAAAACTCAGGATTAAGGAGGTATCATTTTGATCCTATATGGAGAATCTTTGTGATAAGCGGAGATTGACCGAGCGTAGCATAGGAAACTCCTTTCTTATCAAGAGTATGTCATCCATGTACTTTACGAGGATCGTCACCATACTCCCTACTACCTTTTTGTTTATACAAGGTTCATCTACCATTTTGATGATATCAAACTCTTTGACTACTACATCAAAACAGACGTTCCAACTCCGCGATGCCTGCTTTATCCTATAAAGCATCTTGTACACGTTTCCGCTGCTCCCACTTTCTACGAAGCCCTCTGGCTGTGTACTTACAGACGCTCTCTTCTAAACCATCATTTTAGAAAAGCAGTCATGATACCCAACTGCCAGATATCGTAGTCATGGTATGTAGCCGTGGCAAGTAGGATCCGGATGGAGTTAAGCATAACCACTGGAAAAGGTTTCATCATTATCCACGCCTGGTCGATGACGAAAACCTTTAACAAGTCTAGCTTTGAAAGTCTCAACTTTTCCATCTACACCAAGTAATCTTCTCAAGATATACTTGCTCCTGATGGGGATTTAACCCTTCAGATATAGCAACCAAAGTCCATACTTTGTTGGTGTATAAGGATTCCATCTCAGATCGATAAGCATCCAGCCATTCTTATAGAGTCCCACTCCTGATGGCCAGCTCGAAACTAGTTGGGTCATCATCTTATGATGCAATCCTCGCTCCCACTGTCATAGAGAAACTGAAGTATCTCTCAGGTGGGTGAGAAACCCTACTAGATTGGCAAAGAGGCTGAGGTTCGTTGGTATCTACTGAATCATTTGGTTGTACCAAATCATCTGCTGTAGTTTGCATAGCTGGAACGTTTCCAGTTCTACATAACTGACCTTGCCTCGAGCTTGTCCGGATTATGCTTTTAGACATAGCCCGGACAACCCCAAATCTTAACCAACTTAAGATATGGGCTCTTCCCTTTCCATATCACATATGAAGCGGTAGGCAACTGATTTGATTGGAACCCTATTCAATAGGTATGCAACTTCATAAGTGCATAACTCCCAAAAGGAAATAGGTAACTCAGTAGTACTCATCATAGAGCACACCTTATCATATAGGGTGTAAATGCTCCGCCCCGATATACCATCGTGCTATGGTGTATACGGAGGAGTAATGCTGAGAGAGAATCTCATTCTCCTTTAGAATAACCCAGGATTTCCGTGCTCAAGTATTCTCCTCCCTGATCACATCAAAGGACATAATACTTATACCCGTATTTTGGTTCTCTACTTCTAACTTATAGTCCGTGAATATCTCAAAAGGTTCGGACTTGTGTTTCAACAGGAACATATGTCTGAATCTTGAGAGATCATCAGAGATTGTAACGAAGTACAAAGAACCGGTCTTGGCATGTGTAGACAGGGGACCTTTATACATCAACATGTATCATCCCAAGAGTTCACTAACTCTTTCTCTGTTTCCATTAAACGGAGCTATGGTCATCTTATCTTTGTGACATGACTGGCATGTTTCAGAAGATGTAAATTCAAACTGATTTAAATATGCATCTATATGTAACTTCAGCTAGTCGGGTCGTATTGATATGACCTAGTCTACAATACCTCAAGAAGGATTCGCTCATTTCTGAACTCTTCCTCTTGTGTGTGTTCTTTATACTAGGAACTGTAGTTTGATTTAGAACGTCAATGCTTTTAGATAACATGCCTGAACCGATCAACTTTTGATATAGGAAATGTTCAAAACATTATCCAACAATACAAAATTTTATCATTTCTTTACTAATAAAGAGACTGATATGATTTTGTATATCAGGTTCGGTATCTAATAACATTCGTTCAGAATCAATGTATTTGGAATACAGGATGACAGTGACCAACAGACTTGGCTGCAACACTTGCACCGTTTTCTGTCTCATGAAACTTATCACCCGATCTCAGTTCTCTACCTTTCTGTAGCCTATGTAACAGATTACATATCCGGGATCCTGATCCGGTATCAATTACCCAGGAAGTAGAGGATACAGAGAAACAGTTCTTTGTAATGAACACACCCGAAGATGATGCATCAGCATGCACTCTCTTCGTTTGGGCGGCACAGGAATTCTGGTAATCCCCTATTTCCTGCTCTGTCTTATAACAATTATAAGTTGGAGCGGGACCAACGTTCCCCAGCTCAGTATAACAAGCGGGTTCGGTCAATACATCCGTATTATTATCTTGATTAAGACATGATATGGTCGCTACCTGGAGAGAGAGAGAAGAAAACCCTCAGCGTATGCTCTTGCAAGATCAGATTGGTTATTATTTTATCTAATCAGGATGGCTCCCACTGTTTTTATCAAATCTTCCTTCAAACCCTAAAAGGAAAGACTAGCCGGGACTAATTGCACACTACAAGTTCGCCAATCTTTCAGCCAGGCCAGTGTCGGTACTTTGAGAGAGGTCCCCCGTGCTTTCGCACGAACCTAATTAATGTAAACCTCGTTTTCCTAGAGGCGTAACCCCGTTGACACCTTTCTAGACACCTACTTGATCGGCTAATTGTAATGTGTAAAACTCTCCCAGGAGTAACAATTACTCGCAGCGGGTATCGAGATCCAACTATCTCATAGAAGGTATGCAATCTCATTGCAAATTTCAACACTTGAAATTCCCGATAATATTTTGCCCCTAGCAGCTATATGACCTTAACATACTCAACAAATCATAAGTGCTAGTCAAGTTCAACCCGTCATTTCCCGATTGAATTAAACCCACCCGCACGACCCTTAACATAGTCAACAAAGTCGCACGACTACCCTAATCCAATCGCATCATATGCTTATGCAGATAAGCACTAATTAAGCTACCGCACACTATGCCTTAACATAGTCAACAAACGTAGCACGAATACTAACTAGTACTTATCTGAAAGGACGGAGGGCTACGACAGGTTTTTCTGAAAACCTATTGCGTAATGAACTTGATATCGTTGTAGAATCAAATGATTTTGAAATGGAGTGTTTTCGAGGCTTTTCTAGTTTTTCTAAAAGGGCCACTCCCGGTGAAGGGATAGTCGGCCCTTTCCTCATCGAATAAGGTGCGGGATATATCATATATATCACTGTGCAAAGCAAAACTCTTAAAAGTAATCAAAAGACAAACCGAGTGTGTAGCATCTGCCAGTTATTGCTAAAGGAGTCACTCCCGGTGAAGGGATCTCGGTCCTTTCCTTATCGAATAAGGTGCAGGATATATCATATATACCGCTGTACAAAGCAAGAACTGTAGCTACCTGTTTTATTTTTGAAATTCGATTCCACAACATCTTTAGGTTTCTTTTTTTTCATTAATCATATTAATGAAGTCCCATCATTTAAGTACCTAAACATCACAGATAAATACGACGTACGCTTATGCCATCCGCATTCGCCTCGATGTCCCCTCGTGCACCGTTAGGTTAGGTAACTAAAGGCAGAGCGGGGCAAGGCTAGCGCGGGTGTAAAACATAAGTAACGTCTATATAATATATCATATATACTATATACAGTATTTATCACAGAACATCACATGATCACATCACAGATGTCGCAGCAGAAGAATCATATGAAACATTGGATATACTAGGACGTCCGTGTTTTCAATACGAGCCAGTATAAAACACGGATTCCACGGTCGCGATAAATAGCCAAACCCACACCCCTAGACCCCTACGAGAGCGGCAAGCAACCCTACCAATTCTAGAGTTAGGAGACCCGGACTCGACTCCTCGAGTTGGTCTCCCACTGGACTCTAGAACCCGGTTACTTGTGCCCTCCTCCTTGGGTCTATCCTAGTGCGGAAAAGTAAATAATATACAAAAGTTGACATCTTCCGCAACCTGGAAGTGCCCCAAAAAAAGAATATTACATACAAGTTTTTATATGAATGAAAATGAAAAACACTCATTTCACATAAAAAAAAACCCGGCTATTCAAACACGACGATCCAATATAACATATTCAGCAACACATAACATCACATGTCATCAACGTAAGTAAATATGCGCATCCCAATTGTCGCTGACATATAGCAACGAAACCGGCGATATCACATATTACACTTACGGTCACAGAAAAGAAAGTGTAAAACTACAACAGTTGGAATCCGCAACCTGCTTAGACATCGCATGCCTAAACCAATGAATTCCTTAGACATCACATGCCTAACGATTATAAACCCCGCATTTTAGTCTCTTTATCGAAAACTCTTTTCAATATCAAGTCGGGTAATTCAACAAGATTCCCGACATCCTGATCGAATGCTCGTTGCAAACTTTAGTAGACGGCCGCACCCCCGACGCCGTCGACGAAGTGCACCAAGGCGGAACACCGCTGCTGCGAGCACCCGAACGGATGCTTTCGGCGACGGGGTTCTCCTACAGTCACTTGGTCAGGGCTATGGGGTGAGGCTGTCTATTAAGTTTACCCGGCGAGTATCTGCGTACGCTACGTGATTGCGACGGACTTTTGATCACATCAAAATTCCGTGGCAACCGATCAAGTGAGACTAAACCGCTAGATTTATAACATTCATTCAGTTATCTCATAACTACTTGTGAATTCTAATTATTGTATCACATTCCGGATAAATAGAAAATGTCAAACTTTCCGATCGAACAATCGAACACCCAAGTTTTCCCGAAACAGCTCAACACATGAAACAAGTTTAAAAACATTCACTTCATGCCTCAGTACCAACGGTCCAGCCGTAGAAGGGTCAAGCCAACGCCTCACATGTGGTACGCCGTACTGCCCCAAACCCTAGGGTTCAAAGGGCGGTTCAAGACGGTCACATAATCGAGTTAAGGTTTGTTGTCTTCTAGAGGGTCCATCGAGTTACTTGCACTACTTAGAACGTCTTTAAACCACGGAAAAATCCAACACTTGGAAATTTCCCGGCAGGGGAAAAAGTGGGTATTTATATCTGGTCGAACCTTTTAACATATTCAAAAATTATCCGGAAAACACAATGAAATTAAAAATTCCGATCGAAACAACGACTACAAAATAAACCCCAAAATACTCAACTCTTGAGTCAGTGTTAAAAATGCCCAGAAAATAGAAACAACAGAATTATGAATTACTGTGAGAAAATCCGTCGCTAATTCCATTATACTGCCGCGGAACCGCGGCCAAAGGGGGGGTATTGTCGCGGTTCCGCGGCCATATAGAGGACTTAGGGGCTCGTTTTTCATGGTAATTCTTAGAAAACCCTGCTGAATTTTTTAAGCATTTTTAATTTGGAAAATTCCCAGATTTTAAAAAATGTACAGAGAGGGGTTTGAAATGTCGTATTCAGGTTCGTTCGGAGTTTTAACTTCGTTAACACATCGCCTAATGCTCTAGCTAGGCTCTGATACCACTGTAGGGTTCCTAGGCACACTAATGAGGTCTCACAAGGCATCAACCATGCCAAATTCAAAAATTTCCAGTGCCGAGAAACCCTAATGCGATCGTTGACTAGAGTTTAGGCGAAACGAAATGCTACTAAACTACTTTAGTGCTAAGTGAACGGAAATACAACCTTTGTAGATCCGGTCCTCCACCTCCATAGCTCCGCATTGACGTCCCTCCGCTGCGATCATCGGATCCCGGACTCTAGTAATGGTTTCGTCGAAGAAATGATCGGGCTGGGTCGTCGACTTTGATGACGAAGATGATCTACGTCGAGGCAACACAAGATCAAGCTCCAACTTCACCAAGCCATGAAACTTGTGAAGAAAACACCCTATACTACTTGGCAAGTGGTAGAGGATGAAGAAATAGGAAGTGGGTTCACTTTAGAATTGGATTTCTCACTCTTTTTCTCAAGTCACCATTGAAGCTAGCAACCTTCTTTCTTCTTGAAGAAGAAGAAGAAGAAAAAGAATATGATAAGAATATTCAAAATAGAAAACAAAGTGATTCTTATCATATAGCAGCCATGGTTAAGTGTAGAGAATAAACTAGGGTTAGGTGAATGGTTAGGTTAGGCAAAAGAAACAAAAATGGTTAAACTTTTCAAAGTTTCATGAAGCTTCAATGAAAATCCAAAAGAAGCCACCATTTCTTTTTCCTTTGCCAAAAAGAATATAGAAAATAAATAAATAAGTAAATCAAAACCCTAACCATTAACATAACCATGCTTTAATCATACACAACCAAGTTTGCATGTATCATCAAACATGATACAAACTAGTGCACAAAACTATATCATATATACAATGTGCACATCAAGTGAGAAAATCCATCTTAAGTGAACCAATACTAGTTAATGCAAAGTAATATATCAAATATATAATTATACATTAAATCATTAAATCAATGCTTGATTTAACGATCCGGTCATATCGCATATGACCGACTAATATCCAATGTATCGACTTATCGAATCAATCATCGATTCGATAACTAGGTTATATCGCATACAACCAATCGATACATTCATCGCGAGAATAGAATACAGTATCACATACTTGTATTATTCTCGGTCCCGCACATATCTCATATGCGCTCCTATTTCGTTTTGCTTGAGCCAGGAAACCTCTGTGTAGGACTCTAAAGACTCGTCAATACGCCGGCAGCAGGTGATGATCATATCAAACACCCACAAGCCGCAAGCGGTCTGCTAAACGTAACGGCCACCCGGGTATTAAGCGATCAGAAGATCAACGAGCAAGCCCGCTCACACTCCTGTGAATCCAACCAGTAACACTTACCGTACAGTCCGGTCTGTTCGTCTGATATGTCGCATATCTTGCCTAGGGGTGGTAAACGTTAGACCCCAGTAGCTCGATAAGTCGTGTCGATATGAGGTCTATAACAGTTTGAGAAACTACTGGTAACACTTACCAGTAAATCTCAGCAACCCTGACCAGGGATTTCCGGTTATAGCCAATCGAACACAGCGCAACATCAACTCCCTATGCCGGGAGAGACGAATCCCCTCCTATCGCTCATTGCCTCCATGTGATTCGGGACTGTACCCAAAAACCACCATTTTGCACGCCCTCTTGAACGTGGTAAGGTGGAAATCAAAGCACAGTGGGAATCACACAAGACTCTATGACGATCTCGGGTCAACAGAATACTCTGTACCAGTGTCACCAGAGAACTGCCATCTGACGTAAGGTATAATACCATCTGGGAGTTCTCGGTGAGTCCGTCCAGTGTACCCAGTCTCCACTGAGCACCCGTATATCATCTCTGATGTCAAACACCAATGGATATGGGATCATCCATCGCCCATCTGTATGGGTCGAGAAGGTATACGCTAGTCTACTCTGGTATATCGATGCCCTGTCTCGATACACCCACGACTAGGGACCTTGAAGGATGTACTTATGGACTACCATGTCCCCACTAGTATGATCTGCATCATAGTCCAGGTAGTCAAGTACACATCCTAAGGGCTTTACCAACATGTAACATAGAGACAATCAGTGTACACGTTAAGGAAAAGAGCAACCAGATAGCATACTATCAAGTCGAGCAAGAAAGTCCTCCCTATATATGTCCAAGCATCCACTACAATATACATCCTATGTATAGTAATGGCCTCTAGGGCATACATATAACTAACACATTGATAGTGAGAGCAGCGGAAAAGCATGCAAGTTGCTTAAATCCATCTATGGATTAAAGCAGGCATCACGGAGTTGGAACATCTGCTTTGATGATATAATCAAAGAATTTGGTTTTATCAAAAATGTAGATGAACCAAGTATTTATAAATGGATTGTAAAGAGTACTGTTACATTCCTCATAATGTACGTGGACGACATTCTCTTGATAGGAAATGATGTTCCTATGCTACAATCGGTCAAATTATTCTTATCGCAGGGTTTGTTTTTACTCTAAATGGAGGGGTGGTATGTTGGAAGAGTTCCAAGCAAGATACCGTCGCAGACTCCATAATGGAAACTGAGTATATTGCTGCTAATGATGCCGCAAAAGAGGCGGTCTGAATGAGAAAGTTCATTTCTGAACTTCAGGTGGTTCCATCCATTGCTAATCCAATACCTCTGTGTTTTGATAACAATGGAGCCATGGCTTTGGCAAAGGAACCAAGGTCCCATCAGAAATCGAGACATATCTTGAGGCGGTATCGCCTCATCTTGGAGATAGTTGATCGCCAAGACATCGAGGTACGGAGAGTAGACACGAAAGACAACACAGCAGATCCATTCACCAAGGCCATCCTTCAAGTCCAGTTTGAGAAACTATTCGAGCTGTTGGGCATGCTGTACGCCGGCAACTGGTTCTAGTGTAGACAGTGGGTACTTATTGCATCAACTACAGGCCTTAGTGCAAGTGGGAGATTCTTAGATATGTATGCCCTAGAGGCCTGTATTGTATAGGATGCTAGGCATGTATATGTACAGAAACAATCTTTACTCGAAATGATAGTATGTTATCTGGTCTATCTTCATCTTGACGTGTGATGTGTTGTATTTCATATCTTTATATACATGTTGATGAAGCCCTTAGGATTTTGCTTGACTACCGGGATTATGATGGAGATCATACTTGTGGGGCCTGGGCAGTCTGTAAGCATATCCTTTAGTAGTTCCTAGTCTAGGGTATATCGAGACAGGGCATCGATATTACCAGAGTAGACTAGTGTGTACGTTTCTTGACCCTGAGGGCGATGGTTGATCCTACAACCATTGGTGTTTGACATCAAAGATTGTATACAGGTGCTCATTGAAGAATGGGTACACCGAACAGGACTCGCCGAGAACTCCTAGATGGTATATATACCTATTGTCAGATAGCAATTCTCTGATGAAACTTGTATAGGTTAGTCTGTAGACCCGAGATCGTCATAGTGTCTTGTGTGATTCCCACTGTGGTTTGATTTCCTCCCTACCACGGCTCTGCTGAGTCGTGCAAATAGGTGGATTTTGGGTACAGTCCCGAATCACATGGAGGTAGTGAGCGATAGGAGGGGTTTCGTCTCTCCCGGTATAGGGAGTTGATGTCGAGCTATGCTTGATCGGCCATAATAGTAAATCCCCGGCCAGGGTTCTCTAGATTTACTGATAAGAGTTATCAGTAGTTTCTCGAACCGTTATGGGCCGTAAATCAGCATGACTTATAAAATTACTGGGATCTGACATTTACTACCCCTAGACTTCATATGCGACGTATCAGATGAAGAGACCGGGCTGTACGGTAAGTGTTGCTAACAGGCTCGTTAGGGTTGGGATGAGTTCGCTCGTCGGCCGCCTCTTTTTCGTCATGTACCTGGGTAGCCGTTACGCACAACTAGTGCCGCTGACGTGCTTGTGGTTAAACCCAATGACAGCGTACTGTCGAGTCTTTAGAGTCCCACATAGAGAGTTCCCTGGTTCAGGCTAAAGATGTAGAGGCCGTAAGTTGTTACGGCAGGGTTTTGATCATGTTCGTGTAATCGTTACAGGAATAATGATCGGAAGGTTAGTACCGGTGGGCTTTGGTTTAAACCGCATGCCGTTATTAAATTTTTGGATTATTTGTATTCGTATCTTTCGGAATTCGGATACGGGTATTCTTATGCGGTATACGGTGGAGGGGTATTCTTTAATTGTTACAAGAATACCTTCTAGAAGGAGACACCTCATAAATGGATATTTATTTTGTGAAAATAAATAAATGAGGTGGCATTTGGAAAAGTCTAAGCATGGTTGAAAGAATGGCTTGTTTAATTATTTATTCATTTGGAGTTACTATTGAAGCATGGTGCAATTTTTTATTGTATGCTTCAATTATTTCATTTTTGAGCCATATTATTTTTCCATGCTTGAACTTTTCATCTTACACTCTCACATTCTCTCTCTTCATTTCTCTCCTTCTTCCTCCTCTTTGCTTTAACCTTACATGAGTTGTGAATCAAAAGCTTAGAGAAAAATCATAATCCAATACTTAATCTCTACATCATCTTAGTGATCTCTTCTAGCAAACTTGATCTCTAAGTTGAACTCTTGTGAAGAGTTTGTAGCTTGTTCGATAGCTCTCGGGTGGATCGTCTTGGATCTTGAGGTGGCCGGACACCGAGGTCATTGCAACCACAAGGAGCCTAGGAGTCACATTCAAGTGAAGACCCGAAGGACCGGTTCCATTAGGTATAAATACTATCATAATAGATTAGATCTCTTGATGGTTTTTGCTAGTTAGGGTTTAAGCACTAATCTTGGGTTATGTGGGTATTGCATGCAAGAAAAATTATTGTTTATCGCTTCCACCTCCTCATAAGTGTTGTGAGGGTGTGCAACATCCACTAACACCCTGCCATAAAACTATACGGCCTTTACAAAATTTCGCCCGAAGCAGGAAAACCCTCTGTGTGGGACTCTAAAGACTCGTCAATACGCTGGCAGTGGGTTTAACCACAAGTACGTCAGTGGCACTAGCTGTACGTAACGGCTACCCAGGTATTGAGCGAAAGGGAGGCCGATGAGCAGACTCATCCTGAAACCCTTACTGAGCCTGACAGTGACAATATCCGTACAGTCTGGTATGTCCGTCTATGAGTATCGCATATCGAGTCTAGGGGGTGGATAAAGTCAGACCCCTAATAACTTGACATTCAGTGTAGGTATAAAGCCTATCACTACCTGATAAACTGCCGATCCTAGATCAGTAATTCTCGAATACTTTGGCCAAGGATTTCTGGTGATGGCCACCCGTGCACACAGCGACATCAACCCCCAATACCAGGAGAGACGAATCCCCTGACGATCCGCTCACTGCCTCTATGTGGCTCGGGACTATTTCCAACTAAAACCTGTTTGTACGACTCCTTTGAACCGTGGTAGGATAGTAATCAAAGCACAGTGGGAACTCACACGAGACAAATGACGATCTCAAGTCGATAGACTAACCTGTACACATGTCACCAGGGAACCGCTATCTGACAATATGTATAATACCAACTAGCATGTTCCAGGCGAGTCCGTCCGGTGTATTTATAACCCAATGAACACCTGTATACATCTTAGTTGAACCAACTGACACCAATAGCTTGTGAGACCAGCCACCTCCCCTCGTCGGGGTCTCGATCAGTATACACTAGTATACTCTTGGAGTATCGATGCCCAGTCTCAAAACTCCCACGACTAGGGACATTTTAAGGATGTGCTTATAGACCACCCAGCTCTCACGTATATAATCGCCATCATGCTGCTGGTAGTCAAGCAAGAATCCTATGGGCTCTATCAAGATGTAATAGTGATCTGTAATGTCACCTAGAGCATGTACACGATGATAAAGATAAACCAGATAGCATACTATCATCTCGAGTAAGACTGTTCTACCGGTATAGGTCCTCCTTCAATCATTGCAATCACGTGCCTGCGATCCAATAATTGACTTGAGGGCACTATAGCCAACAAGAAATGAACGAAGCCATCTTGTGGCATTTTAAACTAGGTCATACAATGCGACAAGACTTGCTAAGTTGCATAAAGATGGATATTTGAATCAGTTTGAATTTTCATCTTATGAAACATGCTGGTGATGTCTCAAAGGCAAAATGACCAAAACTCCATTTACTGGACACAGAGAAAGAGCTACTGAACTCTTGGAACTGATACATAGTGATGTATATGGTCCTATGTCTACACATGCCAGGAATGGTTCCTCGTACTTTATTACATTCACCGATGATCTCTCAAGATACGAACATATGTTCCTGATGAAAAACAAATCTGAATCTTTTAAGAAATTCAAGGAATATAATTACGAAGTTGAGAACCAGACGGGAAAATATATTAAAATCCTTTGATCTGATCGGGGAGGAGAATACTTGAGCACGGAATTCAGAGACTACTTAAAAGATAATGGGATTCCCTCTTAGCTTACTCCTCCGTATACACCACAGTACAATGGTGTTTGGGAGTAGAGGAATTGCACCATATTAGATATGGTGCACTTTATGACGAGTAATGCTAAGTTGCCTATTTCCTTTTGGGGTTATGCACTTAAGATAGCTGCATACCTATTGAATAGAGTTTCGACCAAATCCGTTTCCTACCACTCCATATAAGATATGGAATGGGAAGAGACCATCTCTTAAACGAGTTAAGATATAGGGTTGCCCGGCCTATGATAAAAAGCAAAATTCGGACAAGCTCGAGGCAAGGTCGGTTTTGTTCAAGTTTGTGGGATATCCAAAGGATTCAGATGGATATATTTTCTACGATACTGAGAAACAAAAAGTGTTTATTTCTCAAAATGTCACCTTTTTAGAAAAGGAATTTCTTGTGAAAGAAATTGGTGGTAATGAGGTAGAACTGGAAGAAGTTCCAACAACACAAAATATAACTGACAATTTGGTAGAATCGGAGGATTCAATAGTCCCCGACGAACCTCATCCACTCTGCAGATCTAGTAAGGTTTCTCATCCACCTGAGAGATACTAAGGTTTTCTTATAGACGGTGGGAGCGAGGATTGCATCATGGAGGATGATGACCTAATTAGTTTCGAGCAGGCCATCACAAGTGGAGATTCTGTGTAATGGCTGCATGCTATGCGATCTGAGATGGAATCCATGTACACCAATAAAGTATGAACTTTGGAAGTTTCTCCTAAAGGGGTAAAACCCATCGGGAGTAAGTGGATCTTTAAGAAGAAACTTAATGTAGATGGAAAGGTTGAGACCTTCAAAGCTATACTTGTAGCAAAAGGTTTTCGTCAACGACCAGGTGTTGACTATGATGAAACCTTTTCTCCTGTCGCTATGCTTAAGTCCATCAGGATCCTACTTGCCATTGTTGCATACCATGACTACAAAATCTGGCAGATGGATGTCAAGACCGCTTTTCTAAATGGTGATTTAGAAGAGAGCGTGTACATGACACAGCCAGTGGGCTTCGTAGACAGTGGGAGTAGCGGAAGCATGTGCAAGCTGCTTAAATCAATCTACGGATTAAAGCAGGCATCGTGGAGATGGAACATCTGTTTCGATGAAGCTATCAAAGAGTTTGACTTCATCAAAAATATAGATGAACCATGTATATAAGAAGGTAATAGAGAGTAAGGTTGTCTTTCTCGTATTGTACGTGGATGACATACTCTTGATAAGAAACGATGTTCCTATGCTACATCGGTCAAGCTCTTCTTATCACAAAAGTTCTCCATGAAAGTTCTAAGTGATGCCTCCTACATCCTGGGGATGAAGATCTATAGAGATAGATCTAGACAGATGTTGGGATTGTCCCAATCTAGGTACATAGACACCATACTAAAGAGGTTTAGTATGGAAAATTCTAAGTGTGGTACTTTACCCGCTTGTTTAGGAATCACTCTCTCCAAAGAGATGTCTCCCAAGACTGATTTCGAGGAGGCTCGCATGCAAGGAATACCCTATGCTTCGGCAGTCGGGTCTATCAAGTATGCGATGTTATGTACAAGACCGGATGTAGTTTACTCACTAGGTGTAGTGAGTACGTATCAATCAAATTCAGGGGAGAAACACTGGACAACTGTGAAGAATATTCTGAAGTACTTGAGAAGGACTAAAGAAATGTTCTTGGTGTATAGTAACGGTGAACTCCAGGTGGAGTCCTTTACCGATTCGAGCTTTCAGAGTGATAAGGATGACAGTAAGTCGGTCTCGGGTTTTGTCTTCACCCTCAATGGAGGGGCGGTATGTTGGAAGAGTTCCAAGAAAGATACCGTAGCAGACTCAACGATGGAGGCTGAATACATCGCTGCCAACTATGCTTCTAAAGAGGCTGTCTGGATGAAGAAGTTCATAGCTGAACTTGGTGTGGTTCCATCCATTGAGTATCCAATACTTATGTATTGTGATAACAATGGAGCTGTGGCTTTGGCCAAGGAACCTCGGTCCCATCAGAGATCTAGACATATTCTTAGACGGTATCACCTGATCAGGGAGATAGTAGATTGCCGGGTGACTGAGGTCAGGAGAGTTGACACGAAGGATAACACAGCGGATCCACTCAAGAAGGCCCTCCCCCAGATGCAATTCGAGAGACTTTTTGGGATGTTGGGTATGAGATATTACAACAACTGGCCTTAATGCAAGTGGGAGATTGTTAGGAATATATATGCCCTAGAGGCCATTATTGTATGATATAGAGGATGCTTGGACATATATAGAGGACTTTCTTGGTCGACAAGATAGTATGTTGTCTGGTTGCCTTTATCTTAACATGTTCACTGGTATTATTATACCTTCTCTCATATACATGTTGATAAAGCCCTAAGGATGTTGGCTTGACTACCAGGACTATGATGCGGATCATACTACTGGGACCTGGGTAGTCCACAAACACATCGTTCAATTTTTCCTAGTCGAGGGAATATCGAGATAGGGCATCGACATTCCAGAGTAGACTAGTGTGTACGTTTCTTGACCCTTTATGGGGGCGATGGTTGATCTCATATCCATTGGTGTTTGACATCAAAGATTGTACATATGTGCTCATTAGAGAATGGGTGCACCGAACAAGACTCACCGAGAACTCCTAGATGGTACAATACCTATCGTCAGATAGCAGTTCTTTGGTGACACCGGTACAGGTTAGTCTGTAGACCCGAGATCGTCATAAAGTCTTGTGTGGTTCCCACTGTACTTTGATTTCCTCCCTATCACGGTGCAGGGTTAGCTTAGCACCTTAGCAAGGTTTTGGCAAGCATCAAACATGCTATATTAATATTTTTGGGATGCTAAACAAACCAACCAAATAATCGAACTAGAGAATTAGGGTTAACTTTGCATGTAAACAACTTTACATCTAAGAGAGAGGGATTACAACCTTTGTAGTCCGTTCATTCGCTTCATAAGCTCCGAGTAGTAGTCCCTTCACTACGATCCATGAACTCCCGGACTCTAGAGAGGCTCCATAAGTCGAATGATCCATGCTTGCTTGAAGACTTCGAAATCCAAGATGATCTACTTCGAGGAAACACGAACTCAAGCTATGAATTCACTCAAGCTATGACTTCACTAATTATGAATTAGTAAAGCTAACACACTAATCTATATGGCTAGTATAGAAGAGGATAATAAAGTAGGAATTTTGCTCACTTTATTATTTAATTTCTCACTATTTTCTTCTTGATCTCAAAAGCTAGAAAGCAAAATGAGAATGAGGAAAAAGAAGAAGAAGAATGAATGAGATTGAGGTTAGAAATGCAACCATGGGTCAAGTATATCATCCTTAACTATTGTAGAGAGTTAACCATGGCTATGTGCCATGGTTGGGTCAGAAATATCTACGGCAAAACAAAAAGGGTAGACTTGGTCAATGGTAATCTACAAGCTTCATGAAGCTTCATCCATGACTCATTTCCACAATTTGAATTACTTAGATATTTAAACCCAAACATTACATATAGCATGGTACAATTCTCAAACATACATGTTGCGTGTATAACCTAACATGCTACAATATTATATATCACATATATAATATTTATGTAACAAAAGAAAATAATACACTAAACATATATCACATATATGTTAAATGTATCACAAGTGAGAATAATAAATATATAAGTGAGCATATAATATAAACATATATATATATATATTATCTTTAATCGAATCAACACTTGATCCGATAACCCGGCTATATCATATAAAACCGGCCGATATCACATATCGCGAGAATCGAATACGGTATCACATACACGTATCAATCTCGATCCCGCACATATCACATACGTGCTCCTACTCCGTTTAGCCTGAGCCAGGAAACCTCTATGTAGGACTCTAAAGACTCGTCAATACGCCGGTAGTAGGTGATGATCATATCAAACACCTACAAGCTGCAAGCGGTCAGCTAAACGTAACAGCCACCCGGGTATTGAGCGACCAGAAGATCAACAAGCAAGCCTGTACATACTCCTGCGAATCCAGTCAGTAAACACTACCGTACAGTCCGGTCTCTTCGTCTGATATGTCGCATATCCAGTATAGGGGTGGTAAACGTCAGACCCCAGTAACCGATAAGTCGTGTCAATGTAAGGCTCATAACAGGTCGAGAAACTACTGATAACACTTACCAATAGAACTCCATATCAGCCCTGGCCAGGGAATTCCAGTTAAAGCCCATCGAACACAGCGCAACATCAACTCCCAATACCGGGAGAGACGAAACCCCTCCTATCGCTCATTGCCTCCATGTGATTCGAGACTGTACCCAAAAGCCACCGTTTTGCACGTTCTCTTGAATGTGGTAAGGTGGAAATTAAAGCACAGTGGGAATCACACAAGACTCTATGAGGATCTCGGGTCTACAGACTATCCTGTACCAGTGTCACCAGAGAACTGCTATCTGACGATAGGTATAATACCATCTAGGAGTTCTCGGCGAATCCGTTCAGTATACCCAGTCTCCACTGAGCACCCGTACACCATCTTTGATGTCCAACACCAATGGATATGGGATCATCCATCGTCCATCATATGGGTCAAGATGCGTGTACACTAGTCTACTTTGGAGTATCGATACCCTGTCTCGATACACCCTCAACTAGGAACAGTTATAGGATGTACTCGTGGACTACCCTGGCCCCACTAGTATGATCTCATCATAGTCATAGTAGTCGAGTACAGATCCTAAGGTCTTTATCAACATGTGAGAGCAAGATAGCATACTATCATGTCGAGCAAGAAAGTCCTCTCTATATATATCCAAGCATCCATTATAATATACATCATATGTACAACAATGGCCTCTAAGGCATATACATAACTAACACACGGCTCAAAGGAGTCATGCAAACAGGTGGATTTTGGGTACAATTCTAAGTCATATGGAGGCAATGAGCAATAGGAGGGGTTTTGTCTCTCCCGGTATAGGGAGTTGATGTTGCGCTATGCTCGATTGGCTATAACAAGAAGTCCCTGACCAGGGCTGTTGATGAGATTTATTGGTAAGAGTTATTAGTGGTTTCTCGTACCGTTATAGGCCATACATCGGCATGACTTATCAAGTTATTGAGGTCTGACGATTCCACCCCCAGACTCGATATACGACATATCAGACAAAGAGACCGGACTGTACGGTAGGTGTTACTTATAGGCTTCATGGGAGTTTGGACAAGCTTGCTTGTTGATCTTCTAATCGCTCAATACCTGGGTAGCCGTTACGTCGAGCTAGTACCGCTGACAGCTTGTGGGTGACTGATGTGATCATCACCTACTGTTGGCGTATTGACGAGTCGTTAGAGTCCCACACATAAATTTTCCAGTTCAAGCGAAACGAAGTAGGGCACATATGCCGATTTGTGCGGGGGCCTGATTAAATACGAGTATGTGATACCGTATTTTAATTTAGCAGTTATTTAATATCAGTTAGGTTATATGTGATATAACCGGATTATTAAATCAAGTGTTGATTTGATAATGTGATATACAGATAAATGATGTTAGCCGGTTATATGTGATATAACCGGATTATTAAATCAAGTGTTGATTTAATAATATGATATATATTTATATTTGATATAATTATATATTAACTAATATTATTGCTCACTAATTATTTTCTTATCTTTATATATATATTAAAATATATATTTGATATATGCATATATATATATATATATATATATTAAATGTAGCATGGTTGCATTTTCTATTTTTTGGAAAATAGAAAATGAGGTGGAAAATGAGAAGCATGGGTGAAGCATGGCTTTACTTATTTTTATATTGGTCTTGATTCAATATTGAAGCATGGTTCTATTTTTATTTGTGTAACATTTCAGAAAAATAAAATATTATTTTTGGGAATTTATATAATTAAAATAATAAATATTAAGAATATTTAATGTTGTGGTATAATTAAAAACCGATAATTTGGGAAATATTGGGAGGTTAAATTGAATGGTGATTTTTGGAAGAATTTATGTGATTTAAGCAAATTATAAATTCCTTATGATTAATTATATTCTATTTTAATGCTAATCTCGATTAAATATCACTAATCGTGCATTAAGCATTGATTTGTTTTGTGCACATGACATGCACCATGTCATGTTACACACTTGTCACATTTTATTTTTACCATGGCTTCTTTCTTTATTTCAAGAATGGTTTTTGGTTTTTAAAATGGAAATAAGAAATGAAAGAAAAGAAAAGAAAAAGGAAAATATTAAAGAATGGAGGTTTGGGCAAGAGAGAGAGAGAGAGAGAGAGGGTGAGGGATCAACCTTGAGCATGGCTCATCTTCATTCATTCCCTCTTCATCTTTTTCCCTCCTCTCCCCTCACCATGGCTGCCCTCTTCTTCTCCCTCCTCTACCTCCTCACAACACACCCTAAAACACATCAAAACATCATCTTCCTTTCATTAAAAATGTGCACAAGCTCACTACAAGCATGGAAAACCAAACAAGTTATGATTTTGAGCACTTGGGGCAACTCAAAAATTTTCTTGAGTTGCCAAATGAGGTAATTCATTAACCATTAATATAGTATTTCATTCACTTTAGTATACATACTTGTTTAGAAGTGTTTTAGTGAGGATTAGTGAACTTAGAAAATTCCAAGTTGAGGTTTGGGTTAGTTTTGAATTGTGATGGTGCAATTGAGGTATTCTAAGTGACTACAACTCCTTTATTGATAAAACCTGGACCTGGCCTGAGACTAAAACCCCAAACCCCAAACTTAGAAACCCCAATATCGGATTTTGTTGACTTTGGTGATGTGTTTTGGAGGTCTGCTATGACCCGAGACACCTGAAAATTTTATAGCGATCACAGTGAGTCGTGCAGGCAACCTAGAAGCTAACCCCAAGACCCGAGACCCCAACCATGCATTGTGGCCTCAAATTTATTCTTTCTGGCCGCAAATTGAGGCCAGGGTGGGGGTGAGTGGGTCCGTTTTTGGTCCATGGCTTTATCTTCTGTAAATTAGACCCACCACATATGCAAAATTGGCTAATTTCACCTGGGGTAAAATCTGGAAGTGTTTTTCTTAGTTCCTGAATTCGGTTTGTGATATCTTTGAACTTGAACAGTAGTATTTGTGTTTTGTCTCGGACACTTGACGTTTGTACATCGGTATCGGGAGTTGTTGGGTTATTTCTGCATGAGTAAACCATAGGTTTTTACCTATGTGAGATACGTGTGCCGTTTTAGTTTTCGTGTGCAATTTCGGTTTACAATACCATGTGTTATATATGTAGGTACCCCCGCGTGAACTTCAAGATGGCAAGTGGAAGCATGGCGACTTCGACTTCGACAAGCAAGGATCAAGGTGAGTAGATATATATCTACGGGGGAAGTCGGGTGGATGGCATATAGTTCCCCCACAGTTTCGTAGTGTAGTATACAAATACGTTATAATTATTTAAATACGTGTATTGTGAGACGATATGATTATCAAGAAAGGCTTTAGGAGATCATGGGTTAAATTTTAGTGTAATTAGATGATAATGCTTTTAGCTTAGTTTCTTAGTCGCGAAACCCTAGAGTAATGTTTTGCACACACGCACACAAACACGCTTACATTCGATGTTCTTGTGCATATATGGGGATATGTGTGTGTGTGTGTGTGTGTGTGTACATATATGTATGTGTGTATGTGTGTACGTATACAGGTATGATGAGGATATTATGTGATACTGGGAGATGAGTCGATGTGATTGGGCATGATGCCGTGAGATCGGTGATGTGATTGGGTCGTGTTATCAGATACGACATATTATATTAGCGGATTGATGGGCGATGTGTTTTCATACACAAGCGGATATTTGTTGATGGTATCGGTATGTACTAGACTTAGATCAGTACCCTGTTCAGAATATTATGATAATGATACCATATGGATATTGAGGTATATATGATAGGCGACCCGTACCCTGATTTTGGGATGCCGTACGATGGATTTACTGTACGAGATATAATTATAATAATAGATCTGCACTCATGATTCGAGGATGTCGTATTATATTTTATCGTATGTGACGCTATTAAGACGGGATCACCGACTACTATATATATATATATATAAATATATATATATATCGACTCAGACTTAGGTGGTTTTCCTAACCCTTTTGATTAGTCTCTTAGCTTTGTCCTGTAGTTACTTAGTAGATGTTAGACTGGGCTCGAGTCATACGTATTTCCAAAACTAACGAATCGTGAGTATTTTAAAAACAGGCCGAGGGATACTACGGATATTTCAAAGGACATACCTTTCTTAAAAACACTGTGGCTCCTATTTTCTAAAACCACGATTCGTACTGTTTCAAATGCCAAAACTGTATGACTCGTATATATAAATGTATATTATCCAATGTTGCACTTACTATTCATTATCCATTATTTTCATGTTCTCATTGCATTGCATGTTTATACATGTGTTTCCTTAATTATAATGATATCGACTGTTAGGACACCAGCACCATTACCGATGATGCGTATGTCCACGTACACTTTCTTACCGGCTCACACAGATCATCATCGATAATTTCCTTGTCACGAACGCACTAGAAATAATAACTCATTGATATAGCCTGCTAGTCGGTAGTTCAACATATTAGTAGTATGCTTGCTTTCATGTGCTAAATTAGATATTATATTCTTTTACTTAGATATCCATGCATGTGTATTTATCTATTGGTCATGACATGTTATGGAGCTTTATGCCGGTTAATCATTGGTTATTTACTCCCGATTTTGGGATTTGATATTTCCATGAGATTTCTGGATTTGGAGAAACTGCAAGGATTTTATAAACTGATTATCATTTCTAAAAATAGAAATTGCGGTTTTCTCATGATATGATATGAGATATGTCCACCATGAGTTTTCTCGGCTCTTGAGTGGTATCATACACCCGATTCAAGGAGGAGGAGGAACCATCTGCGGGTACATGGTGGACCCGGTGCGGTACCCCGGGGCAAGATGGTCCCAAATAATGGCGTTGAGCCTGGCAGGAGAGCACTACCAACCAGTTATTTGTGACGCGGCGGATATTCGGAGGATACCGACGTAGTCGTGAAATTTGATTATTTTGGGCCAGTCTGGATTGCCGGAGCCCAGGGGCCAGTCCGGATAGCCGGAGCCCGAGATATTGAGACTTTGAGGTATTGAGATTATATGATATAGGCTAGTCCGGATAGTCGGAGCCCGAGATATTGGATATTTGGATATATGTTTTGTGTCGATACTTGACACGGATTTTATGTTGATTTCGTTGATGATACCACGATTTTTATATACAGAAATCTCACTAAATTAAGAAAACAGTTTTCTCATTTAGATGTATTCTGTTTTCATGCATTCATACATCATATATATGATATGTTGCTACCTGAGGCACTGACACGAGCACTTGGTATTACACTTATGTATAGATGTTTACCTTGCCTTTATCTAGATGCTTCAGGCTATATTATTTTGAGGATATTACTATCGTACGACCTAGGATTGAGTCATACATGTGATTTCTGCTTGGTGATATTTTCTACTCATGAGTTGGCAACTCACCCCCGTTGTGCTACAGTTTCTTGCAGTTTTTTCCGTACAGGTTTCCTTACGGTTTTCTGGCACCCTACTCCTTTCCGGGTGATTGCTTTGGTAGGTGGGTTCACTCGCATTGTGACCACCATTGTATTTATTTATATTCAGTTGTATCTAGAAACTCCATCAACCAGACTGTATTATTTCATAGACTTAGAAGACCAGTTGTATATTCTTTCGACCTTAGAGTCGCGCTTGTATTATTATGGATTTTCTCTGGTTTCTTTCTGAATTTTGATCATCGCCCTTCGGTGTTGTATATTATATTGCATTGCATGGTTTTGTCCGCCAATTGGCGAAGAGCTAGCTCCCGCTTGGGGATGCCTTTATATTATGCATGTTTGTACCCATTTGGGGCCAGTATTTATAAAGGAAACTCTGCCGAAATTTCTGGAAAAGAGTTGATATTTTAAAAATGCATACTGCGGCTTATTTTGTTAAACCACTTGCTTTAAAACTAAACTTTTTCCTTCTTTCTCTTTTCAAATGGTTTAGATTTCTGGGATTTTGGCATACTTGAATTAGATGGGTTCCTATAGACTTCATATGATTCAAGTGCCAGTCATATGCCATTTCGGGTCGTGACAAAGTTGGTATCAGAGCTCTAGGTTTAACCTTGGTTCGAGTCTGTATTTGACTATGCGAAGTCTAGGGCGTATATTTGTATTCGGAACCTAGGCTTGACCTTACGGAACTTAGACTTGGTCGAGGGGGTATTAGACCTAAACTTTCGTTGCATAGGTTGACCTTGGTTGATGGAGTAGGTGACTTAAGTAGAGTGGCGTACCGTGTGTATGTTCCGCGGCATACTTACGATACGCTACTCCGCTTAAGAAACCTTAGGATGTACATTTCTTTGCATAGTATTATATTCATTCCTATGATCTATCCTCATCGATATCGGTTGGTGGTTTTTTTACCACGATGGCATAGGCAGAGAGAGCTGCGGCTAGAGTTGAGGTCAGCATGAGCTCGTTTTGGACGAGGACCGACCAGGGCATAATTCCGCTGACACACGATTGCATAGATGTGTCGTTTTATTGTATTTTTGCGCAATGAGCGTTTGATGGATTGCTTTTACTAAAATTTCTCGAACGTGCAGATCAGCACCAGAGGATTGGGCTACAGATAGAGGCCGGCTAGAATGTGATGACCGTTAATGTATCGTCTATTCTTGATGATTAAGGCACTGTTTAGCGTGCGGATGAATGAGCCAGTTGTTGCTGCGAATGACGAGATATCGCCCCAGATGTTCGAAGCTAATGCAGCACGAGTTGTACTTAGAGATATGATAGGAGATCGCTAGTCACCCAAGGATGAATGACTTGCACATGGGGTTTGTTTGCACACCCCGATGCGAGGTCATCAGATTGATTGATTCCAGCTTGAGAAGACTTCACGTAGGTACATTGAGGGTCGATAGAAGATGATCGAATGTCAGAAACCCATTTTTCCAAGTTTAAGGTATTCGGAAAAACATGCAAGTAATTCTGTGGACCCTCTAGAAGAATGAAACCCTAACTCGATATAATGACCATGGGAACGCCTTCGAACCTTATGGTTTGCGGTAGTTCCGCGGTGCCATTAATGAGGCTTGGGTTTGCCCTTCTATGGCTGGTCCATAGGTACTATGGCATGTACTGGATATTATTAAACTGTACTCAAGAGTTCAGCTCTCGGGGAAATTATGGGACCTTGACAAATCGATCGAAAAGTTCGACGTCGTCCGGATATCATGTGATGGGATACATTACTTGGGAGACTCCAGATATGAGTATAGCCGTTATAGAGCAGTCCATACAGCTACGAAGAGACGAGTCCGAATCAGTCGACATCAGAGAAAAGTGGAGTAAAAGGTTCGTACGAGATTTTGACGAGATGGCATTCCACTCCGTTGACATGAGAGATATGATACGCATGCAGAGGCGTTAAATGTGGATATATCTTCCAGGAGGAGTCGTGATGAGTATGCAGTCATTCCAGAACAAGGAATAGATTTGGTAAAGGGCTATGACTTCCGGGCAGTTCAGCAGAAACGAGATTGGGAGAGATCCCGACAAGATCTTTCTGGAAATACTAAACGAGAAGACCCGAACCCAGGATTGGTTGTATTGTGAACACCCGGTAGGTTAGAGTTCAGCATCATCGACGAGACATGTTATGAGTGACCATGATAGTTAGCCAAAGATCTTTAGAGGATGTGCCAGAGCGGGACTGTTTCCATTATTTTGGATTTCGGTGTTTTGGGCGATTTATTTGCATGATTGAGTTTTCGTGCACTACAGTTGCACTCAGTTTCGATTTGATATCATTCGAGATGTTGATTTTGATTTCATACCTAGGGTATGTATGTGATTTGACTTGTGCCTTCTGATAGTTTTCATGCACTTCAGTATTTTGATTCAATTTTGTGCATGCTGATGCACATGGTTGTGAGATTATATACCACGGTATACCTGATTTGGATTGAGGTTTGTTGTATACCGTCGATTTCGACTATGATATTCGATATTTGTTTCCGTGCACCTTGTGCACTTGAGTTGGATTTTGCGCATACTTGGCGCGTTTGATGCGATTTTGGTGCACACCAGATGCACTAAATCAGGATTCTTCGTGCATATCAGATGCACCTGATATTGCTGTCCGGCACACTCGTTGCCCTTGACAGGTGTTTTCGTGCACACCCGTTGCAGTTAGAGTTGGTTTCTGTGCACATGTATGGCACATTCATTGATTTCGATTTCTGTGCGCAACAGACGCACGTGGCATTTTTATACTCGTTTGAGATTGGTTTCTTGGAGCAGTATGTTTTATGATATTTACTATTTGGTATAGTGACTGAGCAGGACTAGTCAGAGGACAGTACCTGAATATGTCTTTGCATGCATCGATAGTTACCGAAGGGATTTCCAAAAAGGAGCTATAGTCTTAGTATTTACCTACGTGTCCGAGATGACACAATACATTTACAAAGAGAACCCTTCTAAATTATTTTCAAAACGGCGGGACGTGTATGTTAAACAAAGGATATATATATGTATATATATAGTTATTTTTCTACAATAAACGTCCGCTACTTGCTGTGATACGCGCATCGCACGGCGACTTGAAAAAAGGGGCTTGGCATGTATTTCCTTTCAGATGTTTTTACGAGTTTACAACGATGCGTGCTATGTGCATGTTATAGTTTTGATGTATATTATGTTGGTTTTCGTATTGGACTTGATATTGGTGTCTTCACCCTAACTCCGATGATTGCGTGATGCTTGACGGAGTTTTGATTTTGAGTTATATACTCATTTTTCATGCGCGCTATGATATGTTTTATGTATTTATGATTTCGGAGCCCCGACGACTTGAGTATTTTACTGAAATGTTTTTGGTAATTGAGGGGTTTAAATTTAAATTTGGGGACCGAATTTATTTAAGGGGGGATGACTGTAACATTTCAGAAAAATAAAATATTATTTTTGGGAATTTATATAATTAAAATAATAAATATTAGGAATATTTTAATGTTGTGGTATAATTAAATACCAATAATTTGGGAAATATTGGGAGGTTAAATTGAAGGGTGATTTTTGGAAGAATTTATGTGATTTAAGCAAATTATAAATTCTTTATGATTAATTATATTCTATTTTAATGCTAATCTCGATTAAATATCACTAATCGTGCATTAAGCATTGATTTGTTTTGTGCACATGACATGCACCATGTCATGTTACACACTTGTCACATTTTATTTTTACCATGGCTTCTTTCATTATTTCAAGAATGGTTTTTGGTTTTTAAAATGGAAATGGGAAATGAAAGAAAAGAAAAGAAAAAGGAAAATATTAAAGAACGGAGGTATGGGCAAGAGAGAGGGTGAGGGTGAGGGGTCAGCCTTGGGCATGGCTCATCTTCATTCATTCCCTCTTCATCTTTTTCCCTCCTCCCCACTCACCATGGCTGCCCTCGTCTTCTCCCTCCTATACCTCCTCACAACACACCCTAAAACACATCAAAACATCATCTTCCATTCATTAAAAATGTGCACAAGCTTACTACAAGCATGGAGAACTAAGCAAGTTAGGATTTTGAGCACTTGGGACAACTCAAGAATTTTCTTGAGTTGCCAAATGAGGTAATTCCTTAACCATTAGTATAGTATTTCATTCACTTTAGCATCCATACATGTTTAGAAGTGTTTTAGTGAAGATTAGTGAACTTGGAAAATTCCAAGTTGAGGTTTGGATTTGTTTTGAATTATGATGGTGCAATTGAGGTATTCTAAGTGACTACAACTCCTTTATTGATAAAACCTGGACCTAACCTGAGACTAAAACCTCAAAATTAGAAACCCCGATATCGGATTTTGTTGACTTTAGTGATGTGTTTTGGAGATCTGCTATGACCCGGGGCACCTGAAAATTTTATAGCGATCACAGTGAGTCGTGCAGGCAACCTAGAAGCTAACCCCAAGACCCGAGACCCCAACCATGCATTATGGCCCCAAATTTATTCTTTCTGGCTGCAAATTGCGGCCAGGGTGGGGATGAGTGGGTCCATGTTTGGTCCATGGCTTTATCTTGTAAGTCCACGTTGCGACCCCCGGTTCTTACGGGGAGGCGGAAACGGTATAAAATCAAAATTTTAACGCAAGAGGCAACATGGACTAAGCTAGGTCGGGATCTTTACCTAAACTAAAACTAGCATACTAAGCTAAAGATATTTAGCTACTCGGATGAAGATGGTTATACCTAAACTTGAACTCCTTCTCTTCAAGCTCCGATGGTGGTTCGATGGCTCCTTCTCGTTGTCTCCGTACGCCGAAGATAGATCCACTTGAAAGCTCCAACCTTTAGCTCCTTCTTCGTTCTTTGAAGAAACTAGTTCACTTGGTTTGCTAAACCTAGTGAACTAGAATGAGTAGAGATGATTTAGAATGGGATTTTATCTATGGTTCTTGATTCTCAACTCATGAGACAAGAGAACCATAGATCAAGAGAGGGAGCAAGAGGTTGAGGGTGAGAGCAAGAGGAGAGCTCAAGAACAAGAGAGAGAATGAGCAAGAAAGAATGAGCAACTCTTTTGTCTTTCACCCTCTCATAATCCAAAGTGATCATAACTCATCATATCAAAAAAGTCTTATGTGATGGTTAGAAGCAACCATAACCTTATCATGTCATGCACTCATTTTACTCAAATGAGCAAGCAAGAAAAAGTCTTTGGCATGAAATGATAACCATGGTTATCATGATGGTCAACTAGTCAAGCCTAGTCAACGGGTCAACAAGTCAACAAAAGTCAACAAGTCAACAAAGTCAACAAGTCAACAACCATATCACCATAATACTTAATTAATATAATAGTTAATCACATATCATATTCTCATTAGGGTTGAGCATAAAGTCAAATAGTCAACGGTCAACAGTCAACAACCCTAATGAGAATCCGCCGCCTCTGCCTCCCTGTCAACTGTGCATACACACCCGCATCCGCGTTCCGAGGAACACGAATGCAAACTGGATAAATCCAATCCCATAAGGTACACTAGGATCTGGCTTAAACCAAAGCCCGCTAGTGTAAACTGTCCGGACACTGTACGTGCACAAGTGCACGGATGTGACCGAACCCTGTCGCAAAACCATGCGACCTGTCGCAATACCATGCGACCTCTACTCTTTTGCCTAAAGGCGAAAAGCTTTCTGTGTGGGACTCTAAAGACTCGACACTACGCTGGCAGTGGGTTTAACCACAGACCGCAAGCGGCACTAGCTGTGCGTAACGGTCCCCAGGTAATGCCGACAAGAAGACCGACGAGGCGAAACCCATCTGAACTCCTACTGAGCCTGAGTGTGACATTCTCCGTACAGTCCGGTCTGTTCGTCTGATACATCGCATGGCGGGCCTAGGGGGCGGTAAACGTCAGTCCCCCAATAGCGGTACAAGTCGTGCCGGAGCGAAGCCCAAAACACCCTGAGATAACACTGGAAACCTACCAGTATATCTCGTTTGCCCTGGCCAGGGACTACTCGTGTAATGGCTCTCCTAGACACAGCGCGATGTCAACCCCCAATACCGGGAGAGACGAATCCTGTCTAACCGTCACTGCCTCCAAATGCTTCGGGACTGCACCCAACCACTACCTGTTTGCACGACTCCTTTGAGCCGTGGTAGGGTAGTGATCAAAGTACAGTGGGAACACACTCGAGGCGGAGTGACAGTGTCAAGTCAGCGGACTAAGCTATACTCATGTCACCTGGGAACTGATAACTGACGATAGGTATAATACCAACTAGTCAGTTCCCGACGAGTCCTGTCCAGTGTACCCGTAACCTAACGAGCACCCGCATACTATCTCAAGTACGACGTACTGACGGCTGTGGGACAGACCGTCTCCCACACTGGGATGAGAAGCGCATGCGCTGGTCTACTCCGGAGTATCGATGCCCTGTCTCGATAGTCCTGCGACCAGGGACCTGCATAAGGATGTGCTTATAGATTACCCAGCCCCACTAGTGTGACGGCCATCACATCGCTGGTAATCAAGCAAAGATCCTAAGGGCTCTACTAATGTGTATAGGCGATATACAAAAATAAACACATGTACACATTGAAGTAGAAACAAACCAAGTAGCATACTACTATTTTGAGCAAGATTGTATATACAAGGTGAATATCCCAAGCATCCATTAAGTAATATACAAACTAGTATGATACAGTAATGGCCTCTAGGGCATATACACTAACAATCTCCCACTTGCACTAAGGCCGTGTACTGGCGTATCGAAGACCTATCATCTCGATCAGCCGCTCGAACTGAGTCTGGGGCAAGGCCTTGGTGAATGGATCAGCAGTGTTGTCTTCTGAAGCGACTCTCTGAACCTCGATCTCCTGGCGATCCACGATCTCCCTGATCAGGTGATACCGCCTCAAGATGTGCCTGGATTTCTGATGGGACCTTGGTTCCTTCGCTAAAGCTATAGCCCCGTTGTTGTCGCAATACAGAGGTATTGGATCAACAATGGATGGAACCACCTGAAGTTCTTTCAAGAACTTCCTCATCCAGACAGCTTCTTTTGCGGCATCAGATGCAGCGATGTATTCCGCTTCCATCGTCGAGTCTGCAACGGTTTCCTGTTTGGAACTCTTCCAACACACCGCCCCTCCATTGAGGGTAAAGACAAAACCCGACATGGACTTGGAATCATCCTTGTCACTCTGGAAGCTGGAGTCAGCAAAGGCCTCGATCTGGAGGTCTTTTCCGCCATACACCAAGAACATCTCCTTAGTCCTTCTCAGGTACTTGAGAATGTTCTTTACCGCTATCCAGTGTTTCTCCCCAGGGTTAGACTGATACCGGCTTACCACACTCAGTGCATAAGCTACATCCGGTCTGGTACACAACATCGCATACATTATAGAGCCTACCGCAGAAGCGTAGGGTATAATAGACATGCGATCCCTCTCCAAATCAGTCTTGGGAGACATCTCTTTAGAGAGGGTGATCCCGTGACAAGCCGGTAGGTTACCGCGCTTGGAATCTTCCATACTGAACCTCTTCAGTATGGTGTCGATGTACCTGGACTGTGAAAGTCCTAATATCCTCTTGGATCTGTCACGGTAGATCCGGATACCCAGAATGTATGAGGCATCACCCAGGTCTTTCATGGAGAACCTGTGTGACAAGAACCCCTTGACAGATTGTAGCATAGGAATGTCATTTCCTATTAAGAGAATGTCATCCACGTATAAAACGAGGAATACTACAGTTCTCGCTACAAATCTACTATAGATGCATGGTTCATCTGGATTTTTGATAAAGCCAAATTCTTTGACCGTCTCATCAAAGCAGATGTTCCAACTCCGCGATGCCTGCTTTAGTCCATAGATGGACTTAAGCAACTTGCACACCTTTCCGCTGCTCCCACTCTGAATGAAACCCTCTAGCTGGTCCATATAGACACACTCCTCTAAATTTCCATTTAGAAAAGCTGTCTTTACGTCCATTTGCCAGATCTCATAATCGTGGAAGGCAGCAATGGCAAGAAGGATCCGAATGGATTTCAGCATGGCTACTGGAGAAAAGGTTTCGTCGTAGTCCAAGCCAGGTCTTTGACGAAAACCCTTTGCTACCAGCCTAGCTTTATAGGTCTCAACCTGTCCATCTACACCAATCTTCCTTTTGAAGATCCACTTGCATCCTACGGGTTTTACCCCGTCTGGAGCAATGTCCAACGTCCATACCTTGTTGGTGTACATGGACTCCATTTCGGTCCGCATTGCATCCAGCCATTTCACTGAGTCAACGCTCTGAACGGCCTGCTGGAAGCTAGTAGGCTCATCATAATCTATGATGCAATCCTCTCTATCCCCGTCTATGAGAAAACCGTAGTATCTCTCGGGCGGATGAGACTGCCTACTACTCCTGTGGAGTGGCGCAGGAATGTCCTGTTCTGTTGAACCCTCTGGTTCCACTAAGCTTTCAGTAACAGTCTGTGGTTCTGGAACTTCTTCCAGTTCTATTGTGTTCCCACTTATCTGGGTTTCCAAAAACTCAGTTTCCAAGAAGCGGGCATGCTGAGAAACAAAGACCTTTTGCTCCTCAGCGGAATAGAAAAGATACCCCCTGGAGTTCCTTGGGTATCCCACAAACTTACACTGTACTGAACGTGCCTCAAGCTTGTCCGCATGCTGCTTCTTTACAAAAGCTGGACATCCCCATACTTTAAGATACTTTAGACAGGGTTTCTTCCCAGTCCACATCTCATATGGGGTGGTAGGCACAGTCTTGGTGGGGGCCTTGTTCAAGAGATACGCAGCTGCTTCTAGTGCATATCCCCAGAATGATCGCGGTAACTCAGCGTTACTCATCATGGACCGAACCATATCCAATAGGGTTCGGTTCCGTCTCTCCGATACACCATTATGTTGCGGAGTGTATGGAGGAGTAAGCTGAGAGAGAATACCATTCTCTTTTAAGTAATTCAGGAATTCGGCACTTAAGTATTCTCCACCTCGATCCGATCTTAGAATCTTAATACTTTTGCCGGTCTGTTTCTCTACTTCATTCTTATACTCCTGGAATTTTCCAAAGGCCTCGAACTTATGTTTCATTAAGAAGACATAACCGTACCTTGAGAAGTCATCCGTAAAAGTAATGAAGTAAGTATGTCCGCTTCGGGCATGTGTAGACATTGGACCGCACACGTCACTGTGTACGAGTCCCAAGAGCTCGCTCGCTCTTACTCCTTGTCCAGTAAACGGAGTCTTTGTCATCTTTCCTTTGAGACAAGATTGACAAGTGGCATACGATTGATATTCGAACGCATTCAAATATCCTTCTGTATGTAACTTAGTCAACCTTCTCTCATTGATGTGACCCAATCTACAATGCCATAAGAAAGTCTGATTTAGTTCTGGAGACTTTCTTTTGTGTGTATCCTGGACGTTGAAAATCCGTGGTTGGTTTAACACGTATATACCATTACTTAATGTACCTGACCCAATCAGAACTTGATTAAGGTGAATGTTTACAACATTACTTACAAACGCAAATTCATAACCTTCTTTAGAAACTAAAGATACAGAAATGATATTACAAGTTGCGTTGGGTACAAAAAAGCAATTACGCAAAACCAAAACATGTCCATCTGACATTCCCAGGTGATAGTCCCCCACGGCTTTAGCATCCATGCTAGCTCCGTTTGCAACTCTGAGGGTCATGTCACCTGCCTTCAAAACCCTACGGTTTCTCAACGCCTGCAAAGAATTACAGATATGAGATCCTGATCCGGTATCCAATACCCAGGAAGTAGAGTTTATTGAAAGACAGTTTTCAATAACATACACACCTGAAGCTGAAGCTGCAACCTGCTTCAATTCCTGTGTTCTGGCCTTCCAGGCCCTGCAATCATTCTTCCAGTGTCCTTTCTTATGACAATAGAAGCATTCTTCCTTATCCACAAGCTTCCCCGCTATCTTTGTTGCTTTACCTTTTCCCTTCGTATCCACTTTACTAACACCGCCCCTTGGTTTGGCGGGGGCCTTCTTCTTCTTTCCCTTGGCTTTCGTCTTGGACCTAGAAGAAGATGATCCTCCTACAAACAAAGTGGATGTATCCCTACCTTTCTGTAGGGTGCCCTCTACGCTCCTCAGCATGTTGAGGAGCTCTGAAAGTTCAACCTCTTTTTCTTGTAGGTTGAAGTTCAGTATGAACTGGGCGTAAGTGGAAGGAAGGGACTGGAGAACTATATCCGTATATAGCCCACTCTCTAATGTGATCCCTAGGTCAGCGAGCTCCTCAATGTAGCCGATCATCTTTAGCACGTGCTCGGCTACTGATGATCCGACGGCCATTCTTGTCGAAAATAACTTTTTCGACGCTTCGTATCTTGCGATACGTGATTGCTCTCCATACAGTTCTTTTGTATGGAGCAATATGGACTCCATGTCCATATTCTCATGCCTCCTCTGATGTTCGTTGTCCATCGAGGCAAGCAGGAGGCACTTGGCCTTCGCGCTATCAATCTCCCAAGTCTTGCGGATTTCCTTATCCGCGACACTGGAAGTTGGACCAGGGACAGGGGGAGCTTTGGTGGTAAGAAGATACCCCAGCTTGTCATAAGTGATTGCTATCTTGACATTCCTGAGCCAATCTTTGTAGTTTGGCCCTGTCAGTTTGTTTTTATCTAGGAGTAACTTAAGTCCAGTCATGTTGATTGGTCGCTGCAATTAGGAGAGAGAAGAAGAAACACTCAGCATGATGCTCTTGCAAGTTTAGAGTGGTTTTTAATTTGTCTAAACAGGATGGCTCCCACTGTTTCTCGAATCCCTCCTCAAACCATAAAGGAAGAATTAGTCAGGATCAATCCCACCGTACAATACTTGCTTAACCGTTCAGCCAGGCCGGTGTCGGTACTTCGAGGGAGGTTTTCCAACGCTTTCGCGAAGTTCCTTAATTAAAGAACCTCTTTTCCCTGGGGGCGTAGCCCCGATAACACCTTTCTAGGCACCTACTAGGTTTATAGCATTGATCGTTAAGTGAGAAATTTCCCGAGGAGTAGCATATACTCACAGTAGGATCGGGATCCAAATATCATCGCGTGACGAAACTGAAGGAATCCTACCAGAATCATCACACTCCAAATGGTATGCAAATCTAGCAAGTTTCAGTACTTATGAACTCCCGATGTGGATTTTTGCCCCATGCTCTTATGACCTTGACGAAGGTCAACAAATCATAAGTCACATGTCAAGTTCTGCCCGTCATTATCCAGGTTAATTTGAATCCACCCGTATATACCCTTGACGAAGGTCAACAAGGTAATGCGAATGTCCCAAACCAACGCATCTATCTATGCTACATATGAATACCCAATAGCTACCAATCACTATGCCTTGACGAAGGTCAACAAACACAGCTTGAATACTATTGAATATTCATACGAAACGACGGAGGGCTACGAATGGTTTTGGCAAAACCGTGAACGTAGTGAACTTGATTTGGTCGATGGAACGAGATAGCTTTTAAAAGGAGTGGCTCAAGCTCCGCATTTAAAAGTTGTTTTGAAAAGAACCGAGTGGTTTTTCGAAAGTGTTCCAACGACTTTAACTTGGTTTATTATCTTGCATTAGTTCTTTTAATGCGTGATATTCTTGCATTAGTTCTTTTAATGCGTCCCATCATTTAATCCTACCATTGCAGAAAACAACCAAAATATGACGTACGCTTATGCCATTCGCATTCGCCACGGGGCCCCGTCATTACCCGTTAGGTTACTTAACTAACGACAGAGCGGGGGCTGGGCTAGCGCGTCTGTAAAACATAAGCAACGCCTAAATAATATCATATATAGATATACTGCAATGATAAACATTTCAGATCACAGATAAATATATTGGATATACTAGGAATCTGTAATTTGTACGAGCCTGTAACAAAAACAGATTACACGGTCGCGGTGAATAGCCAATACCCCACCCAAGACCCCTACGGGTGCGGCAAACTACCCGCCAAATACCCGAAGCGTAGCAACCTCCCTCATCTCCATGAGTAGGCCACTCGACACTTCGGCATACCCGGTAGTTTGTGCACCCCTCCATGGGTCTATCCTAGGAGCAAAAACAGTAAAAAGAAATTATACAATGACGGCTACAACCCCGACCCGGTTGTGCGGCCATACAAATAATTATTACATCAATTTACAAATTTACATGAATTGCAAGAAAAGAAAACTCTCGTCTCACAACCCCCGGCTATTCACCCGCGACAATCCAACATATTTATATACACATTCCAATATCAAACACAGATCATGTATAACCCCGACCAATCGACTTATAGCGATTAGCCGACGTTCAATACATGCAAGCATCACAGATATAACCATCATAGTCAAAGTGCAGTGAAGTTCGGAAAAAATACGGAATTATAGGACCCCAAAAGGAAATTTCTTTTCTGGAAAATCTGGGCACATATAATATATTTCAAAAATCCCAAAACCAACACAGACACACACTGCACGAAAAACGATGCACAGAAGACGACAAAGCGCGGCGCTTCCGCGGCGGATGCCTAGCTCGCGCGGCTGAAGGGCGGCGGTTTGGACGAATTACTGTATCGTTTTTCTTGGGTGTTCACACAAAACCCTGAGCCGAATTTACAAGTGTAAAGTTTTTCATTTTGAGCCAAAAAAATTTCAACAGAAACTCAGTTTTGGTAAAAGTTTGGTTTTTGGATTTTTCCGGTTCCGAACTTCGTTACACTTCACTACCAAGCTAGTTTAAGTTTAGTTAGGCTCTGATACCACTGTAAGTCCACGTTGCGACCCCCGGTTCTTACGGGGAGGCGGAAACGGTATAAAATCAAAATTTTAACACAAGAGGCAACATGGACTAAGCTAGGTCGGGATCTTTACCTAAACTAAAACTAGCATACTAAGCTAAAGATATTTAGCTACTCGGATGAAGATGGTTATACCTAAACTTGAACTCCTTCTCTTCAAGCTCCGATGGTGGTTCGATGGCTCCTTCTCGTTGTCTCCGTACGCCGAAGATAGATCCACTTGAAAGCTCCAACCTTTAGCTCCTTCTTCGTTCTTTGAAGAAACTAGTTCACTTGGTTTGCTAAACCTAGTGAACTAGAATGAGTAGAGATGATTTAGAATGGGATTTTATCTATGGTTCTTGATTCTCAACTCATGAGACAAGAGAACCATAGATCAAGAGAGGGAGCAAGAGGTTGAGGGTTAGAGCAAGAGGAGAGCTCAAGAACAAGAGAGAGAATGAGCAAGAAAGAATGAGCAACTCTTTTGTCTTTCACCCTCTCATAATCCAAAGTGATCATAACTCATCATATCAAAAAGGTCTTATGTGATGGTTAGAAGCAACCATAACCTTATCATGTCATGCACTCATTTTACTCAAATGAGCAAGCAAGAAAAAGTCTTTGGCATGAAATGATAACCATGGTTATCATGATGGTCAACTAGTCAAGCCTAGTCAACCGGTCAACAAGTCAACAAAAGTCAACAAGTCAACAAAGTCAACAAGTCAACAACCATATCACCATAATACTTAATTAATATAATAGTTAATCACATATCATATTCTCATTAGGGTTGAGCATAAAGTCAAATAGTCAACGGTCAACAGTCAACAACCCTAATGAGAATCCGCCGCCTCTGCCTCCCTGTCAACTGTGCATACACACCCGCATCCGCGTTCCGAGGAACACGAATGCAAACTGGATAAATCCAATCCCATAAGGTACACTAGGATCTGGCTTAAACCAAAGCCCGCTAGTGTAAACTGTCCGGACACTGTACGTGCACAAGTGCACGGATGTGACCGAACCCTGTCGCAAAACCATGCGACCTGTCGCAATACCATGCGACCTCTACTCTTTTGCCTAAAGGCGAATAGCTTTCTGTGTGGGACTCTAAAGACTCGACACTACGCTGGCAGTGGGTTTAACCACAGACCGCAAGCGGCACTAGCTGTGCGTAACGGTCCCCAGGTAATGCCGACAAGAAGACCGACGAGGCGAAACCCATCTGAACTCCTACTGAGCCTGAGTGTGACATTCTCCGTACAGTCCGGTCTGTTCGTCTGATACATCGCATGGCGGGCCTAGGGGGCGATAAACGTCAGTCCCCCAATAGCGGTACAAGTCGTGCCGGAGCGAAGCCCAAAACACCCTGAGATAACACTGGAAACCTACCAGTATATCTCGTTTGCCCTGGCCAGGGACTACTCGTGTAATGGCTCTCCTAGACACAGCGCGATGTCAACCCCCAATACCGGGAGAGACGAATCCTGTCTAACCGTCACTGCCTCCAAATGCTTCGGGACTGCACCCAACCACTACCTGTTTGCACGACTCCTTTGAGCCGTGGTAGGGTAGTGATCAAAGTACAGTGGGAACACACTCGAGGCGGAGTGACAGTGTCAAGTCAGCGGACTAAGCTGTACTCATGTCACCTGGGAACTGATAACTGACGATAGGTATAATACCAACTAGTCAGTTCCCGACGAGTCCTGTCCAGTGTACCCGTAACCTAACGAGCACCCGCATACTATCTCAAGTACGACGTACTGACGGCTGTGGGACAGACCGTCTCCCACACTGGGATGAGAAGCGCATGCGCTGGTCTACTCCGGTGTATCGATGCCCTGTCTCGATAGTCCTGCGACCAGGGACCTGCATAAGGATGTGCTTATAGATTACCCAGCCCCACTAGTGTGACGGCCATCACATCGCTGGTAATCAAGCAAAGATCCTAAGGGCTCTACTAATGTGTATAGGCGATATACAAAAATAAACACATGTACACATTGAACTAGAAACAAACCAAGTAGCATACTACTATTTTGAGCAAGATTGTATATACAAGGTGAATATCCCAAGCATCCATTAAGTAATATACAAACTAGTATGATACAGTAATGGCCTCTAGGGCATATACACTAACATATCTTCTGTAAATTATGCCCTCCACATATGCAAAATTGGCTAATTTCACCTGAGGTAAAATCTGGAAGTGTTTTTCTTAGTTTCTGAATTCGGTTTGTGAATTCTGTGAACTTGAACAGTGGTATTTGTGTTTTGTCTCAGACACTTGATGTTTGTACGTCGGTATCTGGAGTTGTTGGGTTATTTCTGCATAAGTAGACCATAGGTTTTACCTATGTGAGATACATGTGCCGTTTTAGTTTTCGTGCGCGATTTCGGTTTACAATACCATGTGTTATATATGTAAGTACCTCTGCGCGAACTTCAGGATGACAAGTGGAAGCGTGGCGACTTCGACTTCGGCAAGCAAGGATCAAGGTGAGTAGATATATATCTACGGGGGAAGTCGGGTGGATGGCGTATAGCACCCCCGCAGTTTCGTAGTGTAGTATACAAATACGTTATAATTATATAAATATGTGTATTGTGAGATGATATGATTATCAAGAAAGGTTTTAGGAGATCATGGGTTAAATTTTAGTGTAATTACATGATAATGCTTTTAGCTTAGTTTCTTAATCGCGAAACCCTAGAGTAATGTTTTGCACACACGCACGTACACACGCTTACATTCGATGTTCTTGTGCGTATATGGGGATATGTATATATATATATTAATATATATATATATATATATTTGATATATACATATATATATATATATATTAAATGTAGCATGGTTGCATTTTCTATTTTTTGGAAAATAGAAAATGAGGTGGAAAATGTGGAGCATGGGTGAAGCATGGCTTTACTTATTTTTATATTGGTCTTGATTCAGTATTGAAGCATGGTTCTATTTTTTTTGTGTAACATTTCAGAAATGTAAAGTATTATTTTTGGGAATTTATATAATTAAAATAATAAATATTAGGAATATTTTAATGTTGTGGTATAATTAAATACCGATAATTTGGGAAATATTGGAATGTTAAATTGAATGGTGATTTTTGGAAGAATTTATGTGATTTAAGAAAATTATAAATTCTTTATGATTAATTATATTCTATTTTAATGCTAATCTCGATTAAATATCACTAATCGTGGATTAAGCAATGATTTGTTTTGTGCACATGACATGCACCATGTCATGTTACACACTTGTAACATTTTATTTTTACCATGGCTTCTTTTATTATTTCAAGAATGGTTTTTGGTTTTTAAAATGGAAATGGGAAATGAAAGAAAAGAAAAGAAAAAGGAAAATATTAAAGAATGGAGTTATGGGCAAGAGAGAGGATGAGGGTGAGGGGTCAACCTTGGGCATGGCTCATCTTCATTCATTCCCTCTTCATCTTTTTCCCTCCTCTCCCCTCACCATGGCTGCCCTCTTCTTCTCCCTCCTATACCTCCTCACAACACACCCTAAGACACATCAAAACATCATCTTCCATTCATTAAAAATGTGCACAAGCTCACAACAAGCATGGAGAACCAAGCAAGTTAGGATTTTGAGCACTTGGGGCAACTCAAGAATTTTCTTGAGTTGCCAAATGATGTAATTCCTTAACCATTACTATAGTATTTCATCCACTTTAGCATCCATATATGTTTAGAAGTGTTTTAGTGAGGATTAGTGAACTTGGAAAATTCCAAGTTGAGGTTTGGGTTTGTTTTGAATTGTGATGGTGCAATTGAGGTATTCTAAGTGACTACAACTCCTTTATTGATAAAACCTGGACCTAACCTGAGACTAAAACCCCAAACCCCAAACTTAGAAACACCGATATCGGATTTTGTTGACTTTGGTGATTTGTTTTGGAGATCTGCTATGACCCGGGGCACCTGAAAATTTTATAGCGATCACAGTGAGTCTTGCAGGCAACCTAGAAGCTAACCCCATGACCCGAGACCCCAACCATGCATTATGGCCACAAATTTATTCTTTCTGGACGCAAATTGCAGCCAGGGTGGGGATGAGTGGGTCCGTGTTTGGTCCATGGCTTTATCTTCTGTAAATTATACCCTCCATATATGCAAAATTGGCTAATTTCACCTGGGGTAAAATCTGGAAGTGTTTTTCTTAGTTTCTGAATTCGGTTTGTGAATTCTGTGAACTTGAACAGTGGTATTTGTGTTTTGTCTCGGACACTTGACGTTTGTACGTCGGTATCGGGAGTTGTTGGGTTATTTCTGCATGAGTAGACCATAGGTTTTTACCTATATGAGATACGTGTGCCGTTTTAGTTTTCGTGCGCGATTTCGGTTTACAATACCATGTATTATATATGTAGGTACCTCCGCGCAAACTTCAGGGCGACAAGTGGAAGCGTGGTGACTTCGAATTCGGCAAGCAAGGATCAAGGTGAGTAGATACATATCTACGGGGGAAGTCGGGTGGATGGCGTATAACACCCCCGCAGTTTCGTAGTGTAGTATACAAATACGTTATAATTATATAAATACGCGTATCGTGAGACGATATGATTATCAAGAAAGGTTTTAGGAGATCATGGGTTAAATTTTAGTATAATTGGATGATAATGCTTTTATCTTAGTTTCTTAGTCGTGAAACCCTAGAATAATGTTTTGCACAAACGCGCACACACACTAGCTTATATTCGATGTTCTTGTGCGTATATGGGGATATGTATATGTATATATATGTATGTGTGTGTGTGTGTGTGTGTATATATATACATATATGTATGTGAGTATGTATATATATATGTATACGTATACAAGTATGATGAGGATAGTATGTGATACTGGGAGATGAGTCGATGTGATTGGGCATGATGCCCTGAGATCGGTGATGTGATTGGGTCGTGCTATGAGATACGACATATTATATTAGCAGATTGATGAGTGATGTGTTTTCATATACACGGGGATATTTGTTGATGGTATCGGTATGGACTAGACTTAGATCAGTACCATGTTCATGATATTATGATAATGATACCATATGGATATTGAGGTATATGTGATAGGCGACCCGTACCCCGATTTTGGAATGTCGTACGATGGATTTACCATACGAGATATAATTATGATAATAGATCCGCACTCATGATTCGATAATGTCGTATTATATTTTATCGTATGTGACGCTATTGAGGCGGGATCACCGACTACTATATATATATATCGACTCAGACTTAGATGGTTTTCTTAACCCTTTGATTAGTCTCTTAGCTTTGTCCTGTAGTTACTTAGTAGATGTTAGACTGGGCTCGAGTCATACGTATTTCCAAAACTAACGAATCGTGAGTATTTTAAAGATAGGTCGAGGGATACTCCGGATATTTCAAAGGACGTACCTTTCTTAAAAACACCGTAACCCTTATTTTCTAAAACCATGATTCATACTGTTTCAAATGCCAAAACTGTATGACTCTTATATATAAATGTATATTATCCAATGTTGCACTTACTATTCATTATCCGTTATTTTCATGTTCTCATTGCATTGCATGTTTATACATGTGTTTCCTTAATTATGATGATATCGACTGTTAGGACACCAGCACCATTACCGATAAAGTGTATGCCCACGTACACTTGCTTGCCGGCTCACACACAACATCATCGATAATTTCTATGTCACGTACGCACTAGAAATAATAATTCATTGATATAGCCTGCTAGCCGGTAGTTCAACATATTAGTAGTATGCTTGCTTTCATGTGCTAAATTAGATATTGCATTCTTTTACTTAGATATCCATGCATGTGTATTTATCTATTGGTCATGACATGTTATGGGGCTTTATGCCGGTTAATCACTGTTTATTTACTCCCGATTTTGGGATTTGATATTTCCATGAGATTTCTGGATTTGGAGAAACCACAAGGATTTTATAAACTGGTTATCATTTCTAAAAATAGAAATTGCGGTTTTCTCTTGATATGATATGAGATATGTCCACCATGAGTTTTCTCGGCCCTTGAGCGGTATCATACACCCGATTCGAGGAGGAGAAGGAACCCTCTACAGGTGCATGGTGGACCTGATGCGGTACCCCGGGGCGAGATGGTCGCAGATGATGGCGTTGAGCCTAGCAGGGGAGCACTACCGACCGGTTATTTGTGACGTGGCGGATATCCGTAGGATACCGACGTAGTCATGAAATTTGATTATTTTGGGCCAGTCCGGATTGCCGGAGCCCTGGGGCCAGTCTCGATAGCCGTAGCCCGAGATATTGAGACTTTGAGGTATTGAGATTATATGATATGGGCCAGTCCGGATAGCCCGAGCCCGAGATATTGGATATTTGGATATATGTTTTGTGTCGATACTTGACACGGATTTTATGTTGATTTCATTCATGATACCTCGATTTTGTAGGGTTCCTAGGCACTCTAATGAGGTCTCACAAGGCATCAACCATGCCAATTTCAAATTTTACGGGTGCCGAGAAACCCTAATACGGATCGTTAACTAGATTTTAGGCGAAACTAGCAAGTAGTTAACAACTTAACTAAAAGTTAAACGGAAATACAACCTTTATAGATCCGGTCCTCCACCTCCATAGCTCCGCAATGAAGTCTCCTCGCTGTCCAAATCGAATCCCGGGCTCTAGCGTCGGCTTCATCGGAGAAATGGGCGGGCTAGATCATCGACTACGATGCCGAAGATGATCTACGTCGAGGCATCACAAGATCAAGCTCCCACTTCACCAAGTCATGAAACTTGTGAAGAAAACACACTCTACTACTTGGCAAGAGGTAGAGGATGAAGAAATAGGAAGTGGGTTCACTTTAGAATTGGATTTCTCACTCATTTTCAAGAGTTGCCATTGATGGAGGAAGGTTTCTTCTTCAAGAAGAAGAAGAAGAAGATGAAGATATTATGATAAGTTCTTTTTCAAAAAGAAAAATAATGAGAATACTTATCATAATCCAACCATGGTCAAGTGTAGAGAATAGACTAGGGTTAAGTGGAATGGTTAGGGTTAAGCATGAGACAAAATGGTCACTAAGTCAAAGCTTCAAGAAGCTTCAACAACAAACAAAGTTAGCCACCATTTTCTCTTTATGCTTATCATTTTCCAAAATGAATAAAAAAATAAATAAATGAATAAGAAAATGAAAAACAAAACCCTAACCATTTAAATAACCATGGTTTAATCTTTACACAAACTCAAGTAAGCATGTATCATCAAAAATGATACAATCAAGTGCACAAAACTATATCGAATATATAATGTGCACAAGCGAGTGAGAAAATCCATTTAAAGTGAACCAATACTAGTTAATGCAAAGTAATATATCAAATATATAATTATACATCAAATCATTAAATCAACACTTGATTTAACGATCCGGTCATATCGCATATAACCGACTAGTATCCTATGTATCGGCTTACCGAATCAATCCTTGATTCGATAACTAGGTTATATCGGATACAACCATTCGATACATTCATCGCGAGAATGGAATACGGTATCACATACACGCATTATTCTCGGTCCCGCACATATCTCATATGCGCTCCTATTTCGTTTCGCTTGAGCCAGAAAACCTTTGTGTAGGACTCTAAAGACTCGTCAATACGTCGGCAGCAGGTGATGATCATATCAAACACCCACAAGCCGTAACCGGTCTGCTAAACGTAACGGCCACCCGGGTATTGAGCGATCAGAAGATCGACGAGCAAGCCCACTCACACTCCTGTGAATCCAACCAGTAATACTTACCGTACAGTCCGGTCTCGTCATCTGATATATCGCATATCTCGCCTAGGGGTGGTAAACGTCAGACCCCAATAGCTTGATAAGTCGTGTCGATATGAGGTCTACAACAGTTTAAGAAACTACTGATAACACTTACCAGTAAATCTCAGCAACCCTGGCCAGGGATTTCCGGTTATAGCCAATCGAACACAGCGCAACATCAACTCCCTATACCGGGAGAGACGAATCCCCTCCTATCGCTCATTACCTCCATGTGATTCGGGACTGTACCCAAAAACCACCATTTTGCACGCCCTCTTAGACGTGGTAAGGTGGAAATCAAAGCACAGTGGGAATCACACAAGACTCTATGACGATCTCGGGTCAACAGACTACTCTGTACCAGTGTCACCAGAGAACTGCCATCTGACGTAAGGTATAATACCATCTGGGAGTTCTCGGCGAGTCCGTCCAGTGTACCCAGTCTCCACTGAGCACCCGTATATCATCTCTGATGTCAAACACCAATGGATATGGGATCATCCATCGCCCATCTGTATGGGTCGAGAAGGTATACGCTAGTCTACTCTGGTATATCGATGCCACGTCTCGATACACCCACGACTAGGGACTTTGAAGGATGTACTTATGGACTACCATGTCCCCACTAGTATGATCCGCATCATAGTCCAGGTAGTCAAGTACACATCCTAAGGGCTTTACCAACATGTAACAGAGAGACAATCAGTGTACACGTTAAGGTAAAGATCAACCAGATAGCATACTATCATGTCGAGCAAGAAAGTCCTCCCTATATATGTCCAAGCATCCACTACAATATACATCCTATGTATAGCAATGGCCTCTAGGGCATACATATAACTAACAATCTCCCAATTGCACTAGGGCCATCTGATAGCAGTGGTTGTAGTATCTCATACTCAACCATCCCATAAAAGTCTCTCTCTGGAAAAAGGCCTTTGTGAGTGGATCCGCCGTGTTGTCCTCTGAGTCTGTTCTCCTTACCTTGATCCCTTGGAGATCAACCATCTCCATGATCAGGTGACACTGCCTTAGAATATGTCTGGATCACTGATGGGACCGGCGTTCCTTGGCATAAGCCACAACTCCATTGTCTCACAATGGTAGGAACTAAGTTCATCTCATGAAAAAATATACACCCAGACTGCCTCTTTGGTAGCATCTTAAGTAACGATGTATCCTGCCTTTATCGTCTAGTATGCCACGGTATCTAGCTTGGAACTCTTCCAATATACCATCCCTTTACTGAGGGTAAAGACAATGCCTGTGACTGACATTCAGTCGTCTTTATCACCTTGGAACCCTTCCAGTGATTCTCCCCAGGATCGGTTGATACCATCTCACTACAACTAGTGAGAATCCTAACATCTAATTAGATCTATCGCATAGATCCAAAATCCAGGATTTAGGAGGTATCACTTTGATCCTATTATGGAGAATTCTTGTGATAACCAGAGATTGACCGAGCGTAGCATAGGAAACTCCTTCCCTATCAAGAGTATGTCATCCACGTTCTCTACGAGGATCACTAGCATACTCCCTACTACCTTCTTGTATATACAACGTTCATCTACCATTTTGATGATGTCAAACTATTTGACTTCCACATCAAAACAGATGTTCCAACCCCGCGATGCCTGCTTTATCACATAAAACATCTTGCACACGTTTTCGCTGCTCCCACTGTCTACGAAGCCCTCTGGCTGTGTACTTATAGACGCTCTCTTCCAAAACATCATTTAGAAAAGCAGTCATGACACCCAACCACCAGATATCGTAGTCATGGTATGTAGCCGTGGTAAGTAGGAACTGGATGGACTTAAGCATAGATTCTTAGAAAAGGTTTCATCATGATCCATATCTGGTCAATGATGCAAACCTTTAACAAGTCTAGCTTTGAAAGTCTCAACTTTTCGATGTACACCAAGTAATCTTCTCAAGATATACTTGCTCCTGATGGGGATTTAACCCTTCAGATATAGCAACCAAAGTCCCTACTTTGTTGGTGTATAAGGATTCCATCTCCGATCGCTAAGCATCCAGCCATTCTTACAGAGTCCCACTCCTGATGGCCAGCTCGAAACTAGTTGGGTCATCATCTTATGATGCAATCCTCGCTCCCACTGTCATAGAGAAACTGAAGTATCTCTCAGGTGGGTGAGGAACCCTACTAGATCGGCGGAGAGGCTGAGATTCGTTGGTAACTATTGAATCCTTTGGTTTTATCAAATCATCTGCTGTAGTTTGTATAGCTGGAACCTTTCCAGTTGTACATAACATACCTTGCCTCGAGCTTGTTCGGATTTTGCTTTTAGACATAGGCCGGACAACCCCAAATCTTAACTAACTTAAGATATGGGCTCTTCCCTTTCCATATCACATATGAAGTGGTAGGCAACTGATTTGATTTGAACCCTATTCAATAGGTATGCAGCTTCTCAAGTGCATAACTCAAAAGGAAATAGGAAACACAGTAGTACACATCATAGAGCGCACCATATCATATAGGGTGTGATTGCTCCGCCCCGATACACCATCGTGCTATGGTGTATACGGAGGAGTAATGCTGAGAGAGAATCTTATTCTCCTTTAGAATAGTCCAGGATTTCCGTGCTCAAGTATTCTCCTCCTTGATCTCATCAAAGGACATAATACTTATACCTATATTTTGGTTCTCTACTTCTAACTTATATTCTGTGAATATCTCAAAAGGTTCGGACTTGTGTTTCAATAAGAACATATGTCTGAATCTAAAGAGATTATTAGAGAATGTAATGAAGTACAAAGAACCGGTCTTGGCATGTGTAGACAGGGGACTTTACATACATCAACATGTATTATCCCAAGAGTTCACTAACTCTTTCTCTGTTTCTAATAAACAGAGCTGGTGTCATTATATCTTTGTGACATGACTGGAAAGTTTCACAAGATGTAAATTCAAACTGATTTAAATATGCATCTACATGTAACTTCAGCTAGTCGGGTCGCATTGATATGACCTAGTCTACAATGCCTCAAGAAGGATTCGTTCATTTCTAAACTCTTCCTCTTGTGTGTGTTCTGTATACTAAGAACTGTAATTTGATTTAGAACATCAACGCTTTTAGATAACGTGCCTGAACCGATCAACTTTTGATATAGGAAATGTTCAAAACATTATCCAACAATACAAAATTTTATCGTTTCTTTACTAATCAAGAGACAGATATGATTTTGTATATCAGGTTCGGTATCTAATAATATTCGTTCAGAATCAATGTATTGGTAATACAGGGTGACAGTGACCAACAGACTTGGCTGCAACACTTGCCCCGTTTTCTGCCTCATGAAACTTATCACCCGTTCTCAGTTCTTTACCTATCTGTAGCCCATGTAATAAATTACATATGTAGGATCCTGATCTGGTATCACATACCCAGGACGTAAAGAATACTGAGAAACAGTTCTGTATAATGAACACACCCGAAGATGATGCATCATATGCACTTTCTTCGTTTAGGCGGCATAGGAATTCTGGTATTCCCCAATTTCCTGCTCTGTCTTATAACAATTATAAGTTGGAGCGGGACCAACGTTCCCCAGCTCAGTATAACAAGCGGGTTCGGTCAAATATCCGTATTATTATCTTGATTAAGGTGTGATATGGTCGCTACCTGGAGAGAGAGAGAAGAAAACACTCAGCGTGCGCTCTTGCAAGAATAGATTGGTTATTATTTTTATCTAATCAGGATGGCTCCCACTGTTTTTATCAAATCTTCCTTCAAAACCTAAAAGGAAAGACTAGCCGGGATTAATTACATACTACAAGTTCGCCAATCTTTCAGCCAGGCTAGTGTCGGTACTTTGAGGGAGGTCCCCCGTGCTTTCGCACGAACCTAATTAATGTAAACCTCGTTTTCCCAGAGGCGTAACCCCGTTGACACCTTTCTAGACACCTACTTGATCGGCTAATTGTAATGTGTAAAACTCTCCCAGGAGTAACTCTTGTTAGTGTATATGCCCTAGAGGCCATTACTGTATCATACTGGTTTGTATATTACTTAATGGATGCTTGGGATATTCACCTTGTATATACAATCTTGCTCAAAATAGTAGTATGCTACTTGGTTTGTTTCTACTTCAATGTGTACATGTGTTTATTTTTGTGTATCGCCTATACACATTAGTGGAGCCCTTAGGATCTTTGCTTGATTACCAGCAATGTGATGGCCGTCACACTAGTAGGGCTGGGTAATCTATAAGCACATCCTTATGCAGGTCCCTGGTCGCAGGACTATCGAGACAGGGCATCGATACTCCGGAGTAGACCAGCGCATGCGCTTCTCATCCCAGTGTGGGAGACGGTCTGTCCCACAGCCGTCAGTACGTCGTACTTGAGATAGTATGCGGGTGCTCGTTAGGTTACGGGTACACTGGACAGGACTCGTCGGGAACTGACTAGTTGGTATTATGCCTATCGTCAGTTATCAGTTCCCAGGTGACATGAGTACAGCTTAGTCCGCTGACTTGACACTGTCACTTCGCCTCGAGTGTGTTCCCACTGTACTTTGATCGCTACCCTACCACGGCTCAAAGGAGTCGTGCAAACAGGTAGTGGTTGGGTGCAGTCCCGAAGCACTTGGAGGCAGTGACGGTTAGACAGGATTCGTCTCTCCCGGGATTGGGGGTTGACATCGCGCTGTGTCTAGGAGAGCCATTACACGAGTAGTCCCTGGCCAGGGCAAACGAGATATACTGGTAGGTTTCCAGTGTTATCTCAGGGTGTTTTGGGCTTCGCTCCGGCACGACTTGTACCGCTATTGGGGGACTGACGTTTACCGCCCCCTAGGCCCGCCATGAGATGTATCAGACGAATAGACCGGACTGTACGGAGAATGTCACACTCAGGCTCAGTAGGAGTTCAGATGGGTTTCGCCTCGTCGGTCTTCTTGTCGGCATTACCTGGGGACCGTTACGCACAGCTAGTGCCGCTTGCGGTCTGTGGTTAAACCCACTGCCAGCGTAGTGTCGAGTCTTTAGAGTCCCACACAGAAAGCTTTTCGCCTTTAGGCAAAAGAGTAGAGGTCGCATGGTATTGCGACATGTCGCATGGTTTTGCGACAGGGTTCGGTCACATCCATGCACTTGTGCACGTACAGTGTCCGGACAGTTTACACTAGCGGGCTTTGGTTTAAGCCAGATCCTAGTGTACCTTATGGGATTGGATTTATCCAGTTTGCATTCGTGTTTCTCGGAACGCGGATGCGGGTGTGTATGCACAGTTGACAGGGAGACAGAGGCAGTGGATTCTCATTAGGGTTGTTGACAGTTGACCGTTGACTATTGACCTTTTGATCAACCCTAATGAGAATATGATATGTGATTAACTATTATATTAATTAAGTATTATGGTGACATGGTTGTTGACTTTTGTTGACTTTGTTGACTTGTTGACTTTTGTTGACTTGTTGACTTTGTTGACCGGTTGACTAGGCTTGACTAGTTGACCATCATGATAACCATAGCCATCATTTCATGGCAAAGACTTTTTCTTGCTTGCTCATTTGTGTAAAATGAGTGCATGAAATGATATGGTTATGGTTGCTTCAAACCATCACATAAGACTTTTTTAGTATGATGAGTTATCATGACTTTGGATTATGAGAGGGTGAAAGACAAAAGAGAGCCTCATATTCTTTCTTGCTCATTCTCTCTCTTGTTCTTGAGCTCTCTTGCTCTTGCTTTCACTCTCATCCTCTTGCTCCCTCTCTTGACTCTATGGTTCATATCTCTCATTAGTTGAGAATCAAGAACCATAGATAAAATCCCATTCTAATTCATCTCTACTCATTCTAGTTCACTAGGTTTAGCAAACCAAGTGAACTAGTTTCTTCAAAGAACGAAGAAGGAGCCAAAGGTTGGAGCTTTCAGGTGGATCTATCTTCGGCGTACGGAGACGACGAGAAGAAGCCATTCCGGACCACCATTGAAGCTTGAAGACGAAGGAGTTCAAGACAAGCAAGGTATAACCCCCTAACCGAGTAGCTAGAAACTCGTAGTTAGGTTGTTAGATAGATGTTTAACCAAGATCCGGGTTTTAGGTCCATGTTACCACCTCCGTAAAAATCGTTTTTTACCAAATTCCGCATTCCCGAAAGTACCGGGAGAGATAGCATGGACTTACAGTGGTATCAGAGCCTAGTTAAACTCTATCTAACTTGTTAGCAAGTAACTAGAAGATCGATCAAAGAAAAAGTCCCGAAAACGAACCCCGAAAATTTGCAGTTTCTGTCGATTTTTTTACTGTTCAAAAATTGATTATTTTAACACCTAAAATCGGCTCAGGCTTTTGTGTGAATAACCACCAAAGATGGACCCACGATCGAGTCAAAGCGCCGCGGAAGCGCGGCGGGCGCACGCTCCCGCCGCGGATCCGCGGCCGAGTTGACTCGGCCGTGGTCAATCTTTGGTGCAGTGTTATTCTGGGGGTATTTTGGGATTTTTGGAATATATATTTTCAACCCAGATTTTCCAGAACGAAAAATTTACTTTGGGGTCCTGAAAATCCGTATTTTTGATCGAACTTCTAAAAGACTTTAGCTAACGGGTTTTTCTGTAATGTGATATTTGTATTGAACGTCTACTAATCGCTATATGTCGATTAGTGGGGGTTATACAAATCTGTGATCTGTAATGTTGCTGGAATGTGTATATGAATATGTTGGATTGTCGCGGGTGAATAGCCGGGGGTTGTGAGACGAGAGTTTTCTTTTCTTTCAATTCATGTAAATTTGTAAATTGATGTAATAATTATTTGTATGGCCGCACAACCGGGTCGGGGTTGTAGCCGTCATTGTATAATTTCTTTTTACTGTTTTTGCTCCTAGGATAGACCCATGGAGGGGGTGCACAAACTACCGGGTATGCCGAAGTGTCGAGTGGCCTACTCATGGAGATGAGGGAGGTTGCTACGCTTCGGGTACTTGGCGGGTAGTTTGCCGCACCCGTAGGGGTCTTGGGTGGGGTTTTGGCTATTCACCGCGACCGTGTAATCTGTTTTTGTTACAGGCTCGTGCAAATTACAGATTCCTAGTATATCCAATGTATTCATCTGTGATCTGAAATGTTTATCATTGCAGTATATCTATATATGATATTATTTAGGCGTTGCTTATGTTTTACAGACGCGCTAGCCCAGCCCCCGCTCTGTCGTTAGTTAAGTAACCTAACGGGTAATGACGGGGCCCCGTGGCGAATGCGAATGGCATAAGCGTACGTCATATTTTGGTTGTTTTCTGCAATGGTAGGATTAAATGATGGGACGCATTAAAAGAACTAATGCAAGAATATCACGCATTAAAAGAACTAATGCAAGATAATAAACCAAGTTAAAGTCGTTGGAACACTTTCGAAAAACCACTCGGTTCTTTTCAAAACAAACTTTTAAAATACGGAGTTTGAGCCACTCCATTTAAAAGCTATCTCGTTCCATCGACCAAATCAAGTTCACTACGTTCACGGTTTTGCCAAAACCATCCGTAGCCCTCCATCATTTCAGTTAAATATTCGGTAGTATTCAAGCTATGTATTTTGACCTCACGCCAAGGCATAGTGATTGGTAGCTGCCGGATATTTATCTGTTGCATAGATAGAATGCGTTGGTTTGAGACAGTCGTACTGCCATTTTGGCCTACGTCAAGGGTATGTACGGGTGGGTTCAAATTAACCTGGATAATGATGGGATGAACTTGACATGTGACTTATGACATTTTGACCTCACGCCAAGGTCATAAGAGCATGGGGCAAAAATCCACATCGGGAGTTTCATAAGTACTGAAACTTGCTAGATTTGCATACCATTTGGAGTGTGATGATTCTGGTAGGATTCCTTCAGTTTCGTCACGCAATGATATTTGGATCCCGATCCTACTGTGAGTATATGCTACTCCTCGGGAAATTTCTCACTTAACGATCAATGCTATAAACCTAGTAGGTGCCTAGAAAGGTGTTAGCGGGGCTACGCCCCCAGGGAAAAGAGGTTCTTTAATTAAGGAACTTCGCGAAAGCGTTGGAAAACCTCCCTCGAAGTACCGACACCGGCCTGGCTGAACGGTTAAGCAAGTATTGTACGGTGGGATTGATCCTGACTAATTCTTCCTTTATGGTTTGAGGAGGGATTCGAGAAACAGTGGGAGCCATCCTGTTTAGACAAACTAAAAACCACTCTAAACTTGCAAGAGCATCATGCTGAGTGTTTCTTCTTCTCTCTCCTAATTGCAGCGACCAATCAACATAACTGGACTTAAGTTACTCCTAGATAAAAACAAACTGACAGGGCCAAACTACAAAGATTGGCTCAGGAATGTCAAGATAGCAATCACTTACGACAAGCTGGGGTATCTTCTTACCACCAAAGCTCCCCCTGTCCCTGGTCCAACTTCCAGCGTCGCGGATAAGGAAATCCGCAAGACTTGGGAGATTGATAGCGCGAAGGCCAAGTGCCTCGTGCTTGCCTCGATGGACAACGAACATCAGAGGAGGCACGAGAATATGGACTTGGAATCCATATTGCTTCATACAAAAGAACTGTATGGAGAGCAATCTCGTATCGCAAGATACGAAGCGTCGAAAAAGTTATTTTCGACAAGAATGGCCGTCGGATCATCAGTAGCCGAGCACGTGCTAAAGATGATCGGCTACATTGAGGAGCTCGCGGACCTAGGGGTCACATTGGAGAGTGAGCTATATACGGATATAGTTCTCCAGTCCCTTCCTTCCACTTACGCCCAGTTTATACTGAACTTCAACTTACAAGAAAAAGAGGTTGAACTTTCAGAGCTCCTCAACATGCTGAGGAGCGCAGAGGGCACCCTACTGAAAGGTAGGGATACATCCACTTTGTTTGTAGGAGGATCATCTTCTTCTAGGTCCAAGGCAAAAGCCAAGGGAAAGAAGAAGAAGGCCCCCGCCAAACCAAGGGGCGGTGTTAGTAAGGCGGATACGAAGGGAAAAGGTAAAGCAACAAAGATAGCGGGGAAGCTTGTGGATAAGGAAGAATGCTTCTATTGTCATAAGAAAGGACACTGGAAGAATGATTGCAGGGCCTGGAAGGCCAGAACACAGGAATTGAAGCAGGTTGCAGCTTCAGCTTCAGGTGTGTATGTTATTGAAAACTGTCTTTCAATAAACTCTACTTCCTGGGTATTGGATACCGGATCAGGATCTCATATCTGTAATTCTTTGCAGGCGTTGAGAAACCGTAGGGTTTTGAAGGCAGGTGACATGACCCTCAGAGTTGCGAACGGAGCTAGCATGGATGCTAAAGCCGTGGGGGACTATCACCTGGGAATGTCAGATGGACATGTTTTGGTTTTGCGTAATTGCTTTTTTGTACCCAACGCAACTTGTAATATCATTTCTGTATCTTTAGTTTCTAAAGAAGGTTATGAATTTGCGTTTGTAAGTAATGTTGTAAACATTCACCTTAATCAAGTTTTGATTGGGTCAGGTACATTGAGTAATGATATATACGTATTAAACCAACCACAGATTTTCAATGTCCAGAATACACAGAAAAGAAAGTCTCCAGAAATAAATCAGAATTTCTTGTGGCATTGTAGACTGGGTCACATCAATGAGAGAAGGTTGACAAAGTTACATACAGAAGGGTATTTGAATGCGTTCGAATATCGGTCGTATGCCACTTGTCAATCCTGTCTCAAAGGAAAGATGACAAAGACTTCGTTTACTGGACATGGAGTAAGAGCGAGCGAGCTCTTGGGACTCGTACACAGTGACGTGTGCGGTCCAATGTCTACACATGCGCGACGCGGCCATTCTTATTTCATTACTTTTACGGATGACTTCTCAAGGTACGGTTATGTCTTCTTAATGAAACATAAGTCCGAAGCCTTTGGAAAATTCCAGGAGTATAAGAATGAAGTAGAGAAACAGACCGGCAAAAGTATTAAGATTCTAAGATCGGATCGAGGTGGAGAATACTTAAGTGCCGAGTTCCTGGACTATTTAAAAGAGAACGGAATTCTCTCTCAGCTTACTCCTCCATACACCCCGCAACATAACGGTGTATCGGAGAGACGGAACCGCACCCTATTGGATATGGTGCGGTCCATGATGAGTAACGCTGAGTTACCGCGATCATTCTGGGGATATGCGCTAGAATCAGCCGCATACCTTTTGAACCGAGTTCCGACTAAGACTGTGCCTACCACACCATATGAAATGTGGAGTGGGAAGAAACCCTATCTTCAATATCTGAAGATCTGGGGATGTCCAGCTTTTGTCAAAAAGCAGCATGCGGACAAACTCGAGGCACGCTCAGTACTGTGCAAGTTTGTGGGATACCCAAAGAACACCAGGGGGTATCTTTTCTACTACGCAGAGGAACAAAAAGTCCTTGTTTCTCGTAATGCCCACTTTCTAGAACACCAGTTCTTGGAAAAGGAAATTAGTGGGAGCGCAGTAGAACTGGAAGAAATTCCAGAACCACAGACTATTACTGAAAGGTTAGAGGAACCAGAGGGTTCAACAGAACAGGACATTCCTACGCCGCTCCGCAGGAGTAGTAGGCAGACTCATCCGCCCGAGAGATACTGCGGTTTTCTCATAGACGGGGATAGAGAGGATTGCATCATAGAATATGATGAGCCTACTAGCTTCCAGCAGGCCGTTCAGAGCGTTGACTCAGTGAAATGGCTGGATGCAATGCGGACCGAAATGGAGTCCATGTACACCAACAAGGTATGGACGTTGGACATTGCTCCAGACGGGGTAAAACCCGTAGGATGCAAGTGGATCTTCAAAAGGAAGATTGGTGTAGATGGACAGGTTGAGACCTATAAAGTTAGGCTGGTAGCAAAGGGTTTTCGTCAAAGACCTGGCTTAGACTATGACGAAACCTTTTCTCCAGTAGCCATGCTGAAATCCATTCGGATCCTTCTTGCCATTGCTGCCTTCCACGATTATGAGATCTGGAAAATGGACGTAAAGACAGCTTTTCTAAATGGAAATTTAGAGGAGTGTGTCTATATGGACCAGCCAGAGGGTTTCATTCAGAGTGGGAGCAGCGGAAAGGTGTGCAAGTTGCTTAAGTCCATCTATGGACTAAAGCAGGCATCGCGGAGTTGGAACATCTGTTTTGATGAGACGGTCAAAGAATTTGGCTTTATCAAAAATCCAGATGAACCATGCAACTATAGTAGATTTGTAGCGAGAACTGTAGTATTCCTCGTTTTATACGTGGATGACATTCTCTTAATAGGAAATGACATTCCTATGCTACAATCTGTCAAGGGGGTTCTTGTCGCACAGGTTCTCCATGAAAGACCTGGGTGATGCCTCATACATCCTGGGGATCCGGATCCATCGTGATAGATCCAAGAGGATATTAGGACTTTCACAGTCCAGGTACATCGACACCATACTGAAAAGATTCAGTATGGAAGATTCCAAGTGCGGTAACCTACCGGCTTGTCACGGGATCACCCTCTCTAAAGAGATGTCTCCCAAGACTGATTTGGAGAGGGATCGCATGTCTATTATACCCTACGCTTCTGCGGTAGGCTCTATAATGTATGCGATGTTGTGTACCAGACCGGATGTAGCTTATGCACTGAGTGTGGTAAGCCGGTATCAGTCAAACCCTGGGGAGAAACACTGGATAGCGGTAAAGAACATTCTCAAGTACCTGAGAAGGACTAAGGAGTTGTTCTTGGTGTATGGCGGAAAAGACCTCCAGATCGAGGCCTTTGCTGACTCCAGCTTCCAGAGTGACAAGGATGATTCCAAGTCCATGTCGGGTTTTGTCTTTACCCTCAATGGAGGGGCGGTGTGTTGGAAGAGTTCCAAACAAGAAACCGTTGCAGACTCGACGATGGAAGCGGAATACATCGCTGCATCTGATGCCGCAAAAGAAGCTGTCTGGATGAGGAAGTTCTTGAAAGAACTTCAGGTAGTTCCGTCCATTGTTGATCCAATACCTCTGTATTGCGACAACAACGGGGCTATAGCTTTAGCGAAGGAACCCAGGTCCCATCAGAGATCCAGGCACATCTTGAGGCGGTATCACCTGATCAGGGAGATCGTAGATCGCCAGGAGATCGAGGTTCGGAGAGTCGCTTCAGAAGATAACACTGCAGATCCATTCACCAAGGCCCTGCCCCAGACTCAGTTCGAGCGGCTGATCGAGATGATAGGTCTTCGATACGCCAGTACATGGCCTTAGTGCAAGTGGGAGATTGTTAGTGTATATGCCCTAGAGGCCATTACTGTATCATACTGGTTTGTATATTACTTAATGGATGCTTGGGATATTCACCTTGTATATACAATCTTGCTCAAAATAGTAGTATGCTACTTGGTTTGTTTCTACTTCAATGTGTACATGTGTTTATTTTTGTATATCGCCTATACACATTAGTGGAGCCCTTAGGATCTTTGCTTGATTACCAGCAATGTGATGGCCGTCACACTAGTGGGGCTGGGTAATCTATAAGCACATCCTTATGCAGGTCCCTGGTCGCAGGACTATCGAGACAGGGCATCGATACTCCGGAGTAGACCAGCGCATGCGCTTCTCATCCCAGTGTGGGAGACGGTCTGTCCCACAGCCGTCAGTACGTCGTACTTGAGATAGTATGCGGGTGCTCGTTAGGTTACGGGTACACTGGACAGGACTCGTCGGGAACTGACTAGTTGGTATTATGCCTATCGTCAGTTATCAGTTCCCAGGTGACATGAGTACAGCTTAGTCCGCTGACTTGACACTGTCACTTCGCCTCGAGTGTGTTCCCACTGTACTTTGATCGCTACCCTACCACGGCTCAAAGGAGTCGTGCAAACAGGTAGTGGTTGGGTGCAGTCCCGAAGCACTTGGAGGCAGTGACGGTTAGACAGGATTTGTCTCTCCCGGTATTGGGGGTTGCCATCGCGCTGTGTCTAGGAGAGCCATTACACGAGTAGTCCCTGGCCAGGGCAAATGAGATATACTGGTAGGTTTCCAGTGTTATCTCAGGGTGTTTTGGGCTTCGCTCCGGCACGACTTGTACCGCTATTGGGGGACTGACGTTTACCGCCCCCTAGGCCCGCCATGCGATGTATCAGACGAACAGACCGGACTGTACGGAGAATGTCACACTCAGGCTCAGTAGTAGTTCAGATGGGTTTCGCCTCGTCGGTCTTCTTGTCGGCATTACCTGGGGACCGTTACGCACAGCTAGTGCCGCTTGCGGTCTGTGGTTAAACCCACTGCCAGCGTAGTGTCGAGTCTTTAGAGTCCCACACAGAAAGCTTTTCGCCTTTAGGCAAAAGAGTAGAGGTCGCATGGTATTGCGACAGGTCGCATGGTTTTGCGACAGGGTTCGGTCACATCCGTGCACTTGTGCGCGTACAGTGTCCGGACAGTTTACACTAGCGGGCTTTGGTTTAAGCCAGATCCTAGTGTACCTTAAGGGATTGGATTTATCCAGTTTGCATTCGTGTTCCTCGGAACGCGGATGCGGGTGTGTATGCACAGTTGACAGGGAGACAGAGGCAGTGGATTCTCATTAGGGTTGTTGACAGTTGACCGTTGACTATTGACCTTTTGATCAACCCTAATGAGAATATGATATGTGATTAACTATTATATTAATTAAGTATTTTGGTGACATGGTTGTTGACTTTTGTTGACTTTGTTGACTTGTTGACTTTTGTTGACTTGTTGACTTTGTTGACCGGTTGACTAGGCTTGACTAGTTGACCATCATGATAACCATAGCCATCATTTCATGGCAAAGTCTTTTTCTTGCTTGCTCATTTGTGTAAAATGAGTGCATGAAATGATATGGTTATGGTTGCTTCAAACCATCACATAAGACTTTTTTAGTATGATGAGTTATCATGACTTTGGATTATGAGAGGGTGAAAGACAAAAGAGAGCCTCATATTCTTTCTTGCTCATTCTCTCTCTTGTTCTTGAGCTCTCTTGCTCTTGCTTTCACTCTCATCCTCTTGCTCCCTCTCTTGACTCTATGGTTCATATCTCTCATGAGTTGAGAATCAAGAACCATAGATAAAATCCCATTCTAATTCATCTCTACTCATTCTAGTTCACTAGGTTTAGCAAACCAAGTGAACTAGTTTCTTCAAAGAACGAAGAAGGAGCCAAAGGTTAGAGCTTTCAGGTGGATCTATCTTCGGCGTATGGAGACGACGAGAAGAAGCCATTCCGGACCACCATTGAAGCTTGAAGACGAAGGAGTTCAAGACAAGCAAGGTATAACCCCCTAACCGAGTAGCTAGAAACTCGTAGTTAGGTTGTTAGATAGATGTTTAACCAAGATCCGGGTTTTTGGTCCATGTTACCACCTCCGTAAAAATCGTTTTTTACCAAATTCCGCATTCCCGAAAGTACCGGGAGAGGTAGCATGGACTTACAACTCTTACTCGCAGTGGGTATCAGGATCCAACTATCTCATAGAAGGTATGCAATCTCATTGCAAATTTCAACACTTGAAATTCCCGATAATTTTGCCCCTAGCACCCTATGACCTTGACGGAGGTCAACAAACCATAGGGCACTAGTCAAGTTCAACCCGTCATTTCTTGATCGAATTAAACCCACCCGCACGACCCTTGACGGAGGTCAACAAGGCCGCACGACTACCCTAATCCAATCTGCATCATATGCATAAACAGATAAATACTAGTTAGCTACCGCACACTACGCCTTGACGGAGGTCAACAAACGTAACACGAATACTAAATAGGACTTATCTGAAATGACGGAGGGCTACGACAGGTTTTTTCTGAAAACCTATTGTGTAATGAACTTGATATCGTTGTAGAATTAAATGATTTTGAAATGGAGTGTTTTTGAGGCTTTTCTAGTTTTGCTAAAGGGGTCACTCCCGGTGAAGGGATCGTCGGCCCTTTCCTCGTTGAATGAGGTGCGGGATATATCATATATATCACTGTGCAAAGAAAAAACTCTTAAAAGCAATCAAAAGACAAACCGAGGGTTGTAGCATCTGCCAGTTATTGCTAAAGGAGTCACTCCCGGTGAAGGGATCTCGGTCCTTTCCTCATCGAATAAGGTGCAGGATATATCACATATACCGCGGTGCAAAGCAAGAACTGTAGCTACCTATTTTATTTTGAAATTCGATTCAACAACATCTTAGGTTTCTTTTATTTCATTAATCACATTAATGAAATCCCATCATTTAAGTACCTAAACATCACAGATAAATACGACGTACACTTATGCCATCCGCATTCGCCTCGATGTTCCCTCGTGCACCGTTAGGTTAGGTAACTAACGGCAGAGCGGGGCAGGGCTAGCGCGGGTTTAAAACATAAGTAACGTCTATATAATATATCATATATACTATATAAAGTATCCATCACAGAACATATCACATGATCACATCACAGATATCGCAGCAGAAGTTTCATATGAAATATTGGATCTACTAGGACGTCCGTGTTTTCAATACGAGCCAGTATAAAACACGGATTCCACGGTCGTGATGAATAGCCAAACCCACACCCCTAGACCCCTACGAGAGCGGCAAGCAACCCTACCAATTCTAGAGTTAGGAGACTCGGACTCGACTCCTCGGGTTGGTCTCCCACTGGACTCCAGAACCCGGTTATTTGTGCTCCCCTCCTTGGGTCTATCCTAGTGCGGAAAAGTAAATAATATACAAAGGGTGACATCTTCCGCAACCTGGAAGTGCCCCAATAAAAGAATATTACATACAAGTTTTTACATGAATGAAAATGAAAAACACTCATCTCACATAAAAAACCCCGGCTATTCAAACACGACGATCTAATATAACATATCCAGCAACACATAACATCACATGACATCAACGTAAGTAAATATGCGCATCCCAATTGTCGTTGACATATAGCAACGAAACCGGCGATATCACAAATTACACTTACGGTCACAGAAAAGAAAGTGTAAAACTACAACAGTTGGAATCCACAACCTGCATAGACATCGCATGCCTAATCCAATGAATTCCTTAGACATCACATGCCTAACAATTATAAACCCCGCATTTTAGTCTCATTATCGAAAACACTTTTCAATATCAAGTCGGGCAATTCAACAAGATTTCCGACATCCTGATCGAATGCTCGTCGCAAACTTTAGTAGACGGCCGCACCCCCGACGCCGTCGACGAAGTGCCCCAAGGCGGAACACCGCTGCCGCGAGCACCCGAACGGATGCTTTCGGCGACGGGGTTCTCCTACAGTCACTTGGTCGGAGCTATGGAGTGAGGTTGTCTATTAAGTTTACCCGGCGAGTATCCGCGTACGCTACGTGATTGCGACGGACTTTTGATCACATCAAAATTCCGTGGCAACCGATCAAGTGAGACTAAACTGCTATGTTTATAACATTCATTCAGTTATCTCATAACTTATTGTGAATTCCAATTGTTGTATCACATTCCAGATAAATAGAAAATGTTAAACTTTCCGATCGAACAGTCGAACACCCAAGTTTTCCCGAAACAGCTCAACTCATGAAATAAGTTCAAAGACATTCACTTCGTGCCTCAGTACCAACGGTCCAGCCGTAGAAGGGTCAAGCCAACGCCTCACATGTGGCACGCCGTACTGCCCCAAACCCTAAGGTTCAAAGGGCAGTTCAAGACGGTCACATAATCGAGTTAAGGTTTGTTGTCTTCTAGAGGGTCCATCGCGTTACTTGCACTACGTAGAACGTCTTTAAACCACGGAAAAATCCAACACTTGGAAATTTCCCGACAGGGGAAAAGGTGGGTATTTATATCCAGTCGAACTTTTTAACATATTCAATATATCCGGAAAGCCACATAGACAAAATCTGATAATCCGATCGAATCTACGAACTCCCAATATACCCCAGAAAATTCAACTCTTGAATAAATTTTAAAAATTCCCATAAAATTCAGCATTTAAATAAAGAAGTTACTGTGCAAAAATGGTTGACTGAAGAGACAGATCATTAGGTAATTTTTGCCGCGGTTCCGCCGCGCTTTAGACAGATCATTAGGTAATTTTTGCACCGTAATTCTTAGAATTTCCTGCTGAATTTTTTAAGCATTTTTAATTTGGAAAAAACCACTTTTTCAGAAAAAGTCCAGAGAGGGTTAAAAGTTAGGGTTTCGGGGTTCGATCGGGTTTCTAACATCGTCTACGCATCGCCTAAGGCTCTAGCTAGGCTCTGATACCACTGTAGGGTTCCTAGGCACTCTAATGAGGTCTCACAAGGCATCAACCATGACAATTTCAAATTTTACGGGTGCCGAGAAACCCTAATACGGATCGTTAACTAGATTTTAGGCAAAACTAGCAAGTAGTTAACAACTTAACTAAGAGTTAAACGGAAATACAACCTTTGTAGATCCGGTCCTCCACCTCCATAGCTCCGCAATGAAGTCTCCTCGCTGTCCAAATCGAATCCCGGGCTCTAGCGTCGGCTTCATCGGAGAAATGGGCGGGCTAGGTCATCGACTACGATGCCGAAGATGATCTACGTCGAGGCATCACAAGATCAAGCTCCCACTTCACCAAGTCATGAAACTTGTGAAGAAAACACACTCTACTACTTGGCAAGAGGTAGAGGATGAAGAAATAGGAAGTGGGTTCACTTTAGAATTGGATTTCTCACTCATTTTCAAGAATTGCCATTGATGGAGGAAGGTTTCTTCTTCAAGAAGAAGAAGAAGAAGAAGAAGATATTATGATAAGTTCTTTTTCAAAAAGAAAAATAATGAGAATCCTTATCATAATCCAACCATGGTCAAGTGTAGAGAATAGACTAGGGTTAAGTGGAATGGTTAGGGTTAAGCATGAGACAAAATGGTCACTAAGTCAAAGCTTCAAGAAGCTTCAACAACAAACAAAGTTAGCCACCATTTTCTCTTTATGCTTATCATTTTCCAAAATGAATAAACAAATAAATAAATGAATAAGAAAATGAAAAACAAAACCCTAACCATTTAAATAACCATGGTTTAATCATTACACAAACTCAAGTAAGCATGTATCATCAAATATGATACAATCAAGTGCACAAAACTATATCGAATATACAATGTGCACAAGCGAGTGAGAAAATCCATTTAAAGTGAACCAATACTAGTTAATGCAAAGTAATATATCAAATATATAATTATACATCAAATCTTTAAATCAACACTTGATTTAACGATCCGGTCATATCGCATATAACTGACTAGTATCCTATGTATCGGCTTACCGAATCAATCCTTGATTCGATAACTAGGTTATATCGCATACAACCATTCGATACATTCATCGCGAGAATGGAATACGGTATCACATACACGCATTATTCTCGGTCCCGCACATATCTCATATGCGCTCCTATTTCGTTTCGCTTGAGCCAGGAAACCTCTGTGTAGGACTCTAAAGACTCGTCAATACGCCGGCAGTAGGTGATGATCTTATCAAACACCCACAAGCCGCAAGCGGTCTGCTAAACGTAACGGCCACCCGGGTATTGAGCGATCAGAAGATCGACGAGCAAGCCCGCTCACACTCCTGTGAATCCAACCAGTAACACTTACCGTACAGTCCGGTCTCATCGTCTGATATATCGCATATCTCGCCTAGGGGTGGTAAACGTCAGACCCCAATAGCTCGATAAGTCGTGTCGATATGAGGTCTACAACAGTTCGAGAAACTACTGATAACACTTACCAGTAAATCTCAGCAACCCTGGCCAGGGATTTCCGGTTATAGCCAATCGAACACAGCGCAACATCAACTCCCTATACCGGGAGAGACGAATCCCCTCCTATCGCTCATTGCCTCCATGTGATTCGGGACTGTACCCAAAAACCACCGTTTTGCACGCCCTCTTGGACGTGGTAAGGTGGAAATCAAAGCACAGTGGGAATCACACAAGACTCTATGACGATCTCGGGTCAACAGACTACTCTGTACCAGTGTCACCAGAGAACTGCCATCTGACGCAAGGTATAATACCATCTGGGAGTTCTCGGCGAGTCCGTCCAGTGTACCCAGTCTCCACTGAGCACCCGTATATCATCTCTGATGTCAAACACCAATGGATATGGGATCATCCATCGCCCATCTGTATGGGTCGAGAAGGTATACGCTAGTCTACTCTGGTATATCGATGCCCCGTCTCGATACACCCACGACTAGGGACTTTGAAGGATGTACTTATGGACTACCATGTTCCCACTAGTATGATCCGCATCATAGTCCAGGTAGTCAAGTACACATCCTAAGGGCTTTACCAACATGTAACAGAGAGACAATCAGTGTACACGTTAAGGTAAAGATCAACCAGATAGCATACTATCATATCGAGCAAGAAAGTCCTCCCTATATATGTCCAAGCATCCACTACAATATACATCCTATGTATAGCAATGGCCTCTAGGGCATACATATAACTAACAGATTTTTATATACAAAAATCTCACTAAATTAAGAAAACAGTTTTCTCATTTAGATGTATTCTGTTTTCGTGCATTCATACGTCATATATATGATATGTTGCTACCTGAGGCACTGAAACGAGCACTTGGTATTACACCTATGTAAAGATGTTTACCTTGCCTTTATCTAGATGCTTCAGGCTATATTATTTTGATGATATTACTATCGTATGACCTAGGATTGAGTCATACATGCGATTTCTGCTCGGTGATTTTTTCTACTCACGAGTTGGCAACTCACCCCCGTTGTGCCACAGTTTCTTGCAGGTTTTGCCGTACAGGTTTCCTTGCGGCTTGCTGGCACACTACTCCTTTCCGGGTGATTGCTTTGGTGGGTGGGTTCACTCGCATCGTGACCGCCATTGTATTTATTTATATTCAGTTGTATCTAGAAACTCCATCAACCAGACTGTATTATTTCATAGACTTAGAAGACCAGTTGTATATTCTTTCGACCTTAGAGTTGCGCTTATATTATTATGGTTTTTCTATGGTTTCTTTCTGAGTTTTGATTCTCGCCTTTCGGCGTTGTATATTATATTGCATTGCGTGATTGTGTCTGCCAATTGGCGAAGAGCTAGCTCCCACTTAGGGATACCTTTATATTATGCATGTTTGTACCCGTTTGGGGCCTGTATTTATAAAGGAAACTCTGCCGAAATTTTTGGAAAAGACTTGATGTTTTAGAAATGCATACTCCGGATTATTTTGTTAAACCACTTGCTTTAAAACTAAACTTTTTCCTTCTCTCTCTTTTCAAATAGTTTAGATTTCTGGGATTTTGGCTTACTTGAATTAGATGGGGTCCTATAGACTTCATATGATTCAAGTGCCAGTCACGTGCCATTTCGGGTTGTGACAATTTGATAATTTATTGGATGGTTCAATAAGTGAGAGTGAGACTAAGCCATTCTTCACCTGATGATTTATTTTCTCTTGAGCTCATCTCCTTCAAGCTCTCTAGCTCTCTCCATTTTCTTCACCTCCTCCTCCAAGCTCAATCCCTCTCATGAGTTGTGAAACCTTGAGCTTGTGCGAATCCTAGTGTGCAAACAACACCTCTACTTCCCCATCCTACACTAGATTAACACTTTGGTGTAGTGTGTTTCCTTCACTAAAGAGTTTAGTGAATAGATAGCTTGAATTAGCGGAGCTTCGGATGGATCATTTTCGGCACGAAGATCGCAAAGGAAGCTAGATCCAACTTCAGGTGGAGTCGTGTGGACTACTACACGGAGCTTGAGAAGAGAAGGACACGGTCTACAAAGGTTGTAGCCTCATTCTCTTTGTGTAAAGTTTATGTGATATCAAGCTAAAACCCTAATCATCTAGTTTAAGATCTTGTTTAGTGTTGATTAGCACCCCGAAATTTTTTAAATTGGCATGATTGATGCTAGTAAAATCCAGTGGTGGTGCTAACAAACACTTTCACTAGCTGTACTCAATGGCTATCCAGGTATTGAACGAAATGAAGGTCGACAAGAAAACTCGTATGTATCCCTACTAAGCCTGAAAGTGACAATCTCCGTACAGTATGGTATCTTCTTATAAGAGTGTCGCATACCGGGTGTAAGGGTGGAAAACATCAGACCCCTAATAACGCGATAAGTCGTGTCGGAGTGAAACCCATCACCCACAGAGAAACTACTAATCCAAATCAGTAAATCTCATCCACCTTGATCAAGGATTTCTGGTAATGGCCACCCGTGCACTGCACGACATCTACCCCCAATACCGGAAGAGACAGATCCCTGATGATCCACTCACTGCCTCCATGTGACTTGAGACTGTACCCAACTAAAGCCTGTTTACACTACTCTTTTGAGCTGTGTTACGGTAGTAATCAAAGCACGGTGGGAACTCACATGAGACAAATGACGAGCCCGGGTCAACAAACTAACCTGTACTCATATCACCAGAGAACTGTTACCTGACAATAGGTATAATAACATCTAGTATATTCTCGGCGAGTCCGTCCAGTGTAACTAATAATCCAATGAGCACACGTATACAATCTTTGGTGATTGACTAATACCAATGACTCTGATACCGGCCATCGCGCTTTGTCAGGGTCAAAAAACGTATACACCAGTCTACTCTGGAATATCGATGCCCAGTCTCGATATTCCCACGACTATAGACATTCAAGGATTTGCTTATAGACTATCTGGCCTCACTTGTATGATCTCCATCATAACCTTGGCAGTCAAGCAAGAATCCTATGGACTCTATCAGCATATAATAGTGATCCGTAATACCATATAATGCATGTGCATGATGATAAAGTCAAACCGGATAGCATGCTATCATCTCGAGTAAGACTGTTCTACCCGTATAGGTCCTCACTCAATCATCATAATGTTGGGTTACTCTAACGCCCTAGCCATCATCCGTGGCCGTTTGCGGAACAAAAATTTTCTACCAAAGTAAAAACGGCGCTAGAATAACCCAATAAACCGGATCTTACCATAAACCTAACTAGTTAAACTATAAGAGCTATCTACTATGATAAGAAAGCATCACCAAAAGATCCGTGTCCTTCAGTCTTCGTTCCTCATCATACGCTCCAAGTGGCCACCATGATTGCACTTGATCTTCTTTTCCCACTCCATCGGTTCTCCGGGATCGAGCTTGCTCTCCGGTCATCCATTATCGTAGATGATCCACCCGAGGGATGTGATCCATGGGTCTAGCTCCTAGCTAAGTGTCAATAGGAGAAACTAGAGAACAAGGGATGCTAATCTAAGAACTCTAGGATGTAGTGTGAAGTTTTAGGTGTTTTACTATCTCTATCTTGCCTCCTCTCTTGTTTCTCAACACATAAGAGTGTAGAGAGGAGGAAGATGATGAAGGTGGAATATCTCAAGAGAAGGATAGGAGAGTGAATCAAAATAGTGAGCTCAAAGGAAATGAGACAACCATGAGAGAGAGAAAACCCCACAATGGTTTTGTATATCAATATCCAATAATAAAATATATCAACCATGCCACAAATGAATAAAGAATTCGTTTATCTACTATTGGGGCATGGTTCTCACCATACCCCCTTATACCTTCACTTTACACCTCATTTCCATTAAATAGATAAATGGAAAATAAACTAATGTGGTGTCCACCTTCTAGAATATTATCCGTAATAAAATACGGATTACAGTCAACTGTATATACATACCTGCATTCGGATAAAAACATGAATGCTCAAAGAGATAGAATAACATGAAGAACATAATACTAGAATATATATATCGATATGTAAATTATTAAATCAATACATGATTTAATAATCCGGCTCAATCCCGAACCGGCTAGTATTACCAACTGTCCGATCGAAAATCCGGGTACACGGTACATAAATCGATCGGAACCCTGCACGTATCCAATACGGCTACTACATCATTTCTCCTGAACCAGGGAAACCCTCTGTGTGGGACTCTAAAGACTCGACAGTACGCCGACAATGAGTTACTGGATAAATCCATAACCATAAGCACGTCAGTGGCACTAGCTGTACGTAACGGCTACCCGGGTACCTGTCGAAAAGGAAGGCCGACGAGCAAACTCATCCGGATCCCTACTGAGCCTATCTATGACAATCTCCATACAGTCCGGTCTCTTCGTCTGAGAGTATCGCATACCGGGTCTAGGGGGTGGTAAACGTCAGACCCTAATAACCTGATAATTCGTGCTGATGCGACTCAGGACCAATCCGGGAAACTACTTATCAACCTATTAGTAAATCCCAACTTCCTTAGCCAAGGTCTTTGTTGGAGTTTCTTAGCACATCTACTAGGTTTTCAAGGTGTATCAAGTATACAATTTTAAAAATTGGTGTGCTAATGAACTCAAACTTAGAATCGAACTAGACAATTAAGTTAACAACAAATATGTAATCAAACATTACATGAGTGAACAAGGAATACAACCTTTATAGACCGGTCCTTCACTTCTAAAGCTCTGTGTAGTAGTCCTTTCGCTCCAAGTAGTGAGCATCCAAACTCTAGTAAGGTTTCACATGAAGAAATGAACAAGCTTGCTGGAAGTCTTCGAGACCGAAGATGATCTATGTCGAGGAGACTCAAGCTCATGCTATCTCTTCACTAATGGTAGATTAGTAAAGCAAACACCATAAACTAAATGGCTAATAGTAGAGGATGATGAAGTAGGAATTTTGCTCAATTTAGATTTATTTTTCTCACAATATTTCATCACTTTCTCAAGATCAAGAGAGCTAGAATGAGATGAAGAAGAAGATGATCAAGTGATGAAGAGAATAATTCACATTAGGTTAGAAATGCAACCATGGTGAGTATATGACATACACTAACCCTTGTAGAGACTAAACCATGGTGTAGGTAATGGTTAGGTTAATAAATATCTTAAGCATGACAAAACAAGTGGACTAAGTCAATGTTTTACAAGTTTCCACTAACAACCATGACAAATTCCATTTGTTTTGAATTACTTAAAAACAAATAAAACCTCACCTTAACCCTAAGGATGGTGTGAGTCTCATACATCCATGTTGCATGTGTAACCTAGCATGACACACTAATATATATCACATATATATTTTGTGTGCTAAGAAAGAAAACAATACAATTAACTTATATCACATATGTATTAAATGTATCATAAGTGAGGAAAAAAATGCTTAAGTGAGCTAATATTAGTTAATATAATTTAATATATCAAATATATATAATTATACATTAAATTATCAAATCGACACTTGATTTAATAATCTGTCTATATCACATACAACCGACTAATATTGAATGTAACAACTTATCGAATCAACACTTGATCCGATAACCCGGCTATATCACATATAACCGACCGATGTCACATATCGCGAGAATAGAATGCAGTATCACATACGCGCATTAATCTCTATTCCGCACATATCACATATGTGCTCCTACTTCGTTTCGCATGAACCAGGAAACCTCTGTGTAGGACTTGATCGCACGCTTTTGGCGTGTCGGATGTTCAAAGAATTAAAGTGTAACCGCGATCAGGACGGTGTCGCTTTGCAGCTAGCCGGTTGAGCACGGGTCGGTCCACAGGGAGATAGTGGTATCTTACCTTCTTGTCTTAGACGAGTCAATAAAGAATTTGTATGAGTTTGTTCGATTCTAACCTATGTGTATTTATTTGCAAGTATAAAGTTGTTAAGAAGAAAATACGAGATTGTAAGCTAAAGAAATCCGTACTCAAAACCTTTGAGCCGAGTCTTGACCGATTGAAGCTAGAGCAATCGGCAACAACGTGGATTAGGGGATTTAAGCGCGGTATTCGTGGAATACGGCTTATTTACCCTTGTCCTTCCGTTCTTGTCTCTTGCTTTCGCCTCCGGCCAAACCGAACGCAACCGGTCGCTGTTAGGAATCACCGTTACCTTATCAGGGTATGGTGCCTAACGGAGCGCTTGCGTATGGTTTGGGCGGAGTTCAATGGAAAATACGGGAAAAGGAAATGGGCAAAGAAACATTAACTTAGAATACCGTATTTTTCTCTTAACAAAGATAATTACATTCATTCACAAGAAAGAACCAAAAAGAGAGAACAAAAAGAAAAGAACAAAGAAAAGAAAAGATTACAAACAAGTAATTAAAGTGCATGAAATAAATTGCAAGTAATAAAAAGCAAGTAATAAAAAGCGAGTAATAAAAGAACAAGAAACTAGGACTCAAGACAAGCATGTGATCAATAGCCAACCCTTAAACTTGCAAGCTCAATCAAGAGGTTGCAAGATCAAGGGAAGGGTAGAGAACGCATGTGAAATGAAGTGCTAATTCCATGAAAGAATACGACCATTGAGATCAATAACTAACCCTTAACCATTCAAGCTCAATGAAGAGGTTGAATGATCAAGAGAAAGCAAGAATCTCAAGGGGAAGAAGAAACAAAAGAGAATGATACAAAACCCTCATCTTCATTGATCTCCACTCAAAAAGCTCTCACTACAATTTTCATGGAAAAAGAATGAAGAAGAATAAGAAGAACTATACAAAAACCTACAAAAGAGTGGACACAAAATTGGACCCTTGGCTTAGCTCAAATCTGCTGTATTTATAGGCAGGGAGTTGAAGATCTAGGGCAACAAACTGGACCCATGTGAAAAGACCATCCTACCCCCTAAAGCTCATGCCCTGAAGCGCCTGTACGGCCGCGGATCCGCCGCCAATAGCCCCTATTGGCCGCGGATCCGCGCCCCTACAGTAGGGTTAGGGTGTGGGCAACTTTGTACTTCCCTGGTCTGCTGTCCCCTGTTGTCTGGTACATGTATTTTCTGATAATTTCTTCCAGAATATCTTCAGATTCTTAGTCCAAGATTGCATCTTTTCTTCACTTTTGACTTTATCTCTCTTGAGCTCCGCGCACCCATTGATTCTTGTGCTGCCCCCCTCGTGCTCTGTGCTTGTCCCAGACACGAATGACCACTGTCATATGACTTTTCTCAGGAACTGGTACTCGGCACTGGACGGATATGGATGACCGGAACCCGGCTTTTATCTGCTGTGACAGATGTTCTGTATTTGGTGTAACTGTGGAGATTTTGCCTTGATTTGCAATATTTGGACTGGAAACCTGTACTCTGTAAATATGTAACAAACACGGATTAAAAGTACCTACCTATAAACACACGAGCATAAGAATGGGCGGTAAAAAATGCAGTATTCTGTGATGAACAAATACCCCCAAACTTAACTTTTGCTCGTCCCGAGCAAAACCAATTATTCACTAAAATAAAATGATAACCGCACTTTCGCAGGGAACGCGATTGCACTGAGCGCGTGCAAAAAGCCGTTAAACCTCTAGGTGTCCCTAGTAGGAGGAGTGTTGTCTCCTGAGGGTTTTCAGCGGATACTACCCACAAAATCCGGTCAAGTTGGTTTCGTAAAATAATTAAGATTCAAACCCTAAAGTTTTGTTTTTAGAAAATAACAATTCTATAATCCTAAGTCTAGACCATCGAACCTTTATTTTTCACACCTCGCTTCTTATTTAACTACAGATTTTATATGTCTTTACGTGCAGTGCAAATAGTGTCGTTAAGTTCCCGAAAGGTCGAATAAAGTCATCACGTCGCACAATAAAGCCCAGATAACAATTTTAAAAGGATCACATAAGTTTTATAAAGAGTTAAGCATTTTTCAAGTTTCGTTTTCCAGTAAGGTTTCAACTTCAGAATTTCTATCTTCCATAACAGGAAACTAAGTCGTATTTTTCACTCCACCTTTTTCTTGTTTTCATTTCATACACACCTCTGTGAACGTGCAATAGTCTTTATCATAGAATAAAACCTTAATATCTCCGCTAAATTTTTTTATAAAAAGCCTGTCTTTTATCAAGATTATTCTCACACAAAGAACCGTTAGGAATTTTAACTCGGAGAGAACACTTGCTTGACTTTGTTTTAACCTGGACTTTCTAGGCTTCTTAGCGAGCTTTGGGCCAATGCACCCAAACCAGTTGGTTTTAGGGCATTAGGTGTAGAAACACCCCAGCGGACTTAATTACTCAAGTTACCTAGGTCCAAAAACAAAAGACAGTTTGGCGTGAAAATCAGATGATTTAATACGAACGGAGATATAACCGGCAGTTCAATTATTTTTTTGGATAAAAGACGTGTTTAGTGGGTTTGGTGTGTAATCATTCCAATCAAGTTTCAGATGGGTTATTTTTCAGACTTAGTTCCAATTACGGCATCAATAATATTCCTTCATATTCGCTTTACTTCATAAACTATTCTTGACATTACTTATTTCAGAACAAACATATTTGATCCTTAGAAAATCATTTATCTGTTTAAAAGTTTTTTAAACATAAAAGACTTGTCATCTAATTCCCAAAAACTCACGACACGTGTAGTGTGATGTAAAGACGTATATCAGCTATAGTTAACTTCAAAGGAGAGTTATCTTTCAGGTTTTCAAAATCTAAACATAAGATTTAGTTATTCCTATCTTTTCAAACAAAAACCGTCGAAATGTTGAATCAGAGTTTTTCCACTAGCTACTTGACAGAAAGGTTTTTATGTTTTTAGAAAATTTTCAATTTTTGTTGGTTTTTAATAGGGTATGCAAATGCAAAATATACAAATGAATGCGAAAGAAGAAAGCTTACCGAGCACACCCCCAAACTTAAACTTGACAGTGCCCTCACTGTCAGGCTATACCGAGAGGGTCAAAATTGTCGGCGCTCCCTAGAAACAAATTATATACAAAACAAAAAAGAAAACAAAAAGATATACAAAAAAGGTGTCCCCCCCAAACTTAAGTAAAACGGTGTTTCCACTGTTAAGCGTTGAAATTCAGGATTAGGGGGGAAAGAGAACAGTATCAAGCTATACAAGGCCTTACACAGGCCAAAAGTGAGCACCAACCATTCAAAGATTTTATCGCTATAATGTACAGGTTGGTGGAAGAAGGCGTAGAGAAAAGAGAAGGACAATACGCGAGACCGTATGCGAAGAGAAGCGGGATACGGTCTCGGTATATGAGAGGAAGAAGAATGGCGGAAGGGAAAAAGAAGTGGAATACGAACTTGAGGGTGCAAATGGAGTAAATAGATTAGCACAATTTGTGATGACCGATGTGTGAAAAGCGATTGTGCTAATATATTTACCCGTCGAGAAATGGGGTCAAATCCCTCAAGGTTCGTGAGAAACCATGGGTACGCCGAACTTGGTAAACCAGACATACGAAATGAAAGTGAGACGGGTTCTTGCAAGGTCGGAACGATGGAAAGAATGGAGGGAAGTGATCGAGGAAGGGTATCGGTTAAAGGTTCAGGAGGGTGTACACAGTCAATGACAGGGACAGGATGAATAGGAAAATCCGACTCATCAATTAAAACTGTTTCATCCTCAAAAATATCCTCAAAATTTTCCTCAAAGTTAAGCTCATCCATGCATATTTCATCAAAGTCCAGACGCATATAGGGTTCGGGAAAAACATTTAATGACTCGGGATGATGAATTGGAGAGAGAAACTCAGTCAAATCTACAGGTTCATCATCCAAAATATTCCCAGCGTCAATATCCTCAATTAAGTGAAAATCAAAATTCTCTGACACCTCATCAAAAGTATGGATTTTAATCAATTCAGGTTCTAGAGTGGAGGTGTAGAGGTCAAAAGGATTGGGTATGGTTTCACTCAAAGGGGACCCTTCACAATTGGGTAAATCAAACACTACAAAGTCGCACAACTCATTAATCATTCTATCTTCAATTGATAAATCATGTGGGATACTTGATAGACTTTCAAAACAGGAGTTGTGGGATTCAATTTGGGATGGGTAGGTTTGATTTGGAAGGGGGTACATCTCACTCTCTCCACTCAAATTCACAGCCTGTCCTACCGCTTCTTCATACATTGGAAAATTTGGCGCTAGTTGAAAACTAGCTACCGGGTCACTAGGTTGTATGAGAGCGGCCATGGACGCATTCAACTCCATCATCTGTTGGCTCGACGCTACCCTAAAGTCTTCCAACGACTGTTCCAGACTAGACAAGGGTTGTGAAGGGGGTTCAGTAAAAGATTCAAAGTTGTTTGGATAATGAAAACTCCCAACTGGCGGTTCTGATGCAATGTCTAAGGAAGGTGCAAAAGTAGGGTAGGAATGCTAGGAATTGAATGGTTGGACAGGAGCAGGATCAACATTTGGATAGGAAGGTGAATGGAATTGTTGATCCCAAGAATTTGAAGTGGTGAAAGGAGTGAAAGATCGGCTACGGGATTGTTCAATACGTTCAGCGATGGACAAAGGACGACTTGCAAAAGGGGTATCAACATAAGCGGGTGCGGAAGGTTGAAAAGGTTGATACGAAGTGGAATGAGGAGTGCAAGTGTTTGTCCTAGACGCTGCTATGCGATCTTTCAGTGAAACTTTGGGCATGGAGGGGTCGTTTGATGTTCGGCCAAAGCAAGAACCATAAGAAGTAATGTCTGGTTGTGGGTACCAAAGTTCGGCAAGAGTTTTTCGAGGTGGGGTACCCATGATATGAAGAGAGAGAAAGAAAGGTAGAGAAAAGGAGGGGAAAAAGAATGTGATTTTTTTTTTTTAATATTAACAAAAGAATGAAATATACACAAAAAAGAATATTGACAAAAACAATCATGACACAAAAATACCACACACCTAATCGTTCTAGGGTTCACCTAGGTCAACTGGACCTGCTCCAGAACTTGATTGTCGAAGTAAAACTGTGTCGAGAAACAGGCTCAAGATACACTGATCACGAGGCCAGGTAAGTGCAGAGATAAGGGGAGGTTTTCCAACGCTTTCGCGAAGTTCCTTAATTAAATAACCCTTTCTCTTTTGGCGGTTTCGCCGTTAACACTTTCCTAGACACCCCGTAAACAATATACCGTTAAGCAAGGTTCTAAACACAGTTAACTTCTCCTAGTGAGCGCGAAGTCCTTAAGGCTTAAAGTCTAGTTTCTTTTAAATTTTGTGCGGGTAAACGTTATGCTCAAGTTCGTGATTTGTGGGCCACGGAAAAGGTGATGAAATCCTTTACCGTATGTTGTGGGGTTCGCTTACCCTTAAGTCCGTATTAATGTATGCAATGCGCAATTCAAAAATTCTATAAAGAATCAAACAATCGTTTTTTAGTTTAAGCGCGGCGCTGCAACAAATACGGGTTAGTCAATTTTTTTAGCGTTTGCTAGCGAACTTGCAAAGAATCCTGCAAAGAATAGTATATTGGAAGCGTCGGATTTGAGAAGAAGGTGTTAGAAAAATACGTACCGTTAAGATTTTGGGTTAGGAAACCCCCGTTGAATCAAATCCGGTAAGCTTGAAAGGTTCGCTTGCGCGGGTCAAACTACCCGGATCTTTGGCAATGTACTTCGCAATCACCTTAGCCTTGAACGTACACTTTGCTCCCCACAATCGCAGTTTGCAAACTTGCAAAAATCTGCACTCTTGCCCACAAAAATGATAAAAAAAAACAAAAAACAAAAAGAATTTTTTTTTTATATATATATACAAAAAGAATATTAACCCGAATAACAAGAAAGAAAATACGCTACCGTCTCCCCGGCAACGGCGCCATTTGATCGCACGCTTTTGGCGTGTCGGATGTTCAAAGAATTAAAGTGTAACCGCGATCAGGACGGTGTCGCTTTGCAGCTAGCCGGTTGAGCACGGGTCGGTCCACAGGGAGATGGTGGTATCTTACCTTCTTGTCTTAGACGAGTCAATAAAGAATTTGTATGAGTTTGTTCGATTCTAACCTATGTGTATTTATTTGCAAGTATAAAGTTGTTAAGAAGAAAATACGAGATTGTAAGCTAAAGAAATCCGTACTCAAAACCTTTGAGCCGAGTCTTGACCGATTGAAGCTAGAGCAATCGGCAACAACGTGGATTAGGGGATTTAAGCGCGGTATTCGTGGAATACGGATTATTTACCCTTGTCCTTCCGTTCTTGTCTCTTGCTTTCGCCTCCGGCCAAACCGAACGCAACCGGTCGCTGTTAGGAATCACCGTTACCTTGTCAGGGTACGGTGCCTAACGGAGCGCTTGCGTATGGTTTGGGCGGAGTTCAATAGAAAATACGGGAAAAGGAAATGGGCAAAGAAACATTAACTTAGAATACCGTATTTTTCTCTTAACAAAGATAATTACATTCATTCACAAGAAAGAACCAAAAAGAGAGAACAAAAAGAAAAGAACAAAGAAAAGAAAAGATTACAAACAAGTAATTAAAGTGCATGAAATAAATTGCAAGTAATAAAAAGCAAGTAATAAAAAGCGAGTAATAAAAGAACAAGAAACTAGGACTCAAGACAAGCATGTGATCAATAGCCAACCCTTAAACTTGCAAGCTCAATCAAGAGGTTGCAAGATCAAGGGAAGGGTAGAGAACGCATGTGAAATGAAGTGCTAATTCCATGAAAAAATACGACCATTGAGATCAATAACTAACCCTTAACCATTCAAGCTCAATGAAGAGGTTGAATGATCAAGAGAAAGCAAGAATCTCAAGGGGAAGAAGAAACAAAAGAGAATGATACAAAACCCTCATCTTCATTGATCTCCACTCAAAAAGCTCTCACTACAATTTTCATGGAAAAAGAATGAAGAAGAAGAAGAAGAACTATACAAAAACCTACAAAAGAGTGGACACAAAATTGGACCCTTGGCTTAGCTCAAATCTGCTGTATTTATAGGCAGGGAGTTGAAGATCTAGGGCAACAAACTGGACCCATGTGAAAAGACCATCCTACCCCCCAAAGCTCATGCCCTGAAGCGCCTGTACGGCCGCGGATCCGCCGCCAATAGCCCCTATTGGCCGCGGATCCGCGCCCCTACAGTAGGGTTAGGGTGTGGGCAACTTTGTACTTCCCTGGTCTGCTGTCCCCTGTTGTCTGGTACATGTATTTTCTGATAATTTCTTCCAGAATATCTTCAGATTCTTAGTCCAAGATTGCATCTTTTCTTCACTTTTGACTTTATCTCTCTTGAGCTCCGCGCACCCATTGATTCTTGTGCTGCCCCCCTCGTGCTCTGTGCTTGTCCCAGACACGAATGACCACTGTCATATGACTTGTCTCAGGAACTGGTACTCGGCACTGGACGGATATGGATGACCGGAACCCGGCTTTTATCTGCTGTGACAGATGTTCTGTATTTGGTGTAACTGTGGAGATTTTGCCTTGATTTGCAATATTTGGACTGGAAACCTGTACTCTGTAAATATGTAACAAACACGGATTAAAAGTACCTACCTATAAACACACGAGCATAAGAATGGGCGGTAAAAAATGCAGTATTCTGTGATGAACAGGACTCTAAAGACTCATCAATACGCCGGCAGTAGGTAATGATCATATCAAACACCCACAAGCCGCAAGCGGTCTGCTAAACGTAACGGCCATCCGGGTATTGAGCGATCAGAAGATCAACAAGCAAACCTGCTCATACTCCTGCGAATCCAATCAGTACCACTGTCGTACAGTCCGGTCTCTTCGTCTGATATGTCGCATATCGCAGCCTGGGGGTGGTGAAACGTCAGACCCCAATAGCCTGATAAGTCATGCCAATGTGAGATCCATAACGGTTCGAGAAACTACTGATAACACTTACCAGTAAATCTCAGCAACCCTGGCCAGGGATTTCCTGTTATGGGAACATACAGCAACATCAACCCCCAATACCGGGAGAGACGAAACCCCTCCTATCGCTCATTTCCTCCATGTGACTCGGGACTGTACCCAAAAACCACCTGTTTGCACGACTCAATAGAGCCGTGGTAGGGTGGAAATTAAAGCATAGTGGGAGAAACATAAGACTCTATGACGATCTCGGGTCAACAGACTAACCTGTACCAGTGTCACCAGAGAACTGCTATCTGACGATAAGTATAATACCATTTAGGAGTTCTCGGCGAGTCCGTCCAGTGTACCCAGTCTCCACTGAGCACCCATATACCTTCTCTAATGTCAAACACTAATGGATGTGGGATCATCCATCGCCCATCATATGGGTCGAGAAGCGTATACGCTAGTCTACTCTGGAATATCGATGCCCTGTCTCGATATTCCCATGACTAGGAACAATTGAAGGATGTACTCACAGACTACCCAGAACCCACTAGTATGATCTCTGTCATAATCCTGGAAGTCAAGTACACATCCTAAGGGCTTTATCAACATGTAACAGAGAGACAGTAAGTGTACATGTTAAGATAAAGAGAAACCAGATAGCATACTATCATGTCGAGGAAGAAAATCCTCCCTATGTATGTCCAAGCATCCACTATAATATACATGATATGTATAATAATGGCCTCTAGGGCATACATATAACTAACAATCTCCCACTTGCACTAGGGCCATTTGTTGTAGTATCTCATACCCAACGTCCCATTAAAAATCTCTCTTAGGAAAGGCCTTTTGTGAGTGGATCCGCCGTGTTATCCTTCGCGTCAACTCTCCTAACCTTGATCCCCTGGATATCAACCATCTCCTTGATCAGGTGATGATATCCTCAGAATAAATCTGGATCGTTGATGGAACCGGGGTTCCTAGGCAAAAGCCATAACTCCATTGTTGTCACAATAACAGTTATTGGACGCTCAATGGTAGGAACCATGTTCATATTATGAACAATAATATCCAGACTGCCTTTTTGGTAGCATCATTGGTAGCGATGTATTCATCCTTTATCGTCTAGTATGTCACGGTATCTAGCTTGGAACTCTTCTAACATACCGTCCCTCTACTGAGGGTAAAGACAATGCCTGTGACTGACTTTCAGTCGACCTTATCACTCTGGAAGCTCAAACCAAGAACATTCTTTTGGTCCTTTTCAAGTACTTAAGAATGTCCTCCACAGCTGTCTAGCGATTCTCCCAAGATCCAATTGATTCCTGATCACTATACTTAGTGAGTTAACTACATCTGGTCTGGTACATAACATCGCATACATGACAGATCCTACTGCCGAAGCATAGGGTATCCCTTGCACGCGAGCTCTCTCCAAATTAGTCTCGGGAGACATCTTTTTGGAGAGAGTGATTCATGAGTAAGTAGACAAACCACCACGCTTAGAATCATCCACACTAAAACCCTTTTAGAATGGTGTTATTGTACCTGGATTTGGGAAACTCCCAACATCCACATAGATCTATCACCATAGATCATAATCCACAAGATGTAGTAGGTTCTCGAACCGTTATGGACCTCACATCAGCACGTCTGATAACACATGATATCCATAAGTATTATCAGTAGTTTCTCGAACCGTTATAGGCCAGACATCGGCATGACTTATCACGTTACTGGGGCCTAACGTTTACCATCCCTAGACATGATATGCAACATATCAGACGAAGAGACCGGACTGTACGGTAATGTTACTGATAGGCTTCATGGAGAGTATGGATGAGCTTGGTTGTTGATCTTCATATCGCTCAATACCCGGGTAGCCGTTACGTCCAGCTAGTACCGCTGATGGCTTGTAGGTGATTGATGTGATCATCACCTACTGCTAGCGTATTGACGAGTCTTTAGAGTCCCACACAAAAGTTTCCTGGTTCGAGCGAAATGAAGTAGGGCACATATGTTGATATGTGCATGGGCCTAATTAAATATGAGTATGTGATACTTTTCATCTCAGAAAACTGCATTTTAATACCGCTCATTTATTATCTATTTTGTTATATATCGGTGCTATTAACCAGTGTCTGCTCAGTAATTACAGATTACAGGTGTTCATGATTAAATACTGGAAACAAACTCAATATCGCGGATATAGCGTTTGGGAGCCGACACTACAGACAGAACAGAAAACCGACCGATATCCAAAGAGTTCTTTTTGCAAATAAATGTGTGCACGCTATTTTGGTCCAACACAATACAAGTGAACACACAACTCTTTGGCATGGACCATGGTGGGGCTGCCCATGGCACACACAAATGATGGCTTGTGCAAATGGGGGGACATGGGTAATAAATGCTAAAAGTTTTGATGTGATACATTGCTTCAAGTTCCCTCCAAATCTCTGAATGCAAACCAGGTTATTTTAGACAAATCAAACAGCACCAGGATGATGTTGGAGTATACATAAGACCACCACATCAACCCGAGCCTCTACGCTCGGATTTGGACCGGCCATACCCCTTGAAAATTCGAGTTCGCCGGCCCCCTTGCCCCGTTTGTCCCCGTCTTTTCTCTGTCCCTCCCTTGCAGACACATCACCTTATTTTTATTACTTGTTTAATCTTCTTTTGTGCCTATAAAAGCCAGATCAGTGAGCAAAGGAAGCTCTCTCTCATACTCATATAGATGCATACATTTTGATAGTTTCTTTTGTTTTTGGTTTAGACTTGAGAGTTGTGTGAGCTTTACTTGGTCTCTTCTTCTTCTTCCCTCTTGAAGCTTTCTCTTGAGAGCTTCATTATGGAGGTTGAGCAAGTTACCAATATCTTGTACCTCAACTTCAAGTGATAATAACATTGTTTTTTCTTTGATTACTTGCTTCTTTTTCTTATTTGCTTTTCTTTTTATCATGCTTAACTAATATCTTTGGTTGTGGTAATGGTGAGGAAATGAGATGAAAGGCCTTGCCTCCTCCTCCTCTTGTTAATGTTTAATGTGCTTAATTAAATATGAGTATGTGATACCGTATTATAATCCGGCAGTTATCTGATGTCGGTCGGGTTATATGTGATATAACTGGATTATTGAATCAAGTGTTGGTTTGATAATGTGATATTCAGATTAATGATATTTGTCAGTTATATGTGATATAACCGGATTATTAGACCAAGTGTTAGTTTAATAATGTGATATATATTATATGTGAAATAATTATATCTTAACTAATATCATTAGCTCACTAATTATTCTTCATTATAAATATATTAATATATATATGATATATATATATATATATATATAAAATAATGAAGCAAGGCATATGAATTTCTATTTTGTGAAAATAGAAATGAGGTGGAAAATGATAGCATAGTTGCAAGCATGGGATTTATATTTGTTTATTTATCTTGACCCACTATTCAAGCATGGTTGCAATTTTATATTGCAAAATTCCATGCTTTAATGAGTGGGGGTCAAGAGTTGCCATTCATTCTTTGCTCGTTCTCAACACTTATCCATTTTCATGAGTTTCTCCCATGGTTGCTCTCTAGCTTCTTCTTCCCCCTCAATTGCTATAGTTCAAGCTTCAACCCTCACGTGTGATGTGAACCATGAAGCTTGAACACAAACTAGTGAGCAAATTAAACCCCTACTTCACCATCACACATTAGATTAGCAATTTGATGTGAAGTGTTGCCTTAACCAATGAGATTAGTAAAGGGTTAGCTTGAGCTTGTGGACTTCGGGTGGATTGTCTTTGGCGTGAAGACCATGAAGGAGGTTCGTTCAATTCGAAGAGGAGCGTAGTAGAGTCGCGTGGACTTCAACCCGGAGCTATTGAAGAGAAGGACTCGAACTACAAAAGTGGTATGCACTTTTCTTCTCTTTAGTTCATCACATCACAAAGGCATACCCTAAATAATTTAGTAAAGATCTTGTTAGTCTAACTTAGCACCTAATAAAATTAAAATTTGGCATGCTTGATGCCTCTAGAAACTCATGGTGGTGCTAAGGTCGACTTTCATGGTATCAGAGCCAGGCTAGAACATTAGGGTAGCTTGTAGCAACGTTAGAAATCCGCCGTTTTTGACGCGCAAAAACTGCCGATAAAAACAGATTCCAAAATGATGTTTTGAGTTGTTTGCACACCCCGCGGGCTCACGGTTTGAACCGAGAAGCCGTGGGGTGGAGCGTACGCACCCCGAGGAAACCCCGAAGGGGACCGAACGGCTGGTCCCACTCCCTAAGACCACCACAAGGTGGTCTTAGCGGTGGGGACCCGAAACTGCCCCACCTTAGGCAGTTTCGGGTCTGCCTCACCCCCTGGCCACCTCGTGGTGGCCTCGGGGGTGGGATACCCCCTTTAGGCCCCCTATTCGATAGTTAATTTTGTGATCTTCTCCCCCACGAAGATTCGGGCGGGTTTCGAGTTCGTTTCGACTCCCGGATTTGCATAAAACGATCGGTTTTAGAACTTTAGCTCACTGAATTTTTCGTGTCTTGGAAAATTTTGGTTAAGTTTGCTAATTGCGTGCGGAATTCTAATGTCGCGGTTACTTTACAAGATTTGTGATGTGTGTGATACAATTATTAAAATCCGGATTAATTAGTTTTATGAAAACTAGTTACTATATTGTAAACCTAGCCGTTTAATCTCAATTGATCGATTGCCATGAAGTTTTGATTCGGATCAAAACTCTGTCGCGATTGAGTATTGTACGCGATCAATAAGTAGGGAATCTTGTTGAATTATCCAATAACCAATTGAAAAGAGTTTTCAATTTGAGACTAAAATGCAAGTTTTATAAGTTAGGCATGAAATCCGGGATATGAGATATTCCGGGTTTATGATGTCTAAAGATATTGCGGATTCTAATTATTGTAGTTTTCTAGTTTCTTTTCTGCGACCATAAGTGTAATATGTGGGGTATCCCAATCTCGTTGCTATATGTTAAAAAGTTTTAGGGATACACATATTTGCTTACGTTGATGATATGTGATATTATGTGTTGCTGTTGATATGATTTAGTGGATCGTCGTGAAAGAATAGCCGGGGGTTCTATATGAGATTAGAGTTTTTATTTTCATTCATGTAAAATTTGTATGTAATATTCTTTTATTGGGGCACTTCCGGGTTGAGGATGATGTCACCACTGTTGTATATTATTTACTTTTCCGTATTAGGATAGAGCCAAGGCGGGGAGTACAAGTAACCGGGTGTTAGAGTCCAGTGGGAGACCATCTCAAGGAGTTGAGACTGGGCCTCCTAACTCTACAATTGGCAGGGTTACTTGCCGCTCTCGTAGAGGTCTAAGGATGTGGGTTTGGCTATTCATCATGACTGTGGAATCCGTGTTTTACATTATTGGCTAAATAACACAGACATCCTAGTATATCCAATATTTCATATCTTGCTTCTGCTGCTTGATTCTGTGATGTTGATCATATAACTGCGTGAGACGAATGTAATATTATATATATAATATATAATAAACATTGCTTATGTTTTGCACCCGTACTAGTCCAGCCCCCGCTCTGCCGGTAGTTAAGTAACCTAACGGTGCATGACGGGGCCCAGTGGCGAATGCGGATGGCATAAGCATACATTCTATTTTCGTTTCATTTTTCTATAATGTTTAGGAAACATTAATCGATGGGACTTCATTAATGAGATTAATGAAAAGAAAGAAACCAAAAGATGTTGTAAAATCAAATTTTCAAAAAGGGTAGCTCTAGTTTTTGCTTTGCATATTGGTATTCCTTGATGAATATCCAGCACCTCATTCGATGAGGAAAGAGTCGAGATCCCTTCACCGGGAGTGACCTCTTTAGCGAAACTAGCAAATGCTACAACCCACTAGGTTTTGTTTTTGATTGCTTCTCCAGTTCTTGCTTTGTATAGTGGTATTCCTGAATATCCTGCACCTCATTCGATGAGGAAAGAGCCGAGATCCTTTCACCGGGAGTGACCTCTTTAGCAAAACTAACAAAAGCCTAAAAACACTCCTTTTCAAAATCATTAGATTCTACATCGATATCAAGTTCATTACACTCATGATTTTCTTAAAAACCTACGTAGCCCTCCGTCATTTCAGATAAGTGCTATTTTAGTATTCGTGCTATAGTAGTTTGGCCTCCGTCAAGGCGTAGTGTACGATAGCTGATTAGTACTTATCTATAGCATGAGATGCGATTGTATTAGGGTAGTCGTACGGCGTTGTTTGGCCTCCGTCAAGGGTCGTGCGGGTGGGTCTAATTCAATCATGAAATGAACGGGTTGAACTTGACTAGCGGCCTATGGGTAGTTTGGCTTCCGTCAAGGTCATAGGACGCTAGGGGTAAAAAATATTATCGGGAATTTCAAGTGTTGAAATTTGCAATGAGATTGCATACCTTCTATGTGATAGTTAGATCCCGATACCCACTGCGAGTAAGAGTTACTCCTGGGAGTGTTTTGCACTTTACAATTAACTAATCAAGTGGGTGTCTAGAATGGTGTCAACGGGGTTATGCCTCTAGGGAAACGAGGTTTATTTTAATTAGGTCCGTGTAAAATCACGGGGAACCTCCCTCGGAGTACCGATACCTGCCTGGCCGAACGATTGGCGAACATGTAGAGTGTAATTAATCCCGTCTAATCTTACCTTTTGAAGGAAGATTTGATAAAAACAATGGGAGCCATCTTGATTAGATAAAATAACCAATCTAATTTTGCAAAGAGCGCACGCAAAGTGATTATCCTGCTTTCTCTCCTGGTAGCGACCAATGAAATACCTTAATCAAGATAATAATATGAATTTTTTGACCGAATCGACTTATCATACTGGGCTAGGTTCCGCTCTAGCTTATGATGGTCATAAGTCTGAGCAAGAAATAAGGGAATATTCGGATTCCCATGCCACCCAAATGAAGAAAAAGCATGTTGATGCATTGTCTTCGAGTGTGTTCATAACCAAGAACTGATTCTCAGTTACCTCTACGTCCTGGGTATTGGATACCGGATCAGGATCCCATACATGTAATTTGTTACATGGGCTATAGACGGATGGAGAACTGGGAAAGGGTGATATGTCTCTAGTAGTAGAGAATGGTGCAATTGTTGCAGCCAAAGCAGTTGGCAGATATCACCTGGTGTTACCAACAGGTAATACATTGATTCTTAGCGACTGTTATTTCGTACCAATAATATTGTGAATATTTTCCTAAATCAAGTGTTGATTGAGTAAGGTACGTTGTATAACAGTGTACACATTCTGAATCAAACTACAGTTCTAAACGTACAGAACACATACAAGAGGAACAGTTCAGAAATGAACGAAGTCTTCTTGTGGCATTGTAGTCTGGGTCAAATCGATGAAACAAGACTAGCTAATGTTCCATAAGGATGCATATTTGAATCCGTTCAAATTTATATCTTATGAAACTTGTCAGTCATGTCTCAAAGACTAGGTGACCAAATCTCTGTTTACTGGAAACGGAGAAAGAGCTACTGAACTCCTGGACAGATACATGTTGATGTATGTGGTCCTATGTCTACACATGCCAGGGATGGTTCAGCGTACTTTATTACATTCACCGATATTCTCTCAATATACGCACATGTGTTCTTGTTGAAACACAAAACTGAATCTTTTGAGAATTTCAAGGAATATAAATACGAAGAAAATAACCAGATGGGTAAAGATATTCAAATCCTTCGATATGATCGGGGAGAAGAATACTGGAGCACGGAATTCCGAGACTATTTAAAAGAGAATGAGATTCTCTCTTAGTTTACTCCTCCATATAAACCATAGCACAACGGTATATCGGGGTGGAGGAATCGCACCGTATGAGATATGGTGCGCTCTATGATGAGTACTGCTGAGTTGCCTATTTCCTTTCAGAGACATGCACTTGAGAAGCTGAATACCTATTGAATAAAGTTCCAATCAAATCTGTTGCCGACCACTCCATATGAGATATGGAATGGGAAGAAACCATCTCTTAAACGAGTTAAGATATGGGGTTGTCCGGCCTATGTTGAAAAGAAAAATCCGGACAAGCTCGAGGAAAGGTCAATTCTGTGCAAGTTTGTAGGATATCCCAACTATTCGTGAGGGTATATCTTCTACCACACCGAGAAACAAAAGATGTTTTGTTTCTCGACATGCCACCTTTTTAGAAAAGGAATTTCTTGTCAAAGAAATTAGTGGCAATGAGGTAGAACTGGAAGTAGTTCCAGCAAACACAAACTATAACTGACGATTTGTTGGAACCAGAAGATTCAATAGTCCCCGACGAACTGCAGCCACTCCGCGGATCTAGTTGGGTTCCTCATCCTCCTGAGAGATACTACGGATTTCTCGTAGACGGTGGGAGGAGGATTGCATCATAGAGATGATGACCCAACTAATTTCGAGCAGGCCATCACAAGTGGAGATTATATGAAATGGATGGATGTTATGCGATCTGAGATGGAATCCATATACACCAGCAAAGTGTTGACTTTGCATGTTGCTCCTGAAGGGGTAAAACCCATCGGGAGTAAGGGGATCTTTGAGAAAGATAATTTGGTGTAAATGGAAAAGTTGAGACTTTCAAAGCTAGACTTGTCGCTAAGCTTAAGTCCATCAGGATCCTACTTCCCATTGCTGCATACCATGACTACGATATCTGGCAGACTGCACGTCAAACCGCTTTTCTAAATGGTGATTTAGAAGAGAGCGTGTATATGACACTGCCAGAGGGCTTCATAGACAGTGGGAGCAGTGGAAGCATATGTAAGCTGCTTAAATCCATCTACGGGTTAAAGTAGGCATCGCGGAGATGGAACATCTGTTTTAATGAAGCTGTCAAAGTGTTTGACTTCATTAAAAAGGTAGATGAACCATGTATAAATAAGAAGGTTGTAGAGAGTATGGTTGTCTTCCTCGTATTATACGCAGATGACATACTCTTGATAGGAAAGGGTGTTCCTATGCTACACTCGGTCAAGCACCTCTTATCACACAGGTTCTCCATGAAAGATCTAACTGATGTCTCCTACATCCTAGGGATATAGATCTATAGAGATAGATCTAAATGGATTTGGGATTGTCTCGATCCAGGTATATAGACACCATGCAAAAGGGGTTTAGTATGGATGATTCTAAGCTTGGTAATGTACCCGCTTGTTCAGGAATCACTCTCTCCAAAGAGATGTCTCTTGAGACTGATTTGGAGAGGGCTCGCATACAAGGGATACCTTATGCTTTGGCAGACGGGTCAATCATGTATGCGTGTTTGTAGGGTTCCTAGGCACAATAATGGGGTCTCACAAGGCATCAACCATGCCAAATTCAAATTTTACATGTGCCGAGAAACCCTAATACGGATCGTTAACTAGAATTTTAGGCGAAACATGCAACTAGTTAACAACTTAACTAAAAGAACGGAAATACAACCTTTGTAGATCCGGTCCTCTACCTCCATAGCTCCATGATGAAGTCTCCTCGCTGTCCAAATAGAATCCCGGGCTCTAGCGTCGGTTTCATCAGAGAAATGGGCGGGCTTGGTCGTCGGCTACGATGCCGAAGATGATCTACGTCGAGGCATCACAAGATCAAGCTCCCACTTCACCAAGTCATGAAACTTGTGAAGAAAACACCCTTTACAACTTGGCAAGAGGTAGAGGATGAAGAAATAGGAGGTGGGTTCACTTTAGAATTGGATTTCTCACTCATTTCATCAAATCACCATTGATGGAATCAAGCTTCTTCATCTTGAAGAAGAAGAAGAAGAAGATGATGATGTTATGATAAGAATAATAAAATAGAAAAGAAAATGAATTCTTATCATATACAAACCATGGTTAAGTGTAGATAATGAATCATGGTAAGGTGGAATGGTTAGGGTTAAGCATGAGACAAAAGTGGTCAAACTTTCAACACTTCATGAAGCTTCATGAAAGATACAAAGAAAGCCACCATATCAATTTATCCTTTTAATTTCCAAAAAAGAATAAATAAATAAATGAATGAATAAGCAAAACCCTAATCATCAATTTAACCATGGTTTAGTTCTTTACACTTAACCAAATAAGCATGTATCATCAAACATGATACAATCATGTGCACAAAAGTATATCACATATACAACTTGCACAATTCAAGTGAGAAAATCCATTTAAAGTGAACCAATACTAGTTAATGCAAAGTAATATATCAAATATATAATTATACATTAAATCATTAAATCAACACTTGATTTAACGATCCGGTCATATCGCATATAACCGACTAGTATCCTATGTATCGGCTTACCGAATCAATCCTTGATTCGATAACTAGGTTATATCACATACAACCTTTCGATACATTCATCGCGAGAATGGAATACGGTATCACATACACGCATTATTCTCGGTCCTGCACATATCTCATATGCGCTCCTATTTCGTTTCGCTTGAGCCAGGAAACCTCTGTGTAGGACTCTAAAGACTCGTCAATACGCCGGCAGTAGGTGATGATCATATCAAAAACCCACAAGCCACAAGCGGTCTGCTAAACATAACGGCCACCCGGGTATTCAGTGATCAGAAGATCGACGAGCAAGCCCGCTCACACTCCTGTGAATCCAATAAGTAACACTTACCGTACAGTCCGGTCTGTTCGTCTGATATGTCGCATATCTCGCCTAGGGGTGGTAAACGTCAGACCCCAATAGCTCGATAAGTCGTGTCGATATGAGGTCTATAGCAGTTCGAGAAACTACTGGTAACACTTACCAGTAAATCTCAGTAACCCTGGCCAGGGATTTCCGGTTATAGCCAATCGAACACAGCGCAACATCAACTCCCTATACCGGGAGAGACGAATCCCCTCCTATCGCTCATTGCCTCCATGTGATTCGGGACTGTACCCAAAAACCACCGTTTTGCACGCCCTCTTGGACGTGGTAAGGTGGAAATCAAAGCACGGTGGGAATCACACAAGACTCTATGACGATCTCGGGTCAACAGACTACTCTGTACCAGTGTCACCAGAGAACTGCCATCTGACGTAAGGTATAATACCATCTGGGAGTTCTCGGCGAGTCCGTCCAGTGTACCCAGTCTCCACTGAGCACCCGTATATCATCTCTGATGTCAAACACCAATGGATATGGGATCATCCATCGCCCATCTGTATGGGTCGATAAGGTATACGCTAGTCTACTCTGGTATATCGATGCCCCGTCTCGATACACCTACGACTAGGGACCTTGAAGGATGTACTTATGGACTACCATGTCCCCACTAGTATGATCTGCATCATAGTCCAGGTAGTCAAGTACACATCTTAAGGGCTTTACCAACATGTAACAGAGAGACAATCAATGTACACGTTAAGGTAAAGTGTAACCAGATAGCATACTATCATGTCGAGGAAGAAAGTCCTCCCTATATATGTCCCAGCATCCACTACAATATACATCCTATGTATAGTAATGGCCTCTAGGGCATACATATAACTAACAATCTCCCACTTGCACTAGGGCCATCTGTAGCAGTGGTTGTAGTATCTCATACTCAACCATCCCATAAAAGTCTCTCTCTGGGAATAGGCCTTCGTGAGTCGATCCGCCGTGTTGTTCTCTGAGTCTACTCTCCTAACCTCGATCCCCTGGAGATCAACCATCTCCATGATCAGGTAACACTGCCTTAGAATATGTCTGGATCACTGATGGGACGGACGTTCCTTGGCATAAGCCACAACTCCATTGTCACACAATGGGAGGAACAGAGTTCATCTCATGAACAAATATATACACCCAGATAACCTCTTTGGTAGCATCTTAAGTAGCGATGTATCCAGCCTTAATCGTCTAGTATGCCACGGTATCTAGCTTCGAACTCTTCCAACATACCGTCCCTTCACTGAGGGTAAAGACAATGCCTGTGACTGACATTCAGTCGTCTTTATCACCCTGGAACCCTTCCAGTGATTCTCCTCAGGATCGATTGATACCATCTTACTACTACTAGTGAGATTCCTAGCATCCAATTACATCTATCTCATAGATGATAACTCAGGATTTAGGAGGTATCACTTTGATCCTATATGGAGAATCCTTGTGATAAACGGAGATTGAGCGTAGCATAGGAAACTCCTTCCCTATCAAGAGTATGTCATCCACGTACTCTACGAGGATCATTACCATACTCCCTACTACCTTCTTGTATATACAAGGTTCATCTACCATTTTGATGAAGTCAAACTCTTTGACTACCACATCAAAACAGATGTTCCAACCCCGCGATGCCTGCTTTATCCTATAAAGCATCTTGCACACATTTCCGCTGCTCCCACTGTCTACGAAGCCTTCTGGCTGTGTACTTATAGACGCTCTCTTCCAAAACATCATTTAGAAAAGCTGTCATGACACCCAATCACCAGATATCGTAGTCATGGTATGTAGCCGTGGTAAGTAGGATCTAGATGGACTTAAGCATAGATCCTTAGAAAAGGTTTCATTATGATCCATATCTGGTCAATGATGCAAACCTTTAACAAGTCTAGCTTTGAAAGTCTTTAACTTTTCCATGTACACCAAGTAATCTTCTCAAGATATACTTGCTCCTGATGGGGATTTAACCCTTCAGATATAGCAACCAAAGTCCATACTTTGTTGGTGTATAAGGATTCCATCTCAGATCGCTAAGCATCCAGCTATTCTTATAGAGTCCCACTCCTGATGGCCAGCTCGAAACTAGTTGGGTCATCATCACATGATGCAATCCTCGCTCCCACTGTCATAGAGAAACCGAAGTATCTCTCAGGTGGGTGAGGAACCCTACTAGATAGGCGGAGAGGTTGAGGTTCGTTGGAAACTATTGAATCCTTTGGTTCTACCAAATCATCAGCTGCAGTTTGTATAGCTGAAACCATTCCAGTTCTACATAACTGATCTTGCCTCGAGCTTATCCGGATTATGCTTTTAGACATAGCCCGGACAACCCCAAATCTTAACCATCTTAAGATATGGGCTCTTCCCTTTCCATATCACATATGAAGCGGTAGGCTACTGATTTGATTGGAACCCTATTGAATAGGTATGCAGCTTCTCAAGCGCATAACTCCTAAAAGGAAATAGGAAACTCAGTAGTACTTATCATAGAGCACACCTTGTCATATAGGGTGTGATTGCTCCACCCCGATATACCATCGTGCTATGGTGTATACGGAGGAGTAATGCTGAGAGAGAATCTCATTCTCCTTTAGAAAAGTCCAAGAATTTCGTGCTCAAGTATTCTCCTCCTTGATCTCATCATAGGACATAATACTTTTACCCATATTTGGTTCTCTACTTCTAACTTATATTCTGTGAATATCTCAAAAGGTTCGGACTTGTGTTTCAACAGGAACATAGGTCTGAATCTCGAAAGATCATCAGAGAATGTAATGAAGTACAAAGAACCGGTCTTGGCATGTGTAGACAGGGGACCTACATACATCAACATGTATCGTCCCAAGAGTTTACCAACTCTTTCTCTGTTACCAATAAACAGAGTTGTGGTCATCTTATCTCTGTGACATGACTGGCAAGTTTCATAAGATGTAAATTCAAACAGATTTAAATATGTATCTATGTGCAACTTAGCTAGTCGGATCGCATTGATATGACCTAGTCTACAATGCCTCAAGAAGGATTCGTTCATTTCTGAACTGTTCCTCTTTTATGTGTTCAGTATACTAAAGAACTGTAGTTTGATTTAGAACATCAATGCTTTTAGATAACGTGCCTGAACCGATCAACTTTTGATATAGGAAATGTTCAAAACATTATCCAACAATACAAAATTATATCCTTTCTTTACTAATAAAGAGACCGATATGATTTTGTATATCAGGTTCGGTATCTAACAACATTCGTTCAGAATCAATGTATTTGTAATACAGGGTGACAGTGACCAACAGACTTGGCTGCAACACTTGCCCCGTTTTCTGCCTCATGAAACTTATCACCCGTTCTCAGTTCTCTACCTAGCAGTAGCCCTATGTAACAGATTACATATCTGGGATCCTGATCTGGTATCACATACCCAGGACATAGAGGATACAGAGAAACAGTTCTTTGTAATGAACACACCCGAAGATGGTGCATCAGCATGCACTCTCTTCGTTTGGGCGGCACGGGAAATCTGGTAATCCCCAATTTCCTGCTCTGTCTTATAACAATTATAAGTTGGAGCGGGACCAATGTTCCCCAGCTCAGTATAACAAGCGGGTTCGGTCAATATTCCGTATTATTATCTTGATTAAGGCGTGATATGGTCGCTACCTGGAGAGAGAGAGAAGAAAACACTCAGCGTACGCTCTTGCAAGAATAGATTGGTCATTATTTTATCTAATCAGGATGGCTCCCAATGTTTTTTATCAAATCTTCCTTCAAACCCTAAAAGGAAAGACTAGCCGGGATTAATTACATACTACAAGTTCGCCAATCTTTCAGCCAGGCCAGTGTCGGTACTTTGAGGGAGGTCCCCCGTGCTTTCGCACGAACCTAATTAATATAAACCTCATTTTCCCAGAGGCGTAACCTCGTTAACACCTTTCTAGACACCTACTTGATCGGCTAATTGTAATGTGTAAAACTCTCCCAGGAGTAACAATTACTCGCAGTGGGTATCGGGATCCAACTATCTCATAGAAGGTATGCAATCTCATTGCGAATTTCAACACTTGAAATTCCCGATAATATTTTGCCCCTAACCTCCTATGACCTTGACAAAGGCCAACAAACCATAGGATGCTAGTCAAGTTCAACCCGTCATTTCCTGATTGAATTAAACCCACCCGCACGGCCCTTGACAAAGGCCAACAAGGTCGCACGACTACCCTAATCCAATCTGCATCATATGCATAAGCAGATAAGCACCAGTTAGCTACCGCACACTGCGCCTTGACAAAGGCCAACAAACGCAGCACGAATACTAACTACTACTTATCTGAAATGACGGAGGGCTACAACAGGTTTTTCTGAAAACCTATTGCGTAATGAACTTGATATCGTTGTAGAATCAAATGATTTTAAAATGGAGTGTTTTTTAGGCTTTTCTAGTTTTGCTAAAGGGGTCACTCCCGGTGAAGGGATCGTCGGCCCTTTCCTCGTCGAATGAGGTGCGGGATATATCATATATATCGCTGTGCAAAGCAAAAACTCTTAAAAGCAATCAAAAGACAAACCGAGGGTTGTAGCATCTGCCAGTTATTGCTAAAGGAGTCACTCCCGGTGAAGGGATCTCGGTCCTTTCCTTATCGAATAAGGTGCAGGATATATCATATATACCGCTGTGCAAAACAAGAACTGTAGCTACCTGTTTTATTTTTGAAATTCGATTCTACAACATCTTTAGGTTTCTTTTATTTCATTAATCACATTAATGAAGTCCCATCATTTAAGTACCTAAACATCACAGATAAATACGACGTACACTTATGCCATCCGCATTCGCCTCGATGTCCTCTCGTGCACCGTTAGGTTAGGTAACTAACGGCAGAGCAGGGCAGGGCTAGCGCGGGTGTAAAACATAAGTAACGTCTATATAATATATCATATATACTATATATAGTATCTATCACAGAACATCACATGATCACATCACAGATATCGCAGCAGAAGAATCATATGAAACATTGGATATACTAGGACGTCCGTGTTTTCAATACGAGCCAGTATAAAACACGGATTCCACGGTCGCAATGAATAGCCAAACCCACACCCCTAGACCCCTATGAGAGCGGCAAGCAACCCTACCAATTCTAGAGTTAGGAGACCCGGAATCGACTCCTCGAGTTGGTCTCCCACTGGACTCCAGAACTAGGTTACTTGTGCTCCCCTCCTTGGGTCTATCCTAGTGCGGAAAAATTGTTAGTTGTATGTATGCCCTAGAGGCCAGTATTGTACAGATGATGTATATTATATTGGATGCTTGGACATATATAGAGATGACTTTCTTGCTCGATATGATAGTATGCTATCTGGTTACTCTTTATCTTAACATGTACACTAGTCTCTTTATACTGTCTTATAGTTACATGTTGGTAAAGCCCTTAGGATATGTACTTGACTACCTGGACTGTGATGCAGATCATACTAGTGGGGACATGGTAGTCCATAAGTACATCCTTTAAGGTCCCTAGTCGTGGGTGTATCGAGACGGGGCATCGATATACCAGAGTAGACTAGCGTATACGCTTCTCGACCCATGTGATGGGCGATGGATGATCCCATATCCATTGGTGTTTGACATCAGAGATGGTATACGGGTGCTCAGTGGAGACTGAGTACACTGGACGGACTCGCCGAGAACTCCCAGATGGTATTATACCTCACGTCAGATGGCAGTTCTCAGGTGACACTTGTACAGGTTAGTCTGTAGACCCGAGATCGTCATAGAGTCTTGTGTGATTCCCACTGTGCTTTGATCTCCACCTTACCACGTCCATGAGGGCGTGCAAAATAGTGGTCTTTGGGCACAGTCCCGAGTCACATGGAGGCAATGAGCGATAGGAGGGGTTTCGTCTCTCCCGGTATTGGGGGTTGATGTTGCGCAGTGCTCGATTGGCCGTAGCAGGGAAGTCCCTGGCCAGCGCTGATCAGAGATTTGCTGGTAAGTGTTACCAGTAGTTTCTCGACCCGTTATGAGCCTCACATCGGCACGACTTATCGGGTTATTGGGGTCTGACGTTTACCACCCCTAGACTTGATATGCGACATATCAGACGAAGAGACCGGACTGTACGGTAAGTGTTACTGGTTGGATTCACAGGAGTGTGAGCGGGCTAGCTCGTCGACCTTCTGATCGCTCAATACCCGGATGGCCGTTACGTTTAGCAGACCGCTTGCGGCTTGTGGGTGCTTGATATGATCATCATCTGCTACCGGCGTATTGACGAGTCTTTAGAGTCCTACACAAAGGTTTCCTGGTTCAAGCGAAACGAAATAGGAGCGCATATGAGATATGTGCGGGACCGAGAATAATGCGTGTATGTGATACCGTATTTGATTCTCGCGATTAATGTTTCGATTGGTTATATGAGATATGACCTAGTTATCGAATCATTGATTCGATAAATCGATGCATTGAATACTAATCGGTTATGTGCGACATGACCGGATCATTGAATCAAGTGTTGATTTAATGATTTAATGTATAATTATATATTTGATATATTACTTTGCATTAACTAGTATAGGTTCACTTTAAACGGACTTTTCTCACTTGATTTGCACATTGTATATGTGATATATTTTTGTGCACCTTTTTGTATCATGTTTGATGATACTTGATCATATGGTTAAATGAATAGAATTAAACCATGGTTATTTTGTAATTAGGGTTTTGCATATTTATTTATTCATTTATTTGTTTATTTATGTGGATAAATTCAAGATGAGAATGGTGGCAATTCTTGTTTTATGTTGAAGCTTCTTGAACCCTTGACTTTTGCAACCATTCTTGTCATCTTACTTAACCCTAACCCACTTAATTCACCATGGTTTATTCTCTACACTTAACCTTAGTCAAGTTATGATAAGTATTGATTTATTTATTCATTTAACACAAGACTTATCATAACTAGCTCATCTTCTTCTTCTTCTTCAAGCTTGCTACATCAATGGCAACTTGAGTTTTAGTGAGAGAAATCCAAATCTAAAGTGAACCCACCTCCTATTTCTTCATCCTCTACCTCTTGCCAAGTGGTTTTGGGTGTTTTCTTCACAAGTTTCACTACTTGGTGAAGTCGGAGCTTGAACTAGTGCAACCTCGACGTAGATCATCTTTGACACGAAGCCGACGACCTTGCTCGCCCATTTTCCGATGAAGCCGACGAATGAGTCGAGGATTCATGATGGACAGCGAGGGCATGACCACGTGGAGCTAAGGAGGTGGAAATCCGGATCTACAAAGGTTGTAACATCTAACTTCTAGTTAAGTAGTTAACTAGTTTTTAGTTTCGCCTAAACATCTAGTCTAAGATCCGTAGTCTAGGGTTTCTCGGCACCATTTTTTTTTAAATTGGCATGTTCGATGCCTTGTGAGACCTCACTAGGGTGCCTAGGAACCCTACAGTGGTATCAGAGCCTAGCTAGAGCCTTAGGCGAAGTCCTGACGGAATTTGAAACCCGAACGAACCCGAAACCCACACCCGAGAATGCTCTCTGGACATTTTTGAAATATCTGGATTTTTGTGAATTAAAAATTGCTAAAAAATTCAGCAGGGAATTTCATGAGTTACTGTGAAGCACGTGATGGTAACTCGACTACAGAGGCGCGGAACCGCGGCCCCACCATGGGATTCGCGGCGGTTCCGCGGCCAGTGTGTTGAGTTACACCACGTGGCGTGCACAGTAATTCATGTCTTATAGTGCTGAGTCTTCTGGAAATTTTTAGAATTTACTCTACAGTTGAGTTTTCTGGGGTAGTGTTGGGACTTCGTATATTCGATCGGATTATCAAATTTCGTCTTTTGTGTATTTCCGAATAATTTTCAGAATATGTTAAAAAGTTCGACCGGATATAAATACCCAATTTTTCCCCTGTCGGGAAATTTCCAAGTGTTGGATTTTTCCGTAGTTTAACGACGTTCTAAGTAGTGCAAGTAACGCGATGGACCCTCTAGAAGACAACAAACCTTAACTCGATTATGTGACCGTCTTGAACTGCCCTTTGAACCTTCGGGTTTGGGGCAGTACGGCGTGCCACATGTGAGGCGTTGGCATGACCCTTCTACGGCTGGACCGTTGGTACTGAGGCACGAACTGAATGTTGTTAGACTTATTTCATGTGTTGAGCTGTATCGGGAAAACTTGGGTATTCGACTGTTCGATCGGAAAGTTTAACATTTTCTGTTTATCTGGAATGTGATACAATAATTGGAATTCACAAACAGTTATGAGATAACTGGATGAATGTTATAAATCTAGCAGTTTAGTCCCATATGATATTGAAAAGAGTTTTCGATAATGAGACTAAAATGCGGGGTTTGTAACTGTTAGGCATGTGATGTCTAAAGAGGTTGCGGATTCCAACTGTTGTAGTTTTACACTTTCTTTTCTGTGACCGTAAGTGTAGTATGTTCATATCGCCGGTTTCGTTGCTATATGTCAACGACAATTGGGGTATGCATACTTACTTACGTTGATGACATGTGAGGTTATGTGTTGCTGGATATGTTATATTGGATCGTCGTGTTCGAATAGCCGAAGGTTTTTATGTGAGATGAGTGTTTTTTCTTTTTCATTCATGTAAAAACTTGTATGTAATATTCTTTTATTTGGGGCACTTCCAGGTAGCGGAAGTTGTCACCTTTTGTATATTATTTACTTTTCCGCATTAGGATAGACCCAAGGAGGGGAGCACAAGTAACCGGGTTCTGGGGTCCAGTGGGAGACCAACTCGAGGAGTCGAGTCCGGGTCTCCTAACCCTAGAATTGGCAGGGTTGCTTGCCGCTCTCGTAGGGGTCTAGGGGTGTGGGATTGGCTATTCATCACGACCGTGGAATCCGTGTTTTATACTGGCTCGTATTGAAAACATGGACGTCCTAGTATATCCAATGTTTCATATGTTTCTTCTGCTGCGATATCTGTGATGTGATCATGTGATGTTCTGTGATGGATATAGTATATAGTATATATGATATATTATATAGACGTTACTTATGTTTTACACCCGCGCTAGCCCTGCCCTGCTCTGTCGTTAGTTACCTAACCTAACGGTGCACGAGGGGACATCGAGGCGAATGCGGATGGCATAAGTGTACGTCATATCTATCTGTGATGTTTAGGTATTTAAATGATGGGACTTCATTAATGTGATTAATGAAAGAAAGAAACCTAAGATGTTATGGAATCGAATTTTAAAATAAAACAGGTAGCTACAGTTCTTACTTTGCATAGCGGTATATATGATATACCCTGCACCTTATTCGATGAGGATAGGACCGAGATCCCTTCACCGGGAGTGACTCCTTTAGCAATAACTGGCAGATGCTACACACTAGGTTTGTTTTTGATTGCTTTTATAGTTTCTGCTTTGCACAGTGATATATATGATATATCCCGCACCTCATTCGACGAGGAAAGGGCCGACGATCCCTTCACCGGGAGTGACCCCTTTAGAAAAACTGGAAAAGCCTCAAAATCACTCCATTTCAAAACTCCATTTGATTCTACAACGATATCAAGTTCATTACGCAATAGGTTTTCAGAAAAACCTGTCGTAGCCCTCCGTCATTTCAGATAAGAACTGTTTAGTATTCGTGCTGCGTTTGTTGGCCTTTGTCAAGGCGTAGTGTGCGGTAGCTAAATAGTGATTATCTGCTTATGCATATGATGCAGATTGTTTCAGGATAGTCGTACGACCTTGTTGGCCTTTGTCAAGGGTCGTGCGGGTGGGTTTGATTCAATCAAGAAATGACGGGTTGAACTTGACTAGCATCCTGTGATTTTTTGGCCTTTGTCAAGGTCATAGGACACTAGGGGCAAAATATTATCGGGAATTTCAAGTGTTGAAATTTGCAATGAGATTGCATACCTTCTATGAGATAGTTGGATCCCGATACCCACTGCGAGTAAGAGTTACTCATAGGAGAGTTTTACACATTACAATTAGCCGATCAAGTAGGTGTCTAGAAAGGTGTTAACGAGGTTGCGCCTCTGGGAAAACGAGGTTTACAGTAATTAGGTTCGTGCGAAAGCACGGGGGACCTCCCTCAATGTACCGACACTGGCCTGGCTGAAAGATTGGCGAACTTGTAGTGTGTAATTAATCCCGGCTAGTCATTCTTTTTAGGGTTTGAAGGAAGATTTGATAAAAAGCAGTGGGAGCCATCCTGATTAGATAAGATAATAACCAATCTGATCTTGCACGAGCATACGCTAAAGTGTTTTCTTCTCTCTCTCTCCAGGTAGCGACCATTTCATGCCTTAATAAAGATAATAATATGGATGTATTGACCGAACCCGCATGTTATACTGTGCTGGGGAACGTTGGTTCCGTTCTATCTTATAAGAGTTATAGGAATGAACAGGAAATAGGGGAATACCAGGATTCCCATGCCGCCCGAATGAAGAAAGTACATGTTGATGCATTTTCTTCGGGTGTGTTCGTTACAGAGAACTGTTTCTCCATTTGCTCTACGTCCTGGGTATTAGATACCGGGTCAGGATCCCATATATATAATCAGTTACATGGGCTTAGGAAAGGTAGAGAACTTGGAGAAGGTGATAAAGACATTAGAGTCGGAAATGGTGCAATTGTTGCAGCTAAGACTGTCGGGGAATATCACCTTGTATTACCAACTGGTAATACATTGGTTCTGAACGAATGCTATTACATGCCGAACCTGATATGCAACATTATATCGGTTTCTTTATTAAGTAAAGAGGGATATAATTTTGTATTACAGGATAATGTTATGAACATTTTCCATAACCAAAAGTTGGTTGGATCAGGCACGTTGTGCAATGGCATTTATGTTCTAAACCAATCAACAGTTCTGAGCATAACAAACACACACAAGAGAAAGAGTTCTGAACTGAATGAATCCTTCTTGTGGCATTGTAGACTGGGTCACATCAATGCGACACGACTGGCTAAGTTGCATAAGGATGGATATTTAAATCCGTTTGAATTTTCATCTTATGACACTTGCCAGTCATGTCTCAAAGGCAAGATGACCAAAACTCCGTTTACGGGACACGGAGAAAGAGTTACCGAACTCTTGGGACTGATACATAGTGATGTATGCGGTCCCATGTCTACACATGCCAGGGATGGTTCTTCATACTTCATTACATTCACTGACGATCTCTCTAGGTTCGGGTATGTGTTCCTGATGAAACACAAATCAGAAGCTTTTGAGAAATTTAGGGAATATAAACAAGAAGTTGAGAACCAAACCGGAAAAAGTATTAAAATCCTACGATATGATCGAGGAGGGGAATACTTGAGCAATGAATTCCTGGACTTCCTAAAAGAGAATGGGATTCTCTCTCAGCTGACTCCTCCATATACACCACAGCACAACGGTGTATCTGAACGGAGAAATCGCACCCTATTAGATATGGTGCGCTCTATGATGAGTACAGCTGAGTTAACTATTTCCTTCTGGGGTTATGCGCTGGAGACAGCAGCATACCTATTGAATCAAGTTCCATCTAAATCTGTACCTACCACACCATATGAGATATGGAGTGGGAAGAGACCATGTCTTAAACGAGTTAAGATATGGGGTTGCCCGGCCTATGTCAAAAGGAAAAATCCGGACAAACTCGAGGCACGGTCAGTTCTATGTAAGTTTGTGGGATATCCCAAACATTCACATGGATATCTTTTCTACCATACAGAGGAACAAAAAGTGTTTGTTTCTCGACATGCCACCTTTTTAGAAAAGGAATTTCTTGCAAAAGAAATTAGTAGGGATATGGTAGAACTGGAAGAAATTCCGGCTACACAAACTCAGACTAAAGATTTAGTGGAACCAGAGGATTCAGTAGTACCCGACGAACCCCAGCCTCTCCGCCGATCTAGTAGGGTTCCTCGCCAACCTGAGAGATACTACGGTTTTCTCATGGACGGTGGGAGCGAGGATTGCATCATAGAGGATGATGACCCAACTAGCTTCGAGCAGGCCATCACGAGTAGGGACTCAGTGAAATGGCTGGATGCTATGCGGTCCGAGATGGAATCCATGTACACCAACAAAGTATGGACTTTGGAAGTTGCTCCTGAAGGGGTAAAACCCATTGGGAGCAAGTGGATCTTCAAGAAGAAACTTGGTGTAGATGGGAAAGTGGAGACTTTCAAAGCTAGACTTGTAGCAAAGGGTTTTCGTCAAAGGCCAGGTGTGGACTATGACGAGACCTTTTCTCCAGTGGCTATGCTTAAATCCATCCGGATCATGCTTGCCATCGCTGCTTATCATGATTACGAAATCTGGCAAATGGATGTTAAGACCGCCTTTCTAAATGGTGATTTAGAAGAGTGCGTGTACATGACTCAGCCAGAGGGCTTCGTAGACAGTGGGAGCAGCAAGAAGGTGTGCAAGCTGCTTAAATCCATTTATGGATTAAAGCAAGCATCGCGGAGTTGGAACATCTGCTTTGATGTCGTTATCAAAGAGTTTGATTTCGTCAAAAATCCAGATGAACCTTGTATCTACAAGAAGGTGGCAGAGAGTAAGGTTGTCTTCCTCGTATTGTATGTGGACGACATACTTTTGATAGGAAATGATATTCCTATGCTGCAATCGGTCAAGCTCTTCTTATCACAAAGATTCTCAATGAAAGATCTTGGTGATGCCTCCTGCATATTGGGGATTAGGATCTATAGAGATAGATCCAAACGGATTTTGGGATTGTCCGAATCCAGGTACATTGACACCATACTAAAGAGGTTTAGTATGGAAGAGTCCAAGCATGGGAATATGCCCATGATCTCTGGAGTCACTCTCTCCAAAGAGATGTCTCCCAAGACTGATTTGGAGAGAGCTCGCATGCAAGGGATACCCTATGCTTCGGCAGTAGGCTCTATCATGTATGCGATGCTATGTACCAGACCCGATGTAGCATACTCACTAAGTATAGTGAGCAGGTATCAAGCTGATCCTGGAGAGAGTCACTGGACAGCTGTGAAGAGCATTCTCAAGTACTTGCGAAGGACTAGAAATATGTTCTTGGTGTATGGTAACGGAGAACTCCAAGTGGAGTCCTTTACCGATTCGAGCTTCCAGAGTGATAAGGACGACTCTAAGTCGCAGTCGGGCTTTGTCTTTACCCTTTACGGAGGCGCGGTTAGCTGGAAGAGTTCCAAGCAGGAAACCGTGGCAGACTCGACGATGGAGGCTGAATACATCGCTTCCAACGATGCTGCCAAAGAGGCTGTCTGGATCAAGAAGTTCATTACTGAACTTGGAGTGGTTCCATCCATTGAGCGTCCAATACCTTTGTATTGCGATAACAATGGAGCGGTGGCTTCGGCCAAGAAACCCAGGTCCCATCAGCGGTCCAGGCATATTCTGAGGCGGTATCACCTGATCCGGGAGATAGTTGATCGCCGGGAGATCGAGGTCAGGAGGGTTGACACGAAGAACAACACCGCGGATCCACTCACGAAGGCCATTCCCCAGATACAGTTTGAGAGACTCTTCGGGATGCTCGGTATGCGATACTACAGCAGCTGGCCCTAGTGCAAGTGGGAGATTGTTAGTTGTATGTATGCCCTAGAGGCCAGTATTGTACAGATGATGTATATTATATTGGATGCTTGGACATATATAGAGATGACTTTCTTGCTCGATATGATAGTATGCTATCTGTTTACTCTTTATCTTAACATGTACACTAGTCTCTTTATACTGTCTTATAGTTACATGTTGGTAAAGCCCTTAGGATATGTACTTGACTACCTGGACTGTGATGCAGATCATACTAGTGGGGACATGGTAGTCCATAAGTACATCCTTCAAGGTCCCTAGTCGTGGGTGTATCAAGACGGGGCATCGATATACCAGAGTAGACTAGCGTATACGCTTCTCGACCCATGTGATGGGCGATGGATGATCCCATATCCATTGGTGTTTGACATAAGAGATGGTATACGGGTGCTCAGTGGAGACTGAGTACACTGGAAGGACTCGCCGAGAACTCCCAAATGGTATTATACCTCACATCAGATGGCAGTTCTCAGGTGACACTTGTACAGGTTAGTCTGTAGACCCGAGATCGTCATAGAGTCTTGTGTGATTCCCACTGTGCTTTGATCTCCACCTTACCACATCCATGAGGGCGTGCAAAACGGTGGTCTTTGGGCACAGTCCCGAGTCACATGGAGGCAATGAGCGATAGGAGGGGTTTCGTCTCTCCCGGTATTGGGGGTTGATGTTGCGCAGTGCTCGATTGGCCGTAGCAGGGAAGTCCCTGGCCAGGGCTGATCAGAGATTTGCTGGTAAGTGTTACCAGTAGTTTCTCGACCCGTTATGAGCCTCACATCGGCACGACTTATCGGGTTATTGGGGTCTGACGTTTACCACCCCTAGACTTGATATGCGACATATCAGACGAAGAGACCGGACTGTACGGTAAGTGTTACTGGTTGGATTCACAGGAGTGTGAGCGGGCTAGCTCGTCGACCTTCTGATCGCTCAATACCCGGATGGCCGTTACGTTTAGCAGACCGCTTGCGGCTTGTGGGTGCTTGATATGATCATCATCTGCTACCGGCGTATTGACGAGTCTTTAGAGTCCTACACAGAGGTTTCCTAGTTCAAGCGAAACGAAATAGGAGCGCATATGAGATATGTGCGGGACCGAGAGTAATGCGTGTATGTGATACCGTATTTGATTCTCGCGATTAATGTTTCGATTGGTTATATGAGATATGACCTAGTTATCGAATCATTGATTCGATAAATCGATGCATTAAATACTAGTCGGTTATGTGCGACATGACCGGATCATTGAATCAAGTGTTGATTTAATGATTTAATGTATAATTATATATTTGATATATTACTTTGCATTAACTAGTATAGGTTCACTTTAAACGGATTTTTCTCACTTGATTTGCACATTGTATATGTGATATATTTTTGTGCACCTTTTTGTATCATGTTTGATGATACTTGATCATATGGTTAAATGAATAGAATTAAACCATGGTTATTTTGTAATTAGGGTTTTGCATATTTATTTATTCATTTATTTGTTTATTTATGTGGATAAATTCAAGATGAGAATGGTGGCAATTCTTGTTTTATGTTGAAGCTTCTTGAACCCTTGACTTTTGCAACCATTCTTGTCATCTTACTTAACCCTAACCCACTTAATTCACCATGGTTTATTCTCTACACTTAACCTTAGTCAAGTTATGATAAGTATTGATTTATTTATTCATTTAACATAAGACTTATCATAACTAACTCATCTTCTTCTTCTTCTTCAAGCTTGCTACATCAATGGCAACTTGAGTTTTAGTGAGAGAAATCCAAATCTAAAGTGAACCCACCTCCTATTTCTTCATCCTCTACCTCTTGCCAAGTGGTTTTGGGTGTTTTCTTCACAAGTTTCACTACTTGGTGAAGTCGGAGCTTGAACTAGTGCAACCTCGACGTAGATCGTCTTTGACACGAAGCCGACGACCTTGCTCGCCCATTTTCCGATGAAGCCGACGAATGAGTCGAGGATTCATGATGGACAGCGAGGGCATGACCACGTGGAGCTAAGGAGGTGGAAATCCGGATCTACAAAGGTTGTAGCATCTAACTTCCAGTTAAGTAGTTAACTAGTTTTTAGTTTCGCCTAAACATCTAGTCTAAGATCCGTAGTCTAGGGTTTCTCGGCACCATTTTTTTTTTAAATTGGCATGTTCGATGCCTTGTGAGACCTCACTAGGGTGCCTAGGAACCCTACAAAATTAAATAATATACAAACGGTGACATCTTCTGCAACCTGGAAGTGCCCCAAATAAAAGAATATTACATACAAGTTTTTACATGAATGAAAATGAAAACACTCATCTCACATAAAAAACCCCGGCTATTCAAACACGACAATCCAATATAACATATGCAGCAACACATAACATCACATGTCATCAACGTAAGAAAATATGCGAATCTCAATTGTCGTTAACATATAGCAACGAAACCGGCGATATCACATATTACACTTACGGTCACAGAAAAGAAAGTGTAAAACTACAACAGTTGGAATCCGCAACCGCTTTAGACATCGCATGCCTAATCAAATGAAATACTTAGACATCGCATGCCTAACAATTATAAACCCCGCATTTTAGTCTCAAAATTGAAAACACTTTTCAATATAAAGTCGAGTAATTCAACAAGATTCCCGACATCCTGATCGAATGCTCGTCGCAAACTTTAGTAGGCGGCCACACCCCCGACGCCGCTGACGAAGTGCACCAAGGCGGAACACCGCTGCCACGAGCACCCGAACGGATGCTTTCGGCGATGGGGTTCTCCTACAGTCACTTGGTCGGGGAAATGGGGCAAGGCCGTCTATTAAGTTTACCCGGCGAGTATCCGCGTACGCTACGTGATTGCGACGGACTTTTGATCACATCAAAATTCCGTGGCAACCGATCAAGTGAGACTAAAGTGCTGTGTTTATAACATTCATTCAGTTATCACATAACTTATTGCGAATTCCAATTATTGTATCACATTCCGAATAAGATAGAAAATGTTTAACTTTCCGATCGAACAATCGAACACCCAAGTTTTCCCGAAACCACTCAACACATGAAATAAGTTCAAAGACATTCACTTCATGCCTCAGTACCAACGGTCCAGCCGTAGAAGGGTCAAGCCAACGCCTCACATGTGGCATGCCGTACTGCCCCAAACCCTAAGGTTCAAAGGGCAGTTCAAGACGGTCACATAATCGAGTTAAGGTTTGTTGTCTTCTAGAGGGACCATCGCGTTACTTGCACTACTTAGAACGTCCTTAAACCACAGAAAAATCCAACACTTGGAAATTTTCCGACAGGGGAAAAAGTGGGTATTTATATCCGGTCGAACTTTTTAACATATTCTAAAATATCCGGAAAGCCACATAAACAAAGTCTGATAATCCGATCGAATCTGCAAACACCCAAAACACCCCAGAAAACTCAACTCTTGAGTGATATTTAAAAATTTCCAGAAAATCCAGCACCAGAAAAGAGGAATTACTGTGCAAAAACGGGAAGCCGACGTCATCAGATGGCCGCGGAACCGCCGCAGAAGCCAGGCTTCTGCCGCGGTTCCGCCGCACTTTAGAGGTATCTTTTGGCCAATTTTGCACCGTAAATCTTAGAACTTCGTGCTGAATTTTTTAAGCATTTTTAATATGGAAAAAACGCAGTTTTTGAAAAAAGTCCAGAGAGCATTTTGGATTAGGGTTTCGATGTTCGTTCGGGTTTCAAACTTCGTCTACACCTCGCCTAAGGCTCTAGCTAGGCTCTGATACCACTGTAGGGCTCCTAGGCACACTAATGGGGTCTTACAAGGTATCAACCATGCCAAATTCAAATTTTACATGTGCCGAGAAACCCTAATACGGATCGTTAACTAGAATTTTAGGCAAAACATGCAACTAGTTAACAATTTAACTAAAAGAACGGAAATACAACTTTGTAGATCCGGTCCTCCACCTCCATAGCTCCATGATGAAGTCTCCTCACTGTCCAAATAGAATCCCGGGCTCTAGCGTCGGTTTCATCGGAGAAATGGGCGGGCTTGGTCGTCGGCTACGATGCCGAAGATGATCTACGTCGAGGCATCACAAGATCAAGCTCCCACTTCACCAAGTCATGAAACTTGTGAAGAAAACACCCTTTACAACTTGGCAAGAGGTAGAGGATGAAGAAATAGGAGGTGGGTTCACTTTAGAATTGGATTTCTCACTCATTTCATCAAATCACCATTGATGGAATCAAGCTTCTTCATCTTGAAGAAGAAGAAGAAGAAGATGATGTTATGATAAGAATAATAAAATAGAAAAGAAAATGAATTCTTATCATATACAAACCATGGTTAAGTGTAGAGAATGAATCATGGTTAAGTGGAATGGTTAGGGTTAAGCATGAGACAAAAGTGGTCAAACTTTCAACACTTCATGAAGCTTCATGAAAGATACAAAGAAAGCTACAATATCAATTTATCCTTTTAATTTCCAAAAAAGAATAAATAAATAAATTAATGAATAAGCAAAACCCTAATCATCAATTTAACCATGGTTTAGTTCTTTACACTTAACCAAATAAGCATGTATCATCAAACATGATACAATCATGTGCACAAAAGTATATCACATATACAACTTGCACAATTCAAGTGAGAAAATCCATTTAAAGTGAACCAATACTAGTTAATGCAAAGTAATATATCAAATATATAATTATACATTAAATCATTAAATCAACACTTGATTTAACGATCCGGTCATATCGCATATAACCGACTAGTATCCTATGTATCGGCTTACCGAATCAATCCTTGATTCGATAACTAGGTTATATCGCATACAACCTTTCGATACATTCATCGCGAGAATGGAATACGGTATCACATACACGCATTATTCTCGGTCCTACACATATCTCATATGCGCTCCTATTTCGTTTCGCTTGAGCCAGGAAACCTCTGTGTAGAACTCTAAAGACTCGTCAATACGCCGGCAGCAGGTGATGATCATATCAAACACCCACAAGCCGCAAGCGGTCTGCTAAACATAACGGCCACCTGGGTATTGAGCGATCAGAAGATCGACGAGCAAGCCCGCTCACACTCCTGTGAATCCAACCAGTAACACTTACCGTACAGTCCGGTCTGTTCGTCTGATATGTCGCATATCTCGCCTAGGGGTGGTAAACGTCAGACCCCAATAGCTCGATAAGTCGTGTCGATATGAGGTCTATAACAGTTCGAGAAACTACTGGTAACACTTACCAGTAAATCTCAGTAACCCTGGCCAGGGATTTCCGGTTATAGCCAATCGAACACAGCGCAACATCAACTCCCTATACCGGGAGAGACGAATCCCCTCCTATCGCTCATTGCCTCCATGTGATTCGGGACTGTACCCAAAAACCACCGTTTTGCACGCCCTCTTAGACGTGGTAAGGTGGAAATCAAAGCACGGTGGGAATCACACAAGACTCTATGACGATCTCGGGTCAACAGACTACTCTGTACCAGTGTCACCAGAGAACTGCCATCTGACGTAAGGTATAATACCATCTGGGAGTTCTCGGCGAGTCCGTCCAGTGTACCCAGTCTCCACTGAGCACCCGTATATCATCTCTGATGTCAAACACCAATGGATATGGGATCATCCATCACCCATCTGTATGGGTCGAGAAGGTATACGCTAGTCTACTCTGGTATATCGATGCCCCGTCTCGATACACCTACGACTAGGGACCTTGAAGGATGTACTTATGGACTACCATGTCCCCACTTGTATGATCTGCATCATAGTCCAGGTAGTCAAGTACACATCCTAAGGGCTTTACCAACATGTAACAGAGAAACAATCAATGTACACGTTAAGGTAAAGAGTAACCAGATAGCATACTATCATGTCGAGCAAGAAAGTCCTCCCTATATATGTCCCAGCATCCACTACAATATACATCCTATGTATAGTAATGGCCTCTAGGGCATACATATAACTAACAATGTTATGTACCAGTCCAGATGTAGCTTACTCACTAGGTGTAGTGAATAAGTATCGAAAAGATCTTTGGGAAAACCACTGGACAGCTGAAGAACATTCTTAAGTGCTTGAAAAGGACTAAATAGATGTTCTTGATGTATGGTAATGGTGAACTCCAGATGGAGTCCTTTACCGATTCAAGCTTCCAGAGTGATAAGGACGACTGAAAGTCAGTCTCGGATTTTGTCTTCACCTTCAGTGGAGGGACGGTATGTTGGAAGGGTTCCAAGCTATATACCGCAGCAGACTCGTTGATAGAGACTAATTACATCGCTACCAATGATGCTACCAAAGAGGTTGTCTGGATGAATAGAGTTCATGAGATGAACTAGGTTCCTACCATTGATCATCCAATACCTGTGTATTGGGATGACAATGGAGCTGTGGCTTTGGCCTAGGAACCCCGGTCCCGTCAGCGATCCAGACATATTCTTAGATAGTATCACCTGATTAGAGAGATAGTTGATCTTCGGGAGATCGAGGTTAGGAAAGTTAACACAGCGGATCCACTCACCGAGGCCATTCCCCAGATGCTATTCGAGAGACTTTTGGGACGTTGGGTATGAGATACTACAACAACTGGCCTTAGTGCAAGAGGGAGATTGTTAGGAATATGTATGCCCTAGAGGCCATTATTGATGATATAATGGATGCTTGGAAATATATATTGAGGAATTTCTTGCTTGACATGATAGTATGCTATCAGGTTACCTTAATCTTAACATGTAGACTGGTATTTATACCGTCTGTCTCTTACATGTTGATAAAGCCCTTATGATATGTACTAGACTACCAGGACTACGATGATGTAACATTTCAGAAAAATAAAATATTATTTTTGGGAATTTTTATAATTAAATATTAAATATAATGAATATTTTAATATTGTGGTATAATTAAATACCGATAAATGGGGGGAAATTTGAAAAATTTTAGAAATTACTGAAATGAGGGTGCTTTATGTGAGTCATGCAAATTATGAAAGTTTATAATTTATTTGACACTAATTTAGTGCTAATCGCAATTAAAAATCGCTAATCGGGCTTTAAGCGTGTTTTGTGCACATGACATGCACATGTCATTTTTAGCACTTGTTGCTTTTCCTTCATGGTTATTTCTTCATTCATGCATGGTTATTGATTTTAAGAAAAGAGAAAGGAAAATGAAAAAAAAGAAAAGAAAAGAAAAGAAAAAGGAAAACAATATTATATGAGGCATAGGCAAGTGAGAGAAAGAGAGGTGGGGGGTCTTCCATTGACCAAGACCATTTGTTTCATTCTCATCTTCATCCTTCTCTCTTCTCCTCCCCCATGGTAGCACTCTTTCCTCCCCCATCTCAAAACCCTCACAACTCCATGAAAAATTCACCAAAACATCTTCTCCTCTTCACAAATTTTGTGCACAAGCTCATGGCAAACCCTTTGGACCAAGAAAGCTAGGATTTTGGAGCCTTGGGGCAACTCAAGAAAATTCTTGAGTTGCCAAATGAGGTAATTATTCCATTATTAGTATAGAATTTCCATTGCTTTAGCACTCATGTTAGTTTAGAAGTGTTTTAATGCGGTTAAGTGAACATTGGAAATTCCATGTTAGGGTTTGAGGAATTTTGAATTGGGATTGTGTAATTGATGTTAGTAGAGGTTATAAAACCCCTTTAGTGACAATATATTGGACTAAACCATAAATTTAAACCCCAAAACATAAACTTAGAAACCCCGATATCGGAGAATTGTGGATTCTGTGAGGGTATATTGACATCTGCTATCACCCGGGACACCTGAGAAATATTTAGCGAAGACTGAGAGATGTGCAAGCAACCTAAAACCTATACCCAAAACCCGGGACCATATACTCATCTTTAAGCCGCAATTTTACTCATTTTGGCCGCAATTTACAGCCTTGGTACTTTGGAATCGTCCCGTGCTTCCATGGCTTCATTTTAGGCAAATTAGAACTACCACATATGCATAATTTGCTAATTTCACCTGAAACAAAATCTGGAAGTGTTTTACGAAGTTTATGAATTCGTTTTGCGGCTTTTAATGATTTGGAATTTAGTATTTGATATTTTGTTTCCGTCGTGTGGCGTTTGAACGCCAACGACTAGGGTTATTGGTCGGGTTTTGCACGCAAAGTTATAGGTTTTGACCTATGGGCGAAACGTGTGCTGTTTTGGTTTTCCGACTTGGTTTTAATACGCGTTTGCGATTGTGTATTAGTTGTAGGTGCCCCACGTAGAATTCAAGATAACAAGGATGAGCGTGGCGTCATCGACTCCAGTAAGCGAAGAGCAAGGTGAGTAGATATATATCTACGGGGGAAGTCGGGTGGATGGCGTATAGCACCCCCGCAGTTCGAAGTATAGTTTGATATATATATATATATATATATATATATATGTTACATATATGATATTGTTATGTGAAACATGGATTTTAAAGATAGGTTATAGGGTTCATGGTATGGTGTAGTGTAATTAAAAGTAACTTAGTTTAGCTTCTTAGTCGCGAACCCTAGAATAGTTGTTACACCCACACGTACGCACACTTGCATACATCTATTTTATTACCTGTGCGTATATAGGGATATGGATATATATATATATATACACACATGGGTATGAGACTATGTATGTGTGTGTGTGTGTGTATACATGGATTATGAGGATAGTACTTGGGATTGGTGATGAGTCGATGAGATTGGGCTTGAGGCCGTGAGATCGGTGATATGGCGTGGTTCGTATTATGAGATACAACACGATGTTTAGCGGGTCCTTTAGGCGTGGTGTTTTCATACACACGCATGCATATACATATATGGTATCAGTATTGTATTAGACTTAGATCAGTACCCCCGGATCATGATATATGATGAAAAGGATACTAGATGATTAATGAGATAATGTGATATTTGACCCGTGCCCTGATTTGGGATGTCGTACGATGGATTTACCGTACGAGCTATATATTGATGATATATCCGCACTCTTGACTCGAGGATGTCATATTATATTAGGGTATCTTCTGGGATACTATTGAGGCGGGATCACCGACTATTATATATATATAGGTATCGACTCAGATGTTAGGCGGTTTCCTTATCTTTCGATCAGCCTGTTTAGTTTAGTCCTGTAGTTTACTTGTAAATGATAGATTAGACTCGAGTCATACCTATTTCAAAACTAACGAATCGTGAGTATTTTAAAGACAGGCCAAGGGATTCTATGGATATTTCAAAGAACGTATCTTTTCTTAAAAACACCGTAGCCCTTATTTTCAAAACACCACGATTCGTGTTATTTCAAATGGCAAGACTGTATGACTCATATTTATATAAATGCGGATTAGTTATCATTGTGTTTATTATTTGGCTCCCGCATATTATTGATGTTCGCATCGCATTTGCATGTTTATATTGTATTTCCATATGCCATTATTGAGATCATGCTGTCAGGACACCAGCACCATTACCGATGATGCGTATGTTCCACATACACTTACTTTCCGGCTCACACACATCATCATCGGTAATTACCATGTCACGTACACTTTAGAGAATATTACTCATTGACATAGCTTCTTAACTGATAGTTCGACATGGTATTAGCGTACTCGTCTTTATATGCTAGTTTAGACATTGCAGTTATTACTTGCTACTTCATGCATATTATTATTCACGGTTATGCAGTATTATGGAGTTTTATGCCGATATTCCCTGTTTACTTGCTATTGATGATTGGATTTCGGATTTTCATGAGATTTCCTGGATTTGGGGGAAAACCGCAAGAATATATATATATAAACTTCTCTCTCTCTCTCTTTCTAAAATGAAAAGTGCGGTTTTCTCGTGATGTATGAGTCATCCACCATGATGTTTTCTCGGTTATGAGATGGATTTGGAGACCCGATTCGAGGAGACGTATGAACCGTCTCGGGTACATGGTGGACCCGTTATGGTACCCGGGGCGAGAGTGATTCATGGAGGATGATGAGCCTGGCAGGGGCAGACTGCCTACCGGTGATTTTACCTGGCGTGTCGGATATCCGGAGGATACCGTTCTTGGTCGTGTGATTGATGATATGGGCCGATTCGGACCGACGGAGCCCTAGATTTTGAGATTTGAGACATTGAGGTTTTGAGATTTGATGATACAGGCCAGTCTGGATAGCCGGAGCCTGAGATATTGGATATTGAGATTTATGTTTTGTGTCGATGCTAGACACTGATTTATATTGATTTATTGATGATCCCTCATTTTAAAATACAGAAATCTCAGTCATTTCATTACATTACATTCATACCTCATAAATATGATACATTGCTACCTGAAGCACTGACACAAGCACATGGGATTACACTTATGTATAGATGTTTACCCTTGCCACCTTTTCATGCTTCAGACTTATCATTTTGAGGTTATATGTATATTGATCGTATTGACCTAAGATTGTGTCATACATACGATTTCTGCTCGGTGATGTTTTCTACTCACGAGTTAGCAACTCACCCCCGTTGTGCCACATTTTTTTGCAGGTTTTGCCGTACAGGTTTCATTACGGCTTTGTTGGCACACTGCTTCCTTTCCGGGTGACTTGCTTTGGTAGGTGGGTTCACTTGCATAGTGACCACCATTGTACTTATTTTATTCAGTTGTATCTAGAAACTCCATCAACCAGACATGTATATTTATTTCAGACTTAGAGACCAGTGATGTATATTCTTTCGACCTAGAGTCGCGCGTTGTATATTTTGGGTTTTTCATGTTGTTTTTGAGTTCCTTTCAGTTTTGATTCTCGCCCTTCGGCGTTGTATATTATATTGCTTGCGTGGTTGTGGTCGTCGATTGACGAAGAGCTAGCTCCCACTTGGGGATGCCTTTTATCATTATATATGCTTTTATCATATTGTACCCCGTTTGGGGGCAGTATTTATAAAGGAAACTCTGCCGAAATTTTCAGAAAAGACTCAATGTTTATAAAACGCATATTCGGCCTATTTTATCAAAACACTTTCTTGAAAAATGGTTTAGATTTCTGGGATTTTTGGCTTACTTGAATTAGATGGAGCCCTATAGACTTCATATGATTCAAGTGCCAGTCACGTGCTATTTCCGGGTCGTGACAAAGTTGGTATCAGAGCGCTAGGTTAACCTTAGTTCGAGTCTATGTTTGACTATGCAGAGCCTAGGGCGTTTAGACATATACGGAATCTAGGCTTGACCTTATTAAACATAGACTTAGTCAAGGGGGTATTAGACCCGAACTTTCGTCGCATAGGTTGCCTTGGTTGATGGAGTAGGTGACTTAACGAGAGTGACGTACCGTGTGTATGTTCTGCGGTATACTTACGATACGCTACTCCACTTAAGAAGCCTCAGGATGTACATTTCCTTGCACAGCATTATATTCATTCATGATCTATCCTCATCGATATCGGCTTATGGTTTTGCTGCCACGATTACACGGGCAGAGAGAGCTACGGCTAGAGTTGCGGTCAGCATGAGCTCGTCACGAACGAGGCCTGACCATGGCGTGATTTCAGGGACATACGATTGCATAGTGAGGCGTCGTTTTATTATGTTCTCGCGCCATGAGCGTTTGATGGATCGCTTTTATGTGATTACTCGGACGTGCAGATCGGCACCAGAGGATTGAGCCACTGATAGAGGCCATCCAGAATGTGATGACCATTGATGTATCGCTTATTCATGATGATTGACGCACTGTTCAGCGTGTAGACGAATGAGCCAGTTGCTGCTGCGAGTGAAGAGATATCTCCCCAGATGTTGGAGCTATTGCAGTACGAGTTGTATTTAAAGATATAATAGCAGGTCGCTAGTCACCCGAGGCTGAATGACTAGAACATGTGGTTCGTTCGCTTACCCCGATGCGAGGTCATCAGTTTGATTGATTCCAGCTTGAGGAGACTTCACACGGATACGTTGGGAGTCGATAGAGACGATCGAATGTTAGAAACCCATATTCCAAGTTTAAAGTATTTGAAGAAAACATGCAAGTAATTCTACGGACCCTCTAGATGAATGAAACCCTAACAGGACATAATGACCATGTGAAAGCCTTTGAACCTTCGGGTTTGCGGCAGTTCCGTGGTGCCATTAATGAGGCTTGGGTTTGTCCTTCTACGGTTGGTCCATAGGTACTGTGGTATGTACTCGATACTATTAAACTGTACCCAAGATTTTGAGCTCTTAGGAGATTATGAGGTTTTTACGAATCGATCGAAAGGTTCGACTTCATTTGGATATCATGTGATGGGATGCATTGCTTGGGAGACTCCAGATACGAGTATAGCCGTTGGAGCACAGTCCATGCAGCCACGAAGAGACGAGTCCGAAGCAGTCGACATTAGATAAAAGTGGAGTAAGAGGTTCGTATGAGATCTTGATGAATGATGTTCCACTCCGCCAACATCAGAGTTGTGACACGCATACAGAGGCTTTACATATGGATATATCTTCCAGAAGGAGTCGCGATGAGTATGCAGCCGTTTCGGAACAAGAAACAGATATAGTAAAAGATGATAACTTCCGGACAGTTCGGCAGAGACGAGATTTAGGAGAGACCTTGACAGGACCCTTCTGGAATAATTTACGAGAAGACTTAGACCGAGGAACGGTCCTATTACGCACTCCCAGCAGGCCAGAGTTCGGCATCGTCGATGAGACATGTTATGAGTGCCCACGACAGTTGGCCAGAGACTCTTAGAGGATGTGCTTGAGAGGGACTATTCCGCCATACTTGATTTCGGTATTTTTGGGCGATCTATTCGCATGATTGGGTTTGGATAACCGAGTTTCATGATATTTGTTTTCGTGCACCATGGTTGCACCTACTAGGTATTTATATTTTGTGCATAGTTATTACACTTGAGATATGCTTTATAAACCGTTGTGTTGATTTATGATTTGTGATACGTTTTGTGCCTTGGCTGCACATGTTTATGACTTCATGGATTTTATACAGTTGAGTTGATTTTGTGCATATGGTGCGCATACGATTTGGTTTTTGCACTCGGTATAGTTCACATATTCTTGCAGTGCTTTGATACGTATTTGTGCACCGCAGTTGCACTGGACTGCGATTTGATATCATTTGAGATATGGATTTTGATTGTGATACACGATATTTGTTTTGTGCACCTTGTGCACCTGATTGAATTCTTGCGCATATTGGACGCGCTTGGATTGGATTTTGCGCATGTTCGGCACTTGATATTGGATTTCGTGATTTCGTGCATGATGGATGCACCTGATTTGGATTTTCGCGCATGTTGGGCGCATGATATGAGATGCAATTTTGGTGCACGCCAGATGCACTAAATCGAGATTCTTCGTGCATATCAGATGCACCTGATTTTGCTATCAGGAACACACGTTGCCTCTGACAGGTGTTTCGTGCACACCCGTTGCACTTAGATGTTGTTTTTGTGCAGATGTATAGCACATTCATGGATTTTGATTTCCGTGCGCACCAGACGCACGTAGCTTTCATATGCACATTTTGGGATTGATTTCTTATGGAGCAGTACGTTTTTATGATTTTTTCTATTTGGTATAGTAGCTAGATAGGACTAGTCCGAGGACAGAACCTGAGTATATTTTAGCATGCATTGATAGTTATCGAAGGGATTTCCAAAAGGGAGCTATAGTCTCAGTATTTACCTACGTGTCTGATATGACACGAAACGTTTAAAACAAGGAAACCCTTCTAAATTGTTTTCAAAACGGCGGGACGTGCATATTAAACAAAAGATATATACATATATGGTTATTTTCACACAATAGACGTCCACCCCTGTGCAGTGTTATGCACATCACGCAGCAACATGAAGGGTTTGGCATGCATTTCCTTCAGATGTTTACATGTATAGTTTTGATTTATATCATATTGGTTTTCATATTGGATTTGACATTTGTGTCTTCACCATGACTTCGATGATTGCGGGATGCTTGACGGAGTACTGATTTTGAGTTATCTACTCATTGATCATGCGCATGGATTGTGCTACGATGCGTTTTATGTATTTATTATTTCGGGGGCCCGACGACTGGATCTCTTACTGAAATGTTTTATTATTGAGGGGTTTAAATTTAAATTCGGGAACCGAATTTCTTTAAAAGGTGAAGATTGTAACATTTCAGAAAAATAAAATATTATTTTTAGGAATTTTTATATTTAAATATTAAATATAATGAATATTTTAATATTGTGGTATAATTAAATACCGATAAATGGGGGGAAATTTGAAAAATTTTAGAAATTACTGAAATGAGGGTGCTTTATGTGATTCATGCAAATTATGAAAGTTTATGATTTATTTGACACTAATTTACTGCTAATCGCGATTAAAAATTGCTAATCGGGCTTTAAGCGTGTTTTGTGCACATGACATGTACATGTCATTTTTAGCACTTGTTGCTTTTCCTTCATGGTTATTTCTTCATTCATGCATGGTTATTGATTTTAAGAAAAGAGAAAGGAAAATGAAAACAAAAGAAAAGAAAAGAAAAGAAAAGAAAAAGGAAAACAATATTATATGAGGCATGGGCAAGTGAGAGAAAGAGAGGTGAGAGGTCTTCCATTGACCAAGACCATTTGTTTCATTCTCATCTTCATCCTTCTCTCTTCTCCTCCCCCATGGCAACACTCTTTCCTCCCCCATCTCAAAACCCTCACAACTCCATGAAAAATTCACCAAAACATCTTCTCCTCTTCACAAATTTTGTGCACAAGCTCATGGCAAACCCTTTGGACCAAGAAAGCTAGGATTTTGGAGTCTTGGGGCAACACAAGAAAATTCTTGAGTTGCCAAATGAGGTAATTATTCCATCATTAGTATAGAATTTCCAATGATTTAGCACTCATGTTAGTTTAGAAGTGTTTTAATGCGGTTAAGTGAACATTTGAAATTCCATGTTAGGGTTTGAGGAATTTTGAATTGGGATTGTGTAATTGAGCTTAGTAGAGGCTATACAACCCCTTTAGTGACAGTATATTGGACTAAACCATAAACTTAAACCCAAAAACATAAACTTAGAAACCCCGATATCGGAGAATTGTGGATTCCGTGAGGGTATATTGACATCTGCTATCACCCAGAACACCTGAAAAATATTTAGCGAAGACTGAGAGATGTGCATGCAACCTAGAACCTATACCCAAAACTCGGGACCATATACTCATGTTTAGGCTGCAATTTTACTCATTTTGGCCGCAATTTACTGCCTTGGTGCTTTGGAATCGTCCCGTGCTTGGTCCATGGCTTCATTTTAGGCAAATTAGAACTACCCCATATGCAGAATTTGCTAATTTCACCTGAAACAAAATATGGAAGTGTTTTACGATGTTTCTGAATTCATTTTGTGGCTTCTAATGATTTGGAATTTAGTATTTGATATTGTGTTTCCGTCGTATGGCGTTTGAACGCCAATGACTAAGGTTATTGGTCGGGTTTTGCATGCGAAGTTATAGGTTTTGACCTATGGGCGAAACGTGTGCCGTTTTGGTTTTCCGACTTGGTTTTAATATGAGTTTGCGATTGTGTATTGGTTGTAGGTACCCCACGTAGACTTCGAGATGACGAGGATGAGCGTGGCGTCATCGACTCCAGCAAGCGAAGAGCAAGGTGAGTAGATATATATCTACGGGGGAAGTCGGGTGGATGGCGTATAGCACCCCCACAGTTCGAAGCATAGTTTGATGTGTGTGTGTGTTATACATATATGATATTGTTATATGAAACATGGATTTTAAAGAGAGGTTATAGGGTTCATGGGATGGTGTAGTGTAATTAAAGGTAACTAAGTTTAGCTTCTTAGTCGTGAACCCTAGAATAGTTGATACACCCACACGCGCACACACACTTGCATACATCTATTTTATTACCTGTGAGTATATGGGGATATGGATATATATATATATACACACACACACACATGGGTATGGGACTATGTATATATATATACACACACATATACATATACATATACATGGATTATGAGGATAGTACTTAGGATTGGTGATGAGTCGATGAGATTGGGCTTGAGGCCGTGAGATCGGTGATATGGCGTGGTTCGTATTATGAGATACGACACGATATTTAGCGGGTCCTTTAGGTGTGGTGTTTTCATATACACGCATGCATATACATATATGGTATGAGTATTGTACTAGACTTAGATCAGTACCCCCGGATCATGATATATGATGAAAAGGATACCAGATGATTAATATGATGATGTGATATTTGACCCGTGCCCTGATTTGGGATGTCGTACGATGGATTTACCGTACGAGCTATATATTGATGATAGATCCGCACCCTTGACTCGAGGATGTCATATTATATTAGAGTATCGTATGGGATACAATTGAGGCGGGATCACCGACTATTATATATATATAGGTATCGACTCAGATGTTAGGCGGTTTCCTTATCTTTCGATCAGCCTGTTTAGTTTAGTCCTGTAGTTTACTTGTAAATGATAGATTAGACTCGAGTCATACCTATTTCAAAACTAACAAATCATGAGTATTTTAAAGACAGGCCAAAGGATTCTACGGATATTTCAAAGGACGTATCTTTTCTTAAAAACACTGTAGCCCTTATTTTCAAAACACCACTATTCGTGTTATTTCAAATGGCAAGACTGTATGACTCATATTTATATAAATGCAGATTAGTTATCATTGTGTTTATTATTCAGCTCCCGCATAATATTGCTGTTCGCATCGCATTTGCATGTTTATATTGTATTTCCATATACCATTATTGAGATCATGTTGTCAGAACACCAGCACCATTACCGATGATGCGTATGATCCACATGCACTTACTTGCCGGCTCACACACATCATCATCGGTAATTTCCATGTCACGTACACTTTAGAGAATATTACTCATTGATATAGCTTGTTAACTGATAGTTCGACATGGTATTAGCATACTCATCTTTATATGCTAGTTTAAACATTGCAGTTATTACTTGCTACTTCATGTTTGGTTAACCTAGCACCTCATGAAGGGTTTGGAAGCATCTCTTGTGCCAAATTCAAATTTTTAAGGTGCTAAGTGAACGTACAAAGAATCATCACTAGAAAATTAGGGTTTCTAAAACTACACATCATTACAAGTAACAAAGGCTAGGGTTTTGAGAGTACAACCTTTGTAGCTCCCTACGCTAGACTCCTTGGCCACTTGAAGGTTGGAAAAGGGTTCGCTTGAGGTCTTCTAATGTCCACGACGATCCACCCGAAGCTCCTTTGTCCAAGCTTGCAACTTCACTTGATCAAGAGAGGGACATGAAGCTAACACTCTTCACAAGTGGGCAAGACTTGTGTAGAATGGTGTTGTGGTGGCTTTTCTCACTTCAAAATCCTAACTTGGTGAGTGTTTTGCTCACTAGAGAAATCTAGAGAGCAAAAGAAGAAGGAGGAAGAAGATGATGGCCTTTTTGAAGAACAAGAGAAAAGATAATATCATGTGAAAAATAGAAAATATATGCATATATATTTTCCACTCTTCATCTCAAACCATGGTTAAATAATAAAGATATTATTGAATTTGAGTTAAAACACAAAAGGAAAGTTAATCCATGATTAAAAGGTGGGTGAGCAAGGTTAGGTCAAAGAAGAGTGTAGGAACTAAACCATGAATTATCCTTCTCTTTTTCTTTTTGTTTTAACACAAATAAAAATAATAATCTATATATAAAACCAAGGTGTGAGTCTTATATTGCCACCATCTTCTATATATACACAACCATGAAGGATGATGTATGTATGTATGTGTGCATGCACATCCATATGTGCATGAACAAGAGAAATAAAAATGCATACATGCATGCATACATCCAAAAATACAAGAAAGGATTTCTAGTGAGAAACTAATAGTTAAATGATAAATCAACACTTGATTTAGCAATCCGGCCATATCATATACGACCCAACCAAAAGCAAGCTGCCCGATTAATATACGGTATCTTATACACGCATTTTAACCGGGTCCATGCGCATATCGCATACGCGCACCACAACGTTTCGCCTGGACTAGGTAACTCCTTTGTGGGACTCTAAGACTCGTCAATATGCCCGCAGTGGGTGATGATCATATCAAGCACTCCCAAGCGGCAAGCGGTCAGCTAAACGTAACGGCCACCCGGGTATTGAGCGATCAGAAGAAAACAAGCGAACCTGCTATAACTCCCGTCGAGCCAACCGGCAACACTACCGTACAGTCCGGTCTCTTCGTCAGATATGCTGCATATCGAGCCTAGGGATGGTAAACGTCAGACCCCAATAACCGATAAGTCGTGCCGATGTGAGGCCCATAACGGGTCGAGAAACTACTGGTAACACTTACCAGTAAATCTCTAAAACAGCCCTGGCCAGGGACTTCCCTGTTACGGCCAATCGAGCACAGCGCAACATCAACCCCCAATACCGGGAGAGACGAAACCCCTCCTATCGCTCATTTCCTCCATGTGACTCGGGACTATACACAAAAACCACCGTTTTGCACGCCCTAATGGACGTAGTAAGGTGGAAATCAAAGCACAGTGGGAATAACACAAGACTCTATGACGATCTTGGGTCTACAGACTAACCTGCACAAGTGTCACCAGAGAACTGCCATCTGACGTGAGGTATAATACCATCTGGGAGTTCTTGGCGAGTCCGTCCAGTGTACCCAGTCTCCACTGAGCACCCGTATACCATCTCTGATGTCAAACACCAATGGATATGGGATCATCCATCGCCCATCTCATGGGTCGAGAAGCGTATACGCTAGTCTACACTGGTATATCGATGCCCCGTCTCGATACACCCATGACTAGGGACCTTGAAGGATGTACTTATGGACTACCATGTCCCCATTAGTATGATCCGCATCATAGTCCAGGTAATCAAGTACACATCCTAAGGGTTTTACCAACATGTAACTATAAGACAGTATAAAGAGACAAGTATACATGTTAAGATAAAGAGCAACCAGATAGCATACTATCATATCGAGCAAGAAAGTCATCTCTATATATGTCTAAGCATCCAATATAATATACATCATCTGTACAATACTGGCCTCTAGGGCATACATACAACTAACAATCTCCTACTTGCACTAGGGCCAGCTGCTATAGTATCGCATACCGAGCATCCCGAAGAGTCTCTCAAACTGTATCTGGGGAATGGCCTTCGTGAGTGGATCCGCTGTGTTGTTCTTCGTATCAACCCTCCTGACCTCGATCTCCCGGCGATCAACCATCTCCCGGATCAGGTGATACCGCCTCAGAATATGCCTGGATCGCTGATGGGACCTGGGTTCCTTGGCCAAAGCCACCGCTCCATTGTTATCGCAATACAAAGGTATTGGATGCTCAATGGATGGAACCACTACAAGTTCAGTAATGAACTTCTTGATCCAGACAGCCTCTTTGGCAGCATCGTTGGCAGCGATGTATTCAGCCTCCATCGTCGAGTCTACCACGGTTTCCTGCTTGGAACTCTTCCAGCTAACCGCCCCTCCGTAAAGGGTAAAGACAAATCCCGACTGCGACTTCGAGTCGTCCTTATCACTCTGGAAGCTTGAATCGGTAAAGGACTCCACTTGGAGTTCTCCGTTACCATACACCAAGAGCATCTCCTTAGTCCTTCGTAAGTACTTGAGAATGCTCTTCACAGCTGTCCAGTGACTCTCTCGAGGATCAGCTTGATACCTACTCACTACACATAGTGAGTATGCTGTAAGTGCACGGCGGCGCCCCGGCCGTCGATCCGACGCCGGAAACGCGGAAACGAAAAACTTTGCGAAACTTGCAAACCGGCACCACCGCGCACTTTTAACCCGGATCGGGCCATTAACCTAGCTACTAGCAAGCTAAAAGATTGGGTAGAGAGATATATCAAGCAATCCGTGTCCTTCGGTCTTCGTCTCCACTCCGATCTCCCGCGGAAACTCCGTTCGTCATCTTCTTGTCGGAAAGGGCACCACGTAGCCGAATTCTTTTATGGGCTCCCACCTCTGAACCGAGGCAACTCGGGCGCGAAGTTGGCAAGCCGACGCGTCCAAGGGTACTATAGGTGTAGTGTAGAATAGATTGTCTCTTTGGGTTGATTGATGTTGCCTTTGATGAAGTGGAGAAAGAGATGAGCTTTTGGAGATGAGAAATGTAATTTCTAGCAAGCCAAAAATGAGAACCACACCAAAAGAATTGCCTCTCTCCTCTCCCTCAGAATGTGGCCGGCCTAAATGTGTAACGAATTTCCAAAGGGGGTGAGCCAAAGAGAGTATTGTGGTAACCATAAGAAATGTGAGGATAGTGAGGAGAAAAGGTCACCCCCAAATCAAATCAATTCCAATCTCATTAATGCAAAACAATAATGAGAACAAGAAAGGCATCTAAAGATGCTAGAAATATTATGAACCATCATAATGCCAAAAGCCACAAAGAACTCTCCACAATAAGTTATTTGCAAACTTGCAAATAACCCCCCTCCACCAGAAAGTCCGGCCGTGAAGGAACAAAGGAAAACCGGCCGGAATGGAATGCAAACTGGCAACTTCAGAAAACTGATCCCGTAATAAATTACAGGAAAACCCCGCTACTGTATATACATACCCGCATTTGTATTCCCACTGAATACAAATGCAAAGAGACAAAATCTACACTGTCTAATACTAGGATCCGGCTTAAGCCAAAGCCGGCTAGTAAAATCCGTCCGATCACGATCCGTGCAATACCGCACGTATCTGATCGAACCCTGCCATATCTCCATACGGCCTCTACAGCGTTTCGCCCAAAACTTGAGTAACTGTCTGTGTGGGGGACTCTAAAGACTCGTCAATACTATGGCTGTGGATTTTACCACTAGCACGTCAGAGGTATTAGCCATATGTGACGGGCCACCAGCTATTGACCAAAAGGGACGTCGATGTGCGAACTCATCCTGACACCCTACTGAGCCTGTCAGTGACAATATCCGTACAGTCCGGTCCGTTCGTCTATGAGTATCGCATGGCGGGCCTAGGGGGTTGGTAAAAGTCAGACCCCCAATAGCGGTACAAGTTATGTCGGAGTGTAGCCCAGAACACCCTGAGATACTACTGGAATGCCTACCAGTAAATCTCCTGCCTCGGCCGAGGGCTTTGTGTAATGGCTCTCTTAGACACAGCGCGACCTCACCCCCAATACCGGGAGAGACGAACCCCTGCAGATCCGCTCACTGCCTCCATGTGGCTCGGGACTGTACCCAACTAAAACCTGTTTGCACGTCTCCTTTGAGCGTGGTAGGGTAGTAATCAAAGCACAGTGGGAACTCACACTAGACAAATGACGATCTCAGGTCGATGAACTAACCTGTACACATGTCACTTGGGAACTGCTATCTGACGTCTGGTATAATCCCAACTAGCAGGTTCCCGGCGAGTCCTGTCCGGTGTACTCATAACCCAATGAGCACCTGTATACATCTTAGGTGAACCAACTGACACCAGTGGCTTGTGAGACCGGACACCGCCCCTCGTCGGGGTCTCGACTGTATACACTAGTCTACTCTAGAGAATCGATGCCCTGTCTCGAAACTCCCACGACTAGGGACCTTTTAAGGATGTGCTTATAGACCCCAGCTCCCACGTATATGATCGCCCTCATACTGCTGGTAGTCAAGCAAGAATCCTAGGGGCTCTATCAACGTGCAATAGTGACCTGTAAGGTCACCTAAAGCAGTACACGATGATAAAGATAAACCAGATAGCATACTATCATCTCGAGTAAGACTGTCCTACCGACACAGGTCCTCTCTCAATCATTGCAATCACGTGCCTGTGATCCAATAATTGACTCTGAGGGCACTATATCCAACAATCTCCCACTTGCACTCAAGGCTAATTATTGCGATGTCGCATACTCACAGCCTGTGTGATACCGAACACCCAACTCCTCTACTAATCAGTTTCACAAATCTCGTTTGCGAAACTATTGCGTTCGAGGAATAACCTCAGTGAGTGGATCCGCTGTGATGTTTCTTTCTATGTCTCTCTTTATCTCAAGTTCGCGGAGAAAACCCATCTCCCGAAATGAGCAATACCTGTCTTAGAATATGTCTGGATGTCTGATGGGACCTAGTTCATAAGTGAACTCCAAATCCAAACTTCTTAGACCGTATCATCAAATGAACTTAATCAGTATCCTGCGCCATGCCTCCCTCAGTATCTGCTTCGATCACCTGTCCAAAATACTGCCCCTCGTCAGAGGGAAAACTATGACTCTGATGACCACCCTGTCATCCATGTCACCTTGGAAGCCTGGAATGATAACCGTCTCCTAAAGGAGGCTGCCGTTATCAAATCCCTAGAACATTCACTTATGTTCTAAAGCTGCTTCCGATTGTTTCTCCAGGATTGGATCAATATCAATTTATTGCATCCACTGCAAAAAACAACATCTGGTGTGGTACTTGACATCTCATGATTGACTCAATTGCCCAAGCAAGTGATCTGCCAATCATGCACATCCCTCTCTACTTTAGTCTATAAGACACCTTTAGAGAGGGTGACTCCATCACCTGCAGGTACACTACCGTGCCAGGAGTCGTCCATTCTTAAATACTCTTAGAATGTTGTCTAAGTACCCAGATTGGGAAACCACCCAAATCTAGATCTAAAACCATAGATCTAGTAACCAGCATGTCTGATATAATATCCATGTCCTATGTGGAGAAACCACTGTGTGACAACCAAAGAATAACCGATCGTAGTATAGGAATATCACTTCTTACTCTGTGTATGTCATCCAAATACCAGGACATCACACCCTACTACCTTCTTAACAGATCCATCCCCTATTCTGATGAAGTCAAACCTATGACTGTCACATCAGAAATAGATGATCTTTCACCGCTATATCTGCTTAAGTCTATAAATAGACATAAGCCACCTGCCCACCAATGCTTCCGCTGCTCCCACTGACCATGACAACCCTCTGGCAGAGTCATATAGACGTACACTTCTAAAGCTAGTTTAGAACGACGCTATACTTATCCTCCTGCCGGGTCTCATAGCCTGGAATAACAGCAATGGAAAGTCTGGGTAAACAAGAACCTCCCTGTCACCGTCCTTGAGGCTACCGGAGTACCTCTCGGGTGCCTGAGTTTACCCACTATATCTGCGGAGTGGCTAATGGAATATCAATACAGATTGAATCTTGAGGTTCCTATCAAATTTTCAGTAATCGTTTGCGGTTCTGGAATCACTTCCAGTTCTACCATACTCCCACTACTGTTTTCTGAAAAATCCATTTTTATTAAAACTGTGGCGAGTCAAGAACAATATCACTATTGATCTTCCAGATGGTAGAAAATCAACCCTCGTCATAGCCTGGGCCAACCCACAAACAGCCATTACAGAAACCTGCCTTGAGTTATCCAGAGTCTGGTTTTAAGCATAAGCCGGACAACTCCCCGTACCTTAACAATGTCAAGATATGAACTGTTCTATATCTAATATAGAAACAGAGGCACTGATTTAATTGAACCAGATTCAAATCATGCATCTGTCTCCAGTGCATGTCAACTAAATGGAAAGAGGACGATCAGCATTACTCAACTTAGGAATATTTCCAATTATGAGTAACCTGAAAGAGAAACAAGTTCTCTTAATCATTACTATCAACTGAATACCATACACAAGTATCTACATCTTCGATCACTTTGAAGAATCCTGATACTTGCAACATCTGGTTCTCTACCTTATTCATACACCTAAAACTTCTCAAAACTTAGACCCTGTGTTTCTACGAAACACCTGTCTAAGAACTAGAGAAGTCATAAGTAAACCGAATATAGTACGAGGACCAACCCCTCTGTCCTAATGGACACTGGACAATATACAATACTCTGTATAAGTCCCTTGAGTCTAGTGACTCATTCACTGTGTGTCGTAGGTTGAAAACTGTACTTATGGTAAAGAAGAATTACACCGCTGTTCAATACTCCTTACCTAACCATCCACTGATATAGGTAAATGTCATAGGCATAATTTCAAAAAGGTATATCTCACTCTATAAAAATAGACGTACAGATATATCAATTTGAAATTGGTGCATAACAACGGATATTCAAAACCAAATATTTGCCGTCTGGCAAACAACCCAGGCGATTTCCTCAAATATCACCAAGTACAACGAATTCCGATATAATGAGGATGATCACCTAATTCCCAATAACTTACTCCCACCCATCATCTGTAAAACCATACAGATGTGAGAATCAAACCTGGTAAATACATACCCTGGAGCAAGTGTCTAATTAGGAAATCAGTTTTCTTTTAACAGTACACAGCGAAACTGAAACATTGAAATGTTTCGATGGGGTATCCCGGTATTCCTAGTAATGCCTCTTCCATTATCCAGATTCACAACTGTAACCGTATAATTCTTTGCCATCTCTCCAAATCCCTTTATATGTCTTTAGTCGTTACCTTCTACACACCCCTTTAGGCCAAATGGTTTTCTTCCTTTCCTACCGTTCGACACCAGCCTATGGTTTGGAAGAAGACTATCCAATAAGCATAATGGGTGGACTGCCCTAATCCTAGGAGCACTCGCAATGCGAGAGAAGGTGAAGATAAAAGACAACCGAATAAACCTTATTCCTATTTCTCCTGAACTAGAATCCATCCCCGAACAGGAACAAGTTCCTTTCGAGTTCGTATATAACCATACGATGGAGTATCCAATAAACTGTGGATCTTCGTAGTGATACGGAGTGTCCTAAAGAAATACAAAGGTGATGTGGGAGTGGTAATGAAATACTTGGTTTGGTCGTGGATAGCAGTCGCAATTTACTTTACCCTCTTACTAATCCCTTGATATGTCTTTACTTAATACCTTCTGCACACCATCGTTATGCTAATTGGTTTTCTTCATTCCCCACCGTTCGGCACAAGCCTAAGGTTTGGAAGAAGACTATCCAATTTGCGTAATAGGTGTACTATCTCCTAAACCAAGGAGTACTCGCAACCTGAGAGAAGGTAAAAGGAAAAGACAACTGAATAGTCCTATTCATTTTCTCCAGAACCGGAAACCATCCTCGAATTCCTTCGAGTTCGTATATAACCATACGATGGTTTTGTCCAATGGAAGTGGACGTTCGTAGTAATACGGGGTGTCCTGGAGAAAAAGGTAAAAGTAGGAGTGGCAATGAGGTTTGCAACTCTGACAATCCAAAAGCCAGTCTTATAAGAAGGTTCGGTTAACTTGGTCACTGAGTCATAGTCTAGGGTCGGGTCAATGGTCGCTGCCAAAGAGAGAGAGAAAAGAAACACTCAGCGTGCACTCTAACCTAGATCAGAATGGTTATCACTTTATCTAATCAGGAAACCTCCCACTGTAACGTCAAATTCTTCCCCAAACCCGAAAGAAGAATCAGTCGGGATCACCCGAGGAGTAAACCAACTCATCAGTGGGAATCGAGATCCAACTATCATCGCATGATAACATGACGGAATCCACTCACGTTATCACACTCCAGAAGGTATGCGCATATCTGATAAGTTTCAGTTTCTTTAGAAACTCCCGATGTGATTTTTGTCCCATGCTCTTATGACCTTGACGAAGGCCAACATATCATAAGTCACATGTCAAGTTCTACCCATCATTGTCCAGGTTAATTTGAACCCACCCGTACATACCCTTGACGAAGGCCAAAATAGTAGTACGACTGTCCCAAACCAATGCATCTATCTATGCTACAGAAAAGTAACAAATAGCTACCATACACTATGCCTTGACGAAGGCCAACACACATAGCATGAATACTAAGTGCTACCTTCCTGAAATGACGGAGGGCTACGAATGGTTTCTGGCGAAAAACCTTTAACGTAATGAACTTGATATCGTTGAAGGAACGGATAGCTTTTATAAAAATATAGTAACGAAAACCTTTGCTAAAGAGGTCACTCCCGGTGAAGGGATCTCGGCTCTTTCCCCGTAAGATGGGGTGCAGGATATTCCAACCGAATACCACGATGCAAAGCAAAAGTAATCGGCTATAGTGAAGTTATTGCCCTGACGCAAACTTCTGTCCAAGGGGTCATTCCCGGTGAAAGGATCTCGGCCCTTGCCTCGTCGACTGAGGAGCAGGATATTCCAACTGAATATCACTGTGCAAAACAAAAGAGAACGCCCTTGCAATAACAGCTTTTTGAAAAATGTTCCAACAACATCAGAATAGGTTTGTTTAGCTTGCATTGATCCGAATCAACGCAGTCCCATCAATTGATCACACCAATAAAGAACGAAAATAATGATGTACGTATATGCCATTCGCATTCGCCACTGGGTCCCGTCATCACCCGTTAGGTTACTTAACTAACGGCAGAGTGGGGACTGGACTAGCGCGGATGCAAAACATATACAACATCTACTAGTATATATATATCAATATATAATATCGCTCAAGGCGTGATAAAATGCAACATCACAGAAATGTAACCAGCATCACAGAACAATACAGATATCTGGGATCCCCGGGTTTCATAGAGCCGCTACTGAAACCCGATGTTCCCCTGGTCGTGTGGATAGCCTGTGCAATGAAATCCTAGACCCCTACGGGCGCGGCAAGTTACCCGCCAAAACCTGAAGCGAGGCAGCCCCCTTCAGCAACGTGAATGGACCACCCAGCACTTCACGGAATCCGGTAACTTGGGAACCCCTCCTGGATCAACCTATACCCCCTACGAGTGCGGCGAATAGCCCGCCAATTCTAGAGTGAAGCCCCCTCCGTCTCAATGCCATGAGATACGAGCTTGTTGCCCTCTAGAACCCGGCTATCCGTGCACCCCTCCTTGGGGTGATCCTAGTACAGAAAGTAAAATATACATACAACGGGTACATCGACCTCGACCCGGTCGTGCCCCAAAAGAATAATACAAACAGGAAGTTACGGTAGTCCACATGTCGGACGCTCACCCCGCAATATCAAATGTACATATAAAACGAAACTGTACTAACATTGCATCCAGGCTATCCCCACCGACCAATCCGCAACATCACAGCATAACACAGAACATCAACGTGAATGTCACGTTCGCAAATCCGTCTAAGAGGGCTATAGCAGTTAGACAGGATTTACCGATCAAATAACATTCACGGTCGCAGATATAATGTAAATACTGTGAACTAGCATGGTTAAAATTCTCGATCGATCAAATTTACCGAAGTGGGCCCAAGCACTACTGTAGCACTCAAAGAAATCTGGGCCCAAAAAAGATCATTCCAAAAACCCTATTTTAAACTCAGAAGCCTACCGTACAAATTTGGTCAACTGAACAGTCAAAGTCGCGGCGGAACCGCGGCCAATGTGTGGGTATGGCCGCGGTTCCACGGTGGAATGATGACGTCACTCGACCAAATTTTCACAGAATACTTGTAATTACCTGTACGTGTTTCTGCAATAACCTGAAAAAATTTTAGAGCCCAAAAAAAATTTCGACAGAAACTCATGCAATGGAAATCGGGTTTTCGGAAATTTGTTCGATCGAACTTGTAAACACATTAGTGCAAGCTAGACTAGGTTAATGGCGTGGCTCTGATACCAATGTAAGTGCACGGCGGCGCCCCGGCCGTCGATCCGACGCCGGAAACGCGGAAACGAAAAACTTTGCGAAACTTGCAAACCGGCACCACCGCGCACTTTTAACCCGGATCGGGCCATTAACCTAGCTACTAGCAAACTAAAAGATTGGGTAGAGAGATATACCAAGCGATCCGTATCCTTCGGTCTTCGTCTCCACTACGATCTCCCGCGGAAACTCCGTTCGTCATCTTCTCGTCGGAAAGGGCACCACGTAGCCGAATTCTTTTACGGGCTCGCACCTCTGGACCGAGGCAACTCGGGCGCGAAGTTGGCAAGCCGACGCGTCCAAGGGTACTGTAGGTGTAGTGTAGAATAGATTGTCTCTTTGGGGTGATTGAAGTTGCCTTTGATGAAGTGGAGAAAGAGATGAGCTTTTAGAGATGAGAAATGTAATTTCTAGCAAGCCAAAAATGAGAACCACACCAAAAGAATTGCCTCTCTCCTCTCCCAAGAATGTGGCCGGCCTAAATGTGTAGGGAATTTCCAAAGGGGGTGAGCCAAAGAGAGTATTGTGGTAACCATAAGAAATGTGAGGATAGTGAGGAGAAAAGGTCACCCCCAAATCAAATCAATTCCAATCTCATTAATGCAAAACAATAATGAGAACAAGAAAGGCATCTAAAGATGCTAGAAATATTATGAACCATCATAATGCCAAAAGCCACAAAGAACCCTCCATAATAAGTTATTTGCAAACTTGCAAATAACCCCCCTCCACCAGAAAGTCCGGCCGTGAAGGAACAATGGAAAACCGGCCGGAACGGAATGCAAACTGGCAACTTCAGAAAACTGATCCCGTAATAAATTACAGGAAAACCCCGCTACTGTATATTCATACCCGCATTTGTATTCCCACTGAATACAAATGCAAAGAGACAAAATATACACTGTCTAATACTAGGATCCGGCTTAAGCCAAAGCCGGCTAGTAAAATCTGTCCGATCACGATCCGTGCAATACCGCACGTATCTGATCGAACCCTGCCATATCTCCATACGGCCTCTACAGCATTTCGCCCGAAACTTGAGTAACTGTCTGTGTGGGGGACTCTAAAGACTCGTCAATACTATGGCTGTGGATTTAACCACTAGCACGTCAGAGGTATTAGCCATACGTGACGGGCCACCAGCTATTGACCAAAAGGGACGTCGATGAGCGAACTCATCCTGACACCCTACTGAGCCTGTCAGTGACAATATTCATACAGTCCGGTCCGTTCGTCTATGAGTATCGCATGGCGGGCCTAGGGGGTTGGTAAAAGTCAGACCCCCAATAGCGGTACAAGTCGTGTCGGAGTGTAGCCAAGAACACCCTGAGATACTACTGGAATGCCTACCAGTAAATCTCCTGCCTCGATCGAGGGCTTTGTGTAATGGCTCTCCTAGACACAGCGTGACCTCACCCCCAATACCGGGAGAGACGAACCCCTGCAGATCCGCTTACTGCCTCCATATGGCTCGGGACTGTACCCAACTAAAACCTGTTTGCACGTCTCCTTTGAGCGTGGTAGGGTAGTAATCAAAGCACAGTGGGAACTCACACGAGACAAATGACGATCTCAGGTCGATGAACTAACCTGTACACATGTCACCTGGGAACTGCTATCTGACGTCTGGTATAATCCCAACTAGCAGGTTCCCGGCGAGTCCTGTCCGGTGTACTCATAACCTAATGAGCACCTGTATATATCTTAGGTGAACCAACTGACACCAGTGGCTTGTGAGACCGGACACCGCCCCTCGTCGGGGTCTCAACTATATACACTAGTCTACTCTGGAGAATCGATGCCCTGTCTCGAAACTCCCACGACTAGGGACCTTTTAAGGATGTGCTTATAGACCCCAGCTCCCACGTATATGATCGCCCTCATACTGCTGGTAGTCAAGCAAGAATCCTAGGGGCTCTATCAACGTGCAATAGTGACCTGTAAGGTCACCTAAAGCAGTACACGATGATAAAGATAAACCAGATAGCATACTATCATCTCGAGTAAGACTGTCCTACCGGCATAGGTGCTCCCTCAATCATTGCAATCACGTGTCTGTGATCCAATAATTGACTCTGAGGGCACTATATCCAACATATGCTACATCGGGTCTGGTACATAGCATCGCGTACATGATAGAGCCTATAGCCGAAGCATAGGGTATCACTTGCATACGAGCTCTCTCCAAATCATTCTTGGGAGACATCTTTTTGGAAAGAATGACTCCAGAGATCGTGGGTAAATTCCCACGCTTGGATTCTTCCATACTAAACCTCTTTAGTATGGTGTCAATGTATCTGGACTGGGACAATCCCAATATCCTTTTAGATCTATCTCTATAGATCCTGATTCCCAATATGCAGGAGGCATCACCAAGATCTTTCATTGAGAATCTTTGTGATAAGAAGAGCTTGACCGATTGCAGCATAGGAATGTCATTTCCTATAAAGAGTATGTCGTCCACGTACAATACGAGGAAGACAACCTTACTCTCTGCCACCTTCTTGTAGATACAAGGTCCATCTACGTTTTTGACGAAATCAAACTCTTTGATAACAACGTCAAAGCAGATATTCCAACTCCGCGATGCTTGCTTTAATCCATAAATGGATTTAAGCAGCTTGCACACCTTTCCGCTGCTCCCACTATCTACGAAGCCCTCTGGCTGTGTCATGTACACGCACTCTTCTAAATCACCGTTTAGAAAGGCGGTCTTAACATCCATTTTCCAGATTTCGTAGTCATGATATGCAGCGATGGCAAGAATGATCCGGATGGATTTAAGCATAGCCACTGGAGAAAAGGTTTCGTCATAGTCCACACCTGGTCTTTGACGAAAACCCTTTGCAACAAGTTTAGCTTTGAAAGTCTCCACTTTCCCATCTACACCAAGTTTTTTCTTGAAGATCCACTTGCTCCCAATGGGTTTTACCCCTTCAGGAGCAACTTCCAAAGTCCATACTTTGTTGGTGTACATGGATTCCATCTCGGACCGCATTGCATCCAGCCATTTCACTGAGTCCCCACTCGTGATGGCCTGCTCGAAGCTAGTTGGGTCATCATCCTTCATGATGCAATCCTCGCTCCCACCATCCAGGAGAAAACCGTAGTATCTCTCAGGTAGGTGAGGAACCCTACTAGATCGGCGGAGAGGCTGGGGTTCATCGGGAACTACCGAATCCTCTGGTTCTACCAAATCTTCTGTTGTGGTTTGTACAGCTGGAACCTCTTCCAGTTCTACCTCAGAGCCATTAATCTCTTTTGCAAGAAATTCCTTTTCTAAAAAGGTGGCATGTTGAGCAATAAACACCCTTTGTTCCTCACTGTGGTAGAAGATATACCCTCGCGAATGCTTGGGATATCAAACAAACTTACACAAAACAGACCTTGCCTCGAGTTTGTCCGGTTTTTGTCTTTTGACATAGGCCGGGCAACCCCATATCTTAATAAAATTAAGATATGATCTATTCCCCTCCCATATCTCATATGGGGTGGTAGGCACAGATTTGGTAGGAACCCTATTCAGTAGGTATGCTGCTGTCTCCAGTGCATATCCACAGAAAGAAATAGGTAACTCAACTACACTCATCATAGAGCGCACCATATCTAATAGGGTGCGGTTCCTCCGTTCCGATACACCGTTGTGCTGTGGTGTATATGGAGGAGTCAACTGAGAGAGAATCCCATTCTCTTTTAGGAAGTCCAGGAATTCATTGCTCAAGTATTCACCTCCTCGATCAGATCGAAGAATTTTAATATTTTTTCCGGTTTGGTTCTCGACTTCTTGTTTCTATTCTCTAAATTTCTCAAAAGCTTCTGATTTGTGTTTCATCAGGAACACATATCCGAATCTAGAGAGATCGTCAGTAAATGTAATGAAGTACGAAGAACCATCCCTGGCATGTGTAGACATGGGACCGCATACATCACTATGTATCAGTCCCAAGAGTTCGGTAACTCTTTCTCCGTGTCCCGTAAATGGAGTTTTGGTCATCTTGCCTTTGAGACATGACTGGCAAGTGTCATAAGATGAAAATTCAAACGGATTTAAATATCCATCCTTATGCAACTTAGCTAGTCGTGTCGCATTGATGTGACCCAGTCTACAATGCCACAAGAAGGATTCGTTCATTTCTGAACTCTTCCTCTTATGTGTGTTTGTTATGCTCGGAACCGTTGATTGATTTAGAACATAAATACCATTGCACTACGTGCCTGATCCAACCAACTTTTGGTTAAGGAAAATGTTCATAACATTATCCTGTAATACAAAATTATATCCTTCTTTAGTCAACAAAGAAACTGATATAATGTTGCATATCAGGTTCGGCATGTAATAGCATTCGTTCAGAATCAATGTATTACCAGTTGGTAATACAAGGTGATATTCCCCGACGGTCTTAGCTCCAACAATTGCACCATTTCCAACTCTTATGTCTTTATCACCTTCTCCAAGTTCTCTACCTTTCCTAAGCCCATGTAACTGATTACATATATGGGATCCTGACCCGGTATCTAATACCCAGGACGTAGGGCAAATGGAGAAACAATTCTCTGTAACGAACACACCCGAAGAAAATGCATCAACATGTACTTTCTTCATTCGGGTGGCATGGGAATCCTGGTATTCCCCTATATCCTGTTCAGTCCTATAACTCTTATAAGAAAGAACGGAACCAACGTTCCCCAGCACAGTATAACATGCGGGTTCGGTCAATACATCCATATTATTATCTTGATTAAGGCATGACATGGTCGCTACCTGGAGAGAGAGAGAAGAAAACACTTTAGCGTATGCTCTTGCAAGATCAGATTGGTTATTATTTTATCTAATCAGGATGGCTCCCACTGTTTTTTATCAAATCTTCCTTCAAACCCTAAAAGGAAAGACTAGCCGGGATTAATTACACCTTACAATTTCGCCAATCTTTCAGCCAGGCCAGTGTCGGTACTTTGAGGGAGGTTCCCCGTGCTTTCGTACGGACCTAATTAAAGTAAACCTCGTTTTCCCAGAGGCGTAACCCCGTTGACACCTTTCTAGACACCTACTTGATCGGCTAATTGTCCTGTGTAAAACTCTCCCAGGAGTAACAGCTACTCGCAGTGGGTATCGGGATCCAACTATCTCATAGAAGGTTTGCAATCTCATTGCAAATTTCAACACTTGAAATTCCCGATAATATTTTGCCCCAAGCATCCCATGACCTTGACGGAGGTCAACAAACCATAGGGTGCAAGTCAAGTTCAACCCGTCATTTCTTGATTGAATCAAACCCACCCGCACGACCCATGACGGAGGTCAACAAGGTCGTACGACTACCCTAATCCAATCTGCATCTTATGCATAAGCAGATAAATACTAGTTAGCTACCGCACACTACGCCTTGATAGAGGTCAAAAAAACGTAGCACGAATACTAAGTAGGACTTATCTGAAATGACGGAGGGCTACGTCAGGTTTTTCTGAAAACCTATTGCGTAATGAACTTGATATCGTTATAGAATCGAGTGAATTTTTGAAATGGAGTGATTTTGAGGCTTTTATTAGTTTTACTAAAGAGGTTACTCCCGGTGAAGGGATCTCGGCTCTTTCCTCATCGAATAAGGTGCGGGATATATCATATACATCACTATGCAAAGCAAAACTCCAAAAGCAATCAAAAACAAACCGAGTGTTGTAGCATCTGCCAGTTTTGCTAAAGAGGTCACTCCCGGTGAAGGGATCTCGGCTCTTTCCTCATCGAATAAGGTGCAGGGTATATCATATATACCGCTATGCAAAGCAAGACTGTTGCTACCCTTTTTGAAAAAATTGATTCTACAACATCTTTTAGGTTTCTTTTCTTTCATTAATCACATTAATGAAGTCCCATCATTTAAATCACCTAAACATCACAGATAAATACGACGTACACTTATGCCATCCGCATTCGCCTCGATGTCCCCTCATGCACCGTTAGGTTAGGTAACTAACGGCAGAGCAGGGCAGGGCTAGCGCGGGTGTAAAACATAAGTAACATCTATATAATATAGCATATATACTATATACAGTATTTATCACAGAACATCAAATGATCACATCACAGACATCGCAGCAGAAGAAATATATGAAACATTGGATATACTAGGACGTCCGTGTTTTATTTTGAGCCTCTATAAAACACGGATTCCATGGTCGCGATGAATAGCCAAACCCACACCCCTAGACCCCTATGAGAGCGGCAAGCAACCCTACCAATTATGGAGTTAGGAGACCCGGACTCGACTCCTCGAGTTGGTCTCCCACTGGACTCCAGAACCCGGTTACTTGTGCTCTCCTCCTTGGGTCTATCCTAGTGCGGAAAAGTAAATAATATACAAATGGTGACATCGACCTCATCCCGAAAGTGCCCCAATAAAAGAATATTACATACATTTAATTTTACATGAATGAAAATAAAAACTCCCATCTCACATAAAACCCTCCGGCTATTCGGAACGTGGCGATCCAATATAATATATCCAGCAACACATAATATCACATGTCATCAACGTAAGTAAATATGCGCATCCCAATTGTCGTTGACATATAGCAATGAAACCGGCGATATCACATATTACACTTACGGTCACAGAAAAGAAAGTGTAAAACTACAACATTTGGAATCCACAATCTCTTTAGATATCGTAAATCCGAAATATCACATATTTCGCATTTCATGCCTAACTGTATGAATTCCACATATTGTATCACATTCCAGATAAATAGACTGTATTAAACTTTCCGAAAAGATCATCAAACACCCAAGATTTCCTAAATAGCTCAACACTTGAGCGGAGTTCAAAAATTCCAGAATACGTCGCAGTAGCAACGGTCCAGCCGTAGAAGGGTCAAGCCAACGCCTCACATGTGGCACGCCGTACTGCCCCAAACCCTAAGGTTCAAAGGGCAGTTCAAGACGGTCACATAATCGAGTTAAGGTTTGTTGTCTTCTAGAGGGTCCATCACATCACATGCACGTTTTTCCGAAAGATTCAAACTCGGTAAAAATTCAACACTTGAAACTTTTTCGTGCCGGGAAAAATTGAGTTAGTGATATCCGTTCGAACATTTTAATACTTACTAAATTATCTGGAATAACAGAACAAAATTAAATTCCCCGATCGAATCGATGATTACAAAATGAACCCCTGAATACTCAACACTTGAGTCAGATTTAAAAAACCCATAAAAATCCAACAGAAGAATTAAACATTACTGTGCAAACAGAAGAACCTTTTGTCACTGTACTGCCGCGGTTCCACGGCACAAGTAGGGATTTGCCACGGAACCGTGGTCGTCCGTACAGTTCAGGTGATCGTTTTGCATAGTAATGGTTAGAAAACCCTGCTCAATTTTTTATGTATTTTTAATTCAGAAAAATCACAGAAGGAGTTGATTTTGATGTATTCGGGTTCGTTCGGAGTTTTAACTTCGTTAACACATCGCCTAATCCCCTAGCTAGGCTCTGATACCAATTGTTAGGTTAACCTAGCACCTCATGAAGGGTTTGGAAGCATCTCATGTGCCAAATTCAAATTTTTAAGGTGCTAAGTGAACGTACAAAGAATCATCACTAGAAAATTACGGTTTCTAAAACTACACATCATTACAGGTAACAAAGGTTAGGGTTTTGAGAGTACAACCTTTGTAGCTCCCTACGCTAGACTCCTTGGCCACTTGAGGGTTGGAAAGGGGTTCGCTTGAGGTCTTCTAATGTCCACGACGATCCACCCGAAGCTCCTTTGTCCAAGCTTGCAACTTTACTTGATCAAGAGAAGGAAATGAAGCTAACACTCTTCACAAGTGGGCAAGACTTATGTAGAATGGTGTTGTGGTGGCTTTTCTCACTTCAAAATCCTAACTTGGTGAGTGTTTTGCTCACTAGAGAAATCTAGAGAGCAAAAGAAGAAGGAGGAAGAAGATGATGGCCTTTTTGAAGAACAAGAGAAAAGATAATATCATGTGAAAAATAGAAAATATATGCATATATATTTTCCACTCTTCATCTCAAACCATGGTTAAATAATAAAGATATTATTGAATTTGAGTTAAAACACAAAAGGAAAGTTAATCCATGGTTAAAAGGTGGGTGAGCAAGGTTAGGTCAAAGAAGAGTGTAGAAACTAAAGCATGAATTATCCTTCTCTTTTTCTTTTTGTTTTAACACAAATAGAAATAATAATCCATATATAAAGCCAAGGTTTGAGTCTTATATTGCCACCATCTTCTATATATATACAACAATGAAGGATGGTGTATGTATGTATGTGTGCATGCACATCCATATGTGCATGAACAAGAGAAAAAAATGGCATACATGCATGCATACATCCAAAAATACAAGAAAGGATTTCTAATGAGAAACTAATGGTTAAATGATAAATCAACACTTGATTTAGCAATCCGGCCATATCACATACGACCCAACCAAAAGCAAGCCGCCCGATTAATATACGGTATCTTATACGCGCATTTTAACCGGGTCCATGCGCATATCGCATACGCGCACCACAACGTTTCGCCTGGACTAGGTAACTCCTTTGTGGGACTCTAAGACTCGTCAATACGCCGGCAGTGGGTGATGATCATATCAAGCACTCCCAAGCCGCAAGCGGTCAGCTAAACGTAACGGTCACCCGGGTATTGAGCGATCAGAAGAAAACAAGCGAACCTGCTACAACTCCCGTCGAGCCAACCGGCAACACTACCGTACAGTCCGGTCTCTTCGTCAGATATGCTGCATATCGAGCCTAGGGATGGTAAACGTCAGACCCCAATAACCGATAAGTCGTGCCGATGTGAGGCCCATAACGGGTTGAGAAACTACTGGTAACACTTACTGGTAAATCTCTAAAACAGCCCTGGCCAGGGACTTCCCTGTTACGGCCAATCGAGCACAGCGCAACATCAACCCCCAATACCGAGAGAGACGAAACCCCTCCTATCGCTCATTGCCTCCATGTGACTCGGGACTGTACCCAAAAACCACCGTTTTGCACGCCCTCAAGGATGTGATAAGTTGGAAATCAAAGCACAGTGGGAATCATACAAGACTCTATGACGATCTCGGGTCTACAGACTAACCTGCACAAGTGTCACCAGAGAACTGCCATCTGACGTGAGGTATAATACCATCTGGGAGTTCTCGGCGAGTCCGTCCAGTGTACCCAGTCTCCACTGAGCACCCGTATACCATCTTTGATGTCAAACACCAATGGATATGGGATCATCCATCGCCCATCTCATGGGTCGAGAAGCGTATACGCTAGTCTACACTGGTATATCGATGCCCCGTCTCGATACACCCACGACTAGGGACCTTGAAGGATGTACTTATGTACTACCATGTCCCCACTAGTATGATCCGCATCATAGTCCAAGTAGTCAAGTACACATCCTAAGGGCTTTACCAACATGTAACTATAAGACAGTATAAAGAGACAAGTATACATGTTAAGATAAAGAGCAACCAGATAGCATACTATCATATCGAGCAAGAAAGTCATCTCTATATATGTCCAAGCATCCAATATAATATACATCATCTGTACAATACTGGCCTCTAGGGCATACATACAACTAACACTTCATGCATATTATTATTCACTATTATGCAGTATTATGGATTTTTATGCCGATATTCCCTGTTTACTTGCTATTGATGATTGGATTTTCGATTTTCATGAGATTTCCTGGATTTGGGGGAAAACCGCAAGAATATATATAAACTTCTCTCTCTCTCTCTTTTTAAAATGAAAAGTGCGATTTTCTCGTGATGTATGAGTCATCCACCATGATGTTTTCTCGGTTATGAGATGGATTTCGAGACCCGATTCGAGGAGACGTATGAACCATCTCGGGTACATGGTGGACCCGGTATGGTACCCCGGGGCGAGAGTGATTTCATAGAGGATGATGAGCCTGGCAAGGGCAGACTGCCTACCGGTGATTTTACTTGGCGCGTCGGATATCCGAAGGATACCGTTCGTGGTCGTGTGATTGATGATATGAGCCGATCCGGACCGACGGAGCCCTGGATTTTGAGATTTGAGACATTGAGGTATTAAGATTTGATGATACAGGCCAGTCCGGATAGCCGGAGCCTGAGATATTGGATATTGAGATTTATGTTTTGTGTCGATGCTAGACACTGATTTATATTGATTTATTGATTATACCTCATTTTAAAGTACAGAAATCTCACTCATTTCATTACATTACATTCATACCTCATACATATGATTCATTGCTACCAGAAGCACTGACACGAGCACATAGGATTGCACTTATGTATAGATGTTTACCCTTGCCACCTTTTCATGCTTCAGACTTATCATTTTGAGGTTATATATATATTGATCGTATTGACCTAGGATTGTGTCATACATACGATTTCTGCTCGGTGATGTTTTCTACTCACGAGTTGGCAACTCACCCCCGTTGTGGCACAGTTTCTTGCAGGTTTTGCCGTATAGGTTTCATTACGGCTTTGTTGGCACACTGCTTCCTTTCCTGGTGATTTGCTTTGGTAGGTGGGTTCACTTGCATCATGACCACCATTTACTTATTTTATTCAGTTGTATCCAGAAACTCCATTAACCAGACATGTATATTTATTTCAGACTTAGAGACCAGTGATGTATATTCTTTCGACCTAGAGTTGCGCGTTGTATTATTTTGGGTTTATCATGTTGTTTTTGAGTTCCTTTCAGTTTTGATCCTTGCCTTTCGGCGTTGTATATTATATTGCTTGCGTGGTTGTGGTCGTCGATTGACGAAGAGCTAGCTCCCGCTTAGGAATGCCTTTTATCATTATATATGCTTTTATCATGTTGTACCCCGTTCGGGGGCAGTATTTACAATGGAAACTCTGCCGAAATTTTCAGAAAAGACTCGATGTTTATAAACGCATATTCGGCCTATTTTATCAAAACACTTTCTTTAAAAATGGTTTAGATTTCTGGGATTTTTGGCTTACTTGAATTAGATGGAGCCCTATAAACTTCATATGATTCAAGTGCCAGTCACGTGCTATTTCCGGGTCATGACAGATGAGATCATACTAGTGGGGCCAGGGTGGTCCACAAGTACATCATTTAATCAGTTCCTAGTCATTGGAATATCGAGACCAGGGCATCGATATTCCAGTGTAGAATGGTGTGTACTTTTCTTGTCCCTTAGATGGCGATAGTTGATACCACAACCATTGGTGTGTGACATCAAAGATGTAGGGTTCCTAGGCACACTAATGAAGTCTCACAAGGCATCAACCATGCCAATTTCAAAAATTCCGGTGCCTACAAACCCTAATACGGATCGTTAACTAGAGTTAGGCGAAACGAAAAGCTACTAAACTACTTTAGTGCTAAGTGAACGGAAATACAACCTTTGTAGATCCGGTCCTCCACCTCCATAGCTCCGTGATGATGTCCCCTCGCTGCGATCATCGGATCCCGGGTTCTAGCGTCGGCTTCATCGGAGAAATGGGCGGGCTAGGTCGTCGACTTCGATGCCGAAGATGATCTACGTCGAGGCAATACAAGATCAAGCTCCAACTTCACCAAGCCATGAAACTTGTGAAGAAAACACCCTATACTACTTGGCAAGTGGTAGAGGATGAAGAAATAGGAAGTGGGTTCACTTTAGAATTGGATTTCTCACTCTTTTTCTCAAATCACCATTGAAGCTAGCAAGCTTCTTTCTTCTTCAAGAAGAAGAAGAAGAAGAAAAAGAATATGATAAGAATAATTGGAAAAAAGAAAATAATTCATTCTTATCATATTAGCAACCATGGTTAAGATAACAAGTGTAGAGAATAAACTATGGTTCAAGTGAATGGTTAGGGTTAAGGAAAGAAACAAAATGGTCAAACTATTCAATGCTTCATGAAGCTTCAAAAGAAAATCCAAAATTAGCCACCATTTTATTTCTTTCTCAAATGAATAAATAAATAAATAAATAAGCAAATAAATCAAATGAAACCCTAACCATTAACTAACCATGGTTTAATACAAACATACACCCAAGTTTGCATGTATCATCAAACATGATACAAACTTGTGCTCAAAAATATATCACATATACAATGTGCACAAATAAGTGAGAAAAATATCTTAAGTGAACCAATATTAGTTAATATAAAGTGATATATCAAATATATAATTATACATTAAATCATTAAATCAACACTTGACTTAATGATCCGGTCATATCACATATAACTAACTAATATCAATAGTAATAACTTATCGAGTCAACACTTGATCCGATAACCCGGCTATATCGCATATAACCGATCAATGTCACAAATCGCGAGAATCGAATACAGTATCACATACTGGTATTATTCTCGGTCCTGCACATATCTCATATGCGCTCCTATTTCATTTCGCTTGAGCCAGGAAACCTCTGTGTAGGACTCTAAAGACTCGTCAATACGCCGGCAGCAGGTGATGATCATATCAAACACCCACAAGCCGCAAGCGGTCTGCTAAACATAACGGCCACCCGGGTATTGAGCGATCAGAAGATCGACGAGCAAGCCCGCTCACACTCCTGTGAATCCAACCAGTAACACTTACCGTACAGTCCGGTCTCGTCGTCTGATATGTCGCATATCTCGCCTAGGGGTGGTAAACGTCAGACCCCAATAGCTCGATAAGTCGTGTCGATATGAGGTCTATAACAGTTCAAGAAACTACTGGTAACACTTACCAGTAAATCTCAGCAACCCTGACCAGGGATTTCCGGTTATAGCCAATCGAACACAGCGCAACATCAACTCCCTATATCGGGAGAGACGAATCCCCTCCTATCGCTCATTGCCTCCATGTGATTCGGGACTGTACCCAAAAGCCACCGTTTTGCACGCCCTCTTGGACGTGGTAAGGTGGAAATCAAAGCACAGTGGGAATCACACAAGACTCTATGACGATCTCGGGTCTACAGACTAACCTGTACCAGTGTCACCAGAGAACTGCCATCTGACGTAAGGTATAATACCATCTGGGAGTTCTCGGCGAGTCCGTCCAGTGTACCCAGTCTCCACTGAGCACCCGCATATCATCTCTGATGTCAAACACCAATGGATATGGGATCATCCATCGCCCATCTGTATGGGTCGAGAAGGTATATGCTAGTCTACTCTGGTATATAGATGCCCCGTCTCGATACACCCACGACTAGGGACCTTGAAGGATGTACTTATAGACTACCATGTCCCCACTAGTATGATCCGCATCATAGTCCAGGTAGTCAAGTACTCATCCTAAGGGCTTTACCAACATGTAACAGAGAAACAATCAGTGTACACGTTAAGATAAAGAGCAATCAGATAGCATACTATCATGTCGAGCAAGAAAGTCCTCCCTATATATGTCCAAGCATCCACTACAATATACATCCTATGTATATTAATGGCCTCTAGGGCATACATATAACTAACAATCTCCCACTTGCACTAGGGCCATCTGATAGTAGTGGTTGTAGTATCTCATACTCAACCATCCCATAAAAGTCTCTCTCTGGGAAAAGGCCTTTGTGAGTGGATCCGCCGTGTTTTCCTCTGAGTCTACTCTTCCTAACCTCGATCCCTTGGAGATCAAACATCTCCATGATCAGGTGACTCTGCCTCAGAATGTGTCTGGATCACTGATGGGACGGATGTTTCTTGGCATAAGCCACAACTCCATTGTCACACTATGGGATGAACTAAGTTCATCTCATGAACAAATATACATCCAGACTGCCTCTTTGGTAGCATCTTAAGTAGCGATGTATCCAGCCTTTATCGTCTAGTATGCCACGGTATCTAGCTTGGAACTCTTCCAACATACCGTCCCTTTACTAAGGGTAAAGACAATGCCTGTGACTGATATTCAGTCGTCCTTATCACCCTGGAACACTTCCAGTGATTCTCCCCAGGATCGATTAATACCATCTCACAACAACTAGTGAGAATCCTAACATCCAGTTACTTCTATCTCATAGATCGAAACTCAGGATTTAGGAGGTATCACTTTGATCCTGTACGGAGAATCCTTGTGATAAGTAGAGATTGACCGAGCGTAGCATAGGAAACTCCTTTCTTATCAAGAGTATGTCATCCACGTACTCTACGAGGATCACCACCATACTCCCTACTACCTTTTTGTATATACAAGGTTCATCTACCATTTTGATGAAGTCAAACTTTTTGACAGCTACATCAAAACAGACGTTCCAACTCCGCGATGTCTGGTTTATCCTATAAAGCCACTTGCACACGTTTCCGCTACTCCCACTGTCTACGAAGCCCTCTGGCTGTGTACTTATAGACTCTCTTTTCTGAAACATCATTTTAGAAAAGCAGTCATGACACCCAACCACCAGATATCGTAGTCATGGTATGTAGCCGTGGCAAGTACGATCCGGATGGACTTAAGCATAGCCACTGGAAAAGGTTTCATCATTATCCACGCCTGGTCGATGACGAAAACCATTAACAAGTCTAGCTTTGAAAGTCTCAACTTTTCCAAGTACACCAAGTAATCTTCTCAAGATATACTTGCTCCTGATGGGGATTTAACCCTTCAGATATAGCAACCAAAGTCCATACTTTGTTGGTGTATAAGGATTCCATCTCAGATCACTAAGCATCCAGCCATTCTTACAGAGTCCTACTCCTGATGGCCAGCTCGAAACTAGTTGGTTCATCATCTCATCATGCAGTCCTCACTCCCACTGCCATAGAGAAACCAAAGTATCTCTCAGGTGGGTGAGGAACCCTACTAGATCGGCGGACAGGCTGAGGTTCATCGGGGTATCTACTGAATCCTTTGGTTGTACCAAATCATCTGCTGTAGTTTGCATAGCTGGAACCTTTCCAGTTCTACATAACAGACCTTGCCTCGAGCTTGTCCTGATTTTGCTCTTAGACATAGTCCGGACAACCCCCAAATCTTAACAAACTTAAGATACGGGCTCTTCCCTTTCCATATCACATATGAAGTGATAGGCAACTGATTTCATTTGAACCCTATTCAATAGGTATGCAGCTTCTCAAGTGCATAACTCCCAAAAGGAAAATAGGAAACTCAGTAGTACTCATCATAGAGCGCACCATATCGAATAGGGTGCAATTGCTCTGCCCCGATATACCATCGTGCTATGGTGTATACGGAGGAGTAATGCTGAGAGAGAATCTCATTCTCCTTTAGAATAGTCCAGGAATTCCGTGCTCAAGTATTCTCCTCCCTGATCGCATCAAAGGACATAATAATTATACCCTCATTTTGGTTCTCTACTTCTAACTTATATTCCGTGAATATCTCAAAAGGTTCGGACTTGTGTTTCAACAGGAACATATGTCTGAATCTTGAGAGAACATCAGAGAATGTAATGAAGTACAAAGAACCGGTCTTGGCATGTGTAGACAGGGGACCTTTATACATCAACATGTATCATCCCAAGAGTTCACTAACTCTTTCTCTGTTTCCAATAAACAGGGCTGGTGTCATTATATCTTTGTGACATGACTGGCAAGTTTCACAAGATGTAAATTCAAACTGATTTAAATATGCATCTACAAGTAACTTCAGCTAGTCGGGTCGCATTGATATGACCTAGTCTACAATACCTCAAGAAGGATTCGTTCATTTCTGAACTCTTTCTCTTGTGTGTGTTCTGTATACTAAAAATTGTAGTTTGATTTAGAACATCAATGCTTTTAGATAACGTGCCTGAACCGATCAACTTTTGATATAGGAAATGTTCAAAACATTATCCAACAATACAAAATTTTATCATTTCTTTATTAATAAAGAGAGTGATATGATTTTGTATATCAGGTTCGGTATCTAATAACATTCGTTCAGAATCAATGTATTGGTAATACAGGATGACAGTGACCAACAGACTTGGCTGCAACACTTGCCCCGTTTTCTGTCTCATGAAACTTATCACCCGTTCTCAGTTCTTTACCTATCTGTAGCCCATGTAACAAATTACATATGCAGGATCCTGATCCGGTATCTCATATCCAGGACGTAAAGAATACTGAGAAACAGTTCTGTATAATGAACACACCCGAAGATGATGCATCAGCATGCACTCTCTTCGTTTGGTCGGCACGGGAATTCTGGTAATCCCCTATTTCCTGCTCTGTCTTATAACAATTATAAGTTGGAGCGGGACCAACGTTCCCCAGCTCAGTATAACAAGCAGGTTCGGTCAATATTCCGTTTTATTATCTTGATTAAGGCGTGATATGGTCGCTACTTGGAGAGAGAGAGAAGAAAACACTCAGCGTATGCTCTTGCAAGCTCAGATTGGTTATTATTTTATCTAATCAGGATGGCTCCCACTGTTTTTTTTTATCAAATCTTCCTTCAAACCTTAAAAGGAAAGACTAGCCAGGATTAATTACACACTACAAGTTCGCCAATCTTTCAGCCAGGCCAGTGTCGGTACTTTGAGGGAGGTCCCCCGTGCTTTCGCACGAACCTAATTAATGTAAACCTCGTTTTCCCAGAGGCGTAACCTCGTTAACACCTTTCTAGACACCTACTTGATCGGCTAATTGTAATGTGTAAAACTCTCCCAAGAGTAACTCTTACTCGCAGCGGGTATCGGGATCCAACTATCTGATAGAAGGTATGCAATCTCATTGCAAATTTCAACACTTGAACTTCCCGATAATTTTTCCCGTAGCAGCTATATGATCTTAACATAGTCAACAAATCATAAGTGCTAGTCAAGTTCAACCCGTCATTTCCCGATTGAATTAAACCCACCCGCACGACCCTTAACATGGTCAACAAAGTCGCACGACTACCCTAATCTAATCGCATCATATGCTTATACAGATAAGCACTAATCAGCTACCACACACTACGCCTTAACATAGTCAACAAACGTAGCACAAATACTAACTAGTACTTATCTGAAATGACGGAGGGCTACGACAGGTTTTTAAGAAAACCTATTGCGTAATGAACTTGATATCTTTGTAGAATCAAATGATTTTGAAATGGAGTGTTTTTTAGGCTTTTCTAGTTTTGCTAAAGGGGTCACTCCCGGTGAAGGGATCGTCGGCCCTTTCCTCGTCGAATGAGGTGCGGGATATATCATATATATCACTGTGCAAAGCAGAAACTATAGAAGCAATCAAAAGAAAAACTGAGGGGTGTAGCATCTGCCAGTTATTGCTAAAGGGGTCACTCCCGGTGAAGGGATCGTCGGCCCTTTCCTCATCGAATAAGGTGCAGGATATATCATATATACCGCTGTGCAAAGCAAGAACTGTAGCTACCTGTTTTATTTTTGAAATTCGATTCCACAACATCTTAGGTTTCTTTTCTTTCATTAATCACATTAATGAAGTCCCATCATTTAAGTACCTAAACATCACAGATAAATACGACGTACACTTATGCCATCCGCATTCGCCTCGATGTCTCCTCGTGCACCGTTAGGTTAGGTAAATAACGGCAGAGCGGGGCAGGGCTAGCGCGGGTGTAAAACATAAGTAACGTCTATATAATATATCATATATACTATATTCACTATCCATCACAGAACATCACATGATCACATCACAGATATCGCAGCAGAAGAATCATATGAAATATTGGATATATTAGGACGTCCGTGTTTTCAATACGAGCCAGTATAAAACACGGATTCCACGGTCGCGATGAATAGCCAAACCCACACCCCTAGACCCCTACGAGAGCGGCAAGCAACCCTAACAATTCTAGAGTTAGGAGACCCGGACTCGACTCCTCGAGTTGGTCTCCTACTGGACTCCAGAACCCGGTTACTTGTGCCATCCTCCTTAGGTCTATCCTAGTGCGGAAAAGTAAATAATATACAAAGGGTGACATCTTCCGCAACCTGGAAGTGCCCCAATAAAAGAATATTACATACAAGTTTTTACATGAATGAAAATGAAAAACACTCATCTTACATAAAAAAAAACCCCGGCTATTCAAACACGACAATCCAATATAACATATCCAGCAACACATAACATCACATGTTATCAACGTAAGTAAACATGCCCATCCCAATTGTCGTTGACATATAGCAACGAAACCGGCGATATCACATATTACACTTACGGTCACAGAAAAGAAAGTGTAAAACTACAACAGTTGGAATCCGCAACCTCTTTAGACATCGCATGCCTAATCAAATGAATTTCTTAGACATCGCATGCCTAACAATTATAAACCCCGCATTTTAGTCTCATTATCGAAAACTCTTTTCAATATCAAGTCGGGCAATTCAACAAGATTCCCGACATCCTGATCGAATGCTCGTCGCAAACTTTAGTAGGCGGCCGCACCCCCGATACCGTCGAAGAAGTGCACCAAGGCGGAACACCGCTATCGCGAGCACCTGAACGGATGCTTTTGGCGACGGGGTTCTCCTACAGTCACTTCGTCGGGGCTATGGGGTGAGGCTGTCTATTAAGTTTATCCGGCGAGTATCCGTGTACGCTACGTGATTGCGACGGACTTTTGATCACATCAAAATTCCGTGGCCACCGATCAAGTGAGACTAAAGTGCTATGTTTATAACATTCATTCAGTTATCTCATAACTATGTGTGGATTCCAAATATTGTATCACATTCCAGATAAATAGAAAATGTTAAACTTTCCGATCGAACAATCGAACACCCAAGTTTTCCCGAAACAGCTCAACACATGAAATAGGTTTAAAAACATCCAGTTCATGCCTCAGTACCAACGGTCCAGCCGTAGAAGGGTCAAGCCAACGCCTCACATGTGGCACGCCGTACTGCCCCAAACCCTAAGGTTCAAAGGGCAGTTCAAGACGGTCACATAATCGAGTTAAGGTTTGTTGTCTTCTAGAGGGTCCATCGCGTTACTTGCACTACTTAGAACGTTATTAAACCACGGAAAGATCCAACACTTGGAAATTTCCCGACAGGGGAAAAAGTGGGTATTTATATCCGGTCGAACTTTTTAACATATTCTAAATTATCGGAAAAAACACATAGACGAAATTAGACTTCCCGATCGAAACACAGAGTCCCCAATACAACCCAGAAAACTCAACTCTTGAGTGCAAATTAAAAATTCGCAGAAAACTCAGGAATATTATAGTGAAATTACTGTGCAAAATAAAGTGGCAGAACAGACCGTACGGCCGCGGAACCGCCGCACGAGCCATGCTCGTGCCGCGCTTCCGCGGCGCTTTAATCGATTTAGGCGTTCCGTTTTGTACAGTAATTCTTATAATCGCCTTCTTAATTTTCTGCATATTTTTAATTCACAAAAATCCCAGTTTTAAAAAAATGTACAGAGAGCAATTTTGAGTTAGGGTTTCGGATTCGATCGGGTTTCTAACTTCGTCTACGCATCGCCTAAGGCTCTAGCTAGGCTTTGATACCACTGTAGGGTTCCTAGGCACACTAATGAGGTCTCACAAGGCATCAACCTTGCCAATTTCAAAAATTCCGGTGCCTACAAACCCTAATACGGATCGTTAACTAGAGATTAGGCGAAACGAAAAGCTACTAAACTACTTTAGTGCTAAGTGAACGGAAATACAACCTTTGTAGATCCGGTCCTCCACCTCCATAGCTCCGTGATGATGTCCCCTCGCTGCGATCATCGGATCCCGGGCTCTAGCGTCGGCTTCATCAGAGAAATGGGGGGGCTAGGTCGTCGACTTCGATGCCGAAGATGATCTACATCGAGGCAACACAAGATCAAGCTCCAACTTCACCAAGCCATGAAACTTATGAAGAAAACACCCTATACTACTTGGCAAGTGGTAGAGGATGAAGAAATAGGAAGTGGGTTCACTTTAGAATTGGATTTCTCACTCTTTTTCTCAAATCACCATTGAAGCTAGCAAGCTTCTTTCTTCTTCAAGAAAAAGAAGAAGAAGAAGAATATGATAAGAATAATTGGAAAAAAGAAAATAATTCATTCTTATCATATTAGCAACCATGGTTAAGATAACAAGTGTAGAGAATAAACTATGGTTCAAGTGAATGGTTAGGGTTAAGGAAAGAAACAAAATGGTCAAACTATTCAAAGCTTCATGAAGCTTCAAAAGAAAATCCAAAATTAGCCACCATTTTATTTCTTTCTCAAATGAATAAATAAATAAATAAATAAGCAAATAAATCAAATGAAACCCTAACCATTAACTAGCCATGGTTTAATACAAACATACACCCAAGTTTGCATGTATCATCAAGCATGATACAAACTTGTGCACAAAAATATATCACATATACAATGTGCACAAATAAGTGAGAAAAATATCTTAAGTGAACCAATATTAGTTAATATAAAGTGATATATCAAATATATAATTATACATTAAATCATTAAATCAACACTTGACTTAATGATCCGGTCATATCACATATAACCGACTAATATCAATAGTAACAACTTATCGAATCAACACTTGATCCGATAACCCGGCTATATCGCATATAACCGATCAATGTCACAAATCGCGAGAATCGAATACAGTATCACATACTGGTATTATTCTCGGTCATGCACATATCTCATATGCGCTCCTATTTCATTTCGCTTAAGCCAGGAAACCTCTGTGTAGGACTCTAAAGACTCGTCAATACGCCGGCAGCAGGTGATGATCATATCAAACACCCACAAGCCGCAAGCGGTCTGCTAAACATAACGGCCACCCGGGTATTGAGCGATCAGAAGATCGACGAGCAAGCCCGCTCACACTCCTGTGAATCCAACCAGTTACACTTACCGTACAGTCCGGTCTCGTCGTCTGATATGTCGCATATTTCGCCTAGGGGTGGTAAACGTCAGACCCCAATAGCTCGATAAGTCGTGTCGATATGAGGTCTATAACAGTTCGACAAACTACTGGTAACACTTACCAGTAAATCTCAGCAACCCTGGCCAGGGATTTCCGGTTATAGCCAATCGAACACAGCGCAACATCAACTCCCTATACCGGGAGAGACGAATCCCCTCCTATCGCTCATTGCCTCCATGTGATTCGGGACTGTACCCAAAAGCCACCGTTTTGCACGCCCTCTTGGACGTGGTAAGGTGGAAATCAAAGCACAGTGGGAATCACACAAGACTCTATGACGATCTCGGGTCTACAGACTAACTTGTACCAGTGTCACCAGAGAACTGCCATCTGACGTAAGGTATAATACCATCTGGGAGTTCTCGGCGAGTCCGTCCAGTGTACCCAGTCTCCACTGAGCACCCGTATATCATCTCTGATGTCAAACACCAATGGATATGGGATCATCCATCGCCCATCTGTATGGGTCGAGAAGGTATACGCTAGTCTACTCTGGTATATCGATGCCCCGTCTCGATACACCCATGACTAGGGACCTTGAAGGATGTACTTATGGACTACCATGTCCCCACTAGTATGATCCACATCATTGTCCAGGTAGTCATGTACTCATCCTAAGGGCTTTACCAACATATAACAGAGAGACAATCAATGTACACGTTAAGGTAAAGAGCAACCAGATAGCATACTATCATGTCGAGCAAGAAAGTCCTCCCTATATATGTCCAAGAATCCACTACAATATACATCCTATGTATAGTAATGGCCTCTAGGGAATACATATAACTAACAAAAGATTGTACACAGGTGCTCATTGGAGAATGGGTACACCGAACATGACTCGCCGAGGACTCCTATATGGTAGTATACCTATCGTCAGATAGCAGTCCTCTGGTGACACTGGTACATGTTAGTCTGTAGACCCAAGATCGTCATAGAGTCTTGTGTGTCTCCCACTGTGCTTTTGTTGGGTTTCCTTAGCACCATGGCTAGGGTTTGCAAGCATCAATCATGCCATAACAAAAATTTAGGGGGGTGCTAAGCAAACATCCTAGGAATCATACTAGAAAACTAGGGTAACAAAACTTTGTAATCAAACATTACAAAAGAAGTGAATAAGAAATACAACCTTTGTAAATCGGTCCTTCACTTCTAAAGCTCCGTGTAGTTGTCCCTTCGCTCCAAGCATCGATCTCCCGGACTCAAGATGGACTTCACAAAGCGTAGTGAGCAAGCATGCTTGAAGACTTCGAGGCCGAAGATGATCTACGTCGAGGAAACTCAAGCACAAGCTACCTCTTCTCTAATGGTAGATTAGGGAAGAGAACACCCTAAACTAAATGGCTAGTCTTAGAGGATGATGAAGTAGGAATTTTGCTCACTTTGGATTTTATTTTCTCACTTGGATTCTTCATCTCCCAAAACCCTAGAGCTAGAAGAGATGAGGAAGAAGATGAACATGAAATCAAAAAAAGAATGAGAGTGAGGTTAGAATTGAAACCATGGGTTAGTTAATATCATACATTAACCATCGTAAAGACTTAACCATGGCATAGGATAAAGGTTGGGTTAACAAAATATCTTAAAGTAAAACAAATTTGGTGGACTTAGTCAATGGTTAGCAAGCTTCTCCAAGCTTCTAGCTATAACAATTTCCATCCAATTTTCTTAATTACTAAGATAAATAAAACCCTAATTTTATCATGGTTATGGTGTAAGTCTCACACACCCAAGTTACATATATAACCTAGAATGATACATAATATATATCACATATATATAATGTATGCAAAGTGAAAAAAAGAAATGGTCAAGTGAGCAATATTAGTGAATGTAAATTCATATATCAAATATATAATTATACATTAAATCATTAAATCAACACTTGACTTAATGATCTGGATATATCACATATAACCGACTAATATCAATAATATCAACTTACCGAATCAACACTTGATTCGATAACCCGGCTATATCACGTATACCCGCCCGATATCACATATCGCGAGAATACAATACGGTATCACATACTCGTATCAATCTCGGTCCTGCACATATCACATATGTGCTCCTACTCCGTTACGCATAAACCAGGAAACCTCTGTGTAGGACTCTAAAGACTCGTCAATACGCCTGCAGTAGGTGATGATCAAACACCCACAAGCCGCAAGCGGTCTGCTAAACGTAACGGCCACCCGGGTATTGAGCAATCAGAATATCAATAAGCAAGCCTGCTCATACTCCAGCGAATCCAATCAGTAACACTACCGTACAGTCCGGTCTCTTCGTCAGATATGTCGCATATCACAGCCTAGGGGTGGTATAACGTCAGACCCCAATAGCCTGATAAGTCATGCCGATGCAAGGTCCATAACGGTTCGAGAAACTATTGGTAACACTTACCAGTAAATCTTAGCAACCCTGGCCAGGAATTTCCTGTTATGGCCAATCGAGCATAGAGCAACATCAACTCCCAATACCGGGAGAGATGAAACCCCTCCTATCGCTCATTGCCTCCATGTGACTCGAGACTGTACCAAAAAACCACCTTTTTGCATGATCTCTTGACCGTGGTATGGTAGAAATCAAAGCACGGTGGGAATCACACAAGACTCTATGACCATCTCGGGTCTACAGAATAACCTGTACCGGTGTCACTAGAGAACTGCTATCCAACGATAGGTATAATACCATCTAGGAGTTCTCGGCGAGTCCGTCCAGTGTATCCAGTCTCCACTGATCACTCGTATATCTTCTCTGATGTCAAACACAAATGGATGTGGGATCATCCATCGCCCATCATATGGGTAGAGAAGCGTATACGCTTGTCTACTCTGGAGTATCGATGCCCTCTCTCGATACTCCCACGACTAGGAACGTTTGAAGGATGTACTTACCGGCTACCCTGTCCCCACTTGTATGATCTGCAGCATAGTCCTGGTAATTAAGTACTCATCCTAAGGGCTTTATCAACATGTAATAGAGAGACAATAAGTGTACATGTTAAGATAAAGAGGAACCAGATAGCATACTATCATGTCGAGCAAGAAAGTCCTCCCTATATATGTCCAAGCACCCACTACAATATACTTCACATGTACAGTAATGGCCTCTAGGGCATACATATAACTAATAATCTCCCACTTGCACTAAGGCCATCTGTTGTAGTATCCTATACCCAACAATATAGCAATGGTTGTAGTATCACATACTCAACCATCCCATAGAAGTCTCTCTAGGGGTTAGGCCTTTGTAAGTGGATCCGCTGTGTTATCCTTCGTGTCTACTGTCCTTACCTCGATCCCTTAGAGATCAACCATCTTCCTGATTAGGTGATACTTGCCTCAGAATGTGTCTGGATCGCTGATTGGACCTACGTTCCTAGGCCAAAACCACAACTCCATTGTTGTCACAATAACAGTTATTGGACGCTAATGGTAGGAACCTTGTTCATCTCATGAACAAGAAATGTCCAGACAGGCACTTTGGTAGCAATGTATTCAGCCTTTATCGTCTAGTATGTCACGGTATCTAGCTTGGAACTCTTCCAACATACCGTCCCTCCACTGAGCGTAAAGACAATGCCTGTGACTGACTTTCAGTCGTCCTTATCACTATAGAAGCTCGAACCAAGAACTTTCTTTTAATACTTCTCAAGTACTTAAGAATGTCCTCCAGAGCTGTCCAGTGATTCTCCCAAGATCCGATTGATTCCCTATCACTACACCTAGTGAGTCATCTACATATGGTCTGGTACATAACATCGCATACTTTGATAGAGCCTACTACCGAAGCATAGGATATCCCTTGCACGTGAGCTCTCTCCAAATCAGTCTCGAAAGACTTCTTTTTGGAGAGAGTGATTCCTTAGTAAGTGGGCGAATCACCACGCTTAGAATCCTCCATACTAAACCCCTTTAATATGGTGTTAATGTACCTGGATTTGGGACACTCCCAACATCTACTTAGATCTATCATCATAGATCATAATCCACAAGATGTAGTAGGTATCATCCAGATCTTCAATTTAGAATCCTCGTGATAAGAGGAGCTTGACCGAGTGTAGCATAGGAAACCATTTCCTATCAAGAGTATGTCATCTATGTACAATACGTGGAAGACAACCTTACTCTCTACAACCTTCTTGTATATACAAGGTTCATCTACCATTTTGATAAAGTCAAATTCTTTGACTGTCACATCAAAACAGATGTTTCAACTCCGCGATGCTTGCATTGATCCTGATGGACTTAAGCATAGCTTTGAAAGTCTCAACTTTTCCATCTACACCAAGAATCTTCTCAAGATCCATTTGCTCCCAATGGGTTTTACCCCTTCAGGTGCAACATTCAAAGTCATACTTTGTTGGTGTATATGGATTCCATCTTTGATCGCATAGCATCCAGCCATTTCACAGAGTCCCCACTCGTGATGGCCTGCCTGAACCTAGTTGGGCCATCATCCCATGATTCAATCCTTGCTCCTACTGTCACCGAGAAGACCGTAGTATCTATTAAGTGGATGAGGAACCCTACCAGATTCGCGGAAAGGCTAAGGTTCGTTGGAGACTATTGAATCCTTTGGTTTCACCAAATCATCAGCTGTTAGTTTGTATAGCTAGAACTCCTTCCAGTTCTACCTCATGACCACAAATTTCTACACAAGAAATTCCTTTTTCTAAAAAGGTGGCATGCTGAGAAACAAAACACTTTTTGCTCCTCAGTGTGGTAGAAGATATTCCCTCGCAAACGTTTGGGATTTTCCTACAAATTTATACAGATCTGACCTTCCCTCGAGCTTGTCCGGATTTTGGTTTTCAACATAGGCCAGAAAACTCCATATCTTAACTCGTTTAAGACAAGGTCCCTTCCCATTCCATATCTCATATGGAGTGGTAGGCACTGATTTGGATGGAACCCCATTCAATAGGTATGCAGCTTCTCAAGTGCATAACTCCAAAAGGAAACAGGTAACTCAGCAGTACACATCATAAAGCGCACCATATCTCATAGGGTGCGATACCTTCGCCTCGATACACCGTTGTGCTGTGGTGTACTCGAAGGAGTAACCTGAGAGAGAATCACATTCTCCTTTTAGAAACTCCAGGAACTCCATGCGCAAGTATTCTCCTCCTCGATCACATCGTAGGACTTAATACTTTTACCTGTTAGGTTCTCAGCTTCATGCTTAAATTCCTTGTATTTCTCAAAAGTTTCAGACTTGTGTTTCAACAGGAACATATGTCCGAATCCTGAGAGAAGATCAGCGAATATAATGAAGTACGAAGAACCAACCTTGGCATTTGTAGACATAGGACCGTATGCATCATCATATATGCATCCCAAGAGTTCATTAACTCTTTCTCTGTTTCCAGTAAACGGAGTATCGGTCATTTTACCTTTGAGACAAGACTGGCAAGTATCATAAGATGAAAATTCGAACAGATTCACATATTCATTCTTATGTAACTTAGCTGGTCATGTCGCATTGATATGACCTAGTCTACAATGCTTCAAGAAGGATTCGTTCATTTCTGAACTACTTCTCTTATATGTGTTCTACATACTTTGAACTGTGTTTTGATTTAGAACATGTATGCTATTATATAACGTGTCTGATCGAATTAACTCTTGATTTAGGAAAATGTTCACAACATTATCCTCCAATACAGAATTATATCCTTCTTTAACTCATTAAAGAAACCGATGTAATGTTGTATATCAGGTTCGGTATGTAATAACATTCGTTCAGAATCAATGTATTAATACAAGGTGATATCTGCCAACTGACTTGGCTGCAACAATTGCACTATTCTCTAACACTTAGAGATATATCACCCATTCTCAGTTCTCTACCTTTCCGTAGCCTATGTAACTCTTACATATATGGGATCCTCATCCGGTATCTCATACCTACGACGTAAAAGATACTGAGAAACAGTTCTCGGTAATAAGGACACCCGAAGAATATGCATCAACATGCACTTTCTTCGATTGGGTAGCATGGGAATCCGGATATTCCCCTATTTCCTGCTCAGACTTATAACAATTATAAGAAAGAACGGAACCAACGTTCCCTAGCTCAGTATAATAAGCAGGTTCGGTCACTGCATCCATATTATTATCTTGATTAAGGCGTGACATGGTCGCTACAAGGAGAGAGAGAGAAGAAAACACTCTGCATGCGCTCTTGCAGGATTAGATTGGTTATTGTTTATCTAATCAGGATGGCTCCCACTGTTTTAGTCAAATCTACCTTCAAACCCTAAAAGGTAAGATTAGCCGGGATTAATTACACCCTACAAGTTTGCCAGTTTTTCGGTCAGGCCAGTGTCAGTACTTTGAGAGAGATTCCCCGTGCTTTCGCACGGACCTAATTAAAATAAACCTCATTTTCCCAGGGGTGTAACCCCGTTAACACCTTTCTAGACACCTACTTGATCGGCTAATTGTAATGTGTAAAACTCTTCCAGGAGTAACTCTTACTCGCAGTGGGTATCGGGATTCAACTATCTCATATAAGGTATGCAATCTCATTGAAAATTTCAACACTTGAAATTCCCGATAATGGTTTTTACCTCTAGCGTCCTATGACCTTGACAGAGGCCAACAAACTATACGCTGCTAGTCAAATTCAACCCTTACATTTCATGATTGAATTAAACCCACCCGCACGACCCTTGACAGAGGCCAATAAATTCGTACGACTACCCTAATCCAATCTCATCTGATGTAACAAATAAGCACTAGTTAGTTACCGTGTACGCCTTGATGGAGGCCAAACTACCGCAGCACGAATACTAAGTAGTACTTATCTGAAACGACGGAGGGCGATGCTGGTTTTTAAGAAAACCATGAGCGTAATGAACTTGATATCGTTGTAGAATCGAGTGATTTTGAAAAAGGAGTGTTTTTTAGGCTTTTACTAGTTTTGATAAAGAGGTCACTCCTGGTGAAGGGATCTCGGCTCTTTCCTTATCGAATAAGGTGCAGGATATTTCACAAATACCACTATGCAAAGCATAAACTATAGAAGCAATCAAAAGACAAACCGCAGCGGGTTGTAGCATCTGCTAGTTTCGCTAAAGAGGTCACTCCCGATGAAGGGATCTCGGCTCTTTCCTTATCAAATAAGGTGCTGGATATTCTTCAAGGAATACCACTATGCAAAGCAAGAACTAGAGCTACCAGTTTTTAAACAAATTTCTACAACATCTTTAGGTTTCTTTTTATTTCATTAATCTCATCAATGAAGTCCCATTATATATGCTTCACAAGCATCACAGAAGAAACGAAAGAAATAATATTAATTATATCTCATATATATAATATAGGCATTCGTCTCAGAACATATCAAGTGATCACATCACAAAATATCAGCAGCAGAAGAACATATATGAAATATTGGATATACTAGGAATTCCGTGTTTAAATAAGCTAATAAAAACGCAGATTCCACGGTCGCGATGAATAGCCAAACCCACATCCCTAGACCGCTACGAGAGCGGTAAGCAGCACTACCAATTCTAGAGTTAGGAGACCCGGTCTCGACTCCTTGAGATAGTCTCCCACTGGACCCTAGAACTCGGTTACTTGTGCTCCCCGCCTTGGGTCTATCCTAATGTGGAAAAGTAAATAATATACATCAATGGTGACATCATCCTCAGCCCGGAAGTGTCCCAATAAAGAATATTACATCCAAGCTTTTACATGAATGAAAATGAAAAACTATTATCTCACATAAAAAAAACCGGCTATTCATAACACGACGATCCAATATAACATATCACAGCAACACATAACATCACATGTCATCAACGTAAGTAAATATGCGTATCCTAATTGTCGTTGACATATAGCAACGAAACCGGCGATACTCCACATATTACACTTACGGTCGCAGAAAAGAAAGTGAAAAACTACAACAATTGGAATCTGCAACCACCTTAGACATCATAAACCCGATGTATCACATACTTTGGATTTCATGCCCAACCAAATGAATTCCTTATACATCACATGCCTAACAATTAAACCCTGCATTTTAGTCTCGATATTGAAAACACTTTCCAATAACCTGTCGGGTAATTCAACAAGATTCCCGATATCCTGATCGAATGCTTGTCGGAAACTTTAGTAGACGGTCGCACCCTCGATGTCGTCGATGAAGTGCACTAAGGCGGAACACCGCAGCCGCGAGCACCCGAACGGATGCTTTTGGCGACGGGGTTCTCCTACAGTCACTTGGTCAGGACTATGGGGTGTGGCTATCTAGTAAGGTTACCCGGCGAGTATCCGCGTACACTACGTAATTGCGACGGACTTTTGATCCACATCAAAATTCCGTGGCAACCGATTAAATGAGAATAAACTGCTAGATTTATAAAATTCAAACTAGTTATCTCATAACTAATTATTGTGGATTCCAAATATTATATCACAATCTACAAGACGATATTAAATGTTTCGATCAAATCAACAAATACCCTCATCTCCCTAAGAACTCAACACTTGAGCAAAGTTGTAATATCCAAAACGTGCCACAGTACCTACAGACCAGCCGTATAAGGGTCAACCAATGCCTCACCTATGGCACCGCGGAACTACGGCAAACCCTAAGGTTCGATTGCGGTTCCGTGGGCATAGAATCGAGTTAAGGTTCATGTTCTTCTAGAGGGTCCATAGACTTACTTGCACGACCATTGAATATACTCAACTTAGAAAATTCCAACTCTTGGAAAACTTCAGAGGGGATCATGAGGCAGTGTTCGAAGCTCGTTCGAAGTGTTAAACATCATCAAGGTTACCATTACAATGTTAAAAATTACGACTACGAAACACTCCGTATTAGTCCTATAGTAAAATTAATATCACATGAAATTTTGGACTAAACAAACAATACCTAAAACCCTAAAATCTACATAACAAAGCACAGAAGAAATTCGAGACGAAATGGAGCCAAAGGGGCCGGCCTCCTCGGTTTTGAGGCAAATCTGCTCAGGTCAAATCCGAGCAATGGGTCTCAAATTTCTTCTGTACACTTCTTGCATCACATACAAGCTTCTGCAGTTACTGGAATAATTTTTACATAACATTTCAAAAACGACAGAGAGCAATTATGCAGGGTTGCAGAAATCGTATTTTACGGAGTTGTTTCGGTTTCGTATTATTCTAACATCACCTAAGTTTCTAGTTTGGCTCTGATACCACTGTTGGGTTTCCTTAGCACCATGCCTAGGGTTTGCAAGCATCAATCATTCCACAACAAAAATTTAGGCGGGTGCTAAGCAAACATCCTAGGAATCATACTAGAAAACTAGGGTAACAAAACTTTGTAATCAAACATTACAAAAGAAGTGAATAAGAAATACAACCTTTGTAGATCAGCCATTCACTTCTAAACCTCCGTGTAGTCGTCCCTTCGCTCCAAGCATCGATCTCCCGGACTCAAGATGGACTTCACAAAGCGTAGTGAGCAAGCATGCTTGAAGACTTCGAGGCCGAAGGTGATCTACATCGAGGAAACTCAAGCACAAGCTATCTCTTCTCAAATGGTAGATTAGGGAAGAGAACACTCTAAACTAAAGGGCTAGTAGCAGAGGATGATGAACTAGGAATTTTGCTCACTTTGGATTTTATTTTCTCACTTGGATTCTTCATCTCCCAAAACCCTAGAGCTGGAAGAGATAAGGAAGAAGATGAACATGAAATCAAAAAAAGAATGAGAGTGAGGTTAAAATTGCAACCATGGATTAGTTAATATCATACGCAAACCAATGTAGAGACTTAACCATGGTATAGGATAAAGGTTGGGTTAACAAAATATCTTAAAGTAAAACAAATTTGGTGGACTTAGTCAATGGTTAGCAAGCTTCTCCAAGCTTCTAGCCATGACAATTTCCAACCAATTTGTTAATTACTAGGATAAATAAAACCCTAATTTTATCATGGTTATGGTGTAAATCTCACACACCCAAGTTGCATATATAACCTAGCATGATACATAATATATATCACATATATATAATGTATGCAAAGTGAGAAAAAGAAATGGTCAAGTGAGCAATATTAGTTAATGTAAATTAATATATCAAATATATAATTATACATTAAATCATTAAATCAACACTTGACTTAATGATCCGGATATATCATATATAACCGACTGATATCAATAATATCAACTTACCAAATCAACACTTGATTCGATAACCCAGCTATATCACATATACCCGTCCGATATCACATATCGTGAGAATACTGTAACATTTCAGAAAAATAAGATATTGTTTTTGGGAATTTTTATAATTAAATAATAAAATATGAATATTTTAATAGGGCGGTATAATTAAATACCGATAAATTGGGGAAAATTTTGAAAATTATGGAAAATACAAAAAAGAGGGTTCTTTATGTGATTCATGCAAATTATGAAAGTTTATGATTTATTTGACACTATTTTAGTGCTAATCGTGATTAAAATTCGCTAATCATGCTTTAAACCAGATTTGTGCACATGACATGCACTAAGTCATTTTTAGCACTTGTTACATTTTTCTTTCATGCTTTCTCTTTTATCATGCATAGTTTGGGTTTTATTATGAGAGAAGAAAATAAAAATAGAAAATAAAAGAAAACAATAAAGAATAGAATAGTGAGAGTATGGGCAAGAGAGAGAAAGAGAAGGTGAGGGGTCAAAACTTGGTCTTAGCCATTTGTTTCATTCTCATCTTCATCCTTCTATATTCTTCTCTCTCAATGGCAGCACCTCCTCTCCCTCCTCCACTACAACCCCCACTTCATCATCAAATCTCCATCAAAACCCCATCCCCACTTCACAAAAAATGTGCATGAGCTCACTAGCTACACTTTGGACCAAGAAAGCTTGCATTTTGGACACTTGGGCAACTCAAGAAAATTCTTGAGTTGCCAAATGAGGTAATCCTTTCACAAATAGTATAGTATTTCTTTTGCTTAAGCCTCTCTTCAAGTTTGAAATCGTTTTGGCGAAGTTTAGTGAAACTTTGAAATTCCAAGTTAGGGTTAGGGTTTGAATTGAATTGAGATAGTGTAATTGAGGCTTAATATTGACCTTAAACCACTGTGGTGATTGATTGGAGACCTAAACCAGAGATTAGAACCCCTATTAGCGAACTTAGAAATCCCCGATATCCGTATTTTGTGGAATTATATAGGGAATTTGAAATCTGCTAACACTCGGGGACCTGAAAATTATTTAGCAAACACAGAGGAGTGTGCAGGCAACCTAGAACACCCCACTGAAACCCTAGCCCCTAACCCCCTTCCATAGCCACAGATTTAATCATTCTGGACGCAATTTGCGGCCAGGGTAGGTTGGAACTGGTTCGTGTTTGGTATGTAGCTCCATCTCCAGTAAACTAGACCCTTGGCATATGCAAAATTGGCTAATTTGACCTAGGGTAAAATCTGGGACCATTTTATGAGTTGCTGCTTTATATTTTGCGATGTTTTTGAAATGAAGTTTTGATATTTTTGTTTGGTATTGATCACTTGACGTTTGTACGTCTATATCGGGGGTTATTGGTTCTTCATACATATGTAGACCATAGGTTTAAACCTATGTGTGATACGTGCACTGTTTTGGTTTTGTGCGAGATTTCTGTTTTACGATGCTATATGTGTATATATGTAGGTACCCTCAAGTGGACTTTGGACGACGAGTAAGAACAAGGCGACATCGACTTCGGCAAGCAAGGATCAAGTGAGTAGATTTATATCTACGGGGGAAGTCGGGTGGATGGCGTATAGCACCCCCGCAATTTCATTAGATTTTGATGTGAAGTGGTATAGATATACATATATGGGTTATTGTGAGATGTGAACCTTAGCAAGAAAAGCATTAGGAGATCATGGGATAGTGCTAGCGAGATTTGAAGAAATGGATTTAGTTGGGTTCTTAGTCGTGAACCCTAGAGTAAGGTTGACAAACACACGCGTGCATACATGGGATATGGTTTGGGTGCATATGTTTATATGTACGTATATATTTGGATGCGTTGGTGTATATATATGTATATACATACACTTATGTTCGGTTGATGAGGATAGTATATGGTATTTGGATATGAATCGACGAGGATTGGACATGGTGCCATGAGATCGGTGGTGTGATTTGGTTCGTACTAGGAGATACGACATGATAGTATAGCGGATCTTTAGGCGATGTGTTTCAGACACAGGCACATATATTGTTGATGGTATCAGCTTGTACTAGACTTAGATCTGTACCCCAGTTCATGACATATAATGATAAGGATATCAGATGAGTAATGAGATAAATATGATATTTGACCCGTACCCAGATTTGGGATGTCGTACGATAGATTTACCGTACGAGATATAGTTATGAGGATAGATCCACACTCTTGACTCGAGGTTGTCATAGTATTTATTGTATCGTACGTGATACTGTTGAGGCAAGATCACCGACTATTAGATATATATATAGATCGATTCAGACTTAGGTGGATTCCCTTACCCTTTTGACTAAGCTAGAGTCATACTCATTTTCAAAAGTGGAGAATCGTGAGTATTTTAAATACCAACTGTATGACTCGTATATTGGGTAGGTATATTTTTCAGTGTTGCTGTTACTACATCACTTTCTGTATATTCATGATGTTTCATCACATTGCATGCTTGTACATATGTTCCCTGTAATTATCATGAAACCCTGCTGTCGGAACACCAGCACCATTACCGATGATGCGTATGTTCCACATACACCTGCTCACCGGCTCACACACATCATCATCGGTAATTGCCATGTCACGTACACTTTTAAAAATACTATTCATTGACATAGCTTGCTGGTTGATTGTAACATTTCAAAAAAAATAAAATACTATTTTTGGGAATTTTTATAATTAAATAATAAAATATTGAATATTTTAATAAGGCGGTATAATTAAATACCAATAAACTGGGGAAATTTTTTTAAAATTTTGGAAATTACTAAAAGAGGGTGTTTCATATGAATTATGCAAATTTTAAGTTTTTATATTAATTATACGCTATTTTAGTGCTAATCGTGATTAAAAATCGCTAATCGCGGATTAAGCGTATTTTGTGCAAAACATGCACCATGTTTTTTTCACTTGTTACATTTTCCTACATGATTTGGGGTGTATGGGTATTTTTTTTGGGTTTACTATTGAGGAGAGAAGAAAAGAAAAGAAAAGGAAAAGAAAAGAATAAAGAATTAGGTATGGGTGAGAGAGAGAAAGGTGAGGGTGCTTTGACTTGGCCATTACCTCTTCATTCTTCACCCATTTCCTCTCCCCTCAACTCCCTTGCTGCTGCTGCTGCCCCTCTCTTCCTCCTCCACAAACCCCCCAAAACTCCATGAAAAACACCTCAAAACTCAAACCCCATTTCATTAAAAAGATGCATGAGCTCACTAGCTACCCCATGGACCAAGAAAGCAAGGATTTTGGACACTTGGGGCAACTCAAGAAAATTCTTGAGTTTCCAAATGAGGTGTTTTCTGAACCTTTAGCTTATTCTTTCCATTCCTTTTACCCCCATGTTAGATTAGAACTGATATTGTGTGGTTTGGGTGAACTTTGAAAATTCTAGTTAGGGTTAATGGAAATTGAGAGTTGTGTTGTGAAATTGAGCTCAGTAGAGGCCACACAAACCCCCTAGTGCTAGAATTCAGACCTAAACAAGAGACTAGAACCCTGGAATACGGATTTAGAAACCTGATATCGGAGGAGTTGTGGATTCTGTGAGTGTGTTTTTAAATCTGCCAACACCCGGAGCCTCTGAAATTTTTTTTGTAAACACAGGGAGATCAGCAGGCAACCTAGACCCTATATCCAAAACCCTAACCCCTAATTCCTCAACCTGGCCGCAAATTTATTCTTTATGGCCGCAATTTGCTGCCAGATCAGTGAGGAAATGGTTCGTCTTTGTTTCAGGGCTTTATCTCCAGTAAATTAGACCCTTGGCATATGCAGAATTGACCAATTTGACCTAGGGTGAAATCTGGGACCATTTCCAATAGTTGTTGTTTTGATTCGGGGTTTTGTTTCTCATATTTTGAATTCTGGATTTGTGTATTTATGTTTTACCTCGATCACTTAACGTTTGTACGACGATATCGAGGGTTGTTTGATGGCTTTGAAAGCGTAGTCCATAGGTTCTAACCTATAAGCCTTAGCGTGTCGTTTTGGTTTTCTGATGTGATTTTAATGTGCGTTTGCGATTGTGTTATCTTTGTAGGTACCTTCACGAGGGTTTCATATGATGAAGAAGATGAAGGCGACATCGACACCGACACGCAGGATGCAATGTGAGTAGATTATATCTACGGAGGAAGTCGGGTGGATGGCGTATAGCAACCCCGCAGTTCGATATTTAGTATACTATATTTATATAAATTATATATATATATATATATGATAGCGTTAGGTGTGACATGGATTTTCAAGATGTGATTAGGTGTGCTATGGTTAGATTAGGGTTTAGAAGTAAACTAGTATAGTTTCCTAGTTGCGAACCCTAGAATAGGTTTACACCCACACGCATACACATGCTTATTTGTTATACTTATACCTGGATGATGGGGATAGTGGATGATATTTGGAGATGAGTCGATGAGATTGGGCATAGTGCCGTGAGATCTGTGATATGATGTGGTTCATATTTGGGATACGACATGAGATTTTAGCGGGCCTTTGGATGTGTGTTTTACACACGCATTTATATTTACATAGATGGTATCGGTTTGTACTAGACTTAGATCATATACTCCAGTTCATGAGATATGATGATAAAGATACCAGTTAATTGATGAGATAAATGTGATATTGACCCGTACCCAGATTTAGGATGTCGAACGATGATTTACCGTACGAGCTTTATTGATGATAGATCCGCACTCATGACTCGAGGATGTCATATGATATATTGTATCGTACGTGATACTATTGAGGCGGGATCACCGACTATTATATGTATATATATCGACTCAGATTTAGGTGGTTTCCATACCCTTCCGATTAGCTTATTAGTTAGATCTGTAGTTTACTTAGTACATGTTAAACTAGACCCGAGTCATACCTATTTCAAAACCAACGAATCGTGAGTATTTTTAAAATAGGTAAAGGGATTCTACGGATATTTTCAAAGACGCATTTTTTCTTAAAAACACCGTAGCCCTTATTTTTCTAAACCCCATGATTCGTGTTATTTCAAATGGCAGAACTGTGTGACATTTACATATTGATGTAGATTCTTCACTGTTGCGTTGATTATTCGATTTCCACATATTCATGCTATTCGTATCGCATTGCATGTGTAAATGTGTTTATTGTTATATTAGACCCATGTTGTTAGGACACCAGCACCATTATCGATGATGCGTATGTTCCGCGTACACCTTATTGGAGATAGTGCCCTCAGAGTCAATTATTGAATCACAGGCACGTGATTGCAATGATTGAGGGAGGACCTGTCCCAGTAGGACAGTCTTACTCGAGATGATAGTATGCTATCTGGTTTATCTTTATCATCGTGTACTGCTTTAAGTGACCTGACATGTCGCTATTACACGTTGATAGAGCCCCTAGGATTCTTGCTTGACCATCAGCAGTATGAGGGCGATCATATAAATGGGAGCTGGTAGTCTATAAGCACATCCTTAAAAGGTCCCTAGTCGTGAGAATTTTGAGACAGGGCATCGGTACTCCAGAGTAGACTAGTGTATACAGTCGAGACCCCGACGAGGGGCAGTGGCCGGTCTCATAAGCCACTGGTGTCAGTTGGTTCACCTAAGATGTATACAGGTGCTCATTAGGTTATGAGTACACCGGACAGGACTCGCCGGGAACATGCTAGTTGGTCTTATACCAGACGTCAGATAGCAGTTCCCAGGTGACATGTGTACAGGTTAGTTCATCGACCTGAGGATCGTCATTTGTCTCGTGTGAGTTCCTACTGTACTTTGATTACTACCCTACCACGCTCAAAGGAGACGTGCAAACAGGTTTTAGTTGGGTACAGTCCCGAGCCACATGGAGGCAGTGAGCGGATCTTCAGGGGTTCGTCTCTCCCGGTATTGGGGGTGAGGTCGCGCTGTGTCTAGGAGAGCCATTACATGAAGCCCTCGGCCGAGGCAGGAGATTTACTGGTAGGTATTCCAGTAGTATCTCAGGGTGTTCTGGGCTACACTCCGACACGACTTGTACCGCTTTTAGGGGTCTGACTTTACCAACCCCCTAGGCCCGCCATGCGATGCTCATAGACGAACGGACCGGACTGTACGGATATTGTCACTGACAGGCTCAGTAGGGTGTCAGGCTGAGTTCGCTCACAGACGTCCCTTTTTGTCAATACCTGGTAGCCCGTTACGTATTGGCTTATACCTCTGACGTACTAGTGGTTAAATCCACAACCAAGGTGTTGACGAGTCTTTAGAGTCCCCCACATTCAGTCACTCAAGCTTTCGGGCGAAACGCTGTAGAGGCCATATGGAGATATGGCAAGGTCCGATCAGATACGTGCGGTATTGCACGGATCAGGATCGGACAGTTTGTACTACAGGCCGTATGGATATATGGCAAGGTTCGATCAGATACGTGCGGTATTGCACGGATTAGGATCGAACGGATATTACTAGCCGGCTTTGGTTTAAGCCGGATCCTAGTATAGTACAGTGTAGATTTTGTCTCATTGCATTTATATCCGGTCGGAATACAGATGCAGGTGTGTATACACAGTATCGGGGTTTTTCCTGTAATTTATTACGGGACCAGTTTTTTTGGAATTGCCAGTTTGCTTTCCATTTCGGCCATATTTCTTTGTATCGTTCATTGGCCGAAGATTGGTGGAGGAGGGCTTATTTGCATTTATGAAAATAAGTATTTGTGGAGGGGGTCTTTGCATATTTCTTTGTATCATGATGATGATGCATCCCTTGACCATTTGACTTCTTCATCCATCATGGCTTGACTTTTATATGATATGGTTGCTAATGATGGCAAGCCATTTTTGCTTCAGACTTATTCATATTGAGGATATTATTATCATTACTGATCGTATTGACCTAGGATTGTGTCATACATATGATTTCTGCTCTGCGATGTTTTCTATTCACGAGTTGGCAACTCACCCCCGTTGTGCCACAGTTCTTGTAGGTTTTGCCGTACAGGTTTCATTGCGGCTTTTTCTGGCACACTGCTTCCTTTCTGGGTGATTACTTTGGTAGGTGGGTTCACTCGCATCGTGACCACCCTTGTATTTATCTTAATCAGTTGTATCTAGTGATTCCATCAACCAAACTTGTATATTGTTTCAGACTTAGAAAACCAGTTGTGTATTATTTTCGACCTTAGAGTCGCGAGTTGTAGTATTATGGTTTTCATGCAGATTTTGAGTTTCTTTTTGAGTTTTGATCCTTGCCCTTCGGCGTTGTATATTATATTGCTTGTGTGGTTGTGACCGTCGATTGACGAAGAGTTGGCTCCCGCTTGGGGATGCTTTTTATCATTATGCATATATTATTCTTGTTGTATCCCGTTCGGGTCCAGTATTTACAAAGGAAACTCTGCCGAAATTTTCAGAAAAGACTAGAGATTTTTAAAATGCATGTTCGACTTATTATTTTAAAAACCTTGTTTTTAAAACATGTTTCCGTCACTTCTTTAAAAACTAGTTTTTCTTTATTTACTCCGTAAAATGGTTTAGATTTCTGGGCTTTTGGCTTACTTGAATTAGATGAGGTCCTATAGACTTCATATGATTCAAGGGCCAGTCACGTGCAATTTCTGGTCGTGACAAAGTTGGTATCAGAGTGCTAGGTTAACCTTGGTTTGAGTCTAAGTTTGACTATGCGGAGCCTAGAGCGTTTATATATTTACGGAACTTAGGCTTGACCTTACGGAACTTAGACTTAGTCGAGGGGGTATTAGACCCGAACTTTCGTCACATAGGTTGACCTTGGTTGATGGAATAGGTGACTTCAGTAGAGTGACATACCGTGTGTATCTTCCGCGGCATACTTACGATACGCTACTCCGCTTAAGGAGCCTTAGGATGTACATTTCCTTGCACAGTATTATATTCATTCCTATGATCTATCCTCATCGATGTTGGTTATGATTTTGCTTCCACGATTACATGGGCAAAGAGAACTACGGCTAGAGTTGCGTCAGCATGAGCTCGTCACGGACGAGGACTGACCAGGGCGTGATTCCAGAGACATACGATTGCATATAGAGGCGTCGTCTTATTGTGTTTTCGCGCCATGAGCATTTGATTGATCGCTTTTACGAGATTTCTCGGACGTGCAGATCAGCACCAGAGGATCAGGCTACTGCTAGAGGCCAGCCAGAACGTGATGACCATTCATGTATCGCTTATTCATGATGATTGAGGCACTGTTCAAAGTGCGGACGAATGAGCCAGTTGTTGTTGCGAACGATGAGATATTGCCCTAGATGTTGGAGTTATTGCAGTACGAGTTGTACTTAGAGATATGATGGAAGGTCTCTAGTCACCCGAGGATAAATGACTAGGACATGTGGTTCGTTCGCTCACCCCGATGCGAGGTCATCAGGTAGATTGATTCCAGCTAGAGATGACTTCACGCAGGTACGTTGAGCGTCGATGGAGACGATTGAATGTCAGGTGCCCATTTTCCAAGTTTAAAATATTCAGAGACAAATGCAAGTAATGCTATGGACCCTTTAGAAGAATGAAACCCTAACTCGACGAAATGACTATGGAACGCCTTCGAACCTTAGGGTTTGCAGCAGTTTAGCGGTGCCATTTGTGAGGCTTGGGTTTGCCATTCTATGGTTGGTCCACAGGTGCTGTGGCATGTACTGGAATACTATTAAACTGTACTCAAGATATTGAGCTCTTGGGGGATTATGAGGTTTTGACGAATTGATCGAAAGGTTCGACATCTTTCGGATATCATGTGATGAGATGCATTGCTTGGGAGACTCCAGATACGAGTATAGCCGTTGGAGTACAGTCCATACAGCCACGAGAGACGAGTCCGAAGCAGTCGATATTAGAGAAAAGTGGAGTAAGAGGTTCGTACGAGATCTTGATAAGATGGCGTTCCACTCCGCCGACATCAGAGATGTGATACGCATGCAGAGGCGTTGATTATGGATATATCTTCCAGAAGGAGTCGCGATGAGTATGCAGCCGTTCCGGAACAAGAAACGTATATAGTGAAGGGGTGAGAACTTCCGGACAGTTCGGCAGAAGCGAGATTCGAGAGAGACCTCGACAGGACCCTTATGGAATTCTATACGAGAAGACTTGGACCCAGGAGCGGTCATATTGCGCACACCCAGCAGGCCAGAGTTCGGCATCGTCGACGAGATAGTTGGCCAGAGATCTGTAGAGGATGTGCCAGCGCGGGACTGTTTCCGTCGTCATTTCATATTGGGCCGTTGAGCCGAGGAGCTATATATCTAGCAATGCACAGTAAGAGACAAGAGCCTAAAAGCACCAGACGACGGGTCATGAACAAGAGGCAAGTAGATATCTTGCTCTGCTAGCTATGGATGCACCGACACCTTCTCGACTACGAAGGAGGAAGTATCGACGACGGTATTTATGATTTGTGATTTGGTGATTCGATTATCACAAATCCATCACCTTGGATTTCGGTATTTGGGCGATCTATTCGCATGATTTAGTCTTGATGACTGAGTTTCAAGATATTTGTTTTCGTGCACCATGGTTGCACCTACTGGGTATTCATATTTGTGCACAGTTATTGCTCCTGATATCGTTTTTGTGCCTTGGTTGCACATGCTTATGACTTCATGGATTTCATACTGTTGGATTGATTTTGTGCATATGGCATGCACCCGATTTGATTTTTGCACTCGGTATAGTTCATATATGCTTCCAGTGTTGTGATACGTATTTTGTGCACTACAGTTGCACCTGACTTCGGTTTGATGTCATTCGATATGTTGATTTTGATTCCATGCCTATGTTACGCATGTGATTTGACTTATGCTTTCGGCATAGTTTTCGTGCACTTTTAGTATTTTGATTTGATTTATGCAATGCACATGGTTGTGAGATTATATACCACGGTATACCTGATTTGGATTGAGCCGTATTGTATACCGTCAATTTTGATTTTGATATTGATGTTGATTTCTTGCACTCCGTGCATTTGATTTGGATTTTCACGCGTGTTGAGCGCATGTTTTGAAATGCGTTTTTGGTGCACACCCGATGCACTAAATCGGGATTCTTCATGCATATCAGAAGCACCTGATGTTGCTGTCAGGCACGCCCGTTGCCCTTGGCAGATGTTTCGTGCACACTCGTTGCACCTAGGTGTTATTTCTGTGCACATGTATGGCACATATATGGATTTTGATTTCCGTGCGCACCAGACGCACAGGGTATTCTTATATACATTTTGGGATTGATTTCTTATGGAGCAGTACGTTTTTATGATATTTGCTATTTGTTTTCGTACTGAGCAGGACTAGTTAGAGGAAAGTAGCTGGATATATTTTGCATGCATTGATAGTTATTGAAGGGATTTCCAAAAAGGGAGCTATAGTCTCAGTATATACCTACGTGTCTGATATGACACGAAACGTTTAAAATAAGGAAACCCTTCTAAATTGTTTTCAAAACAGCGGAACGTACATATTAAACAAAAGATATTTACATGTATAGTTCTGATTTATATCATATTGGTTTGTTTTGGATTTGACATTGTGTCTTTACCATAACTCCGATGATTGCGGGATACTTGACGGAGTTTTGTTTTTGAGTTATCTGCTCATTGTTCATGCTCATGCATTGCGCTATGATGTGTCTTATGTATTGATGATTTCGGAGCCCCGATGACTTGGACTTTTACAGAAATGTTTTAGTATTTGAGGGGTTTAAATTTAAATTCGGGGACCGAATTTCTTTAAGGGGGGAAGATTGTAACATTTCAAAAAAATAAAATACTATTTTTGGGAATTTTTATAATTAAATAATAAAATATTGAATATTTTAATAAGGCGGTACAATTAAATACCGATAAACTGGGGAAAATTTTTTAAAATTTTGGAAATTACTAAAAGAGGGAGTTTCATGTGAATTATGAAAATTTTAAGTTTTTATAATTAATTATACGCTATTTTATTGCTAATCACGATTAAAAATCGCTAATCGCAGATTAAGCGTATTTTGTGCAAAACATGCACCATGTTTTTTTTTCACTTGTTACATTTTCCTACATGATTTGGGATGTATGGGTATTTTTTTTTTTGGGTTTACTATTGAGGAGAGAAGAAAAGAAAAGAAAAGGAAACGAAAAGAATAAAGAATTAGGTATGGATGAGAGAGAGAAAGGTGAGGGTGCTTTGACTTGGCCATTCCCTCTTCATTCTTCACCCATTTCCTCTCCCCTCAACTCCCTTGCTGCTGCTGCTGCCGCCCCTCTCTTCCTCCTCCACAAAACCCCACAAAACTCCATGAAAAACACCTCAAAACTCAAACCCCATTTCATTAAAAAGATGCATCAGCTCACTAGCTACCCCATGGACCAAGAAAGCAAGGATTTTGGACATTTGGGGCAATTCAAGAAAATTCTTGAGTTGCCAAATGAATTTTCTGAACCTTTAGCTTAGTCTTTCCATTGCTTTTACCCCCATGTTAGATTAGAACCGATATTGTGTCGTTTGGGTGAACTTTGAAAATTCTAGTTAGGGTTAATGGAAATTGAGAGTTGTGTTGTGAAATTGAGCTCAGTAGAGGCCACACAAACCCCCTAGTGCTAGAATTCAGACCTAAACAAGAGACTAGAACCCTGGAATATGGATTTAGAAACCCGATATCGGAGGAATTGTGGATTATGTGAGTGTGTTTTTAAATCTGCTAACACCCGGAGCCTCTGAAAAATTTTTTGCAAACACAGGGAGATCCGCAGGCAACCTAGACCCAATATCCAAAACCCTAGCCCTTAATTCCCTAAACTGGCCGCAGATTTATTTTTTCTGGCAGCAATTTGCGGCCAGATCAGTGAGGAAATGGTTCGTCTTTGTTTCAGGGCTTTATCTCTAGTAAATTAGACTCTTGGCATATGCAGAATTGACCAATTTGACCTAGGGTGAAATCTGGGACCATTTCCAATAGTTGTTGTTTTGATTCAGGGTTTTGTTTCTCATATTTTGAATTCTTGATTTGCATTTTTGTGTTTTACCTCGATCACTTGACGTTTGTACGACAATATCGAGGGTTGTTTGATGGCTTTGAAAGCGTAGTCTATAGGTTCTAATCTATAGGCCATAGCGTGTCGTTTTGGTTTTCCGATGTGATTTTAATGTGCGTTTGCGATTGTGTTATCTTTGTAGCTACCTTCACGAGGGTTTCATATGATGAAGAAGATGAAGGATACATCGACAACGATACGCAGGATGCAATGTAAGTAGATTATATCTACGGGGGAAGTCGGGTGGATGGCGTAAAGCACCCCCGCAGTTCGATGTTTAGTATACTATATATATACATTATATATATATATGATAGCGTTAGGTGTGACATGGATTTTCAAGATGTGATTAGGTGTGCTATGGTTAGATTAGGGTTTAGAAGTAAACTAGTATAGTTTCCTAATTGCGAACCCTAGAATAGGTTTACACCCACACGCATACACATGCTTATTTGTTATACTTATACCTGGATGATGAGGATAGTGGATGATATTTGGAGATGAGTCGATGAGATTGGGCATAGTGCCGTGAGATCGGTGATATGATGTGGTTCGTATTTGGGATACGACATGAGATTTTAGCGGGCCTTTGGACGTGTGTTTTACACACGCATTTATATTTGCATAGATGGTATCGGTTTGTACTAGACTTAGATCATGTACCCCAGTTCATGAGATATGATGATAAAGATACCAGTTAATTGATGAGATAAATGTGATATTGACCCGTACCCAGATTTGGGATGCCGTACAATGATTTACCGTACGAGCTTTATTGATGATAGATCCGCACTCATGACTCGAGGATGTCATATGATATATTGTATCGTACGTGATACTATTGAGGCGGGATCACCGACTATTATATGTATATATATCGACTCAGATTTAGGTAGTTTCCATACCCTTCCGATTAGCTTATTAGTTAGATCTGTAGTTTACTTAGTACATGTTAAACTAGACCCGAGTCATACCTATTTCAAAACCAACGAACCGTGAGTATTTTTAAGATAGGTAAAGGGATTCTACGGATATTTTCAAAGACGCATCTTTTCTTAAAAACACCGTAGCCCTTATTTTTCTAAACCCCACGATTCGTGTTATTTCAGATGGCAAAACTGTATGACATTTACATATTGATGTAGATTCTTCACTGTTGCATTGATTATTCGATTTCCGCATATTCAAGCTATTCATATCGCACCGCATGTTTAAATGTGTTTATTGCTATATTAGACCCATGTTGTTAGGACACCAGCACCATTATCAATGATGCGTATGTTCCACGTACACCTGCTTGGCGGCTCACAAACTTCATCATCGATAATTGCCATGTCACTACACAGTAGGATTGTTGCATCAGGATAGACCCTTGGATGACATACTTATGTACACACATATTGTACACCCATACTTGCATACATACGTATTTGCACATACATAGATGATTCTGGTTTGATTTGGAGATTTGGGAACCGCAAGATATATTTTAAAACTGGATTCATTTTAAAAGAGTGGCTTCCCTCGATATGTGCATACTATTATTCCATGTTGCATGGTATACTGATATGCTTACATTTCCTTTATATGTCGCATAAATCATGCTTACGATTATACGCATTGAGATATTTGTTTTCATGAGATTTCTGGATTTGGGAACCGTGGTTATTTCAAAAGAGAATATGTATTGTTTTAAAAACCCGATTTCCCTTGATATGATATTTCAGTGCGTCCACCATGCGTTTTCTCGGTTCTGAGACATGTGACATGTGAACCCGAATCGAGGAGCTTGATGAGGCCGATTGCGGGTACATGGTGGACCCGGTATGGTTCCCCGGGACGAGAAATGTTTTTCGTGGAGCAGACGATGAGCCTGGCAGGGTGGCGAGTACCTACCGGTGATAGTATTTGGGCCCGGCGGATATCCGGAGGATACCGACCGGAGTCGAGAGATGATATGGGCCGATCTGGACTGACGGAGCCCGATATATGAGGATTTGCGTGCCAATGCTGGGCACAGGTTTCATGATGTTTTCGAGTGTTGATGCTAGACACTCAGGTTCCATGATTTTGATATGTCGTGAGGGACACGTGTTGATTTATATCCTCATACTTTCATGCATATACTTTTATGACTTTTACATGCATGATGTTGTTATGTCATTGGTTGACACGTGCACGAGATCCACATACATACAGACATTGATTACATAGTTGGATGATATCCACATACTCATAGACTTCATGTTATAGTTGACACTGATTACATTGATCATACCTCATATTTATGATATGTTGCTACCTGAGGCACTGGCACGAGCACTTGGTACTACACTTATGTATAGATGTTTACCCTTGCCACCATATTATGCTTCAGACTTATTCATATTGAGGATATTATTATCATTACTGATCGTATTGACCTAGGATTGTGTCATACATATGATTTCTGCTCTGCGATGTTTTCTATTCACGAGTTGGCAACTCACCCCCGTTGTGCCACAGTTCTTGTAGGTTTTGCCGTACAGGTTTCATTGCGGCTTTTTCTGGCACACTGCTTCCTTTCTGGGTGATTACTTTGGTAGGTGGGTTCACTCGCATCGTGACCACCCTTGTATTTATCTTAATTAGTTGTATCTAGTGATTCCATCAACCAAACTTGTATATTTTTTCAGACTTAGAAAACCAGTTGTGTATTATTTTCGACCTTAGAGTCGCGAGTTGTAGTATTATGGTTTTCATGCAGATTTTGAGTTTCCTTTTGAGTTTTGATCCTCGCCCTTCGGCGTTGTATATTATATTGCTTGCGTGGTTGTGACCGTCTAGCTCCCTCTTGGGGATGCCTTTTATCATTGTGCATATACTATTCTTGTTGTATCCCGTTCGGGGCCAATATTTACAAAGGAAACTCTGCCGAAATTTTCAGAAAACTAGAGATTTAAAAATGCATGTTCCGTTTATTATTTTAAAAACCGTGTTTTTAAAACATGTTTTCATCACTTCTTTAAAAACTAGTTTTTCTTTATTTATACCGTAAAATGGTTTTAGATTTCTGGGCTTTTGGCTTACTTGAATTAGATGAGGTCCTATAGACTTCATATGATTCAAGGGCCAGTCACGTGCTATTTCGGATCGTGACATTGATAGTTGCAACATGTTATAGCTTTCCTATGCTAGCATTTATTGCATGATATCAGATGCATTCATATATTCATTGGTCATGCAGTATTATGGAGATTTATGTCGGTATTCACTGTTTATTGATATCATGATTTTTATGATTTCGGATCCTTCTTGAGATTTCTGGATTTCGAAACCGCATGTGAAAGTTTTATAAACGGATGATTTGTTTTAAAGAGATTGATGCGGTTTTCCTTGATATGATGAGTATTGTCCACCATGATTTTTTCTCGGTTCTGAGATGTTTTTGAGACCCGATTCGAGGAGTTGGATGAACCGTCTTGGGTACATGGTGGGCCCGGTAAGGTACCCTGGGGCAAGAAGCTCGAGTTGTAGACGATGAGCCCGGCAGTGGCAGACTGCCTATCCGTGATTTTACCTAGCGCGGCGGATATCCAGAGGATACCGTTCGTGGTCGTGTGATTGATGATATGGGCCGATCCAGACTGACGGAGCCCGAAGTATTGAGATATTGAGATTTGAGACACTGAGATATTGAGATTTGATGATACAGGCCAGTCCGGATAGCCGGAGCCTGGGATATTAAGATTTTGAGATTTATGTTTTGTGTTGATGCTTGACACTGATTTCTCGGTTGATTTCATTGATGATACTCGATTTATATACATACAGAAATCTCATTAAATAAAGAAAACAGTTGTCTCATTCATGATGTATTCTGTTTCCATTAGTAATGCATTCATACATCATATAACTAATATGTTGCTATCTGAGGCACTGACACGAGCACCTGGTATTGCACTTATGTGTAGATGGATCAGGATATTTGTTGAGTATATTACTTGATATGACCTAGGATAGCGTTATGCATGCGATTTCTACTCGTAGATGTTTTCTATTCACGAGTTGGCAACTCACCCCTGTTGTGCCACAGTTCCTTGCAGGTTTTGCCGTACAGGTTTCGTTGCGGCTTTGCTGGCACACTATTCCTTCCGGGTGATTGCATTGGTAGGTGGAATCTTTTGCATCAGGACCACCATTGTATATTTGTTATTACAGTTGTATCTAGTAAAACACCATCAACCAGACATGTATATTGATAGAGATAGATGACCAGTATATATTATTTCGACCTTAGAGTCGCTCGTTGTATTATTATGGTTTTCTTGATGATTTTTGAGTTTCCTTTTGAGCTTTGATCCTCGCCTTTGGCGTTGTATATTATATTGCATTGTGTGGTTTTGTCCGTCGATTGACGAAGAGCTAGCTCCCGCTTGGGGATGCCTTTATTCATTATTTATGCTTTATCAGGTTTTGTACCCGTTTGGGGTCAGTATTTACAAAGGAAAATTTGCCGAAATTTTCAGAAAAGACTTGAGATTTTAAAATGCATACTTCGGCTTATGTTGTTAAACTTCTTGCTTTAAAAAAATTGGTTTTTCCTTCACTCTACTGCTTTACTTGGTTTGGATTTTTGGTTTTGGCTTACTTAGACTACGTACGCCATGAGACGTTTCGTAGTTTAAGTGCCGGTCATGTTCCGTACTTTCCGGGACATGACAAAATTGGTATCAGAGCGTTAGGTTTTACCTTCGGAGTGTAGGATGACCCTTGGTCGATGGAGTAGGTGACTCAAGCAGAGTGACGTACCGTGTATGTTCCGTGGCATACTTACGACACGATACTCCGCTTAAGAAGCCTTAAGATGTACATTTCCTTACACAACATTATATTCATTCCTATGATCTATCCCCTTCCGTACCAGTTTATGGTTTGTTACTACGGTTGTACGGGCGTGGAGTGCTACGGCTAGAGTTGCGGTCCGCATGAGCTCGTCACGGACGAGGACTGTCACGACCCGAAAGTACGGAACATGACCGGCACTTAGACTACGAACGTCTCAAGGCGTACGTATGCTAAGTAAGCCGAACCCAGAAATCCAAACCAAGAAAAGAAGTAGAGAGTAGGAAGAACCATAACAAAACAACCTGTATGCAACATAATATACAACGCCTAAAGGCGAGGATCACAGCAGAATGAAACTCAACCAGCAAGAACCCATGGAATTATAACACGCGACTCTAAGGTCGAAAGAATAAACATCACCGGTCTCTATCTCAAATAAATACATGTTTGGTTGATGGAACTTCTAGATACAACTGAAATATAATATACAATGTATAATGATGGGTACGATACAATAACCCACCTACTAGCAAGTCACCCGAAAGGAACAGTGCCCGCAAAGCCGTAATGAAATCCGTACGGCAACACCTGCAAGAAACTGGGGCACAACGGGGGTGAGTTGCCAACTCGTGAGTAGAAAAAGATCTACGAACAGAAAATCGCATGTATGACGCAATCCTAGGTCATACGATCAATATATATAATCCTCAAATATATAACCAGCAATCTCTAACCATGGCTAGTGTAAATATCTAACCCAAGTGTAAACCCATGTGTCTTTGCCAGTGCATCAGGTGGCAATATATATCATATGAATGATGTATGAATGCATGAAACAGAATGCATGTACTGAAGAAAACTGCTTTCATAAATTTGTGAGATTTCTGTATTTTAAAATGAGGTATCATAATGAAATCAGCATAAAACAGTGCCTAGCATCGGCACAAAACATAAATCTCAATATCTCGATATCTCTGTATCACAATCTCTGTACCTCAATATCTCAAATCTCAATGTCTCAATCATAATATCTAGGGCGCCGTCAGTCCAGATCGGCCCCTACCATCCATCTCATGACTACGACGGTATCCTCCGGATATCCGACGTGTCGGGTAATATCACCGGTCGGTCGTGCTCCCCTGCCAGGCTCAACGCCATCTCCTGCGATCTTCTTGCCTCGGGGTACCGCACCGGGCCCACCATGTACCCGAAACGGTTCATCCACCTCCTCGAATCGGGTCTCGAAATCCATCAGCAAAACTCATGGTGGACGACTCAAACATCATGGAAAAACCGCATTTATTTAAAAAGAGAGAAAGCAGTTTATATGTTTTGCGGTTTTCCTCCAAATCCAGAAAATCTCATGGAAACCCGAATCCAAATCATCAATAGCATGTGAAATCATGAATATAAGCATGAGAATCCATGAATGCAGCATATAATGAATAACAGTATGCATGAAGTGACAAGTAATAACTACAATATCAAGCTGGTATATATGGCAAGCACACTAATATCATGTCACTGCTAGCTATCAAGCTAAATCAAGCAAATATATTCTCTAAGTGTACGTGACATGGCAATTACCGATGAAGATGTGTGTGCGACAGCAAATAAGTGTACGTGGTACATACGCATCATCGGTAATGGTGCTGGTGTCCTAGCAGCAGGATATCAATAATAAAATATGAATCACAACAGTATGCGATGCAGAGCAACAACGATAATATGCGGGAGCTGAATACTAACACAATGATGGACGAACTGCATCTAATGTCATAAGAGTCATACAGCTACGCCAACTAAAGGCTGAGCTAATAGGTTAACTGCAAGTAAGGTAAACCGCCTAACCTCTGAGTCGATATATGTATAAGTATATATATTGTCGGTGATCCGCCTCAATAATATCACATCCGATAACATATCTCTATAATCAGTTATTCCCAAATCAAGAGTACGGATCAAACATCAAAGTATAGCTCGTACGTAAATCCGTCGTACGGCAATCCCCAAATCTGGGTAAGGGTCAATGTCACATTCGTCATGTCATTCATCAGGTATTCTCTTTATCGAATATCATAATCTGGGTACTGACCTATGTCTAGTATAATGCTAACATCATCACTATAATCAAGATCTGATCACTGATCGACAGTCTCGTTTACATCAATATCATCATCATAAATCGTCAATATAATCATAATCCAGCTTCTGATTTACAGCCTCTAGCAAAAACGATATCATCAGCCCAAATCATCTCAAGGGGGTAAACAACGCCCAAGGCGGCCTATCATAAATATCTTGTCATATCATATCATATCTCATAACATAATCACGTGTCGATCATTATATATTTATGTCATCATTTCTATGGCATCATTATTCCCAAAATCCTCTAAAGCATCAAGATGTATCTTAATTATGAATTTATCCTATCACCGATATCATAACCTCAGATCAAACTTATCGACTCATCTCAATCCCATGTCTCATCCTCAAGTCTGTATGTGAACACGTAGTCCCATACCTATGTGAACACATATCTATAAGGAATCCCATCTATGCACATATGAAGGAAGGAGTATGCAAGTATGTATGTGTGTACATGTATGTGTGTATATGTATGTGTAGTGTACCCACTACCTAGGGTTTCGCGACACTAAATCATCCAAGTCCACCAATTATCCATTCTAAACATCAAAGATAAGTCCCAACAACATATAATAAATTGTTGGTGTGTATACGCATCCGTATACAACACCACGGACTGCGGGGGTGCTATACGCCATCCACCCGACTTCTCCCCGTAGATATAAATCTACCCACCTTGTGTTATGTGTGCCGGTGCCGATGTCGCCATTCGCATCTCCAACGCTCCGACGCCACGAGGGGTACCTACAAGGATATCACACGCTAAAACACATAAAAACCATGTCGGAAACCAAAATAGTGCACGCTATGCCCATAGGTAAAAACCTGTGGCCTCGCGTGAAAACAAAGCCAACAACCCGCTGCCGTTGGTGTTCAAACGCCACCCGACGGTCACGAATCACCAAATACCCAAAATCCATACGAAATCAAGTCGTAAATCATACGCCAACTCATGAAAATCAACCCAGATTTTACCCTAACAGGAAACAGTCAAAACTAGACATACAGGGGGTCAAGTTTACATGAAATAGGGCTGTGCACACAAAACGAGGAGGTTTCACCCTGGTCTGGCCGCAATTTGTGGCCAGGGGGATTAAATCTGCGGCCGGGGTATGGTGGTTTGGGCTAGGGTTTTGGGTAATGGTTTCTATCTACCTGCATATCTCACTGCCAAGTCAATTTCATTTTAGGGTTCCCGGGGTGAAAGCAGATCTCAGAAAGGTCACAAAATTGACAAAAACGCTAATTTACACCAAGTCGAATGACTCTGGTATTTGGGTGAAATCTGGAACAATCTTGGGTTAACTGGTCTCACACACTCCTAATAAGACTATACTAACATTCAAAACGTAGGCTCCTACTAAATCCTCAATAGCTCCGCGCCCCGATTTTTTCTCGGCGACTGGGTGAAGCCGTAGCGTCGGCATCGTCGATACGACGGCACCGGTATTTTTTTCAGAATTTTTGGAGTCTGAGGTGTGAGAAATCAGTGTTTGAAGTGCCTATTTATAGCGTTTCATTTCTAACCAAAAAAATCCAAAATTCGTTAAATCAACAAAAAAATCTGCGCTGCCAATGATTTGCGAATCATTAGCTCGTGGTTGCGCCCGCCGCCTTTCATCTCACCCATTGGATCATGGTCCAACGGGCGAGACCGCGCCGTCAAGAGTCCCGCCTCCGCCACGTGTCACGCGTGGGGGGGATCACGCGTTTTCGCGTGGTCCCCACCACGTGAGTGCGTCGTTGGGTTCTGGGCCGTTGGATCTTATGATCCAACGGTCCAGGATCAAGGGGAATTTAAAATTTTTTTAAAATTATTTTTTTAATAAAAATAATATCTGTTTATTATTTTAAAATTTGAATTTGGCTTTAAAAAAATTGTTAAAAATAGTTAAAGATACGGGAAAATTATGGAAAAATTTTAGAAAATATATTTTATTGTTATCTTTAGTATAAAAATAATTTTGGGCTAAAACTAAATAATATATCCATTCCTATGGTTTTAGTTAGTTATTAAAATTATATAATATCTAGTTTATCCTTTAAAATATTTTTAATTACGAATTAATTACTTTAATTGATAATAAAAATATGTAGATTATTTTAAGGCATTATAAAATCTTACTAAAACATTTTAAGCCTATAAAAACAATAAGTAGAATTTAGAAAATTCCTTAAATCATATTTCACTGCTTTGAAAATTATTAATGTTACAAAAAATATTTTTCTATCAACGAAACACGTAAATAATTATTTGATACTAGAAATTTAAATAAAATACATTTTATTAAGTATTAGAAAACACGGTCGTTACAATCTACCTTCCTTAAAATAATTTCGTTCTCGAAATTTCAAAAGGTAGGTCAAGGAAAAAAGAAAAAAAATCACCAAGAAAGGTTTATCGTGGTTAAAATTTTGGGTCTCGCTCTCTCGTCCGTGTATATCTGCCTAGTAGTTCTTTCTTCATATAGCTCTAACCAGCTGGATAATCTTGTCCCTCAAGGTTTCGTCCTTCTGGTATCCCGACCGTTTGCTGCTTGTAGATTACGCCAACCTTTCCATAATCTCGGAATGATCAAAAGTATGACTAAGGTTGCCAGCATACCCTCTTAGCTATGAGATATAAAAGTATTATGCACACCCTCCATAGAAAATAGCAAAGCTAGTCTATACACAAACCCACCGTCTCCTTCCAAGATATTAAACGGCCGATGAGTCGTGGGCTAAGCTTTCCTCGCTCCCCAAAATGTATCGCTCCCCGGTTAGAAGAAATCTTCAGAAACACGTGTTTTCCTGGTTGGAACTCTAGTGGCCTTCTCTTCGTATCCGCCCAATGCTTCTGTCGATCTTGTGCTATGCGTAATTGTTCTCTGATGGTTCTTATCACCTCCACTGTCTTGACAATCATCTCGGAGCCTAGAAGTTCTCGATCCCCAACATCGTCCCAACTTAACGGTGGCCTACACTTTCGTCCATCCAAAGCAGCGAAAGGCGCCATGCCGATACTAGACTGATAGCTATTGTTGTAAGCAAACTCTACCAAGTGCAGGTGATCTTCCCAAGATCCTTTAAAATCCAACATACAGGCCCGGAGCATGTCTTCGAGAATTTGAATAACCCTTTCCGATTGGACATCGGTCTGAGGATGGTAGGCGGTACTGAAACTCAGATTCGTGCCCAGAATCTCTTGTAGGCTTTGCCAAAACTAAGATCTGAAACGTATATCTCGGTCGGACACGATGCAAATCGGTACGCCGTGAAATCTGACAATCTCCTCTATGTACCTTTTTGCAAGGTTTTCGGTTGATTGACCCACTCGAAAAGGAATGAAATGCACCGACTTGGTGAGTCGGTCCGTAATCACCCATACAGCATCATTTCCCTTAGAGCTGCAAGGGAGTGTGGTCACAAAATCCATAGTAATATTTTGCCATTTCGATTCGGGTATTGGTAACGGCTGTAATAGACCTGCCGTCCTGTGGTGTTCGGCTTTTACTTGTTGGCAAACAAGACATCTGGATACACTCTTGGCTATCTCCCGCTTGATCCCATGCCACCAATAGTTTTGCCTGAGGTCCTTGTACATCTTTGTTCCTCCCGGATGAACAGAGTAGGGAGAACTATGTGCCTCTTTTAATAATTCATCTCTCATCTCCCCCTTAGGTACACAGACTCTGTATCCATATCTTAAAGAACCATCTTCATGGATGATGAAGTCCGTCCGCAGATTTGCGTCCACTTGTTCTATGATCCTTCGCAACCTCGGGTCCTCCATTTGAGCGGTCTTGATCCGTTTGACTAATGTTGAGTGAATTTACAAATTCATGAAGGATGTAAGCATTCCGGGCATTATCAACTCGGTCTCTAGTTCATTAAGATCTTGGCGGTTCCTCCAATGAGTAGTCAGACTCGAAATCATTGATTGGCGACTCAAAGCGTCCGGGACTACATTCACCTTTCCCGGATGATATTGTAAATTTATGTCGAAATCTGCCATTAATTCCAGCCATCTCCTGTGCCTCATATTGAGTTCCTTCTGGGTGAAGATATACTTCAAGCTCTTTTGATCGGTTTAAATATCTACCCTCTCACCCAATAAATAGTGCCTCCAAATCTTGACTGCGGCAAATTCTAAATCGTGGGTTGAGTAGTTTCGCTCATGCACCTTTAATTGTCTTGACGCATATGCGACTATATCTCCGCGCTGATACATCACATCACCAAGTCCCCTCTCCGAAAAATCGTTGTGGATGTTTAAAACTTCTGGGTTTGCTAAGAATTGCAAGAATGGTTGTGATAGTTACGATCTACCCTCCTTAGAATAATTTCATATTTGAAATTTTCAAAGGAGTGGCCACTACTAGGAACGGAAATCAGTAACGCTGTCAGGAATCCTCTTTGCTGCATGTGTCGCTCCCGTGAGTTGGTGTATCACTTGATGCATGGAAAGTCTCTGAAGGGTTTAGGTATAAGGAATTCGGAAAATGCAAAATCAGTAGTTGCTTCCGGATAGAAAAGTTTGGAAGTTGAAGGAAGGTTGTGAATTGATGGAAGACTTGAGAGATATAACCTAAAGGCAACTAGTCGAAATTACGAAAACTAGAGGAATTATAGTGAGTTTAACTAAGATTTGCATCGAAGGATAAATAAGCACGGTATCAAAAGAAAGGTTGAAAAATAAAAGAGTATCTCTGCTGTCTTGCCACGTGGTATCAGCCTTCTCGGCTGTCATGGTGAAAGTCTGGCGTTTGGGTCCATTTCTCTACGCTTGCTGAAAAACACGCTCCTGTGATGACAAGGGTGGTCCCTTTGGTGACGCTCCTTGACCAGTTGGTTTAGTGGTGGAAAGTGGCCGGTTTCCTTGTGTTGGTGCCCTATAATTAGTCGGCTTGTTGACGGGGTCTGATTGTCTCCCTCTCTGAGGACAGTCCCCAATAGCATGATTCGGAGACCCACAGACTATGCAAAGTTTGTTCAAAATGCGACAGTCTCTCCTGTAGTGTCCAGTCCTACCACAATGGTTGCATATAACGGCTGGTTTTCCAAAGATAGTTGGTCCGGCTGGTCTCTTGGGTTGTTGTTTCCCGTTGAATCTGGAAGATGATCCTCCAAGAATTTGATTGGCTGGTTGCTTAATATCAGACAAACGGTCATCCTTCCTCATGCGTCTCTGAAGGTCTTCGAAGTTTCGTGTCGCCTCTAAGATTTCATCATAAGTCGAAAGGGTAGCAAAAGACATGGAGAACTGCGTCTTTAGGTCCAATCCTTGTCGGAATCTCTTAGCATAAAGTTCTGGGGTTGCCACCAGATGATGCGCGAACCAACTTAACCATGCGAACTCCGAAGCGTACTCGTCCACCGACTTATCCCACATGCTCCCTTGTTGGAAATGTATAAACTATCTTTCCATCCTTAAGTGTGCCACGACTGGAAAATACTTGGTATCAAAACGTTGTTTGAACGTTTCCCAGTCGATGGGCTTCTTCAATCTACTTTCCTCTGCCTCCCACCATATCCTGGCATTAACCGTCAGTTGTAGCTTAGCGATGTTCATCCATGCATCCTTCGGAATTTGGGCGGCACCGAGATCGTTGACTGTTCCCTTGAGCCATTCCTTAGCTTTAAGGGATTTTCCTTCCCCGAATAAGTCTTAGGGTGGAGTGATCTGAACTGCTTCACTCCAGCCGAACCTTGAGGAACTAAGGTTAGTGCCTTACTTAAAATCTCTGCTTGCTGCTGCCTACTTTCTCGTAGCTCCTGATGAAGGGCAGCTGTCTGCTGCTGCTGTTGCTCCAGTAGTCCTTACATCCTTTGTAGCATAGCTGCTTGCTGAGCAGCGGCTTCATTAACTCCATTTCTCCTTCTATTGCGGTTATGGTGTCGTACGGCCATTGATGATCCGAATCAGAATAGGTTAGGTTACAAACGGATGAGTTGAGACAAGATAATAACTTGCATGGAAGAACAATAATTTATGCAAGAGAGAGACTAATAGGGAGAGCAAGAGACACAAGAGAGATTTTTGCTCGAAACTAAGATTTTATTATCCAACTTCAATAAGGAGAGTACAACCGAAAAGTAAGGACATGCCCTTAATGTTCTTACATTGTTTTATTCAGCCAAAAAAGAGAAAAAAGACTTATTAATCTCGATTATGGGAGCTCAACAAGTGGTGATAGGTCCTTGCACTAAGAAAGGTACGGCCATTCCCACGGTGCCTTGTGGGGACAACTGCCTGAGTTTCTTCGATCTCGAGTTCCTCCTCACTCGAAACTTCGTCCTTCGACTCATCCTCGGCAGGAGCCTCGTTCTCTGATTCCACCTCTATAGGGTCTTGTTCTTTTGCAGGGGCCTCATCATCCGGATCATATTCTATAGGATTCTCTCCCGCCGCAGGAGCCTCTTTTTCTAGCCCATCCTTTATATGCTCCTCTTCCATGGGATCTTCTTCTTCGTCTTCGGAGTCATTGGCCATCATAGACTCCGGAGTTGCAGCATCGACTTCTTCGTCTTCCGAGTCGCTGTCGGAAAACCGCTTGAGAGTCTACGACTTCGTCGTCTGAATCTCCAGATGTAGCTACAAAAGTAATATCGGACATGTCATCCTCGTTGAAAAGATTTGCCATGACAAGAAGGGAAGGTCATGGACAGGGTACAGAATGTCAATGAAGGGACAAGGGACATAGGAAAACTATGACATCGGTATAGATGGATGAGATTCATAAATATAATAAGTCAGTTAATGGTTTCATTTTAGTACACAAGAGGACCTGCATGGGCCACCACAAAAACCTGTCACGCCCCGCTTCCCAAAAGAAGGAGAAGGATGACGTGGCATGGTCCGCAACCTAACTGTATTGAAGGTAGTCTATTCAATACAGTTACATTAAGCGTACGAACATTTAACAGGAAGGATGTGTACCAAAAAAATAATAATAAAAGCGAAAGGAATTTATTTCCATTAATCAAACTTTATTACATCCCAAAAAAAAGAGTAAAATAAACTAAGTAGTTTAATTACATCGAGGAGAAATAAAAGCCCTAAACATATGGGCAAACAGCAAAAATTAAATCTAGCTAATCTTCAATCGTCCAGTCTGCATAATCTTCATAAGTTGGCTTCATTCCTTTATCCTCGCCATAATACTCATTCTTATCTGACGGACATTCCAAAGATAGAGGAAGAAAAGGAAGGTCCGTCAGCGAGTTATACTCGAGTAGGATTGCCTCATAAGGAAATAGGAATATAAAAATGAACAGGTGTATATAAGAGTATGAAGTATGCATGCAGATATAAAGTAAGGGGTGTGAATGTTTGAAATGCACAAACTTAAGACGTTTTGAAGAGAGGTATATATGAGCATGAGTATATTGTAAGTTATATGTGGATGGGTAGTAGAAAGTATAGGTGAAGGTAAAAGTTCGTACTTAGTTTGTTAAACAAGGGTCCGGATACTCGCGATTATTCCGTTGTGGCCACGGAACAACAACTGGAGAAGTGAAATGTACCGTTTCACTTACCGGGATCATGATTGAATAGTAGGGGAATCCGAGTTCCGAATTATCCTTGCCTAATCAAACTACCCATCCCCATGATTCAGTATAAGGGTTCGGACGAATTAGAGTTAGTGCGTATACCTCTAGGCATGGAATTTCCACATTGTATAGTCGTCCATATTTTGGACTAGTCACCCGGAATATCGGGATCTTCATAATAAGTATAGTCGCCCATATATTGGACTGGTCACCCGGAATATCGGGATCTTCATATTTGTATAGTCGCCCATATATTGGACTGGTCACTCGGAATATCGGGATCTTCATATTTGTATAGTCGCCCATATATTGGACTGGTCCCCCGAAATATCGGGATCTTCATATTTGTATAGTCGCCCATATATTGGACTGGTCACCCGGAATATCGGGATCTTCATATTAAGTATTCCATACCTAGGTCCGCGTATTCTAACCCTAACCGTATCATGTTTTGTATATGTCATGTTGTCATAAACTGGAAATTTAAAAAGTATTGATCTCATTTAATATAGCCTTCCACAACCACTCGTTTTATTTTCTAGAGTACGTAAAGTACTTCGTAACAACTTAGGGAAAGCTTAGTTAAAAAGAATAATAGTGTTTGATTATCTTTTATTACTTCTAAGAAAAACCATGAGATTTGGGATATTTATTATTTTGGAAAAACATAATGTTTTACGGAAAATATCCTTTTGATAAAAGGTTGTGGTGTTTATTTGAAAATCTTTTGCAAGAGATTTTTATAAGGACAAGTTGCAAGAGATTTTTATTTGAAAATCTAGACTGCTCCTAACTGTTCCAAAAGGGCAAGTTGTGAGGTCCTCAAATCGCCTCTTCACCGCCAACTGTGGCCAGGTAAGCACAAGTAAGGAAAGGAGGGATCCGCTCACGAATCACCGTGAGACGGGCCTTTTAAAATTACATTTCCCTCTTGTCTAGCCTAGGCACCACAAAGTCTGGTTTAGATAAACGACCGATGTCTACAACCTTTCTTTTGTCCTAAAGTGGTGTTATTTTAAAATTACCTTTTAATAAGGTACTAAATATTCCTTTTGAAAAGATATCGTTATACGGATTATGGTCCTTGTTGAAAATGGCCCTTCAATAAAGGTCGAGGTATTTAAATAAAATTAATAATTTTTATGAAATTATAGTGTTTTAGATTCGGGGTAACGTTTTAGAAAATACGTTCGTTTTGGAAAAAACCATAAGCCGTTATTTAAATTTAGTATTTTCTTTTTTTTTAAAAAGGTTGAAGGGGGTTTAACAATATTATACTAGTTGATGAAAAAGTGTAAGCAAAATATACGTATGTCGTATCTAGAATATTTATTTCACATATCTTATCTCTTATGGATATTTTAAACAAATATAATATTTTAATTAAACGAGGGTATTTTGTGGAAGTAACCTATTTCGAGATCATTTTGATAGTATGGGTAAGTGTGGGTATGTCAGAGGTGAATTGAGAATTCATGAGTTATGACATTAAGCATATCAGATTCCAGGTAGTATGAGAGTGTAATATATTTTTGTGTACAGAGGAAATTAAACACCGTTTTAAAATATGGGTTAACATTATCATTATTGAGGGTACAAGGAATAGGTATGCACAAATATTATAACAACATTTTAAATAGGGGTTGATGATTAGAAGTTAGAACTAGGTTATTGAGAAAGAAGAAGGTGACAGGAAAAGGAGAGAGAGGTGGATCCTACTTTTTGTTTGAGTCGGATGCCGATGGATTGAAAACGTAGGCTTATACTAAATCCTCAATAGCTCCGCGCCCCGATTTTTCCTCGGCGATGGGTGGATCCGTAGCGTCGGCGTCGTCGATACGAAGGCGCCGGTATTTTTTTCAAAATTTTTGGAGTTCTGAGGTGTGAGAAATCAGTGTTTGAAGTGCCTATTTATAGCGTTTCATTTCTAACCAAAAAAATCCAAAATCCGTTAAATCAACAAAAAAATCTGCGCTGCCAATGATTTGCGAATCATTAGCTCGTGATTGTACCCGCCACCTTTCATCTCACCCGTTGGATCATGATCCAACGGGCGAGATCGCGCCGCCAAGAGTCCCGCCGCCGCCACGTGTCACGCGTGAGGGGATCACGCGTTTTCACGTGGTCCCCACCACGTGAGTGTGTCGGTGGGTTCTGGGCCGTTGGATCTTATGATCCAACAGTGCAGGATCAAGGGGAATTTAAATTTTTTTTAAAATTATTTTTTTAATAAAAATAATATCTGATTATTATTTTAAAAATTGAATTTAGCTTTAAAAATATTATTAAAAATAGTTAAAGATACGGGAAAATTATGGAAAAATTTTAGAAAATATATTTTATTGTTATCTTTAGTATGAAAATAATTTTGGGCTAAAACTAAATAATATATCCATTCCTATGGTTTTAGTTAGTTATTAAAATTATATAATATCTAGTTTATCCTTTAAAATATTTTTAATTACGAATTAATTACTTTAATTGATAATAAAAATATGTAGATTATTTTAAGGCGTTATAAAATCTCACTAAAACATTTTAAGCCTATAAAAACAATAAGTAAAATTTAGAAAATTCCTTAAATCATATTTCACTGCTCTGAAAATTATTAATGTTACAAAAAATATTTTTCTATTAACGAAACACGTAAATAATTATTTGATACTAGAAATTTGAATAAAATACATTTTATTAAGTATTAGAAAACACGGTCGTTACAGTTTTCTTTAGCACCCTATAAAATTTTAATATGGCATGTGTGATGCTACCAAACCCTTGTAGTGGTGCTATAGAAACACTTTCATGGTATCAGCCTAACTAGAAGCCTAGACGATATTACGACAATACGAAAACAAAAAACCCCGCAAAATACGAAATTAGAAAACCCAAGAATTGCTCTCTGTAAATTTTTTAAAAAGTGTTCAAAAAATTATTTTAATAACTGCAGAGTGGTATTTATGATGACATAAGAACACAGAGGAAAAACGAGGGGGTGCTCGGTTCCTGGCCGGCGACAAGACCAGAAAATCCGGCGTCGCCGACCCAATTAGCTCCCTTCCTCCTCGTTTTTCTCCAGTGCTCTGTACATCATAATTTGGGGTTTCTAGTATTGTTTTGAAGTTCAAATTTGCATATGATGTCAGTTTGGAAATGGGCTCTTTGCGGAGTATTTCGTATTCGTATTTTATAGTATTGTATTTGGTAACTTTGGCGACATTAAACAGGTCGAACGAATTATCAAACACTGGTATTTTCCTGGTTGAACGTACTCGATATATAATGCAGGTATTCCTATGGACCCTCTAGAAGAATGTAACCCTAACTCGAGATGTGACCACCAAACTGCGACTAAACCTTAGTGTTTACCGTAGTTAGTGGCACCACAAATGAGGCTTGGGTCTGCCCTTCTATGGCTGGTCCATTAAATACTGTGGCATAGGACTTTGGGTATTGTTTAACGGTGCTCAAGTGTTGAGCTTGCTGGGGAATATGGGTGTTCGTTAATTCGATCGAAGGGCTTAAAATCGCCTAGTAGTATGTGATACTTGTTTCTGCGGCCATAAGCATAGTATGCGTATCGCCGGTTTCGTTGCTATATGTCAACGACAACTGGGGTACGTATAATTGCTTACGTTGATGACATGTGATGTTATGTGTTGTTGTGTTGTGATGCATAGGATTGTCGTGATCGAATAGCCGAGGGGGTTTTATGTGAGATGATAGTTTTACTTTTCATTCATGTAAAATTCATTTGTAATGTAATATTCTTTTATTTGGGGCACTTCCGAGTTGAGAATGATGTCACCATTGTTGTATATTATTTACTTTTCCGCATTAGGATGGACCCAAGGTGGAGAGCACAAGTGACCGGGTTCTAGAGTCCAGTGGGAGACCATCTCGAGGAGTCAGGACCGGGTCTCCTAACTCTAGAATTGGAAGGGTCGCTTGCCGCTCTCGTAGGGGTTTAGGGTGTGGGATTGGCTATTCATCACGACTATGGAATCCGTATTTTCTATTGTTGGCTAAATACTAAATACGGACGTCCTAGTATATCCTATATTATCATATCTGTGTTCCTACTGCCTATATTCTGCGATGTGATCGCTTAATATATCTGAGATGAATGCTATATTATATATGAGATATATAATAGACGTTGCTTATGTTTTACACCCGCGCTAGTCCCGTCCCGGTATGCCGTTAGTTAAGTAACCTAACGGTGCATAACGGAATATTGCGGCGAATGCGGATGGCATAAGCGTACGTTGTATTTTCGTTTCTTTTCTGATTGGCTTAAGGACTTAAATGATGGGACTACATTAATATGATTAATGTAAAGAAAATAAACCTAAAAAGATGTTATAGAATCAGATTAGAAAACCACTCGGTTTTTTACGAAAAAGCTACATTTCAAAATTGCGGAGCTTAAACCACTCCTTTTGAAAACCAATTGATTCTACGAAGATATCAAGTTCAAAGCGTTAAAGGTTTTCTTAAAAATCATCCGCAACCCTCCGTCATTTTAGGAAGTAAAGTAGTTAGTATTCGTGCTACGTTTGTTGACTATAGTTAATGTTAGTTATATGTATGCCCTAGAGGCCATTACTGTACATAGGATGTATATTGTAGTGGATGCTGGGACATATATAGGGAGGACTTTCTTGCTCGACATGATAGTATGCTATCTGGTTGAACTTTACCTTAACGTGTATACTGATTGTCTCTCTGTTACATGTTGGTAAAGCCCTTAGGATGTGTGCTTGACTACCTGGACTATGATGCGGATCATACTAGTGGGGACATGGTAGTCCATAAGTACATCCTTCAAAGTCCCTAGTCGTGGGTGTATCGAGACGGGGCATCGATATACCAGAGTAGACTAGCGTATACCTTCTCGACCCATGAAGATGGGCGATGGATGATCCCATATCCATCGGTGTTTGACATCAGAGATGATATACGGGTGCTCAGTAGAGACTGGGTACACTGGACGGACTCGCCGAGAACTCCCAGATGGTATTATACCTCACGTCAGATGGCAGTTCTCTGGTGACACTGGTACAGAGTAGTCTGTTGACCCAAGATCGTCATAGAGTCTTGTGTGGTTCCCACTGTGCTTTGATTTCCATCTTACCACGTCCAAGAGGGCGTGCAAAACGGTGGTTTTTGGATACAGTCCCGAGTCACATGGAGGCAATGAGCGATAGGAGGGGATTCGTCTCTCCCGGTATAGGGGGTTGATGTTGCGCTGTGTTCGATTGGCTATAACAGGAAGTCCCTGGCCAGGGCTGCTCAGAGAATTGCTGGTAAGTGTTACCAGTAGTTTCTCGACCCGTTATGAGCCTCATATCGACACGACTTATCGAGCTATTGGGGTCTGACGTTTACCACCCCTAGGCGAGATATGCGACATATCAAACGATCAGACCGGACTGTACGGTAGTGTTACTGGTTGGATTCACTGGAGTGTGAGCGGGCTTGCTCGTCGATCTTCAGATCACTCAATACCCGGGTGGCCGTTACGTTTAGCAGACCGCTTGCGGCTTGTGGATGTTTGATATGATCATCATCTGATGCCGGCGTATTGACGAGTCTTTAGAGTCCTACACAGAGGTTTCCTGGCTCAAGCGAAACGAAATAGGAGCGCATATGAGATATGTGCGGGACCGAGAATAATACCAGTATGTGATACTGTATTCGATTCTCGCGATGTGACATTGATCGGTTATATGCGATATAGCCGGGTTATCGGATCAAGTGTTGATTCGATAAGTTGTTACTAATGATACCAGTCGGTTGTGTGCGACATGACCGGATCATTGAATCAAGTGTTGATTTAATGATTTAATGCATTATTATATATTTGATATATTACTTTGCATTAACTAGTATCGGTTCACTTTAAAATGGATTTTCTCACTCGGGTGTGCGCATTGCATATGCGATATGATTATGTGCACATGTTTGTATCATGTTTGAAGATGCATACCACTTTGGTTAAGTGTAAAGTTTGAACCATGGTTGTGTTTATGTTTAGGGTTTTATTTTCTTAATTATTCATTTATTCTTTTTGATAAATGGATAAAAGAAATTCAAATGAGAAAATGGTGGCTTGGTTTTGTTTTGTTCATGAAGCTTCATGAACATTTTGACTAAGTGACCATTTTGTCTCTAGCTTAACCCTAACCATTGCTTCAACCATGATTAATACTCTACACTTTACCATGGTTTAGTCATGATAAGTTTTGATTATTCTTTTCTTTTTCTAATTAACTTATCATAACTATTTCCTTCTTCTTCTTCATTCTTCAAGTGAAGAAAGCTTGCCCCATCAATGGCAAGTGATGGAAATGAGTGAGAAATCCAATTCTAAAGTCTACCCACTTCCTATTTCTTCATCCTCTACCTCTTGCCAAGTAGTAGAGTGTGTTTCCTTCACAAGTTTCATGACTTGGTGAAGGTGGAGCTTGATTCATCGATGCCTCGACGTAGATCATCTTCGGCATGGACATCGACGACCTAGCTCGCTTATTCTCCGACGAAGCCGATGCTTGAGCCCGGATTTGATTTGGACAGCGGAGAGGACCTCGTTGCGGAGCTATGGAGGTGGAGCACCGGATCTACAAAGGTTGTATTTCCGTATCTTGTAGTTAAGTGTTAACTTGTTAGCTTTTTCGCCTAGAAATCTAGCAAACGATCCGTTGTTTAGGGTTTCTCGGCACCGTAATTTTTTAAATTGGCATGGTTGATGCCTTGTGAGACCTCACTAGGATGCCTAGGAACCCTACAGTTAAGGCGTAGTGTACGGTAGCTAAGTGATGTCTTCCTACACTGCATATGATGCAGATTAATTAGGACATTCATGCGACTTTGTTGACCATAGTCAAGGGTCATGTGAGTGGGTCTAATTAATCAAGAAATGACGGGTAGAACTTGACTAGTGCTTATGATTTGTTGACCATAGTTAAGGTCATAGGTACTAGGGGTAAAAACCACATCGGGAGTTTCAAGAGTTGAAATTTGCAATGAGATTGCATACCTTCCATATGATGGTTGGATCCCGATCCCACTGTGGGCAATAGTTGCTTCCAGGAGAGTTTTGCAGTTTACAATTAGCTAACCTATTAGGTGTCTAAAAAGGTGTTAACGGGGCTACGCCTCTGGGAAGACGAGGTTTATATTAATTAGGTCTGTGCGAAAGCACGGAGAAACTCTCTCAAGTACCGACACTGGCCTGGCTGAACGGTTAGCGAAGTTGTAGACTGTAATTAATCGAGGTTAGTTTTCTTTTTAAGGTTTGAATGAAAAACTTGATTAAAGCAGTGGGAGACATCGATTAGATAAGATAATAACTAATCTGATCTTTGCAAGAGCTTTCGCTGAGTGTATTCTTTTCTCTCTCTTAATGGCAGATACCAATGACAGGACTCAAGCTTCTACTAGATAAAAATAAACTGAATGGGACTAAATATAAAGACTGGCTGAGGAATCTTAACATTGCCCTGACTTATGATAAGGCATCATATGTCCTCACGGCTCCAGCCCCGCCCGTCCCAGGTCCTAAATCCTCAGTTGCGGATATTGAAGTCCGCAAGACATGGGACGTTGACTGTGCCACGGCCAAATGCCTCGCGCTTGCATCGATGGATAACACACATCAAAAGCAGCACGAGAATATGGACGTCCAAGCCATATTCCTCCATACAAAGGAGTTGTATGGAGAGCAATCTCGCGTATTACGATACGAAGCATCCAGAAAGCTGTTTCAGATGCGAATGGCCCCTGGCACACCAGTAGGAGACCATGTTCTGAAGATGATAGCTCTCATAGAAAAGCTTGAGGACCTTGGATAGACAATGGACAATGAGCAATATACGGATACTATTCTGCAGTCTCTCCCCTCCACCTTTGCTCAATTTATAGTTAATTTCAACATGCACAATATGGAGAAGGAACTACCTGAACTCCTTAATATGTTAAGGAGTGCAGAGAGCACGCTGAAATCAGTGAAAACTCCCGTTTTGAGTGTTGGGCCATCTTCCTCCTCTCGTCCGAAGGCTAAGGCCAAGGGAAAGATGAAGAAGAAACCCACCAAACCTAAAAGTGGAGTCAAAAAGGCCAAGGGGAAAGGCAAGTCCAAAGCTGGGGAATTGGGGAAAGGGGAATGTTATTACTGCCACAAAACAGGACACTGGAAGCGCAACTGCACGGAGTACTTGGATCTCAAGAAGAAGCATGGGGATGCTTCCGCTTCAGGTGTGTTTGTGACAGAAAACAGTTTTTCAATAAACTCTGCTTCCTGGGTATTAGATACCGGTTCAGGTTCTCACATTTGCAATTCTATGCAGGGGCTGAGAAATAGCAAGGTTTTGAAGACAGGTGACCATACTCTCCGTGTTGGAAATGGTTCCAATATACATACAGTTGCAGTGGGAGAGTATCACTTGGGGTTGCCGTCTAGATGTATATTGGTTTTGAACTCATGTTATTATATACCTAGTATGCTTTGTAATATAATATTCGTTTCTTTGTTAGACAATGAAGAATATAATTTTGTATTGCAGAACAATGTTATGAATATTCACCTGAATCAAATGTTGGTTGGGTATAGTACGCTTAATAACGGGATATACATCCTAAATCAACACACAGTTTTCAGCATACAACACACTAATAAAAGAAAATTTTCAGAAATAAATGAAGCTTTTCTTTGGCACTGTAGACTTGGTCATTAATGAAACAAGACTAAACAAGTTACACAAAGATGGATATTTAAACCCTTTTGAATATAAATCTTATGCGACTTGCCAGTCTTGTATCAAGGGTAAAATGACCAAAATTCCGTTTACCGGACACAGAGAAAGAGCTACAGAGCTCTTAGGCCTCATACATAGTGATATATGCCGACCAATGTCTACACAGGCTAGAGGCAGTTTTTCTTACTTCATTACTTTCACTGATGATTTCTCACGATTCGGTCATGTATTTTTATTAAAGCACAAGTCCGAAGCTTTCGAGAAATTCACTGAATATAAACTCGAAGTAGAAAAACAAACCAGCTTGAGCATCAAAATGCTTCGATCAGATCGAGGTGGGGAGTATCTCAGTACAGAGTTTGCAGACTTCCTAAAAGAGAATGGGAGTCTCTCTCAGCTCACTCCTCCTTACACACCACAGCACAACGGTGTGTCAGAACGACGGAATCAGACCCTATTAGATATGGTCCGTTCCATGATGAGTGATGCTGAGTTACCCATCTCATTTTAGGGGCATGCATAGGAGACTGCAGCGTTTCTACTGAACAGGGTCCCAACCAAAATCGTGTCTACCATGCCATATGAGATATGGCATGGGAAGAAACCATCTCTTAAACGAATTAAGATTTGGGGTTGTCCAGCCTATGTTAAAAAGAAGAATCCGGACAAACTCGAGACACGGTCAGTCATGTGTCATTTTGTGGGATATACAAAGAATTCTTATGGATATCTATTCTACCATAAGGAGGAACAAAAGGTGTTTGTTTCTCAGTATGCCACGTTTTTGGAAAAAGAGTTTTTTACAAATGATACAGATGGCAATGTGGTAGATCTAGAAGAAGTTCTAGAAACACAGACTGCAAATGATGACTTGGTTGAACCGGCTGTTGCAACAGAAACTGAAGAACCTCGGCCACTCCATAGGTCTGATAGGACTTCTCGCCCACCTGAGAGGTAATACGGTTTCCTCATTGATGGTGATAGAGAAGACTGCATTATGGAAGATGATGATCCTGCCAGCTTTCAGCAAGCTATCACGAGTGGAGACTCTGTGAAGTGGCTGGATGCCATGAGATCTAAAATGGAGTCTATGTACACCAACAAAGTATGGACTTTGGACGTTGTACCCCCTGTGGTAAAACCTGTGGGATGCAAATGGATCTTTAAAAGAAAGATTGGTGTAGATGGGCAGGTAGAGACCTATAAGGCAAGACTTGAGGCGAAGAGTTTTCGTCAAAGACCAGGTCTGGACTATGACGAAACTTTTTCTCCCGTAGCCATGCTTAAATCCATTCGGATCCTACTTGCTATTGCTGCTCACTACAACTATGAAATCTGGCAGATGGACGTTAAAACAGCATTTCTAGATGGATATTTAGAAGAATGCGTTTATATGGATCAGCCAGAGGGCTTCATTGACAGTGGGAGCAGCGGGAAAGCATGTAGATTGCTTAAATCCATTTATAGATTAAAGCAGGCATCACGGAGTTGGAACATCTATTTCGATGATGTTATCAAAGAGTTTGATTTCATCAAAAATCCAGATGAACCTTGTATTTATAAGAAGACTGTAGGGAGAGCTGTCACCTTCCTCGTATTGTACGTGGATGAAATTCTTCTGATAGGAAATGATATTCCTATGCTACAGCCGGGCAAATCTTTCTTATCACTAAGATTCTCCATGAAGGACCTGGATGATGCCACATACATTCTGGGCATTAGGATCTATAGGGATAGATCCAAGAGGTTATTGGGATTGTCCTAAACCAGGTACATTAACACCATCCTAAAAAGGTTTAGTATGGAAGACTCTAAGCGGGGTGCCTTACCCGTCTACCATGGGGTCACTCTCTCTAAGGACTCTTGCCCAAAGACCGATGAAGAAAGAGCTCGCATGAGCATTATACCCTATGCGTCTGCAGTAGGATCTATAATATATGCGATGTTATGTACACGCCCAGATGTAGCTTATGCACTTAGTGTAGTAAGCAGGTATCAATCCAACCCAGAGGAGAATCACTGGATAGCTATAAAGAACATTCTTAAGTACTTACGAAGGACTAAAGAATTGTTCTTGGTGTATGGTAATGGAGATCTCTAGATGGAGGCTTTTACCGATTCGAGCTTCCAGAGTGATAAGGACGACAGCAAATCTATCTCTAAGTTTGTATTTACCCTCAATGGAGGAGCGGTAAGATGGAAGAGTTCCAAACAGGATACCGTAGCAGACTCTACGATGGAAGCTGAGTACATTGCTGCATATGATGCCGCCATGGAAGCCGTCTGGATGAAGAAGTTCGTCTCGGAGCTAGGAGTAGTTCCAACCATTATTGATCCAATACCATTGTATTGTGATAATAATGGGGCTATGGCGTTAGCCAAGGAGCCCAGGTCCCATCAGCGGTCCAGGCACATCCTGAGGTATTTTTATTTGATCCGGGAGATTGTAGATCTCCGCGAGATCGTAATTAGGAGAGTAGACACAAAGAATAACACTGCGGATCCACTCACCAAGGCCCTCCCTCAGACACAGCATGAGCGACTTTTTGAGATGTTGGGTATGAGATACGCCAATAACTGGCCTTAGTGCAAGTGGGAGATTGTTGGATATATGTATGCCCTAGAGGCCATTATATGATAGTGGATGTATTTATACATATATATTCAGTGTACATTCTTGCTCGACATGATAGTAAACTATCTGGTTCTTCTTTATCTGACATGTTGACTTGATCATGCTTTTATTCATTTACACATGTTGATAAAGCCCTGAGGATATTTGCTTGACTACTGTGATTATGATGGAGATCATATTAGTGGGACGTCTGTAGTTTATAAGCATATCCTGAAATGTCCCTAGTCGTAAGTGTATCGAGATGGGGCATCAATATACCAGAGTAGACTAGCGTATATGATACTAGACCCATATGATGGGCGATGGATGTTCCCACATCCATTGATGTTTGACATCGAGATCGTATATGGGTGCTCAGTGGTGACTGGGTACACTGGACGGACTAGCCAAGAACTCCTATATGGTATTATATCTATCGTCGGATAGCAGTTCTCAGGTGACACTGGTACAGATTAGTCTGTAGACCCGAGATCGTCATAGAGTCTTGTGTGTTCTCCCACTGTATTTTGATTACTACCCTACCACGGATCTACTGAGTCGTGCAAACAGGTGGCTTTTGGGTACAGTCCCGAGACACACGAAGATGATGAGCGATAGGAGGGGTTTCGTCTCTCCCGGTAATGGGAGTTGATACTGTGCTGTGCACGATTGGCTATATCAGTAAGTCCCTAGCCAGGGCTGTTGGGATTTACTGATAAGAGTTATAAGAAGTTTCTCGATCTGTTATAGACCATTCATCGGCACGACTTATTAAGTTATTGGGGTCGACGTTACCATCCCTAGACTCGATATGCAGCATATCTGACGAAGAGACCGGACTGTAAGGTAGTGTTGCCGGTTGGCTCGACGGGAGTTGTGACAAGTTCGCTTGTTTTCTTTTGATCGTTCAATACCCGGGTGGCCGTTACGTTTAGCTGACCTCTTGCGGCTTGGGGGTGCTTGATATGATCATCACCCACTGCCGGCGTATTGATGAGTCTTAGAGTCCCACAATGGAGTTACCTAGTCCAGGTGAAACGATGTGGTGTGCATATGAGATATGCGTGGGACCCGATTAAATGCATGTATATGATACCGTATATTAATCGGGCGGGTTGCTATTGGTCGGGTCGTATGTGATATGACCGGTTTGCTAAATCAAGTGTTGATTTATCATAAACCATAAGCTTTTTCACTTTAAACCCTTCTTGTCTTTTGTTGTATGCATGCATGTATGCATTTATTCTCATTGATGCACATATGGATGTGCATGCACACATACATGCATACACTATTGTGTCATAGTTGTTGATACAATGGATGGTGGCAATATAAGACTTACATGTTAGTAAATATATACATATTTATTTTTGAGTGGAAACAAATAGAATAATTCATGGTTGATTTTTCTTCTCTCCATTAACCTTTCCACTAACCATGAGTTAACATTCTATGCTTGTTTTGTGCTCCAAAATAATTATCTAGATATTTATTAACCTATGGTTAAAGATGAGAAGGAAAATATATGTGTGTGTGTGTGTGTTTCTTTCTCATTTTTAATGATCTTGATCATTATCTCTTGAGCTCTTCATCTTGCCATCTTCTTCCTCCTCACTCTCTTGTTCTCTAGCTTTTAGTAGTGAACAAAAGCGTGATCAAGTCAGGGTTTTGAAGTGAGAAAACAAACCACGTCACCATTCTACACTACTCTTGCCCATTAGTTTAGAGTGTTGGCTTCAATTTTTTCTCTTGATCTAGTGAAGCATCTAGCTTGGACAAAGAGGACTCCGGGTGGATCGTCGTGGACCTAGAGAATCTCAAGCGAGCTTCTTTCAACTCTCAAGTGGTCAAGGAGTCTAGCTTAGGGAGCTACAAAGGTTGTATTCTCAAACCCTAGCCTTTTACCACTTGTGTTTGTGTTAAAGTTTTGTTACCTAGCTTTTCTAGTATGATCCTTAGGATGTTTTCTTTAGCACCCTATAAAATTTTAATATAGCATGTGTGATGCTACCAAACCCTTGTAGTGGTGCTGTAGAAACACCTTCACTATGCTCGATTGGCTATAACTGGAAGTCCCTGGCCAGGGCTTCTGCTGAGATTTACTGATAAGAGTTATCGGTAGTTTCTCAAACCGTTATAGGCCAGACATCGGCATGACTTATCACGTTACTAGAGCCTGACGTTTACCACCCCTAGACATGATATGCGACATATCAGACAAAAAGACCGGACTGTACGGTAGTGTTACTGATAGGCTTCATAGAGAGTCTGGACGAGCTTGCTTGTTGATCTTCATATCGCTCAATACCGGGTAGCCGTTACGTCCAGCTAGTACCGCTGACGGCTTGTAGGTGATTGATGTGATCATCACCTACTGCTGGCGTATTGATGAAGTAGGGCACATATGTTGATATGTGTGTGGGCATGATTAAATATGAGTATGTGATACCGTATTATAATCTGGCAGTTATCTGATGTCGGTCAGATTATATGTGATATAACCGGATTATCGAATCAAGTGCTGGTTTGATAATATGATATTCAGATTAATGATATTAGTTGGTTATATGTGATATAACCGGATTATTAGATCAAGTGTTGATTTAATAATGTGATATAATTATATCTTAACTAATATCATTAGCTCACTAATTATTCTTCATTATAAATATTATATATATATATATAATGAAGCATGGCATATGAATTTCTATTTTGTGAAAATAGAAATGAGGTGGAAAATGAGAGCATGGTTGCAAACATGGGATTTATATTTGTTTATTTATCTTGACCCACTATTCAAGCATGGTTACAATTTTATATTGCAAAATTCCATGCTTGAATGAGTGGGGGTCAAGAGTTGGCATTCATTCTTTGCTCATTCTCAACACTTAGCCATTTTCATGAGTTGCTCTCATGGTTGCTCTCTAGCTTCTTCTTCTTCCTCAATTGTTATAGTTCAAGCTTCAACCCTCACATGTGATGTGAACCATGAAGCTTGAACACAAACTAGTGAGCAAATTAAACCCCTACTTCACCATCACACGTTAGATTGTCGATGTTGAGTGTTGCATTCACTAATGAGATTAGTGAAGGGTTAGCTTAAGCTTGTGGACTTCGGGTGGATCTTCTTTGGCGTGAAGATCACGAAGGAGGTTCGTTCAACTCAAAAAGGAGCCTAGTAGAGTCGCGTGGATTTCAACCCGGAGCTATTGAAGAGAAGGACTCGAACTACAAAGGTTGTATACTCTTTTCTTCTCTTTAGTTCATCACATCACAAAGGCAAACCCTAAATAATCTAGTAAAGATCTTGTTCGTCTAACTTAGCACATAATAAAATTAAAATTTAGCATGCTTGATGCGTCTAGAAACTCATGGTGGTGCTAAGGTCGACTTACACGCCCCTTGTCGGGGTCTAGAAACGTATACACTAGTGTACTCTGGAATATCGATGCCCAGTCTCGATACTCCCATGACTAGGGACCATTTTATTATGTGTGTACCGACTACCCAGCTCCCACAAGTATGATCACCATCACAATGCAGGTAGTCTAGCAATGATCCTACGGGCTTTATCAACATGTATGAATGATACGTAATAGCAAGTAAAACATATGCATATGTTAAGATAAAGACAAACCAGAAAGCATACTATTATATTGAGCGAGACTGTCATATACATATATGTCCAAGCATCCACATGTATACATATACAATAATGGTATCTAGGGCATACATATCCAACAATCTCTTACTTGCACTAAGGCTGTAGGGTTCCTAGGCACACTATAGAGGTCTCACAAGGAATCGAACATACCAATTTAAAATTTTATGAGTGCCGAGAAACCCTAATACGGATCGTCGGCTAGATTTCTAGGCGAAACTATAAACTAGTTAACACTTTAACTAAAGGAAGAGAGCTACAACCTTTGTAGATCCGGTTATCCACTTCCTTAGCTCCACGTGGGTGTCCTCTCGCTGTCCATCATGAATCCCGAACTCATTCGTCGGCTTCATCGGAGAAACGGGCGGAATAGGTCGTCGGCTTCGTGTCAAAGACGATCTACGTCGAGGCATCACAAGTTCAAGCTCCGACTTCACAAAGTTGTGAAACTTGTGAAGAAAACACCCAAAACAACTTGGCAAGAGGTAGAGGGTGAAGAAATAGGAGATGGGTTCACTTTAGAATTGGATTTCACTCACTTTTGCTCAAGTTGCCATTGATGGCATCTAGTTTTCTTGAAGAAGAAGATGATGAAGAAGAAAAAATATGATAAGTTTCTTATTTGAAAAAGAAACAAATATGAATACTTATCATATCTTGACCATGGTCAAGTGTAGAGATTAAACTAAGGTTAAAAGGAATGGTTAGGGTTAAGGATGAGATAAGGATGGTGGACTTTGTCAAAGCTTCAAGAAACTTCAACAAGAGACAAAGAAAGCCACCATTCTCATCTAAACCTTTTTCTAAATAAATAAACAAATAAATAAATAAAAAGGCAAAACCCTAATCATCTCTTAACCATGGTTTAATACTTCACACTTAACCTAATGAGCAAGTATCATCAAACATGATACAAAGATGTGCACAAAAGTATATCACATATACAACATGTACATCAAGTGAGAAAATCCATTTAAAGTGAACCAATACTAGTTAATGCAATGCAATATATCAAATATATAATTATGCATCAAATCATTAAATCAACATTTGATTCAATGATCCGGTCATGTCGCACATAACCGACTAGAATCCAATGTATCGATTTATCGAATCAATGATTCGATAAGTAGGTCATATCGAATATAACCAATCGAAACATATATCGCGAGAATGAAATGCGGTATCACATACACGCATTATTCTCGGTCCTGCACATATCTCATATGCGCTCCTATTTCGTTTCGCTTGAACCAGGAAACCTCTGTGTAGGACTCTAAAGACTCGTCAATACGCCGGTAGCAGATGATGATCATATCAAGCACCCACAAGCCGCAAGCGGTCTGCTAAACGTAACGGCCATCCGGGTATTGAGCGATCAGAAGATCGACGAGCTAGTCCGCTCACACTCCTGTGAATCCAACCAGCAACACTTACCGTACAGTCCGGTCTGTTCGTCTGATACGTCGCATATCAAGTCTAGGGGTGGTAAACGTCAGACCCCAATAACCGATAAGTCGTGCCGATGTGAGGGTCATAACGGGTCGAGAAACTACTGGTAACACATACCAGCAAATCTCTGATCAGCCCTGGCCAGGGACTTCCCTGTTACGGCCAATCGAGCACAGCGCAACATCAACTCCCAATACCGGGAGAGACGAAACCCCTCCTATCGCTCATTGCCTCCATGTGACTCGGGACTGTACCCAAAGACCACCGTTTTGCACGCCCTCATGGACGTGGTAAGGTGGAGATCAAAGCACAGTGGGAATCACACAAGACTCTATGACGATCTCGGGTCTACAGACTAACCTGTACAAGTGTCACCTGAGAACTGCCATCTGACGTGAGGTATAATACCATCTGGGAGTTCTCGGCGAGTCCGTCCAGTGTACCCAGTCTCCACTGAGCACCCGTACACCATCTCTGATGTCAAACACCAATGGATATGGGATCATCCATCGCCCATCTCATGGGTCGAGAAGCGTATACGCTAGTCTACACTGGTATATCGATGCCCCGTCTCGATACACCCACGACTAGGGACCTTGAAGGATGTACTTATGGACTACCTTGTCCCCACTAGTATGATCTTCATCATAGTCCAGGTAGTCAAGTACACATCCTAAGGGCTTTACCAACATGTAACTATAAGACAGTTTAAAGAGACTAGTGCACATGTTAAGATAAAGAGTAACCAGATAGCATACTATCATATCGAGCAAGAAAGTCATCTCTATATATGTCCAAGCATCCAATATAATATACATCATCTGTACAATACTGGCCTCTAGGGCATACATACAACTAACAATCTCCCACTTGCACTAGGGCCAGCTGCTGTAGTATCGCATACCGAGCATCCCGAAGAGTCTCTCAAACTGTATCTGGGGAATGTCCTTCGTGAGTGGATCCGCCGTGTTATTCTTCGTGTCAACCCTCCTGACCTCGATCTCCCGGCGATCAACTATCTCCCGGATCAGGTGATACCGCCTCAGAATATGCCTGGACCGCTGATGGGACCTGGGTTCCTTGGCCAAAGCCACCGCTCCATTGTTATCGCAATACAAAGGTATTGGACGCTCAATGGAAGGAACCACTCCAAGTTCAGTAATGAACTTCTTGATCCAGACAGCCTCTTTGGCAGCATCGTTGGCAGCGATGTATTCAGCCTCCATCGTCGAGTCTGCCACGGTTTCCTGCTTGGAACTCTTCCAGCTAACCGCCCCTCCGTAAAGGGTAAAGACAAAGCCCGACTGCGACTTAGAGTCGTCCTTATCACTCTGGAAGCTCGAATCGGTAAAGGACTCCACTTGGAGCTCTCCGTTACCATACACCAAGAACATATCTCTAGTCCTTCGTAAGTACTTGAGAATGCTCTTCACAGCTGTCCAGTGACTCTCTCCAGGATCAGCCTGATACCTGCTCACTATACTTAGTGAGTATGCTACATCGGGTCTGGTACATAGCATCGCATACATGATAGAGCCTACTGCCGAAGCATAGGGTATCCCTTGCATGCGAGCTCTCTCCAAATCAGTCTTGGGAGACATCTCTTTGGAGAGAGTGACTCCAGAGATCGTGGGTAAGTTCCCACGCTTGGATTCTTCCATACTAAACCTCTTTAGTATGGTGTCAATGTACCTGGATTGGGACAATCCCAAAATCCGTTTGGATCTATCTCTATAGATCCTAATTCCCAATATGCAGGAGGCATCACCAAGATCTTTCATCGAGAATCTTTGTGATAAGAAGAGCTTGACCGATTGCAGCATAGGAATATCATTTCCTATCATGAGTATGTCGTCCACGTACAATACGAGGAAGACAACCTTACTCTCTGCCACCTTCTTGTAGATACAAGGTTCATCTGGATTTTTGACGAAATCAAACTCTTTGATAACGACGTCAAAGCAGATGTTCCAACTCCGCGATGCTTGCTTTAATCCATAAATGGATTTAAGCAGCTTGCACACCTTCCCGCTGCTCCTACTGTCTACGAAGCCCTCTGGCTGAGTCATGTACACGCACTCTTCTAAATCACCATTTAGAAAGGCGGTCTTAACATCCATTTGCCAGATTTCGTAGTCATGAATGGCAGCAATGGCAAGCATGATTCGGATGGATTTAAGCATAGCCACTGGAGAAAAGGTTTCGTCATAGTCCACACCTGGTCTTTGACGAAAACCCTTTGCTACAAGTCTAGCTTTGAAAGTCTCCACTTTCCCATCTACACCAAATTTCTTCTTGAAGATCCACTTGCTCCCAATGGGTTTTACCCCTTCAGGAGCAACTTCCAAAGTCCATACTTTGTTGGTGTACATGGATTCCATCTCGGACCGCATAGCACCCAGCCATTTCACTGAGTCCCTACTCGTGATGGCCTGCTCGAAACTAGTTGGGTCATCATCATCCATGATGCAATCCTCGCTTCCACCATCAATGAGAAAACCGTAGTATCTCTCAGGTGGACGAGAAACCCTACTAGATCGGCGGAGAGGCTGGGGTTCGTCGGGTACTATCGAATCTTCTGGTTCCACTAAATCTTCAGTTATAGTTTGTGTATCTGGAATTTCTTCCAGCTCTACCACTTTGCCACTAATTTCTTTTTCAAGGAATTCCTTTTCTAAAAAGGTGGCATATTGAGAAACAAACACTTTTTGTTCTTCAGCATGGTAGAAAAAATATCCTTGGGAATTCTTAGGATATCCCACAAACTTGCAGAGAACTGACCGTGCCTCGAGTTTGTCTGAATTTTGCCTTTTGACATAGGCCGGACAACCCCATATATTAACTCGTTTAAAATATGGTCTCTTCCCACTCCATATCTCATATGGTGTGGTAGGTACAGATTTAGATGGAACTTGATTCAATAGGTATGCAGCCGTCTCCAGTGCATATCCCCAGAAGGAAATAGGTAACTCAGCTGTACTCATCATTGAGCGCACCATATCTAATAGGGTGCGGTTCCTCCGTTCAGATACACCGTTGTGCTGTGGTGTATATGGAGGAGTCAGCTGAGAGAGAATCCCATTCTCTTTTAGGAAGTCCAGGAATTCATTGCTCAAGTATTCCCCTCCTCGATCAGATCGTAGGATTTTAATACTTTTTCCGGTTTGGTTCTCAACTTCTTGTTTATATTCCCTAAATTTCTCAAAAGCTTCTGATTTGTGTTTCATCAGGAACACATACCCGAACCTAGAGAGATCGTCAGTGAATGTAATGAAGTATGAAGAACCATCCCTGGCATGTGTAGACATGGGACCGCATACATCACTATGTATAAGTCCCAAGAGTTCGGTAACTCTTTCTCCGTGTCCCGTAAACGGAGTTTTGGTCATCTTGCCTTTGAGACATGACTGGCAAGTGTCATAAGATGAAAATTCGAAAGGTTTCAAATATCCATCCTTATGAAACTTAGCCAGTCGTGTCACATTGATGTGACCCAGTCTACAATGCCACAAGAAGGAATCGTTCAGTTCTGAACTCTTCCGCTTGTGTGTGTTTGTTATGCTCAGAACTGTTGATTGGTTTAGAACATAAATGCCATTGCACAACGTGCCTGATCCAACCAACTTTTGGTTACGGAAAATGTTCATAACATTGTCCTGTAATACAAAATTATATCCCTCTTTACTCAGCAAAGAAACCGATATAATGTTGCATATCAGATTCGGCATGTAATAGCATTCGTTCAGAACCAATGTATTTCCAGTTGGTAATACAAGGTGATATTCTCCGACAGTCTTAGCTGCAACAATTGCACCATTTCCAACTCTAATGTCTCTATCACCTTCTCCAAGTTCTCTACCTTTCCTTAGCCCATGTAACTGATTACATATATGGGATCCTGACCCGGTATCTAATACCCACGACGTAGAGCAAATAGAGAAACACTTCTCAGTAACGAACACACCCGAAGAAAATGCATCATTATGTACTTTCTTCATTCGGGTGGCATGGGAATCCTGGTATTCCCCTATTTCCTGTCCATTTCTATAACTCTTATAAGAAGGAACGGAACCAACGTTCCCCAGCACAGTATAACATGCGGGTTCGGTCAATACATCCATATTATTATCTTGATTAAGGTATGAAATGGTCGCTACCTGGAGAGAGAGAGAAGAAAACACTTTAGCGTATGCTCGTGCAAGATCAGATTGGTTATTATCTTATCTAATCAGGATGGCTCCCACTGCTTTTTATCAAATCTTCCTTCAAACCCTAAAAGGAAAGACTAGCCGGGATTAATTACACACTACAGGTTCGCCAATCTTTCAGCCAGGCCAGTGTCGGTACTTTGAGGGAGGTCCCCCGTGCTTTCGCACGAACCTAATTACTGTAAACCTCGTTTTCCCAGAGGCGTAACCTCGTTAACACCTTTCTAGACACCTACTTGATCGGCTAATTGTAATGTGTAAAACTCTCCCAGGAGTAACTCTTACTCGCAGTGGGTATCGGGATCCAACTATCTCATAGAAGGTATGCAATCTCATTGCAAATTTCAACACTTGAAATTCCCGATAATATTTTGCTCCTAGCAGCTATATGACCTTAACATAGTCAACAAATCATAAGTGCTAGTCAAGTTCAACCCGTCATTTCCCGATTGAATTAAACCCACCCGCACGACCCTTAACATAGTCAACAAAGTCGCACGACTACCCTAATCCAATCGCATCATATGCTTATACAGATAAGCACTAATTAGCTACCGCACACTACGCCTTAACATAGTCAACAAACGTAGCACGAATACTAACTAGTACTTATCTGAAATGACGGAGGGCTACGTCAGGTTTTTCTGAAAACCTATTGCGTAATGAACTTGATATCGTTGTAGAATCAAATGAAGTTTTCAAATGGAATGATTTTGAGGCTTTTCTAGTTTTGCTAAAGGGGTCACTCCCGGTGAAGGGATCGTCGGCCCTTTCCTCGTCGAATGAGGTGCGGGATATATCATATATATCACTGTGCAAAGCAAAAACTCTTAAAAGCAATCAAAGCCAAACCGAGCGTGTAGCATCTGCCAGTTATTGCTAAAGGAGTCACTCCCGGTGAAGGGATCTCGGTCCTTTCCTCATCGAATAAGGTGCAGGGTATATCATATATACCGCTATGCAAAGCAAGAACTGTAGCTACCTGTTTTGTTTAAAATCTGATTCCACAACATCTTAGGTTTCTTTTCTTTCATTAATCACATTAATGAAGTCCCATCATTTAAATACCTAAACATCACAGATAGATATGACGTACACTTATGCCATCCGCATTCGCCTCGATGTCCCCTCGTGCACCGTTAGGTTAGGTAACTAACGACAGAGCAGGGCAGGGCTAGCGCGGGTGTAAAACATAAGTAACGTCTATATAATATATCATATATACTATATACTATATCCATCACAGAACATCTCATGATCACATCACAGATATCGCAGCAGAAGAAACATATGAAACATTGGATATACTAGGACGTCCGTGTTTTCAATACGAGCCAGTATAAAACACGGATTCCACGGTCGTGATGAATAGCCAATCCCACACCCCTAGACCCCTACGAGAGCGGCAAGCAACCCTGCCAATTCTAGGGTTAGGAGACCCGGACTCGACTCCTCGAGTTGGTCTCCCACTGGACCCCAGAACCCGGTTACTTGTGCTCCCCTCCTTGGGTCTATCCTAATGCGGAAAAGTAAATAATATACAAAAGGTGACAACTTCCGCTACCTGGAAGTGCCCCAAATAAAAGAATATTACATACAAGTTTTTACATGAATGAAAATGAAAAACACTCATCTCACATAAAAAAAAACCCGGCTATTCGAACACGACGATCCAATATAACATATCCAGCAACACATAACATCACATGTCATCAACGTAAGTAAGTATGCATACCCCAATTGTCGTTGACGTATAGCAACGAAACCGGCGATATGAACATACTACACTTACGGTCACAGAAAAGAAAGTGTAAAACTACAACAATTGGAATCCGCAACTTCTTTAGACATCACATGCCTAATCAAATGAAATACTTAGACATCACATGCCTAACAGTTATAAACCTCGCATTTTAGTCTCATTATCGAAAACACTTTTCAATATAAAGTGAAACTAAACCGCTAGATTTATAACATTCATTCAGTTATCACATAACTGTTTGTGAATTCCAATTATTGTATCACATTCCAGATAAACAGAAAATGTTAAACTTTCCGATCGAACATCCGAAAACCCAAGTTTTCCCGATACAGCTCAACACATGAAATAAGTCTAACAACATTCAGTTCGTGCCTCAGTACCGACGGTCCAGCCGTAGAAGGGTCAAGCCAACGCCTCACATGTGGCACGCCGTACTGCCCCAAACCCGAAGGTTCAAAGGGCAGTTCAAGACGGTCACATAATCGAGTTAAGGTTTGTTGTCTTCTAGAGGGTCCATCGCGTTACTTGCACTACTTAGAACGTCGTTAAACTACGGAAAAATCCAACACTTGGAAATTTCCCGACAGGGGAAAAATTGGGTATTTATATCCGGTCGAACTTTTTAACATATTCTGAAAATTATCCGGAAATACACAAAAGACGAAATTTGATAATCCGATCGAAATACCGAATCCCCAAAACAACCCTGGAAAATTCAACTTTTGAATGAATATTAAAAATTCCCAGGAAAACCACCACAGAAAAATGAGAATTACTGTGAAAATTAAAATGCACAAAACGACAAAAGCGCCGCGCATCCGCCGCACGAGCCATGCTCGTGCCGCAGATCCGCGGCTCTTTGATGGAATTAGTCCATCGAAATTCACAGTAACTCTTAGATTAGCCTGCTGATTTTTCTGCATATTTTTAATGTGGAAAAATCCCCGATTTTAGAAAAAGGACAGAGAGCATGTTTGGTTTGGGGTTTCGGGTTCGTTCGGGCTTCAAACTCCGTCTAGACTTCGCCTAAGGCTCTAGCTAGGCTCTGATACCACTGTAGGGTTCCTAGGCACACTATAGAGGTCTCACAAGGAATCGAACATGCCAATTTAAAATTTTATGAGTGCCGAGAAACCCTAATACGGATCGTCGGCTAGATTTCTAGGCGAAACTATAAACTAGTTAACATTTTAACTAAAGGAAGAGAGCTACAACCTTTGTAGATCCGGTTATCCACTTCCTTAGCTCCACGTGGGTGTCCTCTCGCTGTCCATCATGAATCCCGAACTCATTCGTCGGCTTCATCGGAGAAACGGGCGGAATAGGTCGTCGGCTTCGTGTCAAAGACGATCTACGTCGAGGCATCACAAGTTCAAGCTCCGACTTCACAAAGTTGTGAAACTTGTGAAGAAAACACCCAAAACAACTTGGCAAGAGGTAGAGGGTGAAGAAATAGGAGGTGGGTTCACTTTAGAATTGGATTTCACTCACTTTTGCTCAAGTTGCCATTGATGGCATCTAGTTTTCTTGAAGAAGAAGATGATGAAGAAGAAAAAATATGATAAGTTTCTTATTTGAAAAAGAAACAAATATGAATACTTATCATATCTTGACCATGGTCAAGTGTAGAGATTAAACTAAGGTTAAAAGGAATGGTTAGGGTTAAGGATGAGATAAGGATGGTGGACTTTGTCAAAGCTTCAAGAAACTTCAACAAGAGACAAAGAAAGCCACCATTCTCATCTAAACCTTTTTCTAAATAAATAAACAAATAAATAAATAAAAAGGCAAAACCCTAATCATCTCTTAACCATGGTTTAATACTTCACACTTAACCTAATGAGCAAGTATCATCAAACATGATACAAAGATGTGCACAAAAGTATATCACATATACAACATGTACATCAAGTGAGAAAATCCATTTAAAGTGAACCAATACTAGTTAATGCAATGCAATATATCAAATATATAATTATGCATCAAATCATTAAATCAACATTTGATTCAATGATCCGGTCATGTCGCACATAACCGACTAGAATCCAATGTATCGATTTATCGAATCAATGATTCGATAAGTAGGTCATATCGAATATAACCAATCGAAACATATATCGCGAGAATGAAATGCGGTATCACATACACGCATTATTCTCGGTCCTGCACATATCTCATATGCGCTCCTATTTCGTTTCGCTTGAACCAGGAAACCTCTGTGTAGGACTCTAAAGACTCGTCAATACGCCGGTAGCAGATGATGATCATATCAAGCACCCACAAGCCGCAAGCGGTCTGCTAAACGTAACGGCCATCCGGGTATTGAGCGATCAGAAGATCGACGAGCTAGTCCGCTCACACTCCTGTGAATCCAACCAGCAACACTTACCGTACAGTCCGGTCTGTTCGTCTGATACGTCGCATATCAAGTCTAGGGGTGGTAAACGTCAGACCCCAATAACCGATAAGTCGTGCCGATGTGAGGGTCATAACGGGTCGAGAAACTACTGGTAACACTTACCAGCAAATCTCTGATCAGCCCTGGCCAGGGACTTCCCTGTTACGGCCAATCGAGCACAGCGCAACATCAACTCCCAATACCGGGAGAGACGAAACCCCTCCTATCGCTCATTGCCTCCATGTGACTCGGGAATGTACCCAAAGACCACCGTTTTGCACGCCCTCATGGACGTGGTAAGGTGAAGATCAAAGCACAGTGGGAATCACACAAGACTCTATGACGATCTCGGGTCTACAGACTAACCTGTACAAGTGTCACCTGAGAACTGCCATCTGACGTGAGGTATAATACCATCTGGGAGTTCTCGGCGAGTCCGTCCAGTGTACCCAGTCTCCACTGAGCACCCGTACACCATCTCTGATGTCAAACACCAATGGATATGGGATCATCCATCGCCCATCTCATGGGTCGAGAAGCGTATACGCTAGTCTACACTGGTATATCGATGCCCCGTCTCGATACACCCACGACTAGGGACCTTGAAGGATGTACTTATGGACTACCTTGTCCCCACTAGTATGATCTTCATCATAGTCCAGGTAGTCAAGTACACATCCTAAGGGCTTTACCAACATGTAACTATAAGCAGTTTAAAGAGACTAGTGTACATGTTAAGATAAAGAGTAACCAGATAGCATACTATCATATCGAGCAAGAAAGTCATCTCTATATATGTCCAAGCATCCAATATAATATACATCATCTGTACAATACTGGCCTCTAGGGCATACATACAACTAACAGGCCATATATATTGGTGTACCGAATACCCAACTTCTGCTCTAAGGCCAGCTGTTGGCGTACTGCATACCCAACATCTCAAAAAGTCTCTCGAACTGTGCTTGAGGAAAGGCCTTGGTGAATGGATCTGCCGTGTTGTCTTTTGTGTCCACTCTCCGCACCTCGATCTCCCGGCGATCAATGATCTCCCTGATCAGGTGATACCGCCACCAACCAGTTCTAGTGTCCGCAACCAGTTCTAGTGTCCATAGTAGAAGTACTGGACCACTGGCCGCAACCAGTTGCAGTGTCCATAGTAGCGTCGGAAAGTGCTTTTAGTACAGGTAGCAGAATATTAAGCGAGAAAAGATGCAGTTTGACATACGACACTATGGAGCGTACGATTTGTTCGCAAGATTGGGAAGCAGTGGCTATCAGGAAACAAAATGCAATCAGTTTGGACTCGGATTATCTATCTGAAGAGCTTACAAGATCGGACGAGACCAACACCGAAGGAGGAACTGTAACCGACGGCGATAAGTAGTGAGTAGAAACTGTAATAGGAGAATAAGAACTATGTAGATCCGATTCGCTCTCATGGAGCTCAATATTTGGAAGGGATACGCAGGCAGCTTGAGTGGGTTCGGCCTCTAATGTAAAAAAAACATATTGTGTCATTTAATTGTAACTTGATAATGATTCTGATAAAAATTTTGTTCAAGATAGTCTCTTTTAATAGATGGGAAAGAATCCCACAAAATATGAAAGAGATCAACTCAATGGTATTTCGAAAATTCGCAACTGTCATATTTTGAGCCAGTTCAAACAGAGCCTAAATCATCTCAAAAAAACAGAGAGGAATCAGACTTTCCAGACATATTTTGAGCCGTCTTAAAAAGACTGAGTCGTCTCAAGAAAGGGTTTGAGCCGTCTAAAGAAAGGACTCGGGCAAGTCGCCTCGCCTCGTGATTCGCATAGATGAAGCGGCGAGACGAGCAGGGTCAGGCTCCGCTACTGTTGAACTCTTCTGGCTTCGCCTCATCGGCTAAGCGAGTCGGACGACTCGCGAAGCGAGCGCAATGGCTCGCTTCATTTGGCACGCCTACCATGAATGTAGAGAAAAGCCAAACTATATACATGTCAAGCGGACGTGAGGTGCATTGTATATTTCCCATTTTGAATGAGGTCATTTGGTCAATTTTGACATATTAGGTTACACCAAGCTGTTGGAGCGCAAATTGTGTGAAGTAAATATACCTATTCTTTATTATAAATGACCCTGGAAATTTACATGTTTAGCTCTCCTTGAGGAGCATGAATCCTAACGGTCTACAATTTAGAAACCTAAACGCGTATATCGGTAAGAAAAATTACATTAATCAAATGACTTTATCCCAAACTTTTAGGATGAGGTATATGAAAGATTACAATATAATGCATATGTGGGTAACTTATTGTTTATAGGAATTTATATACAAGTTCAATACACCAGAGAATGAAAAAAGCTTAATGTAGAGGTTTTGCTTCTTCAAAAGGAATTTGCACGATCCTAAACCTTTTGTCAAGTGAGACAGTTTATACTATAAATATTTCAAATTTACAAATATAACTATGTGCAAAAAAAAAAAGATTTATTAGGAATCATTTCATGTTAAAAATTTAATTTTATTAAAATATAGATATCATTAATAAAAAAAAATACGCTCCATTTTACTATCTTAGAATAACTATGTAACTTGAAATTATGGGACAGCAGCATTTGAGTCCTGGTGTTACTTAAAAAGAAAGAAAAGGCAACTTGAAATTATATTGGTTAAATATGAAGTTGTAAACAAAATAGATGTGCGCAGGTTATACCAAACAATTAAAGAGAGTTTAAGGGGCTATGAGCAAATGGAGAAGTTTAGAAAGCATGACAAAAAAGGTCCAAAAAATTATAGGGTTCCCCATGATTCGAACCTGCACCACTTGATTTTTTTTTACTTAAAGTGCTAACTAATTAAAGATTTGAGATTTTACTCTTTTTTTATTTGGTTACTACATTTACCTATATATATATATGTATATTGAACTCCGGAATCCAGGTGAGAAAGCTGCATATCCTAGACTCTTAAAGGATCTGCCCCTGTTTGTAAGACAAATCACTTAAAAGACAAATCAACGTGCCAAACATTCAGTGAAGAAGAGTGTTCGAGAATATATCCAGGTGAGAAAGCTGCAAATCGTAACATTGCAGGCCACTCTGGAGATTATAGGACCTATAAAAGAATGAGAATGTGTATTATTGGAAAGAAGTGAAGAAGAGTGTCCGGGGATATATCAAGGTTTCTGATGCTTGCCAAATGACCAAATCTGAAAATATTCACATTCCATGACTATTACAGCCCTTTCCTATTCCTAAACACACATGGGAGGATATTTCCATGAACTTTGTGACAGGTTTGCCAAAATCTCCACGAAAAGACACCATTTTTATAGTGGTTGATAGACACTCCAAGTATAATCAATTTTATGGTCTAAAGCGTCCTTATTCAGCAACTCAGGTGGCTAATGTTTTATTTGAAGGGGGTTTTAAGCTACATGGGCTTCCCATAACCATTGTCAGTGACAGAAATCTTATATTTACAAGCCTCTGCTGACAAGAGCTCTTCATACTAGAGAGAAATATGCTTAGGTTAAGCACTGCTTACCATTTATAGTCTGATGGTCAGACTAAGATCACCAAGAAGTGCCTAGAAGCTTGCTTCCATTCGAGTGATTGAAATGGTTCACTTGCTGAGTATTGGTTCAACACTGCGTGGAAGAGCCTTACAAATGCTACTTCTTTACACCCCGACCCTATGATCCTACCTGTCACGACCCAATTTAGGAACGTGACCGGCACTTAAACCACGTGACGTCAACAGACATAACGCAATTTAAGTAAGCCGAAAACCCAAAAATCTAAACTATAAAAAGAAGTGAAAAAAATATTCTTAAAAACATTTGGAAATCTCAAATAAAAATCTTAGAGCTTAAATTTATTTTCTTAAAAATTTTGGCAGCACCTCCTATGTAAAACTAACCCCGAAACGGGTACAAACACATGATATAAATAAAGCATTCCCAAACGGGAGCAAATCACGCCCAAAGGCGGAAAACAATCACCACAAGCATATATACGACGCCGTAGCGAAAAAATAGACAATAAAAATAAAAACATAAAAGAGATAAAGCAACATAAGAAAGGCCGGCTCACACGAGCACGACACCCAGAGTCACATAATATACAATATCGATCCTCACAAACTCGTCTCTTATTCAATACATGAAAGTGGTAGATGGAGTACTAGATACAATGAGATATACAATATATGTGTTCGGATAACCGCAAACCCACCTATACCAAAAATGTCACGACCCGAAATATTAGCTCGTGACCGGCACTTAAATCACGCCACGTCTAAAAGCGTAACGTAATTCAAGTAAGCCGAAACCCAGAAATCTAAACATTTTTAAGAAAAATTAAGGAGGTGGAGTTTTGAAATAAAGGTATAATAAAATCAAGTTTTCATAAATGCATAGAAGAGGAACATGAAAATGCAAGTGGAATTTACTAGTTGAAAAACATGTTTTGTCTTTTAAAAATTTGGGCAGCACCTCCTTTGTATATTTTGATCCAAAACCACGTATACATAATAAAATAAAGGCATCCCCAAGCGGGAGCTAGCTCTTCGTCAACCGGCGGATCACAACCACGCAAGACAGTAAGTATAAGTATACGACGCCCAACGACGAAATTCACAATAAAAGATAAAGAAATAAGTAAGACATTAAAACCACAAGTAGTGGAATACCCCTCGCTCTAAGTCTCGCAACCACAAGTCTCACTAAGTCTCATTACTTATACAAATACTAGTTTTGATTGATGGAGTTGACTAGATACAATATGAAATGTAAATATAAGAGTGGGTACGATACAAATGTCCCACCTATCAAGCAAATCACCCAAATGTAGCTATGTACCAGCGATGTCGATACGGATCCATGCGGTCAACCTGCAAGAACTGTGGCACAACGGGGGTGAGTTGCCAACTCGTGAATAGAAATATATCAACAAGTAAAAATCGAATAAACGATGACTCTTAGGTCAACTGCATCATAAAGGTAATACTATGATATGTAGGGTGACCATATCTGTATGTGTGCCAACAATATAATCAACACCTATATATATGCGGATATCATCCAATCATATGATCAATGTCTGTATGCATGCGGATCTCGTCCACGTGTCAACCAATGACACATCATCATGCAAGTAAATATCATAAAAGCATATTCATGAAAATATGAGGATATAAATAAACGTGTCCCTTGCAACACATCAAAATCATGGAACATGAGTGCCCAGCATCGACACTCGAAAACATCATGAAACCCGTGCCCAGCATCGGCACGTAAATCCTCATATCTCTCGGGCTCCGTCAGTCCGGATCGGCCCTCGGGCTCCGTCTGCGGGATCGGCCCACGGGCTCTGGCAGACGGGTCGGCCCCCATATCCATCTCTCGACCCGGTCGGTATCCTCCGGATAACCACCAGGCCCAACCAATCACCGGTAGGTAGTAGTCACTCAGCCAGGCTCATCGTCATCCCCACGAAATCTCTCGCCCCGGAAACCATACCGGGTCCACCATGAACCCGCAAACGGATCATCCGCCTCCTCGAATCGGGTTTCACATATCATACGTCTCAGAACCGAGAAAACACATGGTGGACGCACTGAAATATCATATCAAGAGAAACCGGGTTTTTAAAACAATACATACTTTCCTTTTTAAAATGACCACGATTCTCAAATCCAGAAATCTCATGAAAAGAGCATATCTTAATGCGCATAATCGTAAAGCATGATGTATGCGACATATAACAGAAATGTAAGCATATCCGTATATCATGCAATATGGAACAGTAATAAGCACATATCGAGGGAAAACCGCTCTTTTAAATGAATCCAGTTTTAAAATATGTCCTGCGGTGCCCAAATTCTCCAAAGTCAAATGCAATATCGTATAAAGGTGCATATGTAACTATAGCAAGTAAACTATGCAAGGAGTCATCATGATGCAGCAATCCTACTGTGTAGTGACATGGCAATTATCGATGATGAAGTGTGTGAGCCGGCAAATGTGTAACATACGCATCATCGATAACGGTGCGAGTGTACTAGCACAGATATATGCAATGCAATGAGAATAACATGAATGCATCATAAGGTAAATCATCAGCTAAAAGCTATAAAATATACGTATCTATCATATGTTTGAGTCGGTGAATCTATCAATCGGCATCTAGTCTCACAGCATCACGTAGGGTATAACCCATCGTACGGCATCCTCTAGTCAAGGGTATGGATCAAACATCAAGTCAAACTCATCACGTACGGAAAATCATCATACGGCGGCATAAAGCCAATAAAGATCCTATCAACCTTTACGACAATAAGGGTACGGACATAATGTCTCGTACGACTTATCATTTAAGATTCACAACATTATATATATCTATATACCTATGTCCCAAGTCACATCCATAACTGTAGGGTTCCTAGGCACACTCAAGAGGTTCCACAAGGCATCAACCATGCCAAAATCAAATTTTTCCATGTGCCGAGAAACCCTAATTTAGATCGTTAACTAGAGGTAAGGCGAAAGCATGCAAGTTAATTACTTTAACTACAAGTGAAATGGATTACAAACTTTGTAGATCCGGTCCTCCACTTCTAAAGCTCCGTGTTGACGTCCCTGCGCTGCGATCATCGGGATCCCAGACTCTAGCGCTCGTTTCTTCGAAGAAACGAGCGGGCTAGGTCGTTGACTTCGATATCGAAGATGATTTACGTCGAGGCAACTCAAACTCAAGCTCCGTCTTCACTTGGTCAAGAACCTTGTGAAGAAAACACACTCTACTACATGGCAAGTGGTAGAGAATGAAGAAATAGGAAGTGGGTTCACTTTGGATTTGGATTTCTCATTTGGTTTCTTCACTTGAAATTTTTCTAGAAAGCTTTCTTCTTCATGAAGAAGAAGAAGAAGAGAATAGAAAAAATCAATTATGTGAAAAGAAAATTCAAGTGAAGACTTATCATTTAGCAACCAGGGGTGAGTAAACTTTTGTACAGAGTAAACCATGGTTTAGGTAAATGGTTAGGTCAAAGAATAAAACAAAATGGTTTAGACTTTTTCAAAAGAAGCTTGAAGTATCATGAAGCTTCTAGTCAAAGAAAAAGAAAAGCACCATTTTGTTTTAACAAAATAAATAACATAAATAAAACCCTAACCATTAACCTAAACAAGGTGTAAAGCATACGCATACCCAAGTTTGCATGTATCATCAATCATGATACAAACTAGTGCACAAACATATATCGCATATACAACTTGTGCACATCAAGTGAGAAAATCAATCTTAAGTGAACAAATACAAGTTAATGTAAAGGAATATATCAAATATATAATTATACATTAAATCATTAAATCGATACTTGATTTAATGATCCGGTCATATCATATATAACCGACTAATATCAAGTGTATCAATATATCGAATCAACACTTGATTCGGTAACCCGGCTATATCACATATAACCGACCGATGATACGAATCGCAAGAGTAGAATTCAGTATCACATACTGGTATTATTCTCGGTCCCGCACATATCTCATATGCGCTCCTATTTCGTTTCGCTTGAGCCAGGAAACCTCTGTGTAGGACTCTAAAGACTCGTCAATACGCCGGCAGTAGATGGTGATCATATCAAACACCCACAAGCCGCAAGCGATCTACTAAACGTAACGGCCACCCGGGTATTGAGCGATCAGAAGATCAACGAGCAAGCCCGCTCACACTCCTGTGAATCCAACCAGTAACACTTACCATACAGTCCGGTCTATTCGTCTGATATGTCGCATATCTCGCCTAGGGGTGGTAAACGTCAGACCCCAGTAGCTTGATAAGTCATGCCGATGTAAGGTCCATAACAAGCCTGAAACTACTGATAACACTTACCAGTAAATCAGTGCAACCCTGGCCAGGGATTTCCAGTTATGGCCAGTCGAGCATAGCGCAACATCAACCCCCAATACCGGGAGAGACGAATCCCCTCCTATCGCTCATTGCCTCCATGTGAATCGGGACTGTACCCAAAAACCACCTGTTTGCACGACTCAGTAGAGCCGTGGTAGGGTGGAAATCAAAGCACAGTGGGAGACACAAAAGACTCTATGACGATCTCGGGTCAACAGACTAAGCTGTACCAGTATCACCAGAGAACTGCCATCTGACGTGAAGTATAATACCATCTGGGAGTTCTCGGCGAGTCCGTTCAGTGTACCCAGTCTCCACTGAGCACCCGCATACCATCTCTGATGTCAAACACCAATGGATATAGGATCATCCATCGCCCATCACATGGGTCGAGAAGATATACGCTAGTCTACTCTGGAATATCGATGCCCCGTCTCGATATTCCCACGACTAGGAACATTGAAGGATGTACTCATGGACTACCCAGGCCCCACTAGTATGATCTATATCATAGTCCTGGAAGTCGAGCACATATCTTAAGGGCTTTATCAACATGTAATAGAGAGACAGCAAGTATACATGTTAAGATAAAGAGTAACCAGATAGCGTACTATCATGTCGAGCAAGAAAGTCCTTCCTATAAATGTCCCAGCATCCACTACAATATACATCTCATGTACAGTAATGGCCTCTAGGGCATACATATAACTAACAATCTCCCACTTGCACTAGGGCCATCTGTAGCAGTGGTTGCAGTATCTAATACTCAACCATCCCATAAAAGTCTCTCTTTGGGAAAATGCCTTTGTGAGTGGATCCGCCGTGTTGTCCTCTGAGTCTACTCTCCTAACCTCGATCATCCTGGAGATCAACTATCTCCATGATCAGGTGATGCTGCCTCAGAATATGTCTGGGTCACTGATGGGACCGGGGTTTCTGGGCCAAAGCCACACTTCCATTGTCACACAATGGTAGGAACCTAGTTCATCTCATGAACTAATATACACCCAAACTGCCTCTTTGGTAGTATCTTTAATAGCGATGTCACCAGCCTTTATCGTCTAGTTTGCCACGGTATTTAGCTTGGAACTCTTCCAACATACCGTCCTTCCACTGAGGGTAAAGACAGTGCCTGCGACTGACATTCAGTCGTCCTTATCACCCCGGAACCTTTCCAGTGATTCTCCCCAGGATCGATTGATACCATCTCACTACAACTAGTGAGAATCCTAATATCCATTTAGATCTATCTCATAGATATAAAATCTAGGATTTAGGAGGTATCACACAGATCCTATATGGAGAATTCTTGTGATAAGAGGAGATTGACCGTGCGTAGTATAAGAAACTCTTTTCCTATCAAGAGTAAGTTGTCCACGTACAATACGAGGATGACCATCTTACTCTCTACTACCTATACAAGGTTCATCTACCATTTTGATGAAGTCAAACTCTTTAACTATCACATCAAAACAGACGTTCCAACTTCGCGATGCCTGCTTTAATCTGTAAAGCAAGTTGCACACGTTTCCACTGCTCCCATTGTTTACGAAACCCTCTGGCTATGTTCTTATAGACGTTCTCTTCTAAATCATTATTTAGAAAAGCAGTCATGGCATCCAACCACCAGATATCGTAGTCATGGTATGTAGCAATGGCAATTAGGATCCGGATGGACTTAAGCATAGCTACTTGGAAAAGGTTTCATCATTATCCACGCCTGGTCGATGACGAAAAACTTTAACAAGTCTAGCTTTGAAAGTTTCAACTTTTCCATCTACACCAAGTAATCTTCTCAAGATATACTTGCTTCTGATGGGAATTTAACCCTTCAGATATAGCATCCAAAGTCTATACTTTGTTGGTGTACATGGATTCTATCTCAGATCGCTAAGCATCCAGCCATTCTTACAGAGTCCTTACTCTCGACGGCCTGCTCGAAACTAGTTGGGTCATCATCTCATGATGCAATTCTCGCTCCCACTGTCATCGAGAAACCGAAGTATCTCTCAGGCGGATGAGGAACCCTGCTAGATCGGCGGAGAGGCTGAGGTTCGTCGGAGACTATTGAATCCTTTGGTTCTATTAAATCATCGGCTGTAGTTTGTATAGCTGGAAATCCTTCCAGTTCTACATAACTGACCTTGCCTCGAGCTTGTCCGGATTTTTCTTTTGACATAGGCCGGACAACCCCAAATCTTAACTTGCTTAAGAGATGGGCTCTTCCCATACCATATCTCATATGGAGTGGTAGGCAGTGATCTGATTCGAACCTAATTCAATAGGTATGCAACTTCTTAAGTGCATAACCCCCAAAAGGAAACAGGTAACTCAGCAGTACTCATCATAGAGCGCACCATATCATATAGGGTGTGATTGCTCCGCCCCGATACACCGACGTGATGTGGTGTATACGGAGGAGTAATGCTGAGAGAGAATCCCATTCTCCTTTAGAATAGTCCAGGAATCCCATGCCAAGTATTCTCCTCCCTGATCACATCAAAGGACATAATACTTATACCCGTTTTTGGTTCTCTACTTCTAACTTATATTCATTGAATTTCTCAAAAGCTTCAGACATGTGTTTCAACAGAAACATGTGTCCGAATCTTGAGAGATCATCAGTGAATATAAGGAAGTACAAAAAAACAGTTCTGGCATATGTAGACTGGGGACCTTCATACATCACTATGTATTAGTCCCAAGAGTTCACTAACTCTTTCTCTGTTTCGAGTAAACAGAGCTATGGTCATCTTATCTTTGTGACATGACTGGCAAGTTTCACAAGATGTAAATTCAAACTGATTTAAATATGCATCTAAATGTAACTTTAGCTAGTCGGGTCACATTGATATGACCTAGTCTACAATACCTCAAGAAGGATTCGTTCATTTCTGAACTCTTCCTCTTATGTGTGTTCTATACGTAAGGAACTGTAGTTTGATTTAGAATGTATATGCTTTTAGATAACGCGCCTGAATCGATCAACTATTGATATAGGAAATGTGCAAAACATTATCCAACAATACAAAATTATATCATTTCTTTACTAATAAAGAGACTGATATGATGTTGTATATCAGGTTCGGTATCTAATAACATTCGTTCAGAATCAATGTATTTGGAAATACAGGGTGATAGTGACCGACAGACTTGGCTGCAACACTTGTACCATTTTCTGTCTCATGAAACTTATCACCCGTTCTCAGTTCTCTAGCTTTCTTTAGCCCATGTAACAGATTACATATGCGGGATCCTGATCCGGTATCTAATACCCAGGACGTAGAGGATACAGAGAAACAGTTCTTTGTAATAAACACACCCGAAGAAGATGCATCATCATGCACTTTCTTCGTTTGGGCGGCACGAGAAATCCGGTATTCCCCTAATTCCTGCTCTGTCTTATAACAATTATAAGTTGGAGCGGGACCAACGTTCCCCTGCTCAGTATAACAAGCGGGTTCGGTCAATACATCCATATTATTATCTTGATTAAGGTGTGATATGGTCGCTACCTGGAGAGAGAGAAGAAAACACTCTGCGTGCGCTCTTGCAAGATTAGATTGGTTATATATTTTATCTAATCAGGATGGCTCCCACTGTTTTTATCAAATCTTCCTTCAAACCCTTAAAGGAAAGACTAATCGGGATTAATTACACTCTATAAGTTCGCCAATCTTTCAGCCAGGCCAGTGCCGGTACTTTGAGGGAGGTTCCCCGTGCTTTCGCATGGACCTAATTAAAATAAACCTCGTTTTCCCAATAGCGTAACCCCGTTGACACCTTTCTAGACACCTATTTGATCGGCTAATTGTAAAGTGCAAAACTCTCTCAGGAGTAACAATTACTCGCAGTGGGTATCAAGATCCAACTATCATATAGAAGGTATGCAATCTTATTGCAAATTTCAACACTTGAAACTCCCGATAAAGGTTTTTACCCCTAGCACTTATGACTTTAACTATGGTCAACAAATCATAAGCACTAGTCAAGTTCTACCCGTCATTTCGTGATTAATTAGACCCACCCACATGACCCTTAACTAAGGTCAACAAAGTCACGCGACTGTCCTAACTAATCGCATCATATGCGGTGTAGGAAGACTTCACTTAGCTACCGTACACTGTGTCTTGACTATGGTCAACAAACACAGCACAAATACTAAGTACTCTACTTCCTAAAATGACGAAAGGTTGCGGATGGTTTGTAAGAAAACCTTGAACGCTTTGTACTTGATCTCGTTGCGGAATCAAATGGTTTTTAAATGGAGTGTTTTTGAGGCTTTTCTAGTTTTGCTAAAGGGGTCACTCCCGGTGAAGGTATCGTCGGCCCTTTCCTCATCGAATAAGGTGCAGGATATATCATATATACCGCTGTGCAAAGCAGAAACTATAGAAGCAATCAAAAGACAAACCAAGGGTTGTAGCATCTGCCAGTTATTGCTAAAGGGGTCACTCCCGGTGAAGGGATCGTCGGCCCTTTCCTTATCGAATAAGGTGCAGGATGTTCTACAAGGAACACCGCGATGCAAAGCAACAACTAGAGCTACCTGATTTTATTTTTGAAATTCGATTCCACAACATCTTTTAGGTTTATTTTCTTTCATTAATCATATTAATGAAGTCCCATCATTTAAGTCCACCTAAATATCACAGATAAATATAACGTACGCTTATGCCATCCGCATTCGCCTCGATGTCCCGTCTGCACCGTTAGGTTAGGTAACTAACGGCAGAACGAGTCAGGGCTAGTACGGGTGTAAAACATAAGCAACGTCTATATAATATATCATATATACTATATACAATATCTATCTGAACATATCATATGATCACATCACAGATAACGCAGCAGAAAATATCATATGAAATATTGGATATACTAGGACGTCCGTGTTTTATTTTGAGCCTGTATAAAACACGGATTCCACGGTCGTGATGAATAGCCAATCCCACACCCCTAGACCTCTACGAGAGCGGCAAGCAACCCTACCAATTCTAGGGTTAGGAGACCCGGACTCGACTCCTCGAGATGGTCTCCCACTGGACCCTAGAACCCGGTTACTTGTGCTCCCCTCCTTGGGTCTATCCTAATGCGAAAAAGTAAATAATATACAATGGTGACATCATCCTCAACCCGGAAGTGTCCCAATAAAAGAATATTACATACAAGTTTTTACATGAATGAAAAAGAAAAACACTCATCTCACATAAAAAAAACCCGGCCATTCAAACACGACGATCTAATATAACATATCCAGCAACACATAACATCACATGTCATCAACGTAAGTAAACATGCGTATCCCGATTGTCGTTGACATATAGCAACGAAACTGGCGATATCACATATTACACTTACGGTCGCAGAAAAGAAAGTGTAAAACTACAACAGTTGGAATCCGCAACCTTTTTAGACATCGCATGCCTAATCAAATGAATTCCTTAGACATCGCATGCCTAACAATTATAAACCCCGCATTTTAGTCTCAAAATCGAAAACTCTTTTCAATATCAAGTCGGGCAATTCAACAAGATTCCCGACATCCTGATCGAATGCTCGTCGCAAACTTTAGTAGACGGCCGCACCCCCGGATGCCGTCGACGAAGTGCACTAAGGCGGAACACCGCTGCCGCGAGCACCCGAACGGATGCTTTTGGCGACGGGGTTCTCCTACAGTCACTTGGTCGGGGCTATGAGGCGTGGCTATCTATTAAGTTTACCGGCGAGTATTCGCGTACGCTACGTGATTGCGACGGACTTTTGATCACATCAAAATTCCATGGCAACCGATCAAGTGAGACTAAACTGCTAGATTTATAGCATTCAAATTAGTTATCTCATAACTACTTGTGGATTCCAATTATTGTATCACATTCCAGATAAATAGACAATGTTAAACTTTCCGATCGAATAATCAAACACCCAAGTTTTCCCGAAAAGTTCAACACATGAAATAAGTTTAAAAACATTCACTTCATGCCACAGTACCAACGGTCCAGCCATAGAAGGGTCAAGCCAACGCCTCACATGTGGCACGCCGTACTGCCCCAAACCCTAAGGTTCAAAGGGCAGTTCAAGACGGTCACATAATCGAGTTAAGGTTTGTTGTCTTCTAGAGGGTCCATCGGGTTACTTGCACTACTTAGACGTTCTTAAACTACGGAAAAATCCAACACTTGGAAATTTTCCGGCAGGGGAAAAAGTGGATTATTTATATTCGGTCGAACTTTTTAACACGTTCTAAAATTATCCGGAAAAACATAAACAAAGTTAAACAATCCGATCGAAACATCGAGTCCCCAAAACAACCCAGAAAACTCAACTGTTGAGTATAGATTAAAAATTCCCAGAAAACAGAGGAAACAGCTACGGGTATAACTGTAGAAAATTGAGTCCCCAATCATCACATACGGCCGCGGAACCGCCGCCCAAAGCAGGGTATGGCCGCGGTTCCGCGGCTCTACAGTAGATTCAGGTTGTCGTTTTCTGCAGTTTACCTTATATTTCCCTGCACTATTTTTTGAGCATTTTTAATTCACAAAATTCCACAGTTTCAGAAAATGTACAGAGAAGGGTGTAGTTTAGGGTTTCGGGTTTCGATCGGGTTTCTAACTTCGTCTACATATCGCCTAAAGCTCTAGCTAGGCTCTGATACCACTGTAGGGTTCCTAAGCACACTCAAGAGGTTCCACAAGGCATCAACCATGCCAAAATCAAATTTTTCCATGTGCCGAGAAACCCTAATTTAGATCATTAACTAGAGGTAAGGCGAAAGCATGCAAGTTAACTACTTTAACTACAAGTGAAATGGATTATAACCTTCGTAGATCCGGTCCTCCACTTCTAAAGCTCCATGTTGACGTCCCTCCGCTGCGATCATCGGGATCCCGGACTCTAGTGATGGTTTCTTCGAAGAAACGAGCGGGCTAGGTCGTTGACTTCGATGCCGAAGATGATCTACGTCGAGGCAACTCAAACTCAAGCTCCTTCTTCACTTGGTCAAGAACCTTGTGAAGAAAACACACTCTACTACATGGCAAGTGGTAGAGGATGAAGAAATAGAAAGTGGATTCACTTTGGATTTGGATTTCTCATTTGGTTTCTTCACTTGAAATTTTTCTAGAAAGCTTTCTTCTTCATGAAGAAGAAGAAGAAGAGAACAGAAAAAATCAATTATATGAAAAGAAAATTCAAATGAAGACTTATCATTTAGCAACCATGGGTGAGTAAACTTTTGTACAGAGTAAACCATGGTTTAGGTAAATGGTTAGGTCAAAGAATAAAACAAAATGGTTTAGACTTTTTCAAAAGAAGCTTGAAGTATCATGAAGCTTCTAGTCAAAGAAAAAGAAAAGCACCATTTTGTTTTAACAAAATAAATAACATAAATAAAACCCTAACCATTAACCTAAACAAGGTGTAAAGCATACACACACCCAAGTTTGCATGTATCATCAATCATGATACAAACTAGTGCACAAACATATATCGCATATACAACTTGTGCACATCAAGTGAGAAAATCAATCTTAAGTAAACAAATACTAGTTAATGTAAAGTAATATATCAAATATATAATTATACATTAAATCATTAAATCGATACTTGATTTAATGATCCGGTCATATCATATATAACCGACTAATATCAAGTGTATCAATATATCGAATCAACACTTGATTCGGTAACCCGGCTATATCACATATAACCGACCGATGATACGAATCACGAGAGTAGAATTCAGTATCACATACTGGTATTATTCTCGGTCCCGTACATATCTCATATGCGCTCCTATTTCGTTTCGCTTGAGCCAGGAAATCTCTGTGTAGGACTCTAAAGACTCGTCAATACGCCGGCAGTAGGTGGTGATCATATCAAACACCCACAAGCCGCAAGCGGTCTGCTAAACATAACGGCCACCCGGGTATTGAGCGATCAGAAGATCAACGAGCAAGCCCGCTCACACTCCTGTGAATCCAACCAGTAACACTTACCGTACAGTCCGGTCTGTTCGTCTGATATGCCGCATATCTCGCCTAGGGGTGGTAAACGTCAGACCCCAGTAGCTTGATAAGTCATGCCGATGTAAGGTCCATAACAAACCTGAAACTACTGATAACACTTACCAGTAAATCAGTGCAACCCTGGCCAGGGATTTCCAGTTATGGCCAGTCGAGCATAGCGCAACATCAACCCCCAATACCGGGAGAGACGAATCCCCTCCTATCGCTCATTGCCTCCATGTGAATCGGGACTGTACCCAAAAACCAGCTATTTGCACGACTCAGTAGAGCCGTGGTAGGGTGGAAATCAAAGCACAGTGGGAGACACACAAGACTCTATGACGATCTCGGGTCAACAGACTAAGCTGTACCAGTGTCACCGGAGAACTGCCATCTGACATAAGGTATAATACCATCTGGGAGTTCTCGGCGAGTCCGTTCAGTGTACCCAGTCTCCACTGAGCACCCGCATACCATCTCTGATGTCAAACACCAATGGATATGGGATCATCCATCGCCCATCACATAGGTCGAGAAGATATACGCTAGTCTACTCTGGAATATCGATGCCCCGTCTCGATATTTCTACGACTAGAAACATTGAAGGATGTACTCATGGACTACCCAGGCCCCACTAGTATGATCTATATCATAGTCCTGGAAGTCGAGCACATATACTAAGGGCTTTATCAACATGTAATAGAGAGACAGCAAGTATACATGTTAAGATAAAGAGTAAGCAGATAGCGTACTATCATGTCGAGCAAGAAAGTCCTTCCTATATATGTCCCAGCATCCACTACAATATACATCTCATGTACAGTAATGGCCTCTAGGGCATACATATAACTAACAATAACAATCTCATATCAGGGGACCGGCGAAGGTATCAATCATCTCAATCGACACACATCCGTATACCAACATATCATCAATCATCATATTACATCGTCTTATCTTTTCATCGCATTTATCTCCCACATCTAGTCAATATCACATATCCAATCTATCTTTACTATAAGCATACATATCTAATCTAACACACACCCAAACCATACAATCAGTTTTCAAAGGGGCGAATTGTAGTTTTGAAAGTATGGGCTACGGTGTTTTACAGGAAACAGATATCATTTGAAAATCCGTAACGTCTCTGTTTCCCCCAATCAGAGCAAAGCTCTGTTCAAATTCCGAGGCGGGAAATGAAGCAATGCTTCTGTTTCCCCTAATCAGAGCAAAGCTCTGTGTTAAAAATTCAAATAATAATAAAGGAAGCAACGCTTCAGATGACTTGCGCTCTGCGCTGCGCGACAGGTGTCAGCGCAGTTGCGCTGCGTCAAGCGCAAGTGCGCTTACGCTAGCTGTGCCAGAATTTAAACAATAAAATTTTGGAAAGATCTTTTTAATCTTGTTAAAAACAAGAAAATTATCTTCTGTAAAACAGAGCCTTTGGATCAAAGATCCAACGGTAGGGAAAATCCCCAGATCACTCAGAGAAAGATCACTGTAACCAACCTAACAAACTAATTGGCCCTATATAAAGGCCCCTAGACTCCAAGTCTAACACACAGACAGAGACACAGAGAAAAAGATAGAAAACTCCTCTAAAACTTTGGAAAGAACTCGAAGAAAAGAAAAGGTAAACCTTTGAAAAAAAAGAAGAAGTTCTTCTAAAAAGATCAATGATCTAAGAACAAGATCAAAGATCTTCAATAAAAAATAATAATAATATTAATAAAAAGAAGTAATTTACTTCTTTACTAAATCTTTTGATCTATATAAAGGTATTGCCTTTTGATGAACCATTGGTTCTTGAAAAACTTGAGGAAGAACCTCTTTAGAATCAAAAAGATTCTGTTCTTTGATCTAAAATAAATCAAGATGCGCTCTGCGCTTTTGAACAGTGCCCTGCACTACTAATTTGAGCCTCTGCGCTCTTGGGTTGGCGCAAGTCACCAAAACACGCCACGTGTCAACCCCAGAATAATCTACGTCTTGCGCTTTAAAAAAATGAGCACTGCGCTCTTAAATTGGCGCAAGTCGTCAGAACGCGTCACGTGTCAGCAGCGCACAAGCGCAGCGCAATGGCGCAGCGCATTGCGCTTGCGCTCACCAGAGCGCGACACGTGTCACCTCCACATCAGTTTGCGCCTTGCGCTCCTCAATCAGCGCAAAGCACCTGACAGGCCACGTGGCGTACTGTCAGACTATTAAATGCTGCACATTATTAAGAAAGGGTAGAGCCCAATTAAAAGGCCTAACAGGCCTAATAAAAATGCAGTGCATTATTAAATGCAGTGCAGAGCCCAATTAAAAGGTCTATCAAACCAAATAAAAAATGCAGTGCATTATTAAAAAGGGCAGAGCCCAAACAAAGGCCTAACAGGCCAGATATAAATAAAATGTTAAACATTTTCAAATGGACTTAACCCAATTCTGGCCGTAAGTCCTCAAATTAAATTGAACTGAGCACGACTGCTCTCTCAAATCAATTTACACTCGGTTCAAGGGTACATCTCTGAACTCCTCTGATATTTGTCGTTATAATCCTTCAACGTCGTCAGAGAGGTGACGGGTCCCGACAATCACACATTGCTACGGACTGTGAGATCCTTAAACTCATGGACTAATGCGTCCTTAAACCAATATTCGTCCCCAAAATGGGAATGTTGGACCACCATATCCCTAAACTGGTATTATGGACTGTGGGGTCCTTAAACTCATGGACTAATGCGTCCTTAAACCAATATGCGTCCCCAAAATGGGAATGTTGGACTACCATGTCCTTAAACTGGTAATACGGACTGTGGGGTCCTTAAACTCATGGACTAATGCGTCCTTAAACTGGCAATGGACCACCATGTCCCTAAACTGATAATACGGACTGTAGGGTCCTTAAACTCATGGACTAATGCGTCCTTAAACTGGCAATGGACCACCATGTCCCTAAACTGGTAATACGGACTGTGGGGTCCTTAAACTCATGGACTAATGCGTCCTTAAACTAATATTCGCCCCCAAAATGGGAATGATGGACCACCATGTCCCTAAACTGGTAATGGACCATTATGTCCCTAAACTAGAACAATAGAGCCCAAATGCTCTTTTGTCGGATCTAAATGATCCTGTTAAGTCGATCTTAGTCTCAAATTAGACTAACGTATCTTTAACAAACGTTTAAGTTGATTTTAGCCTCAAATATGGCTAACGTGTCCTTAAACTAAAATCTTCAAACAGACTCTAGTCCCAAACTGGACTATAGATCTCCCAACCAACTTTGGTTCAAGAGTACATCTCTGAACTCCTCTGATATTTGTCGTTGTAATTCTTCAACGTCGTCAGAGAGGTGACGGGTCCCGACGGCCACACATTCAATAGACCACTATGTCCCTAAACTAGAACAATAGAGCCCCCAAATGCTCTTTTGTCGGATCTAAATAATCCCGTTAAGTTGATCTTAGTCTCAAATTAGACTAACGTATCCTTAACAAACGTTTAAATTGATCTTAGCCTCAAATATGGCTAACGTATCCTTAAACCAAAACCCCAAATCCAAATCTAAGAAAATACGAATTTGGACTAATCCACGTCCTACGGGCGACGACATAAATTAGTCTCCGTATACAATCCACGGGCAACCACAAACAAAACAAACACCCACGACGCGAAGTGAAAATCTGGAGAAGGAGAAAATTGTTACCGCGGTGCGGTAGCGTAATTAACTGCAGGGGCTTGCGCCTGCAGGGAAGAGCGTCCCCACAATCAAAAACCCCTCTAACGAGGGGGAATCTGACGAAGTCTGCTATATCGGCCGCATCCGTCTAAACCTCCGATACACGGTGTCATAAATCAACTTGGCATCTTCGGAGAGGTGGACGGATAAAACCAAATAGCATCTGCCCCGAATCTCAAGCAAGACGTCTCTCAGTCGTCGCGCCGCCATTCGAAGGGGAACAGATTCTGGCACGCCCGGTGGGACCTTTTCCTCTTTCCACTCCACACTTCATGTGTCGTGTTTTTCCCGTGATCAGATAATCGCGGTGTGTATGTTTATGGTTGCCCTTAGGGGAGTGGATACTGAAGTCGGCGCTTCGTCTTTATAAAGAATGGCGTTTGTTCCGACCTTAGCAATACAGGCTCTGTCATATCTGGTGGAGTCAAGTACGGGCCACTTGCAGGCTCAAATCTCTGCAATCCGGCTCTTCAAGAAATCAACGGGCTTCTCTTTGGGTCGATGCTCCCACCTCCCACCCTCGGTGCCTCAACGCCGATGGAGGAAGCCCAGAGGATGTCTGTCGTCCACAGGCGGGCTCCCCAAGCAGCAGCTTTGCCGACGGAATCGGTCCTCAAACAACTGGCACATGCCAAAGACCAAGGTCGATGCAGGGGGCAGAATATTCAAGCTCTTCAAGAAATCAATGGCTTCAAACTGCACTAACTGCAACTACAACTCTCGCTCCGTCCCTGCTGGAGGAGTGACTTATGGGCCCCAAGCGGCCTCTCTTTTCAAGATGCCAGTGGAGCAGGTAACTCAAGCCACCACTGGACTATTCTTCGGGACTATGCTCCCACCGATGAGCTTCAATGCCCCAATGTCGTCGCAAGAAGCTCCAAAGAAGTCGGTCTTTGATCGGCTTACAACTACCGCGGCCCTTCTCAACGGGTCGTCCAAGTCCAATACCTCAGTTTTTAACAGACTAAGCCAGAGCTCCAACGGGCCCATGAAGAAGCCTGCAATACCAGAAGGCGTTATCCCGAAGCGGATAGCCATCCCTGCTCCCGTTCCAGGCGAAATCACCAAGGTTGCTTCCCCTACTCGGAAGTCTGCTTCTGATAGGATGACCGTCCCAAGTCAACGGACGTCGGACTTTAAAAGGCCGATACCAGCAAATTCTGACCAACATAGGGGGCATGAAGAGGTCGCCCCTGCGGCTAAAACAACTCCAATCACGCGACATGCTCGCCGTCTCACTGGCGCCGAGTGAGGAAGACTGGGGGCAACTCCCCCTCTGGGATAACTCCGCCAGCTTCGATGGTGGGGATCGATGCTGCTATTCCAACCGAGAACAGCTTCGAACTGCTCAACAAGGTGAGCAAAAACCCGCCAACTGCCGTATTGAAAAGATCTCCTACACCTGTGGATAATGCCCCAAAGGTGAAGCTGGAGCAGCCCCCTCAACGGCTGTCCTCTAAAATTTACAAGGTCTGGCGTCAAGTCCAAGACTCCATGGTGGATCAAGACTACCTCCGCATACAGAAAAAGATGAAGGTTCGGCAGGAGAAGGACTACTCTGGCAAGCCAGAAAAAGCAACAGCTGGCTGGGTGCCCACTGCAACGGCTCCCTTAACGTCAATCACTCAAAAGAAAAGGAGGCCGCAAGAAGCCCCTGTGAACATGGCGAACCGTAAAAGCGCTGAGCACAAACGCCCCAAGTCTGAGGGTATGGTGGTGCACACTGTTTATATGGCTCCCGGAAAGGAGGAAGGCCGTACTTCGACGGGTCACCGACCGCTCACTCGATCCGTGACCAAAGCCCAGGAGCAACAACAAAAGCTTCAGGAAATGATGACTGCAATGGCCGCACTCACCGGGCCAAAAGAAAGCCCGGAGGCATCATCAGAGCAGCGTCACGAACAAGAAACTGACGCTGACTTCTTACGCAGAGTCCTCGAAAAGAAGGACAAAGAAGCCGCAGAGCAAGCGGCTAATATAAAACAAATGGCGCTTCTCTTCCAAGATATGGTAGGGATGATGCTACAGCCGGACCCTCCAGCTGAAGACCCTCCGGTCATTATTGAAGACGATAGAGGGGAGACATCTAATCCACCTCCGGCTCTTTCAGCAGCCAAAGAGGAAACCATTTCCAAAGCTGCACTAGACGACTATATAGCTCAGCAGATACGAGTTCATCAGGCGAATGAAGCGACTGGGCAAATTGTTAGAACCGGACGACCCTATCCGGGCTGGTATGACCAAATTAGTTACCCGCCGGGATATACGATCCCTAAATTCCATATGTACAAGGGAACGGGGAATCCCCATCAACATGTTGCCCAGTTCAGGGCTCTTTGTGGCAACACTGGAGACGATGACAAACTGTTGCTTCGCCAATTCGTCGGCAGCTTGGCAGAAACGGCCTTTGAATGGTATTCGGAGCTACCTAACGACTCTGTCAAAACATTTGCGGAGATGGAGCTACTGTTTATATAAAGATTCGCGAGTGCTAGTGAGCGCACCCCGATCGCCGCATTGATCAACGCCAGGGTAAGGCCAGGCGAAACGTGGGTTCAATACGCAACACGATGGCGAAATCTGTGGTCGAAATGCGAACAGCGGATCGAAGAAACACCAGCGGTGGACATGTTCGTGGGCACTCTTGATCCGCAAGCTACCATCTCGCAGTTCATGATATTCTTTAAACCGACCACGTTCCAGGCTTTGATCGACAAGTTAGCCCAGATGGATCAAATGGGTCACGGACCGTCTCCTCCAAAGCCGGAACCCCGAAACGACAAGGGTAAAGGAAAGGCGACCTTCGTTGCGAACACCCAACAGCAGCCCAGTGCCCCAAAGCTAGCGGATCAACTGGAAGAGAGACGGCGGTATTATAATGAGAAAATGAAGCGCCCTTACTCATTCCCACGGGATAAAACGAAGAGGCTGTTCGAGCTGGCGATGCGCAATAGGTTTATCTATCTCCCGAATCCAAGGAAACCACCGCAACCCAGCGAGGTGAATAATCCCAATTATTTCCCTTACCACCAAACGGTAAGTCACTCGATCGAGAATTGCTTCGTCTTTAAGGGATGGATCGAGGATCAGTACCTACAAGGCAAGTTTGCGCTGTCTGAAAAGTGGAAAGTAAACCCACCACAGCCGCACGCTCCAAAGAAGACAGGTACGCCGGGGGCAACTTGTTCTTTTGTTGAAGAAGCTCCATGGGAGGTCGTGCTTTCCGCCAAAACCAAAAAGATGCTGAATGATCTCCAGACATGCCCAGCGATCAGATGGAAGAATCCGTTGGAGCCTAAGATCATCAAGGGGATGCTGAAGCCGAGCCCAACTCCAAAGATTGGTGATAGCCAAAATGCTCACACTCAACCGTCAAAATCTTCGAAAAAGAAGAAGAAGTCCAAAAAGGCCGTGAAGCCTGATGACAAGCGCACAAGCCTACAAAAACAGATCGACGCACTGGAGGAATATAATCAGAAGGCGCGGACTCTTATCACACTCCAAAAGTTCTTCAGCCACGTCTTTCAGGAGGAAGATGATGGAGAAAGCTCGTCGGACGAATCTGAGGGTTACGTAGCAAGTTGTCATGTGATCTCTCACTCGTTTACAGACGATGAAAAGGCTTCTTGCACAGAGAAACTGGGGGCAGGTCCCGAACCAGAACTTCTAGGACCATCAGACGAAATGATTGATGCATTCCTAAACGAGGTCCGTCAGAAAAGAAAAGCTAATCGAGAGCGTGAACTGGCTATATTCGAAAAAGCCAAACGCCGACGGCTGGATGAAAAGGTCGAAGCGCCCCATCCGGAACAAAGCAACCCTATCGCCAACAAAAGCAAGCTTAAAGTAAGGAATCAATTCGCTAGGGCCCTGGCAATAGAAATGAAGTTGCCCTCTCTCAAAGGAAATTCCCCTGGCAGTATAGGTCTTGATGAAGCGGACATACATTCTAATTTCTGCCTATACCATCAGAGAATTGCACACCCTACCGAGGAGTGCATATCCTTTAAAAACTGGTGGCAGAGATATGTTGCCCATCGACAACACGTTCAACGAGTGAAGCGTAAGGCTCGTCGAGAATGGGAAAGCATGACAGATGAGCGTGAAAGAGCTGCTGGCAACTGTCACATAGCCGACACCAAGGGATCGCAGGTTATCACGTTTGGAAGCGACTCTGACGAAGAAATCGCCCTCAGCCATCTCTTCAAGGAATCCACTTCCGGCACAAAACATGTGAAGATTTGCGGCAAAATTTAGCTGCGTAATCATACGTTGACCTATGACCGAAATGTCTTTAAACTACTACAGCAGCATCCTCAGGCTGACGTAAAAAAAAACGGTATGTCCATAAGCAAAACGGGCACGGATGAAAACCCGAAAGGGCTCCGTGAGTAAAAACAGCAGGGCTACCAGCGAGTGTTCGTGAAAACCCAAAAGGGCGCGATCTAGTTAGAAAAAAGAATAAAAAGAATAAAAAAAAAGACGGTATGTCCATAAGCAAAATGGGCACGGATGAAAACCCGAAAGGGCTCCGTGAGTAAAAACAGCAGGGCTACCGACGAGTGTTTGTGAAAACCCGAAAGGGCGCAACCTCGTTAAAAGACACTTACAGAGTCCTCTCGACCTTGTAAGGAGAAACCACCCGCGTGAGATCCTTACAACTCACAAGGGAGCAACACACTTAGGGATCCTCACGATTCCTAAGGAGAAATTACACTTGCGAGATCCTCACGACTCGTAAGGAGAACTCTCTTAAGGGACCCTCACGGCTCATAAGATTTGAAAGTCTTAAGTTACAGAGACCTGAACCTGTTCTTAAGCAACCCCCATAACCTTCGATATTGCCCTACAAGCGGCTCAATACTGACCCTTGTATACAATCCATGGGCGCGAATAAACATTTCCCTAACCAAGTCCCACCCGTGGCTAGGGATATGTCCATATAGTGAACGACCCTTGTAAGTCCTCTCGACTTATAAGGAGAAAACCCTTTTGTAAGATCCTTACGACTTACACGGGAACATGCACTTAGGAATCCTCACGATTCCTAAGGAGAAGACACACTTACGAGATCCTCACGACTCGTAGGGAGAAATACCTTTATGAGACCCTTACGGCTCATGAAGTCAAAAGCCTTAGTCGACAGGACCCTAACCCTGTTCGCTAAGCCACCTTTGTTCGACATCGACAGAGGCAAATGATGATTCGCTCCTGGCAATATCCCAGTTGTAGCGATGCCGATGCCTAAACTGATATCAAATTCTAAGTCCTTTCATGGCAAATGATGATTCGCTCCTGACACTATTCCTGTGGTAGTGATGCTGATGCTGAGATTGGCGCCAGATTCCAAGTTCCACACTCGTGATAAAAAATCAGCGAGCCAAAAATGCATAATGGAATGGCCGAAATGATGGGGCAACTTGCAACGAAATCAGCAAGTAAAAATGTATGCATGCAAAATAGCCGAAATGATTGGGCAACTCACAATAAAAAGCAGCGAGTGAAAATAAAATAAATAGCCGAAATGATTGGGCACCGCGAAAAATAGCCGAAATGATTGGGCAATCGCGATTTTCGCGATATAAAAAGCTGAAATGATAGAGCATCGCGGAAAGAATAAAAAAATTTATTAAAAGAATGAAACTTTTTGCCCTGCAGGTGAGATCACATCGATCCCTGTATACAATCTAGGGGCACAAAGAAAGAGGGAACCATACCTCCCCACCAGGCTCCATCAGAAAGCGAAGCCAAATCTCGACGGTTCATAGACAACCTAGAGACAACCGCGACATTTGTCGCAATATTGCAGACACAATGTCAACAAACGAAGCAAAGGAAGACCCCTAGCTTCAGGGTCTCGACGTCAACATCGACAACTTAGAGATCACCAACGGCGTTTCTCCTCATTCCAACCAGATGCAGACATGACGTCAACAACCGACCTCGGAGTCGCAACGAAACGGAGCCACGGCATAATCCCTAGTTCCAAATCTTAACGGCAATATCTACAGCCTAAGAATCAGCAACGGCGTTCCTTCGCAGTCTTGCAGGATACGGATACAACGCCGACAGAAGACCTTACGGTCGAAACAAAGCGGAGTGATGGCAAAATCCCAACTCCACATCAGCATTCGTCTCGATATAGCAGACGAAATGTCACCACAGCGTTCTTCCCCCAGCAGGATTCGGACGCACCAAAGCAAATGAAGCAAAGGCCAAATTCCTAGCTTCAGGGTCTTGACGGCAACTTATATAAAGCCTGAAAGACAATCGAAGATCATCTCGCACCAACGCGGAGTGGTCACCACCTCGACGATCGTCTCAATACAGCAGAGGAGATGTCACTCCAGCGTTCTTCCTCCAGCAGGATTCAGACGTGACAAAACAAACGAAGCAAAGGCCAAATTCCTAGCTTCAGGGTCTTGACGGTAACTCATATAAAACCTAAAAGACCATCGGAGATCATCTCACACCAGCATAGAGTGATCACGACCTCAGCATTCGTCTCGATACAGCAGACGCAATGTCAACAACGGCATTCATTCGCGAAGTCCACCGGGATGCAGATGCAACATCAATGAAAGACCTCACGGTCAAAACAAAGGGAGTGACGGCAAAATCCCAGCTCCACCACAACATTCGTCTCGATACAGCGGACGCAATGCAAGCAAACGAAGCGAAGGCCAAATTCCTAGCTTCAGGGTCTTAACGGCAAGTCATATAAAGTCTGAAAGACAATTGGAGATCATCTCGCCACAGTGCAGAGCGGTCACCACCTCGACGTTCGTCTCGACACAGCAGACGCAACATCACCAAACGGAACCACGGCAAAATCCCTAGTTCCAAATCTCGACGGTTCACCAACAACCTAGAGACAACCGCGACATTCGTCTCGACATAGAGGACACAATGCCAGCAAACGAAGCAAAGGCCAAATTCCTAGCTTCAGGGTCTTAACGGTAAGTCATATAAAGCCTGAAAGACTATCGGAGATCATCCCACACCAGCGCGGAGTGGTTATGACTCATCAGGGCTCTCCAAAATGAGCCTAATCTCAAGTAAAAAGCGGCATGGCAAAAATTCCTAACACTTGCTCTTCCGACGGTCAAACTGCCTAGGAAGATTACTTGAAGACGTCTTGTCCAGCCCCCGAAGGGATCAAAGGCACGACAATCGTAAGGCTACTCGAACAGCAAGATCGCCTATCGAGGAATATATCAGCCAACACGACGGTACGACGGACAAAACCCTAAGTACCACAGACCCTAACGAACCTTTGTCGTAAAGAGCAGAGGTTAACTGTGACGTTAGGATATTCTTGTGAGAAATGCTCGATTCGTCTCGACTCATGAGGAAATTAGTGTCTTTGCGAGAAATGCTCGATTCGTCTCGACTCGTGAGGAAAAGCCTTAGGCAGCGGGAATTAAAAAACCTGTTTCCTAAGCATTGGGGCCCTGCAAGTCGTCCCAAAACGGACTCTTGCATACTATTCACAGGCCACACTCTCCAAAGTCGAATCTCGACAAGGAGGGAAATAACCACTTACGAGTCCTCTCGACTTGTAAGAGGGAAAATTCTCTAGTGAGATCCTTATGACTCTCAAGAGAAAACACACTTAGCAGTCCTCACGACCCCTAAGGAGAAAATACACCTACGAGATCCTCTCAACTCGTAGGGAGAAAAATCTTTATGAGACCCTCACGGCTCATAAAGTTGAAAAGTCTTAAGAAACAGACCTTAACTCTGTTTTCTAAGCCATCGCCACTCTGCAGAAAGCATAAGATTGACAGTTATATACCATCTATGGATCGCACTTGCTAAAATCACATGGCAAACAACACAGCAAAGAGAAGAAAGCGGCAGAAAGAACATCTGATTTGCATTTGATTAAGCGTTCGAGACATACCCATGCATGCATGTGCAAAAGATTCAGAACGAGAAATAAAACATGCTGAAACGAGAAATTTGCCATTCATATTGCAAAAAGGTTCTTACAATTACGAAAGCGATAAATGAAGATGCTACTAAAGCTATTACAATGGCAAAACCTCAAATCCAGGACATGGGTTGAGGAACTCGAAAGTGACCTTGTCCAGGACTTTCCAAGCCTGGCGAACCATCCTAGTGTGCTTTCTTTCGCGAGCACGAGCGTCGGGATCCCCGCTGATGTCCTCCACCCTCCGATAAGCAGCAAGTATGGCGGACTGTTGAAAGGCCTGGTGCAGAAGATCGATAAGATTGTCTCGCCGTCTCTTCGAGATTAGGTTCATCAGGTACACTGAATGCACCTTATTCTCGGTGGCATCCAATGCCCCAAGTGGCACACCAGTACAGAATAGAGGAAGCGCTTCCCAAATTGCTCCCACAATAAGCTTCAGGAGAGGGGAGCGCCGAGAAAGCAGTTGACCATTGTATGCGTCGAAGCGGCTCATGATTTCGGCACACTCGGCGTTAGTAAATTCTCGGTTCTGAGAACGGCCGAGTCGGCGGATGTTTCCGTAAGAGATGATTTCATCGAGATCGTACATGTGGGCGTCCATTGCTCCTGTAAAAGAAAATTAACAGAATTAGCAAACAGACTGATTAAGCGAATTCTTATTAAAAACAGGCACAGGGAGTTAAACTCCTCGAGAGCAATGCTCCGCAAACAGGAGTGACACCTATCAAATTCAGTAATGAGGGGAATTTAAAGAAATTCCTCGAGAACGCTGAGAGCCTTACTATGAAAAGATGATATAATCCATCAAAGGTAAAACTCCATTTTTGATCTTCATTATCCATGATTAAACTCTTAAGAGTTCTTCATAAAAGATTAAGAAATCTACATGTATCAAGAGAGCAGAGCTCTGATTCATGGGCTAAAAAACCCCCAAGAAAAGATCATGATCTGAAGAGAGCAAAGCTCTATTAATGAAACCCTAAATGGGTTTTCTTTAGATCAAAGATCTATGAAGAGCAAAGCTCTGTTAATGGGTAAAACCCTGGATTCTTAAAAGTTTTTAAACTTTACCTAAATTTTGACAGAGTTTTACTCTTGAAAAGTTCTTAAATTGAAGAGCAAGGCTCTGAATAAAAATTCTTATGAAGAGATGAAAATCATCTAAGCGACCAAAGGTCCTATTTATAGGCATTGAGAGCCGTTTCAACTTCCCAACGGTTGGAATTCTGCCACCGCTGCGCTCACGTCTGGGGCCACGTAAGCGCAACGGTGGGGGGGAATTTGTTTCCCCCAATCAGAGCAAAACTCTGTTCAAATTCCAAGGCGGGAAATGAAGCAATGCTTCTGTTTCCCCCAATCAGAGCAAAGCTCTGTGTTAAAAATTCAAATAATAATAAAGGAAGCAACGCTTCAGATGACTTGCGCTATGCGCTGCGCGACACGTGTCAGCGCAGTTGCGCTGCGCTCTGCGCTGCGCAACACATGTAAGCGCAGTTGCACTGCGCTCCACGTGTCAAGCGCAAGTGCTTGCGCCAGCTGTGCCAGAATTTAAACAATAAAATTTTGGAAAGATCTTTTTAATCTTGTTAAAAACAAGAAGATTATCTTCTGTAAAACAGAGCCCTTGTATCAAAGATCCAACAGTGGGGAATATCCCCAGATCACTCGGAGAAAGATCTCTGTAACCAACCTAACAAACTAATTGGCCCTATATAAAGGCCCCTAGACTCCAACTCTAACACACAGACAGAGAAAAAGATAGAACACTCCTCTAAAACTTTGAGAAGAACTCGAAGAAAAGAAAAAGTAAACCTTTGAAAAAAAGAAGTTCTTCTAAAAAGGTCAATGATCTAAGAACAAGATCAAAGATCTTCAATAAAAAAACAATAATATTAATAAAAAGAAGTAATTTACTTCCTTACTAGATCTTTTGATCTATATAAAGGCATTGCCTTTTGATGAACCATTGGTTCTTGAAAAACTTGAGGACGAACCTCTTTAGAATCAAAAAGATTTTGTTCTTTGATCTAAAATAGATCAAGATGCGCTCTGCGCTTTTGAACAGGGCCCTGCACTACTAATTTGAGCCTCTGTGCTTGGGTTGGTGCAAGTCACCAAAACACGCCACGTGTCAACCCCAGAATAATCTGCGCCTTGCGCTTTAAAAAAATGAGCATTGCGCTCTTGAATTGGCGCAAGTAGTCAGAGCGCGCCACGTGTCAGCAGCGCATAAGCGCAGCGCAATGGCGCAACGCATTGCGCTTGCGCTCACCAGAGCGCAATACGTGTCACCTCCACATCAGTTTGCGCCTTGCGCTCCTCAATCAGCGCAAAGCACCTGACAGGCCACGTGGCGTACTGTCAGACTATTAAATGCTGCGCATTATTAAGAAAGGGTAGAGCCCAATTAAAAGGCCTAACAGGCCTAATAAAAATGCAATGCATTATTAAATGCAGTGCAGAGCCCAATTAAAAGGTCTATCAGACCAAATAAAAAATGCAATGTATTATTAAAAAGGGCAGAACCCAAACAAAGGCCTAACAGGCCAGATATAAATAAAATGTTAAACATTTTCAAATGGACTTAACCCAATTCTGGCTGTAAGTCCTCAAATTAAATTGAACTGAGCACGACTGCTCTCTCAAATCAATTTACATCCGGTTCAAGGGTACATCTCTGAACTCCTCTGATATTTGTCGTTGTAATCCTTCAACATCGTCAGAGAGGTGACGGGTCCCGACAACCATACATTGCTACGGACTGTGGGGTCCTTAAACTCATGGACTAATGCGTCCTTAAACCAATATTCATCCCCAAAATGGGAATGTTGGACCACCATGTCCCTAAACTGGTAATATGGACTGTGGGGTCCTTAAACTCATGGACTAATGCGTCCTTAAACCAATATGCGTCCCCAAAATGGGAATGTTGGACCACCATGTTCTTAAACTGGTAATACGGACTGTGGGGTCCTTAAACTCATGGACTAATGCGTCCTTAAACTGGCAATGGACCACCGTGTCCCTAAACTAGTAATACGGACTGTGGGGTCCTTAAACTCATGGACTAATGCGTCCTTAAACTGGCAATGGACCACTATGTCCCTAAACTGGTAATACGGACTGTGGGGTCCTTTAAACTCATGGACTAATGCGTCGTTAAACTAATATTCGTCCCCAAAATGGGAATGATGGACCACCATGTCCCTAAACTGGTAATGGACCATTATGTCCCTAAACTAGAACAATAGAGCCCAAATGCTCTTTTGTCGGATCTAAATGATCCTGTTAAGTCGATCTTAGTCTCAAATTAGACTAACGTATTCTTAACAAACATTTAAGTTGATTTTAGCCTCAAATATGGTTAACGTGTCCATAAACTAAAATCTTCAAACAGACTCTAGTCCCAAACTGGACTATAGATCTCCCAATCAACTTTGGTTCAAGGGTACATCTCTGAACTCCTCTGATATTTGTCGTTGTAATCCTTCAACGTCGTCAGAGAGGTGACGGGTCCCGACGGCCACACATTCAATGGACCACTATGTCCTTAAACTGGAACAATAGAGCCCCTAAATGCTCTTTTGTCGGATCTAAATGATCCCGTTAAGTTGATCTTAGTCTCAAATTAGACTAACGTATCCTTAACAAACGTTTAAGTTGATCTTAGCCTCAAATATGGCTAACGTATCATTAAACCAAAACCCAAAATCCAAATCTAAGAAAATACGGATTTGGACTAATCCACGTCCTACGGGCGACGACATAAATTAGTCTCCGTATACAATCCGCGGGCAACCACAAACAAAACAAACACCCACGACGCGAAGTGAAAATCTGGAGAAGGAGAAAGTTGCTACCGCGATGCGGTAGCGTAATTAACTAAAGGGGCTTGCGCCTGCAGGGAAGAGCGTCCCCACAATCAAAAACCCCTCTAACGAGGGGGAATCTGACGAAGTCTGCTACATCGGCCGCATCTGTCTAAACCTCCGATACACGGTGCCATAAATCAACTTGGCATCTTTAGAGAGGTGGACGGATAAAACCAAATAGCACCTGCCCCGAATCTCAGGCAAGACGTCTCTCAGTCGTCGCGCCGCCATTCAGAGGGGAACAGATTCTTAAGGTATTTGTCTAAAAGATGCATACGATTCTTCATTTTAAAACGGGTATGGTTCGGATGACATACCTACGTCGGCTATCTAGTCCTATAGTATCCAATACGGCAACGTCATCGAACATCGTCCTCAAAATCCGTCATCACGTAACAATCGTATTATATCACTACTAACTATCCTTTAGTTTCAAATATGGTTCTCTAACTATCTTATAACCCTATCCCTAGTTTTCTATTAAAGGTTTCCTTAACCATATTCTATATATAATCGGTTTCCATCAAAGTTTGCGGGGGTGCTATACGCCATCCACCCAACTTCCCCCGTAAATATAGATCTACTCACTTTGACTTTCGCTTGCCGATGCCGATATCGCCACGCACTTACTTGTGGTCTCGAAGTCCTCGTGAGAGTACCTACATATAATAACGTATCGTATCGCATTAAAATCCAATTCAAAACCAAAACGACAAGCGAATCTCACATAGGTCAAAACCTATGGTCTGCATCTCGCAATTCAACCAAATAACCCTCGATATAGACGTACAAACGTCAAGTGATCGATATCATCAAAAATATCAAAACTTAAATTCATAAACATCACGAAACATACGGCAGAAACGAAGAAAACATGCTCCAGATTTTAGTTCAGGTCAAAACTAAGTGCACAAACAGTACTGGGTTGATGTTTAGGGTGTAAATGACCTACAGAAACAACCTGGGCACCTAATTCTACAAAGTGGCCAGCCCCTACCCCCTAAAATCCGGCCAGCTCGGTTCTGCAGGGGAATTGGGGTCTCGTTTTGTTAGGGTAGCCTCGTGGTGTCTTAATTTGGTCCCCGGTATTATTTGGTTGTCTCAGAATTCCCCCGGGTCATCCCAGATTCTCTGCACCCACTATATCGTCACAAATCTGACACGAAAGTTTCCAAATTCCGTATTTTGGGTTAAGTTACTGGTTTGGTCTAGGTTTCACTCTTTAAGGGGGTTTAAGGTCACCAATAAGGCTCATTAGCACAACAACCACTCAAGAAAACCCTAACTCTTTCTAAGAATTTTCAAAGTTCACTAAACCGCATCAAAACACTTCTAAACTTGAATAGGTGATAAAGTAATTTAAATACAATCCTAATGGTGCAGAAATTACCTCATTTGGAAACTCAATCTTGAGTTGCCCCGAGTCTTCAAAATCAGATTTTGCTTGGTCCAAAGTGTTCGTGAGAAACTTGTGCATGTTTTTTGTGAAGAGAGAATGATGTTTTTGTGTGTTTTACATGTTGTTTTGAGGGTTGTAATGGAGGAGAGAGATGGGGCAGCAGCCATGAGAGGAGGGAGAGGAGGGATGATGAAGATGATGAATGATTGCAATGGCCCTTGGTCAAAGTTAACCCCTCACCCACTCCCACTCTCACTCATGCCCATCTCTCAATATCTTATTCATTTCTTTTGTTTTCTTTTCTTTTTGCAATAGGAATCCCAAAACAAATAACCATGTACACAAGAATCATGTAGGAAAAATGTAAGTGTGAAAATGATAAGGTGCATGTCATATGCACAAAAACCGGATTAATGCAAAATTAGCGATATTTAATCGCGATTAGCATTAAAAGTGAATATAATTAATCATGAAAGTTTGTAATTCTCATAAATCACATAAAACACCCTCATTTCAGTAATTTCTATAATTTTCCAAATTTTTCCCAATTTATCGGTATTTAATTATACCGCCTCATTACAATATTCAATATATTTATTATTTAATTATAAAAATTCCCAAAAATAATATTTTATTTTTCTGAAATGTTACAAAAAAGGCCTCACAGCCAACAGAAGCGGTATCCGCAGAAATAGATACAATAAGGAGCTCTGCCGCGACTACTCTGAGGGTCAAGCCTGCAGAACACTGTGGCACAACGGGGATGGGTTGCCAACTCGTGAATAGTAAATGACATCATACAGATAATCGCAAGTATGCACGAAAAGCGATAATCTATCACATGCAATCTGATAATCTAAGTATGGCAATATGGATATGCAACAATCATGATCAAGGTACACTTTCAAGGTACTACAACTACATGAAACAATGCATATCAAATAATCCTGAATGGGGGATAAAACATAATCATCATCAATAAATCATCATCGTGGAAAAACCCGGTGTCCATCAACGACACCCCAAATCCCAATATCTCAGGCGCCGTCACTCTGATCGGCCCTCATATCCGTAAATCTCATGGAACCTGAGTGCCCAACATCGACACTCGAAACATCATGAAAACCCGTGTCCATCATCGACACGTAAATCCAAATAACTCGGGCTCCGTCAGTCCGGATCGGCCCATATCGATCTTACGACTCTGGTCGGTATCCTCCGGATAACCGCCGGGTCTAAACTATCACCGGTAGGTAGTAGTCCTTCTGCCAGGCTCATCGTCTATTGCACAACATACCTTTCTTGCCCCGGGTACCATACCGGGTCCACCATGAACCCGCAAATGGATCATCCATCTGCTCGAATCGGGTTTTGAAAACCAATCTCAGAACCGAAAAAACTCATGATGGACACATCGAAATATCATATCAAGAGAAACCGGGTTTTCAAAACAATACATACTTTCTTAAAATATAACCACGGTTCTCAAATCTATAAATCACATGAAATCGGTATCTCAATGCGTAAATGTATGAAATACGATGTATGCAATATAGAACAGTAATATGAACATATCAAGAGAAAATCGCTCTTTTAAATGGATCAAGTTTTTAAAGATATCATGCGGTTTCCAAATTTCCCGAAGTCAAATGCTGTAAGTCGATGTACAACACCCCACGACTTGCGGAGAGGCGGAATAATGAAAAACGATCTTGTTCTATGCAATAACATCGACTAACCGCAAGAATCGGTGCTAAACGATAACTAACAAAAATCATAGAAGTTAACAACTACTATGAAAAGTGATTATACCTGATGAACCGTGTCCTTCGTCTTTCCGTTCTCCACGTCCTCTCCGACCTTCTCTATGTAGTAGATGATCCACCCGAGAGCTTTACTACAAGCTTCACCTCTAACTTGAGGTAACTAGGTTTCTTAAATCGCTAATCTAAGTAACTTAGGTGATATAGAGAATGGTTAAAGATTAAGTAGTCTAATCTAATCCTTGGTCTCAACACATAAGAGGGGAGGATTAGGGTTTGAAGAGAGAGAGCTTGAGGAGAGAGAAAGTGAGCAAGAGAATGAGATGAGATAATGATCTATCATAATATATATCAAGCATTATCTTTATCCAATAAAAGAAAATAAAGGATGAATAATCATGCTTCATAAATACAAGAGGGTGATTCATCTCCATAAGTCATTAAGCATTTATGATGCATTAATGATATGGATGAATCACTCATATGACTCACTAATCTCATTTAATGCATATGCCACCTTAACCCCCAAGTCACCATCTTCTAGAAGCTTCTCACGTAATTACGAGAACGCCCCTCCTATCCGTGAAAACACGGAAAAACTTTAGACTGTATAAATCCAATAACCGGATACTAGAAACTGGCTTAAACCAAAGCCGGCTAGTAAAAACTGTCCGGATGTCGTACGTGCGTAAACACACGTATGCGTCCGAACCCTTGTCGTAAAACCATACGACCTCTATATCGTTTCGCCCGGAATAGGGAAACTCTCTGTGTGGGACTCTAGAGACTCCACTACTACGCTGGCAGTGGGTTTAACCACAGACCGCAAGCGGCACTAGCTGTACGTAACGGTCCCCAGGTAAATGTCGATAAGAAGACCGATGAGGAAACCCATCCGAACTCCTACTGAGTCTGATATGACAATCTCCGTACAGTCCGGTCTGTTCGTCTAAGACAATCGCATATCGGGCCTAGGGGGCGGCAAGCGTCAGTCCCCTAATAGCGGTATAAGTCGTGTCGGAGTGAAGCCCATTACACCCTGAGAAACTACTGGAACCTACCAGCAAATCTCGCTTGCCCTAGCCAGGGACTTTGCGTAATGGCTCTCTGACACAGCGTGATATCAACCCCCAATACCGGGAGAGACGAATCCTGTCTAACCGCCACTGCCTCCAAGTGCTCGGGACTGCACCCAACTGCTACCTGTTTGCACGACTCCTTTGAGCCGTGGTAGGGTAGCAATATAAGAACAGTGGGACACACTCGAGGCGAAGTAGCAGTGTCAAGTCTGCGGACTATGCCGTACTCATGTCACCTGGGAACTGTTAACTGACAACTGGTATAAAACCGACCAACAGTTCCCTGTGAGTCCTGTCCGGTGTACCCGTAACCTAACGAGCACCTGCATACTATCTCCAGTACGACGTACTGACGGCTGTGGGACAGACCATCACCCCAACTGGGATGAGAAGCGTACACACTAGTCTACTCCGGAGTATCGATACCCTGTCTCGATAATCCTACGACTAGGGACCTGAATAAGGATGTGCTTGTAGACTACCCAGCCCCCACTAGTGTGACTGCCATCACAACGCTGGTAGTCAAGCAAGATCCTAAGAGCTTTATCAATACGTATACTCACATATTAAGATAGAAAAACCAACTAGCATACTACCATGTTTAGCAAGACTGTTATATACATGTGAATATCCCAAGCTTCCATTAAGTAATATACAAACTAGTATGATACAGTAATGGCCTTCTAGGGCATAAACACTAACAAATGCAATATCATATAAAGGTGTATATATAGCTATAGCAAGGTATGTATGTATGCATGTATGTATGCATGATGCAATTCATATGCACAATAGAACAAGAATCAGCGGCTAACTATTGATAATAATGAAGGCGGTACAATACATATTCCCTTAGTAAGGTGGTACAAGAACAGCCTCAATGTCAATAACGAATGCAGTACCACATATATGTATATATTGTGCGTGTCATGGTAATTACCAACGGGGTGTGTGTGGCATACAATTCAGTGCTCGTGCAACATGAACCGTCAGTAATGGTGCAGTGTCCAATAGATACTAAGTCAATGTACAACAAGTAATGGTATTGCAAATGATACTCATGCACAATCAACGCATATGCATATAAACATGTGGTTATAACATCATATCTAGCCCTCGACGCTTAACGCCATACGGGTGATTCCCCCATAGATGTTCAATCTACTCACCGATGATCTTGAGCTAGGTAAATCCAACCACTTGTTTTCCTCTCCTTGCAGCGTCTGAAGTCCCCGCATGCGATTCTATTATCACACAACACAATAACGCGTGGATTTAGCAAACTACCCAATAATAAACAAACGCAACGCCAACTAACGAATCGGTTCCCTTAAACTACAAAAGGGTTCGCTTAGCTGCTAAACGCGTACAACGGCATCATCAAAATAAATCCACGACTGCAAGCTACAAGAAACACTTAAACTACGTCGGATTAATCGTATCGCACTTTGCCGAAACACTAAAAACTAGCTAAGTGGTCCCAGATTTTGCTACTCAAACAATTAGTGAAAGTTGCAAGTTCCACGAGACTACAAACAACCCCAGAGACCCCACGACCAAGACTCGAGACCCCAGTCCCCAATCTGGCCGCAAATTGCGGCCAGAAGCAATATATTTGCGGCCAAGTTCAAATGGAATGGGCTCAGGTTTTTAGGGTAGCTTCTAGGTCTCTAAACCAAGTTTCCGTGATGGTAACTTCTCAAACAGAAACCTGGTTCGATAGCAGATTCACCCAAGACACAACACTTTACCAAAATACGATATTTGCACAAAAACTATAACTTTAGTGGTCTAAACAGCAACTAATAAACAACACATCTTAAAAGCCTAGTTAACAGTTAGAGATCACTACCTTACCAAACTTGCTCAAAAACCCTAGCTTTCCAAGCTCCAAGTCATCTCTAGAGGCTTAACTTGATTTTGTGAGGGTTTTAATGAAGTTTAGTGAAGATTAGGCTTGGGTTTGTGATGGAAAGGTATAGGTTTCAGTTTTGAGGAACGGAAGGAGAAGGAGAATAATTGAGAATGATAGAGTGAGGTGAGAAGGAAGGAGTGTATGAGTGAGGGATGAGGGAAATGAGGGTGTGAGGTTAGGAGTGAGCCATGCCCTTTCTCTCTCCTCATTAATACACCGATTGCCCCATGCCTCATCAACCTTCATTGTCAACTCTCTCTCTCTCTCAAGTCAAAAGAATAAACTCTTACTAAATATTAAGTGAAATGGGTTAACATGGCTTAAAATTGGTTTAGGATGTCATGGCTACTTAAGCATGGTTAACACCTCCATAACCCCCAACTTAACATGCACAAGTGTGTGCAAGCTTAAACAAATAATAATAAAATATTAATTAATTTTTATAAAATATGTTAATTATTTTGGTTAACTTTTTACTAAAAACCCGCATTATCGCTTAATTAACACTAACCGCATTCTAAGGTGTTACACTACCTTTACAGCTAAAGTACGCAATTGGTTGACGAGGACTTAATTCTCTAGAGACATAGCTATAAGATTGCTAAAGATAGAATGAAGAAGTATGCTGATGCACAGAGGAGCAAGAGGTGTTTCGAGGTTGGGGATTAGGTATTCCTAAAGATACAACCCTATAGACAGATCATTGTTTCTGCTAATCATACTCACAAACTTTCCCCTAAATACTATGGACCCTATAAAGTGATAGAAAAGATAAGCAGGTGGCCTACAGGTTAGAATTACCTCATGGCTCTAAAATACACCTAGTTCTTCCATGTCTCATTCCTAAAGAAGCAGCTAGGACACAAAGTTATCCCTCAGTTTAACCTTCATTCTTCTCTGAAGAAATTGTGGACGAACCTGGCAGAATTTTATACAGGAGACAGGTGATCAACATGGTTTATTTGCATATATATACCTCCTATTATATATCTTTTGTGAAGAGATAACTGTTGTATTTCATATTCTTGCACAGGTTTCAGGTCAAGAGCAAAGAACTTCAAAATACGGAATTTTGAACCCGAAACGTGCATTTCCTCACTTAAAAACACAGAGAACAACCAAGAGTAAATTATGACAAAGAGAGCAACTTTTGGAGATCCTGGTGAGCACCAAACTCCACATACAGAGCCCCACGCCCTAACTCCTTACTTTTGCCGTATGGGGTAGCATGTTGGCCGTCTAGGACTGCCATGTAGGCTCTTGACAGGATCGGCTCCATGGAGGCTCCTTGTCACTTCGTGTCTTCCCACTTGGCCCACTCTAATGATGACAATTCTTCCTATATATACAGCAGAACTCTCATGTGTTTGGGTGTTCAATTAACCTTATAATTTTGCATATTTCTTTATCTTTTAGAGCATTCATCTTCTTCCCCATCTTGCAACCTCCATTTGTGAGCTTGCAAGGTTGAGTTGGGGACTTTAAACTTGTAATATCCAAGTGAACATATCAATAAAGACTCATTTCTCTAGCATTTCTCCTTGTTTGTGTATGGTTAAGTGTATCATCTATTCTTTAATTCTTGCTCTTGTTCTTGTGTTCTTTTTAATGTCTTTTTTTATTCCATGCTTTTGCTATGTTATTTTGTGAACATGTGAGTAGTTTACGTTGCTTTGATGAAGGGGAGGTTGGATGAAGAATGGCTTTGCCTTCCATCCATCTCTCTTGATCCATATTATTCTTTAATTTCATGCTAAATTATAGCACTCCACGTGTTTGATGAAATGTATGATAGAGCATGTAGCTTGTACGGAAGATTTATACCTCCTCATAGCATATGCTTTATACTACTTGCACACTCCAACACTTGGCAATGCTATGATTAGGCAAAAGCTTAGTGTTAAGATTTCTAGGTGTTGTTTAAGTGTTTGATAAGTCATGTTGATGAAGTGGTGGTGAAAACCCCTCTTTAACATGTCTTATACTTCCACTAAATCACTAAAGAAGCTTAAGACTAAGAGTTATTGTTCTCGGCTCATTTGCAAGATGACTTAAGTTGATGTCGCATTCTTGGCTATCCGTCATGATTAACCTTGATGCGTCATGCTCCTTTATGCACATTGTGAATGAGTACGTGTTTGTGCGATCAAGAGTGGGAAATTTAATGGCATCGCCAAATCTCATCCAACCAAACCGGATTCAAATATCGTATTTTCCTTAAACATTGTGACAAATCGACAAAAACAAACTCATTCCTTTTCTTCTAACTCGAATCATAACTTCTAACATGACAACTTACTTTCAATAGATCGATCCGTACTTGCCGACTCACTATAAACGAGCCGTGCACTTGCGGTATTGTTACTTTTTAAAAATTTATTGTGTTGGGGTGTATTTTTCACAACTTCGACATTTCGCAAACCCCTAAACGCATTCTCGGCATATCACTTTTCTCAACAACAGGTCATCAGGGGTAGGAAGCTAATATCACAAGTGGTAATCAAATGGATGCAGAGACCCAATCCCGTTTGCACCCTGGAGAATTATCGGGAGTTAGTTAATAAAATTCCTATCTTTGACTTTGAGACAAGCAGTCAAAGTTCAAGGGAGGAGCGAGTTGTTAGGGCTCAGGGAGAAGCATGAGCACAACATAATATAACAGAAGGATTCAAGGGAGGATCAATGCAGCAGCAGTTGATTGAAGGAGCGGAATTTGCAAAATAAGAAAGGCAGTTGTAGGGATTCGTGCATAATTCCAGAGCAGATTGGGTCAAAAGAATGTAAAGAGTGACATGGATAAATGGAGAATCTAATCCATTGATACAAAGCGTTACCTAAGCATAGCCTCCCATTGCGAACAACCAATTTAATGATCAGGAAGCCACTTCTAGCCGTTGGATATCATGACACTTGGATTCAAGGGCTGCGGTGCATCTTTGATCATCTTCGAGCTCGAGTTGCAGTATAAATAGAGGAGAAATGTAGGTCTAGAGAGCACCTTGAACTCCTATCTTAAGATCTAGAGAGCGCCCAAAGCTCCTGAGTTGTTTTGAGTTTCAATTCAATCAAAGGTCGTCTCTTATTGAAATTGTGATCTGAGTTCATTTTATCTGCTTTCTTGATTTAGTCATGGGTCAAGGTCGAGGGTGATTGGAAGTAGGTGGTTCATCTAATGTTGGGGATCCGCCTAGCATCCGAACGCCCTTTACACAACTGTTTGGGTTTGCATTATTTCTTTAGAGTGAAATGGGACGTTGTAAGTTTAAGACAGGTAGCCGTTCATCGAACCTCCTTCCTACTCAATGGCAAAGCCGAAGACAAGAGGAACACCTCATTTCTTTGCGCTATCATAGGTTACACTTTAGGGCAAAAGATAGAAAAGCAGGAATAACACAAGTTTCACCAAGGTACCTTTTATAACAAAAAAATGTCACAGTAAAATGCACAGAGGTACTTTATTATTATTATTATTTGTTTTAACTAGTATATATACCCTTTATATAACAAAATGTCTTGACTTCATACTTTGCAGGACAATGCCATATTTGTATATACAGCATGTTTTAGAGTATCATGTTGGTAAAAAATCTGTACATCGCGGATATAGCGAAAAAAATAATAAAAGGTCTAGAGGTCCCTCCTCAAACTCGACAAATGATTGCGCTCAAAACGTTGTATGAAGACATCAAAGGTTACCTGGAGTTAAAAAGAAGTCGCTACTCACTAGGGTAAATTAGATCTGAACTGCCATGATTGCCTTGCATCAGAAATTTCAAACATATAATTTTTTTCCTGGATAGCTTGCGTAACACAATTTGTTGAAAACTTGCAAATAGAAAGTTGCTTATGAATTACACATTGTGTTGCTAACCAATTCCATACAATAAAAACCATGTAACTATAGTACAGTTTATTGGTAGTAATATTTCTCATTAACAATGCAGGTTATATAACATTTTAATGGAAAATATTTAAATGTACAATCAATTATAACCTGTTTTTTCATTAACAATGCAAGTTATATAGCATATATATCGGAAAATTTTCATAATGTACAACTAATAAAAGTAAATACACCATTACGAAGGGAGAAAATAGGGAGGGGGGGACCATAAAACTTACACAACTTTTGGGTTGGTGGTAGTCATCAAATTTGTTTAGAATCATGAAAAGCATTTCAATCTCTGCAGAATGCAATGGAGAGGCAAATGGTTTTCAGTTGTATACAAGTACATATCACAAAATTTTAATTCAAATTGATTACCAAATTAGGGTTGTTTTCACCAACCTGCTTTTCAATCTCAATGGAAGACTCAGACAGCTTCCTCTTAAGAACAGACTTCTCATGCTGGCAATTCTCTTCCTTCATATCTAAAGCAGTAAAAAATATGAAGTCATAAATTCTCATTGTAAAAAAGTTAAATTGAAGAACAAGATGTTCTGCAAGACTTTGCATTATTTTGTTCTAACGATTAGTGACATCGGTCCTCCCTTAATCAGTACCTAAAACTGACCATGAGAACTATGGACAAAAGAAGAATTAGTCGTGCGCATTGGTATAAAAGCAAGAAGTGGAATCAAGCAAAGAATGTTTCGAATCTAACATGCTGAGGAAAAATAACTAAAATGGGGAGAGACTACACTTGTGAAAGAAACAGACTTTATGTCCAAATATTATGAGAGATTCCAAGGTGCAAGAGCTAGGGTATTGGTAATTGATCGATCGTCTATTGACATTTTATATGTTGTAGATCAAAGATATTATAGAATTGGGACAGGCAAATGGCAAGATTTATATATAATCTTAGTGAGCATAATCTCTAATCAGAGATTTGGCGTCATATTTTAAAGTTAGAGATCATCGACGCAACATGGAATACTAGATCCACCGATAGAAAACCATGTATTTAAAATGCCACTTGCATTTGACTTGTAACAAAATTGTAAAGCACCCCTTCCCCATTTTATAAGTTGAATCAAAATTTGCACCCATATTGGAAAGAAACGTAGATTACAAAAATTCAGTAATTTTTACTCATTAGAAAACGATATAAGTTATATAGGTTCTTAAATACTAACCGTAATAGTATGTCGAGAGAATGCTGATACGCTCTGTAGGCTGTAAATGAGAAGCCTTGATTCAGTATAGAGGAAGAAAGAATTTTGATGGAAGGTACTATTTCCTTTTTTAAAAACCAATAGCATGATCAACATTGGTTGTTTTGAAGAAAGAATGGCACAGGTAAGTGTTGATTATATATTTACAAGGAAATACAAGAGCATTACCATCACAAAAATCCCTTCCCGGCGTGTTGGAAGTTCCTCTAGATTTCTTAATGTATCATCACCCTTTGTTACTCTTCCAAAGATAGCATACTAAAGTTTGTTCAAAGTGATACAACAAGCAGTAATCAATTTAAAGAAGTTCTCATGAGAAATTTAAAGATGAATAATATAATACCTCGCCATCAAGATGTGGTGCATCTCCTAGAAGGATTGAGAAAGAAGATGCAGCGCTATCTGGATCAGAGTATCTACATGGAATCAAACAAAGGGTATAAGTATAAAAAAACATTAAAAAAACAAATTTGATATTGAATCCGCAAGCAAATGGTTTCGATAGTATGGAATGATTTTGGGCTCCTTTGATCCTGTCCACTAAATAGTGCTCTTCAATCCTGCATTGAACTGGCTAAGATATTAAATATGGTCAGTGTTAAGATATTAATTGTGGTCATTGTTTTAGAAAGTGATCGTCTAGCCGCTTGTTTCAAGTCACTCCCTGCTTCGTTGAGGTCCGCTTTCTACAAATCTTTGATATACTTCTTTTAATTCTTTTGAAAGTGCATAAGTTAACGATATAAGTATGGTTTAGATCAAAGTTTGAACAATTGGCAATTTGGTGGACCATGATCCAACTCAAGTGGATCGGATCAAATTTTGAGGGTAGCGAGCCGATCCACCCCTAAGACGTGAAACAAGCGAGTTCGACAGATGACCGTTGAATTTTTTACGGTATCGGCCTGAATCAGGTAATCTTTTTCGATTCTAGAACGAAACTAACAAAATCAAGGGAAATTGACAAAATCCATCAAAAATCCATTCAACAGCATATTCTAACAAAAATCCAAACTTTTAAATAAAACAGTAAATAAATACGAAAATCATGGGGAAAACAGTAGGATTTGTGGATAAACGGTGTTTTTAAGTCTATATAACGACCCAAGTTAATCAATAACGATCAAAACTGAATTTATTTTTTAAAAAAACGATTTTGGAGCTCGATCATCGCCAAAAAAAGTAAAGGAGGTATTTTGGGTGCTCAACTTTATCAACGGCAGCAATTTTGTAGTTTCGAACAGCAATCTTTATTGGCGAGAACTTTGTTTGGGACGGCGGCCAGGTTGAACAGAGAAAGAGAGGAAAGTTTGGCTTTAATAATTTTGGATTGTGTGTATTTATATATTTGGTTTGGATTATATAAGGTGGATTATAGTATAATATTGAGTATTGATTTCGTTATGGTTGGTTTGAGTTTGGATTTGGGTTTGGTAATATTTGTTTAGGGTTTAATAATCAATGAGAACTTTGTTTGGAAGTGGCGATTAGGTTGAACAGAGAAAGAGAAAGGTTATTGTTTAAAAATTTTGGATCGTGTGTAATTTATATATTTGGTTTTGGTTATATAAGGTGGATTATAATATAACAGTGAGTATTAATTTGGTTATGGTTGGTTTGAGTTTGAATTTAGGTTTGGTAATGTTTGTTTGGGGTATAAAAATCAACGAGAACTTTGTTCGGAGGCGGCAGCCAGAATGAGCATGCGCGCAGAGATAGAGAGATATAGAGTTTAATAATTTTGGATTTTGTGTATTTATATACTTGGTTTCAGTAATATAAGATGGATTATAGTATAATATTGAGTATTGGTTTGGCTATAATTATTTTGCCAAAGGCGAGGGCATGAAGCCCAAATTTTATACATTAAAAAAATACAAAATAAAATAAAATACAAAACAAGATTAATACTATCAAAAATCAATAGTATAAGATCGTACTCAAGCAGCATTATTCCTTTTCTTAACTTAAGAAGAGGGAGGAGGAAGACCTTCTTAAAAGGTAGGTAATGCATTTCAATTGCGGGCAATTGATCCACCACCAAAATCCGTGGTATCACAAAGAATAATCGCTTTTGTTCAATAATAGGACATAAAAATTCGGTCGTTTCTCTTTCCATATGTTCCAAACAACATACGTAGAATGGCTCCGCTTGGTCTTTTACGTAAGGTCGTAGATTGAATAATATCCATCATGTAAAGAAGATTAATCGATGGATTATGAAACGCACAACGAGCTAATGATAGACGAATTGTCCAATTAGAAATTGAGACTCAAAGAATAAATGATTGAGTTTCGGGCTCAAGATTGCAAAAAATGCATTGTCCACGATTACTGATGTCTCTCGTTTGAAGCAAATCAAGAATTTTAGTTTCCTAAGAACGGCTTGTCAGAAACAAAAAAGTTCTTTAGGATTTTTAGTGAAACCAAACAAATTTAGTTCAAGGATAAACCAAAAAAGGTTGCGATAATAATGATGATTTCGCCAATTTTGTTGTGAAAATATCCGAAGCAGAAGGTTTGTATATCTTTGACGATAGATCTATCATTATTAACCGACCGAATTAGGTTCGGTGCCTCGATTATATATGATAAAGTAAAATGAGATAGCAACCACACACCATTGCGAATAAAAACCGAAACCTAGACATTAATCGAAATCCCGATATCAAAACTCAATCGCTCGCCAAAAACATCCAAAAGCGATTTTTTTCGACCCAAGGGTCGAGAAAAATATAAGTTGAGGCACCATTATAGATCTGGTTTGGTTATTGTTGGTTTGCGTTTGGATTTGGGTTTGGTAATGTTTGTTTGGGGTTTAATAACATTGGTATGTGAGGGGTTATGGTTGGATAGGGATTACAAATAAGGGGTTATATTAAATTCTTTTATATAATTTAAAAGGTAAGAAATCAAAAATCAAAAGCTACAATCATTATTGTTTTTAAGTATTTTGGTTTTTCTACTGCCAAATTAGTTTTTGATTGAAAGATAATTACAGCCGAAAAATAAATTGATTTGAATAACATTTGGATGGATTTCATTTATAGTTAATAAAAAGAATAAGAATACTAATTAATGTGCTATAAATATGACATAATAATCATATTTGCGAGCAAGAAAATAATAATAATAATTAAGAATACAAATTGATTTGTTATAACATAGCATATATAAGAATATTTGATTGCAAGAAAATAGTGTAAAATGATTCCTTACTAATAAGGTGTTAATCGAACCAAGCTGGCTCGAGTTCAGCTCGGATTCAGCTCGATAAGGGCTCGTTCAAGTGCGGTTCGTTTGTTAATGAACCGAACTTGAGCCAAAATCCCAGCTCGCTTAAGTAAACAAGCCGATCTCGAGCTGACATGTCTCGTTCGTTACCAGCTCTTGTTTGCTTCATTTATAATGTATGTTTTAAATATTAAGCTCATACCTAATAACTTTACAGTACCGAGTACCCAATCCAACATCCTATATATATATATATATATATATATATATATATATATATATATATATATAATTTTTTATTTTTACTCCTCTCTTCATATCAAGCCCGGATTTTCTGTCTTCGACTTGAAGAAAACTTTAGCTTTTTTTCTCAACCCTAAACTCAAAAAGTTTCTAACCTAACTTCGAAACCATCAAAAAAAATCTCCTCAAACAATGGTTTTTCTTTGAAGTCCTACAGAAAAATCTCTACAGATTAAAAATATCGAGTTCCAATTCAAAAAAACCGAACGCGAAATCAAAAAAATTGAGTTATAAAGGTCGGCTTGTTAAGGGCTCATTAGCTCGTTAAGAATTCGGCTCGTTAAGAATTCGGCTCGTTAAATAAACAAATATGAGCCTAATGTTTCAGTTTGGGATCGAACTCGAGCTGAGCCAATACTAAACGAGCCGAACTCGAACCTACCCTAGCTCGCTCGAGTTCGGCTCGTTTAGCAACCCTACTTACTAATGCTTGTTATGCTTGAAATTAAATTTTCATTATAACAAATCAAGATATATGGGTTTATATATAGGTTTATCTTTTATATAACTTGTTAAACTAAAAAAGTAAAGAATATAAAACTACAACTAGCTAATAAAAAAATATTTGAATAAGTTTTAGGCTAAACTCTATTAAAACCACTTGCACATTTTCCAAAAACAACTAAAACCCCTTTCTAAACTATAAACAAACCCCATAAATAACACTACTACGTCATCAATAATAGCGACACATCATTTAAAATGCCACATAAAATAAAAAAAATTATAAATATCCTTAAAATACCACTCTTCTTCCTCCATCCTTACCATTTCTAACCCTAACCCCTTCACCCACCCACCCATCCATATTGCAACCAACGCCTCTCCAGCAGCCCCTCCCCAGACACTGCTTCTCCCCAGCCCCTCCACCCCACCCTCTATCCACCTACCTCTCCTTCCCCACCAGCAGCCCTTCCATCCCCCTCCCTAGTCACCCCCAGCACATCCTCCTCACCTTCTCCCCACCCTAGTCTCGCCTCCCCTCCTCAGCCCCCTCCCTCTCCTCACCCTCGCCAACCTCCCTCTCCTCACCCGCCTTGTTAGTTATATGTATGCCTTAGAGGCCATTACTGTACATGCGATATATATTGTAGTGGATGCTTGGACATATATAGGGAGGACTTTCTTGCTCGACATGATAGTATACTATCTAGTTGCACTTTATCTTAACATGTGCATTTATTGTCTCTCTATTACATGTTGATAAAGCACGTAGGATGAATACTTGACTATCAGGAATATGATGCAGATCATACTAGTGGGGCATAGGTAGTCGGTAAGTACATCCTTCAATTGTTCCTAGTCGTGAAAATATCGAGACAGTGCATCGATACTCCACAGTAGACTAGCGTATGCGCTTCTTGACCCATATGATGGCCGATGGATGATCTCACATCCATTAGTGTTTGAGATCAGAGAAGGTATGCGGGTGCTCAGTGGAGACTGGATACACTGAACGGACTCGCCGAGAACTCCTAGATGGTATTATACCTATCGTCAGATAGCAGTTCTCTGGTGACACTGGTACAGATTAATCTGTCGATCCGAGATCGTCATAGAGTCTTGTGTGATTCCCACTATGCTTTGATTTCCACCTTACCACGTTCAAGAGATCGTGCAAAACGGTGGTTTTTTAGTACAGTCCCGAGTCATATGGAGGCAATGAGCGATAGGAGAGGATTTATCTCTCCCGGTATTGGGGGTTGATGTTGCGCTATGCTCGATTGGCCATAACAGGAAATCTCTGGCCAGGTTTGCTGAAATTTATTGATAAGTGTTATCAGTAGTTTCTCGAACCGTTATGCACCTTGCATCGGCATGACTTATCAGGCTATTGGGGCCTGACGTTATACCACTCCCAGGCTATGATATGCGATATATCTGACGAAGAGACCGGACTGTACGGTAGTGTTACTGATTAGATTCGCAGGAGTATGAGTAGGATTGCTTGTTGATCTTCTGATCGCTCAATACCCCGGTGGCCGTTACGTTTAGCAGACTGCTTGCAGCTTGTGGATGACTGATATGATCACCACCTACTGTCGGCGTATTGACGAGTCTTTAGAGTCCTACACAGAGGTTTCCTGGCTCAAGCAAAACGAAATAGGAGCACATATGTGATATGTGCAGGACCGAGATTAATACGTGTATGTGATACCGCATTCTATTCTTGCGATATGTGATATCGGTCGGTTATATGTGATATAGCCGGATTATCGGATCAAGTGTTGATTCGATGAGTTGATTCATTTGATATTAGTCGGTTGTATGTGATATAGCCGGATTATTAAATCAAGTGTTGATTTAATAATTTAATATATAATTATATATTTGATATATTAACTTATATTAACTAATATTAGCTCACTTAACATTTATTTTTCTCACTTGTGTACACTTAGTATATATGTGATATATATTAATATACATTATTTTGTGTCATGCTTGATGTCACATGCTTCATGGGTATATGAGAATCACCATGCTTATGTTAATATTAGGTTTTATTTATTTAAAGTTAATCAAAATTTGTTGGAAATTAGTCACATGGTTCAAGCTTGTAGAAGCTTGTGGAACCATTGACCAAGTCCACTAATTTTGTTTTACTTGTAGATATTTATTAACCTAACCATTATTATTTAGCTATGGTTTATTCTCTACATGAGTTAGTGTATGACACTAACTCACCCATGTTTGCTATTCTCACCTCATAAGTTTCATTCTCTTCTCTTTTCATCTTCTTCTTCTTAAAGAGCTTAGCTCTCTAGGTTTATGGGAGATGAAGAAAAATAGTGAGAAAAATAAATCTAAAGTGAGCAAAATTCTTAATTCATTATCCTCTACTATATTAGCCATTTAGTTAGGGTGTTTGCTTCACTAAATCCTAATTTAGTGAAGAAGTGGCTTGGGTTGGTGTCTTCTCGACGTAGATCATCTTCGGCCTCGAAAACTTCAAGCATGTTTGTTCCGTTTATCTTGTGGAGCCTTTCTAGAGTCCGGCAGTTTACTACTTGGAGCGAAGGGACTACTACACGGAGCTATTGAAGTGAAGGACCGGTCTACAAAGGTGTAGGATTGTTCGGCACGACAGCAAGGTTTCGAGAGGTATCGTCCATGCCATTTTCAAAAATTTGCCGTACAAAACAATCCTAACCCTAGAATTTTAACTAGTGATTTAGACGAAACATAATGTAAACTACTTTACATCTAAGTGAGTAGGGATTACAACCTTTGTAGTCCGATCCTTCACTTCTATTGCTCCTTATAGTGGTCCCTTCGCTGCGATGAAATGATCTTGCGGACTCTTGAACGCCTACACAAGAAGATGTTAGTGTATATGCCCTAGAGGCCATTACTGTATCATACTAGTTTGTATATTACTTAATGAAAGCTTGGGATATTCACAGTTGTATAGACAATCTTGCTCAAAATGGTAGTATGCTACTTGGTTTGTTTCTACTTTAATATGTGCATGTGTTTCTTTTAGCATATTGCTTATACATATTAGTGGAGCCCTTAGGATCTTTACTTGATTACCAGCGTTGTGATGGCAGTCACACTTGTGGGGGCTGGGTAATCTACAAGCACATCCTTATACAGGTCCCTAGTCGTAGGATTATCGAGACGGGGCATCAATACTCCGGAGTAGACTAGCATATGCGCTTCTCATCCCAGCAGGGGAGATGGTCTGTCCCACAGCCATCAGTACGTCGTACTGGAGATAGTATGAGGGTGCTCATTAGGTTACGAGTACACTGGACAGAACTCGTCGGGAACTGTTGGTTGGTACTATACCTATCGTCAGATAACAGTTCTCAGGTGACAGGAGTACAGCTTAGTCCGTCGACTTGACACTGCTACTTCGCCTCGAGTGTGTTCCCACTGTACTTTGATTACTACCATACCACGGCTCAAAGGAGTCGTGCAAACAGGTAGTAGTTGGGTGCAGTCCCGAAGCACTTGGAGGCAGTAGCGGTTAGATAGGATTCGTCTCTCCCGGTATTGGGGGTTGATATCGCGCTGTGTCTAGGAGAGCCATTACACAGTCCCTGGCCAGGGCAAGTGAGAATTACTGGTAGTGTTTCCAGTAGTTTTTCAGGGTGTTTTGGGCTACACTCCGGCACGACTTGTACCGCTATTAGGGGTCTGACGTTTACCGCCCTTAGGCCCGACATGCGATACTCATAGACGAACAGACCGGACCGTACGGAGATTGTCACATTCAGGCTCAGTAGGAGTTCGGATGGGTTTACCTCATCGGCCTTCTTATCGACATCTACCTGGGGACTCGTTACGTACAGCTAGTGCCGCTTGCAGTCTGTGGTTAAACCCACTGCCAGCGTAGTGTCGAGTCTTTAGAGTCCCACACAGAGAATTTCCCTGCACTGGGCGAAAGGTGTAGAGGCCGTATGGTTTTACGGCAGGGCTACGATCACTTACGTGCACAAGTGCACGTATGCTGTTCGGACAGACAATGCTAGTGGGCTTTGGTTTAAGCCGGATCCTAGTATTGTATGGATGGATTAGTTTTGTCTTCTGTGCATTCGCATTCTACGGAATGCGGATGCGGGTGTGTATGCACGGTTGTGAGGAGCGAAGAAGAAGAAGGTGCCTCATTAGGGTTTTGACCGTTAGTTCGGTCAAAACCATTATGAGGTGAGGAAAATATTTACTAATCTTTTTAATGATAATTGTGTTATGGGTAATTGCTTTGACCATTTGACCACGCTTGACCATTTGACCTAGTTGACCATTGTTGACTTGGACTTTTCTTGAGAGCACTAGATCCTTCTTTTGCTTTTGGTTTTATTTTTGTGATGATAATGGTCAAATCAAGGGTAGCCATCAACTTTATCATGGTAAGAGATTAGTAATTATTATGTTTATGGATCATTATCTCTTGCTCATTCTCTCTCTTCAAGTGAGCTCCCATGATTCCTCCTCTTCCTCTCTTGATTTTTCTATAGCTCTCATGTGTTGAGAAAAATAGAAACAAAATAGACAAACAAATCCACCATCATCTTCTACACCACCTAGGACTTCAAGAATAGCAAACTTGTTGCCCTAGTTACCTCGGCTTGAGGTGGAGCTCGGACTACAGACTCTCGGGTGGATCGTCTTCGACTCTAGGAGACCGCGGAGGTGACCAAGATCCGGATCGATTCTCGGAGCTTGCATGGACGAGGAGGACAGCGGAAAGAAGACCCAAAGGACTTGTTGCATGAGGTATAATCTCCTAAGCATAGTAGATAGAACCTCATGTTGTTTGTTAGCAATGGTTTGGCAAAGATCCTCTAGTTTTAGTCCATGTTACCTTGTGTTAAAATTTTGATTTTTACCTATTCCGCCTCCCCGTAAGCACCGGGGTGGGTAACGTGGACTTACAGAAGAAAGCAACGAGCTTGCACGAAGTCTTCGAGGCCGAATATAATCTACGTCGAGGAGTCACTAACCCAAGCCACCTCTTCACTAATGTGGGATTAGTGAAGCTAACACCCTATACTAAAGTGCTAATCTAGTAGAGCATGATGAACTATGATTGTTGCTCACTTTAGAATTACTTTTCTCACTCTTTTTCTTCTTCTCTCAAAAACCTAGAGAGAGCTCTCCTTGCTCTTGATGAAGATAAAGCAAATGAAAGATGAGAGAGTGAATGGCAACGATGGGTGAGAAAATATCTAATATATCTTATATAGAGACTTAACCATGAGTTTAGATAATGGTTGGGTTAACAAATATCTAATAATAAGACAAAACTAGTGGACTAGTCAATGGATCTCCACGCTTCTCAAAGCTTTATGCCATGTGACCATTATCCAACTAATAATTGATTTACACTAAATAAATAAACCCTTCATTATCATTAGTATGGTGTAAGTCTCATACACCCATGTTGCATGTATCGTCAACCATGACACATAAAGAAAACACAATTAATATATATCACATATATATTAAGTGTGCACATGTGAGAAAAAGAAATGCTTAAGTGAGCTAATATTAGTTAATGTAAATTAATATATCAAATATATAATTATATATTAAATCATTAAATCAACACTTGATTTAATAATCCGGTTATATCTCATATGACCGACTAATATTATTAGTATCAACTTATCGAATCAACACTTGATTCGATAACCCAGCTATATCACATATAACCGACCGATACTGTATCGACTTATCGAATCAACATTTGATTCGATAACCCGGCTATATCACATATAACCGAACGATACCTTATATCGCGAGAATAGAATACGGTATCACATACTCGTATTAATCTCGGTCCCGCACATATCGCATATGTGCTCCTACTTCGTTTTGCCTGAGCCAGTGAAAACTCTGTGTAGGACTCTAAAGACTCGTCAATACGCCGGCAGTAGGTGATAATCACATCAAGCACCCACAAGCCGTCAGCGGTACTAGCTGGACGTAACGGCTACCCGGATATTGAACGATCAGAAGATCAGCAAGCAAGCCCGCTCTAACTCCTGCAAAAGCCTGTCAGTAACACTACCGTACCGTCCGGTCTTTTCGTCTGATATGTCGCATATCTAGTATAGGGGTGGTTAAACGTCAGACCCCAATAACCGATAAGTCGTGCCGATGTGAGGCTCATAACAGGTCGACAAACTACTGATAACACTTATCAGTAAATCTCCATAGCGGCCCTGGCCAGGGACTTATCGTTATAGCCAATCGAGCACAGCGCAACATCAACCCCCAATACCGGGAGAGACGAATCCCCTCCTATCGCTCATTGCCTCCATGTGATTCGGGACTGTACCCAAAAACACCGTTTTGCACGTTCTGTTGAACGTGGTATGGTGGAAATCAAAGCACAGTGGGAATCACACAAGAATTTATGACGATCTCGGGTCTACAGACTAACCTATACCAGTGTCACCAGAGAACTGCTATCTGACGATAGCTATAATACCAATTAGGAGTTCTCGGCGAGTCCGTTCGGTGTACCCAGTCTCTACTGAGCACCCGTATACCATCTTTGATGTCAAACACCAATGGATGTGGGATCATCCATCACCCATCATATGGGTCAAGATGCATATACGCTAGTCTACTGTGGAGTATCGATGCCCTATCTCGATACACCCTCGACTAGGAACTGTTTTAGGGTGTACTTATGGATTACCCTTGGCCCTCACTAGTATGATCTCTATCATAGTCCTGATAGTCAAGTACACATCCTAAGGGCTTTATCAACATGTGAGAGCAAGACAACATCAAATATACAAGTCAACATGTTAAGATAAAGAGCTACCAGATAGCATACTATCATGTCGAGCAAGAAAGTCCTCTCTATATATATCCAAGCATCCACTATGATATACATCACATGTACAATAATGGCCTCTAGGGCATACATATAACTAACAATCTCCCACTTGCATTAAGGCCAGTTGTTGTAGTATCTCATACCCAACATCCCGAAGAGTCTCTCGAATTGTATCTGGGGAATGGCCTTGGTGAGTGGATCCGCCGTGTTGTCCTTCGTGTCAACTCACCTGACCTCGATCTCCCGACGATCAACTATCTCCCGGATCAGGTGATACCGCCTCAGAATATGCCTGGATCGCTGATGGGACCTGGGTTCCTTGGCCAAAGCCACTGCTCCATTGTTATCGCAATACAAAGGTATTGGACGCTCAATGGATGGAACCACTCCAAGTTCAGTTACGAACTTCTTCATCCAGACAGCCTCTTTGACAAGCATCGTTGGCAACGATGTATTCAGCCTCTATCGTCGAGTCTTCACGGTTTCCTATTTAGAACTCTTCTAACAAACCTCCCCTCCATTGAGGGTAAAGACAAATCCCGAGACCGACTTAGAATCGTCCTTATCACTCTGGAAGCTCAAATCGGTAAAGGACTCCAATTAGATTTCTCCGTTACCATACACCAAGAACATTTCTTTAGTCCTTCTCAAGTACTTGAGAATGTTCTTCACAGCTGTCCAGTGACTCTCCTGACCTGCTTGATACCCACTCACTACACTTAGTGAGTATGCTACATCGGGTCTGGTACATAAAATCGCATACATGATAGAGCCTACTGCCGAAGCATAGGGTATCCCTTGCATGCGAGCTCTCTCCAAATCAGTCTTGGGAGACATCTCTTTGGAGAGAGTGAGTCCTGTGATCGTGGGTAAATTTCCACGCTTGGATTCTTCTATACTAAATCTCTTTAGTATGGTGTCAATGTACCTGAATTGGGACAATCCCAGTATCCGTTTAAATCTATCTCTATAGATCTTAATCCGCAAGATGTATGAGGTATCACCTAGATCTTTTATTGAGAATCTATGTGATAAGAAGAGCTTGACCGAGTGCAGCATAGGAACATCATTTCCTATCAAGAGTATGACATCCACGTACAATACGAGAAAGACAGCCTTACTCTCTGTCACCTTCTTGTATATACAAGGTTCATCTTCGTTTTTAATGAAGTCAAACTCTTTGACTACCACATCAAAACAGATGTTCCAACTCCGCGATGCTTGTTTTAACCCGTAAATTGATTTAAACAGCTTGCACACCTTTCCCAAATGCAATTCTTGCTCCCACCGTCTACGAGAAAACCGTAGTATCTCTCAGGTGGATGAGGAACCCTACTAGATCGGCGGAAAGGCCGGGGTTCGTTGGGAGCTATCGAATCCTCTGGTTCTACCAAATCTTCTGTCGTAGTTTGTATCGCTGGAACTTCTTCCAGTTCTACCTCCTCGCCACTAATTTCCTTTGCAAGAAATTCCTTTTCCAAAAAGGTGGCATGCCGAGAAACAAACACCTTTTGTTCCTCGATGTGGTAGAAGATATACCCTTATGAGTTTTTGGGATATCACACATTTTGTTCCTCGATGTGATAGAAGATATACCCTTGTGAGTTTTTGGGATATCACACAAACTTGCACAGAACAAACCTTGCCTCGAGTTTGTCCGGATTATGCCTTTTGACATAGGCTGGACAACCCCATATCTTAACATAATTAAGACATGGTCTCTTCCCCTTACATATCTCATATGGAATGGTAGACACAGATTTGATAGGGACCATATTCAATAGGTGTATGGTTGTCTCAAACGCATACCCCCAAAAGGAAATAAGTAACTCAGCAGTGCTCATCATAGAGCGCACCATATCCAATAGGGTGCGATTCCTCCGTTCCGATACACCGTTGTGTTGTGGTGTATACGAAGGAGTAAGGAATCTTATTCTCTTTTAGATAGTCACGAAATTCCGTGCTCAGATATTCTCCTCCCCGATCGGATCGCAGGATTTTAATACTTTTGCCCGTCTGGTTCTCAACTTCATGCTTATATTCTTTGAATTTCTCAAAAGTTTCAGACTTATGTTTCAACAGGAACACATGTCCGTATCTTGAGAGATCGTCAGTGAATGTAATGAAGTATGAAAAACCATTCCTGGCATGTGTAGATATGGGACCGCATACATCACTATGTATCAGTTTTAAGAGTTCCGTAACTCTTTCTCCGTGTCCACTAAACGGAGTTTGGTTCATTTTACCTTTGAGACATGACTGGCAAGTGTCATAAGATGAAAATTCTAACGGTTTCAAATATCCATCTTTATGTAACTTAGCTAGGTGTGTCGCATTGATATGACCTACTCTACAATGCCACAAGAAGGATTCGTTCATTTCTGAACGCTTCTTCTTGTGTGTGTTTTGTATATTAAGAACTGTGGTTTGATTTAGAATTTATATGCCATTATTTAACGAGCCTGATCCAATCAACTTTTGATTCAGGAAGATGTTCATAAAATTATCTTGTACTACAAAATTATATCCTTCTTTACTTAATAAAGAAACTGATATAAGATTGCATATCAGGGTCGGTATGTAATAGCATTCGTTCAGAATCAATGTATTACCATTTGGTAATACAAGGTGATATTCGACAACTACTTTGGCTGCAACATTTGCACCATTCCCTACTAGTACGGAATGATCACCTACTCCCAGTTCTCTACCTTTCCTTAGCCCATATAGCATATTACTTATATGGGATCCTGATCCAGTATCTAATACCCAGGACGTAGAGTGCACTGAGAAACAGTTCTGGGTAACTAACACCCCCGAAGAAGATGCATCAACATGCTCATTCTTCGTTTGGGCAGCGTGGAAATCCGGATATTTTCCCACTTCCTGATCGGACTTATAACAATTATAAATTGGAGCGGAACCAACGTTCCCCTGCTCAGCATAAAAAGCGGGTTCGGTCAATACATCCATATTATTATCTTGATTAAGGCCTGACATGGTCGCTACCTGAAGAGAGAGAGAAGAAAATACTTAGCGTATGCTCTTGCAAAGATCAGATTGGTTATTTATCATATCTAATCGATGTCTCCCACTGCTATTCTCAAATTTTCCTTCAAACCTTAAAAAGAAAATTCAGCCAGGATTAATTGCATTCTACAACTTCGCTAACCGTTCAGCCAGGCAAGTGCCGGTACTTCTGAGGGAGGTTCCCCGTGCTTTCGCACGGACCTAATTAAAATAAACCCCAATTTCCCAGAGGCGTAGCCCCGTTGACACATTTCTAGATACCTAATGAGTTAGCTAATCGTAAAGTGCAAAACTTTCCCGGGAGCAACTTTTGCTCACAGTGGGATCGAGATCCAACTATCTCATAGAAGGTATGCAATCTCATTGCAAACACTTGAAATTCCCAATAAGACTTTTGCCCCTAACGTCCTGTGACCTTGACGAAAGCCAACAAACCATAGTCTGCTAGTCAAGTTCAATCCGTACATTTCATGATTGAATTAAACCCACCCGCACGACCCTTGACGAAAGCCAACAAGTCGTACGACTACTCTGACCCAGTCGCATCTCATGTTTTAGCAGATAAGCAGTAATTAGCTACCGCACACTACGCCTTGACGAAAGCCAACAAACGTAACACGAATACTAAATATTACTTATCTGAAATGTCGAAAGGCTACGCAGGTTTTTAAGAAAACCATGAGCATAATAAATTTGATGTAGTTGTAGAAACAGGTGATTTTTGAAAAGGAGTGTTTTTTAGGCTTTTTACTAGTTTTGCTAAAGAGGTCACGCCCGGTGAAGGGATCTCGACTCTTTTCTTATCGAATAAGGTGCAGGATATTTCATAAATACCGCTATGCAAGCAAGAACTAAAAGAAGCAATCAAAAAACAAAACCGAGTGGGTTGTAGCATCTGCTAGTTTCGCTAAAAAGGTCACTCCCGGTGAAGGGATCTCGGCTCTTTCCTCATCGAATGAGGTGCTGGATATTCTATAAGGAATACCGCTATGCAAAGCAAAAACTAGAGCTACCCTTTTTGAAAATATGATTCTACATCTTTTAGGTTTCTTTTCTTTTCATTAATCTCATTAATGAATTCCCATCATTTATGCTTCCTAAGTATCACAGAAGAAACGAAAATACAACGTACGCTTATACCATCCGCATTCGCCACAGTGTCCCGTTATGCACCGTTAAGTTACTTAACTAACGGCATAGCGGGGCGGGACTAGCGCGGGTGTAAAACATAAGCAGCGTTTATTATATATCATATATACAATAATAAAGCATTCGTCTCACGCATATAAAGTGATCACATCACATAATATCAGCACCAGACGATAACATATGAAATATTGGATATACTAGGAATTCCGTGTTTTAATTTAAGCCAGTATAAAACACGGGTTCCACGGTCGCGATGAATAGCCAAACCCACATCCCTAGACCCCTACGAGAGCGACAAGCAACCCTACCAATTCTAGAGTTAGGAGACCCGAACTCGACTCCTCGAGATGGTCTCTCACTGGACTCTAGAACCCGGTTACTTATGTTCCCTTCCTTGGGTCTATCCTAATGCGGAAAAGTAAATAATATACAATGGTGACATCATCCTCAACCCGGAAATTCCCCAATAAAAGAATATTACATACAATAAATTTTACATGAATGAAAATAAAAACTCTTATCTTACATAAAAACCCCGGCTATTCAAAACACGACGATCCAATATAACATATCACAGCAAATATGTGGTGTATTACCATTTTCGTTGCTATATGTCAACGACAATTGTGATACGCATATTTACTTACGTTGATGACATGTCAAACTACAACATTTGGAATCCACAATCACCTTAGACATTATAAATCCAAAATATCACATACTTTGGATTTCATGCCTAACTATATGAATTCCACATATCGTATCACATTCCAGAAAAAGCTAGAAGACGTTAAACATTCCGATGAATCAACAAACACCCAAAATTTGCCAAAAAGCTCAACACTTGAGCGCAGTTTAAAAATACTCATCGCATGCCACAGTACCAATGGCCAACCGTAGAAGGGTCAACCTTTGCCTCACCTATGGCGCCGCGGAACTACCGCAAACCCTAGGGTTTAGCGGCGGTTCTTACGGTCATAGAATCGAGTTAGGGTTTTGTTCTTTTAGAGGGTCCACCGCATTACTTGCATGATATTTGAACGTTCTTTAACTCGGAAAAAATCCAACCCTTGGAAAGTTTTCCGTCGAGGGTTAAAGTGGGTATTTGATATCCGTTCGAACTTTTTAACACCGTCTAAAACAACCCGAAAACATGTTAGAATTACGACTACGAAACACTCCGAGTTGGCTTTACAGAAAGTTAACATCACATGAAAATTTAGCAAAAACAAACAACACCTGAAACACCAAAACCCAGAGCCTGAAACACAGTACAAATTTCAACCCTGGACTCCACCAAAAAACCGAGCAGGCTGTGGCCGGTCAAACTCCGAGGTCTGGGGTTAAATTTTGTGTTGTGTTCATGTTGCATCTCATACAACAATCTGCAGTTGTTTAAAAAAATTTCAACGACTTTAAAATTTCGACAGAAACTAGATTTGTGTATCGGGTGTTTCGGAGTTGTTTCGGTTTCGTAATTCTACATACTTCATCTAAATATCTAGCTTGGCTCTGATACCACTGTAGGATTGTTCGGCACGACAGCAAAGTTTCGGGAGGCATCGTCTATACCATTTTCAAAAATTTGCCATACAAAACAATCCTAACCCTAGAATCTTAACTAGTGATTTAGACGAAACATAATGTAAACTACTTTACATCTAAGTAGGGATTACAACCTTTGTAGTCCGGTCCTTCACTTCTATAGCTTCTTGTAGTGGTCCCTTCGCTACGATGAAGTGATCTTGCGGACTCTTGAACGGCTACACAAGAAGAAAGCAACGAGCTTGCACGAAGTCTTCGAGGCCGAAAATGATCTACGTCGAGGAGTCACTAACCCAAGCTATCTCTTCACTAATGTGGGATTGGTGAAGCTAACACCCTATACTAAAATGCTAATCTAGTAGAGGATGATGAACTAGAATTTTTGCTCACTTTAGAATTACTTTTCTCACTCTTTTTCTTCTTCTCTCAAAAACCTAGAGAGAGCTCTCTTTTGCTCTTGATGAAGATGAAGCAAATGAAAGATGAGAGAGTGAATGGCAATCATGGGTGAGAAAATATCTAATATCTCTTATTTAGAGACTTAATCATGAGTTTAGATAATGGTTGTTGGGTTAACAAATATCTAGTATTAAGACAAAACTAGTGGACCAGTCAATGGATCTCCACGCTTCTCAAAGCTTCATGCCATGTGACCATTATCCAACTAATAATTGATTTACACTAAATAAATAAACCCTTCATTATCATTAGTATGGTGTAAGTCTCATACACCCATGTTGCATGTATCATCAACCATGACACAAAGAAAACACAATTAATATATATCACATATATATTAAGTGTGCACATGTAAGAAAAAGAAATGCTTAAGTTAGCTAATATTAGTTAATGTAAATTAATATATCAAATATATAATTATACATTAAATCATTAAATCAACACTTGATTTAATAATCCGGTTATATCTCATATGACCGACTAATATTATTAGTATCAACTTATCGAATCAACACTTGATTCGATAACCCGGCTATATCACATATAACCGACCGATACTGTATCGACTTATCAAATCAACATTTGATTCGATAACCCGGTTATATCACATATAACCGCGCGATACCTTATATAGCGAGAATAGAATACGGTATCACATACTTATAGGGTTACTAGGCACTCTCACAAGGGTCTATAAGGCATCAACCATGCCCGATTTATATTTTAGACGTGCCGATCAACCCTAACCAAGATCTTAGACTACAGATTAGGCAAAACAAATAGCAAGTAAACAACTTTACTTCTAAAAGTTAGGGATTACAACCTTTGTAGTACGTTCCTTCACTTTAAAAGCTCTGTGTTGAGGTCCCTTCGTTGCGATCATCGAGTATCCGGACTCTAGAGAGGCTCCACAAAAGAAAGATGCAAGCTTACTTCCGATCTTCGATAACTAAGATGATCTACCTTGAAAAAACTCAAGCCCAAGCTTTTGCTTCGCTAATCAAGTATTAGCAAAGCAAACACCCTAATCTAAGTGGCTAGAATAGATTAGGATGATGAAGTAGGAATTTAGCTCTCATTTGTTTTCATAATCTCACTCATTATTACCACTTCACAAAAAGCTAGAAAGCTTTTCGTGCAAGAAAGAAGGAAGAAAATGATCAAATCCTTTTGTGATGAATAATGAAATCTAGTGAGGTTAGAAATGCAACCATGGATTAAGTATGATAACTTAACCCATATAGAGACTTAACCATGGTGAAGGGTTGGGTTGGGTTAACAAATATCAACCAAAATATCTTTAGAAAATATCTATAGTTAAAAACAAAAGCAAAGCTTCAAGAAGGTTTAACCCTAATCCAAACCCTAACCATGTTTAAACTCCACAAAACATGTTGCATTTGTAACCTTGACTTGTTACAATATTATATATCACATATATAATATATTTTGTAACAAAATAAAATAATACAATTAACATATATCGCATATATAACAATGTATTACCCGAGTGAGAAAAAGAATCTTTAAGTGAGCTTATACTAGTTAATGTAATTTAATATATCAAATATATAATTATACATTAAATTATCGAATCAACACTTGATCTGATAATCCGGTTATTTCACAAATAACCGACTAATATAATCTGTATCAGTTCATCGAATCAACACTTTGATCCGATGACCCGGCTATATCACATATACCCGGCCGATATCTCATATCGCGAGAATCTAATACGGTATCACATACACGTATTGTTCTCGGTCCCGCACATATCACATATGTGCTCCTAGTCCGTTTTGCCTGAGGCAGGAAACCTCTGTGTAGGACTCTAAAGAATCGTCAATACGCCGGCAGTGGGTGATGATCATATCAAGCACCCACAAGCTGCAAGCGGTCAACTAAACATAACAGCCACCCAGGTATTGAGCGATCAGAAGATCAACAAGCAAGCATGTACTTTCTCCCGTGAATCCAACCAGTAACACTCCCGTACAGTCCGGTCTCTTCGTCTGATATGTCGCATATCTCGCCTAGGGTGGTAAACGTCAGACCCTAATAGCTTGATAAGTCATGTCGATATGAGGTCTATAACAGTTCGAGAAACTACTGATAACACTTACCAGTAAATCTCAGCAATCCTGGCCAAGAATTTCCAGTTATAGCCAATCGAACACAGCGCAACATCAACTCCCTATACCGGGAGAGACGAAACCCCTCCTATCGCTCATTGCCTCCATGTGATTCGGGACTGTACCCAAAAGCTACCTATTTGCACGCCCTCTTGGACGTGGTATAATGGAAATCAAAGCACAGTGGGAATCACACAAGACTCTATGACGATCTCGGGTCTATAGACTAACCTGTACCAGTGTCACCAGAGAACTGCCATCTGACGTGAGGTATAATACCATCTGGGAGTTCTCGGCGAGTCCGTCCAGTGTACCCAGTCTCCACTGAGCACCCGCATACCTTCTCTGATGTCAAACACCAATGGATATGAGATCATCCATCGCCCATCATATGGGTCAAGAAGCGCATACGCTAGTCTACTCTGGAGTATCGATGCCCTGTCTCGGTACTCCCACGACTAAGAACATTTGAAGGATGTACTTGGCAACTACATTGTCCCCACTATTATGATCTGTATTATAGTCCTGGTAGTCAAGTACTCATCTTAAGGGCTTTATCAATATGTAACATAGAGACAATCATAGTACATGTTAAGATGAAGAGTAACCAGATAGCATACTATCATGGCGAGCAAGAAAGTCCTCCATATATATGTCCAAGCATCCACTACAATATACAACGTATGTACAGTAATGGCCTCTAGGGCATACATATAACTAACAATCTCCCACTTGCACTAAGGCCATCTGTTATGGTATCACATACCCAACAATCAGCTGTGGTTGAAGTATCTCATACTCAACCATCTCATAAAAGTCTCTACTGGAAAATAGGCCTTTGTGAGTGGATCCGCGCTGTTGCCCTCTGTGTCTACTCTCCTAACCTTGATCTCCCTAGAGATCAGCCATCTCCATAATCAGGCGATATTGCCTAAGAATATGTCTGAATCTCTGATAGGACGGGGGTTCCTAGGCATAAGCCACAACTCCATTGTCACACAATAGCAGGAACGAAGTTCATCTCATGAACTAAAATATATCCAGACTGCCTCTTTGGTAGCATCCTTGGTAACGATGTATCTTGCCTTTAATCGTCTAGTAAGTTACGGTATCTAGCTTGAAACTCTTCCAACATACCGTCCCTCCACTGAGGGTAAAGACAACGCCTGCGACTGACATTCAGTCGTCCTTATCACCCTGGAACCTTTCCAGTGATTCTCCCCAGGATCGATTGATATCATCTCACTACAACTAGTGAGAATCCTAACATCCAATTAGATCTATCTCATAGATCCATAACCCAGGATTTAGGAGGTATCACCTTGATCCTATATGGAGAATTCTTGTGATAAGAGGAGATTGACCGATCGTAGTATAGGAAACTCCTTCCCTATCAAGAGTATATCATCCACGTACAATACGAGGATCACCACCATACTCCCTACTACCTTTTTGTATATACAAGGTTCATCTACCATTTTGATGAAGTCAAACTCTTTGACTACTCCATCAAAACAGACGTTCCAACTCCGCGATGCCTAATTTATCCCATAAAATATCTTGCACACGTTTCCGCTGCTCCCACTGTCTACGAAGCCTTCTGGCTGTGTACTTATAGACGCTCTCTTGCAAATCAACATTTAGAAGAGCAGTCATGATACCCAACCGCCAGATATCGTAGTCATGGTATGTAGCCGTGGCAAGTAGGATCTGGATGGACTTAAGCATAGCTTTGAAAGTCTCAACTTTTCCATGTACACCAAGTAATCTTCTCAAGATATACTTGCTCCTGATGGGAATTTAACCCTTCAGATAAAGCAACCAAAGTCCATACTTTGTTGGTGTATAAGGATTCCATCTCAGATCGCTAAGCATCCAGCCATTCTCATAGAGTCCCCACTCCTGATGGCCTGCTCGAAACAAGTTGGGTCATCATCTCATGATGCAATCATCGCTCCCACTGTCATAGAGAAACCGAAGTATCTCTCAGGTGGATGAGGTGCCCTACCAGATCGGCGAAGAGGCTGAGATTCGTTGGAAACTATTGAATCCTCTGGGTTTACCAAATCATCAGCTGCAGTTTGTATAGCTGGAACTCCTTCCAATTCTACCTCATGACCACTAATTTCTTCATAAGAAATTCCCTTTTTCTCAAAAAGTGGTATGCTGAGAAATAAAACATCTTTTGTTCCTCGGTGTGGTAGAAGATATTCCCTTGCGAATGCTTGGGATATCCAACAAACTTCCACGGAACTGACCTTGTTGCCTCGAGCTTGTCCGGATTTTGCTTTTGACATAGGCCGGACAACCCCAAATCTTAACATCTTTAAAAGAGAGGCTCTTCCCATACCATATCACATATGGAGTAGTAGGCATCTGATTTGGTTGGAACCCTATTCAATAGGTATGCAACTTCTCAAGTGCATAACCCCAAAAGAAAATAGGCAACTCAGTAGTACTCATCATAGAGCACACCATATCACATAGGGTGTAATTGCTCCGCCCCGATACACCGACGTGTTGTGGTGTATACGGAGGAGTAATGTTGAGAGAGAATCTCATTCTCCTTTAGAATAGTCCAGGAATCCCGTGCTCAAGTATTCTCCTCCCTGATCACATCAAAGGACATAATACTTATACCCGTTTTGGTTCTCCACTTCTAACTCATATTCATTGAATTTCTCGAAAGATTCAGACTTATGTTTCAACAGGAACACATGTGCGAATCTTGAGAGGCCATCAGTGAATATAATAAAGTACAAAAAATCAGTCCTGGCGTGTGTAGACAGGGGACTTTCATACATCATCATGTATCAATCCCAAGAGTTCAGTAACTCTTTCTCTGTTTCCAATAAACGGAGCTGTGGTCATCTTATCTTTGCGACATGACTGGCAAGTTTTACAAGATGTAAATCCAAACTAATTTAAATATGCATTTTTATGTAACTTCAGCTAGTCGGGTCGTATTGATATGACCTAGTGTAGGGTGTTTTTTGTCACCCCATTGAGATGGGAATACGCGCGCGTTTACCAGACGCATTACAGATTCCCCCTGCCTAGGATAGGCCGGGGTTTAATGATTGTGGGGATCCGAATCTCCGGCAGCCGCGGACTAAGCTGCAGTTAATTACCCATCGCCTTTGAAGCGAGGGAACCTCCGATTGACGGGTTAAACTGATCATGCGAACTCAATGTGCAGTGTTATGTTTTGAAGGGGTTTTGGATATATCGGGGGCCTCGCAGAGTTTTTACGGGGGTCCCGCTACCCGGATAGCGGGCTGGGGGTCAAGGGGGCTAGCAGCCCCCTTGCGGGGTGCGGGGCAGCGGCCCGTTAGAAATTTTTTTCTAACAGGGACAGTGTCGTGGAGTATGTGTGTGTACATATGTATACATATGTATATATATAAAAAAAAAGGGGGGAAAAGACATCCAAAGGATGCGTGGGGCCAGGGCCAGCGCTATAAGCGCAAGAGCGCTAGCGCACCACGTGTCAGCACGTGGGCGCTCGGGCGCTAGCGCACTGGGCGCTAGCGCACAACGTGTCAGCACGTGGGCGCTAGGGCGCTAGCGCTCGCGCTCTGAGCGCAAGAGCGCCAGCGCACTGAGCGCCAGCGCGCCACGTGTCAGCACGTGGGCGCTCGGACGCTAGCGCTTTGGGTGCTAGCGCTCTGAGCGCAAGAGTGCTAGCGCTCTGAGCGCAAGAGTGTCAGCACGTGGGCGCTCGGGCGCTAGCGCTAGCGCGCCACGTGTCAGCACGTGGGCGATCGAGCGCTAGCGCTCTAGGCGCAAGAGCGCACCACGTGTCAGCACGTGGGCACTCGAGCAACAAAAGGGATTTGGTCCCTGCAATGGGAGTTATACTCCCAGAAAGGAGCACTTATTATTCTGTATATATATATATATATATATATATATGAGGAGTTAAACTCCTAAGATGTTCTGAAGCTGATGAAGGGCTTCTCTCCTTGAGCCCTAGTTCTTCCCCAAAGTAGGGTTTCGGGAGATGGGTCTCCTTCTTCTTTTGTTGGCCGGATCTTGAAGATCAAGAAATATGAGATTCTAAAATCTCTCATTTCTGAGATCTGATGGCAGATCTGAATTCCCCTTTGTGGGTTTTGTAGTGAAAAACTATTTAGTTTTGGAAAAAGAAGAGTAAAACTCTTGATTTAATTAAAAAAAAAAGATGAAGGTTTAGAACCTTGAGGAAGGAGAAGATCACAGATCTAGATTTTTCTTTGGAGAGAGAAAAAGTTGTTGGGATAGTTTCATTATCCTTGCCTTTATAGGCTATACACTTTACATATAGCCCCTTGGGCTTTACAAAAATGGCATTTTAGTCATCCCATGGCTCATGTGCCATTTCTTTTTGCACATAAGCCATGGGCTTACAAAAATCTGGTTTTATGCCCATTTCGCATACATTATGCATAAAAAAAATTACATAAAAAATTATTTATTACATGATCTATAATTTGGCATGGAGGAGGCTGGCAGCGGGCTCGACTTGGGCATAGGCCCGCTTGACCTGGGCTTGGGCCCACCGGGCTTGGGGGTTGATCTTGACTTTGACTCGGTCAACCGGTGCGCAAATTTTTACCCAACAAATTGCCCCCCATCAATAAATGCACACAACATATTTGAGTTGTGTGCATGAAATTGATGGATCTTGAAGCTGAACTTCGAGGTGGAACATCACTCCAGGGGCGGAGCATCATCCCGGGGAGCATGATTCCCGGGGATCGGAGTATCATTCTGATTCGCGGAGCATAATTCCAGGGTCGGAGTATCCCTCGGGGAGCATGATTCTTGGGGATCGGAGCATCATTCCGATAAGCGGAGCATCATTCCGATGAGCGGAACATGATTCCAGGGATCAGAGCATCATTCCGATTCGCGGAGCATAATTCCAGGGTCAAAGTATCCCTTGGGGAGCATGATTCCCGGGGATCGGAGCATCATTCCGATGAGCGGAGTATGATTCCAGGGGATCGGAGCATCATTCCGATGAGCGGAGCATGATTCCAGGGTTCGGAGCATCATTCCGAAGAGCGGAGCATGATTCCAGGGATCGAAACATCATTCCGATGAGCGGAGCATGATTCCAGGGGATCGGAGCATCATTCCGAAGAGCGGAGCATGATTCCAGGGGATCGGAGCATCATTCCGATGAGCGGAGCATGATTCCAGGGATCGAAACATCATTCCGATGAGCGGAGCATGATTCCAGGGGATCGGAGCATCATTCCGAAGAGCGGAGCATGATTCCAGGGGATCGGAGCATCATTCCGATGAGCGGAGCATGATTCCAGGGTTCGGATCATCATTCCGAAGAGCGGAGCATGATTCCAGGATTCGGAGCATCATTCCGAAGAGCGGAGCATCATTCCAGGATTCGGAGCATCATTCCGAAGGGCGGAGCATAATTCCAGGATTCGGAGCATCATTCCGAAAGGCGGAGCATGATTCCAAGGCTCGGAGCATCATTCCGAAGAGCGGAGCATGATTCCAGAGGAGCGGAGCATCATTCCGAAGAGCGGACCATCATTCCAGAGGAGCGGAGCATCATTCCGATGAGCGGAGCATGATTCCAGGGGATCGGAGCATCATTCCGAAGAGCGGAGCATGATTCCAAGGATCGGAGCATCATTCCGATGAGCGGAGCATGATTCCAAGGATCGGAGCATCATTCCGAAGGGCGGAGCATCATTCCAGGATTCGGAGCATCATTCCGAAGGGCGGAGCATGATTCCAAGGATCGGAGCATCATTCCGAAGAGCGGAGCATGATTCCAAGGATCGGAGCATCATTCCGATGAGCGGAGCATGATTCCAGGGTTCGGAGCATCATTCCGAAGTGCGGAGCATCATTCCGAAGTTCGGAGCATCATTCCGAAGGGCGGAGCATAATTCCAGGATTCGGAGCAGAACATAATTCCAGGATTCGGAGCATTATTCCGAAGGGCGGAGCAAAATTCCAGGATTCGGAGCATCATTCCAAAGGGTGGAGCATGATTCCAAGGATCGGAGCATAATTCCAAAGAGCGGAGCATGATTCCAGGGGATCGGAGCATCATTCCGATGAGCGGCAGATATTCTGACCGAAGCATAATTTCGATGCAGAGGTTGATTCCCAGGCGAAGTATAATTCCGACAGGGAAGGCAGGTACTCCGAGGCGAAGTATGATTCCGATACGGGGTACATTCTGAGATGAAGCATAATTTCGACGCAGAGCTTGCTGGTTTGATTTGATTCGGGTTGACATCAGCATCGCTATACTGGAATATGGTACCAGAAGCGAATCATCATTTGTCATGAGAGGATTTGAGAATTGGTTTTGGTTTGGCATCTGTATTGCTACACTGGAATAATGCCATGAGCAACTCATCATTTGCCCCGGGAGGATTGGGAATTGATTTTTGCTTAGCATCAGTATCGCTATACTGGAATATGGTACCAGGAGCGAATCATCATTTACGCTTGCTTATCAGGAAGCGATGGCTTAGGAGACAGGTTTTAGGTCCCTATCACCTAAGACTTTTCAATTTTGTGAGCCGTAAGGGTCTCACAAAGTATTTTCTCCCTACGAGTCGTAAGGATCCCGTAGGTGTATTTTCTCCTTAGGAGTCGTGGGGGACCCCTAAGTGTGTTGCTCCTTTGTGAGTCGTAAGGATCTCACGCAGGAATTTTCTCCTCACAAAGTCGAGAGGACTTGTGAGTGCATTTCATCTCTTTTTCACGAGTTTGCGCCCTTTCGGGTTTTCACAAACTCGCCGGCAGTCCTGCTGTTTTTACTCATGGAGCCCTTTCGGGTTTTCATCCGTGCCCATTTTGCTTGTGGACATACCTTCTTCTTTTTTCTTCTTTTCTTTTTCTTCTATTTTTTTTGAATCTTCCCTGGTCTCGCCGGTAGGACTTGGGAGAGATTGGGATCGTTTTACGCCCGTGGATTGTATACGGTTTTGCAGGATGTATGATCCAGACCGTAGGGCCATAAAAATTTCGGGACTTTATTGGCGTCTGCATCGCTGCACTGGAATATGGTACCAGGAGCGACTCATCATTCACCATTTAGGAATTGGAATTTGGAATTTGGTTGGCGTCTGCATCGCTGCACTGGAATATGGTACCAGGAGCGACTCATCATTCGCCACTTGGGGATTGGGGAGCGATGGCTTAGGAGACAGGTTTAGATCCCCATCACCTAAGACTTTTCAATTTTATGGGCCGTGAGGGTTCCATAAAAGCATTTTCTCCCTACGAGTCGTGGGGACTCCTAAGTGTGTTTTTCCTTCGTGAGTCGTAAGGATCCCACAAAGGTTTGTTCTCCTCATGTATCGTGAGGACACATGAGTGGGTCATCTCAATGGAGCATAATTCCAAAGGCAGAGACCAGCCGCGTAACTGGTGATTACGGTGGGCATGATGGTGATGAGAATTATTTGAGCCCGTGGATTGTATACGGTAGTCAATTTGGGGACTAACCGTAGGGCTGGGAGCATTTTGAAAAATTGGATTTTGGTTGGCGTCTGCATCGCTACACTGGAATATGGTTCCAGGAGTGACTCATCATTCGCCGTTGTTTTGTTTGTTTGTTTTTGTTTTTGTTTTTTTTGTTTTGTTTTACCGCGATTGCTCTATCATTTCAGCTTTTCTTATCGTGAAGATCGCGATTGCCCTATCATTTCAGCTTTTATTCGCGGTTGCCCCATCATTTCGGTTTTATCTTCATTTTTATTTTTACTCGCTGATTTTTATTGTGAGTTGCCCCATCATTTCGGCTTTTCTTTATTTTTCTTTTATTTACACATTTTTTGTTTATTTACATATATATATATATTTTTTTACATTCCCGGTTTAACGACTTAGAGGTCGACTGTTCCCAGTTTAATGACGTGGTGGTCGATTGCTTTCAGTGAAAGGCATATGTCTGAGAGAATCAGTTTCACGAAGATCTTCGGTCTCCGTTTGTGTAATATTGGCGGTTGCGACTTGACTGTTTATTAACACGCCTTTGGACAGTTCTATCTCTCCTGCCTTGTATTGCTTTTCGACCCAATCTTTGAAGACGAAGCAGTCCTCAATGGCATGACCCATCACTCTGTGATAGGGGCAGTATTTAGGGTCGTCGGTCGTATTCGCTTCCTGCGGTCTTTTTGACTCTGGCAGTTGTAGACTGTTCCTCAGGGCGTCTTTTGAATATTTTACGGATTTTGTCCCTTCTGAAGGAATAGACCTTGTCCAGCTTCTCTTTCAGTGGAGATTCTCCTCCCTCTCCGAACACTGGCTTCCGAGGCTGATTGGCATTAGGCTCGCTCATCCCCTGCTTATTTCGGTCAACCGAAGTGTTAAAAGATTCCGAATCGTCGGAATTTCCGCCTTTGCGATTATCGTCCTTTCGGTTCCTCCGGGACCTATTGTTATTTTGGGAATCCGAGGAGGACTCCTGCTTTGAGCGTTTCAACATCTGGACTTTTCTGGTCAGCTCTTGGAATGTTTTGAGACCCGCGGTGCATAGAAACGGGGCCATCCAATTGTTGAGATTTCCGATGAGGAGACTGACAGATTGGTCCTGCTCTATCGGCGGTTCATATTTGACGGAGAGATTGCGCCATCGGGTTATAAAATCCGTACTGCTTTCGTTGTTCTTAGGCTTGGTCCTTACGAGCTCGGCAATGGTGATCTTATCACTGACGCTCATGAACCTTTGTCGAAACAAAGATTCCATTTGGACGAAAGTAGTAACGGAGCCATCCGGTATGCTCGCGTACCAGTCGAAAGCAACATCGGTCAAGCTATTAACGAACTGGCGGAGGAGAAGCGCATCGTTGCCCCCAGTATTCCCGCATGAGGCTCTGAAGTGGGCTATGTGCTGATTCATATTTCCCGTCCCATCAGATCTTCCGAATTTAAGGATGACATAGCCACTAGGAAATTCTACCAGATCATACTGAGCAGGATATGGTCTCCCGCTACCGCTAATATCTTTTTGTGCTTCGGTTTCGGCCACCAATGTTTTGACTTTGCTGGCAACCAAATCCCTGATTTGATCTTGAGTTAGCGGGCTACTGTCATCGGTAACCAAGACATTTCCCGAGATAGGATGCGACTGATTTTCATGCGGTTCGCCCACTTTTGGATTTGAGGGAATAGGCGTCGGCAGCTTTGGGGCACCATTTCCCGGTTCACGAGCAGAGCCCTGCGCTTGATTGGGCGGCTGAGAGGCAAGTTGGGCCGTAAGCCGTAAGATGACATATGTCAAGTCGTCGATCTTTGAGTAGAGCTTGGCCATCTCCTTGCCTTTGCTTCTGAGCTGTTTTCGGAGCTCTTGGAGAAGTTGCTGCTCTGCGGTCTTAATATGGAAAGTTGGCTCATTTTCGCTTTCCGAGCCCGACTCCTCATGAACCGAAGGGTCTTTCCTCCTATCATTCTCATCGAGAAGGTTTTCATCGTCCAGTGGAGGCGGCTGTTCTTGGGAAACGGCAGCCACATTGAAGCTAGATTGGATTCGAGATGTGGTGGCCCCGTCCTTGCTCTTGCTGCACGTGCCCACCATATAGACAGTGTGGACCACATACCCAGCCATCTCTTTATCTTTGGCCGCTGATTTCGCGGAGCGGTCCGGGCTTTGGAAATTCATAAATTTTACCATGGACAGAGCCCTAGCCCTTTTGTTGGCTCTGTATCTGAGCCGCTCCTACCTCAGCTTTTCTGCCTTGAGCGCTTGGCAGGCTTCTGCTCTTCGGGAAGCCGCCATAGGCTGAGTGATGGGGAGGCTTGAGAAGACACCCAATCGAACAGTTGTCAGAGGCGCCGCTGGAGATTGCTCAAGACGCGTTGTAGCTTTGTTGGTGTTGATAGCCTTGCCCCCAGTTGGGACCAAGGAAAGTCGTTCAGACACCGACTTGCGTTTGGGTTGGGGCGCCCTCGAGATCACCACGTTTGGTCTCTTTCCTTTCGAGACCGGTTTGTCTGTCACCGGGGCTTGAGGAACTGGGATGGCGTTAGCTGACACGAATAGAATAGAGCCAAATGGTAGCGGCGGCTCCTCCCATCGTCGTCCGAGACTGGCAGAAAGGACAGTCCTGGAGTCCATCTTCATCGTGTAGAAGATGGGAGCTGAGTTCATCTTTGGAAACATTGTTGAAAGGCGATTGCTTGAAAATCCTGCATGATAGAACATTATTTTAGTATAAATATAGATATGTATATTGATTGAGATCGCATGAACGTTTAACCCGAAATATGGAAGGAGAGATTGGTCCCACCGGGCGTGCCAGAATCTGTAGGGTGTTTTTCGTCACCCCATTGAGATGGGAATATGCGCGCGCTTACCAGACGCATTAGTAGGCCGGGATTTAATGATTGTGGGGATCCGAATCTCCGACAGCCGCGGACTAAGCTGCCGTTAATTACCCCTCGCCTTTGGAGCGAGGGAACCTCCGATTGACGGGTTAAATTGGTCATGCGAACTCAATGTGCAGTGTTGTGTTTTGAAGGGATTTTGGATATATCGGGGGCCCCGTGGAGTTTTTACGGGGGTCCCGCTACCCGGATAGCGGGCTGGGGGTCAAGGGGGCTAGTGGCCCCCTTGCGGGGTGCGGGGCAGCGCCTCGTTAGAAATTTTTTTCTAACAAGGACAGTGTCGTGGAGTATGTGTGTGTACATATGTATATATATATGTATATATATAAAAAAAAAGGGGGGAAAGGCATCCAAAGGATGCGTGGGGCCAGCGCCAGCACTTTGAGCGCAAGAGCGCTAGCGCACCACATGTCAGCACATGGGCGCTCGGACGCTAGCGCACTGAGCGCTAGCGCGCCACGTGTCAGCACGTGGGCGCTAGGGCGCTAGCGCTTTGAGTGCAAGAGCGCCAGCGCACTGAGCGCCTGCGCGCCACGTGTCAGCACGTGGGCGCTCGGACGCTAGCGCTTTGGATGCTAGCGCTCTGAGCGCAAGAGCACTAGCGCACTGAGCGTTAGCGCGCCACGTGTCAGCACGTGGGTGCTCGGGCGCTAGCGCTCTGAGCGCAAGAGTGCTAGCGCTTTGAACGCAAGCGCGCTAGCGCGCCACGTGTCAGCATGTGGGCGCTCGAGCGCTAGCGCTCTGGGCGCAAGAGCACTAGCGCACCACGTGTCAGCACGTAGGCGCTCGAACAGCAAAAGGGATTTGGTCCCTGCAATGGGAGTTGCACTCCGAGAAAGAAGCACTTATTATTCTGTATGTATATATATATATATATATATATATATATGAAGAGTTAAACTCCTAAGATGTTTTGAAGATGATGAAGGGCTTCTCCCCTTGAGCCCTGGTTCTTCCCCAAAGTAGGGTTTCTGGAGATGGGTCTCCTTCTTCTTTTGTTGGCCGGATCTTAAAGATCAAGAAATATGAGATTCTAAAAATCTCTCCTTTCTGAGATCTGATGGCAGATCTGAGTTCCCCTTTGTGGGTTTTGTAGTGAAAATCTATTTAGTTTTGGAAAAAGAAGAGTAAAACTCTTGATTTAATTAAAAAAAAGAGGAAGGTTTAGAACCTTGAGGAAGGAGAAGATCACAGATCTAGATTTTTCTTTGGAGAGAGAAAAAGTTGTTGGGATATTTTCATTATCCTTACCTTTATAGGCTATACACTTTACATATAGCCCCTTGGGCTTTACAAAAATGGCATTTTAGCCATCTTATGGTTCATGTGCCATTTCTTTTTGCACATAAACTATGGGCTTACAAAAATTTGGTTTTATGCCCATTTCGCATACATCATGCATAAAAAAAATTACATAAAAAATTATTTATTACATGATCTATATTTTGGCATGGAGGAGGCTGGCCGCGGGCTCGACTTGGGCATGGGCCCGCTTGACCTGGGCTTGGGCCCACCGGGCTTGGGGGTTGACCTTGACTCGGTCAACCGGTGTGCAAATTTTTACCCCAACACCTAGTCTACAATGCCTCAAGAAAGATTCGTTCATTTCTGAACCTTTCTCTTGTGTGTGTTCTGTACGTTAAGAACTGTGGTTTGATTTAGAACGTCTATACTTTTAGATAACGTGCCTGAACCGATCAACACTTGATATAGGAAATGTTCAAAACATTATCCAACAATACAAAAGTATGTCCTTTACTAATAAAGAGACTGATATGATGTTGTATATCAGGTTCGGTATCTAATAATATTCGTTCAGAATCAATGTATTCTGGTAATACAGGGTGATAACTGCCAACAGACTTGGCTTGCAACAATTGTACCGTTTCCAACTCTTGAAACTTATCACCCGTTCTCAGTTCTCTACCTGTCTGTAGCCCATGTAACAGATTACATATGCGGGATCCTGATCCGGTATCTCATACCCAGGACGTAAAGGATACTGAGAAACAGTTTTTCTGTAATGAACACACCCGAAAAAGATGCATCAACATGCACTTTCTTCACTTGGGCGGCACGGGAATTCTGGTAATCCCCTATTTCTTGCTCGGTCTTATAAAAATTATAAGTTGGAGCGGGACCAACGTTCCCTAGCGCAGTATAACAAGCGGGTTCGGTCAATACATCCGTATTATTATCTTGATTAAGGCCTGGCATAGTCGCAACCAGGAGAGAGAAGAAAACACTGTGTGCGCTCTTACAAGATTAGATTGGTTATTAATATATCTAATCAGGATGGCTCCCACTGTTTTAGTCAAATCTTCCTTCAAACCCTAAAAGGAAAGACTAGCGGGGATTAATTACACGCTACAAGTTCGCCAATCTTTCAGCCAGGCAAGTGCCGGTACTTTGAGGGAGGTTCCCCGTGCTTTCGCACAGACCTAATTAAAATAAATCTCGTTTTCACAGGGGCGTAACCCCGTCAACACCTTTCTAGACACCTACTCGATCGGCTAATTGTAATGTGTAAAACTCTCCCAGGAGTAACTCTTACTCGCAGCGGGTATTGGGATCCAACTATCTCATAGAAGGTATGCAATCTCAGTGTAAATTTCAACACTTGAAATTCCCAATAATATTTTACCCCTAGCAGCTATATGACATTAACATAGTCAACAAATCATAAGTGCTAGTCAAGTTCAACCCGCCATTTCCCGATTGAATTAAACCCACCCGCACGACCCTTAACATAGTCAACAAAGTCGTACGACTGTTAGTTATATGTATGCCCTAGAGGCCATTACTGTACATACGATGTATATTGTAGTGGATGCTAGGACATATATAGGAAGGACTTTCTTGCTCGACATGATAGTATGCTATCTGGTTGTACTTTATCTTAACATGTACTCTGATTGTCTCTATGTTACATGTTGATAAAGCCCTTAGGATATGTACTCGACTACTGGGACTATGATGAGATCATACTAGTGGGGCCACGGTAGTCGGCGAGTACATCCTATAACTGTTCCTAGTCGAGGGTGTATCGAGACAGGGCATCGATGCACCAGAGTAGACTAGCGTATACGCATCTTGACCCATATGATGGGCGATGGATGATCCCATATCCATCGGTGTTTGACATCAAGGATGGTGTACGGGTGCTCAGTGGAGACTGGGTACACTGGACGGACTCGCCGAGAACTCCCAGATGGTATTATACCATACGTCAGATGGCAGTTCTCCGGTGACACTGGTACAGAGTAGTCTGTCGACCCGAGATCGTCATAGAGTCTTGTGTGATTCCCACTGTGCTTTGATTTCCATCATACCACGTCCAAGAAGGCGTGCAAAAAGGTGGCTTTTGGGTACAGTCCCGAATCATATGGAGGCAATGAGCGATAGGAGGGGATTCGTCTCTCCCGGTATAGGGAGTTGATGTTGTGCTGTGATCGATTGGCTATAACCGGAAATCCCTGGCCAGGGTTGCTGAGATTTACTGGTAAGTGTTATCAGTAGTTTCTCGAACTGTTATAGACCTCAAATCGACACGACTTATCAAGCTACTGGGGTCTGACGTTTACCACCCCTAGGCGAGATATGCAACATATCAGACGACGAGACCGGACTGTACGGGAGTGTTACTGTTTGGATTCGCAGGAGAATGTACAGGCTTGCTTGTTGATCTTCTGAGCGCTCAATACCTGGGTAGCTGTTACGTTTAGCTGACCGCTTGCAGCTTGTGGGTGTTTGATATGATCATCACCTACTGCCGGCGTAGTGACGATTTTTTAGAGTCCTACACAGAGGTTTCTTGACTCAGGCAAAACGGAGTAGGAGCACATATGTGATATGTGCGGGACCGAGGATAATGCGATATGTGATACCGTATTGTATTCTCGCGATATTTGATATCAGCCGGGTCATCGGATCAAGTGTTGATTCGATGAATCGATACGGATAAATATTAGTCGGTTATATGCGATATAGCCGGATTGTCGGATCAAGTGTTGATTCGATAATTTAATGTATAATAATATATTTGATATATTAAATTGCATTAACTAATATTTGCTCACTAAAAGATTCTTTCTCACTCGGGTAATACATTGATATATATGCGATATATGTTAAATGTATTATTTTATTTTGTTACGATAAATATTATATATGTGATATATAATATTGTAACATGATATGATAACTAATGCAACTTGTTTAGTAGAGATTAAACATGGTTAGGGTTTGATTGGGGTTAAGGTTTTCTAGAAGTTTCTAGAAGCTTTCTTTCTTTGTCTTTGTTAAGATATTATGCTAGATATTTCCTTAACCTAACCAAACATTTAACCTTAGTCAAATCTCTACAAGGGTTAGTTTGACCATGGTTACATTATTCATCATATCATTTCTTTTCCTATTCATCACAAAAAAGGATTCTAATATTGTTCATCATCTTCTTCCTTCTTCTTCTTTGCTTGAAATGGTTTCTTGCTTTGATTTTTGTGATGGATAAATATGAGAAAAAGATAAATAAAGAGAGCAAAAATCCTACTTCATCATCCTCATCTTCCCTTGCCATTTAGATGAGGGTGTTCACATCATTTCATGAGTGTTAGCTTGTGTTAAAGAAACTTCAAGGTAGATCATCTTAGTATCGAAGATCGGAAGCAAAGGTTGCGTCTTTCTCTTCGTGGAACCTCTCGAGAGTCCGGATCCCGATGATCGCAGCGAAGGGACCACAACACGGAGCATATGAAGTGAAGGACCGGATCTACAAAGGTTGTAATCCCTCTCACTTAGTGTTAAAGTGTTTAGCATGCTTGTTTTCGCCTAATCTCTAGTTTAAAGTTCCGTATTCGGGTTGTTCGGCACGGCTAATTTTTTAATCGGGCATGGTTGATGCCTCGTAGACCCTTGTGCGCGTGCCTAGCAACCCTACAGTGGTATCAGAGCCAAGCTAGAGCTTTAGGCGAAGTCTAGACGAAGTTTAAAGTCCGATCGAACCCGGAAAACCCGATATAACCCCTTCTCTGGAAATTTTCTGAAACTTTAGATTTTTGTGAATTAAAAATTGCCAAAAAATTCAGCAGGGAATTCTATCAGTTACTGTGAAGCACGTGATGCTAACTCGACAAATGAGGCGCGGAACCGCGGCCTAACCCTGGGTTTCGCGGCGGTTCCGCGGCCACTTTGCTGAGTTACACCACGTGGCTTGCACAGTAATTCTTGTCTTCAAGTGCTGAGTCTTCTGGAAATTTTTATTTTTTTTATTCAACTGTTGAATTATCTGGGTTGTATTGGGGACATAAAGATTCGATCGGATATTTTAACTTTGTTTAGTTTTGTCCGGATAATTTTTAGAAACTGTTAAAAAGTTCGAACGGATATCAATAACTCACTTTTTCCCCTGTCGGAAAATTTTTCAAAAGTTGGATTTTTCCTCGTGTTTAAGAACGTTCTAAGTCGTGCAAGTAACGCGGTGGACCCTCTAGAAGACAACAAACCTTAACTCGATTATGTGACCGTCTTGAACTGCCCTTTGAACCTTAGGGTTTGGGGCAGTACGGCGTGCCACATGTGAGGCGTTGGCTTGACCCTTCTACGGCTGGACCATTGGTACTGTGGCATGTAATGGATGTTTTTAAACTGATTTCAAGTGTTGAGATATATTGGGGAAATCTTGGGTGTTTGATGATTCGATCGGAAAGTTTAACTTTGTCTATTTATCTGGAATGTGATACAATATTTGGAATCCACAGGTAGTTATGAGATAACTAATTTGAATATTATAAACATAGCAGTTTAGTCTCAGACGATCGGTTGCCACGGAATTTTGATGTGATCAAAAGTCCGTCGCAATCACGTAGTGTACGCGGATACTCGCCGGGTAAACTTAATAGACAGCCACGCCCCATAGCCCCGACCAAGTGACTGTAGGAGAACCCCGTCGCCGAAAGCATCCGTTCGAGTGCTCCCGGTAGCGGTGTTCCGCCTTGGTGCACTTCGTCGACGGTATCGGGGGTGCGGCCGTCTACTAAAGTTTGCGACGAGCATTCGATCAGGACGTCGCGAATCTTGTTGAATTGCCCGACTTGATATTGAAAAGAGTTTTCGATAATGAGACTAAAATGCGGGGTTTATAATTATTAGGCATGCGATGTCTAAGGAATTCATTTGGTTAGGCATGTGATGTCTAAGGAGGTTGCGGATTCCAACTGTTGTAGTTTTACACTTTCTTTTCTATGACCGTAAGCGTAGTATGTGGTGTATCGCCGGCTTCGTTGCTATACATCAACGACAATCGGGATACGCATACTTGCTTACGTTGATGATATGAGATATTATGTGTTGCTGTGATATGTTGTATTAGATCGTCGCGTTTGAATAGCCGGGGGTTTTATGTGAGATGAGAGATTTTCTTTTTCATTCATGTAAAATTCATTTGTATGTAATATTCTTTTATTGGGGCACTTCCAGGTAGCGGAAGATGTCACCGTTGTATATTATTTACTTTTCCGCATTAGGTAGACCCAAGGCGGGGAGCACAAGTAACCGGGTTCTAGGGTCCAGTGGGAGACCATCTCGAGGAGTCGAGACCGGGTCTCCTAACCCTAGAATTGGCAGTGTTACTTGCCGCTCTCGTAGGGGTCTAGGGATGTGGGTTTGGCTATTCATCGCGACCGTGGAATCCGTGTTTTATACTGGCTCGTATTGAAAACACGGACGTCCTAGTATATCCAATATTTCATATATGTTCTTCTGCTGCAATGTTCTGTGATGAGATCATATTACTGCCTGAGACGAATGTTTATATTTTATATATACGAGATATATGTTATATTGCAGATTTCGTTTCAAAAGAGATGCTTGTGAAGCATAATAAAATGGGACTTCATTAATGAGATTAATGAAATAAAAGAAACCTAAGATGTTGTAGAAACTTGTTTATAAAAACTGGTAGCTCTAGTTGTTGCTTTGCATAGCGGTGTTCCTTGTAGAACATCCAGCACCTTATTCGATAAGGAAAGGACCGAGATCCCTTCACCGGGAGTGACTCCTTTAGCAATAACTGGCAGATGCTACAAACTCGGTTTGTCTTTTGATTGCTTCTATAGTTCTTGCTTTGCATAGTGATATTTGTGAAATATCCTGCACCTTATTCGATGAGGAAAGGGCCGACGATCCCTTCACCGGGAGTGACCCCTTTAGCAAAACTAGAAAAGCCTCAAAAACACTCCATTTAAAATCACTCGATTCTACAACGATATCAAGTTCATTACGCAAAGGGTTTTCTGAAAAACCTGTCGTAGCCCTCCGTCATTTCAGATAAGTTGTATATAGTATTCGTGCTGCATTTGTTGGCTTTCGTCAAGGTGCAGTGTGCGGTAGCTATATGCTGCTTATCTGCTAGCATACGATGCGATTGGATTAGCATAGTCGTGCGGCTTTGTTGGCTTTCGTCAAGAGTCGTGCGGGTGGGTTTAATTCAATCAAGAAATGTGCGGGATTGAACTTGACTAGCGGGCTATGGTTTGTTGGCTTTCGTCAAGGTCATAGCACGTTAGGGGCAAAATATTATTGGGAATTTCAAGTGTTGAAATTTGCAATGAGATTGCATACCTTCTATGAGATAGTTGGATCCCGATACCCGCTGCGAGTAAAAGTTACTCCTGGGAGAGTTTTACACATTACAATTAGCTGATCAAGTAGGTGTCTAGAAAAGTGTTAACGGGATTACGCCCCTGGGAAAACGAGGTTTACTTTAATCAGGTTCGTGCGAAAGCACGGGGGACCTCCCTCAAAGTACCGACACTGGCCTGGCTGAAAGATTGGCGAACTTGTAGCGCGTAATTAATCCCGGCTAGTCTTTCCTTTTAGGGTTTGAAGGAAGATTTGATTAAAACAGTGGGAGACATCCTGATTAGATATATTATATAACCAATCTAATCTTGCAAGAGCATACGCTGAGTGTTTTCTTCTCTCTCTCTCCAGGTAGCGACCATATCACGCCTTAATCAAGATAATAAAACGGATATATTGACCGAACCCGCTTGTTATACTGAGTTGGGGAACGTTGGTCCCGCTCCAACTTATAATTGTTATAAGAACAGAGCAGGAAATTGGGGAATACCAGATTTCCCGTGCCGCCCAAACGAAGAAAGTGCATGTTGATGCATCATCTTCGGGTGTGTTCATTACACAGAACTGTTTCTCAGTATCCTTTACGTCCTGGGTATGTGATACCGGATCAGGATCCCGTATATGTAATCTGTTACAAGGGCTACAGATAGGTAGAGAACTGAGAACGGGTGATAAGTTTCATGAGACAGAAAACGGTGCAAGTGTTGCAGCCAAGTCTGTTGGTCACTGTCATCCTGCATTACCGGAATACATTGATTCTGAACAAATGTTATTAGATACCGAACCTGATATACAAAATCATATCAGTCTCTTTATTAGTAAAGAAATGATATAATTTTGTATTGTTGGATAATGTTTTGAACATTTCCTATATCAAGAGTTGATCGGTTCAGGCACGTTATCTAAAATCATTGACGTTCTAAATCAAACTGCAGTTCTTAGTATACAGAACACACACAAGAGGAAGAGTTCAGATATGAACGAATCCTTCTTGAGGCATTGTAGACTAGGTCATATCAATGCGACCCGACTGGCTAAAGTTACATTTAGATGCATATTTAAATTAGTTTGAATTTACATCTTGTGAAACTTGCCGGTCATGTCACAAAGATAAGATGACCATAGCTCTGTTTATTGGAAACAGAGAAAGAGTTGGTGAACTCTTGGGATTGATACATGCTGATGTATGAAGGTCCCCTGTCTACACATGCCAAGATCGGTTCTTTGTACTTCATTACATTCTCTGATAATCTCTCAAGATTCAGACATATGTTCCTGCTGAAACACAAGTCCGAAGCTTTTGAGATATTCACAGAATATAAGTTAGAAGTAGAGAACCAAAATACGGGTATAAGTATTATGTCCTTTGATGAGATCAAGGAGGAGAATACTTGAGCACGGAATTCCTGCACTATTCTAAAGGAGAATGAGATTCTCTCTCAGCATTACTCCTCCGTATACACCACAGCACGTCGGTGTATCGGGGCGGAGCAATAGCACCCTATGTGATATGGTGTGCTCTATGATGAGTACTACTGAGTTTCCTATTTCCTTTTGGGAGTTATGCACTTGAGAAGCTGCATACCTATTGAATAGGGTTCAAATCAAATCAGTTGCCTACCACTTCATATGTGATATGGAAAGGGAAGAGCCCATATCTTAAGCTTGTTAAGATTTGGGGTTGTCCGGCCTATGTCTAAAAGCAAAATCCGGACAAGCTCGAGGCAAGGTCTGTTATGTACAACTGGAAAGGTTCCAGCTATACAAATTACAGCTGATGATTTGATAGAACCAAAGGATTCAATAGTTTCCAACGAACCTCAGCCTCTCCGCCGATCTAGCAGGGTTCCTCACCCACCTGAGAGATACTTCGGTTTCTCTATGACAGTGGGAGCGAGGATTGCATCATGAGATGATGACCCAACTAGTTTCGAACTGGCCATCAGGAGTGGGACTCTATAAGAATGGCTGGATGCTTATCGATCTGAGATGGAATCCTTATACACCAACAAAGTATGGACTTTGGTTGCTTTATCTGAAGGGTTAAATCCCCATCAGGAGCGAGTATATCTTGAGAAGATTACTTGGTGTACATGGAAAAGTTGAGACTTTCAAAGCTATGCTTAAGTCCATCCAGATCCTACTTCCCACGGCTACATACCATGACTACGATATCTGGTGGTTGGGTGTCATGACTACTTTTCTAAATGATGTTTTACAAAAGAGCGTCTATAAGTACACAGCCAGAGGGCTTCGTAGACAGTGGGAGCAGCGGAAACGTGTGCAAGATGTTTTATATGATAAAACAGGCATCGCGGAGTTGGAACATCTGTTTTGATGTGGTAGTCAAAGAGTTTGACTTCATCAAAATGGTATATGAACCTTGTATATACAAAAAGGTAGTAGGGAGTATGGTGGTGATCCTCGTAGAGTACGTGGATGACATACTCTTGATAGGGAAGGAGTTTCCTATGCTACGCTCGGTCAATCTCCGCTTATCACAAGGATTCTCCATATAGGATCAAAGTGATACCTCCTAAATCCTGGGTTTTGGATCTATGAGATAGATCTAATTGGATGTTAGGACACTCACTAGTTGTAGTGAGATGGTATCAATCAATCCTGAGGAGAATCATTGGAAAGGTTCCAGACTGATAAGGACGACTGAATGTCAGTCGACGGCATTGTCTTCACCCTCAGTGGAGGGACGGTATGCTGGAAGAGTTCCAAGCTAGATACCGTGACATACTAGACGATTAAAGGCAAGATACATCGTTACCAAGGATGCTACCAAAGAGGCAGTCTGGATATATATATAAGTTCATAAGATGAACTTCGTTCCTACCATTGTGTGACAATGGAGTTGTGGCTTCAGCCAAGGAACTACCGTCCTATCTGAAATCCAGATATAATTCTTAGGCAGTATCACCTGATCATGGAGATGGTTGATCTCCAGGGAGATCGAGGTTAGGAGAGTAGACACAGAGGACAACAGCGCGGATCCACTCACGAAGGCCTTTTTCCCAGTAGAGACTTTTATGGGATGGTTGAGTATGAGATACATCAACCGCAGCTAATTGTTGGGTATGTGATACCACAACAGATGGCCCTAGTGCAAGTGGGAGATTGTTAGTTATATGTATGCCCTAGAGGCCATTACTGTACATACGATGTATATTGTAGTGGATGCTAGGACATATATAGGGAGGACTTTCTTGCTCGACATGATAGTATGCTATCTGGTTGTACTTTATCTTAACATGTACTCTGATTGTCTCTATGTTACATGTTGATAAAGCCCTTAGGATATGTACTCGACTACTGGGACTATGATGAGATCATACTAGTGGGGCCACGGTAGTCGGCGAGTACATCCTATAACTGTTCCTAGTCGAGGGTGTATCGAGACAGGGCATCGATGCACCAGAGTAGACTAGCGTATACGCATCTTGACCCATATGATGGGCGATGGATGATCCCATATCCATCGGTGTTTGACATCAAGGATGGTGTACGGGTGCTCAGTGGAGACTGGGTACACTGGACGGACTCGCCGAGAACTCCCAGATGGTATTATACCATACGTCAGATGGCAGTTCTCCGGTGACACTGGTACAGAGTAGTCTGTCGACCCGAGATCGTCATAGAGTCTTGTGTGATTCCCACTGTGCTTTGATTTCCATCATACCACGTCCAAGAGGGCGTGCAAAAAGGTGGCTTTTGGGTACAGTCCCGAATCATATGGAGGCAATGAGCGATAGGAGGGGATTCGTCTCTCCCGGTATAGGGAGTTGATGTTGTGCTATGATCGATTGGTTGCTGAGATTTACTGGTAAGTGTTATCAGTAGTTTCTCGAACTGTTATAGACCTCAAATCGACACGACTTATCAAGCTACTGGGGTCTGACGTTTACCACCCCTAGACGAGATATGCAACATATCAGACGACGAGACCGGACTGTACGGGAGTGTTACTGTTTGGATTCGCAGGAGAATGTACAGGCTTACTTGTTGATCTTATGAGCGCTCAATACCTGGGTAGTTGTTACGTTTAGCTGACCGCTTGCAGCTTGTGGGTGTTTGATATGATCATCACCTACTGCCGGCGTATTGACGATTCTTTAGAGTCCTACACAGAGGTTTCTTGACTCAGGCAAAACGGAGTAGGAGCACATATGTGATATGTGCGGGACCGAGGATAATGCGATATGTGATACCGTATTGTATTCTCGCGATATTTGATATCAGCCGGGTCATCGGATCAAGTGTTGATTCGATGAATCGGTACGGATAAATATTAGTCGGTTATATGCGATATAGCCGGATTGTCGGATCAAGTGTTGATTCGATAATTTAATGTATAATAATATATTTGATATATTAAATTGCATTAACTAATATTTGCTCACTAAAAGATTCTTTTTCTCACTCGGGTAATACATTGATATATATGCGATATATGTTAAATGTATTATTTTATTTTGTTACGATAAATATTATATATGTGATATATAATATTGTAACATGATATGATAACTAATGCAACTTGTTTAGTAGAGATTAAACATGGTTAGGGTTTGATTAGGGTTAAGGTTTTCTAGAAGTTTCTAGAAGCTTTCTTTCTTTGTCTTTGTTAAGATATTATGCTAGATATTTCCTTAACCTAACCAAACCTTTAACCTTAGTCAAATCTCTACAAGGGTTAGTTTGACCATAGTTACATTATTCATCATATCATTTCTTTTCCTATTCATCACAAAAAAGGATTCTAATATTGTTCATCACCTTCTTCCTTCTTCTTCTTTGCTTGAAATGGTTTCTTGCTTTGATTTTTGTGATGGATAAATATGAGAAAAAGATAAATAAAGAGAGCAAAAATCCTACTTCATCATCCTCATCTTCCCTTGCCATTTAGATGAGGGTGTTCACATCATTTCATGAGTGTTAGCTTGTGTTAAAGAAACTTCAAGGTAGATCATCTTAGTATCGAAGATCGGAAGCAAAGGTTGCGTCTTTCTCTTCGTGGAACCTCTCGAGAGTCCGGATCCCGATGATCGCAGCGAAGGGACCACAACACGGAGCATATGAAGTGAAGGACCGGATCTACAAAGGTTGTAATCCCTCTCACTTAGTGTTAAAGTGTTTAGCATGCTTGTTTTCGCCTAATCTCTAGTTTAAAGTTCCGTATTCGGGTTGTTCGGCACGGCTAATTTTTTAATCGGGCATGGTTGATGCCTCGTAGACCCTTGTGCACGTGCCTAGCAACCCTACAGCGACTACCCTAATCCAATCGCATCATATGCTTATACAGATAAGCACTAATCAGCTACCGCACACTGCGCCTTAACATAGTCAACAAACGTAGCACGAATACTAACTAGTACTTATCTGAAATGACGGAGGGCTACGACAGGTTTTTAAAGAAACTTGATATCGTTGTAGAATCGAGTGAATTTTGAATGGAGTGTTTTTGAGGCTTTTCTAGTTTCGCTAAAGAGGTCACTCCCGGTGAGGGGATCTCAGCTCTTTCCTCATCGAATAAGGTGCAGAATATTTCGCAAATACCACTATGCAAAGCAAAAACTAAAGAAGCAATCAAAAGACAAACCGTGTGTGTAGCATCTGCTAGTTTCGCTAAAGAGGTCACTCCCGGTGAAAGGATCTCGGCTCTTTCCTTATCGATTAAGGTGCTGGATATTCTACAAGGAATATCGAAATGCAAAGCAAGAACTAGAGTTACCAGTTTTTAAACAAGTTTCTACAACATCTTTAAGTTTCTTTTATTTCATTAATCTCATTAATGAAGTCCTATTTTATTATGCTTCACAAGCATCACATTTGAAACGAAATCAGCAATATAACATATATCTCATATATATAATATAAGCATTCGTCTCAGGAAGTAATATGATCTCATCACAGAACATTACAGCAGAAGAACATATATGAAATATTGGATATACTAGGAGGTCCGTGTTTTAATACGAGCCTGTATAAAACACGGATTTCACGGTCGCAATGAATAGCCAAACCCACATCCCTAAACCCCTACGAGAGCGGCAAGCAACTCTGCCAATTCTAGGGTTAGGAGACCCGGTCTCGACTGCTCGAGATGGTCTCCCACTGGACCCTAGAACCCGGTTACTTGTGCTTCCCGCCTTGGGTCTATCCTAATGCGAAAAGTAAATAATATACAATGGTGACATCATCCTCAGCCCGGAAGTGCCACAATAAAAGAATATTACATACAATGAATTTTATATGAATGAAAAAGAAAAACTCTCATCTCACATAAAACCCCCGGCTATTCAAAACACGACGATCCAATATAGCATATTACAGCAACACATAATATCACATATCATCAACATAAGTAAATATGCATATCCTAATTGTCATTGATGTATAGCAACGAAACCGGCGATACACGACATATTACACTTACGGTCGCAGAAAAAAAAGTGTAAAACTACAACAGTTGGAATCCGCAACCTCCTTAGACATCTCATGCCTAACCAAATGAATTTCTTAGACATCACATGCCTAACAATTATAAACCCCGCATTTTAGTCTCAATATCGAAAACCCCTTTTAATATCAAGTCGGGCAATTCAACAAGATTCCCGACATCCTGATCGAATGCTCGTCGCAAACTTTAGTAGACGGCCGCACCCCCGGATGCCGTCGACGAAGTGCACTAAGGCGGAACACCGCTGCCCCGAACACCCGAACGGATGCTTTTGGCGACGGGGTTCTCCTACAGTCACTTGGTCGGGGCTATGGGGCGTGGCTATCTATTAAGTTTACCCGGCGAGTATCCGTGTATGCTACGTGATTGCGACGGTCTTTTGATCACATCAAAATCCCGTGGCAACCGATCAAATAAGACTACACTGCTAAATTTACAACATTCAAATTAGTTATCTCATAATTACTTGTGGATTCCAAATATTGTATCACATTCCAGATAAATAGACAATGTTAAACTTTCCAATCGAATAAACAAACACCAAAGATTTCCCAAATAGTTCTCAACACTTGAAATTAGTTTAAAAGCATCCATCACATGCCACAGTACCAATGGTCCAGCCGTAGAAGGGTCAAACCAACGCCTCACATGTGGCAACGCCGTACTGCCCCAAACCCTAAGGTTTAGAGATGGTTCAGACGGTCACATAATCGAGTTAAGGTTTATGTTCTTCTAGAGGGTCCACCGCGTTACTTGCACGACTATGAATATTCTTTAATTAAGGAAAAAATCCAACACTTGGAAATTTTTCGGCATGGGAAAAAGTGAGTTATCGATATCCGTTCGAACTTTTTAACACTTTCTAAATTACCCGAAAAAACTAAACGAAATTAAACTTTCCGATCGAGTCAAAGAGTTCCCAATAATTCCCAGAAGGCTAACACTTGAGTAGAATTAAAAAATTCCTAGAATTATGAAAAAGGACCGAAGAATAAATACCTGAAGTAGTGGGCCCCAACTCCAAATTTTGGCCGCGGAATAGCCGCCAAACGCGTGGTTTGGCCGCGGTTCCGCGGTCATGTGAGGAAGTTAGCGGTCCGTACTTCACAGTAATTCTTATATTTCCCTGCATGATTTTCTGAGTATTTTTAATATGAAAAATGTCAACTTTTGAAAAAATTTCCAGAAACTAGGATTTAACGGGTATTCGGAGTTCAATCGGACTTTAAACTCCGCCTAGACTTCGCCTAAAGCTCTAGCTTGGCTCTGATACCACTGTAGGGTTACTAGGCACTCTCACAAGGGTCTATAAAGTATCAACCATGCCCGATTTAAATTTTAGACGTGCCGAACAAACCTAACCAAGATCTTAGATTAGAGATTAGGCGAAACAAATAGCAAGTAAACAACTTTACTTCTAAGAGTTAGGGATTACAACCTTTGTAGTCCGTTCCTTCACTTTAAAAGCTCCGTGTTGAGGTCTCTTCGCTGCGATTATCGAGTATCCGGACTCTAGAAAGGCTCCACAAAAGAAAGTTGCAAGCTTACTTCCGATCTTCGATAACTAAGATGATCTACCTTGAAAAAACTCAAGCCCAAGTTTTTGCTTCACTAATCAAGTATAAGCAAAGCAAACACCCTAATCTAAGTGGCTAGAATAGATTAGGATGATGAAGTAGGAATTTAGCTCTCATTTGTTTTCATAATCTCACTCATTATCACCACTTCACAAAAAGCTAGAAAGCTTTTCATGCAAGGAAGAAGAAGGAAGAAAATGATCAAATCCTTTTGTGATGAATAATGAAATCTAGTGAGGTTAGAAATGCAACCATGGGTTAAATATGATAACTTAACCCATGTAGAGACTTAACCCTGGTGAAGGGTTGGGTTGGGTTAACAAATATCAACCAAAATATCTTTAGAAAATATCTTTAGTTAAAAACAAAAGCAAAGCTTCAAGAAGGTTTAACCCTAATCCAAACCCTAACCATGTTTAAACTCCACAAAACATGTTGCATTTGTAACCTTGACTTGTTACAATATTATATATCACATATATAATATATTTTGTAACAAAATAAAATAATACAATTAACATATATCGCATATATAACAATGTATTACCCGAGTGAGAAAAAGAATTTTTAAGTGAGCTTATACTAGTTAATGTAATTTAATGTATCAAATATATAATTATACATTAAATTATCGAATCAACACTTGATCTGATAATCCGGCTATTTCACAAATAACCGACTAATATAATCTGTATCAGTTCATCGAATCAACACTTGATCCGATGACCCGGCTATATCACATATACCCAGCCGATATCTCATATCGCGAGAATCTAATACGGTATCACATACACGTATTGTTCTCGGTCCCGCACATATCACATATTTGCTCCTACTCCGTTTTGCCTGAGCCAGAAAACCTCTGTGTAGGACTCTAAAGAATCGTCAATACGCCGGCAGTAGATGATGATCATATCAAACACCCACAAGCTGCAAGCGGTCAGCTAAATGTAACAGCCACCCAGGTATTGAGCGATCAGAAGATCAACAAGCAAGCCTGTACTTTCTCCCGTGAATCCAACCAGTAACACTCCCGTACAGTCCGGTCTCTTCGTCTGATATGTCGCATATCTCGCCTAAGGGTGGTAAACATCAGACCCCAGTAGCTTGATAAGTCGTGTCGATATGAAGTCTATAACAGTTCGAGAAACTACCGATAACACTTACCAGTAAATCTCAGCAACCCTGGCCAGGGATTTCCAGTTATAGCCAATCGAACACAGCGCAACATCAACTCCCTATACCGGGAGAGACGAAACCCCTCCTATCGCTCATTGCCTCCATGTGATTCGGGACTGTACCCAACAGCCACCTTTTTGCATGCCCTCTTGGACGTGATATGATGGAAATCAAAGCACGGTGGGAATCACACAAGACTCTATGACGATCTCGGGTCTACAGACTAACATGTACCAGTGTCACCAGAGAACTGCCATCTGACGTGAGGTATAATACCATCTGGGAGTTCTCGGTGAGTCCGTCCAGTGTACCCAGTCTCCATTGAGCACCCGTATACATTCTCTAATGTCAAACACCAATGGATATGAGATCATCCATCGCCCATCATATGGGTCAAGAAGCGCATACGCTAGTCTACTCTGGAGTATCGATGCCCTGTCTCGGTACTCCCACGACTATGAACATTTGAAGGATGTACTTGGCAACTACACTGTCCCCACTAGTATGATCTGTATCATAGTCCTGGTAGTCAAGCACTCATCCTAAGGGCTTTATCAACATATGACATAGAGACAATCATAGTACATGTTAAGATAAAGAGTAACCAGATAGGATACTATCATGTCGAGCAAAAAAGTCCTCCCTATATATGTCCAAGCATCCACTACAATATACAACGTATGTACAGTAATGGCCTCTAGGGCATACATATAACTAACAATACTCGTATTAATCTCGGTCCCGCACATATCACATATGTGCTCCTACTTCGTTTTGCCTGAGCCAGTGAAAACTCTGTGTAGGACTTTAAAGATTCATCAATACGCCGGCAGTAGGTGATGATCACATCAAGCACCCATAAGCCGTCAGCGGTACTAGCTGGACGTAACGGCTACCCGGGTATTAAACGATCAGAAGATCAGCAAGCAAGCCCGCTCTAACTCCTGCAAAATCCTGTCAGTAACACTACCGTACAGTCCGGTCTTTTCGTCTGATATGTCGCATATCTAGTATAGGGGTGGTTAAACGTCAGACCCTAATAACAGATAAGTCGTATCGATGTGAGGTTCATAACATGTCGAGAAACTAATGATAACACATATCAGTAAATCTCTGTAGCAGCTCTGGCCAGGGACTTGTCGTTATGGCCAATTAAGCATAACGCAACATCAACCCCCAATACCGGGAGAGACGAATCCCCTCCTATCGCTCATTGCCTCCATGTGATTCGGGATTGTACCCAAAAGCCACCGTTTTGCAAGTTCTGTTGAACGTGGTAAGGTGGAAATCAAAGCACAGTGGGAATCACACAAGACTTTATGACGATCTCGGGTCTACAGACTAACCTGTACCAGTGTCACCAGAGAACTGCTATCTGACGATAAGTATAATACCAATTAGGAGTTCTCGGCAAGTCCGTTCAGTGTACCCAGTCTCCACTGAGCACCCGTATACCATCTTTGATGTCAAACATCAATGGATGTGGGATCATCCATCGCCCATCATATGGGTCAAGATGCGTATACGCTAGTTTACTATGGAGTATCGATGCCTTGTCTCGATATACCCTCGACTAGGAACTATTTTAGGGTGTACTTATGGACTACCCTTGGCCCTCACTAGTATGATCTCCATCATAGTCCTGGTAATCAAGTACACATCCTAAGGGCTTTATCAACATGTGAGCAAGACAGCATCATATATACAAGTCAACATGTTAAGATAAAGACCAAACAGATAGCATGCCATCATGTCGAGCAAGAAAGTCCTCTCTATATATATCCAAGCATCCACTATGATATACATCACATGTACAATAATGGCCTCTAGGGCATACATATAACTAACAAAAGGTTGTATTCCTTATTCACTTTGGATGTAAAGTTGTTTACATGCTTGTTTGTCTAATTCTCTAGTTAAGATTCTAGGGTTGGGGTTCTTTAGTGCGCCATTTTTTTTAAAACGGCATGGTCGATGCCTCCCGAAACCCAGCGGCGACACTAGGGAACCCTGCAGTAGTATCAGAACCAAGCTAGAGAATTAGACAATGTTTGTTAAATTACGAAACCGAAACAACTCCGAAACTTGAAACAATGAAATCTAGTTTCTATCGATTTTTAAATGGTCTCTAAAAATTTTTAAGCAACTGCAGAATGTTGTATGTGATATAACATGAACACAATAGTAATTTGAAGCAAGACGGTCGGATTTTGGCCGGCAACATTCACTATAAATCCGAGCTCACCGGTTTTCCTATGGTGTTTTGTCTTCAAATTTTTGTGGTGTTCCAGTCTCTGGGTTTTGGTGTTTTAGGTGTTGCTTGTTTTTCTAAGATTGCATGTGATGTGGTCTTACTGTATTGGCAATTCGGAGTGTTTCGCATTCGTAATTTTAACATTGTTTTGGGTTATTTAGACGACATTAAAAAGTTCGAATGGATATCAATAACCCAATTTTTCCCTCAGTGGAAATTTTCCAAGAGTTGGATTTTTTCCAAATTTAAAATCTTCAGAAAATCATGCAAGCGATTCTGTGGACCTTCTAGAAGAACGATACCCAAACTCGACTTTTTGGATCGCGGAACCGCGGTCATACCCTAGGGTTTGCGGCAGTTCCGCGGCGACATGAGTGAGGCATGGGTCGGCCCTTCTACGGATGGTTCATAGATGTTGTGGCATGTTCTGAGTACTTTTTAAACTCTGCTCAAGTGTTGAACTCTTTGGGAAATTCTGGGTGTTAGTTTATTCGATCGAAAAGTTTAACATCGTCTAGCTATCTGTGATTGTGATACAATATTTGGAATCCACAAATTTAGTATTGTGAAAACTAATTTGAATTTTATAAATCTAACAAGTTAGTCTTATTTGATCGGTTGCCACAGGATTTTGATGTAGATCAAAAGTCCGTCGCAATTATGTAGTGTACACGGATACTCGCCGGGTAACCTTACTAGATAGCCATGCCCCATAGCCCCGACCAAGTGACGTAGGAGAACCCCGTCGCCAAAAGCATCCGTTCGAGTGCTCGCGGCCGCGGTGTTCCGCCTAAGTGCACTTCATCGACGGCATCGGGGGTGCGGCAGTCTACTGGAGTTTCCGACGAGCATTCGATCGGGTTATCGGGAATCTTGTTGAATTACCCGACTGGTTATTGAAAAGTGTTTTCAATATCGAGACTAAAATAGGGGTTTATAATTGTTAGGCATGCAATGTCTAAGGAATTCATTTGGTTAGGCATGAAATCCGAAGTATGTGATACATTGGGTTTATGATGTCTAAGGTGGTTGCGGATTCCAATTGTTGTAGTTTCTCACTTTCTTTTCTGCGACCGTAAGTGTAATATGTGGTGTATCGCCGGTTTCATTGCTATATGTCAACGACAATTGGGATACGCATATTTACTTATGTTGATGAAATGTGATGTTATGTGTTGCTGTGATATGTTATATTGAATCGTCGTGTTTTGAATAGCCGGTTTTTTTATGTGAGATGAGAGTTTTTCATTTTCATTCATGTAAAAGCTTGTATATAATATTCTTTTAGTGAGGCACTTCCGGGTTGAGGATGATGTCACCATTGATATATATTATTTACTTTTCCGCATTAGGATAGACCCAAGATGGGGGGCACAAGTAACCGGGTTCTAGAGTCCAGTGGGAGACCATCTCGAGAAGTCGAGACCGGATCTCCTAACTCTAAAATTGGTAGGGTTGCTTGCCGCTCACGTAGGGGTCTAGAGATGTGGGTTTGACTATTTATCGCGACCGTGGAATCCGCGTTTTTTACTGGCTTAATTTAAAACACGGAATTCCTAGTATATCCAATATTTCATATGTGTTCTTCTGCTACCGATATTCTGTGATGTTGAGACGATGCTTATATTATATATATGATATATAATTAATATTGCTGCTTTCGTTTCTTATTTGATGCTTAGGAAGCATAATTGATGGGACTTCATTAATGAGATTAATGAAAGAAAATGAAACCTAAACATGTTTCAGAATCTTGTCTTAAAAACTGGTAGCTCTAGTTCTTGCTTTGCATAGCGGTATTCCTTGTAAAATATCCAGCACCTTATTCGATAAGGAAATAGCCGAGATCCCTTCACCGAGAGTGACCTCTTTAGCGAAACTAACAGATGATACAACCCACTCGGTTTTGTTTTTGATTGCCTTTTTAGTTCATGCTTTGCATAGTGGTATTTGTGAAATATTCTGTACCTTATTCGGTAAGAAAAGAGCCGAGATCCCTTCACCAGGAGTGACCTCTTTAGCGAAACTAGCAGATGCTACAACCCACTCGGTTTTGTCTTTTGATTGCTTTTTTAGTTCTTGCTTTGCAGAGTGGTATTTATGAAATATCCAGCACCTCATTCGATGAGGAAAGAGCCGATATCCCTTCACTGGGAGTGATCTTTTTAGGAAAACTAGCAAAAGCCTCAAAAACACTCCCTTTTCAAAATCACTCGATTCTACAACGATATCAAGTTCATTGCGCAAAAGGTTTTCTTAAAACCTGACGTAGCCCTCCGTCATTTCAGATAAGGACTATTTAGTATTCGTGCTGCGTTTGTTGGTCTCTGTCAAGGCGTACTGTGCGGTAGCTGTGCTTATCTGCAAAGCATATGATGCGATTGGATTAGGATAGTCGTACGACCTTGTTGGCCTCTATCAAGGGTCGTGTGGGTGGGTTTAATTCAATCAGGAAATGACGGGTTGAACATGACTAGCAGCCTATGGTTTGTTAGCCTCTGTTAAGGTCATAGGAAGTTAGGGGCAAAACCATCTTCGGGAATTTCAAGTGTTGAAATTTGCAATGAGATTGCATACCTTCTATGAGATAGTTGGATCCCGATACCCACTGCGAGTAAGAGTTACTCCTGGGAGAGTTTTACACATTACAATTAGCCTATCAAGTAGGTGTCTAGAAAGGTGTCAACGGGGTTACGCCTCTGGAAAATGAGGTTTATTTTAATTAGGTCCGTGCGAAAGCACGGGGAACTTCCCTCAAAGTACCGACACTGGCCTGGCCGAAAGATTAGCGAACTTGTAGGGTGTAATTAATCCCGGCTAGTCTTACCTTTTAGGATTTGAAGGAAAATTTGATAAAAACAGTAGGAGCCATCCTGATTAGATAAAATAAAAACCAATCTGATCTTGCAAGAGAATACGCTGAGTGTTTTTTCTCTCTCCTGGTAGCGACCATGTCATACCTTAATCAAGATAATAATATTGATGCATTGACCGAACCTGCTTATTATACTGAGCAGGGGGACGTTGATTCCGCTCTATCTTATAATCGTTATAAGTCCAAGCAGGAAATAGGGGAATATCCGGATTCCTACGCGACCCAATCGAGAAATGAGCATGTTGATGCATATTCTTCGGGTGTGTTCGTTACCGAGAACCGTTTCTCAGTTTCCTCTACGTCCTAGGTATCAGATACCGGATTAGGATCCCACAAATGTAATATGTTCATGGGCTACAGAAAGGTAGAGAACTGGGAATGGGTGATATGTCTCTAAATGTTAAAGAATGGTGCAATTGTTGCAGCCAAATGAGTTGGCAGATATCACCTTGTATTACCAAATGGTAAATGCATTGATTCTGAACAAATGTTATTACATACCGAACCTGATATACAACATTACATCAAATTCTTTATTAAGTTAAAGAAAGATATAATTCTGTATTGGAGGATAATGTTGTAAATATTTTTCTGAATCAAGAGTTGATTAGATCAGGCACGTTATATAATAGCATATGTGTTCTAAATCAAACCACGGTTCAAAATATATAGAATACACACGAGAGGAGTAGTTCAGAATTAAACGAATCCCTCTTGTGGCATTATAGACTAGGTCATATCAATGCGACACAATTAGCTAAGTTACATAAGGAGGAATATTTGAATCCGTTCGAATTTTCATCTTATGATACTTGTCAGTCCTGTCTCAAAGGTAAGATGACCAATTCTCCGTTTACTAGAAACAGAGAAAGAGTTACTGAGCTCTTGGAACGGATACATGATGATGTATACAGTCCAATTCGTACTTCATTATATTCGTTGATCATCTCTCGAGATTCGGACATATGTTCCTGTTGAAACACAAGTCTGAAACTTTTAAGAAATTCATGGAATATAAGCTTGAAGTTGAGAACCAGACGGATAGAAGTATTAAAATCCTTCGATGAGATCGGGGAGGCGAATGCTTGGGCATGGAGTTTGTAACGCTTTGAAAATCGTTTAGGTGAAATTTCCGATTATCGATAAAATAACTGGTGTTTTCCGTAAAAACCAAGATATAATTATTTTTCAACATAGACTTAAATATACCTATTCTAGCTATGTAATTGCTAGTATTTGGTATTTAATTGGTCACTTGTAAATTTCTAGTTTACTTAATATTTTCCTTAATTAATTATTTTTAATATTATTTTAAACTTTCACTAATACATTTAATTAGTGATAATTACAAATTAGAATGGGTTAATACAAATTCTGTGAACCGTGACAACCTAAAATCTAGTTTGTAACATATTCTTTCTTCTAAAATTTTCCTCATGGTTCTAGATGTTTTTAGAATACTAGATTAAATAAAATAAAAATAGAAATCAATATGAGGTGCATTAATGAGGTAAGAAGGGGTTAATTTGACTGGGAAACTTCTTCACAAATACACACACCCCCTCCCCATTTTCATGAGCTGGCCGAGCCCCATGGCTGCCCCCAAACACACACCTCACACTTCATGTTAAAAAAGAAAAGAAATTGAAGATTGAAAAGAGTAAAGAAAGAAGTATGGATTAGATATTTGTGGTATGGACTTTTGTTGACTTCAACAGCCTCACCTCACTCTCTCTCCCCTCTCCCCATCCTTGGCCGAGCCCCTTTGGACAGCAGCCCCCCCCGGCCATTTTCTCCTCTCATTTCTCTTCAAAAAATTCATCAATTTTGCCTTAAAAATCAATCTAAAACCTCACTAATTCTTCAATTAAATCTCTACTTATTTTTCCTTGGCCCAAGCTAGCATGAATCAAGGAGCAAGATAGCAATTTGGGAGGCTAAGATTCATGCTAGATCTCAAAATTTGTAAGGTATAAATCTAAACCCTATAGTTAAATTGTTGTTTAAATACTTTAAATCAAACATATTTAGTTAGTAATATGGTTTAAATTCCAAGTTTTAGAAATTCAAGAGAGGGTTTTGAAATTCAAGTGAGTGTTTTATCACTTGTTTATGGTTATAATGGGTAGCTTAACATCTTAAGATTTGAAGAATTTAAGCTAGTAGTTAGTTTGCTAATTGTTGCTTTAAAATTGTCCAAATTACATAATTTAGCAAACTAAGTTTTTAATTAGTGGGAAATTAGGTGAAATTAAAATCTAGTTAGGATTTGTGTGACTTAATTAAGTTATTTAGTAAGCATCGTGGCCACTAAAATTGTTAAAACATCAAGTTTGTACTAAAACGGTTAAAAGATGCTTACTAGGTTTTTGGGTTAAATCGATTTTATTTAAGTTTGAGATTTTGGTGAATTATAACCTATTTCATATAATATTTGATGTGTCGTGGACGCGCGATTGGTGCGATTGGGTTTTTGGTTTGGTAGTTGCCACGTATTGCGACCCTAGTTGTGGTCTGTGGCGTTGTCGCGAGAGCGTTTGTGCACCAAGTGCGTGCGCGTCTAGTTAGGGTGTGTGGTGGACTTGTATTGGTTGTCCGCGATTAATTATATTTTTATTCTCTTTTTACTTATGTACGTTTCTAGGATCGGGTGCAGGGGCGTCGGATGTGGTGCGGAAAGGACAAAACAGAAATCGGAGCAAATTAGCCGACGCGTCCAGGTGAGTAGATATATATCTACGGGAGAAGTCGGGTGGATGATGTATAGCACCCCCGCAATTTCTTAGGATATGATATGTTATGATATATATATTTAGATGTGTTATTGTGAGATGCGGATACTTAGCAAGAAAGGTTTTAGGAGACCATGAGTTGGATTTAGGGTAATTGGAGGAAAGTACTTTCAGTTTAGCTTCTTAGTTGCGAAACCTTAGAGTAAAGGTTCACACACACGCATGCACACACGTGATATGTTTGGGTGTATATGGTTATATGTGTGTGTGTATATGTATACACACGGGTGACGAGAATAGTATATGATACTTGGTGATGAACCGATATAATCGGGCATGATGCCGTAAGATTGTGATATGTGATTTGGTCGTGATATGAGATACGACATGATATTATAGCTGATCGTTGGGCGATGTGTTTTCATACACACGAGGATATATGTGTTGATGATATTGAAATGTACGAGATTTTAGAATAGTACTCATGATCATGATATCGTTCGATGATGATGACATATGAATGATGATGCATATATGATAGTTGACCCGTACTCCCGATTTTGGGATGCCGTACGATAGATTTTACCGTACGAGTATAGATATGATGATTAATCCGCACTCTGGACTCGAGGATGCCGTACTAGGTATTATACCGTATGTGACACTATTGAGGCGGGATCGCCGACTACGAGATATATCGACTCAGACTTAGATGGATTTCCTTACCGATTCGATTAGTCTCTTAGCTTCGTCCTGTAGTTTATTTGGTAGATGTTAGAATGGCTCGGGTCATACTTATTTTCAAACTAACGAATCGTGAGTATTTAAAAGACAGGCCGAGGGATATGATCAGTCGAAAATAATGCATTTTTAACACGTCAATTTCCCTAGCTTTTGCATTCATCTAGAGGTGTTCGGTTTGCATATTAGCACATATTAGCAAAACACCCCTAAAATACCAGATTACATGTGTTATACTCTGAAACCAGCATTTTTAGGGAAATTGACTGTTAATCATGGCATCGCATCATCCCTGTATTGCGCAACACTTGTTTCGGAGTCTGTGCAGGAAATTTTAGGAACCGAGCCAAAATTGTCAAAGTGCTGATCAAAATTACGCCAAGTCTAAGATGTTTGATCTGGCATTAATACAGAGGGAACTATACAATTCAACATATCACAAAAAGGCCCAAATGTCAGCCCAAGAAATAACAGAAAAGATCAAGCCCCAAGGCTTCAAAATGGTCGCAGATCCGCGGCCAGAACCCCCTTGGCGCCGCGGATCCGCGGCACTATGACGTCATCAGCGGAGCTATTTTTCTGCACGTGCTTCCCATAACGGTAATAGATTCCAGAAGACTCCAGATTGTCCACATGGCTTCATCTAGAAGGTTCGGCCTAACAACCTAGTTCTAGAAGCTCTCTCCAAAAAACTACTTCTAGAAGCCTCTCTAGCTAACAAACTTTTGGAGGGAAATTTGAAATTTGAATTCTAGATCTAGAGTTTTGGATGGCTTATAAAAGGAAACCTAGATCTAGGGTTAAGGGTCTTCTTCTTCTTCTCTCTCTCCCCAAATTCAATACAAGTTGAGTGACACAACTTGTAAACCCTAATTCAAATTCCAAAGCCAAATTCAAGATCCCGAGTACCAAATCAAGCAAGAAGCCTTCAACCTTTTAGGAGCGGAGCCGATCTTCAATCGAGCAACTGATCCAAACCGATCCGCGACTCAAGGAGACGAGCGAAGCCAAATCGACGATCGAGTACATTCCTCTTATAGTTCTTGAGCGAATTGTAATGGAATTGTTGATAAATAAAAGGTGAAATTCTTTAATCTTGCTTTCTTTAAATTCTTGCATCATGATTCGATCTCAATTTGTGATTATGGTTCTTGCTGTGATGTTTGAGTAAAACTCCGCTCGTAAAGGAGTCGAGACGATCAATAGAATGATGATGTAACAAATCTTAAAACGATTCTTAAGTCCTACGAGTTTGTAAACTCTAGCAAATTGAAGAATCGACGACCTAGTTTCGTTGCGATACTTTCTTGATTGTGATCGCTCGAAATTAGGGATCCACGATCGATTCTTGAATTTACTAGAGGCAAGAATGTGAATGATATCGACGAAGGAACAAGGGATAGATGATGAAACCCTAGTTTCACACGAAATCCTTAATTCTCGTTGATCATCATCGATTTAGTATCAATTCATCGATAGATAAGAATACGTAATCGCTAGATTTCAACACATCTATAGATCCGATCGATTCCTACGAGCCTCACTTCGATTCTTGATATTTGATTTGGAAATCATCACAAATTCTCAATTCTTGATTTTATCGTTTCTTGATTTAGACTAGATTTTCCTAATTCTTGAACTTCAATTTACAAATCATGAATTGTTTGTTTTCTTTTCTTTAAAATTTCGACTCATCTAATTCGAAATACGAACGATTACACTTTCACTGTGGACGATCCGCACTTACTAACGCACTACATTCGACACCGTTATTGATTGCGGTCAAATAATTTTTGGTTGTGATTTCTATCAATTTTCCAACTACACAATCCGAAATTGTATCAATCAAATGGCGCCGTTGCCGGGGATAGTGCGCTAATTCATTCGTTTTTTGAAATTTGAGTTGAAAAGTTTATTCCATCTATAATTTTAGATCAAAATTCGCGCAAAACAATAAACGATTCGTTGTGATTTGTTGCGAGAAAATTTGGAATCATTGGAGCTTGGATGAAATTTTTCAGAGCATTCCAGAGAGATGTGTAAGTGAACAGGAGCCTCTGTAGAAAATTGTGTGCAGTGATCTCTTTAATCAACCGCGGAAACGCGGCATTAGGCGACTCCTGCGGCGGTTCCGCCGCGTATCTGCTGGATCACTGTTCAAAAGTTCTCTGGTAATTTCCCAACTTTCTTATCTTCTTTCTCATCTGCTCCAATTAATAATTTGCTGCAGGTTTCTTTGCAAAATTCGCAGCGCCGCAAAAAGCAATAAAAAAATTGTGCGTGTTTTTGATTTTTGGTTGTTTGCATATTAATACGGAAATTAAGGGGCACGGCCAAATTCAGATTAGGTGGGTAGTTCACTACCCTTCCTAAGCCCCAAAAATCACAAACTTGCATCCGCATTTACCCTCATTAACTAAAAAAGATCTAGAGATGACTCTAAGGACTGTCGCGCTCACTTAGGACAGAAGAAGGCCGTGGGTAATTCATTGCTTATCCGCGTTTCTTTTGTGGTGTCTAAGACAAGTGTGTCTAAGGCTAGTGGTTATTAATTAGGCCCACTACTTACGTAGTGGAGTACCTTCCCACTTACCTGGCACTTACCTGGCCACAGGGGAGACAAAGAGGCAGTGGAGGATTGATCCTGCGACTTGTCTTTTGGCAGTTAGGAGCGGTCTAGAGCTTTGACCTAAGCGACCACTAGAATTAGGGTTTTGCTTGTTGCATTTGTTGTGATCGCATCATTTTTTCAAAAATCCGTATATTTTTCAAAACAAACACCAACCACTTCATTCATTTCCCCTAATTATTACCAACGCTGCCACTTGTGCTACAACCATTTGAGCACATGTTAGGCTGGACACGGGATTCTATTTCCCGTCTTGTCCGCGTTTCTTTTATCGACCCCAGAGTCGGTAATTCTTCGCCTTCTTCCCCACCACCCACCACGACCGCGATGGACGGATTTCCATCAAACTTTAACACCACTCTGCCACCACCCGCAGGTGCGCAGAATCCTCCACGCATCTCTCTCCAAAAGAGGTGCTATCCTACACGTGTTCCCCTTCCCACTTGTCTTTCTATACCACCTGCCAACAGGGAAAATTTTGAAATCAACCTCTAATTCATCAAACTGTTACCCAAATTTCACGGTCTTGATTCTGAAAACGCATACATGTTTATTTCTAAATTCGAAAACGTATGCGCTTTGATGGGAAATTCACAACTGTCTTTGGATGCTCTGCGTTTACGTCTTCTCCCATTCACTTTGTGCGATTTAGCCGAGAAGTGGTTTTACATCACACCCGCACATTCTATTTCAACATGGGACGAATTCGTTGCAGCATTCCTCAAGAAATTTTATACCAATCACAAGACCAGCCGTGTTCAGAGCGAAATCTTCAAATTTACCCAACTTCCCAATGAACCATTTTGGAAATGCTTTGAACGGTTCAAGGATCTTCTTATCCAATGTCCTCATCACGGAATCTCCAGATGGGATTTGTGTCGAATTATCTATGAGGGTATTGATCTCACTACTAGACAGATGCTTGAAACCATGTGTCATTGCCAATTCCTATCTAAAGATGATGGTGAAGCTTGGAAATACCTAGAAGATTTAGCTCAAAACACATCACAATGGGAAAGTGTTAGACCCCCACCGTCTAGGGAAGATGTCAATCAGCTCGATGTTTCCGTCATAATGAAAGCCGAAATGGCCGCAATATAAAGGAAACTCGACGCTATAGAAAACAAAATCTCTTCAGCCTCCCTAAACCAATACACACTTCCCAAAACCGAGTGTGGCTGCTGTTCAAATCCTTCACATTTGACGGAAGAATGTCCTTTGAATGTACCGTTTCAAGGTCACACTAATGCTGCATTTCAGCAAAGACCTGGAAACGATCCTTCTTCCTCATATAATCAAGATTGGAGGAATCACCTTGATTTTTCTTGGATCCAACACCAATACACGGAACTAAACTAGAACCCTTTCCAAAGGGTCCCTCCACAGCAACAGCAACCACCACAACCGAGTCAGCACCCCTACCAATCACAAAATTTTCAAGATCCAGTCAACACACATGCACCGTATAATCCTGCACAGTTGACTGGTACTGATCTCTCTGCTTCACTCGAACGGACTTTTGAAACGTACATGAAACGAATGTCGGCAGAAGTTAAGTCTTCCCTCGATAAATTTGAGAAAAACTCTGACCTCCAAGCTCAGAGTTTAAAATCAATGGAAGCAGAAATTGCACGACTTAAAGCCGAAATGAGTGCGAGAGAAAAAAGGAATCATCCAGCTCAACCCCTACCTGATCCTGGACCTTCACATTACACAAATGTGGATGCACTTACCACGTTGAGATCTGGAAGAGTGCTAGACAATCATGTGGGTAAACAGATTGATGTTGAGGAATCAAGTGAACCCCAGGCTTCCACTTCCACTTCCACTCACACTTCTACTTCTTATCTCATTTCGTCTAATTTACCGTCTTCTTCCGAGCCTATTCTCCGTTTTCCCAAAGGCTCGAACCCTCCACCCACCTCACCTTTTCCATCCCCACAAACTTCTCCACAAATGTTGGACCCAACACTTATTGATAGAGCTCCATTTCCTGAAAGGTTGAGGCCCAACAAACATGATGCATAAATGGAGAAGCTTGTAGACATGTTTAAGGAAGTTAACATCAACATCCCTCACCTAGATGCTATCCAACAAGTTTCGTCCTATGCGAAAATTCTTAAAAACTTGTGCACTAGGAAGAGGAAGACTCGAGTGCCTAACAAAATTTTCATGTCAAGTACTGTAGACACAGCTTTCCCCCAACAATTACCGAGGAAACGTAAGGACCCTGGCTGTCATACTATTTCTATTTCTATTGGGAAAAACACATTAACCGTGCTCTATTAGACCTTGGCGCTAGTGTTAACTTGCTTCCATACTCGGTTTATGAGCAACTAGGTATCGGAGTGTTAAAGCTCTCGAGCATAACTCTCCAGATGGCTGACCGATCAATCACCAAACCTAGGGGTGAACTGGAGGATGTGTTAATAAAAATCGGGGAATTTGTATTCCCTGTGGATTTTATTGTAATTGATACACAGCCTGTAGCGAACCCACGGAATCAAATTCCGGTGATTTTAGGTCGCCCCTTTTTGGCCACTTCCAATGCTATCATCAACTGTCGTAATGGCTCTATGACCTTATCTTTCGGGAATAGGTCAATTGAGCTAAACATTTACAAGTTGGGAAGTGTACCCTCCGAACCTACTGCTCAGGTCTGTTCTGTCGACTTAATGGATGTCGACAGCAGCGAATTTTACGATCCTCATGATACCGATCTTGACTCTTTTCATATGTTGTTGTTTGACACAACTATGTATCAGACACATACGGACTCTTCCACCGAGATGTCCGGGTCAACAACTAACACTGAGTATGAACTGCTTTTAGAGTCTGAAGATCATCCCGCACTTTGTGATGACATTATTTTTCGGTGTATTGAGGAGGAGATCTTCGCTGATGAACTCGCATTTTTGAATGACACGGGTGTTGAGATGAATCATCTCCCAAACGATGAAATTGAACCTCCATCCCTTCAAATGGAAGGTAAAAAGAATGCGAGCAATCCATCACATTCACTGCATCGTCTCTCCAAAATGAGACGCGCACACATTCTATTCCACCACTTACCCTTTCCCCAGTTATTCTTCCTCCAACCAGAGCACTGCATTGATAAAATTTTCGAATAGTTGGTGTTAACTTTCGGTCTGTGCAAAGCTTGGCATCGACCAGTGATTCTTGACCCCCTCTTGTGATTTTCAAAGATTAACATGGCTTAACTCAAGTTTGGGGGTATATTTTCTGGCTCTTGAAAAAAAATTTACATAAAATGATGAGCCAAGAATAAGTTTAGGGGAGGATCTTCACTTAAATATTTTGCCCCCATTAATAAATTTCCTCCCAGGCTTACAGGTTTTTCGAGATATAGCGGATGGCAACAGTGAGGACACTGTTGAAAACAAGTTTGGGGGAGGTTTGTGCTTAATTTCGCATCATTTGCATATCACCTCGCATAAGCACAAAACATTTTTTTTTAAAACCTATAAAAATTTCAAAAATTTCAAAAAAATAAAAATATTTTTGTACATAAATAAGATAATAAAAGATTAGATAGTGAAAAATTACATCCAAAAGATTGGAAAAATTTAAGAAAACTAAGAAAATTAGAAGTTTTCTTATACGAACTAGTAATAAGTAGTTATGAGCAATTGTCCCAAGGGTTAGTAAGATGAAGGAAGTCACTAATCTGAGAATAAAAATAAATCTGAAAAATAGTTCCTATTCTGGAAGCCAAACATTTTGAATGTTGATACCCTGCTATTCGCACTTATACACGTCTTGAAACTCGGGATAGTAGAGGATACCTTGAAATGCTCTTGTCTTAAAGCCAAAGTATGAAGGAAATAAAAAAAATGAAGAAAAAAATAAAATGGTGAGAAAAATGAACACTGGTTTTGTTATCGCCAAGGCAGCAATAAAAAAATATAGCGAGGGTGCCTCTTCACCTAGTGCCCTAAGGCCAACTGGTCTGGGAGTCACTGCTAAGCCTTAGGTGGTGCAAGATGAGGAAATACACCAAATAAGCAAGCACATGAGTAATCGGTCGGTTAGTACCTCGAGAAGTATTAATGGTCGCATGAAAGTGTGTGAGCAAAGTCATCTAAATATTCATTAATTAAAAAGTACTGAGGCAGATGGGCAAGAGTATGATAGCTTGAATTGAATTCTCCGGGTGTAGGGATGTTCTTTACACACACGTAGGGTTATATAATCGATGTTTGGATGAAAGATAGGAATGAAGAATAAGACGATATTTTATTGAGGGAGGGCGTGATTTCTGACATCTTTTCATGACTATTAAGATTGGGCTCATGACAACCGAAAAGCTAGCATAGTTGGAAACCCTAATTTTCAAAGTCTTTCTTTTACAATACTTTTCTTTAAATGTAATATTCACGATCTTCCTTTTATTATTGGATTTTGTGGATGCAATCCGCTGAAAACTCTCAGGAGACAACACCCCTCCTACTATGGACACCTAGAGGTTTAAAGGCTTGTTGCACGTGCTCAGTGCAATCGTGTTGCCTATGAAAATGTGCTAGTTAATTTTTCTCTTTCTTTATTTTCTCCTTCTCTTTTTAATAAAACAATTCGCTCGAGACGACCGAAAATAAGTGTGGGGGAATTTGATCAGTCGAAAATAATGTATTTTTAACAAGACAATTTCACTAGCTTTTGCATTCATCTAGAGGTGTTCGGTTTGCATATTAGCACATATTAGCAAAACACCCCTAAAATACCATATTACATGTGTTATACTCTGAAACCGGCATTTTTAGGGAAATTGACTGTTTATCATGGCATCGCATCATCCCTGTATTGCGCAACACTTGTTTCGGAGTCTGTGCAGGAAATTTCAGGAACCGAGCCAAAATTGTCAAAGTGCTGATCAAAATTACGCCAAGTCTAAGATGTTTGATCTGGCATTAATACAGAGGGAATTATACAATTCAACATATCACAAAAAAGCCTAAATATCAGCCCAAGAAATAACAGAAAAGATCAAGCCCCAAGGCTTCAAAATGGCCGCGGATCCGCGGCCAGAACCCCCTTGGGTGACGTCATCAGCGGAGCTATTTTTCTGCACGTGCTTCCCATAACAGTAATAGCTTCCAGAAGACTCCAGATTGTCCACGTGGCTTCATCTAAAAGGCTCGGCCTAACAACCTAGTTCTAGAAGCTCCCTCCGACAAACTACTTCTAGAAGCCTCTCTAGCTAACAAACTTTTGGAGGGAAATTTGAAATTTGAATTCTAGATCTAGGGTTTTGGATGGCTTATAAAAGGAAATCTAGATCTAAGGTTAAGGGTCTTCTTCTTCTTCTTCTTCTCTCTCTCCCCAAATTCAATACAAGTTGAGTGACACAACTTGTAAACCCTAATTCAAATTCCAAAGCCAAATTCAAGATCCTGAGTACCAAATCAAGCAAGAAGCCTTCAACTTTTTAGGAGCGGAGCCGATCTTCAATCGAGCAAGTGATCCAAGCCGATCCGCGACTCAAGGAGACGAGCGTAGCCAAATCGACGATCGAGTTCATTCCTCTTGTAGTTCTTGAGCGAATTGTAATGGAATTGTTGATAAATAAAAGGTGAAATTCTTTAATCTTGCTTTCTTTAAATTCTTGCATCATGATTCGATCTCAATTTGTGATTGTGGTTCTTGTTGTGATGTTTGAGTAAAACTCCGCTCGTAAAGGAGTCGAGACGATCAATAGAATGATGATGTAACAAATCTTAAAACGATTCTTAAGTCCTACGAGTTTGTAAACTCTAGCAAATTGAAGAATCGACGACCTAGTTTCGTTGCGATGCTTTCTTGATTGTGATCGCTCGAAATTAGGGATCCACGATCGATTCTTGAATTTACTAGAGGCTAGAATGTGAATGATATCGACGAAGGAACAAGGGATAGATGATGAAACCCTAGTTTCACACGAAATCCTTAATTCTCGTTGATCATCATCGATCTAGTGTCAATTCATCGATGGATAAGAATACGTAATCGCTAGATTTCATCACATCTATAGATCCGATCGATTCCTACGAGCCTCACTTCGATTCTTGATATTTGATTTGGAAATCATCACAAATTCTCAATTCTTGATTTTATCGTTTCTTGATTTAGACTAGATTTTCCTAATTCTTGAACTTCAATTTACAAATCATGAATTGTTTGTTTTCTTTTCTTTAAAGTTTCGACTCATCTAATTCGAAATATGAACGATTACACTTTCCCTGTGGACGATCCGCACTTACTAACGCGCTACATTCGACACCGTTATTGATTGCGGTCAAAAAAATTTTGGTTGTGATTTCTATCAATTTTCCAACTACACAATCCGAAATCGTATCAATCAGGATACTACGGATATTTCAAAGGACGTACCTTTTCTTAAAAACATCGTAGTTCTTATTTTCTAAAAACCACGATTCGTGCGATTTCAAACACCAAAAACTGTATGACTCGTATATAAAAACGTATATTCTTAAATGTTGCGTTTACTATGCTTTTTCGTATATTTCTTGCTGTCCGCATCGCATTGCATGCTTATAAATGTGTTTTTCTTTAGTTGTTATGAACCCCTGTAGTCAGGACACCAGCACCATTACCGATAATGCGTATGCTCCACATACACTTGCTTGCCGGCTCACACACATCATCGGTAATTTCCATGTCACGTACACTCTAGAAAATATTACTTCATGGATATAACTGCTAGTAGATAGTTCCGATATCTAATAACTATGCTAGTTTAAATATTGCATTCTTTGGTTAAATACCATGCATGTATATGTATTCATTTGTCATGCGATATTATGGAGCTTTATGCCAATATTCACTGTTCACTGACTCATGATTTTAAGATTTCGGATCTTTTATGAGATTTCTGGATTTGGGAAACCGCATGTGAATGCTTATAAACTTATGATTTGTGTTAAAGAGAAAGATGTGGTTTTCCTTGATATGATGTTTTCTCGGTTTTAAGAAGGTTACGGGCCGATCCTGTTCATGCGGAGCCCGAGATTTGAGATGGTTATGGGCTGATCCTGTTCATGGGGAGCCCGAGATATTGAGATTTGATGATATGGGTCGATCCTAACCATACGGAGCACATGGGCCGATCCTGTTCATGCGGAGCCTGAGATAATGAGATATTGAGATTTGATGATATGGGCCAGTCCGTATTGCCGGAGCTCGAGATATTGAGATATTGGGATATATATTTTATGTCGATACTTAACACGGATTCTCTGTTGATTTCATTGATGATACTTCGGTTTTTATACAAAAAATCTCACTGAGATAAGAAAACAGTTTTCTCATTCATGATGTATTTTGCTTTCATTCTTAGTGCATCCGTACATCATATATGTGACATGTTGCTACCTGAGGCACTGACACGAGCACTTGATATTACACTTATGTGTAGATGATTTCAGGGTTATATTTATGAGGATATTATTGTATGACCTAGGAGAGAGTCATACATACGATTTCTGCTCGATGATGTTTTCTACTCACGAGTTGGCAACTCACCCCCGTTGTGCCACAGTTTCTTGCAGGTTTGGCCGTACAGGTTTCGTTGCGGTTTGTTGGCACACTGCTTCCTTTCAGGTGATTGCCTTGGTAGGTGGGTTCACTTGCATCGTGACTACCGTTGTACCTTATTTACTTCAGTTGTATCTAGTAAACTCCATCAACCAGACTTGTATATTTTGATAGACTTAGAAAACCAGTTGTGTATTATTTCGACCTTAGAGTCGCGCGCTGTATTATTGGGGTTCTTCTCTGGTTTTCTTGAGGATGTTGGTTTTCTTTCTGAGTTTTGATTCTCGCCCTTCGGCGTTGTATATTATATTGCTTGTGTGGTTGTTTCCGCCCATTTGGCGAAGAGCTAGCTCCCGCTTGGGATGCCTTTATTCATTACTTATGATTATCCTTGTTTTGTATCCGTTTTGGGCCAGTTTTTTCAAAGGAGACTCTGCCGAAATTTTCGGGAAAATACGATGTTGCTTTTAAATGTTTAATGCGGCTTATTTGGTTAAAACCGCTTGCTTTAAAATAAGTTTTCCTTCACTCCTTTTAAATGGTTTAGACTTCTGGGCTTTTGGCTTACTTGAATTAGGTGGGGTCCTATACACTTCACATGATTCAAGTGCCAGTCACGTGCCATTTCGGGTCGTGACAGAATTCCTGAATTTTCTAAACAGAAATAGGATTATCTCTTAGCTTACTCCTTCGTATACACCACAGCACAACGGTATATCGGGGCGGAGGTATCACGCCCTATAAGATATGGTGCGCTCTATGTTGAGTACTGCTGAGTTACATGTTTCCTTTTGGGAGTTATGCACTTGAGAAGCTGCATACCTATTGAATGGGGTTCCATCCAAATCACTGCCTACCACTCCATATGAGATATGGAATGGGAAGAGACCATATCTTAAACGAGTTAAGATATGGTTTGTCCGGCCTATGTTGAAAAGCAAAATCCAGACAAGCTCGACGCAAAGTCAGTTCTGTATGTTTGTTGGATATCCCAAATATTTACGAGGGTATATCTTCTACCACACTGAGGAGCAAAAGGTGTTTTGTTTCTCAGCATCCACCTTTTTAGAAAAGTAATTTCTTGTGAAGAAATTTGTGGTCATGAGGTAGAACTGGAAAGAGTTCCAGCTGGACAAACTAACAGCTGATAATTTGGTGAAACCAAAGGATTCGATAGTCTCCAATGAACCTCAGCCTCTCCGCGAATCTGGTAGGGTTCCTCATGCACCTGAGAGATACTACGGTTTCCTCGGTGGCGGTGGGAGCGAGAATTGCATCATGGTAGATGATTACCCAACCAGGTTCACGCAGGCCATCACGGGTGGGGACTCTGTGAAATGTCGGATGCTATGCAATCAAAGATGGAATCCATGTATACCAACAAAGTATGACTTTGCATGTTGCACCTAAAGGGGTAAAACCCATCGGGAGCAAATGGATCTTGAGAAGATTCTTGGTGTAGATGGAAAAGTTGAGACTTTCAAAGCTATGCTTAAGTCCATCAGGATCAATACGCGCATCGCGGAGTTGGAACATCTGTTTTGATGTGGCAGTCAAAGTGTTTGACTTCATCAAAAAGGTAGATGAACCTTGTATATACAAGAAGGTTGTGGAGAGTGAGGTTGTCTTAAACGTATCGTCCGTAGATGATATACTCTTGATAGGAAATTGTTTCCTATGCTACATTCGGTCAAGCTCCTCTTATCACAAGGATTCTCCATAGAAGATCTGGATGATACCTACTGCATCTTGTTGTTTATGATCTATGGTGATAGATCTAAGTGGATGTTGGGAGTGTCCTAAATCCAGGTACATTAACACCGTACTAAAGGGGTTTAGTATGGAAGATTCTAAGCATGGTGGTTCGCCCACTTATTGAGGAATCACTCTCTCTAAAAGGATGTCTTCCAAGACTGATTTGGAAAGAGCTCGGGTGCAAGGGATATCCAATGCTTCGGCAGTAGGCTCTATCATGTATGCGATGTTATGTACCAGACCAAATGTAGCTAACTCAGTAGGTGTAGTGATCAGAAATCAATCGAATCTTGGGAGAATCACTGGACAGCTGCGTAGGACATTCTTAAGTACTTGAGAAGCACTGAAGAAATGTTCTTGGTTTTGGTAACGGTGAACTCCAGTAGGAGTCCTTTACCAATTCGAGCTTCCGGAGTGATAAGGTCGACTGAAAATCAGTCACGGGATTTGTCTTTACCCTCAATGGAGGGACGGTATGTTGGAAGAGTTCCAAGCTATATACCGTGACAAACTAGACGATAAAGGCTGAATACATCGCTACCAACGATGCTGCCAAAGTGGTTGTCTGGGCATTTCTTGTTCATGAGATGAACATGGTTCCTACCATTGAGCGTCTAATAACTATTATTGTGACTACAATGGAGTTGTGGCTTTAGCCTAGGAACACCGGTCCCATCAGCGATCCATACATATTCTGATGACAGTTTCACCTGATCAGGGAGATATTGATCTCCAGGGAATCGAGGTCAGAAGAGTTGACGCGAAGGATAACACGGCGGATCCACTCACAAAGGCCTTACCCTAAAGAGACTTCTATAGGACGTTGAGTACGAGATACTATAACAAATGACCTTAGTGCAAGTGGGAGATTGTTAGTTATATGTATGCCCTAGAGGCCATTACTGTGCATGCGATGTATATTGTAGTGGATGCTTGGACATATATAGGGAGGACTTTCTTGCTCGACATGATAGTATGCTATCTGGTTGCATTTTATCTTAACATGTACACTTATTGTCTCTCTATTACATGTTGATAAAACCCGTAAGATGAGTACTTGACTACCAGGATTATGATGCAGATCATACTAGTAGGGCAGAGGTAGTCGGTAAGTACATCCTTCAATTGTTCCTAGTCGTGGGAGAGACAGGGCATCGATACTCCAGAGTAAACTAGCGTATGCGCTTCTTGACTCATATGATGAGTGATGGATGATCCCACATCCATTGGTGTTTGACATCAAAGAAGGTATGCGGGTGCTCAGTAGAGACTGGGTACACTGAACGGACTCGCCGAGAACTTCTAGATGGTATTATACATATCGTCAGATAGCAGTTCTCTGGTGACACTGGTACAGATTAGTCTGTCGACCCGAGATCGTCATAGAGTCTTGTGTAATTCCCACTGTGCTTTAATTTCCACCTTACCATGTTCAAGAGATCGTGCAAAACGGTGTTTTTTGGGCACAATCCCGAGTCACATGGAGGCAATAAGCGATAGGAGGGGATTCGTCTCTCCCAGTATTGGGATCGATGTTGCGCTATACTCGATTGGCCATAACAAGAAATCCCTGGTCAGGATTGTTGAGATTTACTGGTAAGTGTTATTAGTAGTTTCTCGAACCGTTATGGACCTTGCATCGGCATGACTTGTCAGGCTATTGAGGTCTGACGTTATACCACCCCCAGACTGTGATATGCGACATATCTGACGAAGAGAACGGACTGTACGGTAGTGTTACTGATTGGATTCGCAGGAATATGAGCAGGCTTGCTTATTGATCTTCTGATCGCTCAATATCCGGATGGCCGTTAAGTTTAGCAGACCGCTTGCGGCTTGTGGGTGAATGATTTGATCACCACCTACTGCCGACGTATTGACTAGTCTTTAGAGTCCTACACAGAGATTTCCTAGCCCAAGCGAAACGAAGGAGGAGCACATATGTGATATGTGCGGGACCAAGATTAATACGTCTATGTAATACCGCATTCTATTCTCGCGATATGTGATATCGGTCGGTTATATATGATATAGCCGGGTTATGGGATCAAGTGTTGATTCGATGAGTTGATTCATTTGATATTAGTCGGTTGTATGTGATATAGCCGGATTATTAAATCAAGTGTTGATTTAATAATTTAATGTATAATTATATATTTGATATATTAACTTACAGTAACTAATATTAGCTCACTTAACATTTCTTTTTCTCACTTGTGTACACTTAGTATATATGTGATATATATTAATGTATATTATTTTGTGTCATGCTTGATGCCACATGCTTCATGGGTGTATGAGACTCACACCATGCTTATGTTAATGTTAGGTTTTATTTATTTAAAGTTAATCAAAATTTGTTGGAAATTAGTCGCATGGTTCAAGCTTGTAGAAGCTTGTGGAACCATTGACCAAGTCCACTAATTTTGTTTTACTTATAGATGTTTATTAACCTAACCATTATTGTTTAGCCGTGGTTTATTCTCTACATGAATTAGTGTATGACACTAACTCACCCATGGTTGCTATTCTCACCTTATAAGTTTCATTCTCGTCTCTTCATTTTCTTCTTCATCAAGAGCTTAGCTCTTGAGGTTTATGTGAGATGAAGAAAAATAGTGAGAAAAATAAATCTAAAGTGAGAAAAATTCCTACTTCATCATCCTCTACTATATTAGCCATTTAGTTTAGGGTGTTTGCTTCACTAAACCCTAATTTAGTGAAGAGGTAGCTTGGGTTAGCGTCTTCTCGACGTAGATCATTTTCGGCCTCGAAGACTTCAAGCAAGTTTGTTCCGTTCATCTTGTGGAGCCTTTCTAGAGTTCGGGAGTTCACTACTTGGAGCGAAGGGACTACTACACGGAGCTATTGAAGTGAATGACCGGTTTACAAAGGTTGTATTCCTTGTTCACTTTGGATGTAAAGTTGTTTACATTGTTGTTTCGTCTAAATCTCTAGTTAAGATTCTAAGTTAGGGTTCTTTAGTACGGCAAATTTTTGAAATTGGCATGGACGATGCCTCCCGAAACCTTGCTGCCGCCCTAGGAAACCCTGCACGCCTCCCTCTCTCCAGCACCTCTCCACCCGCCTCCCCCTCCTCCCCTTGCCCATCCTACCAGCCTCCCCCACCCCCAATTCTCACGGCCGTCGACATCCACTCGTCGCGGTGATGCCTCCATTTCCATATAATTATTAATATATAATTAATAATCATTAAAGCTCATTAATGAAATTATTAATAATACATTTTAATTAATTATAATTATTAGAAGTGTAAAATAGTCATAATTCACCCCGTTAAAGCCGGCTGTTATTCATAGGGTTCTTTTTTGGAGTTTAGAAAGGTTTTTGGGGTTTACTGCCAAACATGCAAACTTGAAAGGGGTTTTATGGAGTTTGACCTAAGTTTTAATGAAATAATGAATCAAAAAAAGATATTTGAATTGACTTTGAAATGAAACTTTTTGTTGAATTTTATGCTAATTAATTTGGTATTAGATTGTTACATATAATCTTATTTGACCGGAACAAGATATCGTGTTAACTTCCTTATTCATGTTTCTAATACTTATAATCTAGCAAATCAGGATGTTTAATGGAAATGGAAATAATGCAAACAAATGATCCCTGGCAAAATTGAGATGTAAATTGTTTAAGAAAATTGCAAGCTGATGTCATTCGGATTAAAGATCATTTGGACGGTATTTCTAGCAATAGCCTTGCATGCATTAAAGTGTTGAAATAATACAATATGCTCGAAAGAAAAAAAAAGAAAGACAAGTAGTTATTAGAGCAAAAGAGATGCTACACGAATAGTTGATAGGCCCACCGATTTTATTATATTCTTATTTAAATTGTGATGATGAGGAAGTTGAAAGTAGGGATATAAGAATAGCCATCAAGGAAGGTCGCTCGGGACATAGTAAGGTACCTTACATTCATTGTTATCAAAGGCATGCAAAGCGATGTGCTTCTGACGCAATATGCAACCGGGCTGTGAAATGCACCTCGCGCGGCTTCGAGGCACTGCACAGAGGAGAGGAACGGCTTAGGCGCTCCAGACGTGCGCCTTGCGCCACACGTGAAGCCCGCGCCTCTTCCAAATTAGCCTATTTTAGGGTGTTCGGTCGAATAAATATTACTGTTCAGTTCCTTTTTATAAACCCAATTACCTAAACCCAAAACTTAAAACTAAGACAATCCGAGAGAATTGAAGTCATTCGCTGCTCCTCTGCAAGTTCGTGGGCGCTCTGCTAGGGATTCTTCGGTTCACTTCAAGCTTTTGACTAGGGCTTTTATTGTTTGTCGGCACTTCGGCAACAGCTCATGAGTTTGTCGATGGCTTCTCCATATTCTCGACTCCTAAATTCTTCGACTAACAACCAGAGAACTTAAAACATAATATTGAATTTTTCTTCTACCTTTAATGCTATTCTCCCGTTCTCTTCTTTCTTTTATAAGGTCCACAATCAAGTCATTTCTATTTGTTCCTATCTTATTAGATGCATAATTTCTTCATGTCAACTAGATTTTTTTCTGACTAGAAGGATAGGTAAAGATTATTGCATCGATTATAAGGTAGTGTCAGGTGAGACTGTAACCACTCAACATATCCTTTTAATTCTAGATGTTCAAATTAGAAGAGGGCCTAGGAAAATTAGACGTAAATTAGAGTCTAGAATTAAGTGGTAGCGATCGAAGGTAACCAAAAAGCCTTTATAGGTCGTGTAGTTCAAGAGGCAGATTGGCGGTCTAAAAATGATTCAGACACAACATGGAATAAAATGACTAGCTATATCAAGAGGGTAGGTAAATATCTACTTGGTGAGTCGAGAGGTGATACTCCACCATCTAAGGACATGTCATGGTGGAACAAAAAAGTAAAGGCTGCTGTTAAAATCAAGAGGGATTCTTATAAATATTTGAAGAAAAACAGAGATACAGAAAAATTTGAGAAGTATAAAATAGCTAAAAAGGAAGTTAAGAAAGCTGTTCGGAAAGCTCAAGCTAAGATCTACAAGGTGTATAAGAAGTTGGACACTAAGGAGACTGAAAATAATATATATACAGGATTGCTCGGATGCGGGAAAGGATGACCACATACTTATGTGCGGTGAAGTGTGTCAAAGATGAAGATCGGAAGATTTTAGTTCGACATGAAAATATAAAGGAAAGGTGGAGAGATTATTTTGACAAATTGTTCAATGAGAGCCTTCCTAAGGATTCAGATGGACTTGTCATTCAATCTTAAGATATAAGCCGTGATTTCATGCGTAGAATAAGAATATCTGAGACGGGATTCCTATCAAGATTTGGAGATGCTTAGGAGAGATAGGCTTTAGATAGTTGACAGATCTGTTTAATAAGATTTGGCATACCAAAAAGATGCCAAATAAGTGGAGGAAAAATACCCCTGTACCTATCTACAAAAACAAAGGTGACATTCAAAGTTGCTTAAACTACCGTGGAAAAAAACTAATGTGCCGCACCATGAAGTTTTGAGAGAGAGTGATTGAACACAGACTAAGAAAAGATGTTAAGATAACAGAGAACCGGTTTAGGTTCATCCCTGGACGATCGGCGATAAAGGCTATTCATTGCTTCGTCAACTTGTCGAGCGTTTTCGAGAGAGGAGAAGAGATTTGCATATGATATTTATTGACTTTGAGAAAACGTATAATACGGTACCTAAAAAGGTATTATAGAGGACAATGATGAAAAAAGGAGTCACAGTCAAGTACATTCACATAATTAAGGACATGTACGATGGAGTAGTGGCAAATGTTAGAACTTGTGGCGGCCTAACGAATGATTTTCCGATTACAATAGGCTTGCATCAAGAATCTGCATTAAGTTCATTCTTGTTTACAATCGTGATGGATGAGCTTGCTAGAACTATCCAGAATGAGGTATCTTGGTGTATGTTATTAGTTGATAATATTGTTCTGGTAAATGAGACGAGAGCAGGGGTTAATGCCAAATTAAAGTTATGGAGGCAAACGTTGGAATCTTGGGGGTTCAGATTGTGCAGGTCCAAGACAGCATACATGCAATGCAAATTTAGCAGACAGAGAAGTCAGGATCACAGTGGTATAACACTGGATAGGCAAAAGATATCACCGAGCGATCAGTTTAAATATCTAGGTTCCATCATCCAAAAGGATGCGAAGATCGATAGCGATGACAACCAAAAGATCCAGGCTGGTTGGTTAAGATGAAGGAGTGCAACAGGGATTTTGTGGGATCGCAACTTTCCGTTAAGATTGAAAGGAAAATTTTATCAAAGCGCTATTCGACCTGTCTTATTATATGGAACAGAATGCTGGGCTATTAAGAAGCATCATACACAGAAGATGCACGTAGTGGAGATGTGCATTCTTCGTTGGATGTGTGAAAACGTTAGAAAAATAATGTTCGAAATGAAGATATTCGTGCAAAAGTTGGTGTAGCACCTGTAGAGGAGAAGATGCGGAAAAACCGAATAAGATGGTTTGGTCATGTGCGACACAGACCTATGAAAGCACCGGTTCGACGAATGGATACCGGATATAGGCAATGTCAAAAGGGCAAAAAGGAGACCGAAGAAAATATGAATGGATATGATATGAAAAGATATGGTTGCCAAAGACCTCAATGAAAGTATATTGTTCGATAGGAGTGAGTAGAGGCGGAGGATTCATGTGCTGGACCCGGCGTGATTCTCATGTTGGTTCATATAGCCTACCTCATATGCTTGGGATAAAAGGCTCACTTGTTAATAATATTACTTAGTGACTTAGTGTATTTGTCTTAATGTTTATCTACTATGTGATTTATATTCTCCTGTATCACATGCATATTTGATGTTTTTTAGGTACAAGATATGCTAAATTAAATTATTAAACGTTATAAAAAAACTTGTATGCCTCACAACCCAGGCATGTGTCTTAGGCGAGAGCCTTATGCCTCGGGGGCGCATTATACCCTTTGTGCCTTATACTGTGCCTTGCGCATTAACATCACTGCTTACATTCCAACACAACACACTTGGAGGGGCTATCATTATTTGTTAACAATTGTTCATTTGTTGTATTGGCAATTGCGAAGGCATTGACGATGGCATAATGATTACGCATTTAGAGTTCTTAAGCCACTAATAGTTCAACATCAACAATGTTTGAGGTTTCTCGAAGTACTTGAAATCAGTTAGAAGAAAGTACATGGTTTGTGGTATGACTTTGTCCTTTGGATTGATTACGATTTACAACTTTTCATGATCCTTCATGATGTATATGAAAGGAATGAGATACGGTAGTATTTGAGAAAGGAAGAATGATATTTGAAGGCGCTTTAGATCGGCTTATGAAAAGGTTGGCTTTTATAGGTTTGGCGGGTTGATTTCTTATCGTGGATTTAGAGCTTGAAAGATTAGAATTATAATTGTTAGACTTGATATTTGAATATGGAATGGAGTTTGAAGTGTGTGGTTCGATGAAGCATGAGAAAGTGGGCATGGCGTATCGAAATGGGTAAAGGTTTTGCACTTAGGACATTAAGATGGTTTCCAATCATAAATGATTGCAGTGTTTTCAAAAGCGGCCTAGGCGAAAGCGGTGCTAAGCCACTCCGATTCAACCCTGGACGATTTAAGCGCTTAATAAACGCTTAAGCCACCCAACCCGCTTAAGCAGGCGTCTAAGCGGACCCAACTAATGGAATAAAATTTAGTCATTTTTGAAGCATCATGAATCGGGTTTGTTCTTTTTCCATCATATCTGGCTCAAACTCATATTTAATGAAATAAAAATTAGTCAATTTTGACCCTTTTTTCTAAATAATTTTTGAATTATATAGCTCAAATCTATTTTTGCTAACTTTTACTATTAAAACATCACTATGTTATTGGTTACTATGCTAAATTATCAATATATTTCTATTTCTACTGCTGAAATTTCAATATGTATATATATATATATATATTAGGCGGCGTTTAAGTGGTGCCTAGACGGTTAGGCGGTACCCAAACCGCTCAGCTACCCTTAGTGCTTTTTACAACATTGAATGATAGTTGTATAAAGATATATCTTTTGTGATGGAGAGGTACTCCTTTCGGAAGTGTTTTATCCGGCTTCATTTCGACACAACTATGAACAAATTCCATACGTGTTCCATTAGACGTAAGCTCGTCCAAAAATATAGGAGACCAAATAAAGCAATCATGTTTAGCAAGGCCGCGGTTGATATACCATTCCGGTGAGATTATGAAATTTAACCCAAATAGGAATTGCAGCAAATTCTCTTCTGTGATTTTCATATCTGGCTCCCATTCTTTAAGAATCAATGGACACCCATCAACAAACCAAGAAACAGAATCTCCTATGAGAATCATATCTTCACGGTTTCAAATTTTAAAGAAGAAAAAACACCCTTCTAAAACGGATACTTGCACACTACCGCCACATCGCCATTGCTTTTTAAGAGATTCCACAAGATGGAGGCAGTATTGACGTTTTCCTAGACAATAACCCATAAGAGGGATCCCACATTGCTTTTGTCAAATGTTCATCTTCGTTGATCTGCTCAATAACTCTATCTTTACTCGAAGGAATGAAGTCAAGAGATCATTTTTCATCGGAGCTTGTGGAAGTAAGCATCGCTTTCCAATTTTTTTTTGAAAGTTGGTTATGGGATTGATGAGACGGTATCGTTCAAATGGGTAGTGGTTGGCGGCATATCATTCGAAAGCTTATCGTTCGAAAATGAAGCCGAGGATCCTTCAAATTCCTCCGTCATAGGCAACTTCAACTTTTCGTCGTATACCACAATGGATTTGGTCGCAACACGGTAGATGGCAGAATATCCTCATCACATTCGGAGGAAAATTCGTTTGAAAGTGAGGGAGTTCGAGAAGTGAGAAGCTTCATCGACTTTTTAGACTTCTTACTATCTTTCTTGCTCTCACGATTGAACTTCAAAGCCGTGCTAAGTAGCACTTTTGAGATATTGAAAGAAACATAAAAGAGTATATAGATGAGCAATCTAAGCAAACACTTAGTGAATTAGAATAGATGTCTATACACAAGATTTTCAAAGAGGAATTTCAACGAACATGATACGAATGATGGAAATAGATATAAAAAAAAAGGAAAGATTGTTTGAAGCTTTGGAGGGAAGAAAGAAGAGAGTTGTGGTGTGGGTAAGGAATAGAAGGTTCAAATGAAAAAAGAAAAGGAGTTATAGATGACAATAAAATAAATAAATAATAAAAAGGAGATGAAAATCGGAAGGAAGCTACGATATGGGAGACTTGAGAAAAAGAATTTGGTGTTAAGTTTGTTCAAGAAAGGAGATGGGATAGAAGTTGTCATGGGTTGATATAAGAGGGGGCTGTTCGAGAAATGAATATTTTCATATCTTAATATGAGTTGTTGCAGAAGAAGAAAATCTTTCTATTGTCATCAAATTTGTCCTTTATAGATTAAGGACTCTTGCAGAAGTTCATGTATGAACTAAACAATACATTTATAATATTTATAATATAAAAAATTGCAGTTCAATATTTAAAAATATCTTCCGATATATCAAGGGATTCGATTTGAAAATTTTCGTGCTGATATGATGCCAATATCCAATATTTTGAACGCTATAATAAATATAATAATCATAAATCCTTGCATGGTTGCACTTTATATTCCTAGCCTACCAATTTCATGCACTCTAATTTTTGTATGTTTGCCTCAGCAAGTGAGCTATGGGACTTGCAACTGCCTTTTAAAAAGCTTTAGTTCATAGGTGTTGTTAGCTATCTATTATCTACATTAAACTTGAACTTAATAACTATTCTTCAAATGCCAGCCATCTCCTAGCCTCCTCTAGACTTGTTGGTTGTCATTGCATGGTAATTGCTTAACCGCATTTTCTCTTGTCTGATAACTATAGCCCAACAAAGTATTCTAAGTCCCTTGCATTTCTTTGACTTTGACAGCAACCATATTTTTAACGCATTCGCTGAAATTAGCCGAGTTAACTTTTTCAATCACTACAACGGTTATGTTTTTCAAGCTTTATAAATAAGACCATATTGTTTTCATCCCGAAGCCTTCAGAGATGCAAAAATAAACTTCTGATCCTAATATTTTTCTCCCCAAATTTCAAATCATCAGAAAATTTTCAAGAGTTTAAATTAGCATTTTTTCCGTGCTCTCTTACTAATCATCAAATCCACTTAGTTTTAATCCCTATTAGAAGTAAGATTTCTTTGTGAGTTGTATTTTCTCTCATTTATTTAGAGACTCTTTGTCAACAACTCTTGTGGCTTGTCGGGAAGAAGAATAAGTTCTTTAGAAGAATGGACGGACACGTGACTCGTGCACAACATGATTAAACAGGATAACAAATTCTTACAAAATAGGGTTCATGGACCCATCAACACAAGGTTTAAAGTATCGGACAAATATCGAAATTGTACCTGATAGGTGTGTCTTATATTATATATGGCCGACATGAGGGCCAAAATCAGCGATATTCAAAATATTAGTCAATATATTGGCAAAATCATATCAATTTTATTGTATTGCGAAGGGTCTCGTTCCGATATGGCGGTCAACATTTAAATAGTGCATCAACATGGAAACAAATTATACATAGCTCCATGCTATATTCATTGAACTACACCATACATACATAGACATGCAAACGCATGACAACGAACCCATAAGTTTCTTGTAATAAAATAACATGTATGCTTGAAGATATCGTCTAATAGTATTTTTTGACTTTGTAAGGGTATTAGGAAAAGCCTGAGTGTCCAACAAGTGACAAGATAGCTAGAGTAATGCCTAGGTCAAACACGTATTCAACACAGACATGGCACATTAATGGAAGTTTTGATCTCATATATGAGGATTAGCATGTAAAAGCTTACAAATTTACAAACATCTTACCTTCCCATAGAAAGTGTCCCCCTTACATGTTTAACTTTACTAAACTCTCCAACAACAGTTTTCTCAGCTTCCAACCTCTGCTCATCATTCATAGGAGCTGTTCTACCCCCTACTACATCAGCAACTTGTGCAACAAAACCTTTTTCAACCTGCAGAACTTTCAATTAGTTTTGAGAGACAACAATAACCAAAAAGAGAAATTGTGAAACATCCAAAACAGTTGACAAACTTGGATAGAAAAGTTGTGTACCCGAAAGAAGTAGTTTGTGTTATAACAACCTAGCCGGACAAGTTTTAAAATGTGTTCAACTGTTTTAGGGGCAACATCAGGGAAAAAACCAAATTCGATGTCACCATAGTTCGTCTGCAAAATGTACAAATGTTAATCTCATATGAAGTACCAAACATGAGATTTGAAAAAGACTAGCATAAACAGAAGTGCAAAATGCTGCAAATATGAAATGAATAATGTTTGATTTGATTACTAATATGCAGAATTGTTGTGAGCATTCCACACAAGGTACCTAAACCATTAAGGTCCACTGTAGCATCATGGGTAATTTGATGATCATAATACTAGAGGTACGACGTATGGTGGCATCTCTCTCTCTCTCTCTCTCTCTCTCTCTCTCTCTGTGTGTGTGTGTGTGTCTGCACGCACATGCTTTGTTTAATAACTTAGTAATTAACCTTATGTAACCTAAACACTTCCCAACATCAATATGAAGAAGCAAATTCAGTGCCTATTCAACTAAAGTGATTTGTCAAGTTGAACAAACTATCACGGATTATGAGTCATGATAATTTATACTTGTGGGGCGAAAATTGAGTGCTTGATGATTAATATGGTTTCATCATGTGAAGGTCTATAATGGAAGCTTCTTACTTTCTAAGATTATTAATGAACAAATTTGTTGGAACTTGGAAACGAAAAGAGATCTTTATATAGCTTTCATTTATTTCCAAAAGAAAAGCATTATATAGTACCATGAAAATTGTATGGGAAGTTTTCAACAACAACAACAACAACAATTATAATAATAAGTTGCTAGCCTGTTCCTTACCATTATAGGCATTTCCATTCTCAGTGAAGGATGGCATACATAGGATGAGATCCCAAAGCTTTGTGTATGTCAATGATGTTATATAGGTAGCATGACTATAAAAGGGATGATTATAAAGTAAAAGGTTCGGGAGAAAGTTAAAATCTAAAGGATTTATGATTGAACTGAGCAAGATGAAGAAGCATTATATGAAATAACTTCAGCAAATCTATGAGAAGAAAAATGGTATGGATCACGTTGATGGCATTAAAGATGAGCATTTCTACCACTTAGGATCAATTGTTCATCGATCATAATGGTTCTTTTACGGTAGTAGTAATATATTGAGCAAATAAAGAATCGCTCATCGACTACCAAGTGAAAGCGGTATACCCATGAAACTGAAGAAATACAAACAAGATTGACAAATAATTGGTATTTCTTTATCCGTCAATCCCTTTCATTGCAATTAGCATGATGTATAATAGATTAATGCACCATAATTAGCCATGAACGACATGGATGATCTCTACACCCCTGTAACGACTATCTACCTAATCTTGAGCAAAATTTTGATCTTTCAATAAAACTGAAAAAACAAATAAATCTCTTAGAGCACTACCTCTTCTACGAATTCAAGATTCAAGATGCGACATATTGATTAGGGGAAGGTGAAAGAATCGAGAGAGGACCTGAAAGACTACACGCTCAGATCCAAGCTCAGGGCTCAATGAAGATGCCAGATCGAAGCATACTGTTGAGATGATGAAGAAGAAGGGGATGCTGAAATTGATCGAAACCCTGAAATCTCCGTCAACGCCAGCCATTTCCTTTGCATTTTGGACTGCTGCTTAGTGGTTCTTATATTTTTGAGAAAAATAGTTTTAGCTCCCTGGAACCCAAAAGAAATAGAGCTTAGTCCCTGATGATGCTCGATATCGGTGACTCCCCAGATCATGACACGTGGCAGATGACGTGTCCCAGAGATTATAAGAAAGGATCGAGAACGTTACGTTTGAAGCACACCCCGGGTCTCCGACCCGAGGATTATCCCGACCTTCGGTGGCCTTCCAGACCACCCCGATCTCGCCTCCGAGCTATCACAAAACCAAGATGGCTCGGCCTCCCGTTTGTTCCCGAGCCTCTCGCCGAGCTCATCTTCCTCGGTCTCACCGACCGACCCACAGAACCGATCACAGGCGCCTCCTCCATGGCTCCGCGAATCTCGCCAGGCGCGAGATATCCGCCGCCCATGATCCCGCGTTCCACGCCATCACAATCCCCCATTAACGAGCATGTCTCGTCATTAATGGGGGATCCCGTCTATCCCGCGGGCGTGACGCCAGGGGCGTAACGGCCGGCGTGAATCTCGCACCTGCCTACCCACGGCTGCCGCTATATAAACCCCTCTCTCAGACGACTCAGGTAAGCCATCTTGACCCCAATAGGGCGTTACTCTGCCAAAATAGCCCGTCTAACTTGATCGTCGGAGAGTCCTCGGTGGCGCAACCACCCCGGGACTTCTTTGCAGGTAGCTCGGCCTCAACCACACAAAACCCATTGAGATCCACACGCTCCAGGAGGCAACCCTCCAACTCAATCTCAGCCATCCATCAAGACTCGCAGCGGATCAACGGGAGATAACATTTGAAGGAGATCTAGAGATCCATCAGTTGGCGTCGTATGTGGGAACCTAGTTCCATCACTAAACGAAAGTTCATCTTCCGACCTCGACTTCATGGCGAGCGTTCACCGCGACGATCCAAGCACCAGCCGTCGGCCTCCTGCAGTGGAGACGAGGGAGAATCCCCTCCTCCCCCGAACGCCATTCACGCCCTATCCACTCGGATAGATCGACTCGCGTCCGTCGTGGATGCACTCGTCCATGTCCAAACGGCCGGGCAATCTCCCCAAGTCGCCGCTCCCCCACCTCGAGACCGGGACCCCTACAGAGGGAGAGAAGACTCTGCCCGCGTTGGCACGACCAAACACTGCCTCACTGTCTCCGGCGGCTGCAGATCCCCCAGGCCGACGTATTCAATGACCCGGTGGCGCCGCACAGCTCAACACCGAGGTCTTTCGTCAGAGCGCCTCGCCCCGAGCCCCATTGCGCCCCTGTCCTTCCCGAGGAGGTGTCGGTCAGCTCGCCTGCGCCCAAGCATGACTGGCGCCCCCCTCCCTCGACGGGGCCGCGCTGACGGGACTCGCCACGGCAGCTCGAAGACGACCTCGCCAGGGGACCTAAGGAACCTCATCGAATAGAACTGGAGCCGTAGCCAGGCGCAGGTCTCCGACAGCAGAGGCCAAAAATTAGAATGTGCCGAATCATCAGGATACCACGGCCGACTCGACGCCCTCGAAAAGAAGATCGAAGGCATGATCGGTAAAATCGTCCTTCGAGCGACGGGGCTAAATACGCCGCCGACTCGCTCACGAAGCCCTTCACTAAAGAGCTACTCGCCGTCCCCGTCTCCTTCCGGAACAAGCCCCCGAAAGTCTCACTCTTCGATGGTAAGTCCGGCCCGAAGGACCATTTAGACGCTTTCACGGCAGGAATGAGTTTACAGGACTATTCCAACGCCGCTCAATGCTACGCTTTCCCCGCCACTCTCATCCGCTCCAGACGAGACTGGTTCCGAGGACTCGTGCCGCGCTCGATCTCCACCTTCGATGAGCTGGACACCCAATTCCTCGGCCACTTCGTCGGGAACAGACGGCATAAGCGGACCGTCGACCATCTCTTCACCATAAAGAGCGGGGACAAAGAATCCTTCAAAGGGCACGTCACCCGCTTCTACAACGCCCTCCTTGAGGTCCCAGAACACCGGGACGAGACAGTCATTACGGCCCTTAGGTCGGGTCTTAGGTACAAGTAGTGGCTACACTCCTTTTTATTAGCGCAACCTAAGACCATAACCGAGGTAAAGGCCTGGACCGAACGTGAGATCCAGCTTGAGTCCGAGGTGAACGCCAACCTGCCCCGAACAAAACAAGATGATCAGAAGAAAAGGGCCCGGGAGGAGAAAAAGAAGATTGAGCGGCCAAAGCCCTACTCCTCGAAGTTTCAGGATTACACCCCGCTCAACGTCTCCCAGACGGTACTGTTGGAGGAGGCTAAGGGCGAGAGGTTCTTCAAACTCCCCCCAGTCTCAAACAAGGCGGCAAAGCGTACCCGGGCCCCTACTACGGTTTTCACAGGTCGCAGGGCTTCTCCACTGAGAACTGCAAGCAGCTCCAAGACTACATTGAGGAGCTAATCCGCTTGGGCCACCTCGCAACGTACTTACGAGACAAGCGGTAAGCCGACCGTGAGGAAGAGCAACGTCCCCCTCCCAGCGAATTGACAATCGGCCAAATCATGGCCATATCAGCGGGGGGTTCGACGAAGACCGACGAGACTCAGCGTCCCTCACCGATCGAGGGGACTGACAGCCACCCGAGGAAGAAGGCCAAAGCAGCCGAGCCGATCATATTTACCGACGAGGACCTCCACGGTATATCCCTGCCTCACAACGACCCGCTGGTGATCACAGCTCGGGTCCACCGCTACGAAGTGCAGAGGATACTGGTCGACTCGGGAAGCTCGGTGGACATTCTCTTCTATGACCGTTTTCTGCGTATGGGACTCACCCCGTCAGATTTAAGGCCGACAGCCCACGTCCTGTCAGGGTTCACTAACCACTCCATCCCGGCGGAAGGGGTAATTACTCTCCAATTTAACATCGGGGAGGCGGTCCGTACACGCACGGTGCCTGTGGAGTTTATCGTCGCGAGAATCCCCTCGGTCTACAACATCCTCCTCGGTCGCCCGACACTGAACTCCCTCCAGGCCCAGATATCGCCCGACACTGAACTCTTTCCAGTTCTACCTCATGACCACTAATTTCTTCACAAGAAATTCCCTTTCCAAAAGGTGGTATGCTGAGAAACAAAACACATTTTGCTTCTCAATGTGGTGGAAGATATTCCCTTACGAATGCTTGGGATATCCAACAAACTTCCACAGAACTGACCTTGTCTCGAGCTTGTCCGGATTTTGCTTTTAGACATTGGCCGGACAACCCCAAATCTTAACATCCTTAAGAGATGGGATCTTCCCATACAGGTAGGCACCTGATTTGGTTGGAACCCTATTCAATAAGTATGCATCTTCACAAGTGCATAACCCCCAAAAGGAAATAGGCAACTCAGTAGTACTCATCATAGAGCACACCACCCTGATACACCGACGAGTTGTGGTGTATACGGAGGAGTAATACTGAGAGAGAATCTCATTTTCCTTTGGAATAGTCCAGGAATTCCGTGCACAAGTATTCTCCTCTCTGATCTCATCAAAGGACATAATACTTATACCCTCTTTGGTTCTCTACTTCTAACTTATATTCATTGAATTTCTTAAAATCTTCAGACTTGTGTTTCAACAGGAACATATGTTCGAATCTTGAGAGATCATCAGCGAATGTAATGAAGTACAAAGAACCAGTCCTGGCATGTGTAGACAGAGGACCTACATACATCATCATGTATCAATCCCAAGAGTTTACTAACTCTTTCTCTGTTTCCAATAAACGGAGCTATGGTCATCTTATCTTTGTGACATGACTGGTAAGTTTCATAAGAAGTAAATTCAAACTGATTTAAATATGCATCTGTATGTAAGTTCAGCTAGTCGGGTCACATTGGTATGACCTAGTCTACAATAGCTCAAGAAGGATTTATTTATTTCTGAACTCTTCCTCTTGTGTGTGTTCTGTACGTTAAAAACTGTGCTTTGATTTAGAACGTCTATGCTTTTAGATAACGTGCCTGAACCAATCAACTCTTAATATAGGAAATATTCAAAACATTATCCAACAATACAAAATTATATCCTTCTTTACTAATAAAGAGACTGATATGATATTGTATATCAAGTTCGGTATCTAATAACTGTAACGTTGTGAAAATCGTTTTGGTGAAATTTCGGAAAAATCGGTAAAATAAGAGTGTTTTCTGTAAAAAGTCAAAATACAAATATCTTTATTTTAAAATTAAATATAAATATTCTAGTTATGTAATTGCTAGTATTTAGTATTTATTGAGCCACTGGTGAGATTTCAAAATTTCTGAAAATTTTTCCGAAATTAATTATTTTAATATTATTTTAAGCCGTCACTAATACATTTAATTCGGGAAAATTACAAACTGGAATGAGTTGAAACAAATTTTGTGCATCATAATACATTAAACAAAATTTTATCATGTGGTTTTTGAATTGAAATAGGGTTGTTAACCGGTGTCAGAAAATATCGAAGAAAAAGACTTTTTTCGGTGAAATTAGTGCAAATGGAGTGCGGTATAACTTTTATCTTTTTCCAAACAAAACCACACTCTCTTTTACTCCCTCACACCATTTTGTTCAGCCTTGGCTGCCCTTCTCTCTTCATGTTTCAAGTGGGTTCTAGAAATTTGGTTTTGTGGAAAAATAAAAAGAAAGAAAATGAATGAAACTTGAAATGACATAAAGAAGGTTATGATGTAGAACTTTCCACACCTCTCCACACCCTCACTCCCTCACTCTCCTCCCTCTAGCTCTAGCCGAAACCAGGTCCCCTCCCCCCCTTCTACACAATTTCCACTTCAATTTTCTACAAAAACCATAAAAAATTCTTCAAAAATTCAATAAAAAATACACAAAATCCTAATTATTTCCTACCCTTTATTCTTTGCTCATTTTTACATGGATTTTGGAGATGGAGAGCATGCATTTTGGAGGCTTATTTTCATGTTTGGATTTCTTGTGTGAAGGTATTAATCTTGTTCTTTTGAATTATTGTTATTTAATGTTTCATTCTAGTATAAATTGATTTAATGAATTAATTCTATTTGCAAGTTTTAAAATTCAAGTTAGGGTTTGTAAATTCGAGTTGTGGTTTTATTAATTTTTTAGGGTTATAATAACTAGTTTAACACTTTTAGAATTGGAAAATCTTGCATGGTTGTTGAATTATAATTTGTTCATTTAAAATTGTTTAAATTAAATATTTTTGCTAACTAAGTTTCTATAAAACATATATATTGGTGTTAATAAATTATAATTTATATTTTTATCACTATATTGTGGTTTTAATGGGAGTACTAACTTGTTGGTGGAATGAAAAACTCAATTTGGTTACTAGTTTTTATTGATAATTGATAAATTGTAAGAAAAATGCTATTTTTGCTAACTAAAATTTGGAAATTCTTAAATAAATGAGATTTAAAAATATAATTTATGGTTTCATTATATTACCATCATTATAAATTGTAGTTTGAAAAGTTAATTCATGCAAAATCAAGTTTTGTTGTGGAATTGTGGAATTTTGCTTGTAAGATGTGGAAAATTGATAAAGGTTGCAAACTAGAAATTCCAAATTAATACAAATTTGTTTAATAAAAATATAGTAATGGGTTGTATAGTCTAGTTATGCTATTTAATGAGTTTTATGACCATTGGTTTCATTTAAATGTCAAGTTTTGAAGAAAAACGGTAAATTGGCATTTTCGGGTTTTACGAAATCGGGCGATTTGATGGATTTTAGGGTTTCGATGGATTAAATCATGTTTTATATTATAAGTAATGAGTTTTAAAACTATGAGTTGTTTGTTTATGTTTATCTCGATTAATCGGAGTTTGTACGCCGATATCGAGCGATATTTGGTTCTTTTGCGTGAACGGGACATATGTTTTAACCTATGCGCGTTCCGTGTGTCGTTTTGACTTTTGTCCGTGATTTAGTTTACGATACTATATATGTTTGCGTATAGGTACCCCTCGCGTGGACTGCGGGCGATGAAGAAGAGGATGGCGACACCGTCTTCAGCAGACATGGACTAAGTGAATAGATGTATATCTACGGGGGGAAGTCGGGTGGATGGCGTTTAGCACCCCCGCAACGTAGAATAGGAATAGTACTTATTGACATTAGGAAGCCAGATGTGACCCTAGATTCTTAATGAGTAGGACCCTAGTAATGACCCTAGGCTGGACTAGACTGATTTAGGAAGACCATACCAGAGGATGAATACCTTGGAAGAGATTTGTAGGTTTCAGGTAGGTACACACACGCACACACTGAAACTCGACGTGGTGTATACGTGTATGTGTATATATATATAGGACTAGGTATAGGTATATATATACAACACGTATATGGGATACATTGATGTGATATGATACACGGGAATGAAACAGTATAACTGGGCTTGATGCCGTGATTCTTGGCTATACAGTCGTATTAAAGTGTTAGGGGATCATTAGAGAATGAGATAATAAACAGGTATACATAAATTATAATGGGTGGAGATGATATTGAGGTACATGGAACTCTAAATAGCACCCGGACTGTAACTTGTGACTGATCACGATATGATATATATATGACTTGATTACAACATCATATAGGTGTGACTTGATGATGATATGATATAAGTGTGACTTAATCACAATATGATGCATATGACATGATATTTCTTAGGATAAAGTAATGATGTATATTTATGATGGCAATGATATATGATTGATGTATGCGATTACAGTATAGCACCTTGATCATGACATGTGTTGATGATGATATTATACGAATGATGAGACACCTAGGAGATACTTGACCCGTACCCCGATATTAGGATGCCGTGCGATGGATTTTACCGTACGAGGCATAGATATGATGATTGATCCGTACTCTTGATTCGAGGAAGCCGTACTACGTACGTGACGCTATTGAGGCTGGATCACCGACTATTAGAGATATGGATTCAGACCTTAGGTGGACTCTTGTTTCTTATTGACTGGTTTCTTAGGTTTAGTTCCTTAGGAGGTTAGATGGACACTAGTTTAGGTTCGATTCATATAGTGGTAGTTGTACTTGTATATCGCAGATGAGTGGTTATTCACATCTGTCTTTACATTCATACTGTAATCATAATGTTGCATGTTCATACATATGTTTCTATATCAGTATAAAACTCTGCCTGTTAGGACACTAGCACCATTATCGATGATGCGCATATTCCACACACACTTATTTGCCAGCTCACACACATCATCATCGGTAATTGCTATGTCACGTACACTTTAGATCATATTATAGTTTATTGATGCAATCAGCTAACAGCTAGATTGATATAATATCGTGATTGCTCTCTGGTGTTAGTATATACATGGCATTGATTACTTAGACATTTCATGCATTCATATTTCCATGTTATCATGCAGTATTATTGGCATATGCCGACACTTATCATATACTTACTCATGATTTTGGGATTTTGGTTTTCTATGAGATTTCTGGATTTTGGGGAAAACCGCAAGAATATATAAAAATTTCTCTCTCTCTCCTCCTCTCTTTTTAAAACATAAGATGCGGTTTTCTCGTGATGTATGTGTCGTCCACCATGAGATTTCATGTTTTCTGTTGGATTTCGAGACCCGATTCGAGGAGTGGATGAACCGTCTCGGGTACATGGTGGGCCCGGTATGGTACCCCGGAGCAAGAAGATCGAGTTGTAGACGATGAGCCTGGCAGGGGAGGACTATCTACCGGTGATGTCTGGCGCGGCGGATATCCGGAGGATACCGACCATTGTCGTGAGATTTGATGATATGGGCCGATCCGGACTGACGGAGCCCGAGATATTGAGACTATGAGACATTGAGATTATGAGATATTGAGACTTGAGATTTATATGTTTTGTGTCGATGCTTGACACGGATTTCCATGGATTTCATTGTTACTATTTCAGATTTCTATACACATTTTACTATGATAAAAGTTAAAGATTTCTTATACAGATATATCTAGATTTCAGGATTGGTTATGTTACATTCATGGTGCATGCATACTCATTCTTATGATATAGTACTATATAAGGCACTGACACGAGCACGGAGTATTTGCATTTACACGTAGCTTATTATCCAGTCTTACTTGATGACTAGTAGTATATTAGTATATTATTATGACCTAGGATAGCGTCGTGCATTCGATTTCTTTTCGTAGATGTCTTCTACTCACGAGTTGGCAACTCACCCCTGTTGTGCTAAATTTTATTACAGGTTGATGTACAGGGTTCCTTGGCAGCTTGCTGGCACATGATTTCTTTCCGGGTGATTTGCACGGCAGGTTGGTTCATTTGTATCTAGACCGCCGTTGTATTTTTATTATTTCATTTGTATCTAGAAAGCTCAATCAACCAAACTTGTATTACTTGATAGATTACTGGACCATTTGTTTGTTTCGACCTTAGAGTTGCGCTTGTATTTTTATGATATCTGGTGGTTTTGTTTTCTTTTAAGTTTTGAGCCTCGCCCTTTGGCGTTGTATATTATTGTGCTTGTTGTGGTTGTTTCCACCTGTTGGCGTTGTGCTAGCTCCCGTTTGGGGATGATTTTTATTGTTTGTGTATATTATATTTGTTGTACCCGTTTGGGGCCAGTTTTTACAGAGGAGACTCTGCCGAAATTTTTGGAAAAATTTGCTAATGCTTTTAAACTTGTTTCCTTCATGTTTTCTTTTACTTCTTCTTCTTTTATGGTTTAGATTTCTGGGCTTCGGCTTACTTAGGTTACGTTGCGCCTCTAGACGCTTCGTAATCTAAGTGCCGGTCACGTTCCGTACTTTCGGGTCGTGACAATAACATTTGTTCAGAATTAATGTATTTGGTAATACAGGGTGATAACTGCCAACATACTTGGCTGCAATACTTGCACCATTTTTAACTCTTAAAACTTATCACCATTTCTCAGTTCTCTACCTATCTGTAGCCCATGTAACAGAATATATTTATGGGATCCTGATCCGGTATCTCATACCCAGGACGTAAAGGTAACTGAGAAACAGTTCTCTGTAATGAACACCCCCGAAGAAGATGCATCATCATGCACTTTCTTCGTTTGGGCGGCACGGGAATTCTGGTAATCCCCTATTTCCTGCTCAATCTTATAACAATTATATGTTGGAGCGGGACCAACGTTCCCTAGCTCGGTATAACAAGCGGGTTCGGTCAATACATCCATATTATTATCTTGATTAAGGCGTGACATGGTCGCTACTTGGAGAGAGAGAGAAGAAAACACTCAGCGTATGCTCTTGCAAGATTAGATTGGTTATTATTTTATCTAATCAGGATGACTCCCACTGTTTTAGTCAAATCTTCCTTCAAACCCTAAAAGGAAAGACTAGCCGGAATTAATTACACCCTACAAGTTCGCCAATCTTTCAGCCAGGCCAGTGCCGGTACTTTGAGGGAGGTTCCCCGTGCTTTCGCACGGACCTAATTAAAATAAACCTCGTTTTCTCAGGGGCGTAACCCCGTTGACACCTTTCTAGACACCTAATTGATCGGCTATTTGTAATGTGTAAAACTCTCTCAGGAGTAACTCTTACTCGTAGTGGGTATCGGGATCCAACTATCTTATAGGAGGTATGTAATCTCATTGCAAATTTCAACACTTGAAATTCCCGATAATATTTTACCCTGAGCGATCTATGACCTTGACAAGGTCAACAAACTATAGACCGCAAGTCAAGTTCAACCCATCATTTCCTGATTGAATTAAACCCACCCGCATGACCCTTGACAAGGTCAACAAGGTCGCACGTCTACCCTAACTAATTGCATCATATGCTTATGCAGATAAGCATAAATAGCTACCGCACACTACGCCTTGACAAGGTCAACAAACGCAGCATGAATACTATGAAGTACTTATCTGAAATGACGGAGGGCTACGACAGGTTTTTAAGAAAACCTTTTGCGTAATGAACTTGATATCGTTGTAGAATCAAATGATTTAAATGGAGTGTTTTTGAGGCCTTTGCTAGTTTTGCTAAAGAGGTCACTCCCGGTGAAGAGATCTCGGCTCTTTCCTCGTCGAATGAGGTGCAGGATATTCACAATACCACTATGCAAAGCAAGAACTAGAAAAGCAATCAAAAGACAAAACTGAGAGTTGTAGCATCTGCCAGTTATTGCTAACGAGGTCACTCCCGGTGAAGGGATCTCGGCTCTTTCCTTATCGAATAAAGTGTTGGATGTTCTACAAGGAACACCGCTATGCAAAGCAACAACTAGAGCTACCTGTTTTTGAAAATTCGATTCCACAACATCTTTAGGTTTCTTTTATTTCATTAATCTCATTAATGAAGTCCCATCATTTTAAGTTTACCTAAACATCACAGGTAAATACAACGTATGCTTATGCCAGCCGCATTCGCCTCGATGTCCCCTCGTGCACCGTTAGGTTAGGTAACTAATAGCAGAGTGGGGCAGTGCTAGCGCGGGTGTAAAACATAAGCAACGTCTATATAATATATCATATATACTATATCCTGTATTCATCTCATCATATCAAATAATCACATCACAGATATCGCAGCAGAAGAAACATATGAAATATTGGATATATTAGGAGGTCCGTGTTTTATTGCGAGCCTGTATAAAACACGGATTCCACGGTCGTGATGAATAGCCAATCCTGCACCCCTAGACCCCTACGAGAGCGGCAAGCAACCCTACCAATTCTAGAGTTAGGACACCCGGTCTCGACTCCTCGAGATGGTTTCCCACTGGACCCTAGAACCCGGTTACTTGTGCTCCCCGCCTTAGGTCTATCCTAATTTGGAAAAGTAAATAATATACAATGGTGACATCATCCTTAACCCGGAAGTGCCCCAATAAAAGAATATTACATACAATGAATTTTACATGAATGAAAATGAAAAATTCTCATCTCACATAAAACCCCCGGCTATTCAAAACACGACGATCCAATAAAACATATCACAGCAACACAAAATATCACATGTCATCAACGTAAGTAAATATGCGTATCCCAATTTTCGTTGATGTATAGCAACGAAATCGGCGATACGCCACATATTACACTTACGGTCGCAGAAAAGAAAGTGAAAAACTACAACAGTTGGAATCTGCAACCTCCTTAGACATCACATGCCTAACCAAATGAATTCCTTAGACATCGCATGCCTAACAATTATAAACCCCGCATTTTAGTCTCTATCTCGAAAACACTTTTCAATATCTAGTCAGGCAATTCAACAAGATTCCCGACATCCTGATCGAATGCTCGTCGGAAACTTTAGTAGACGGCCACACCTCCCGATGCCGTCGACGAAGTTGACTAAGGCGGAACACCGCTGCCGCAAGCACCCGAACGGATGCTTTTGGCGACAGGGTTCTCCTACAGTCACTTGGTCGGGGGTATGGGGCGTGGCTATCTATTAAGTTTACCCGGCGAGTATCCACGTACGCTACGTGATTGCGACGGACTTTTGATCGCATTAAAATCCCGTGGCAACTGATCAAATGAGACTAAACTGCTAGATTTATAACATTCAAATTAGTTATCTCATAACTACGTTTGTGGATTCCAAATATTGTATCGCATTACAGAAAAAGCTAGTCGATATTAAACATTCCGATCGAATCAACAAACACTCAAAATTTCCCAATAGCTCAACACTTGAACTTAGTTTAAAAGTATCCATCACATGCCACAGTACTAATGGTCCAGCCGTAGAAGGGTCAAACCAACGCCTCACTTGTGGTACCGCTAAACCACCACAAACCCTAGGGTTTAGCGACAGTTTTGACGGTCACAAAATCGAGTTAAGGTTTCGTTCTTCTAGAGGGTCCACCGCGTTACTTGCACGATATTTGAATGTTATTGATATCCGTTCGAACTTGGAAATTTTCCGACAGGGGAAAAAGTGAGTTATTGATATCCGTTCGAACTTTTTAACACTGTCTAAACAATCATGAAACCAAGCTAGAATTGCGAATACGAAACACTCCGAACTACCTTTTGAGTAAATAAACATCTCATGCAAATTTAGCAAAAATGAACAACACCAAAAGTACCAAACCCCAGAGACTTGAACACCACCCAAACCTGGAGCTCAACACTCACTGGGGGCCGGCCTGCTCGGATTTCTGGGCCATGTGCTCGGCCAAAATCTGAGCACATGGGTCCAGGTTTGGGGTATGTTCATTATGTATCTCATACATGATTCTGCACTTGTTTGAAAAATTTTTAGAGCTCATTTTAAATTCGACAGAAACTAGGGTTTGATATCGGGTGTTTCGGAGTTGTTTCGGTTTCGTAATCCTACACTTATCTGTCTAATTCTCTAGCTAGGCTCTGATACCACTATTGGGATACCTACAACGGCAGCAAGGTTTCGGGAGGCATCATCCAAGCCAAGTTAAAAAATTTCCATTATAGATAACCCTAAACATAGGAACTTTAACTAGAGAATCAAACAATACATGCATGTTAACACTTTAACATCTAAGAGTTAGGGATTACTGTAGGGTTACTAGGCACTCTAACAAGGTTCTACAAGGCATCAACCATACCCGATTAAAATTTTAGCCGTGCCGAACAAGCCTAAACAAGATCTTTGCTAGATTATTAGGGTTTCACAAGCAAGTAAATACCATTTACGACTAAGTGAATACGAAATACAACCTTTGTAGATCGGTCCTTCACTTCATTAGCTCCTTGTTGAAGTCCCTTCGCTGCGATCGTGGTTCTCCCGGACTCTTGCATGGCTTCACGAGGCTAAAGGAGCGTCCTTGCTTGAAGTCTTCGAGGCCGAAGATGATCTACGTCGAGAGGATGCCAACTCAAGCTTCTACCTCACTAACTAGAGAATTAGTGAAGCAAACACCCTAAACTAAAGTGCTAGTCTAGTAGAGTGTAACATTTCGAAATAATAAAAATATTATTTTTAGGGAACATTTATAATTTAATATTATTTTATTGAATATTTTAATAATTCGGTATATTTAAACCCAAATAAATAGGGGAAAATTTTGGAAAAGTTATGGAAAATTCTAAAATAAGGTAATTTAGAGAATTATGCCATTTCTAAGTTTAATTGATTAGTTATATGCTAATTTAGTGTTAATCGCGATTAAAAATCGCTAATCGGTTTTTCTAGCTTTTTGTGCAAAACATGCACATATCATCTTTTCTTACACTTGTGCATTTTTCCATCATGGTTTCTCATTTGGGTTTACTATTTGAGTGAGAAGGAATTTATAGAAAAGAAAAAGAAAAGAATAGAGAAAGGGGAATATTATATGAGGTATGGTGAGAGAGAGAGAGGTATGGGCTTCTTTGACCAAGGACTTAACCATTTCCTTTGATCCCAACACTCATTTTCTTCCCCTCTCCCTCAACTCCCTGCTGTTGCTACTGCTCCTCACCTCCCTCCCCACTTCACCTCCTCAAAACATCTCAAAAACATCACCAAAACCCCATATTCATTTCATTAAAAGTGTGCACAAGCTCAAGATCTACACATTGGACCAAGGAAGCAAGGATTTTGGCCACTAGGGGCAACTCAAGAAAATTCTTGAGTTGCCAAATGAGGTATTTTCTGGATCCTTAACTTAGTTTTAGCATTTCCTTTACCCCCATGTTTAGATTGAATCGATATTGTGTGTGTGTTTGTGGACTTAAAGAAAAACCTAGTTAGGGTTTGAGGAAATTGTGGTTGTAAGATGAATTTGAGCTTAGTAGAGGCCGCACAAACACCCTAGTGAAGTTATTTTAGACCCAAACCTGAACTGGAAACCAGAATACGGATTTACGGAATCGATATCGGGGAAAACTGTAAATCTGGGAGTGTATTTTGTAATCTGCTATCACCCGGGGCATTCTGGAATAAAATTGATTGGACAGTGATATGAGCAGGCATCCTAGAACCACCACACAAGACCCCAGACCCTACCCCTTTTTCCAGGCCACCAATTTATTCCCATTGGCCGCAAATTGCGGCCATACCTGCACCAAACTTGCTCGTTTTGGTTCTGTAGCCCCTACATGCATAGATTAGACCCCTGGTATGTGTAGATTTGTCTAATTTGACCTAGGGTGAAATCTGGGACCCTTTTCTCCAGTTGCTGTTTTGATTCTGTTTCTGTATTTCGTATTTGTAGTTCTGGAATTGTGTATCCGTGTTTTACCTCGACTATTTGGCGTTTATACGACGATATCGAGGTTTGATTGATGGTTTTGAAGGCGTGCCCATAGGTTCTAATCTATAGGCCCCTTATCGTATCGTTTTGGGTTTAGTGTGCTGGGTTAGCCTTGATTTGGTTTTAATACGCATATACGATACTTTGATGTGTAGGTACCCCATGAAGACTTCGGGACGACAAGCAATGCGCGTGGTGACGTCGACAAATGAAGACGCAAGGTGAGTAGATTATATCTACAGGGGGAAGTCGGGGGATGACGTATAGCACCCCCGCAGTCCGTAGTTGATATACTATATATGATAGTTATAGTGTGTCATGGATATTGTGTTAGGTGTTTTATGGATAGTTTAGGCTTAGAAGTAAACTAGTGTAGTTCATAGCCACGAACCTTAGAATAGGTTTACACCCACAAGCACACCCTTGCATATTCACTATACTTACACTGTGTTGATGATGATATTGGATGACTTTGGAGATGAGTCGATGATATTGGGCTTGGTGCCGTGAGATCGGTGATTTGATATGATTCGTATTTGGGATACGATATGCGATTCTTAGCGGGCCTTTGGGCATGTGTTTTACCCCCGCATTCATAATTATATAGATGGTATCGATTTGTACTAGACTTAGATTCAGTATCCCAGATTATATGTTATGATGATAAGAATACCAGGTACTTGATGAGATAATGTGATATTGACCCGTACCCAGCTATTGGGATGCCGTACGACGATTTACCGTACGAGCTTTATATTGATGATAGATCCGCACTCATGACTTGAGGATTGTCATATGATATACTGTATTGTACGCGATACTATTGAGGCGGGATCACCGACTATTATATGTATATATATGTATATCGACTTAGATTTAGGTGGATTCCATACCCCTCCCGGTTGACTTGATACTTAGATTTGTGGTTTTCATAATAGATGTTAGACTAGACCCCAGTCTTACCCATTACAAAAACCCCGATTTGTCTTATTTCAAATGGCAAGCTGCATTATTATTCATTTACCATTTATTCTACGGCTCGCATTGCATTGCATGCTCATATGTTATTGATTCATATTCCTTGTGCATATGCCTTTACATAGTTGCATGCTTATATTAGTGTTCTTGTTGCATGTATTATAATTCATGGATTTCGCACTGTGATATGGTTGCATATGATGATTCTGGATTGTTTTACTCCTGCGTATATATATCAGTGGTATGGGACATTGAAATATATATGTATACCCATAGTGTATATGTAAGTCTACGCTAGCGCCCCGGCCGTCTACAGACGCCAAATGCGGAACAAAAACTTTTTAACTGGCGCTATCGTATACTTTATCCCGGATCTTCCATTATTGCTAAACTAACAAACTGTAAAGAGTGTAGAAAGGTTATACCGAACGATCCGAGTCCTTCGTTCTTTAACCATCATCCCACGCTCCGTCGCGGCTGCTCCGATCTCGTCGATCTCCGATCTGCTCGTCCAGGTGGCACCACATCACTGATTCTTTAAACGGGCTCCCGCCTCTGACTCGAGGCAACTCGGTCGTCAAGTTTGCTAAAAGAGACGACCAAGAATGATGTAGAGAATGAGAAGATGACTTTGTCTCACTTCGTCCAAATCCGTGGACGATTGGTTAATGAAGTTGCCAATTTTATCGGGTGATGGAATGAAAGAGGCAATGAAATTTCCATGCACCCTAAACCATAGTCTTTTCTCACAAGAATGAAATTAATCTCTCTCTATCTCACTCAAGGGGGCCGGCCACTATATATGAAAGAGGGAGGTGAGGGTAGGAGCAATCAAGGGGGTGACCATAAACATAAAGCTTATCTTTTATCATAAATGAAAAGCATGACTCACTTAGAAACAATGAATCAAAACAACCTTAGTCATCAAGTATTAATGGCACCATTAATGCACTAATGACTCACCAATCCATGTCACCCTCTCTAGAACCTTCTAGAACACAGAGTCACTCTCATCCAAGAAAAGATAAATCCGTCTTTAACCGAATGTTAAAAGACGGCTGATAGAAAACTGGAAACTGACAACTTCTAAAAGTGATCCTGAAACGAATTTCAGGACAACCCCGTATCTGTATAAATATACCCGCATTTGTATTACGACCGAATACAAATGCAACTGAGACAAAGATATTATACCTACTCAATACAATACTCGGATCCGGCTTAAACCAAAGCCGACCAGTATCATCTGCCCGAAAAATAACACGTGCGTAAACGCACGTGCATTTTCCGAACCCTGCCATAAAACCATACGGCCTCTACAACGTTTCGCCCGAACTTGGGAAACTGTCTGTGGGGGACTCTAATGACTCGTCAGTACCCTGGCAGTGGGTTTAACCACAAACCGTCAGCGGCACTAGCTATGCGTAACGGTTGCCCATGGACTGACCTCAAGGGAGGCCGATGAGCGAACTCATCCGGAAACCCTACTGAGCCTAACAGTGACAATGTATATACAGTCCGGTCCGTTCGTCTATGAGTATCGCATATCTGCCTAGGGGGCTAGTAACGTCAGACCCCCAATAGCAGTATAAGTCGTGTCGGAGTGTAGCCCAATAACACCCTGAGATACTACTGGAGTACCTACCAGTAAATCTCCTGCCATGGCCATGGACTATGTGTAATGGCTCTCCTAGACACAGCACGACCTCGCCTCCAATACCGGGAGAGACGAATCCCCTGCCGATCCGCTCACGTGCCTCCATATGGCTCGGGACTGTACCCAAAAGCTACCTGTTTGCACGACTCCTTTGAGCCGTGGTAGGGTAGAAATCAAAGCACAGTGGGAACTCACACGAGACAAATGACGACCTCAGGTCGATGAACTAACCTGTACACATGTCACCAGGGAACTGCTATCTGACGATAGGTATAGTACTAACTAGCAGATTCCCGGCGAGTCCTGTCCGGTGTACTCATAACCCAATGAGCACCTGTATACATCTTAGGTGATCCAACTGACACCAGTGGCTTGTGAGACCGGCCACCGCCCCTCGTCGGGGTCTCGACTGTACACACTAGTCTACTCTGGAGTATCGATTCCCTGTCTCGAAACTCCCACGACTAGGGACCACAATTAAGGATATGCATATAAACTACCCAACTCTCACGTATATGATCGCCATCATACTGTTGGTAGTAAAGCAAGATCCTAAGGGCTCTATCAAAGTGTAACATGTAATCAGTCACCTGAACATGTACACGACTGATAAAGGCAAACCAGATAGCATACTATCATTTCGAGTAAGACTGTCCTACCGGTATAGGTTCTCCGCAATCATTGCAATCACGTACCTGCGATCCAATAATTGACTATGAGGGCACTATCTCCAACAATCTCCCACTTGCACTCAAGGCTAATTATTGCAATGTCGACTACTCACAGCCCGTGTGAAACCGAACATCCAACTCCTCTACTAATCAGTTTCACAAAGCCCGTTTGTAAAACTATTGTGTTCGAGAAATAGCCTCAGTGAGTGGATCCGCCTAGATGTTTCTTTCTATATCTCTCTTAATCTCAAGTTCGCGGAGAAAGCCATCTCCCGAATTGAGTAATACCTGTCTTAGAATATGTCTGGATATCTGATGGGACCTAGTTCATAAATGAACTCCAAATCCAAACTTCTTAGACTGTATCGATCACTGAACCTAATCAGTATCCGGCACCATGCCACCCACAGTATCCTCTTGGACCACCTGTCCATAATACTGTCCCTCTTCGTCAGAGGGAAAAACTATAACTCTGACAATCACTCTGTCAACCATGTCACCTTTGAAGCTTGGAATGATAACCGTCCCCCGAAGGAGGCTGCCGTCATCAAATCCGTAGAACAAGTACTTATGTTCTCAAACTGCTTCCTTATGTTTCTCCAGGATTGGATTAATACAAACTTATTGCATCTAGTGCAAAAACAACATTTGGTGTGGTACTTGACATCTCATGATTGACTCAATTGCCTAAGCAAGTGATATGCCAATCATGCACAGCCCTCTCCCCTTTAGTCTATACGACACCTTTAGAGAGGGTGACTCGATCACCTGCAGGTACACCACCATGCTAGGAGTCAACTATTCTAAAAACCATTAGAATACTGTCAAAGTACCCACATTGGGAAACTACCCAAATCCAGATCTAAAACCATAGATCCAGAAACCAGAATGTCAAATATTATATCCATATCCTGTCTGGAGAAACAACTGTGTGACGACCACAGTACAACCGATCGTAGTATAGGAATTTTACTTCCCACTCTGTGTATGTCATCCAGACACCATGACATCACACCCTACTACCTCCTTAACAGATTCATCCCCTATCCTGATTGAAGTCAAACCCATGACTGTCACATCAAAAATAGATGATCTATCTCCGCTATAACTGCTCAAGTCTATAAATAGACATAAGTATCTTGCCCACTATGCTTCCGATGCTCCCACTGACTACGACAACCCTCCTACCGGGTCTCATAGCCTGGAACAACAGTAGTGTCAAGTCTGGGTAGATAAGAACCTCCCTGTCACCGTCCTTGAGGCTACCGAAGTACCTCTCGGGTGTCTGAGGTTACCCACCATGTCTGCGGAGTGGCTATTGGAATGTCAATCTTGATTGAATCTTTAGGTCCTATTAAATTTTCCGTAATCGTTTGCGGTTCTGGAATCACTTCCAGTTCTACCATACTCCCACTACTGTTTTCTGAAAAAATCCATTTTACTAAAACTGTGGCGAGTCAAGAACAATATCACTATTGATCTTCCAAATGGTAGAATATCAACCCTCGTCATAGCCAGGGTCAACCCACAAACAGCCATTACAGAAACGTGCCCTGAGTTATCCAGAGTCTGGTTTTAAGCATAAGCTGGACAACTCCCCGTACCTTAATATCTTTTAAGGTACGAACTATTCTATATCCAATATAGAAACTTTGGCACTTATTTAATTGGAACCTGATTCAAATCATGCAGCTGTCTCCAGTGCATATCAACTTAATGGAAAGAGGCTAATCGGCATTACTCAACTTAGGAATCCATCCAATTATGAGTAACCTGAAAGAGAAACACGTTTCTCAAAACCATCACTATCATCTGAATACCAATCACAAGAATCTACATCTTCGATCTCTTTGAAGAATCCCGATACTTGTGATACCTGGTTCTCTACTTTATTCTTATACCCACAACTTCTCAAAACTTAGACCTTGTATTTCTACGAAACACTTGTCTAAACACTAGAGAAGTTATAAGTAAACAGAACATAGTACGAGGACCTACCCCTTTGTCCTGATGGACACTTAGACAACATACAATACTCTGTATAAGTCCGCTGAGTTGAACAACTCATAACCTGTGCGTCGTAGGTTGAAAACTGTACCCTGGCGATTTCCTCAAATATCACCAATTACAACGAATTCCGATATAATGAGGATAATCACCTAATTCCCAATAACTTACTCCCACTCATCATCTGTAAAACCATACAGATATGAGAATGAAACCTGGTAAATACATACCCTTGGAGTCAGTGTCTAATCGGGAAAACAGTTTTTCTTTAACAATGCACTGAAACATGAAAATGTTTCGTAGGGGTATCCTGGTATTCATAGCAATGCCTCTTCCATAATCCAATTCATGACTTCAACCGTATATTTTATTGCCATCTCTCCAAACCCCTTTATTTGTCTTTAGTCGTTACCTTCTGTACACCATTGTTAGGCTAAATGGTTTTCTTCCTTCCCTACCGTTCGGCACCAGCCTATGGTTTGGAAGAAGACTATCCAGTAAGCATAATAGGTGTACCCTCCTAAACCAAGGAGTACTCGTATCTTGAGAGAAGGTGATGATAAAAGACAACTGAATAATACCTTATTCTTTTAAAGGTGAATTAGGAGTGGCGATGAAGTACGCGGTTTGGTCGTGAATGATATCAGTCCCAATTTACTTTGCCCTCTTTCTAATCACTTTATTTTGTCTTTACATATTACCTTCTGCACACCCTGCTTAGGCTAATTGGTTTTCTTCATTCCCTACCTTTCGGCACCTGCCTATGGTTTGGAATAAGACTATCCAATAAGCGTAATAGGTGTACTCTCCTAAACCAAGGAGCTCTCGCAACCTGAGAGAAGGTGATAATAAAAGACAACTGAATAAACCAATTCTATTTCTCCTGAACCTGGATCCATCCTCGAAGAAGTCCCTTCGAGTTCGTATATAACCATACGATGGATCTATCCAATGGAAGTGGATGTCCGTAGTAATACGGGTGTTCTGAGAAATTCAAAGGGTAGAAGAAGGAGTGGCAATGACTTATGCAACATAGACAATCCAAAAGCCAGTATTTTAAGAAGATTCGGTCAACTTGGTCACTGAGTCATAGTCTAGGGTCGGTCAAAGGTCGCTGCCAAAGAGAGAGAGAAAAGAAACACTCTGCGTGCACTCTAACCTAGATCAGAATGGTTATCACTTTATCTAATCCGGAAACCTCCCACTGTCCTGTCAAATTCTCCTCCAAACCTAAAGAAGAATCAATCGGGATCACCCGAAGAGTAAACCAACTCATCAGTGGGAATCGGGATCCAACTCTCATCGCATGATAACGTGATGGAATGCATCCACGTTACTCATACTCCAGAAGGTATGCGCATACTTGGCAAGTTTCAGTTTCTTTAGAAACTCCCGATAAGATTTTTGCCCCATGCTCTTATAACCTTGGCGTTGGTCAAAATGTCATAAGTCACATGCCAAGTTCTACCCGTCACTATCTTGTCAATTTGAACCCACCCGCACATGCCCTTGACGTTGGCCAAAATGGCAGAACGACTGTCCCAAACCAACTCATCTATCTATGCAACAATTGAATACCCAGCAGCTACCAAACACTATGCCTTGGCGTTAGTCAAAATACATAGCTTGAATACTACTGAATACCCAAAAGAAGTGACGGAGGGCTACGGTTGGTTTTTGGCGAAAAACCTTTAACGTAGTGAAGATATCGCTGAAGGAACCTGATAGCTTTTTAAAATATAGTGGCGAAAACCTTTGCTAAAGAGGTCACTCCCGGTGAAGGGATCTCGGCTCTTTCCTCGTGGAATGAGGTGCAGGATATTCCACTGAATACCGCGGTGCAAAGCAACTTGTAATCGACTATAGTGAAGTTATTACCCTGACGCAAACTTCTGCCCAAGGGGTCAGTCCCGGTGAAGGGATATCGGCCCTTGCCCCGTCGAATGAGGTGCAGGATATTCCACTGAATACCGCTATGCAAAACAAAAGGAAACGTCTTTGCAATAACACTTTTTAAATTTGTTCCAACAACTGTAAACAGGTTTTGTTTTACTTTGCATTGATCAGAATCAACGCAGTCCCATCAATCAATCACACTAGAAAAGAACGAAAATAAAATGTACGTATATGCCATCCGCATTCGTCACTGGGTCCCGTCATCACCCGTTAGGTTACTTAACTAACGACAGAGCGGGGACTGGACTAGCGTGGGTGTAAAACATATACAACATCTAATAGTATATAAACCAATATACAATAATCGCTCCAGGCGTGATAATATGCAACATTACAGAAAAGTAATAAGCATCACAGAACAATACAGATAATCTGTGATCCCCGGGTTTCACAGAGCCGCTGCTGAAACCCGACGTTCCCCTGTCGTGTGGATAGCCTGTGCAATGAAACCTAGACCCCTACGGGTGTGGCAAGTTACCCGCCAAAACCTGAAGCGAGGCAGCCCCTTACAGCAAAGTGAATGGACCACCCAGCACTTCACGGAATCCGGTAATCTTGGGCACCCCTCCTTGGGTCAACCTGTACCCCCTACGAGTGCGGCGAATAGTCTGCCAATTTTAGAGTGGGGCCCCTCTGCCTCTCAAAGCCATGAGATGCGGACCCGTTGCCCTCCAGAACCCGGCTATCCGTGCACTCCGTCTCGGGGCAAAACCTAGTACAGTAATGAAAAATAGTACAACAGGTACATCGACCGCAACCTGGTCGTGCCCCAAAAGAATATTATACAACAGGCAGTGACGGCAGTCCACATGTTGGACGCTCGCCCCGCATTATCAAATGTACAAATAAACTCAAACTGCACTATCATTGCACACTGCTATCCACCACGACAAATCCGCAACATCACAGCACAACACAGAACATCAACGCGAATGTCACGTTCGCAAACCCGTCTAAAAGAACTATAGCAATCAGACGCGGTTTACCGATCAAATGACATTCCCGGTCGGAGATATAATGTAAGCACTGTAAACCAACGTGTTTAAATTTCAATCGACTAAATATCAAAAAGTGGGCCCCACGCAAATCTGGAGAACAATAACAAAACCTGGGCCCAAAAGATATATACCAAAAACCCCAATTTCCAGAGGGGAACACACTGTACAAATTTGGGAGCATGATCTCACCAAGTGGCCGCGGATGCGCGGCCAAACCATGGGTTTGGCCGCGTTTCCACGGCGGTTTGGTGGAATCACGTGCCCAAATTTTGTCGGTGCTCATATAAAACCCTGCACAGATTTCTGTGATATGTGGAATATTTTTAGGACACCATTTAAAATCAACAGAAACTGTCAAATTGAAAAAATGCGGTTTTTGATTTCCGGTTCGATCGATATTTTAAACGCGTTAGCACAAGTTAGTATAGCAAAATGGTGAGGCTCTGATACCACTGTAAGTCTACGCTAGCGCCCCGGCCGTCTACAGACGCCAAATGCGGAACAAAAACTTTTTAACTGGCGCTATCGTATACTTTAACCCGGATCTTCCATTATTGCTAAACTAACAAACTGTAAAGAGTGTAGAAAGGTTATACCGAACGATCCGAGTCCTTCGTTCTTTAACCATCATCCCACGCTCCGTCGCGGCTGCTCCGATCTCGTCGATCTCCGATCTGCTCGTCCAGGTGGCACCACATCACTGATTCTTTAAACGGGCTCCCGCCTCTGACTCGAGGCAACTCGGTCGTCAAGTTTGCTAAAAGAGACGACCAAGAATGATGTAGAGAATGAGAAGATGACTTTGTCTCACTTCGTCCAAATCCGTGGACGATTGGTTAATGAAGTTGCCAATTTTATCGGGTGATGGAATGAAAGAGGCAATGAAATTTCCATGCACCCTAAACCATAGTCTTTTCTCACAAGAATGAAATTAATCTCTCTCTATCTCACTCAAGGGGGCCGGCCACTATATATGAAAGAGGGAGGTGAGGGTAGGAGCAATCAAGGGGGTGACCATAAACATAAAGCTTATCTTTTATCATAAATGAAAAGCATGACTCACTTAGAAACAATGAATCAAAACAACCTTAGTCATCAAGTATTAATGGCACCATTAATGCACTAATGACCCACCAATCCATGTCACCCTCTCTAGAACCTTCTAGAACACAGAGTCACTCTCATCCAAGAAAAGATAAATCCGTCTTTAACCGAATGTTAAAAGACGGCTGATAGAAAACTGGAAACTGGCAACTTCCAAAAGTGATCCTGAAACGAATTTCAGGACAACCCCGTATCTGTATAAATATACCCGCATTTGTATTACGACCGAATACAAATGCAACTGAGACAAAGATATTATACCTACTCAATACAATACTCGGATCCGGCTTAAACCAAAGCCGACCCGTATCATCTGCCCGAAAAATAACACGTGCGTAAACGCACGTGCATTTTCCGAACCCTGCCATAAAACCATACGGCCTCTACAACGTTTCGCCCGAACTTGGGAAACTGTTTGTGGGGGACTCTAATGACTCGTCAGTACCCTGGCAGTGGGTTTAACCACAAACTGTCAGCGGCACTAGCTATGCGTAACGGCTGCCCATGGACTGACCTCAAGGGAGGCCGATGAGCGAACTCATCCGGAAACCCTACTGAGCCTAACAGTGACAATGTATATACAGTCCGGTCCGTTCGTCTATGAGTATCGCATATCTGCCTAGGGGGCTAGTAACGTCAGACCCCTAATAGCAGTATAAGTCGTGTCGGAGTGTAGCCCAATAACACCCTGAGATACTACTGGAGTACCTACCAGTAAATCTCCTGCCATGGCCATGGACTATGTGTAATGGCTCTCCTAGACACAGCACGACCTCGCCCCCAATACCGGGAGAGACGAATCCCCTGCCGATCCGCTCACGTGCCTCCATATGGCTCGGGACTGTACCCAAAAGCTACCTGTTTGCACGACTCCTTTGAGCCGTGGTAGGGTAGAAATCAAAGCACAGTGGGAACTCACACGAGACAAATGACGACCTCAGGTCGATGAACTAACCTGTACACATGTCACCAGGGAACTGCTATCTGACGATAGGTATAGTACTAACTAGCAGATTCCCGGCGAGTCCTGTCCGGTGTACTCATAACCCAATGAGCACCTGTATACATCTTAGGTGATCCAACTGACACCAGTGGCTTGTGAGACCGGCCACCGCCCCTCGTCGGGGTCTCGACTGTACACACTAGTCTACTCTGGAGTATTGATGCCCTGTCTCGAAACTCCCACGACTAGGGACCACAATTAAGGATATGCATATAAACTACCCAACTCTCACGTATATGATCGCCATCATACTGTTGGTAGTAAAGCAAGATCCTAAGGGCTCTATCAAAGTGTAACATGTAATCAGTCACCTGAACATGTACACGACTGATAAAGGCAAACCAGATAGCATACTATCATTTCGAGTAAGACTGTCCTACCGGTATAGGTCCTCCGCAATCATTGCAATCACGTACCTGCGATCCAATAATTGACTATGAGGGCACTATCTCCAACAGTATATATATATTGGTGGTATGGGACGCTGATATATATATACGCATACTTAATATATCATCTTGATGATCTATGCAAATTTACATATGCATTATGTGAGAGGAGCCTATGTGCTCGGAGCCTATGAGCTCGATGTGAGAGGAGCCTATGTGCTCGGAGCCTATGAGCTCGATTTGAGAGGAGCCTGTGTGCTCGGGGCCTTTACGGTCGATGGTATATTATATCTCCCCTACCCCATATTTATTGTATATGCATTGCATCACATATTAGTAGTACCTGATAGAGTACCTTCATGAATGCGGCATACATGTCGGATACATGATATATGGGTTTCATTTGATATTGAGATATATAGTTTGTGTCAATGCTCCACGTTGATTTTCTAATGATTTCATTCACGATATCTCCTGTTTTCATTTTACCGCATACATACATCATATTTGTGATATATTGTTACGTGAGGCACTGGTACGAGTACTTGGCACTACACTTATGTTCAGATGTTACATTGCCACTTTACTATGCTTCAAACTTATTCATTTGAGGTTTATATTATATCTGATCGTTATGACTTAGGTTTAAGTCATGCTTCCAATTTCTGCTTGTAGATATTTTCTATTCACGAGTTGGCAACTCACCCCCGTTGTGCCACAGTTCTTGCAGGTTTTGCCGTACAGGTTCCATAGCGGCATTTCCGGCACATTGCTTCCTTTGCGGGTGATTTGCTTGGGAAGTGAAAGAGACTACAACCTTTGTAGATCCGGTCCTCAACTTCCTTAGCTCCGTGATGGTGTCCCTCCGCTGCGATCATCGGATCCCGGACTCTAGCGATGGTTTCGTCGAAGAAATGATCGGGCTAGGTCGTCGACTTCGATGCCGAAGATGATCTATGTCGAGGCAACTCAAGATCAAGCTCCAACTTCACCAAGTCATGAAACTTGTGAAGAAAACACCCTATACTACATGGCAAGTGGTAGAGGATGAAGAAATAGGAAGTGGGTTCACTTTGGATTTGGATTTCTCACTTGATTTCATCACTTAAGAATTTTCAAGAATGGTTTTCTTTTTCTCCATGAAGAAGAAGAAGAAGAGAATGAAAAATCAATTATTTTCCAAATAATAATTCAAGTGAATACTTATCATAATGCAACCATGGTGAAGTTTACTCATGTAGAGAATAAACTAGGGTTTAGTTAAAGGGTTAGGGTTAAGGACAACAAAAATGGTAGACTTTTCATGGATGCTAGAAAAGCTTCATGAAGCTTCAAGTATAACAACAAAGAAAGCTACCATTTCTATTTTTGCCAAAAATAAATGAATAAATAAATAAGTCAAAAGAAACCCTAACCATTTACTAAACATGGTTTAAGTCAAACATACACCCAAGTTTGCATGTATCATCAAACATGATACAATCAAGTGCACAAAAATATATCACATATACAATGTGCACTTCAAGTGAGAAAATCCATTTTAAGTGAACCAATATTAGTTAATGCAAAATAATATATCAAATATATAATTATACATTAAATCATTAAATCAACACTTGATTTAATGATCCGGTCATACTGCATATAACCGACTAATATCAAGTGTATCAATGTATCGAATCAACACTTGATTCGGTAACCCGGCTATATCACATATAACCTGCCGATGATACAAATCGCGAGAATAGAATATAGTATCACATACTGATATTATTCTCGGTCCCGCACATATCTAATATGCGCTCCTATTTCGTTTCGCTTGAGCCAGGAAACCTCTGTGTAGGACTCTAAAGACTCGTCAATACACCGGCAGCAGGTGATGATCATATCAAACACCCACAAGCTGCAAGCGGTCTGCTAAACGTAACAGCCACCCGGGTATTGAGCGATCAGAAGATCGACGAGCAAGCTCGCTCACACTCCTGTGAATCCAACCAGTAACACTTACCGTACAGTTCGGTCTGTTCGTCTGATATGTCGCATATCTCGCCTAGGGGTGGTAAACGTCAGACCCCAGTAGCTCGATAAGTCGTGTCGATATGAGGTCTATAACAGTTCGAGAAACTACTGGTAACACTTACCAGTAAATCTCAGCAACCCTGGCCAGGGATTTCCGGTTATAGCCAATCGAACACAGCGCAACATCAACTCCCTATACAGGGAGAGACGAATCCCCTCCTATCGCTCATTGCCTCCATGTGATTCGGGACTGTACCCAAAAACCACCGTTTTGCACGCCCTCTTGGACGTGGTAAGGTGGAAATCAAAGCACAGTGGGAATCACACAAGACTCTATGACGATCTCGGGTCAACAGACTACTCTGTACTAGTGTCACCAGAGAACTGCCATCTGACGTAAGGTATAATACCATCTGGGAGTTCTCGGCGAGTCCGTCCAGTGTACCCAGTCTCCACTGAGCACCTGTATATCATCTCTGATGTCAAACACCAATGGATATGGGATCATCCATCGCCCATCTGTATGGGTCGAGAAGGTATACGCTAGTCTATTCTGGTATATCGATGCCCCGTCTCGATATACCCACGACTAGGGACCTTGAAGGATGTACTTATAGACTACCATGTCCCCACTAGTATGATCCGCATCATAGTCCAGGTAGTCAAGTACACATCCTAATGGCTTTACCAACATGTATCTGAGAGACAACCAGTGTACACTTTAAGATAAAGTGCAACCAGATAGCATACTATCATGTCGAGCAAGAAAGTCCTCCCTATATATGTCCCAGCATCCACTACAATATACATCCTATGTATAGTAATGGCCTCTAGGGCAGACATATAACTAACAGTTGTGCTGTGGTGTATATGGAGGAGTCAGCTGAGAGAGAATCCCATTCTCTTTTAGGAAGTCCAGGAATTCATTGCTCAAGTATTCACCTACTCGATCAGATCGAAGGATTTTAATACTTTTCCCGGTTTGGTTCTCCACTTCTTGTTTATATTCTCTAAATTTCTCAAAAATTTCTGATTTGTGTTTCATCAGGAACACATACCCGAATCTAGAGAGATCGTCAGTGAATATAATGAAGTACGCAGAACCATTCCTGGCAAGTGTAGACATGGGGACACATACATACCAGCCCCAAGAGTTCCATAACTCTTTCTCCGTGTCCCGTAAACGGAGTTTTGGTCATCTTTCCTTTGAGACATGACTGGCAAGTATCATAAGATGAAAATTCAAACGGATTCAAATATCCATCCTTATGCAACTTAGCTAGCCGTGTCGCATTGATGTGACCTAGTCTACAATGCCACAAGAAGGATTCGTTCAGTTCTGAACTCTTCCTCTTGTATGTGTTTGTTATGCTCAGAACTGTTGATTGATTTAGAACATAAATGCTATTACACAACGTGCCTGATCCAACCAACTTTTGGTTCAGGAAAATGTTCATAACATTATCCTGTAATACAAAATTATATCCCTTTTTACTCAATAAAGAAACCGATATAATCTTGCATATCAGGTTCGGCATGTAATAACATTCGTTCAAAACCAATGTATTACCATTTGGTAATACAAGGTGATATTCCCCGACGGTTTTAGCTGCAACAATTGCACCATTTCCAACCCTTATGTCTTTATCACCTTCTCCAACCTAAGCCCATGTAACAGATTACATATATGGGATCCTGACCCGGTATCTAATACCCAGGACGTAGAGCAAATGGAGAAACAGTTCTCTGTAACGAACACACCCGAAGAAAATGCATCAACATGTACTTTTTTTATTCGGGTGGCATGGGAATCCTGGTATTCCCCTATATCCTGTTCAGTCTTATAACTTTTATAAGAAAGAATGGAACCAACATTCCCCAACACAGTATAACATGCGGATTCGGTCAATACATCCATATTATTATCTTTATTAACTCATGATATGGTCGCTACCTGGAGAGAGAGAGAGAAGAAAACACTTTAGTGTCTGCTCTTGCAAGATCAGATTGGTTATTATTTTATCTAATCAGGATGGCTCCCACTGTTTTTATCAAATCTTCCTTCAAACCCTAAAAGGAAAGACTAGCCGGGATTAATTACATCCTACAAGTTCGCCAATCTTTCAGCCAGGCCAGTGTCGGTACTTTGAGGGAGGTTCCCCGTGCTTTCGCACGGACCTAATTAAAGTAAACCTTGTTTTCCCAGAGGCGTAGCCCCGTTGACACCTTTCTAGACACCTACTTGATCGGCTAATTGTCCTGTGTAAAACTCTCCCAGGAGTAACCATTACTCGCAGTGGGTATCGGGATCCAACTATCTCATAGAAGGTATGCAATCTCATTGCAAATTTCAACACTTGAAATTCCCGATAATATTTTGCCCCAAACGATCTATGACCTTGACAAGGTCAACAAACCATAGACCGTAAGTCAAGTTCAACCCGCCATTTCTTGATTGAATTAAACCCACCCGCACGACCCTTGATAAGGTCAACAAGGCCGTACGACTATCCAAATCCAATTTGCATCATATGCATAAGCAGATAAATACTGGTCAGCTACCGCACACTGCGCCTTGACAAGATCAACAAACGCAGCACGAATACTAAGAAGGACTTATCTGAAATGACGGAGGGCTATGACAGGTTTTTCTGAAAACCTATTGCGTAATGAACTTGATATCGTTGTAGAATCGAGTGAATTTTGAAATGGAGTGATTTTGAGGCTTTCATTAGTTTTGCTAAAGAGGTCACTCCCGGTGAAGGGATCTCGGCTCTTTCCTTATGGAATAAGGTGCAGGATATATCATATATATCGCTATGCAAAGCAAAAACTCTAAAAGCAATCAAAAAACAAACCGAGTGTTGTAGCATCTGCCAGTTTTGCTAAAGTGGTTACTCCCGGTGAAGGGATCTCGGCTCTTTCCTCATCGAATAAGGTGCAGGATATATCATATATATCGCTATGCAAAGCAAAAATTGTAGCTACCCTTTTTAAAAATTTGATTCTACAACATCTTTTAGGTTTCTTTTCTTTCATTAATCACATTAATGAAGTACCATCATTTAAGTCACTTAAACATCACAGATAAATACGACGTACACTTATGCCATCCGCATTCGCCTCGATGTCCCCTCGTGCACCATTAGGTTAGGTAACTAATGGCAGAGCGGGGCAGGGCTAGCGTGGGTGTAAAACATAAGTAACGTCTATATAATATATCATATATACTATATACAATATCTATCACAACGTATCAAATGATCACATCACAGATATCATAGCAGAGGAATCATATGAAATAATGGATATACTAGGAGGTCCGTGTTTTATTTTGAGCCTCTATAAAACACGGATTCCACGGTCGCGATGAATAGCCAAACCCACACCCCTAGACCCCTACGAGAGCGGCAAGCAACCCTTCCAATTCTAGAGTTAGAAGACCCGGACTCGACTCCTCGAGTTGGTCTCCCACTGGACTCTAGAACCCGGTTACTTGTGCTCTCCTCCTTGGGTCTACCTAATGCGGAAAAGTAAATAATATACAATGGTGACATCATCCTCATCTCGGAAGTGCCCCAATAAAAGAATATTACATACAATGAATTTTACATGAATGAAAATGAAAACCCTCATCTCACATAAAACCCCTGGCTATTCAAAAAACACGACGATCCAATATAACATATCCAGCAACACATAACATCACATGTCATCAACGTAAGTAAATATGCGCATCCCAATTATCGTTGACATATAGCAACGAAACCGGCGATATCACATATTACACTTACAGTCGCAGAAAAAGAAAGTGTAAAATTACAACATTTGGAATCCACAATTACTTTAGACATCTTAAATCCGAAATATCACATACTTCGCATTTCATGCCTAACTATATGAATTCCACATATTGTATCACATTCCAGATAAATAGACAGTATTAAACTTTCCGATCGAATAATCAAATACCCAAGATTTCCTAAATAGCTCAACACTTGAGCGGAGTTCAAAAATTCCAGAATACGTCACAGTAGCAATGGTCCAGCCGTCGAAGGGTCAAGCCAACGCCTAACATGTGGCAACGCCGTACTGCCCCAAACCCTAAGGTTTAGAGGCAGTTCAGACGGTCACATAATCGAGTTAAGGTTTGTGTTCTTCTAGAGGGTCCATCACGTTACTTGCATGTTTTTCCGAAAGATTTAAACCCAAGAAAAATTCAACACTTGAAAGTTTTTCGTGCCGGGAAAAAATGAGTTAATGATATCCGTTCGAACATTTTAATACTTTCTAAATTATCCCGAAAAAAGAACGAAATTAAATTTTCCGATCGAATCAACGAATACAAAATAATCCCCAGAACACTCAACACTTGAGTCAGATTAAAAATACCCAGAAAAATAAACTGGCAGCTACGGATATTACTGTTGCAAAACCAAAGCCCAATTGAACAGTACGGCCACGGATCCGTGGCCCAAGAAAGGTATGGCCATGGTTCCGCGGCGGTCCGTACGAATTGAAGGCTCGTTTTCAACAGTAATACTTATATTTCCCTGCTGTTTTTTTAGATATTTTTAATACAGAAAAAAAACACATTTTTAAAAAATGTCCAGAGAGGGGGTCATTTTGACGTTTCGAGGTTCGTTCGGAGTTTTAACTTCGTATACACATCGCCTAATACTCTAGCTAGGCTCTGATACCACTGTAGGGTTACTAGGCACTCTAACAAGGTTCTACAAGGCATCAACCATGCCCGATTAAAATTTTAGCCGTGCCGAACAACCCTAAACAAGATCTTTGCTAGATTATTAGGGTTTCACAAGCAAGTAAATACCATTTACGACTAAGTGAATACGAAATACAACCTTTGTAGATCGGTCCTTCACTTCATTAGCTCCTTGTTTAAGTCCCTTCGCTGCGATCGTGGTTCTCCCGGACTCTTGCATGGCTTCACGAGGCTAAAAGAGAGTCCTTGCTTGAAGTCTTCGAGGCCGAAGATGATCTACGTCGAGAGGATGCCAACTCAAGCTTCTACTTCACCAACTAGAGAATTAGTGAAGCAAACACCCTAAACTAAAGTGCTAGTCTAGTAGAGGATGGAGAAATTGTAGGGTTCTTAGACACTCTCAAGAGGTCTCACAAGGCATCAACCATGCCAATTTCAAATTTTACAAGTGCCGAGAAACTCTAATACGGATCGTTAACTAGAATTTTAGGCGAAACAATAAACTAGTTAACAACTTAACTATAAGAAAGAGGCTACAACCTTTGTAGATCCGGTTCTCCACTTCCTTAGCTCCACGTAGACGTCCTCTCGCTGTCCGTCTCGAATCCCGGACTCAAGCTTCGGCTTCATCGGAGAAATGGGCGGGCAAGGTCGTCGGCTTCGTGCCGAAGATGATCTACGTCGAGGCAACACAAGTTCAAGCTCCAACTTCACCAAGTTGTGAAACTTGTGAAGAAAATACCCTATACTACTTGGCAAGAGGTAGAGGGTGAAGAAATAGGAGGTGGGTTCACTTTAGAATTGGATTTCTCACTTGTTTACTCAAGATGCCATTGATGGTGGCAAGCTTTTTCTTGAACTCAAGAAGAAGAAGAAGATGAAGATGATTATGATAAGTTCTTTTTAAACTGCAAAAGAAATGAATACTTATCATAATAGGAACCATGGTTAGGTGTAGAGAATTGAATAAGGTTAGATGAATGGTTAGGGTTAAGCATGAAGACAAAATGGTCACTTTGGTCAAAGCTTCATGAAGCTTCAACAAGCTTCAAGAATGAAAGCAACCCTTTGTTTTCTTTTGCAATTTCTTTTTAATCCATATTAAAAAGATAAATGAATGAATAAATAAAAACCCTAACCATTTACTTAACCAAGGTTTAATTCTTTACACTTAACCAAATGAGCAAGCATCATCAAACATGATACAAACATGTGCACAAAAGTATATCACATATACAACTTGCACATCAAGTGAGAAAATCCATTTAAAGTGAACCAATACTAGTTAATGCAAAGTAATATATCAAATATATAATTATACATTAAATCATTAAATCAACACTTGATTTAACGATCCGGTCATGTCGCACATAACCGACTAGTATACAATGTATCGATTTATCGAATCAACGATTCGATAACTAGGTTATATCGCATACAACCAATCGAAACATTCATCTCGAGAATGAAATACGGTATCACATACACGCATCATTCTCGGTCCCGCACATATCTCATATGCGCTCCTATTTCGTTTCGTTTGAGCCAGGAAACCTCTGTGTAGGACTCTAAAGACTCGTCAATACGCCGGCAGCAGATGATGATCATATCAATCACCCACAAGCCGCAAGCGGTCTGCTAAACGTAACGGCCACCCGGGTATTGAGCGATCAGAAGATCGATGAGCTAGCCCGCTCACACTCCTGTGAATCCAACCAGTAACACTTACTGTACAGTCCGGTCTGTTCATCTGATATGTCGCATATCAAGTCTAGGGGTGGTAAACGTCAGACCCCAATAACCGATAAGTCGTGCCGATGTGAGGCTCATAACGGGTCGAGAAACTACTGGTAACACTTACCAGCAAATCTTTGATCAGCCCTGGCCAGGGACTTCCCTGTTACGGCCAATCGAGCACAGCGCAACATCAACCCCCAATACCGGGAGAGACGAAACCCCTCCTATCGCTCATTGCCTCCATGTGACTTGGGACTGTACCCAAAGACCACCGTTTTGCACGCCCTCATGGACGTGGTAAGGTGGAGATCAAAGCACAGTGGGAATCACACAAGACTCTATGACGATCTCGGGTCAACAGACTAACCTGTACAAGTGTCACCTGAGAACTGCCATCTGACGTGAGGTATAATACCATCTGGGAGTTCTCGGCGAGTCTGTCCAGTGTACCCAGTCTCCACTGAGCACCCGTATACCATCTCTGATGTCAAACACCAATGGATATGGGATCATCCATCGCCCATCTCATGGGTCGAGAAGCATATACGCTAGTCTACACTGGTATATCGATGCCCCGTCTCGATACACCCACGACTAGGGACCTTGAAGGATGTACCTATAGACTACCATGTCCCCACTAGTATGATCTGCATCACAGTCCAGGTAGTCAAGTACACATCCTAAGGGCTTTACCAACATGTAACTATAAGACAGTGCAAAGAGACAAGTGTACATGTTAAGATAAAGAGCAACCAGATAGCATACTATCATATCGAGCAAGAAAGTCATCTCTATATATGTCCAAGCATCCAATATAATATACATCATCTGTACAATACTGGCCTCTAGGGCATACATACAACTAACAATCTCCCACTTGCACTAGGGCCAGCTACTGTAGTATCGCATACCGAGCATCCCGAAGAGTCTCTCAAACTGTATCTGGGGAATGGCCTTCGTGAGTGGATCCGCCGTGTTGTTCTTCGTGTCAACCCTCCTGACCTCGATCTTCCGGCGATCAACTATCTCCCGGATCAGGTGATACCGCCTCAGAATATGCCTGGATCGCTGATAGGACCTGGGTTCCTTGGCCAAAGCCACCGCTCCATTGTTATCGCAATACAAAGGTATTGGATTCTCAATGGATGGAACCACTCCAAGTTCAGTAATGAACTTCTTGATCCAGACAGCCTCTTTAGCAGCATCGTTGGCAGCGATGTATTCAGCCTCCATCGTCGAGTCTGCCACGGTTTCCTGCTTGGAACTCTTCCAGCTAACCGCCCCTCCGTAAAGGGTAAAGACAAATCTCGACTGCGACTTAGAGTCGTCCTTATCACTCTGGAAGCTCGAATCGGTAAAGGACTCCACTTGGAGTTCTCCATTACCATACACCAAGAGCATCTCTTTAGTCCTTCGTAAGTACTTGAGAATGCTCTTCACAGCTGTCCAGTGACTCTCTTCAGGATCAGCTTGATACCTGCTCACTATACTTAGTGAGTATGCTACATCGGGTCTGGTACATAGCATCGCATACATGATAGAGCCTACAGCCGAAGCATAGGGTATCCCTTGCATGCGAGCTTTCTCCAAATCAGTCTTGGGAGACATCTCTTTGGAGAGAGTGATTCCAGAAATCGTGGGTAAATTCCCACGCTTGGATTCTTCCATACTAAACCTCTTTAGTATGGTGTCAATGTACCTGGATTGGGACAATCCCAATATCCGTTTGGATCTATCTCTATAGATCCTAATTCCTAATATGCAGGAGGCATCACCAAGATCTTTCATCGAGAATCTTTGTGATAAGAAGAGCTTGACCGATTGCAGCATAGGAATATCATTTCCTATCAAGAGTATGTCGTCCACGTACAATACGAGGAAGACAACCTTACTCTCTGCTACCTTCTTGTAGATACAAGGTTCATCTGGGTTTTTGACGAAATCAAACTCTTTGATAATGACGTCAAAGCAGATGTTCCAACTCCGCGATGCTTGCTTTAATCCATAAATGGATTTAAGCAGCTTGCACACCTTCCCGCTGCTCCCATTGTCTACGAAGCCCTCTGGCTGAGTCATGTACACGCACTCTTCTAAATCACCATTTAGAAAGGCGGTCTTAACATCCATTTGCCAGATTTCGTAATCATGATATGCAGCGATGGCAAGCATGATCCGGATGGATTTAAGCATAGCCACTGGAGAAAAGGTTTCGTCATAGTCCACACCTGGTCTTTGACGAAAACCTTTTGCAACAAGTCTAGCTTTGAAAGTCTCCACTTTCCCATCTACACCAAGTTTTTTTTTGAAGATCCATTTGCTCCCAATGGGTTTTACCCCTTCAGGAGCAACTTCCAAAGTCCATACTTTGTTGGTGTACATGGATTCCATCTCGGACCGCATAGCATCCAGCCATTTCACTGAGTCCCTACTCGTGATGGCCTGCTCGAAGCTAGTTGGGTCATCATCCTCCATGATGCAATCCTCGCTCCCACCATCCATGAGAAAACCGTAGTATCTCTCAGGTTGGCGAGGAACCCTACTAGATCGGCGGAGAGGCTGAGGTTCATTGGGAGCTACTGAATCTTCTGGTTCCACTAAATCTTCAGTTACGGTTTGTGTATCTGGAACTTCTTCCAGCTCTACCACTTTGCCACTAATTTCTTTTTCATGGAATCCTTTTCTAAAAAGGTGGCATGTTGAGCAACAAACACTTTTTGTTCCTCACTGTGGTAGAAAAAATACCCATATGAGTTCTTTGGATATCCCACAAACTTGCAAAGAACTAACCGTGCCTCGAGCTTGTCCGGATTTTGTCTTTTGACATAAGCTGGACAACCCCATATCTTAACTCGTTTAAGATATGGCCTCTTCCCACTCCATATCTCATATGGTGTGGTAGGTACAGATTTAGATGGAACTTGATTCAATAGGTATGCTGCTGTTTCCAGCGCATATCCCCAAAAGGAAATAGGTAACTCAGCTGTGCTCATCATAGAGCGCACCATATCTAATAGGGTGCGGTTCCTCCATTCTGATACACCGTTGTGCTGTGGTGTATATGGAGGAGTCAGCTGAGAGAGAATCCCATTCTCTTTTAGGAAGTCCAGGAATTCATTGCTCAAGTATTCACCTCCTCGATCAGATCGAAGGATTTTAATACTTTTTCCGGTTTGGTTCTCGACTTCTTGTTTATATTCTCTAAATTTCTCAAAAGCTTCTGATTTGTGTTTCATCAGGAACACATATCCGAATCTAGAGAGATCGTCAGTGAATGTAATGAAGTACGAAGAACCATCCCTGGCATGTGTAGACATGGGACCGCATACATCACTATGTATCAGTCCCAAGAGTTCGGTAACTCTTTCTCCGTGTCCCGTAAACGGAGTTTTGGTCATCTTGCCTTTGAGACATGACTGGCAAGTGTCATAAGATGAAAATTCGAATGGTTTCAAATATCCATCCTTATGTAACTTAGCCAGTCGTGTCGCATTGATGTGACCCAGTCTACAATGCCACAAGAAGGATTCATTCAGTTCAGAACTCTTCCTCTTGTGTGTGTTTGTTATGCTCAGAACTGTTGATTGGTTTAGAACATAAATGCCATTGCACAACGTGCCTGATCCAACCAACTTTTGGTTACGGAAAATGTTCATAACATTGTCCTGTAATACAAAATTATATCCCTCTTTACTCAACAAAGAAACCGATATAATGTTGCATATCAGGTTCGGCATGTAATAGCATTCGTTCAGAACCAATGTATTACCAGTTGGTAATACAAGGTGATATTCCCCGACAGTCTTAGCTGCAACAATTGCACCATTTCCAATTCTAATGTCTTTATCACCTTCTCCAAGTTCTCTACCTTTCCTAAGCCCATGTAACTGATTACATATATGGGATCCTGACCCGGTATCTAATACCCAGGACATAGAGCAAATGGAGAAACAGTTCTCTGTAACGAACACACCCGAAGAAAATGCATCATCATGTACTTTCTTTATTCGGGTGGCATGGGAATCCTGGTATTCCCCTATATCCTGTTCAGTTCTATAACTCTTATAGGAAAGAACGGAACCAACGTTCCCCAGCACAGTATAACATGCGGGTTCGGTCAATACATCCATATTATTATCTTTATTAGAGCATGACATTGTCGCTACCTGGAGAGAGAGAGAAGAAAACACTTTAGCGTATGCTCTTGCAAGATCAGATTGGTTATTATCTTATCTAATCAGGATGGCTCCCACTGGTTTTTATCAAATCTTCCTTCAAACCCTAAAAGGAAAGACTAGCCGGGATTAATTACACACTACAAGTTCGCCAATCTTTCAGCCAGGCCAGTGTCGGTACTTTGAGGGAGGTCCCCCGTGCTTTCGCACGAACCAAATTAATGTAAACCTCATTTTTCCAGAGGCGTAACCCCGTTGACACCTTTCTAGACACCTACTTGATCGGCTAATTGTAATGTGTAAAACTCTCCCAGGAGTAACTCTTACTCGCAGTGGGTATCGGGATCCAACTATCTCATAGAAGGTATGCAATCTCATTGCAAATTTCAACACTTGAAATTCCCGATAATGCTTTTGCCCCAAACGATCTATGACCTTGACAAGGTCAACAAACCATAGACCGTAAGTCAAGTTCAACCCGTCATTTCTTGATTGAATTAAACCCACCCGCACGACCCTTGACAAGGTCAACAAGGCCGTACGACTACCCTAACTCAATCTGCATCATATGCATAAGCAGATAAATACTGGTTAGCTACCGCACACTGCGTCTTGACAAGGTCAACAAACGCAGCACGAATACTAAACATGACTTATCTGAAATGACGGAGGGCTACGACAGGTTTTTCTGAAAACCTATTGCGTAATGAACTTGATATCGTTGTAGAATCAAATGAAGTTTTGAAATGGAATGATTTTGAGGCTTTTCTAGTTTTGCTAAAGGGATCACTCCTGGTGAAGGGATCGTCGGCCCTTTCCTCGTTGAATGAGGTGCGGGATATATCATATATATCACTGTGCAAAGCAGAAACTATAGAAGCAATCAAAAACAAACCGAGTGTGTAGCATCTGTCAGTTATTGCTAAAGGAGTCACTCCCGGTGAAGGGATCTTGGTCCTTTCCTCATCGAATAAGGTGCAGGGTATATCATATATACCGCTATGCAAAGCAAGAACTATAGCTACCTGTTTTATTTTGAAATTCGATTCTACAACATCTTTAGGTTTCTTTTATTTCATTAATCACATTAATGAAGTCCCATCATTTAAATACCTAAACATCACAGATAAATACGACGTACGCTTATGCCATCCGCATTCGCCTCGATATCCCCTCGTGCACCGTTAGGTTAGGTAACTAACGACAGAGCAGGGCAGGGCTAGTGCGGGTGCAAAACATAAGTAACGTCTATATAATATATCATATATACTATATAAAGAATCTATCACAGAACATCACATGATCACATCACAGATATCGCAGCAGAAGAAACATATGAAACATTGGATATACTAGGACGTCCGTGTTTTCAATACGAGTCAGTATAAAACACGGATTCCACGGTCGTGATGAATAGCCAAACCCACACCCCTAGACCCCTACGAGAGCGGCAAGCAACCCTACCAATTCTAGAGTTAGGAGACCTGGACTCGACTCCTCGAGATGGTCTCCCACTGGACCCTAGAACCCGGTTACTTGTGCTCCCCTCCTTGGGTCTATCCTAGTGCAGAAAAGTAAATAATATACAAAGGGTGACATGTTCCGCAACCTGGAAGTGCCCCAATAAAAGAATATTACATACAAGTTTTTACATGAATGAAAATGAAAAACACTCATCTCACATAAAAACCCCCGGCTATTCGAACACGACAATCCAATATAACATATCCAGCAACACATAACATCACATGTCATCAACGTAAGTAAATATGCGCATCCCAATTGTCGTTGACATATAGCAACGAAACCGGCGATATCACATATTACACTTACGGTCACAGAAAAGAAAGTGTAAAACTACAACAGTTGGAATCCGCAACCTTCTTTAGACATCGCATGCCTAATCAAATGAAATACTTAGACATCACATGCCTAACAATTATAAACCCCGCATTTTAGTCCCAACATCGAAAACTCTTTTCAATATCAAGTGAGACTAAACCGCTAGATTTATAACATTCATCCAGTTATCTCATAACTGTTTGTGAATTCTAATTATTGTATCCCATTCCGGATAAATAGAAAATATTAAACTTTCCGATCGAACATTCGAACACCCAAGTTTTCCCGAAACCGTTCAACACATGAAATAGGTTCAAAGACATTCACTTCATGCCTCAGTACCAACGGTCCAGCCGTAGAAGGGTCAAGCCAACGCCTCACATGTGGCATGCCGTACTGCCCCAAACCCGAAGGTTCAAAGGGCAGTTCAAGACGGTCACATAATCGAGTTAAGGTTTGTTGTCTTCTAGAGGGACCATTGCGTTACTTGCACTACTTAGAACGTCTTTAAACCTCAGAAAAATCCAACACTTGGATATTTTCCGGCAGGGGAAAAGTTGGGTATTTATATCCGGTCGAACTTTTTAACATATTCGAAAATTATCCGGAAAAACACATAGACAAAGCTTGATAATCCGATCGAATCATCGATTTCCAATGCAACCCCAGAACACTCAACTCTTGAGTCAATTTAAAAATTCCCAGAAAACTCAGCATAATAAAATAGGAATTACTGTGCAAACAGGGAAGGATGACGTCATGATCAGGCCGCGGAACAGCGGCAGAAGCCAGGCTTCTGCCGCGGTTCCGCCGCACTTTGGACTCTTCATTTTGAAAAATTTGCACCGTAATTCTTAGAATTCCCTGCTGAATTTTTTAAGCATTTTTAATCTGGAAAAAACCCAGTTTTTAGAAAAAGTCCAGAGAGCACTTAGGTTTTTAGGGTTTCGGTTCGATCGGGTTTCAAATGTCGTCTACACTTCGCCTAAGGCTCTAACTAGGCTCTGATACCACTGTAGGGTTCCTAGGCACTCTCAAGAGATCTCACAAGGCATCAACCATGCCAATTTCAAATTTTACAAGTGCCGAGAAACTCTAATACGGATCGTTAACTAGAATTTTAGGCGAAACAATAAACTAGTTAACAACTTAACTATAAGAAAGAGGCTACAACCTTTGTAGATCCGGTTCTCCACTTCCTTAGCTCTACGTAGACGTCCTCTCGCTGTCCGTCTCGAATCCCGGACTCAAGCTTCGGCTTCATCGGAGAAATGGGCGGGCAAGGTCGTCGGCTTCGTGCCGAAGATGATCTACGTCGAGGCAACACAAGTTCAAGCTCCAACTTCACCAAGTTGTGAAACTTGTGAAGAAAACACCCTATACTACTTGGCAAGAGGTAGAGGGTGAAGAAATAGGAGGTGGGTTCACTTTAGAATTGGATTTCTCACTTGTTTACTCAAGATGCCATTGATGGTGGCAAGCTTTTTCTTGAACTCAAGAAGAAGAAGAAGATAAAGATGATTATGATAAGTTCTGTTTAAAATGCAAAAGAAATGAATACTTATCATAATAGGAACCATGGTTAGGTGTAGAGATTGACTAAGGTTAGATGAATGGTTAGGGTTAAGCATGAAGACAAAATGGTCACTTTGGTCAAAGCTTCATGAAGCTTCAACAAGCTTCAAGAATGAAAGTAACCACTTTGTTTTCTTTTGCAATTTCTTTTTAATCCATATTAAAAGGATAAATGAATGAATATATAAAAACCCTAACCATTTACTTAACCAAGGTTTAATTCTTTACACTTAACCAAATGAGCAAGCATCATCAAACATGATACAAACATGTGCACAAAAGTATATCACATATACAACTTGCACATCAAGTGAGAAAATCCATTTAAAGTGAACCAATACTAGTTAATGCAAAGTAATATATCAAATATATAATTATACATTAAATCATTAAATCAACACTTGATTTAACGATCCGGTCATGTCGCACAGAACCGACCAGTATACAATGTATCGATTTATCGAATCAACGATTCGATAACTAGGTTATATCGCATACAACCAATCGAAACATTCATCTCGAGAATGAAATACGGTATCACATACACGCATCATTCTCGGTCCCGCACATATCTCATATGCGCTCCTATTTCGTTTCGCTTGAGCCAGGAAACCTCTGTGTAGGACTCTAAAGACTCGTCAATACGCCGGCAGCAGATGATGATCATATCAATCACCCACAAGCCGCAAGCGGTCTGCTAAACGTAACGGCCACCCGGGTATTGAGCGATTAGAAGATCGACGAGCTAGCCCGCTCACACTCCTGTGAATCCAACCAGTAACACTTACCGTACAGTCCGGTCAGTTCATCTGATATGTCGCATATCAAGTCTAGGGGTGGTAAACGTCAGACCCCAATAACTGATAAGTCCTGCCGATGTGAGGCTCATAACGGGTCGAGAAACTACTGGTAACACTTACCAGCAAATCTCTGATCAGCCCTGGCCAGGGACTTCCCTGTTACGGCTAATCGAGCACAGCGCAACATCAACCCCCAATACCGGGAGAGACGAAACCCTTCCTATCGCTCATTGCCTCCATGTGACTCGGGACTGTACCCAAAGACCACCTTTTTGCATGCCCTCATGGACGTGGTAAGGTGGAGATCAAAGCACAGTGGGAATCACACAAGACTCTATGACGATCTCGGGTCAACAGACTAACCTGTACAAGTGTCACCTCAGAACTGCCATCTGACGTGAGGTATAATACCATCTGGGAGTTCTCGGCGAGTCCGTCCAGTATACCCAGTCTCCACTGAGCACCCGTATACCATCTCTGATGTCAAACACCAATGGATATGGGATCATCCATCGCCCATTTCATGGGTCGAGAAGCATATACGCTAGTCTACACTGGTATATCGATGCCCCGTCTCGATACACCAACGATTAGGGACCTTGAAGGATGTACCTATGGACTACCATGTCCCCACTAGTATGATCTGCATCACAGTCCAGGTAGTCAAGTACACATCCTAAGGGCTTTACCAACATGTAACTATAAGACAGTGCAAAGAGACAAGTGTACATGTTAAGATAAAGAGCAACCAGATAGCATACTATCATATCGAGCAAGAAAGTCATCTCTATATATGTCCAAGCATCCAATATAATATACATCATCTGTACAATACTGGCCTCTAGGGCATACATACAACTAACAGAAATAGGAAGTGGGTTCACTTTAGAATTTATTTTCTCAAAATGTTTCTCACTTTGGATCAAACCCTAGAGAGTTTTTTAGCTCAAGGAAGAAGATGAAGAAATAAAGAGAGAAAGATAATGATCAAGTCAAGTGAGCTAACCATGGGTGAGTGAGTATCATATACTAACTCATGTAGAGACATAATCATGGCTAATCCAAAATGGTTGGGTTAATAAAAATCTAAAGTAAAAAAAAGTTAGTGGACTTTGTCAAATCATCCACAATCTTCTACAAGCTTCATGCTTGTGACAAAAGCTCCACTAATTTGTAATTACCTTAAATAATTATAAACCACCATTTAAAATAGAATGGTGTATGTCTTGCACACCCATGAATGATGTATCAACAACCATGATACAAAAAGAAAACACATTTTAATATATATCACATATATATTAAAGTTGTGCACATGTGAGAAAAATCCTTAAGTGAACAAATGTTAGTTAATGTAAATTAGTATATCAAATATACAATTATACACTAAATTATTAAATCAACACTTGACTTAATAATCTGGTTATATCTCATATAACCGACTAACATCCAATATATCGACTTATCAAATCAACACTTGATTCGATAACCCGGCTATATCACATATAACCGACCGATACAAAAAGTCGCGAGAATTGAATACGGTATCACATACACGCATTATTCTCGGTCTTGCACATATCACATACGTGCTCCTATTTCGTTTTGCCTGAGCCAGTAAAACCTCTATGTAGGACTCTAAAGACTCGTCAATGCGCCGGCAGTAGGTGATGATCACATCGAGCACCCACAAGCCGTCAGCAGTACTAGCTAGACGTAACGGCTACCCGGGTATTGAGCGATCAGAAAATCAGCAAGCAAGCCCGCTCCAACTCCTGTAAAAGCCTGACGGTAACACTTCCTGTACAGTCCGGTCTCCTCGTCTGATATGTCGCATATCAAGTCTAGGGGTGGTAAACGTCAGACCCCAATAATCGATAAGTCGTTCCGATGTGAGGCTCATAACGGGTCGAGAAACTACTGGTAACTCTTACCGGTAAATCTCTAAATCAGCCATGGCCAGGGACTTCCCTGTTATGACCAATCGAGCACAGCGCAACATCAACCCCCAATACCGGGAGAGACGAAACCCCTCCTATCGCTCATTGCCTCCACGTGACTCGGGACTGTACCCAAAAACCACCGTTTTGCATGCCCTCTTGGACGTGGTAAGGTGGAAATCAAAGCACTGTGGGAATCACACAAGACTCTATGACGATCTCGGGTCTACAGACTAACCTGCACAAGTGTCACCAGAGAACTGCCATCTGACGTATAATACCATCTGGGAGTTCTCGGCGAGTCCGTCCAGTGTACCCAGTCTCCACTGAGCACCCGTATACCATCTCTGATGTCAAACACCAATGGATATGGGATCATCCATCGCCCATCTCATGGGTTGAGAAGCGTATACGCTAGTCTACTCTGGTATATCGATGCCCTGTCTCGATACACCTACGACTAGGAACATTAAAGGATGTACTTATGGACTACCATGGCCCCACTAGTATGATCTGCATCATAGTCCCGGTAGTCAAGTACACATCCTAAGGGCTTTACCAACATGTAACTAAAAGACAGTATCAAGAGACAAGTATACATGTTAAGATAAAGAGCAACCAGATAGCATACTATTATATTGAGCAGGAAAGTCCTCTCTATATATGTCCAAGCATCCAATATAATATACATCATCTGTACAATACTGGCCTCTAGGGCATACATACAACTAACAATTACAACCTTTGTAGTCCGTTCCTTCGCTTCATAAGCTCCGTGTTGAGGTCCCTTCGCTGCGATCATCAAGTACCCGGACTCTAGATAGGCTCCATGAAGAGAATGATGCACCCTTGCTTGAAGACTTCACTAATCCAAGATGATCTACCTTGAAGAATCTCAAACCCAAGCTCACACTTCTCTAATGAGGTATTAGTGAAGTGAACACCCTAATCGAAGTGGCTAGAATAGATGAGGATGATGAAGTAGGAATTTTGCTCTCTTTTATTTTCAATTTCTCACAAAACATAATCACACAACAAAAAGCTAGTGAAGCTTTTCAAAGAGGAGGAAGAAGAAGAAAATCCTTTTGTGATGAATAATGAATTATTGTTGTGGTTACAATTCAACTTAGGGTTAAGCATGACATGCTTAACCCTTGTAGAGACTTTACCATGGGTTAAGGTTTGGGTTGGGTTATCAAATATCTAGCAAAAAATATCAAGGAAAGTGGACAAAGTCAAAGCTTCATGAAGCTTCCTCAAAGCTCATCCAAAACCTTAACCCTAATCCAAACCCTAACATGGTTAAATCTCAAAACCTTTGTTGCATTTGTGACCCTAACATGTTACAGTATTATATATCACATATATAATATATAATGTAACAAAATAAAACAATACAATTAACATATATCGCATATACATCAATGTATTATCCAAGTGAGAAAAAGAATTTTTAAGTGAGCTTATATTAGTTAATGTAATGTAATATATCAAATATATAATTATACATTAAATTATCGAATCAACATTTGATCCGATAATCCGGCTATTTCACAAATAACCGACTAATATAATTTGTATCAGTTCATCGAATCAACACTTGATCTGATAACCCAGCTATATCACATATACCCGGCCGATATCACATATCGCGAGAATCGAATACGGTATCCCATACACGTATTATTCTCGGTCCCGCACATATCACATATGTGCTCCTACTCCGTTTTGCCTGAGCCAGGAAACCTCTGTGTAGGACTCTAAAGAATCGTCAATACGCCAGCAGTAGGTGATGATCATATCAAACACCCACAAGCTACAAGCGGTCAGCTAAACGTAACAGCCACCTAGGTATTGAGCGATCAGAAGATCAACAAGCAAGCCTGTACATTCTCCTGTGAATCTAGTCAGTAACACTCCCGTACAGTCCGGTCTCTTCATCCGATATGTCGCATATCTAGTCTAGGGGTGGTAAACGTCAGACCCAAGTAACTGATAAGTCGTGTCGATATGAGGTCCATAACAGTTCGAGAAATTACTGATAACTCTTACCAGTAAATCTCAGCAACCTTGGCTAGGGACTTCCAGTTATAGCCAATCGAACACAGCACAACATCAACTCTCTATACCGGGAGAGACGAAACCCCTCCTATCGCTCATTACCTCCATGTGATTCGGGACTGTACCTAAAAGCCACCGTTTTGCACACCCTTTTAGACGTGGTAAGGTGGAAATCAAAGTACAGTGGGAATCACACAAGACTCTATAACGATCTCGGGTCTACAGACTAACCTGTACCAGTGTCACCGGAGAACTGCTATCTAACGATAGGTATAATACCATCTAGGAGTTCTCGGCGAGTCCGTTCAGTGTACCCAGTCTCCACTGAGCACCCGTATACTATCTCTGATGTCAAACACCAATGGATATGGGATCATCCATCGCCCATCTACATGGGTCGAGAAGCTATACGCTAGTCTACTCTGGTATATCGATGCCCTGTCTCGATACACCTACGACTAGGAAGATTTGAAGGATGTACTTAGAGACAACACTGTCCCCACTAGCATGATCTGCATCATAGTCCTGGTAGTCAAATACTCATCCTAAGGGCTTTATCAACATGTAACATAGAGACAATCAGAGTACATATTAAGATAAAGAGCAACCAGATAGCATACTATCATGTCGAGCAAGAAAGTCCTCCATATATATGTCCAAGTATCCACTACAATATACATCGTATATACAGTAATGGCCTCTAGGGCATACATATCACTAACAACCCCCACGAAGCCGACTATGTCCTCAGTGAGATCCACGAAGGGGTCGGCGGCGCGCACCAAGAGGCACGCACCTTAATCCAGAAGGCCTTGCTCCAGGGGTAATACTGGCCGACAATTCATCAGGACGCCCAGAAGCTCGTCAGGAGATGCAAGAGCTGCCAACTCCAGGAAGCATACCTCGCCTTCCGGTTACCGAGCTAACCGCTATAACCTCCCCGTGGCCGTTTTCCCTATGGGGAATGGACATGATAGGCCAGTTCCCTACCGGTACAGGCGGGCACAAGTACGTCCTCGTCGCAGTGGACTACTTCATGAAGTGGATCGAGGTCATTCCTATCAGGCAACCGGGTAGCCACCCTGCTCGGTCCATCCTTAGCAGGCCTCTCCCTGCCCTCCCGCGCTAAGGATCAAAGCCCTCACCAAGAGGTAACCGGGCACCAACCCTGCTCGGTTCATCCTTGGCTGGTAATTTCTTACCCACCGACGCCAAGGATCGAAGCCCTCATCAAGAAGCCACCGAGTAGCTACCCTGCTCGTTCCATCCTTATCTGGTAATTTCTTACCCCACGACGCCAAGGATACAAGCCCTTATCAAGAGGCCACCGAGCAGCTACCCTGCTTGGGCCGTCCTTGGCTGGTAATTTCTTACCCCACGACGCCAAGGATTAAAAGCCCTCACCAAGAGGCCACCGGGCAGCAACTCTGCTCGGTCCATCCTTAGCAGGCCTCTCCATGCCCTCCCGCGCTAAGGATCAAAGCCCTCACCAAGAGGCAACCGGGAAGCAACCCTTCTCGGTCCATCCTTGGCTGGTAATTTCTTATCCACCGACGCCAAGGATCAAAGCCCTCACCAAGAGGCAACCGAGCAGCGACCCTGCTCGGTCCATCCTTAGCAGGCCTTTCCATGCCCTCCCGCGCTAAGGATCAAAGTCCTCACCAAGAGGCAGCCGCCCTGCTCGGTCCATCCTTAGCAGGCCTCTCCATGCCCTCCCGCGCTAAGGATCAAAGCCCTCACCAAGAGGCAACCGGGCAGCAACCCTGCTCGGTCCATCCTTGGATGGTAATTTCTTACCCACCGACACCAAGGATCGAAGCCCTCACCAAGAGGCAACCGGGCATCAACTTTGCTCGGTCTATCCTTCGATGGTAATTTCTTACCCACCGACGCCAAAGATAGAAGCCCTCACCAAGAGGCAACCGGGTAGCAACCCTGCTCGGTCCATCCTTCGCTGGTAATTTCTTATCCACCGACGCTAAGGATCAAAGCCCTCACCAAGAGGTAACCGGGCATCAACCCTGCTGTCATAACCCGAAATAGCACGTGACTGGCCCTTGAATCATATGAATTCTATAGGACCCCATCTAATTCAAGTAAGCCAAAAGCCCAGAAATCTAAAACCATTTTAAAGAAAGAAGTGAAGAAAACATGTTTTAAAACAAGTGGTTTTAATAGCATAAGCCGAACTATGCGTTTTTAAAAATCCCAAGTCTTTTCTGAAAATTTCGGCAGAGTTTCCTTTGTAAAAACTGGCCCCGAACTGGGTACAACTTGAATAATATATACATCACTGATAAAGGGCATCCCCAAGTGGTACCAAGTGCTCGTGTTAGTGCCTCAGGTAGCTGTTAGTTATATATATGCCCTAGAGGCCATTACTGTACATACGATGTATATTGTAGTGGATGCTTGGACATATATAGGGAGGACTTTCTTGCTCGATATAATAATATGCTATCTGGTTGCCCTTTATCTTAATATGTACTCTGATTGTCTCTATGTTACATGTTGATAAAGCCCTCAGGATGAGTACTTGACTACTAGGACTATGATGCAGATCATACTAGTAGGGACAGTGTGGTCGCTAAGTACATCCTTCAAATGTTCCTAGTCGTGGGAGTACCGAGACATGGCATCAATACTCCAGAGTAGACTAGCGTATGCGCTTCTTGACCTATATGATGGGCGATGGATGATCCCATATCCATTGGTGTTTGACATCAGAGAAGGTATACGGGTGCTTAGTGGAGACTGGGTACACTGGACGGACTCGCCGAGAACTCCCAGATGGTATTATACCTCACGTCAGATGGCAGTTCTCTGGTGACACTGGTACAGGTTAGTCTGTAGACCAGAGATCGTCATAGAGTCTTGTGTGATTCCCACTGTGCTTTGATTTCCATCATATCACGTCCAAGAGGGCATGTAAAACGGTGGCTTTTGGGTACAGTCCCGAATCACATGGAGGCAATGAGCGATAGGAGGGGTTTCGTCTCTCCCGGTATAGGGAGTTGATGTTGCGCTGTGTTCGATTGGCTATAACTGGAAATCCCTAGCCAGGGCTGCTGAGATTTACTGGTAAGTGTTATCAGTAGTTTCTCGAACTGTTATAGACCTCATATCGACACGACTTATCGGTTACCGGGGTCTGACGTTTACCACCCTAAGACTAGATATGCGACATATCAGACGAAGAGACCGGACTGTACGGGAGTGTTACTGATTGGATTCATAGGAGAATATATAGGCTTGCTTGTTGAACTTCTGATCGCTCAATACCTGGGTAGCTGTTACGTTTAGTTGACCACTTGCAGCTTGTGGGTGTTTGATATGACCATCACCTACTGCCGGCGTATTGACGATTCTTTAGAGTCATACACAGAGGTTTCCTGGCTCAGGCAAAACGGAGTAGGAGTACATATGTGATATGTGAGGGACCGAAAATAATACGTGTATGCGATACCGTATTAGATTCTCGTGATATGTGATATCGGCCGGGTATATGTGATATAGCCGGGCCATCGGATCAAGTGTTGATTCGATGAACTGATACAGATTATATTAGTCGGTTATTTATGAAATAGCCAGATTATCGGATCAAGTGTTGATTTGATAATTTAATGTATAATTATATATTTGATATATTACATTACATTAACTAATATAAGCTCACTTATTGATTCATTTTCTCACGGGATAATACATTGATATATATATGCGATATATGTTAATTGTATTATTTTATTTTGTTACAAAATATATTATATACGTGATATATAATATTGTAACAAGTTAGGGTTACAAATGCAGCATGTTTTGTGGAGTATAAACATGGTTAGGGTTTGGATTAGGGTTAAGCTTGGATGAAGCTTTCATGAAGCTTCTTGAAGCTTCGACTTTGACCTTTGATATTTTGTGTAGATATTTCTTAACCCAACCCAAACCCTTTACCCTAATTGATTCTCTACAAGGGTTAAGCCTTCATTCTTAACCCATGGTTGATTTGTAACCACAACAATGATTTTCATTATTCATCACAAAAGGTTTTTGCTTCATCTTCTTCTTCTTTCTTCATGAAGAAAACCTTCACTAGCTTTTTCTTTGGTGATGAAATAAAGTGAGAAATTGAAAATAAAAGAGAGCTAAATTCCTACTTCATCATCCTCATCTATTCTAGCCACTTAGATTAGGGTGTTTTCTTTGCTAATACTTGATTAGTGAAACATGAGCTTGGGTTTGAGATTCTTCAAGGTAGATCATCTTAGTTGTTGAAGATTGGAAGCAAGCTTGCATCTTTCTCTTCATGGAGCCTCTCTAGAGTCCGGGTACATGATGATCGCGGTGAAGGGACCTCAACACGGAGCTTATGAAGCGAAGGAACGGACTACAAAGGTTGTAATCCCAAACTCTTAGAAGTAAAGTTGTTTACTTGCTATGTTAACCCTAAGTCTCTAGTTAAGATCTTGGTTAGGGTTTGTTTAGCACCCCAAAAATTTTAAAATAGCATGATTGATGCTTGCCAAAACCTTCACAAGGTGCTATACTAACCCTACAGTGGTATCAGAGCCAAGCTAGAGCATTAGGCATTGCTTAGACGAAGTTTAAAGTCCGATCGAACTCCGAAACCCCGAAAAATCCCACTTTCTGGAAATTTTTTCAAAAGTTGAAATTTTTCATATTAAAAATACTCAGAAAATCATGCAGGGAATTCTAAGGATTACTGTGAAATACGAAGCCATAACTCACTCAAGTGACCGCGGAACCGCGGCCAAACCATGCGTTTGGCGGCGGTTCCGCGGCCAACTTTTGGAGTTAGGGGCTAATACTTCAGGGGTTTATTCTTGGGTACTTTTTCATGTTTCTTGGAATTTTTAATTCTACTCAAGTGTTGAGCTTTCTGGGAAATATTGGTAATCGTTGATTCGATCGGAAAGTTTAACATCGTTTAGTTTTCCGGGTAATTTAGAACGTGTTAAAAAGTTCGAACGGATATCAATAACTCACTTTTTCCCCTGTCGGAACATTTTCAAGTGTTGGATTTTTCCTGAGTTTAAAACTTTCAGAAAATCATGCAGGCGAATCTGTGGACCCTCTAGAAGAACGTAACCTTAACTCGATTATGTGACCTTCAAAACCGCCACTGAACCATATGGTTTGAGGTAATTTAGCGTTGCCACATGTGAGGCGCTGGTTTGACCCTTCTACGGCTGGTTCATGTTAGTTATATGTATGCCCTAGAGGCCATTACTGTACATGAGATGTATATTGTAGTGGATGCTGGGACATATATAGGTAGGACTTTCTTGCTCGACATGATAGTACGCTATCTGGTTGCTCTTTATCTTAACATGTATACTTGCTGTCACTCTATTACATGTTGATAAAGCCCTTAGGATGTATACTCGACTTCCAGGACTATGATGTAGATCATACTAGTGGGGCCTGGGTAGTCAATGAGTACATCCTTCAATGTTCCTAGTCGTGGGAATATCGAGATGGGGCATCGATATTCCAGAGTAGACTAGCGTATATCTTCTCGACCCATGTGATGGGCAATGGATGATCCCATATCCATTGGTGTTTGACACCAGAGATGGTATGCGGGTGCTCAATGGTGACTGGGTACACTGAACGGACTCGCCGAGAACTCCCAGATGGTATTATACCTTACGTCAGATGGCAGTTCTCTGGTGACACTGGTACAGCTTAGTCTGTTGACCCGAGATCGTCATAGAGTCTTGTGTGTCTCCCACTGTGCTTTGATTTCCACCCTACCACGGCTCTACTGAGTCGTGCAAGCAGGTGGTTTTTGGGTACAGTCCCGATTCACATGGAGGCAATGAGCGATAGGAGGGGATTCGTCTCTCCCGGTATTGGGGGTTGATGTTGCGCTATGCTCGACTGGCCATAACTGGAAATCCCTGGCCAGGGTTGCACTGATTTACTGGTAAGTGTTATCAATAGTTTCATGCTTGTTATGGACCTTACATCGGCATGACTTATCAAGCTACTGGGGTCTGACGTTTACCACCCCTAGGCGAGATATGCGACATATCAGACGAATAGACCGGACTGTGCGGTAGTGTTACTGATTGGATTCGCAGGAGTGTGAGCGGGCTTGCTCGTTGATCTTCTGATCGCTCAATACCCGGGTGGCCGTTACGTTTAGCAGACCGCTTGCGGCTTATGGGTGTTTGATATGATCATCACCTACTACCGGCGTATTGACGAGTCTTTAGAGTCCTACACAGGGGTTTCCTGGCTCAAGCGAAACGGAGTAGGAGCGCATATGTGATATGTGCGGGACCGAGATTGATACGATATGAGATACCGTATTTTATTCTCGCGATTTGTGACATTGATCGGTTGTATGCGATATAACCGGGTTATCGGATCAAGTGTTGATTCGATAAGTTGTTACTTTTGATATTAGTCGGTTATAGCCAGATTATTAAATCAAGAGTTGATTTAATAATTTAATGTATAATTATATATTTGATATATTACATTACATTAACTAGTATTAGCTCACTTAAGAATTGTTTTCTCACTAGTTTGTGCATAAGTGTATATGTGATATATATTTGTGTACATATGTTTGTGACATACTTGATGATACACACAAGATGGGTGTATGAGACTTATACCAAGATTAGGTTTAAGATTAGGGTTATATTTTTATCTTAAGATTTAACAAAAGGATTAAACTTGGTCAAAGTTATCAAGCTTGAAGAAGCTTGGAGAAACTTTGACAAAGTCCACTCTTTTGTCATTTCTCTTGATATTCTTTAACCTAACCCTTAACCTAATACCTTGGTCAATTCTCTACATGAGTTAAGTATGAGGGCTTGACTCAACCATGGTGCCATAATTAAAAGGATAAGTTTTCATGTGGATCTTTATCCTTTCATCATCTTCTTCATCAAGCTCCATGAAAAGCTTGCTAGCTTTAATGGTGCCATGAGAGAAAATGTGAGAAAATTAATTCTAAAGTGAGCCCACTTCCTACTTCTTCATGTTGGAGATAGTGCCCTCAGAGTCAATTATTGGATCACAAGCACGTGTTTGCAATGATTGAGAGAGGACCTATACCGGTAGGACAGTTTTACTCAAGATGATAGTATGCTATCTGGTTTATCTTTATCATCGTGTACTGCTTTAGGTGACAATACTGATCACTATTGCACGTTGATAGAGCCCCTAGGATTCTTGCTTGACTACCAGCAGTATGAGGGCGATCATATACGTGGGAGCTGGGGTCTATAAGCACATCCTTAAAGGGTCCCTAGTCGTGGGAGTATTCGAGACAGGGCATCGATACTCCGGAGTAGACTAGTGTATACAGTCGAGACCCCGACGAGGGGCGGTGGCCGGTCTCACAAGCCACTGGTGTCAGTTGGTTCACCTAAGAAGTATACAGGTGCTCATTGGGTTATGAGTACACCGGACAGGACTCGCCGGGAACCTGCTAGTTGGGATTATACCAGACGTCAGATAGCAGTTCCCTGGTGACATGTGTACAGGTCAGTTCATCGACCTGAGATCGTCATTTGTCTCGTGTGAGTTCCCACTGTGCTTTGATTACTACCCTACCACGGCTCAAAGGAGTCGTGCAAACAGGTTTTAGTTGGGTACAGTCCCGAGCCACATGGAGGCAGTGAGCGGATCTGCAGGGGTTCGTCTCTCCCGGTATTGGGGGTGAGGTCGTGCTGTATCTAGGAGAGCCAGTACATGAAAGTCCTTGGCCAAGGCAGGAGATTTACTGGTAGGTATTCCAGTAGTATCTCAGGGTGTTCTGGGCTACACTCCGACACGACTTGTACCGCTTTTGGGGGTCTGACTTTTACCAACCCCCTAGGCCCGCCATGCGATGCTCATAGATGAACGGACCGGACTGTATGGATATTGTCGCTGACAGGCTCAGTAGGGTGTCAGGATGAGTTCACTCATCGACGTCCCTTTTGGTCAGTACCTGGTGGCCCGTTACGTATTGGCTAATACCTCTGACGTGCTAGTGGTTAAATTCTCAGCCAAAGTATTGACGAGTCTTTAGAGTCCCCCACAGACCGTTTTCTCAAGTTTCGGGCAAAACGCTGGAGAGGCCATATGGAGATATGGCAGGGTTCGATCTTATCCGTGAGGTATTGCATGTATCATGATTGGACGGATAATACTAGCGGGCTTTGGTTTAAGCCAGATCCTAGTATTGTATAGTGTGGGTTTTGTCTCTTTGCATTTGTATTCAGTGGGAATACAAATGCGGGTATGTATATAAAGTCACGGGGTTTTCCTGTAATTTATTACGGGATCAGTTTCTGAAGTTACCAGTTTGCATTCCGTTCCGGCCAGTTTTCCTTTATTCCTTCACGGCCGGACTTATCTGATGGAGGGGTTATTTGCAAGTTCGCAAATTAGCATTTGTGGAGGGGTTATTTATGAAATGAGGGATTATGATGGGTAAAGCGTCTTTGCTTTTCTTGTGATCTTTTCTTGCATTAATGAGATTGAAATGGATTAGAAATTGATATGACCTTGTTATCATCACTTTTGGCTTATGGTCATCCTTTGCTTTTACTACTCTCACCTCCCTTCATGTTTTTTGTTTTCTTTTTCCCTCCACCATTTGATGATAGAGGGGCCGGCCACATTTGAGGGAGAGGGTGAGAGAGAGTTCATTTTTCATGTGGGAATATATACATCTCTCATTTTCATGCTTGAAAAACATACACCATCCTTCTCCAAAAGTTCTTTCCTCACCTCCATCCTTTAAGGCAACTTCAATCACCCCATAGAGGCAAACCTTTCTACACTATTCTACAGCAAATCTTGGGCACGTCGACTCACCAACTTCATGCCCGAGTTGCCTCGGTCCAGAGGTGGGAGCCCGTAGAAGAACCCGGCGATGTGGTGCCCGTTTCGACGAGGAGGCGACGACTGGAGATTCCGCGAGGAGATCGGAGTGGAGGCGAAGACCGAAGGACACGGATCGCTTGGTATAGCATTCTTGTCACGACCCAAAGTTTTGCCCGTGACCGGCAACTTAACTACGTAACGTCTATAGGCGTAACACAACTAAGTGAACCGGAAACCCAGAAATCAAACCAATAAAGTATATAGTGTTTTAAATTTTAAAAGGAATCATTTATTAAATGTTAAGAGATCCAAGTAAACAATCACCCAGATAGCAATATACGACGCCGTAGCGAAGATCAAGATCTACAAGTGGGAACATCATAGATAGGATAACTGCAAAGTACAGTCGGCTCACAACGAGCTCGACACCAGAATACAAATAATATACATCATCGTCCTCACACCGTCTCTAAGTAAAATACATACATGGTAGATGGAGAATACTAGATACAACAATATACATAACTGAAAGATAAACAGATACGGCACAAAACCCACCTATCAACAAGGAGCTAGTACACCAACTATGGGGGTATCTGTATCAAAAGATGCAAACCGCAGCCTGCCGCGACTACTCCGAAGGGCAACCTGCAAACACTGTGGCACAACGGGGTGAGTTGCCAACTCGTGAATAGAGATAAAATATAAAGGTAATCGCGAGCATGCACGTACTGCGCTACTCTATCATATGCTAACAGATGATATCATGTGTGATAAGCAGTATGTGCAAAAATCATGCAAGTGCTCTATCAGGTAATATAACTGCAGGATGAGATGCAATAATGAATGCTGAACAGGGGAATATAACATCTACACGAAATGTCAATGTGGAATATATATATATATATATATATATATATATATATATATATATATATATATATATATATATCAACCCAGACGCCGGCACTCCCATCGGCCCTCAAATCCTGTACATCCCTGAGAATCACGAGTGCCCAACATCAGCACCCAAATATCATAAATACTCGTGTCTAGCATCGACACGCAAATCCTCCTCTATCGGGCATCCGTCAGTCCGGGTCCCTCTCTCATACATATCGGGCATCCGTCAGTCCGGGTCAGCCCTCTTTCAATATATCGGGCATCCGTCAGTCCGGGTCAGCCCTCTCTCAATATATCGGGCATCCGTCAGTCCGGGTCAGCCCTCTCTCAATGTATCGGGCATCCGTCAGTCCGGGTCAGCCCTCTCTCAATGTATCGGGCATCCGTCAGTCCGGGTCAGCCCTCTCTCAATGTATCGGGCATCCGTCAGTTCGGGTCAGCCCTCTCTCAATATATCGGGCATCCGTCAGTCCGGGTCAGCCCTCTCTCAATGTATCGGGCATCCGTCAGTCCGGGCCAGCCCTCTCTCAATGTATCGGGCATTCGTCAGTCCGGGTCAGCCCTCTCTCAATATATCGCTCTAGCACCGAGAAAACATAGGGTGGACGCACCGAAATATCATATCAAGGGAACCGGTTTTTTTTAAATGATTACATATTTGAAATAGCCACGGTTCCCAAATCCAGAAATCACATGCAATCCAAACCAATATGCAAGTCAATGTGATGTGATATGTGCATCGAGTATGAATATCATGTCAAGTCACATAAAGATGAGCTACAACATAATGATCATGGAAATTCTACAGTGTGAGTGTCATGGCAATTACTAACGGTGTGTGTGTGTAACATGCAGGATAGTGCTCGTGCAACATGAACCGTTAGTATGGGTGCGATGTTCTATCAATTCTAGTTTATATACATACATCAGGGAATGTGGTATGCACTAAATAGTAGCCATGAATAGTCAATTTATGGAAATGTAGCTATAAGATCCTATCAGCCCTGACGTAGAACGCCATGCGGGCGATATCCCCGTAGATGTTAAATCTACTCACCGTAGTCTCTCGCTAGGTATAGCCGACGACTTGTTCCCCTCCTTCGCGGCGCCCGTCGCACTCGCCTGCGAATCCTAGAAATTCACAATATATCACACATAAGCTCAAAACCGTACAAACACGACATTTAAAGTCAACTAGAAACCCGTGTCGCAAACCAAGCACGCGTGTGCGCGATACGCTAAAACGTGTGATTACGCGCCTGAAGCCACTCCGAGGCGTCGCGATACGCAGAAACCCCAAACCCACACACACGTATCACGCGTGTCGTGAAAGATTAAAAATACGGGAAATAGGGTATTCTACTCCAGATTTTGATACAGAACCGATCTTATAAAAATAGATATACCAACATACTCCACACAGCAGCAGACTCTAGTGGCCCATACCCCAACCCCCAACTCACCCATCTGGCCGCAATTTGTGGCCAGAATGAATATTCCGGCGGCCTTACTTGGGAATTGTGCTCCCAGGCTTGGTGTGTGCACTCCATACTCCCTATACATGCTACAGTAAATCCAATTTCATTCTGAAATGACCCGGGTAGCAGCAGATCCAACAGAACCCTATTTCTAGTTAAAAAGTCTAATATAGCACTAAAATGATACTATATGGTATTTCTGTGCAAATTGAAACAAAAACCTGGGTTAAATAGCTCCAATAGCACCTAAAAGAGTCCACTAAACCATGAGAACACCAATCTAACATATACTTTACCAATATCCCTCAAAATCACTAATAATGCACCAAAGACATGATTTTTAGCTAAGATACTACAAGATATGAAAAAGAGTGCTAAATATGAGCTATATACCTTCAAAAGACCTTATGAAACACCATTAGTCTCAGTCCTAGCCTCAAATGTGCAGATTTGCCTCCAAACACCTCAAAAGCTCATTTTTCCAAGGTTTTGTGAAGGAAAAGTGTTGATTTGTGTAGGGTTTTTGTGTAAGGATCAAAGGGAATGAAAAGAAGGAGAGAAGATGAAGAAAAGGGTAGGGTTTTTCTGCTGGATTTCTGCTGGACTCAGAAATGAGGAGGAGAGAGAGAAGAGAGAAAGAAAAGGGGTCAAAAGTCAAGTTCTCACCTAACCACCATGCTTCATTTGTTTATTTGGATTTTAGAATTCTAAAAAAGGTTTGTTTAGATAAAAAGGGTGGGGAAAAATAATAAACCATGCAAGAATGAATGAAATGGTCAACACTTTAACCTAGGTCAGAACATGGCTAAGTGTGCAAGTGTACACTACAAATGGAAATTTCCCAATTAGGGTAACACGACCAAATATAATTAGTAATCCTATACACACATATAAAATAACACGCACAACCGCTAAAATAACACATACACATTCTAACGAAATTTCAAAGTGTTACAATCTACCCCCCTTAAAGAAATTCGGTCCCCGAATTTAAAAATCTAACTACACGCACCTTAAAAAAGATGGGGATACCTCTTCCTCATCTCGCTCTCGGTCTCCCAAGTGACCTCCTCGCCGCTCTGGCCATGCCAAAGTACCTTGACCGACGGTATGTCCTTCGATATCAATTTCTTCACTTGTCGATTCCAAGATCATCACCGGCTGCTCTGCATAGGAAAGGTCACGCTCAAGCTGGATCGTCGGGTGCTGAATCGCATGCGAAGGGTTATGAAGATATCTACGGAGCATCGAAACGTAAAATACATGGTGCATGTCTAGAAAAAAAACTGGGCGGAAGGGCTAACCGATACGCAAACGCACCAACACGCTCGAGGATTTCGAAGGGGCCCACATATCTGGGACTAAGCTTCCCCTTCTTCCCAAACCTCATCACACCTTTCCTTGGGGAGACCCTCAAGAAAACATGATCACCAACAGAAAACTCAAGTCTGCGCCGACGACGGTCCGCATAAGATCTCTGCCTACTCTGGGCTGCCCTCATCCTGTCGCGAATCAACTGGATCTTCACGGTCGTCTCCTCCATAATCTGCAGCCCTAAGATACTGCTCTCACCGAGCTCTGTCCAACAAGCGGGCGATCTGCATCTCCTCCCATAAAGAGCCTCAAACGGTGCCATCTGAATGGTCTCCTGGTAGCTGTTGTTGTAGGAGTACTCTACTAAGGGTAAATGATGATCCCAGCTACCTCCGAAATCTAAAACGAACGCTCTGAGCATGTCCTCTAGATCTGAATAGTCCGCTCTGACTGTCCGTCGGTCTGCGGATGAAATGCTGTGCTAAACTCAAGCGAGTGCCCCAAGCCTCCTGAAGCCTCTGCCATAGTCGGCTGGTAAACTAGGTGCCTCTGTCGGACACGATACATGTCGGAACTCCATGCAGTCGTACAATCTCGTCGATGTATATCTGGGCGTACTGAGCAAATCCGAAAGTCATCTTCACCGGTAGGAAGTGGGCCGCTTTCATCAAACGATTCACGATCACCCAGATAGAGTCATACCCTCGACTAGTCCTGGGTAGACCCACAATGAAGTCCATAGAAATCTGCTCCCATTTCCACTCCGAAATGGGTAACGGCTGTAGCTCTCCCGCGGCCTCTGGTGCCCAGCCTTGACTTGTTGACAAGTCAGGCATCTCGACACAAAATCTATGATGTCTCTCTTCATTCCGTCCTACCAGTAAACACCTCTCATATCATGGTACATCTTGGTGGAACCGGGATGAACACTATATACCGATCGATGTGCCTCCTCAAGAATCTCACGCCGCAGTCCCTCAGCATCTGGTACGCACAGTCTAGCCCCAACAGTAGTATCCCCTGATCATCGATCACGAACTCGGGAAATCTGCCCTGTCCAATCTGTGCCCTGATCTCTGAGCATCGGTCATCACTGTGCTGTGCCTCATGTATACGGTCAAGCAACTATGGGCGTGTATGAACGTGCGCAATCTGTCCTCCGATCGACGTAAACTCGAACTGTACCCGGCTGTCGCATAAAATCTGCCAATCTGCCGACGACTGCCTCTGTACTGCGCTCAAACAAGATAGACTACCACCGGGCCTCCTGCTCAAAGCATCCGCCACTACATTTGCCCTGCTCGGGTGATACAGGATCTCACAATCGTAGTCCTTCACCAACTCCATCCATCGGTGTTGTCTAAGGTTCATGTCTCGCTGTTGGAATATATACTTTAAGCTCTTGTGATCCGTGAATATCTGGCACGACTCTCCATACAGGTAATGTCGCCAGATCTTAAGTGCAAAGACCACTGCAGCCATCTCCAAATCGTGAGTGGGGTAATTATGTTCATGTTCCTTAATTGCTGCGAAGTATACGCGATCACCCTGTCATGCTGCATCAATACGCACCCTAGCCCCACTCGTGAAGCATCACAATAGACCACAAATCCGCCTGATCCTGAAGGCAATGATAGCACTGGTGTCGTAGTCAGCAGAGCCCGTAGCTGCTGAAAACTATGCTCACACTCCTCCGTCCAATCGAAACGAACTCCCTTACGGGTCAACCCGGTCAAAGGTGTAGCAATGCGAGAGAAGTCCTGCACGAATCGCCCGTAATAGCCTGCCAGCCCTAAAAAGCTGCGAACCTCCGTCACTGACGTGGGTCTAGGCCAACTCCGAATGGCCTCAATCTTCCTCGGGTCTACACATATACCATCTCGTGTAATCTCGTGCCCCAAGAAGTCTACGCTGTCCAGCCAGAAAGCACACTTGAAGAATTTGGCGAAAAGCTGATGCTCCCTCAAGGTTTGCAGTGTAATCCGCAGATGCTGCTCGTGCTCCTTTCTATTCTGAGAGTACACCAAGATATCGTCAATGAATACTATGATGAACAGATCAAGATACGACCGGAAAATACGGTTCATCATATCCATAAATGCTGCTGGCGCGTTGGTGAGTCCGAACGACATCATCAAAAACTCACAATGGCCGTAACGCGTGCGGAAAGCTGTCCTAGGAATGTCCTCGTGTTAAACCCGCAGTTGATGGTAGCCTGATCGCAAATCGATCCTCGAAAAGTATCCTACCCCCTGAAGCTGGTCGAACAAATCGTCGATGCGTGGCAAAGGATATCTGTTCCGCACTGTCACCCTGTTCATCTGGCGGTAGTCGATACACAAATGCATACTGCCGTCCTTCTTCTTGACAAACAGGACTGGAGCACCCCAAGGAGAAACACTGGGTCAAATAAGTCCCTTATCCAGCAAATCTTGCAACTGACCCTTCAATTCTCGAAGTTCTGCCGGGGCCATCCAATAAGGCGGTACAGAAATAGGCCCCGTGCCAGGAACCAATTCAATAGAACCTCTGTAGCTCTAGTATCGCAAACATAGGCGAGAAATCCCTGACATCCCTTCCTCAAAAGCTGTCCAGCGCGAAAAGAAGAAATCATACTGTGAGGAGTGGCACCACGGTCCCCCAACACAACAAAAACCGACTTGCCGGGAAAACAAAATCTAACTGTCTTCTCGCGGCAGTCAACAGAAGCATAGCACGTGGCTAACCAATCCATGCCCAAAAGAACGTCGAAGTCCAACATCTCAAGAAGGATCAAATCGATCGGCAACTCTCTCTCGCCAATTCGGATGGTACAGGATCGGAACACATGACTAGCGACAAACGACTCTCCCACAGGAGTAGTCACAACTAGCGGCTGATCAAGCAAACCGGACTCTCTACCCAAACTCGGTACAAGGTGTGTGGATACGTACGAGTACCTGGAAACATACGAGCATAAGGATCCGGATCAGACAATACGTATGCATCAAAGGACATACTGAAAGAGTACCTGAAAGCTCTGCGTTGGACGCCCTTGCGTCCCGATGAGTCGAAGCGAAAACTTGTGCCTGTCCTTCATCTGCGACTGACCGAACTCCTCCTCTACTAACCTGACCCCTCTGCGCGAACCCTCCGCGTCCACGACATCTCAGAATACGACTTTGACGTGGTGTGAAGGAACACTACCTGATAAGATGTTGAAGGCTCCCACATCGTAAACATCTACGCGCTAGCTGCCGTCCTCCCTGGGGATGAGAGCCAAACAACTGTCCTCGTCTTAAGCCTCTGCTCTGGGCTGGTACACCAGTACGATTCCTCAACTGTTCCGAAACTCTTACGGTCTCTAGAAGACTTGTCTCGTACACTGGGGCTGCCTCCACCGGTGCTTTGTAGGGAACGGAATACTGCATGATGATCGCAAGGAACAACTGGGTAACAGGGGTGACAACCACCTGTCGCTGCGCTCGAATGACCTCCACCAACGAGCTCATCTCCTGGCGCAAGCCCTGCATCTCTACCACTAGTCTAGCGATCTGAGCTGTCGTAGGGGGAACAATCTGTCCTGGTACAACAGGAGTACTACTCGGATCAGTCCTCATCTCGGAGGAATCAACTCGAACCTCGGCTCTCACGGCCGCTCTCTGCACCCTCGTAGTCCTTGGCGGCATAATGGCTGAAAAGAAGGTAGGATTCGATGAGGATACAGAAATCGAATCGCAAGGATGTATACAATCATGAGGGAATTTCAATCAATAAGTCCTAAGGTCGCTTAGGCAGAGTACCGTGTCGTGAGTATGCCGCGGAACATACGCACGCTACGCCACTCTGCTGCAGCTACCTACTCCATCATACCAGGGTCATCCTACACTCCGAAGGTAAAACCTACGCTCTGATACCAACTTTGTCACGACCCAAAGTTTGGCCCGTGACCGGCAACTTAACCACGTAACGTCTACACGCGTAACGCGACTAAGTGAACCGGAAACCCAGAAATCAAACCAATAAAGTATAGAGTGTTTTAAATTTTAAAAGGAATCATTTATTAAATGTTAAGAGATCCAAGTAAACAATCACCCAGATAGCAATATACGACGCCGTAGCGACGATCAAGATCCACAAGTGGGAACATCACAGATAGGATAACTGCAAAGTACAGCCGGCTCACAACGAGCTCGACACCAGAATACAAATAATATACATCATCGTCCTCACACTGTCTCTAAGTAAAATACATACATGGTAGATGGAGAATACTAGATACAACAATATACATAACTGAAAGATAAACAGATACCGCACAAAACCCACCTATCAACAAGAAGCTAGTACACCAACTATGGGGGTATCTATGTCAAAAGATGCAAACCGCAGCCTGCCGCGACTACTCCGAAGGGCAACCTGCAAACGCTGTGGCACAACGGGGGTGAGTTGCCAACTCGTGAATAGAGATAACATATAAAGATAATCGCGAGCATGCACGTACTGCGCTACTCTATCATATGCCAACAGATGATATCAATGTGTGATAAGCAGTATGTGCAAAAATCATGCAAGTGCTCTATCAGGTAATATAACTGCAGGATGAGATGCAATAATGAATGCTGAGCAGGGGAATATAACATCTACACGAAATGTCAATGTGGAATATATATATATGCACCGCAAATCCCAACAACCCAGACGCCGGCACTCCTATCGGCCCTCAAATCCTGTACATCCCTGAGAATCACGAGTGCCCAACATCGGCACCAAAATATCATAAATACTCGTGTCTAGCATTGACACGCAAATCCTTCTCTATTGGGCAGCCGTCAGTCCGGGTCAGCCCTCTCTCTCATACATATCGGGCATCCGTCAGTCCGGGTCAGCCCTCTCTCAATATATCGGGCATCCGTCAGTCCAGGTCAGCCCTCTCTCAATGTATCGGGCATCCGTCAGTCCGGGTCAGCCCTCTCTCAATATATCGGGCATCCGTCAGTCCGGGTCAGCCCTCTCTCAATATATCGGGCATCCGTCAGTCCGGGTCAGCCCTCTCTCAATATATCGGGCAACCGTCAGTCCGGGTCAGCCCTCTCTCAATATATCGCTCTAGCACCGAGAAAACATAGGGTGGACGCACCGAAATATCATATCAAGGGAACCGAGTTTTTTTAAATGATTACATATTTGAAATAGCCACGGTTCCCAAATCCAGAAATCACATGCAATCCAAACCAATATGCAAGTCAATGTGATGTGATATGTGCATCGAGTATGAATATCATGTCAAGTCACATAAAGATGAGCTACAACATAATGATCATGGAAATTCTACAGTGTGAGTGTTATGGCAATTACTAACGGTGTGTGTGTGTAACATGCAGGATAGTGCTCGTGCAACATGAACCGTTAGTATGGGTGCGGTGTTCTATCAATTCTAGTTTATATACATACATCAGGGAATGTGGTATGCACTAAATAGTAGCCATGAATAGTCAATTTATGGAAATGTAGCTATAAGATCCTATCATCCCTGACGTAGAACGCCATGCGGGCGATATCCCCGTAGATGTTAAATCTACTCACCGTAGTCTCTCGCTAGGTATAGCCGACGACTTGTTCCCCTCCTTCGCGGCGCCCGTCGCACTCGCCTGCGAATCCTAGAAATTCACAATATATCACACATAAGCTCAAAACCGTACAAACACGACATTTAAAGTCAACTAGAAACCCGTGTCGCAAACCAAGCGCGCGTGTGCGTGATATGCTAAAACGTGTGATTACGCGCCTGAAGCCACTCCGAGGCGTCGCGATACGCAAAAACCCCAAACCCACACACACGTATCACGCGTGTCGCGAAAGATTAAAATACGGGAAATAGGGTATTCTACTCCAGATTTTGATACAGAACTGATCTTATAAAAATAGATATACAAACATACTCCACATAGCAGCAGACTCCAGTGGCCCAGACCCCAACCCCCAACTCACCCATCTGGCCGCAATTTGCGGCCAGAATGAATATTCCGGCGGCCTTACTTGGGAATTGGGCTCCCAGGCTTGGTGTGTGCACTCCATACTCCCTATACATGCTACAGTAAATCCAATTTCATTCTGAAATGACCCGGGTAGCAGCAGATCCAACAAAACCCTATTTCTAGTTAAAAAGTCTAATATAACACTAAAATGATACTATATGGTATTTCTGTGCAAACTGAAACAAAAACCTGGGTTAAATAGCTCCAATAGCACCTAAAAGAGTCCACTAAACCATGAGAACACCAATCTAACATATACTTTACCAATATCCCTCAAATCACTAATAATGCACCAAAGACATGATTTTTAGCTAAGATACTACAAGATATGAAAAAGAGTGCTAAATATGAGCTATATACCTTCAAAAGACCTTATGAAACACCATTAGTCTCAGTCCTAGCCTCAAATGTGCAGATTTGCCTCCAAACACCTCAAAAGCTCATTTTTCCAAGGTTTTGTGAAGGAAAAGTGTTGATTTGTGTCGGGTTTTTGTGTAGGGATCAAAGGGAATGAAAAGAAGGAGAGAAGATGAAGAAAAGGGTAGGGTTTTTCTGCTGGATTTCTGCTGGACTCAGAAATGAGGAGGAGAGAGAGAGAGAAGAGAGAAAGAAAAGGGGTCGAAAGTCAAGTTCTCACCTAACCACCATGCTTCATTTGTTTATTTGGATTTTAGAATTCTAAAAAAGGTTTGTTTAGATAAAAAGGGTGGGGAAAAATAATAAACCATGCAAGAATGAATGAAATGGTTAACACTTTAACCTAGGTCAAAACATGGCTAAGTGTGCAAGTGTACACTACAAATGGAAATTTCCCAATTAGGGTAACACGACCAAATATAATTAGTAATCCTATACACACATATAAAATAACACGCACAACCGCTAAAATAACACAAACACATTCTAACGAAATTTCAAAGTGTTACAATTCTGCTCTTTCTCTAGTTAGCTAGGAGTAGGTTAATGGCCCGATCCGGGTTTTTAGTGCGCGGTGGTGCCGGTTTCTAAGTTCTAGAAAAGTTTCTTTTCCGCATTCCGGCGTCGGATTGACGGCCGGGGCGCCGCCGTGCACTTACACTGGTATCATAGCCACGCCATTAACCTAGTCTAGCTTGCTCTAATGTGTTTGGAACTTCGATCGGACAAATTTTCAAAAACCGCGTTTTCATTGCATTAGTTTCTGTCGAAATTTTTTTGGGCTCGAAATTTTTTTTAGTACATTGCAGAAACACGTGCAGGGAATTATAAGCATACTGTGAAAATTTGGTAGTGTGACGTCATCTTTCCACCGCGGAACCACGGCCAAACCCATGCTTGGGCCGCGGTTCCGCGGCCACTTTAACTGTTCGTTGGACCAAATTTTTACAGTGGGCTTCTGACTTGGAAATGGGGGTTTTGGAATATTCTTTTTGGGCCCAGATTTTCTTTGAGTGCTACAGTTGTGCTTGGGGCCCACTTGGGTAAATTTGATCGATCGAAAAGTTTAAACATGTTAGTTCACAGTTTTTACATTATATCTGCGACCGTGAATGTCATTTAATCGGTAAATCCAGTCTAACTGCTATAGCTCTTTTAGACGGATTTGCGAACGTGACATTCACGTTGATGTTCTGTGTTCTGCTGTAATGTTGCGGATTGGTCGTGGGGGATAGCCTGGATGCAATGGTAGTACAGTTTCGTTTTATATGTACATTTGATATTGCGGGGCGAGCGTCCGACATGTGGACTGCCGTCACTGCCTGCTTGTATATTATTCTTTTGGGGCACGACCGGGGTGAGGTCGATGTACCCGTTGTATGTATATTTTACTTTCTGTACTAGGTTTACCCCGCGGAGGGGTGCACGGGTAGCCGGGTTCTAGAGGGCAACGAGCTCGCATCTCATGGCGTTGAGACGGAGGGGGCTTCACTCTAGAATTGGCGGGCTATTCGCCGCACTCGTAGGGGGTACAGGTTGACCCAGGAGGGGTGTCCAAGTTACCGGATTCCGTAAAGTGCTGGGTGGTCCATTCACGTTGCTGAAGGGGGCTGCCTCGCTTCAGGTTTTGGCGGGTAACTTGTCGTGCCCGTAGGGGTCTAGGATTTCATTGCACAGGCTATCCACACGACCAGGGGAACGTCGGGTTTCAGTAGCGGCTCTATGAAACCCGGGGATCCCAGATATCTGTATTGTTCTGTGATGCTTATTATATTTCTGTGATGTTGCATTTTATCACGCCTTGAGCGAATATTATATATTGATATATATACTAGTAGATGTTGTATATGTTTTGCATCCGCGCTAGTCTAGTCCCCGCTCTATCGTTAGTTAAGTAACCTAACGGGTGATGACGGGACCCAGTGGAGAATGCAGATGGCATATACGTACATCATTATTTTCATTCTTTGTGGTGTGATCAATTGATGGGATTGCATTGATTCGGATCAATGCAAGCTAAACAAACCTATTCTGATGTTATTGGAACACTTTTCAAAAAGCTGTTATTGCAAGGGCGTTCTCTTTTGTTTTGCACAGTGGTATTCGGTTATGAATATCCAGCTCCTCAGTCGACGAGGCAAGGGCCGAGATCCCTTCACCGGGAGTGACCCCTTGGACAGAAGTTTGCGTCAGGGCAATAACTTCACTATAGCCGATTACTTTTGCTTTGCATCATGGTATTCAGTTGGAATATCCTGCACCTCATTCTACGGGGAAAGAGCCGAGATCCCTTCACCGGGAGTGACCTCTTTAGCAAAGGTTTTCGTCACTATATTTTTATAAAGCTATCCGGTTCCTTCAACGATATCAAGTTCATTACGTTAAAGGTTTTCGCCAGAAACCATTCGTAGCCCTCCGTCGTTTCATATGGATAGTTAATAAGTATTCAAGCTGTGTTTGTTGGCCAAAGTCAAGGCACAGTGATTGGTAGCTATTGGGTATTCATATGCAGCATAGATAGATGCGTTGGTTTGGGACAGTCGTATAGCCTTGTTGGCCAAAGTCAAGGGCTTGTACGGGTGGGTTCAAATCAACCTGGAGAATGACGGGTAGAACTTGACATGTGACTTATGATTTGTTGGCCAAAGTCAAGGTCATAAGAGCATGGGGCAAAAATCACATCGGGAGTTTCTAAAGAAACTGAAACTTGCCAGATATGCGCATACCTTCTGGAGTGTGATAATGTGAGCGGATTCCGTCACGTTATCATGCGATGATAGTTGGATCCCGATTCCCACTGATGAGTTGGTTTACTCCTCGGGTGATCCCGACTAATTCTTCTTTCAGGTTTGGGGAAGAATTTGACGTTACAGTGGGAGGTTTCCTGATTAGATAAAGTGACAACCATTCTGATCTAGGTTAGAGTGCACGATGAGTGTTTCTTTTCTCTCTCTCTTTGGCAGCGACCATGACCCGACCCTTGACTATGACTCAGTGACCAAAATTAACCGAACCTTCTTAAACACTGGCTTTTGGATTGTCAGAGTTGCATACCTCATTGCCACTCCTACTTTTACCCTTTTCTCCAGGACACTCCGTATTACTACGAATGTCCACTTCCATTGGACTAAACCATCGTATGGTTATATACGAACTCGAAGGAATTTATTCAAAGATGGTTTCTGGTTCTGGAGAAAACGAATAGGACTATTCAGTTGTCTTTTCCTTTTACCTTCTCTCAGGTTGCGAGTGCTCCTTGGATTAGGACAGCACACCTATTACGCAAATTGGATAGTCTTCTTCCAAACCATAGGCAGGTGCCGACCGGTAGGGAATGAAGAAAACCAATTAGCTTAAATGGTGTACAGAAGGTATTAAGTTAAGACAAAGAAAGGGATTAGTAAGAGGGCAAAGTAAATTGCGACTGCTATTCACGACCAAACTAAGTATTTCTTCACCAATCCTAAATCACCTTTGTATTTCTCCAGGACACTCCGTATCACTACGAAGATCCACAGTTTATTGGATACTCCATCGTATGGTTATATACGAACTCGAAGAAACTTGTTCCAGTTCGGGGATGGATTCTGGTTCGGGAGAAATAGGAATAAGGTTTATTCGGTTGTCTTTTATCTTCACCTTCTCTCGCATTGCGAGTGCTCCTAGGATTAGGATAGTACACCCATTATGCTTATTGGATAGTCTTCTTCCAAACCATAGGCTGGTGCCGAACGGTAGGGAAGGAAGAAAACCATTTAGTCTAAGAGGGTGTACAGAAGGTAATGACTAAAGACATATAAAGGGATTTGGAGAGATGGCAAAGAATTATACGGTTACAGTTGTGAATCTGAATAATGGAAGAGGTATTACTAGGAATACCCGAATACCCCTACGAAACATTTCAATGTTTCAGTTTCACTGTGGACTGTTAAAAGAAAACTGATTTTCCAATTAGACACTTGCTCCAGGGTATGTATTTACCAGGTTTGATTCTCACATCTGTATGGTTTTACAGATGATGAGTGGGAGTAAGTTATTGGGAATTAGGTGATCATCCTCATTATATCGGAATTCGTTGTAATTGGTGATATTTGAGGAAATCGCCTGGGTTGTTTGCCGGACGGCAAATATTTGGTTTTGAATATCCGCTGTTATGCACCAATTTCAAATTGACATATCTGTACGTCTATTTTTATAGAGTGAGATATACCTTTTTGAAATTATGTCTATGGCATTTACCTATATCAGTGGATGATTAGGTAAGGAGCATTAAACAGCGGTGTAATTCTTCATAACCATAAGTACAGTTTTCAACCTACGACACACAGAGAATGAGTTACTAGACTCAGGGGACTTATACAGAGTATTGTATATTGTCCAGTGTCCATTAGGACAGAGGGGTTGGTCCTCGTACTATATTCGGTTTACTTATGACTTCTCTAAGTTTTAGACAGGTGTTTCGTAGAAACACAAGGTCTGAGTTTTGAGAAGTTATAGGTATAAGTGTAAAGTAGAGAACCAGGTGTTGCAAGTATCGGGATTCTTCAAGGTGATCGAAGATATAGACACTTGTGAATGGTATTCAGTTGATAGTAATGATTAAGAGAACTTGCTTCTCTTTCAGGTTACTCATAATTGGAAGCATTCCTAAGTTGAGTAACGCTGATCGGCCTCCTTCCATTTAGTTGACATGCACTGGAGACAGCTGCATGATTTGAATCTGGTTCAATTAAATCAGTGCCTCTGTTTCTGTATTAGATATAGAACAGTTCATATCTTAACATTGTTAAGGTACGGGGAGTTGTCCGGCTTATGCTAAAACCAGACTCTGGATAACTCAAGGCACGTTTCTGTAATGGCTGTTTGTGGGTTGACCCAGGCTATGACGAGGGTTGACTTTCTACCATCTGGAAGATCAATAGTGATATTGTTCTTGACTCGCCACAGTTTTAATAAAAATGGATTTTTTCAGAAAACAGTAGTGAGAGTATGGTAGAACTGGAAGTGATTCCAGAACCGCAAACGATTACTGAAAATTTGATAGGAACCTAAAGATTCAATCTGGTTTGACATTTTATTGGCCACTCCGCAGATATGGTGGGTAACCTCAGGCACCCGAGAGGTACTCTGGTAGCCTCAAGGACGGTGACAGGAAGGTTCTTGTTTACCCAGACTTGCCAATGCTGTTGTTCCATACTGTGAGACCCGGCAGGAGGATGAGTGTAGCGTCGTTCTAAACTAGCTTTAGAAGTGTACGTCTATATAACTCTGCCAGAGGGTTGTCGTAGTCAGTGGGAGCAGCGGAAGCATTGGTGGACAAATGGCTTATGTCTATTTGTAGACTAAAGCATATATAGCGGAGATAGATCATCTATTTCTGATGTGACAGTCATAGGTTTGACTTCATCAGAATAGGGGATGGATCTGTTGAGAAGGTAGTAGGGTGTGATGTCCTGGTATTTGGATGACATACACAGAGTAGGAAGTGAAATTCCTATACTACAATCGGTTATACTTTGGTTGTCACACAGTGGTTTCTCCAGATAGGATATTAATCCAGTCTTGGAGAAACGATCAGAAGCAGTTTTAGAACATAAGTGAATGTTCTAGGGATTTGATAACGGCAGCCTCCTTTAGGAGACGATTATCATTCCAGGCTTCCAAGGTGACCTGGATGACAGAGTGGCTGTCAGAGTTATAGTTTTCCCTCTGACGAGGGGCAGTATTTGGACAGGTGGTCCAGGTAGATACTGAGGGTGACATAGCGCAGGATACTGATTAAGTTCAGTTGACGATACAGTCTAAGAAGTTTGGATTTGGAGTTCATTTATGAACTAGGTCCTATCAGACATCCAATTATATTCTAAGACAGGTATTGCTCATTTCGGGAGATGGGTTTCTCCGCGAACTTGAGATAAAGAGAGACATAGAAAGAAACATCAGAGCGGATCCACTCACTGAGGCTATTCCTCGAACGCAATAGTTTCGCAAACGAGCTTTGTGAGACTGACTAGTAGAGGAGTTGGGTGTTCGGCATCACACGGGCTGTGAGTATGCGACATCGCAATAATTAGCCTTGAGTGCAAGTGGGAGATTGTTGGAGATAGTGCCCTCAGAGTCAATTATTGGATCACAGGCACGTGATTGCAATGATTGAGGGAGGACCTATACCGGTAGGACAGTCTTACTCAAGATGATAGTATGCTATCTGGTTTATCTTTATCATCGTGTACTGCTTTAGGTGACATTACTGATCACTATTGCACGTTGATAGAGCTCCTAGGATTCTTGCTTGACTACCAGCAGTATGAGGGCGATCATATACGTGGGAGCTGGGGTCTATAAGCACATCCTTAAAGGGTCCCTAGTCGTGGGAGTATTCGAGACAGGGCATCGATATTCCGGAGTAGACTAGTGTATACAGTCGAGACCCCGACGAGGGGCGGTGGTCGGTCTCACAAGCCACTGGTGTCAGTTGGTTCACCTAAGATGTATACAGGTGCTCATTGGGTTATGAGTACACCGGACAGGACTCGCCGGGAACCTGCTAGTTGGGATTATACCAGACGTCAGATAGCAGTTCCCTGGTAACATGTGTACAGGTTAGTTCATCAACCTGAGATCGTCATTTGTCTTGTGTGAGTTCCCACTGTGCTTTGATTACTACCCTACCATGGCTCAAAGGAGTCGTGCAAACAGGTTTTAGTTGGGTACAGTCCCGAGCCACATGGAGGCAGTGAGCGGATCTGCAGGGGTTCGTCTCTCCCGGTATTGGGGGTGAGGTCGTGCTGTGTCTAGGAGAGTCGGTACATGAAAGTCCTTGGCCAAGGCAGGAGATTTACTGGTAGGTATTCCAGTAGTATCTCAGGGTGTTCTGGGCTACACTCCGACACGACTTGTACCGCTTTTGGGGGTCTGACTTTTACCAACCCCCTAGGCCCGCCATGCGATACTCATAGACGAACGGACTAGACTGTATGGATATTGTCGCTGACAGGCTCAGTAGGGTGTCAGGATGAGTTCGCTCATCGACGTCCCTTTTGGTCAGTACCTGGTGGCCCGTTACGTATTGGCTAATACCTCTGACGTGCTAGTGGTTAAATCCTCAGCCAAAGTATTGACGAGTCTTTAGAGTCCCCCACAGACCGTTTTCTCAAGTTTCGGGCGAAACGCTGTAGAGACCGTATGGAGATATGGCAGGGTTCGATCTTATCCGTGCGGTATTGCACGGATCGTGATTGGACGGATAATACTAGCGGGCTTTGGTTTAAGCCGGATCCTAGTATTGTACAGTGTGGATTTTGTCTCTTTGCATTTGTATTCAGTGGGAATACAAATACGGGTATGTATATACAGTCGCGGGGTTTTCCTGTAATTTATTACGGGATCAGTTTTCTGAAGTTGCCAGTTTGCATTCCGTTCCGGCCAGTTTTCCTTTGTTCCTTCACGGACGGACTTATCTGATGGAGGGGTTATTTGCAAGTTCGCAAATTAGCATTTGTGGAGGGGTTATTTATGAAATGAGGGATTATGATGGGTAAAGCATCTTTGCTTTTCTTGTGATCTTTTCTTGCATTAATGAGATTGGAATGGATTAGAAATTGATATGACCTTGTTATCATCACTTTTGGCTTATGGTCATCCTTTGCTTCTACTACTCTCACCTCCCTTCATGTTTTTTGTTTTCTTTTTCCCTCTACCATTTGATGATAGAGGGGCCGGCCACATTTGAGGGAGAGGGTGAGAGAGAGTTCATTTTTCATATGGGAATATATACATCTCTCATTTTCATGCTTGAAAAACATACACCATCCTTCTCCAAAAGTTCTTTCCTCACCTCCATCTCTTAAGGCAACTTCAATCACCCCATAGAGGCAAACCTTTCTACACTATTCTGCAGCAAATCTTGGGCACGTCGACTAGCCAACTTCGTGCCCGAGTTGCCTCGGTCCAGAGGTGGGAGCCCGTAAAAGAACCCGGCGATGTGGTGCCCGTTTCGACGAGGAGGCGACGACTGGAGATTCCGCGAGGAGATCGGAGTGGAGGCGAAGACCGAAGGACATGGATCGCTTGGTATAGCATTCTACTCTTTCTCTAGTTAGCTAGGAGTAGGTTAATGGCCGGATCCGGGTTTTTAGTGCGCGGTGGTGCCGGTTTCTAAGTTCTAGAAAAGTTTCGTTTCCGCATTCCGGCGTCGGATTGACGGCCGGGGCGCCGCCGTGCACTTACACTTCATCCTCTACCACTTGCCATGTAGTATAGGATGTTCTCTTCACAAAGTTCATGACCAAGTGAAGGAATAGCTTGAGTTTGAGTCTCCCCGACGTAGATCATCTTCGGCCTCGAAGTCAACGACCTAGCCCGTTCATTTCTCTGAGGAAACCGTCACAAGAGTCCGGGATCGCGATGATCGCAGCGAAGGGATGTCAACACGGAGCTTTAGAAGTGAAGGACCGTATCTACAAAGGTTGTAATCCCTTTCACTTGTTGTTAAAGTTGTTAACTTGCTTTTAGTTTCGCCTTATCTCTAGTTAACGATCTTGCATAGGGTTGTTCGGCACATCAAAATTTTGAAATGGGCATGGTTGATGCCTTGTAGAACCTTGTTAGTGTGCCCAAGAACCCTTCAGTGGTATCAGAGCCTAGCTAGAGCTTTAGGCGAAGTGTAGACGAAGTTAGAAATTCGATCGAACCCTGAAACCCTAAACTACACCCTTCTCTGTACATTTTTTAAAACTATGGATTTTTCCTAATTAAAAATTCTCAGAAAATTAAGCAGGGTTTTCTATGAATTACTGTGCAGCACGTGACCCCAAATCGATCAATGAGCTACGGAACCGCGGCCTACCCTAGGTGGAGCGGCGGTTCCGCGGCCATAATATGGCTTCTCTCTTCACTGTTTGCACAGTAATGTCCCAATATGATTCCTGTGTTTTCTGGGTATTTTTAATTTATACTCAAGTGTTGGGTTTTCTGGGTTGTATTGGGGAATCGATGATTCGATCGGAAACTTTAACTTCGTCTATGTGTTTTTCCGGGTAATTTAGAAAGTGTTAAAAAGTTCGGCCGGATATCAATAACTCACTTTTTCCCGACCCGGAAAATTTCCAAGTGTTGGAATTTTCCGTTGTTTAAGAACGTCTAAATCGTGCAAGTAACGCGATGGACCCTCTAGAAGACAACAAACCTTAACTCGATTATGTGACCGTCTTTAACTGCCTTTTGAACCTTAGGGTTTGGGGCAGTACGGTGTGCCACATGTGAGGCGTTGGCTTGACCCTTCTACGGCTGGACCGTTGGTACCGTGGCATGAAATGGATGTTTTTAAACTCCCCTCAAGTGTTGAGCTATTTGGAAAACTTGGGTGTTTGATTATTCGATCGGAAAGTTTAACATTGTCTATTTATCTGGAATGTGATACAATATTTGGAATCCACAAATAGTTATGAGATAACTGATTTGAATATTATAAACATAGCACTTTAGTTTCAATTGATCGGTTGCCACGGAATTTTGATGCGATCAAAAGTCCGTGGCAATCACGTAGCGTACGCGGATACTCGCCGGGTAAACTTAATAGACAGCCACGCCCCATAGCCCCGATCAAGTGCTGTAGGAGAATCCCGTCGCCAAAAGCATCCGTTCGGGTGCTCGCGGCAGCGGTGTTCCGCCTTAGTGCACTTCGTCGACGGCATCCGGGGGTGCGGCCGTCTACTAAAATTTGCGACGAGAATTCGACCAGGATGTCGAGAATCTTGTTGAATTGCCTGACTTGATATTGAAAAGAGTTTTCGATTATGAGACTAAAATGCGGGGTTTATAATTGTTAGGCATGCGATGTCTAATGAATTCATTTGATTAGGCATGCGATGTCTAAGGAGGTTGCGGATTCCAACTGTTGTAGTTTTACAATTTCTTTTCTGCGACCATAAGTGTAATATGTGATATCGCCGGTTTCGTTGCTATATGTCAATGACAATTGGGATGGGCATATTTACTTACGTTGATGACATGTGATGTTATGTGTTGCTGGATATGTTATATTGGATCGTCGTGTTTGAATAGCCGGTTTTTTTATGTGAGATGAGTGTTTTTCATTTTCATTCATGTAAAAAACTTGTATGTAATATTCTTTTATTGGGGCACTTCCGGGTTGAGGATGATGTCACCATTGTATATTATTTACTTTTCCGCATTAGGATAGACCCAAGGCGGGGAGCACAAGTAACCGGGTTCTAGGGTCCAGTGGGAGACCAACTCGAGGAGTCGAGTCCGGGTCTCCTAACTCTAGAATTGGTAGGGTTGCTTGCCGCTCTCGTAGGGGTCTAGGGGTGTGGGATTGGCTATTCATCACGACCGTGGAATCCGTGTTTTATACAGGCTCAAAATAAAACACGGACGTCCTAGTATATCCAATATTTCATATGATATTTTCTGCTGCGTTATCTGTGATGTGATCATATGATTTGTTCAAATAGATATTGTAAATAGTATATATGATATATTATAAAGACGTTGCTTATGTTTTACACCCGCGCTAGCCCTGCCCCGCTCTGCCGTTAGTTACCTAACCTAACGGTGCAGACGGGACATCGAGGCGAATGCGGATGGCATAAGTGTACGTTGTATTTATCTGTGATGTTTAGGTGGACTTAAATGATGGGACATTCATTAATGAGATTAATGAAAGAAAATAAACCTAAAAGATGTTGTGGAATCGAATTTCAAAAATTAGGTAGCTCTAGTTGTTGCTTTGCATAGCGGTGTTCCTTGTAGAACATCCATCACCTTATTCGATAAGGAAAGAGCCGACGATCCTTTCACCGGGAGTGACCTCTTTAGCAATAATTAGCAGATGCTACAACATTCGGTTTGTCTTTTGACTGCTTTTCTAGTTCTTCCTTTGCATAGTGGTATTGTGAATATCCTGCACCTCATTCGACGAGGAAAGATCCGAATCCCTTCACCGAGAGTGACCTCTTTAGCGAAACTAGCAAAAGCCTAAAAAACACTCCATTTAAAAACCATTTGATTCCACAACGAGATCAAGTTCAAAGCGTTAAAGGTTTTCATAAAAACCATTCGCAACCCTCCATCATTTTAAGAAGTAGAGTACTTAGTATTCGTGCTGTGTTTGTTGACCACAGTCAAGGCACAGTATACGGTAGCTAAGTGATGTCTTCCTACACCGCATATGATGCGATTAGTTAGGACAGTCGCGTGACTTTGTTGACCTTAGTTAAGGGTCATGTGGGTGGGTCTAATTAATCACGAAATGACGGGTAGAACTTGACTAGTGCTTATGATTTGTTGACCATAGTTAAGGTCATAAGTGCTAGGGGTAAAAACCTTTATCGGGAGTTTCAAGTGTTGAAATTTGCAATGAGATTGCATACCTTCTATATGATAGTTGGATCCCGATACCCACTGCGAGTAATTGTTACTCCTGGGAGAGTTTTGCACTTTGCAATTAGCCGATCAAGTAGGTGTCTAGAAAGGTGTCAACGGGGTTACGCCCCTAGGAAAACGAGGTTTACTTTAATTAGGTCCGTGCGAAAGCACGGGGAACCTCCCTCAAAGTACCGGCACTGGCCTGGCTGAAAAATTGGCGAACTTGTAGAGTGTAATTAATCCCGGCTAGTCTTTCCTTTTAAGGTTTGAAGGAAGATTTGATAGAAACAGTGGGAGCCATCCTGATTAGATAAAATATATAACCAATCTAATCTTGCAAGAGCGCACGCAGAGTGTTTTCTTCTCTCTCTCTCCAGGTAGCGACCGTGTCACGCCTTAATCAAGATAATAATATGGATGTATTGACCGAACCCGCTTGTTTTACTGAGCTAAGGAACGTTGGTCCTGCTCCAACTTATAATTGTTATAAGACAGAGCAGGAATTAGGGGAATACCAGATTTCCCGTGCTGCCCAAACGAAGAAAGTGCATGATGATGCATCTTCTTCGGGTGTGTTCATTACAAAGAACTGTTTCTTAGTATCCTCTACATCCTGGGTATTAGATACCGGATTAGGATCCCGCATATGTAATCTGTTGCATGGGCTACAGAAAGGTAGAGAACTGAGAACGGATGATAAGTTTCATGAGACAGAAAACGGTGCAAGTGTTGCAGCCAAGTCTGTTGGTCACTATCACCCTGTATTACCAGAATACATTGATTCTGAACAAATGCTATTAGATACCGAACCTGATATACAACATCATATCAGTCTCTTTATTTACTAAAGAAAGGATATAATTTTGTATTGTTGGATAATGTTTTGTACATTTCCTATATCAAGAGTTGATCGGTTCAGGCACGTTATCTAAAAGCATTGACGTTCTAAATCAAACTACAGTTCTTAGTATATAGAACACACACGAGCGGAAGAGTTCAGAAATGAACAAATTCTTCTTGAGCCATTGTAGACTAGGTCATATCAATGCGACCCGACTAGCTAAGTTACATTTAGATGCATATTTAAAACAGTTTAAATTTACATCTTATGAAACTTGCCAGTCATGTCACAAAGATAAAATGACCATAGCTCCGTTTACTGGAAACAGAGAAAGAGTTAGTGAACTCTTGGGACTGATACATAGTGATGTATAAAGGTCCCCAGTCTACATATGCCAGGACTGGTTCTTTGTACTTCATTACATTCATTGATGATCTCTCTAGATTCAGACATATGTTCCTGTTGAAACACAAGTCCGAAACTTTTGAGATAATCACCGAATATAAGTCAGAAGTAGAGAACCAGTAACAGGTATAAGTATTATGTCCTTTGATTTGATCAGGGAGGAGAATACTTGAGCACGGGATTCCTGGACTATTCTAAAGGAGAATGAGATCCTCTCTCAGTATTACTCCTCCGTATACACCACAGCACGTCGGTGTATTGGGGCGGAACAATCACACCCTATATGATATGGTGCGCTCTATGATGAGTACTGCTGAGTTACCTGTTTCCTTTTGGTGGTTATGCACTTAAGAAGCTGCATACCTATTGAATTAGGTTCGAATCAGATCACTGCCTACCACTCCATATGAGATATGGTATGGAAAGAGCCCATCTTTTAAGCAAGTTAAGATTTGGGGTTGTCCAGCCTATGTCAAAAGCAAAATGCGGACAAGATCAAGGCAATGTCAGTTCTGTAGAACTGGAAGGATTTCCAGTTATACAAACTACAGCTGATGATTTGATAGAACCAAAGGATTCAATAGTCCCCAACGAACCTCGGCCTCTCAGCCGATCTAGCAGGGTTCCTCACTTGCCTGAGAGATACTTTGGTTACTCGATGACAGTGGGAGCGAGGATTGCATCATGAGATGATGACCCAACTAGTTTCGAGCAGACCATCAAGAGTAGGGACTCTGTAAGAATGACTGGATGCTTAGCAATCTGAGATGGAATCCATGTACACCAACAAAGTATGGACTTTGGTTGCAATATCTGAAGGGTTAAATCCCCATCAGGAGCAAGTATATCTTGAGAAGATTACTTGGTGTAGATGGAAAAGTTGAGACTTTCAAAGCTAGACTTGTTAAAGGTTATCGTCATCGACCAGGCATGGATAATGATGAAACCTTTTCCAGTAGCTGTGCTTAAGTCCATCCGGATCCTAATTGCCATTGCTATATACCATGATTACGATATCTGGTGGTTGGGTGTCATGACTATTTTTCTAAATACTGATTTAGAAAAGAGCGTCTATAAGTACATAGCCAAAGGGCTTCGTAAATAGTGGGAGCAGCGGAAACGTGTGCAAGTTGCTTTATAAGATAAAGCAGGCATCGCGGAGTTGGAACGTCTGTTTTGATGTGGTAGTCAAAGTGTTTGACTTCATCAAAATGGTAGATGAACCTTGTATATACAAAAAGGTAGTAGAGAGTACGGTGGTCATCCTCGTATTGTACGTGGACAACATACTCTTGATAGGAAAAGAGTTTCCTATACTACGCTCGATCAATCTCCGCTTATCACAAGGATTCTCCATATAGGATCTATGTGATACCTCCTAAATCCTTGATTTTATATCTATGAGATAGATCTAAATGGATATTAGGATTCTCACTAGTTGTAGTGAGATGGTGTCAATTGATCCTGGGGAGAATCACTGGAAAAGTTCTAGGGTGATAAGGACGACTGAATGTCAGTCGCAGGCATTGTCTTTACCCTCAGTGGAGGGACGGTATGTTGGAAGAGTTCCAAGCTGGAGACCGTGGCAAACTAGACGATAAAGGCTAGTGACATCGCTATCAAAGATACTACCAAAGAGGCAGTTTGGGTGTATATTAGTTCATGAGATGAACTAGGTTCCTACCATTGTGTGACAATGGAAGTGTGGCTTTGGCCAAGGAACCCCGGTCCCATCAGTGACCCAGACAGACATATTCTGAGGCAGCATCACCTGATCATGGAGATAGTTGATCTCCAGCGTGATCGAGGTTAGGAGAGTAGACTCAGAGGCGGCGGATCCACTCACAAAGGCCTTTTCCCAGAGAGAGACTTTTATGGGATGGTTGAGTATGAGATACTACAACCACTGCTACAGATGGCCCTAGTGCAAGTGGGAGATTGTTAGTTATATGTATGCCCTAGAGGCCATTACTGTACATGAGATGTATATTGTAGTGGATGCTGGGACATATATAGGTAGGACTTTCTTGCTCGACATGATAGTACGTTATCTGGTTGTAGGGTTCCTTGGCACACTCAAGAGGTTCCACAAGGCATCAACCATGACAAATTCAAATTTTCCGGTGCCGAGAAACCCTAAACTAGATCGTTAACTAGAGATTAGGCGAAAACTATACAAGTAAACAACTTTACTAGAAAGTGAAAGTGACTACAACCTTTGTAGATCCGGTCCACCACTTCTTTAGCTCCGTGATGACGTCCCTTCGCTGCGATCACTGGGGTCCCGGACTCTAGCGATGGTTTCGTCGGGGAAATGAGCGGGCTAGGTCGTTGACTTCGATGCCGAATATGATCTACGTCGAGGCAACTCTAACTCAAGCTCCATCTTCACTAGGTCATGAAACTTGTGAAGAAAACACCCAATACAACATGGCAAGTGGTAAAGGATGAAAAAATAGGAAGTGGGTTTACTTTGGATTTGGATTTCTCACTTGATAATTTTCAAGCAAAGGTTTTTCTTTCTTCTTGAAGAAGAAGAAGAAGATAATAGAAAAAGAATTAATCAATAATCATAAATCAAGTGATCTTATCATAATGCAACCATGGGTGAGGCTAACACATGTAGAGAATAAACTAGGGTTTAGATTTAATAGTTAGGTTAAGGCAAAAAACAAAATGGCAAAGACTTTCAAAACTTCATGAAGCTTCATGAATAAAACAAACCAAGCCTCCACTTTATTCTTGCCAAAATGAATAAAGAAAATAAATAAAACAAATTAAAACCTAACCATTAACCTAAAGATGGTTTAAAGCAAATATACACCCAAGTTTGCATGTATCATCAAACATGATACAATCAAGTGCACAAATATATATCATATATACAATGTGCACATTCTAGTGAGAAAATAATCTTAAGTGAACCAATACTAGTTAATGTAAAGTAATATATCAAATATATAATTATACATTAAATCATTAAATCAACACTTGATTTAATGATCCGGTCATACTGCATATAACCGACTAATATCAAGTGTATCAATGTATCGAATCAACACTTGATTCGGTAACCCGGCTATATCTCATATAACCGTCCAATGATACATAACGCGAGAATAGAATACAGTATCACATACTGGTATTATTCTCGGTCCCGCACATATCTCATATGCGCTCCTATTTCGTTTCGCTTGAGCCAGGAAACCTCTGTATAGGACTCTAAAGACTCGTCAATACGCCGGCAGCAGGTGATGATCATATCAAACACCCATAAGCCGCAAGCGGTCTGCTAAACGTAACAGCCACCCGGGTATTAAGCGATCAGAAGATCAACGAGCAAGCCCGCTCACACTCCTGTGAATCCAACCAGTAACACTTACCGTACAGTCCGGTCTGATCGTCTGATATGTCGCATATCTTGCCTAGGGGTGGTAAACGTCAGACCCCAGTAGCTCGATAAGTCGTGTCGATATGAGGTCTATAACAGTTCGAGAAACTACTGGTAACACTTACCAGTAAATCTCAGCAACCCTGGCTAGGGATTTCCGGTTATAGCCAATCGAACACAGCGCAACATCAACTCCCTATACCGGAAGAGACGAATCCCCTCCTATCGCTCATCGACTCCATGTGATTCGGGACTGTACCCAAAAGCCACCGTTTTGCACGCCCTCTTGGACATGGTAAGGTGGAAATCAAAGCACAGTGGGAATCATACAAGACTCTATGATGATCTTGGGTCTACAGACTAACCTGTACCGGTGTCACCAGAGAACTGCCATCTGACGTAAGGTATAATACCATCTGGGAGTTCTCGGTGAGTCCGTCCAGTGTACCCAGTCTCCACTGAGCACCCGTATATCATCTCTGATGTTAAACACCAATGGATATGGGATCATCCATCGTCCATCTGTATGGGTCGAGAAGGTATACGCTAGTCTACTCTGGTATATCGATGCCCCGTCTCGATACACTCACGGCTAGGGACCTTGAAGGATGTACTTATGGACTACCATGTCCCCACTAGTATGATCCGCATCATAGTCCAGGTAGTCAAGTACACATCCTAAGGGCTTTACCAACATGTAACAGAGAGACAATCAGTGTACACGTTAAGGTAAAGAGCAACCAGATAGCATACTATCATGTCGAGCAAGAAAGTCCTCCTTATATATGTCCAAGCATCCACTACAATATACATCCTATGTATAGTAATGGCCTCTAGGGCATACATATAACTAACAATCTCCCACTTGCACTAGGACCATCTGTCGCAGTGGATACAGTATCTCATACTCAACCATCCTATAAAAGTCTCTCTCTGGGAAAAAGCCTTTGTGAGTGGATCCACCGTGTTGTCCTCTGAGTCTACTCTCCTAACCTTGATCTCCTTGGAGATCAACCATCTCCATGATCAGGTGATACTGCCTTAGAATATGTCTGGATCACTGATGGGACGGACGTTCCTTGGCATAAGCCACAACTCCATTGTCACACAATGGGAGGAACTAAGTTCATCTCATGAACAAATATACATCCAGACTGCCTCTTTGGTAGTATCTTAAGTAGCGATGTATCCAGCCTTTATCGTCTAGTATGCCACGGTATCTAGCTTGGAACTCTTCCAACATACCGTCCCTTTACTGAGGGTAAAGACAATGCCTGTGACTGACATTCAGTCGTCCTTATCACTCTGGAACCTTTCCAGTGATTCTCCCCAGGATCGATTGATACCATCTCACTACAACTAGTGAGAATCCTAACATCCAGTTACTTCTATCTCATAGATCAAAACTCAGGATTTAGGAGGTATCACTTTGATCCTTTATGGAGAATCCCTGTGATAAGCGGAGATTGATCAAGCGTAGCATAAGAAACTGCTTCCCCATCAAGAGTATGTCATCCATGTACTCTACGAGGATGACCACCATACTCCCTACTACCTTTTTGTATATACAAGGTTCATCTACCATTTTGATGATGTCAAACTCTTTGACTATCTCATCAAAACAGATGTTCCAACTTCGCGATGCCTGCTTTAATCTTATAAAGCATCTTGTACACGTTTCCGCTGCTCCCACTGTCTACGAAGCCCTCTAGCTGTGTACTTACAGACGCTCTCTTCTAAAACATCATTTTAGAAAAGCAGTCATGCCACCCAACCGCCAGATATCGTAGTCATGGTATGTAGCCGTGGCAAGTAGGATCTGGATGGACTTAAGCATAGCCACTGAAAAAGGTTTCATCATTATCCATGCCTGGTCGATGATGAAAACCTTTAACATGTCTAGCTTTGAAAGTCTCAACTTTTCCATCTACACCAAGTAATCTTCTCAAGATATACTTGCTCCTGATGGGGATTTAACCCTTCAGATAAAGCAACCAAAGTCCATACTTTGTTGGTGTATAAGGATTCCATCTCAGATCGCTAAGCATCCAGCCATTCTTATAGAGTCCCACTCCTGATGGCCAGCTCGAAACTAGTTGGGTCATCATCTCATGATGCAATCCTCGCTCCCACTGTCATAGTGAAACAGAAGTATCTCTCAGGTGGATGAGAAACCCTACTAGATTGGCGGAGAGGCTGAGGTTTGTTGGTATCTACTGAATCCTTTGGTTCTACCAAATCATCTGCTGTAGTTTGTATAGCTGGAACCTTTCCAGTTCTACATAACTGACCTTGCCTCGAGCTTGTCCGGATTTTGCTTTTAGACATAGGCCGGACAACCCTAAATCTTAACAAACTTAAGATTTGGACTCTTCCCTTTCCATATCACATATGAAGTGGTAGGCAATTGATATGATTGGAACCCTATTCAATAGGTATGCAGCTTCTCAAGCCATAACTCCCAAAAGGAAATAGGTAACTCAGTAGTACTCATCATAGAGCACACCTTATCATATAGGGTGTGATTGCTCCGCCCCGATACACCGACGTGCTGTGGTGTATACGGAGGAGTAATGCTGAGAGAGAATATCATTCTCCTTTAGAAAAGTCCAAGAATTTCTTGCTCAAGTATTCTCCTCCTTGATCACATCAAAGGACATTATACTTATACCCGTTTTGGTTCTCTACTTCTAACTTATATTCTGTGAATATCTCAAAAGGTTCGGACTTGTGTTTCAACAGGAACATATGTCTGAATCTAAAGAGATCATCAGAGAATGTAATGAAGTACAAAGAACCGGTCTTGGCATGTGTAGACAGGGGACCTTCATACATCATCTTGTATAAGTCCCAAGAGTACACTAACTCTTTCTCTGCTTCCAATAAACAGAGCTGTGGTCATCTTATCTTTGTGACATGACCGGCAAGTTTTCACAAGATGTAAATTCAAACAGATTTAAATATGCATCTTCGTGCAACTTAGCTAGTCGGGTCGCATTGATATGACCTAGTATACAATACCTCAAGAAGGATCTGTTCATTTCTGAACTCTTCCTCTTGTGTGTGTTCCGTATACTAAGAACTGTAGTTTGATTTAGAACATCAATGCTTTTAGATAACGTGCCTGAACCGATTAACTTTTGATAAAGGAAATGTTCAAAACATTATCCAACAATACAAAATTTTATCATTTCTTTACTAAATAAAAAGATTGATATGATTTTGTATATCAGGTTCGGTATCTAATAACATTCCTTCAGAATCAATGTATTTGAAAATACAGGGTGACAGTGACCAACAGACTTGGCTGCAACACTTGCACCGTTTTCTGTCTCATGAAACTTATCACCCATTCTCAGTTCTCTACCTTTCTGTAGCCCATGTAACGGATTACATTTGCGGGATCCTGATCCGGTATCAAATACCTAGGACGTAGAGGATACAGAGAAATAGTTCTTTGTAATGAACACACCCGAAGGAGATGCATCATATGCACTTTCTTCGTTTGGGCGGCATAGGAATTCTGGTATTCCCCAATTTCCTGCTCTGTCTTATAACAATTATAAGTTGGAGCGGGACCAACGTTCCCCAGCTCAGTATAACAAGCGGGTTCGGTCAATACATCCGTATTATTATCTTGATTAAGGCGTGACATGGTCGCTACCTGGAGAGAGAGAGAAGAAAACACTCTGCGTGCGCTCTTGCAAGATTAGATTGGTTATTATTTTATCTAATCAGGATGGCTCCCACTGTTTTTATCAAATCTTCCTTCAAACCCTAAAAGGAAAGACTAGCCGGGATTAATTACACGCTACAAGTTCGCCAATCTTTCAGCCAGGCCAGTGTCGGTACTTTGAGGGAGGTGCCCCGTGCTTTCGCACGGACCTTATTACAGTAAACCTCATTTTCCTAGAGGCGTAACCCCGTTGACACCTTTCTAGACACCTACTTGATCGGCTAATTGTAATGTGTAAAACTCTCCCAGGAGTAACAATTACTCGCAGCGGGTATCGGGATCCAACTATCTCATAGAAGGTATGCAATCTCATTGCAAATTTCAACACTTGAAATTCCCGATAATTTTGCCCCTAACGTGCTATGACCTTGATGAAAGCCAACAAACCATAGCCCGCTAGTCAAGTTCAACCCATCATTTCTTGATTGAATTAAACCCACCCGCACGACCCTTGACGAAAGCCAACAAAGCCGTACGACTACCCTAATCCAATCGCATCATATGCAGCAGATAAGCAGCATATAGCTACCGCACACTGCACCTTGATGAAAGCCAACAAATGCAGCACGAATAATATATACAACTTATCTGAAATGACGGAGGGCTACGACAGGTTTTTCTGAAAACCTATTGCGTAATGAACTTGATATTGTTGTAGAATCAAATGATTTTAAAATGGAGTGTTTTTTAGGCTTTTCTAGTTTTGCTAAAGGGGTCACTCCCGGTGAAGGGATCGTCGGCCCTTTCCTCATCGAATAAGGTGCAGGATATATCATATATACCACTATACAAAGCAAAAACTCCAAAAGCAATCAAAAGACAAACCGAGGGGTGTAGCATCTGCCAGTCATTGCTAAAGGGGTCACTCCCGGTGAAGGGATCTCGGCCCTTTCCTTATCGAATAAGGTGCAGGATGTTCTACAAGGAACACCGCGATGCAAAGCAAGAACTGTAGCTACCTGTTTTTGAAAATTCGATTCCACAACATCTTTTAGGTTTCTTTTTCTTTCATTAATCATATTAATGAAGTCCCATCTTCTAAGTCACCTAAACATCATAGATAAATACGACGTACACTTATGCCATCCGCATTCACCTCGATGTCCCCTCGTGCACCGTTAGGTTAGGTGACTAACGGCAGAGCGGGGCAGGGCTAGCGCGGGTGTAAAACATAAGTAACGTCTATATAATATATCATATATACTATATATAATATCTATCACAACATATTAAATGATCACATCACAGATATCGCAGCAGAAGAAAACTATATGAAATATTAGATATTCTAGGACGTCCGTGTTTTCAATACGAGCCAGTATAAAACACGGATTCCACGGTCGCGATGAATAGCCAAACCCACACCCCTAGACCCCTACGAGAGCGGCAAGCAACCCTACCAATTCTAGAGTTAGGAGACCCGGACTCGACTCCTCGAGTTGGTCTCCCACTGGACTCCAGAACCCGGTTACTTGTGTCCTCCTCCTTGGGTCTATCCTAGTGCGGAAAAGTAAATAATATACATGGTGATATCTTCCGCAACCTGGAAGTGCCCCAATAAAAGAATATTACATACAAATTTTTACATGAATGAAAATGAAAAACACTCATCTAACATAAAACCCCCCGGCTATTCAAACACGACGATCCAATATAACATATCCAGCAACACATAACATCATATGTCATCAACGTAAGTAAACATGCGTATCCCAATTGTCGTTGACATATAGCAACGAAACCGGCGATATCACATATTACACTTACGGTCACAGAAAAGAAAGTGTAAAACTACAACAGTTGGAATCCGCAACCTGCATAGACATCACATGCCTAATCAAATGAATTCCTTAGACATCGCATGCCTAACAATTATAAACCCCGCATTTTAGTCTCATTATCGAAAACACTTTTCAATATCAAGTCGGGCAATTCAACAAGATTCCCGACATCCAGAACGACTGCTCGTCGCAAATTTTAGTAGACGGCCGCACCCCTAATACCGTCGACGAAGTGCACCAAGGCGGAACACCGCTGCCGCGAGCAGCCGAATGGATGCTTTCGGCGACGGAGTTCTCCTACAGTCACTTGGTCGGGGCTATGGGGCGTGGCTGTCTATTAAGTTTACCGGCGAGTATCCGCGTACGCTACACGATTGCGACGGACTTTTGATCACATCAAAATTCCGTGGCAACCGATCAAGTGAGACTAAACTGCTATGTCTATAACATTCAAATGTTGTTGATTCCAATTATTGTATCACATTCCAGATAAATAGAAAATATTAAACTTTCCGATCGAACAATCAAATACCCAACTTTTCCCGAAAAACTCAACACTTGAAATAAGTTTAAAAAGATCCACTTCATGCCAGAGTACCAACGGTCCAGCCGTAGAAGGGTCAAGCCAACGCCTCACATGTGGCACGCCGTACTGCCCCAAACCCTAAGATTCAAAGGGCAGTTCAAGACGATCACATAATCGAGTTAAGGTTTGTTGTCTTCTAGAGGGTCCATCGCGTTACTTGCACTACTTAGACATTCTTAAACTACGGGAAAAAATCCAACACATGGAAATTTTCCGGCAAGGGAAAAAATGGGTATTTATATCCGGTCGAACTTTTTAACAGTTTCTAAAATATCCGGAATAACATAAACGAAGTTAAATTATCCGATCGAATTACCGAGTCGCCAATAAAACCCTAGAAAACTCAACACTTGAGTGGAATTAAAATATTCCCAGAAAAAAATGACAAGAAAGGACCTAAGAATAAATAAGTGAAGTTTGAGCGACTAATTCATAATTTTGGCCGCGGAACCGCCGCCAAACCCTTGTTTTAGCCGTGGTTCCGCGGTCAAATTTTTGAGTTAGAGGTCCGTACTTCACAGTATTTCTTAGATTTTCCTGCTTAATTTTCTGAACATTTTTAATTTAGAAAAATCCACATTTTGAAAAAATGTACAGAGAAAGGTTTTGATCGGGGTTTCGGAGTTCGTTCGGATCTCTAACTTCGTCTACACTTCGCCTAAAGCTCTAGCTAGGCTCTGATACCACTGTAGGGTTCCTAGGCACACTCAAGAGATTCCACAAGGCATCAACCATGCCAAATTCAAATTTTCCGGTGCCGAGAAACCCTAAACTAGATCGTTAATTAGAGATTAGGCGAAAACTATACAAGTAAACAACTTTACTAGAAAGTGAAAGTGACTACAACCTTTGTAGATCCGGTCTACCACTTCTTTAGCTCCGTGATGACGTCCCTTCGCTGCGATCACCGGGGTCCCGGACTCTAGCGATGGTTTCGTCGGGGAAATGAGCGGGCTAGGTCGTTGACTTCGATGCCGAAGATGATCTACGTCGAGGCAACTCTAACTCAAGCTCCATCTTCACTAGGTCATGAAACTTGTGAAGAAAACACCCAATACAACATGGCAAGTGGTAGAGGATGAAGAAATAGGAAGTGGGTTCACTTTGGATTTGGATTTCTCACTTGGATTCATCACTTGATAATTTTCAAGCAAAGGTTTTTCTTTCTTCTTGAAGAAGAAGAAGAAGATAATAGAAAAATAATTAATCAATAATCATAAATCAAGTGATCTTATCATAATGCAACCATGGGTGAGACTAACACATGTAGAGAATAAACTAGGGTTTAGGTTTAATGGTTAGGTTAAGGCAAAAAACAAAATGGCAAAGACTTTCAAAGCTTCATGAAGCTTCATGAATAAAACAAACCAAGTCTCCACTTTATTCTTGCCAAAATGAATAAAGAAAATAAATAAAACAAATTAAAACCTAACCATTAACCTAAAGATGGTTTAAAGCAAACATACACCCAAGTTTGCATGTATCATCAAACATGATACAATCAAGTGCACAAATATATATCATATATACAATGTGCACATTCTAGTGAGAAAATAATCTTAAGTGAACCAATACTAGTTAATGTAAAGTAATATATCAAATATATATAATTATACATTAAATCATTAAATCAACACTTGATTTAATGATCCGGTCATACTGCATATAACCGACTAGTATCAAGTGTATCAATGTATCGAATCAACACTTGATTCGGTAACCCGGCTATATCTCATATAACCGTCCAATGATACATATCGTGAGAATAGAATACAGTATCACATACTGGTATTATTCTCGGTCCCGCACATATCTCATATGCGCTCCTATTTCGTTTCGCTTGAGCCAGGAAACCTCTGTGTAGGACTCTAAAGACTCGTCAATACGCCGGCAGCAGGTGATGATCATATCAAACACCCACAAGCCGCAAGCGGTCTGCTAAACGTAACAGCCACCCGGGTATTGAGCGATCAGAAGATCAACGAGCAAGCCCGCTCACACTCCTGTGAATCCAACCAATAACACTTACCGTACAGTCCGGTCTGATCGTCTGATATGTCGCATATCTTGCCTAGGGGTGGTAAACGTCAGACCCCAGTAGCTCGATAAGTCGTGTCGATATGAGGTCTATAACAGTTCGAGAAACTACTGGTAACACTTACCAGTAAATCTTAGCAACCCTGGCCAGGGATTTCCGGTTATAGCCAATCGAACACAGCGCAACATCAACTCCCTATACCGGGAGAGACGAATCCCCTCCTATCGCTCATCGCCTCCATGTGATTCGGGACTGTACCCAAAAGCCACCGTTTTGCACGCCCTCTTGGACGCGGTAAGGTGGAAATCAAAGCATAGTGGGAATCACACAAGATTCTATGACGATCTCGGGTCTACAGACTAACCTGTACCAGTGTCACTAGAGAACTGCCATCTGACGTAAGGTATAATACCATCTGGGAGTTCTTGGCGAGTCCGTCCAGTATACCCAGTCTCCACTGAGCACCCGTATATCATCTCTGATGTTAAACACCAATGGATATGGGATCATCCATCGCCCATCTGTATGGGTCGAGAAGGTATACGCTAGTCTACTATGGTATATCGATGTCTCGTCTCGATACACTCACGACTAGGGACCTTGAAGGATGTACTTATAGACTACCATGCCCCCACTAGTATGATCCGCATCATAGTCCAGGTAGTCAAGTACACATCCTAAGGGCTTTACCAACATGTAACAGAGAGACAATTAGTGTACACGTTAAGGTAAAGAGCAACCAGATAGCATACTATCATGTCGAGCAAGAAAGTCCTCCCTATATATGTCCAAGCATCCACTACAGTATACATCCTATGTATAGTAATGGCCTCTAGGGCATACATATAACTAACACTGGTTGCTCTTTATCTTAACATATATACTTACTGTCTCTCTATTACATGTTGATAAAGCCCTTAGGATGTATACTCAACTTCCAGGACTATGATGTAGATCATACTAGTGGGGCCTGGGTAGTCAATAAGTACATCCTTCGATGTTCCTAGTCGTGGGAATATCGAGACGGGGCATCGATAATCCAGAGTAGACTAGCGTATATCTTCTCGACCCATGTGATGGGCGATGGATGATCCCATATCCATTGGTGTTTGACACCAGAGATGGTATGCGGGTGCTCAATGGTGACTGGGTACACTGAACGGACTCGCCGAGAACTCCCAGATGGTATTATACCTTACGTCAGATGGCAGTTCTCTGGTGACACTGGTACAGCTTAGTCTGTTGATCCGAGATCGTCATAGAGTCTTGTGTGTCTCCCACTGTGCTTTGATTTCCACCCTACCACGGCTCCACTGAGTCGTGCAAGCAGGTGGTTTTTGGGTACAGTCCCGATTCACATGGAGGCAATGAGCGATAGGAGAGGATTCGTCTCTCCCGGTATTGGGGGTTGATGTTGCGCTATGCTCGACTGGCCAAAACTGGAAATCCCTGGCCAGGGTTGCACTGATTTACTGGTAAGTGTTATCAGTAGTTTCATGCTTGTTATGGACCTTACATCGGCAAGACTTATCAAGCTACTAGGGTCTGACGTTTACCACCCTTAGGCGAGATATGCGACATATCATACGTGTAGGGTTCCTGGGCATACTTGTGAAGGTTCATAAAGCATCAAACATGCCCGAATAAAATTTTAGATGTGCCGAACAACCCAAAGACGGGATCTTTGCTAGATTATTAGGGTTTAACATGCAAGATAACATCTTTAAACCTATGTGTGAGAGATTACAACCTTTGTAGTCCTCTCCTTCGCTTCACAAGCTCCGAGTAGAAGTCCCTTTGCCGCCATCCACGATCTCCCGGACTCAAGAGAGGCTCCACGACTCGAACGATCCATGCTTGCTTGAAGTGTTCCGATTCTCCGATGATCTACGTCGAAGTTGCTATAACCCAAGCTTTCTCACTCTAAAGAGATGAACACCCTAATCCAATGGGCTAGATGAGATGAGGATGAGGGAGTAGTATTTATGCTTTCTTTTTAATTCACTTTCTCACAATAAATCATCATAAAAGGAATTTCTAGTGAGCTCAAACTCAAGAGTGAAGAAGATGATAATCAAAAAGATAATCCTTTTGTGATGAATAGAAGATAAATGTATATGATTGATTATAGAACCATGGTCAAGGATGAGAGGCTAAAAGTTTATAGAGAATAAACTAGAGTTAGGGTTTGGTTAGGTTAAGTTATGAGTCATGGAAAAATATCAACCATAATATCTTAACCAAGACAAAAACAAAGCTTCTAGAAGGTGCAAGAAGAAGCTAACCCTAATCAAACCCTAATCCCTTTTTATCATCCTTAAACATGTTTTATAATAAATCATATCATGTCACAATAATATATATCACATATATATTATATATTTGCAACAAAAGAAAATAATACAATTAACATATATCGCATATATATCAATGTATTAAACCGGTGAGAAAATGAAATAATAAAGCGAGCTAATTTTAGATAATGTAATACAATATATCATATATATTATTATACATTAAATCATCGAATCAACACTTGATCCGACGATCCGGCTATATCGAATATAACCGACTAATATATCATGTACCGATTCATCGAATCAACACTTGATCCGATGACCCGGTTCATATCTAAATATCGCGAGAATATAATACGGTATCTCATATCGCATTATTCTTGGTCCTGCACATATCACATATGTGCCTCTACTCCATTTCGCCTGAGCCAAGAAACCTCTGTGTAGGACTCTAAAGAATCGTCAATACGCCGGTAGCAGGTGATGATCATATCAAACACCCACAAGCTGCAAGCGGTCAGCTAAACATAACAGCCACCCAGGTATTGAGCGATCAGAAGATCAACAAGCTAGCCTGTACGTTCTCCTGTGAATCAAATCAGTAACACTCCCGTAAAGTCCGGTCTGTTCGTCTGATATGTCGCATATCAAGTCTAGGGGTGGTAAACGTCAGACCCCAGTAACCGATAAGTCGTGTCGATGTGTGGCTCATAACGGGTCGAGAAACTACTAGTAACACTTACTAGTAAATCTCTATATCAGCCTTGGCCAGGGACTTCCAGTTATAGCCAATCGAACACAGCACAACATCAACTCCTTATACCGGGAGAGACGAATCCCCTCCTATCGCTCATTGCCTCCATGTGATTCGGGATTGTACCCAAAAGCCACCGTTTTGCACGCCCTCTTGGACGTGGTAAGGTGGAAATCAAAGCACAGTAGGAATCACACAAGACTCTATGACGATCTCGGGTCTACAGACTACCCTGTACCTGTGTCACCGGAGAACTGCCATCTGACGTGTGGTATATCACCATCTGGGAGTTCTCGGCGAGTCCGTCCAGTGTACCCAGTCTCCACTGAGCACCCGTACACCATCTCTGATGTCAAACACCGATGGATATGGGATCATCCATCGCCCATCATATGGGTCAAGATGCGTATACGCTAGTCTACTCTGGTGTATCGATGCCCTGTCTCGATATACCCTCGACTAGGAACAGTTATAGGATGTACTCATCGACTACTATGGCCCCACTAGTATGATCTCATCATGTCCCAGTAGTCGAGTACAGATCCTATGGGCTTTATCAACATGTGAGAGTAAAACAGTAAACCAATACAAGTCAACATGTTAAGATAAAGTGAAACCAAATAGCATACTATCATGACGAGCAAGAAAGTCATCTCTATATATATCCAAGCATCCATTATAATATACATCATATGTACAACAATGGCCTTTAGGGCATATACATAACTAACAATCTCCCACTTACACTAAGGCCAGCTGCTGTAGTATCTCATACCTAGCATCCCGAATAATCTCTCAAACTGTATCTGGGGAATAGCCTTCGTGAGTGGATCCGCAGTGTTGTCCTTCGTATCTACTCTCCTGACCTCGATCTCCCGGCGATCAACTATCTCCCTGATCAGGTGATACCGCCTCAGAATATGTCTGGACTTCTGATGGGACCTGGGTTCCTTGGCCAAAGCCACAGCTCCATTGTTATCATAATATAGAGGTATTGGATGCTCAATGGATGGAACCACACCAAGTTCACTAATGAACTTCTTTATCCAGACAGCCTCCTTGGCAGCATCGTTGGCAGCGATGTATTCAGCCTCCATCGTCGAGTCTGCAACGGTATCCTGTTTGGAACTCTTCCAACATACCCCCCCTCCATTGAGGGTAAAGACAAATCCTGAATGCGACTTAGAGTCGTCCTTATCACTTTGGAAGCTGGAATCGGTAAAGGACTCCATCCGGAGTTCTCCGTTAACATACACCAAGAACATGTCTCTAGTCCTTCGCAAGTACTTGAGAATGTTCTTCACAGCTATCCAGTGACCCTCTCCAGGATCTGCTTGATAACGACTCACTATACTTAGTGAGTATGCTACATCGGGTCTGGTACATAGCATCGCATACATGATAGAGCCTACTGCCGAAGCATAGGGTATCCCTTGCATGCGATCTCTCTCCAAATCAGTCTTGGGAGACATCTCTTTGGAGAGAGTGAGTCCAGAGATCGTGGGTTGGTTCCCACGCTTGGATTCTTCCATACTAAACCTTTTTAGTATGGTGTCAATGTACCTGGATTGGGACAATCCCAGTATCCGTTTAAATCTATCTCTATAGATCATGATTCCCAATATGCAAGAGGCATCACCTAGATCTTTCATTGAGAATCTTTGTGATAAGAAGAGCTTGACTGATTGCAGCATAGGAATATTATTTCCTATCAAGAGTATGTCATCTACGTACAATACGAGGAAGACAACCTTACCCTCTGCTACCTTCTTATAGATACAAGGTTCATCTATATTTTTGATGAAGTCAAACTCTTTGACTACAACATCAAAACAGATGTTCCAACTCTGCGATGCTTGGTTTAACCCATAAGTGGATTTAAGCAGCTTGCACACCTTTCCGCTGCTCCCACTATCTACGAAGCCCTCTGGCTGAGTCATGTACACGCACTCTTCTAAACCACCGTTTAGAAAGGCGGTCTTAACATCCATTTTCCAGATTTTGTAGTCATGGTATGCAGCAATGGCAAGTAAGATCCGGATGGACTTAAGCATAGCAACTGGAGAAAAGGTTTCGTCATAGTCCACACCTGGTCGTTGACGAAATCCCTTTGCTACAAGTCTAGCTTTGAAAGTCTCAACTTTTCCATCTACACCAAATTTCTTTTTAAAAATCCACTTGCTCCCAATGGGTTTTACCCCTTCAGGAGCATTTTCCAAAATCTATACTTTATTGGTGTACATGGATTCCATCTCAGATCGCATTGCATCCAGCCATTTCATAGAGTCACCACTCGTGATGGCCTGCTCGAAACTAGTCGGGTCATCATCTTCCATGATGCAATCCTCGCTTCCACCATCAATGAGAAAACCGTAGTATCTCTCAGGTGGACGAGAAACCCTACTAGATCGGCGGAGAGGCTGGGGTTCGTCGGGTACTACTGAATCCTCTGGTTCTAATAAATTATCAATTGTAGTCTGCGGTGCTGGAACCTCTTCCAGCTCTACCTCTTCGCCACTAATTTCTTTTGCAAGAAATTCCTTTTCTAAAAAGGTGGCATATTAAGAAATAAACACTTTTTGTTCCTCACCGTGGTAGAAGATATATCCATAAGAATCTTTTGGATATCCTACAAACTTACATAGACCTGATCTTGCCTCGAGTTTGTCCGGATTTTGTTTTTTAACATAGGCCGGACAACCCCATATCTTAATCGTTTAAGAGATGGTCTCTTCCCATTCCATATCTCATATGGAGTTGTAGGCACCGATTTTGTTAGAACTCTATTCAATAGATATGCGTCTGTCTCCAGCGCATAATCCCAAAAGGAAATAGGTAACTCAGCAGTGTTCATCATAGAGCGCACCATATCCAATAGGGTGCGATTCCTCCGCTTCGATACACCGTTGTGCTGTGGTGTATAAGGAGGAGTAAGCTGAGAGAGAATCCCATTCTCTTTTAGATAATCCTGAAACTCATTGCTTAAGTATTCACCTCCTCGATCAGATCGAAGAATCTTAATACTTTTGCCCGTTTGATTCTCTACTTCGTGCTTATATTCTCTAAATTTCTCAAAAGCTTCAGACTTGTGTTTCATTAGGAACACATGTCCGAATCTAAAGAGATCGTCAGTGAATGTAATGAAGTAGGAAGAACCGTTCCTGGCATGTGTAGACATGGGATCGCATACATCACTATGTACCAGTCCTAAGAGTTCAGTAACTCTTTCTCCGTGTCCACTAAACGGAGCTTTGGTCATTTTTCCTTTGAGACATGAATGGCAAGTATCATAAGATGATAATTCGAACGGATTCAAATAACCATCTTTATGTAACTTAGCCAGTCGTGTCGCATTGATATGACCAAGTCTACAATGCCACAAGAAGGATTCGTTCATTTCTGAACTTTTCCTCTTGTGTGTGTTTTGTATATTGAGAACTGTATTCTGATTTAGGATAAATATGCCATTATGTAACGAGCCTGATGCAATCAACTTTTGATCTAGGAATATGTTCATAACATTATCCTTTAGTACAAAATTATATCCTTCTTTACTTAATAAAGAGACTGATATAATGTTGCACATCATGTTTGGTATATAATAGCACTCATTTAGAATCAGTGTATTACGACTTGGTAATACAAGGTGATATTCGCCAACTGCTTTGGCTGCAATACTTGCACCGTTTCCTACTTGAACGGAATGATCACCTTTTCCCAGTTCTCTACCTTTTCGTAGCCCATGTAACAATTTACATATGTGGGATCCTGATCCGGTATCTAATACCCAGGACGTAGGGTGAACTGAGAAACAGTTCTCAATAACTAACACACCCGAAGAAGATGCATCAACATGCATGTTCTTTTGGGCAGCTTGAGAATCCAGATATTCTCTTATTCCCTGTTCAGTCTTATAACTCTTATAAGAAAGAACGGGTCCAACGTTCCCTTGCTCAGTACAATAATCGGGTTTAGTCAATACATTCATATTATTATCTTGATTATGGCCTGACATGGTCGCTACCTGGAAAGAGAGAGAAGAAAACACTTTAGCGTATGCTCTTGCAAGATTAGATTGGTTATTATCTTATCTAATCAGGATGTCTCCCACTGTTTTTATCAAATCTACCTTCAAACTCTAAAAGGTAAGATTAGCCGGGATTAATTACACCCTACAATTTCGTCAATCTTTCAGCCAGATCACTGTCGGTACTTGAGGGAGGTTCCCCGTACTTTCGCACGGACCTAATTAAAGTAAACCTCGTTTTCCCAGAGGCGTAACCTCGTTAACACTTTTCTAGACACCTACTTGATCGACTAATTGTCCTGTGTAAAACTCTCCCAGGAGTAACTCTTACTCGCAGTGGGTATCGGGATCCAACTATCTCATAGAAGGTATGCAATCTCATTGCAAATTTCAACACTTGAAATTCCCGATAATGCTTTTACCCCTAGTGACTTATGACCTTAAGTATGGTCAACAAATCATAAGCACTAGTCAAGTTCTACCCGTCATTTCTTGATTAATTTAGACCCACCCACATGACCCTTAACTATGGTCAACAAAGTCATATGACTGTCCTAATTAATCACATCTTATGTTTATAGGAAAACATCACATAGCTACCGTACACTGCGCCTTAACTATGGTCAACAAACGCAACACGAATACTAAGTACTCTATTCTCCTAAAATGACGGAGGGTTACGCAGGTTTTTCAGAAAACCGTGAGCGTAATGAACTTGATATCGTCGTAGAATCATGTGAATTTTGAAAAGGAGTGTTTTTGAGGCTTTTCTTAGTTTTGCTAAAGGGGTCACTCCCGGTGAAGGGATCGTCGGCCCTTTCCTCATCGAATAAGGTGCAGGATATATCATATATACCGCTGTGCAAAGCAAAACTCTAAAAGCAATCAAAAGACAAACCGAGTTTTGTAGCATCTGCCAGTTTCGCTAAAGAGGTCAGTCTCGATGAAGGGATCTCGGCTCTTTCCTCATCGAATAAGGTGCAGGATATATCATATATACCACTATGCAAAGCAAAACTGTAGCTACCCTTTTTATAAAGTTTTGATTCTACAACATCTTTAGGTTTCTTTTCTTTTTATTAATCTCATTAATAAAAATCCCATCAGCTTATGCTTCCTAAGCATTACACATAAATACGACGTACACTTATGCCATCCGCATTCGCCTCGATGTCCTCTCGTGCACCGTTAGGTTAGGTAACTAACGGCAGAGCGGGGCAGGGCTAGCGTGGGTGTAAAACATAAGTAACGTTTATAATATATCATATATACTATATACTGTATCCATCACAACATATCAAATGATCTCATCACAGATAACGCAGCAGAAACATAGATATAATGTGGGATATACTAGGACGTCCGTATTTAGTATTTAGCCAACAATAGAAAATACGGATTCCACAGTCGCGATGAATAGCCAAGCCCACACCCTGGACCCCTACGAGAGCGGCAAGCGACCCTTACCAATTCTGGAGTTTAGGAGACCCGGTCTCGACTCCTCGAGATGGCCTCCCACTGAACCCCAGAACCCGGTCACCTGTGCTCCCCTCCTTAGGTCCATCATAATGCAGAAAAGTAAATAATATACACTGGTGACATCAACCTCAACCCGGAAGTGCCCCAAATAAAAGAATATTACATTACATTTGAATTTACATGAATGAAATTATAAAACTCTTATCTCACAAAAAACCTCCCGGCTATTCAATCGCGACAATCCTGCACATCATATCTCAGCAAAACATAATATCTCATATCATCAATGTAAGTAAGTATGCATACACCGATCGTCGCTGATGTATAGCAACGACAATCGGCAATACAACTACATACTACACTTACGGTCACAGAAAAGAAAGTGTAAAACTACAATATTTGGAATCCACAATCAGTTTAGACATCGTAAATCCGAAATATCACATACTCCGCATTTCATGCCTAACTCTATGAATTCCACATATTGTATCACATTCCAGATAAATAGACAGTATTAAACTTTTCGAACAGATAATCAAATACCCAAAATTTCCTAAAGTGCTCAACACTTGAGCGGAGTTCAAATAATCCCAGAATATGTCACAATACCGGTGATCCAGCCGTAGAAGGGTCAAGCCAACGCCTCACATGTGGCACGCCGTACTGCCCCAAACCTGAAGGTTCAAAAGGCAGTTCAAGACAGTCACATAATCGAGTTAAGGTTTGTTGTCTTCTAGAGGGTCCACCGCTTAACTTGTACAATTTTTCCGAAAGATTTAAACCCGATAAAAATTCAACATTTGAAAGTTTGCTGTGCCGGGAAAAAGTGAGTTAATGATATCAGTTCAAACAGTTTAACAGTTTCTAAATATCCCGAAAAAAAAACGAATTTAAATTTTTCGATCGAATCTACGATTACAAAATAAACCCCAGATTACTCAACACTTGAGTCAGAATAAAAATACCCATAAAATATATATCACAGTATTATGAATTACTGTGCCAAAATGAGTCCTTGATCCCTTAATACTGCCGCGGTTCCGTGGCTCAAGCGAGGTACGGCCGCGGTTCCGCGGCAGTTTGTACGGATAAGGGGCTCGTTTTTCACAGATGTTCTTATATTTTCCTGATGTATTTTTCAGGTATTTTTAATTCAGAAAAAACCCAGATTTTCAAAAATGTACAGAGAGGGGTTCATTTTCGTCGGTTCGGGTTCGATCGGAGTTTTAACTTCATAAACACGTCGCCTAATGCTCTAGCTAGGCTCTGATACCACTGTAGGGTTCATGGGCACACTTGTGAAGGTTCATAAAGTATCAAACATGCCCGAATAAAATTTTAGATGTGCCGAACAACCCAAAGACGGGATCTTTGCTAGATTATTAGGGTTTAACATGCAAGATAACATCTTTAAACCGAAGTGTGAGAGATTACAACCTTTGTAGTCCGCTCCTTCGCTTCACAAGCTCCGAGTAGAAGTCCCTTTACCGCGATCCACGATCTCCCGGACTCAAAAGAGGCTCCACGACTCGAACGATCCATGCTTGCTTGAAGTGTTCCGATTCTCCGATGATCTACGTCGAAGTTGCTATAACCCAAGCTTTCTCACTCTAAAGAGATGAACACCCTAATCCAATGGGCTAGATGAGATGAGGATGAGGGAGTAGTATTTATGCTTTCTTTTTAATTCACTTTCTCACAATAAATCATCACAAAAGAAATTTCTAGTGAGCTCAAACTCAAAAGTGAAGAAGATGATAATCAAAAAGATAATCCTTTTGTGATGAATAGAAGATAAATGTATATGATTGATTATAGAACCATGGTCAAGGATGAGAGGCTAAAAGTTTGTAGAGAATAAACTAGAGTTAGGGTTTGGTTAGGTTAAGTTATGAGTCATGGAAAAATATCAACCATAATATCTTAACCAAGACAAAAACAAAGCTTCTAGAAGGTGCAAGAAGAAGCTAACCCTAATCAAACCCTAATCCATTTTTATCATCCTTAAACATGTTTTATAATAAATCATATCATGTCACAATAATATATATCACATATATATATTATATATTTGCAACAAAAGAAAATAATACAATTAACATATATCGCATATATATCAATGTATTAAACCGGTGAGAAAATGAAATAACAAAGCGAGCTAATATTAGATAATGTAATACAATATATCATATATATTATTATACATTAAATCATCGAATCAACACTTGATCCGACGATCCGGCTATATCGAATATAACCGACTAATATATCATGTACCGATTCATCGAATCAACACTTGATCCGATGACCCGGTTCATATCTAAATATCGCGAGAATATAATACGGTATCTCATATCGCATTATTCTCGGTCCTGCACATATCATATATGTGCCTCTACTCCGTTTCGCCTGAGCCAAGAAACCTCTGTGTAGGACTCTAAAGAATCGTCAATACACCGGTAACAGGTGATGATCATATCAAACACCCACAAGCTGCGAGCGGTCAGCTAAACGTAACAGCCACCCAGGTATTGAGCGATCAGAAGATCAACAAGCTATCCTGTGCGTTCTCCTGTGAATCCAATCAGTAACACTCCCGTATAGTCCGGTCTGTTCGTCTGATATGTCGCATAGCAAGTCTAGGGGTGGTAAACGTCAGACCCCAGTAACCGATAAGTCGTGTCGATGTGTGGCTCATAACGGGTTGAGAAACTACTAGTAACACTTACCAGTAAATCTCTATATCAGCCCTGGCCAGGGACTTCCAGTTATAGCCAATCGAACACAGCACAATATCAACTCCCTATACCGGGAGAGACGAATCCCCTCCTATCGCTCATTGCCTCCATGTGATTCGGGACTGTACCCAAAAGCCACCGTTTTGCACGCCCTCTTGGACGTGGTAAGGTGGAAATCAAAGCACAATGGGAATCATGTAGGGTTCCTAGGCACACTAATGAGGTCTCACAAGGCATCAACCATGCCAATTTTAAATTTTACAAGTGCCGAGAAACCCTAATACGGATCGTTAACTAGAATTTTAGGCGAAAAATAAAACTAGTTAACAACTTAACTACAAGAACGGAAATACAACCTTTGTAGATCCGGTCCTCCACCTCTATAGCTCCGCAATGAAGTCTCCTCGCTGTCCAAATCGAATCCCGGGCTCTAGCGTCGGCTTCATCGGAAAAATGGGCGGGCTTGATCGTCGGCTTCGATGCCGAAGATGATCTACGTCGAGGCATCACAAGATCAAGCTCCCACTTCACCAAGTCAAGAAACTTGTGAAGAAAACACCCTATACTACTTGGCAAGTGGTAGAGGATGAAGAAATAGGAAGTGGGTTCACTTTAGAATTGGATTTCTCACTCATTTTCTCAAGTTGCCATTGATGAAGCAAGCTTTCTTCATCTTTTTTGAAGAAGAAGAAGAAGAAGATAATTATCATAAGAATAATTAGAAAAATAGAAAAAAGATTATTCTTATCATAATTATAACCATGGTTAAGTGTAGAGAGAGAACTATGGTTAAGTGAAATGGTTAGAGTTAAGGATGAGACAAAAATGGTCACTTTAGTCAAAGCTTCATGAAGCTTCATGAACAAACAAAGAAAGCCACCATTTTTCTCATTATCATTTCCATAATAAATGAATAAATAAATAGATATGAAAATTAAAACCCTAACCATTTAAATAACCATGGTTTAATCTTTACACAAACTCAAGTAAACATGTATCATCAAACATGATACATACAAGTGCACAAAACTATATCACATATACAATGTGCACAATTCAAGTGAGAAAATCCATTTAAAGTGAACCAATACTAGTTAATGCAAAGTAATATATCAAATATATAATTATACATTAAATCATTAAATCAACACTTGATTTAACGATCTGGTCATATCGCATATAACCGACTAGTATCCTATGTATCGGCTTACCGAATCAATCCTTGATTCGATAACTAGGTTATATCGCATACAACCTTTCGATACATTCATCGCGAGAATGGAATACGGTATCACATACACGCATTATTCTCGGTCCTGCACATATCTCATATGCGCTCCTATTTCGTTTCGCTTGAGCCAGGAAACCTCTGTGTAGGACTCTAAAGACTCGTCAATACGCCGGCAGTAGGTGATGATCATATCAAACACCCACAAGCCGCAAGCGGTCTGCTAAACGTAACGGCCACCCGGGTATTGAGCGATCAGAAGATCGACGAGCAAGCCCGCTCATACTCCTGTGAATCCAACCAGTAACACTTACCGTACAGTCCGGTCTCGTCGTCTGATATGTCGCATATCTCGCCTAGGGGTGGTAAACGTCAGACCCCAGTAGCTCGATAAGTCGTGTCGATATGAGGTCCATAACAGTTCGAGAAACTACTGGTAACACTTACCAGCAAATCTCAGCAACCCTGGCCAGGGATTTCCGGTTATAGCCAATCGAACACAGCGCAACATCAACCCCCTATACCGGGAGAGACGAATCCCCTCCTATCGCTCATTGCCTCCATGTGATTCGGGACTGTACCCAAAAACCACCGTTTTGCACGCCCTCTTGGACGTGGTAAGGTGCAAATCAAAGCACAGTGGGAACCACACAAGACTCTATGACGATCTCGAGTCAACAGACTACTCTGTACCAGTGTCACCAGAGAACTGCCATCTGACGTAAGGTATAATACCATCTGGGAGTTCTCGGCGAGTCCGTCCAGTGTACCCAGTCTCCACTGAGCACCCGTATATCATCTCTGATGTCAAACACAAATGGATATGGGATCATCCATCGCCCATCTGTATGGGTCGAGAAGGTATACGCTAGTCTACTCTGGTATATCGATGCCCCGTCTCGATACACCCACGACTAGGGACCTTGAAGGATGTACTTATGGACTACCATGTCCCCACTAGTATGATCTGCATCATAGTCCAGGTAGTCAAGTACACATCCTAAGGGCTTTACCAACATGTAACAGAGAGACAATCAGTATACACGTTAAGGTAAAGTGTAACCAGATAGCATACTATCATGTCGAGCAAGAAAGTCCTCCCTATATATGTCCAAGCATCCACTACAATATACATCCTATGTATAGTAATGGCCTCTAGGGCATACATATAACTAAAAAATCACACAAGACTCTATGACGATCTCGGGTCTACAGACTACCCTGTACCTGTGTCACCGGAGAACTACCATCTGACGTGTGGTATATCACCATCTGGGAGTTCTCGGCGAGTCCGTCCAGTGTACCCAGTCTCCACTGAGCACCCGTACACCATCTCTGATGTCAAACACCGATGGATATGGGATCATCCATCGCCCATCATATGGGTCAAGATGCGTATACGCTAGTCTACTCTGGTGTATCGATGCCCTGTCTCGATATACCCTCGACTAGGAACAGTTATAGGATGTACTCATCGACTACTATGGCCCCACTAGTATGATCTCATCATAGTCCCACTAGTCGAGTACATATCCTAAGGGCTTTATCAACATGTGAGAGTAAAACAGTAAATCAATACAAGTCAACATGTTAAGATAAAGTGAAACCAAATAGCATACTATCATGACGAGCAAGAAAGTCATCTTTATATATATCCAAGCATCCATTATAATATACATCATATGTACAACAATGGCCTCTAGGGCATATACATAACTAACAAGACGAACATACCGGACTGTGCGGTAGTGTTACTGATTGGATTCGCAGGAGTGTGAGCGGGCTTGTTCGTTGATCTTCTGATCGCTCAATACCCGGGTGGCCGTTACGTTTAGCAGACCGCTTGCGGCTTGTGGGTGTTTGATATGATCATCACCTACTACCGGCGTATTGACGAGTCTTTAGAGTCCTACACAGGGGTTTCCTGGCTCAAGCGAAATGGAGTAGGAGCGCATATGTGATATTTGCGGGACCGAGATTGATGCGATATGAGATACTGTATTTTATTCTCGCGATTTGTGACATTGATCGGTTGTATGCGATATAGCCGGGTTATCGGATCAAGTGTTGATTCGATAAGTTGTTACTTTTGATATTAGTCGGTTATAGCCAGATTATTAAATCAAGAGTTGATTTAATAATTTAATGTATAATTATATATTTGATATATTACATTACATTAACTAGTATTATCTCACTTAAGAATTGTTTTCTCACTAGTTTGTGCATAAGTGTATATGTGATATATATTTGTGTACATATGTTTGTGTCATACTTGATGATACACACAAGATGGGTGTATGGGACTTATACCAAGATTAGGTTTAAGATTAGGGTTATTGTTTTATCTTAAGATTTAACAAAAGGATTAAACTTGGTCAAAGTTATCAAGCTTGAAGAAGGTTGGAGAAACTTTGACAAAGTCCACTCTTTTGTCATTTCTCTTGATATTCTTTAACCTAACCCTTAACCTAATACTTTGGTTAATTCTTTACATGAGTTAAGCATGAGGGCTTAACTCAACCATGGTTCCATAATTAAAAGTATAAGTTTTCATTTGGATCTTTATGTTTTCATCTTCTTCTTCATCAAGCTCCATGAAAAGCTTGCTAGCTTTAATGGTGCTATGAGAGAAAATGTGAGAAAATCAATTCTAAAGTGAGCCCACTTCCTATTTCTTCATCCTCTACCACTTGCCATGTAGTATAGGGTGTTCTCTTCACAAAGTTCATGACCAAGTAAAGGAATAGCTTGAGTTTGAGTCTCCCCGACGTAGATCATCTTCGGCCTCGAAATCAACGACCTAGCCCGTTCATTTCTCCGAGGAAACCATCACAAGAGTCCGGGATCGCGATGATCGCAGCGAAGGGACGTCAACATGGAGCTTTAGAAGTGAAGGACCGGATCTACAAAGGTTGTAATCCCTTTCACTTGTTGTTAAAGTTGTTAACTTGCTTTTAGTTTCGCTTTATCTCTAGTTAACGATCTTGCATAGGGTTGTTCGGCACATCAAAATTTTGAAACGGGCATGGTTGATGCCTTGTAGAACCTTGTTAGTGTGCCTAGGAACCCTTCAGTTCATAGCGGCTGTGACATGTTCTGGGATTTTTTTTGAACTCCGGTCAAGTGTTGAGCTATTTGGGAAATCTTGGGTGTTTGTTTATTCGATCGGAAAGTTTAACATTGTCTAATTATCTGGAATTTGATACAATATTTGTAATCCATAAGTAGTTATGAGATAACTAATTTGAATGTTATAAATCTAGCAGACTTTAGTCTCATTTGATCGGTTGCCACGGGATTTTGATGTGATCAAAAGTCCGTCGCAATCACGTAGCGTACGCGGATACTCGCCGAGTAAACTTAATAGATAGCCTCGCCCCATAGCCCCGACCAAGTGACTGTAGGAGAACCCCGTCGCCAAAAGCATCCGTTCGGGTGCTCGCGGCAGCGGTGTTCCGCCTTAGTGCACTTCGTCGACGGCATCGGGGGGTGCGGCCGTCTACTAAAGTTTCCGACGAGCATTCGATCAGGATGTCGGGAATATTTTTTGAATTGCCCGACTTGATATTGAAAAGACTTTTCAATATTGAGACTAAAATACGGGGTTTATAATTGTTAGGCATGCGATGTCTAAGGAATTCATATGGTTAGGCATGAGATGTCTAAGGAGGTTGTGGATTCCAACTGTTGTAGTTTTACACTTTCTTTTCTGCGACCGTTAGTGTAATATGTTGTGTATCGCCGGTTTCGTTGCTATACATCAACGACAATTGGGATACGCATATTTACTTACGTTGATGACATGTGATGTTATGTGTTGATGTGATATGTTATATTGGATCGTCGTGTTTTGAATAGCCGGGGGTTTTATGTGAGATGGGTTTTTTTATTTTCATTCATGTAAAATTCATTGTATGTAATATTCTTTTATTGGGGCACTTCCGGGTTGAGGATGATGTCACCATTGTATATTATTTACTTTTCCGCATTAGGATAGACCCAAGGCGGGGAGCACAAGTAACCGAGATCTAGGGTCCAAAGGGAGGCCATCTCGAGGAGTCGAGACCGGGTCTCTTAAACCTAGAATTGGCAGTGTTGCTTGCCGCTCTCGTAGGGGTCTTGGGGTGTGGGATTGGCTATTCATCGCGACCGTGGAATCCGTGTTTTATACAGGTTCGCATTAAAACACGGACCTCCTAGTATATCCAATATTTCATATATGTTCTTCTGCTGCAATGTTCTGTGATGAGATCATATTACTGCTTGAGACGAATGCTTATATTATATATATGTGATATATATTATGTATTGTTGATTTCGTTTTATATCTGATGCTTGGGAAGCATTATAAAATGGGACTTCATTAATGAGATTAATGAAACTAAAAGAAACCTAAAGATGTTGTGGAATCGAATTTTCAAAAACAGGTAGCTCTAATTCTTGCTTTGCATAGCGGTGTTCCTTGTAGAACATCCAGCACCTTATTCGATAAGGAAAGAGCCGAGATCCCTTCATCGGGAGTGACCTCTTTAGCAATAACTGGCAGATGCTACAACTCTCGGTTTTGTCTTTTGATTGCTTTTCTAGTTTTTGCTTTGGATAGTGGTATTTATGAAATATCCTGCACCTTATTCGATAAGGAAAGAGCCGAGATCCCTTCACCGGGAGTGACCTCTTTAGCAAAACTAGCAAAAGCCTAAAAAACACTCCATTTAAATCATTTGATTCTACAACGATATCAAGTTCATTACGCAAAGGGTTTTCTTAAAATCCTGTCGTAGCCCTCCGTCATTTCAGATAAGTATTTCATAGTATTCGTGCTGCGTTTGTTGGCTTTCGTCAAGGCGTAGTGTGCGGTAGTTATTTATGCTTATCTGCATAAGCATATGATGCGATTGAGTTAGGGTAGTCGTGCGACTTTGTTGGCTTTCGTCAAGGGCCGTGCGGGTGGGTTTAATTCAATCGGGAAATGACGGGTTGGACTTGACTAGTAGCCTATGGTTTGTTGGCTTTCGTCAAGGTCATAGGATGCTAGGGGTAAAATATTATCGGGAATTTCAATTGTTGAAATTTGCAATGAGATTACATACCTTATATAAGATAGTTGGATCCCAATACCCACTGCGAGTAAGAGTTACTCCTGGGAGAGTTTTACACATTACAATTAGCCGATCAAGTAGGTGTCTAGAAAGGTGTCAACGGGGTTATGCCTCTGGGAAAACGAGGTTTATTGTCACGCCCCACATCCCAGAGTATGCTAAGGTAGGCACGTGACATAGCCAACCATGTTACCTGTGGATAGGAATTATCCTTCCACAGTCACATTACGGTTGTAGAGATATCCAGAACAATAATAAAACTATCTAGCACATGTCCATAAGCCAAAATGAAATGAGTCAAGAATAAATAATGCGGAAGCAAGAGATCCAATACAAGAATAACAAAAATGTATGTCCCATAATGCGGGCTCACTTCAGGAATAATGCTGAAAAGTAAAGAACTAACTACTAACGAGTCCTCACTGCTCAGCCTGCTGACTGAAGTACTCCTGCTCGGACTGCAGCAAAGGTAAGGAATCTGGGCCATGCAAAACCCAGACGTCAGCGCGTCATAATATCAAGCAATAATATTAACAGGGGTAGTACAACATGCAGGTATGAGTATGAGTAAGAATATAATGAGAATATATAATGGTAAATGTGTCAGTATAAGTGATATGCAGAGATATCTAACTGCGCTACGGGGTTATCTATTATAAAGTCTTCGAAACCAAGTAACATAATCCTCATCGTAACTCGTCGGTGATTATTCCGTAACGCCCGGAAAGACGACAAACAATAGGTATTCCGTAACTCTCGGAAAAACGACAAACAATGGGTATTCCGTAACGCCCAGAAAAATGGCAAACAATAGGTATTCCGTAACGCCTGGAAAAACGGCAAACAATGGGTATTCCGTAACGCCCGGAAAAACGACAAACAATAGGATGGCCCTTTGAGTTACGTTCGGTTACAATATTGATTTCCCCATACCCCCAAGTTATATATGTTCAAGTCAAGTATTAAATAATCTAGAGCTAATCCCAACACAGGATCAGGCAGGTACAGGTTTGTCTAGATAGACAACAGGAACGGTCCGTAAAGACAACCGGTCAGGTTTGTTGGCATTAGACACAAGATCAGCTAACAGGTAAGACCATGGTACATCAGGTCAAGCCAGGTAATATATAAAGGTGTCATGTTATGTCAAGAGTTGTACGGTACCATGTCGTGTCAAGTAATAGGTGTAATAGGTAATATCAGGGTGCATAAGATGCCATGTGGGTGTGCACAATCACACTAGCATAAGTATGTGTATACATCACAAGCATGGGTACTAATAGAACAATAAACTGGAACATGTAATATGATGAGAAAATAGGTGCAGATTAAACTACTTAGATGTACGGTTATCTGTTTGAGTTTAAGGGATAGTTTCAACCTTACATGAATGCAGTATGAAAAATATGGAAGTTAAAATCATGTTAATATGTATTAAGTAATCTAGAGATGCAATGATATGTATAATATGTTCAATGGATGCAATTATAACTAAAACAGGTTAAGGATGCATACGGGTGTCTAATGGAGTAAAACTATAGAAAGGGTGCCATAGACTATGTAACTAGTTATTACGTGATTTAAAATATAAATGTGGTTACTAGGTTTAGTAAACTAAATGAGATAGTTAGGTTTCAAGTTCTGAATCTAAAATATGTAAACGGAACATCGCACTGTTAACTTGGACTTCATGACTTTAGATTCTATCTATAGATTTAATATGAAATTAGATAAATAAATATAGGAATAGTATGAATAGCATGTAGCAAGTTTCACTTGCCTCGATCGAATCACGCGATACGGTAAACGGAACGTCTCGCGTAGGCGGGAAAAGTCGCGACGCGCGCACGGTACACAGAATGAGTCCAAACAACGAAAAGTGGAATCACACGGGTCAGATGTCCTCGCTGGGTCATCGAGATCGTCGACGGTCCGACCAGATTCCGGCGATCTAAAAAAAATAGTGAACAAGAATTCAAGAAAAGACAAAGAAAGAGAAGAGAAGAGAAGACGAAAAGAAGAAGAAGAAAAAAGGATTGCTTACTGGGTTGTATGCAGGGGTCAGGGAGACGAGGTGGTGGTGTCGGGGTCACCGACGGTGAGGTGCCGGCGAGGGTGCAGGTTACAGGATGTGCTAGGGTTTGGTTTTTGGGGTTTTAATGCAGGGTACGTGCAGGGTTTTGATGAGGTGCTGATGTAGAGGAGGGGAAGGAAACGGGATGGTGATGATGGTGGGTGCGATGCTGGGGTCATCGGCGACGATCGGAGACGTTGGGTTGTTGGGTGTTCTGTGGGTGTGTGCAGGGGAGAGAGGAAAGAAAAAGAAGATGAAGACGAGGAGGAGGATGAGAAGAAGATGAGATAGAGGTGGTGACGAGGCAGAGGAGGCGGCTAGGGTTAGGGTTTCTCTGGTGGGCTCGTGACGAGGGATGCATGGGAAAAAGAACAGAAGAAGAAGAAGATGCAGAAGGAAGGTGAGGGTATTGCGGGGGGAGGTGACGGGATTTTCGCGCACCACGATAGGAGAGAGAAAGCGGTGCGAGATGAGAGAGGTAGAGAGAAACGAGAGGAGAGAGAAAGAGGATGAGAGATAGATTTGTTTGCTAGCGGGGGGTGAGAGAGAAAGAGAAAGAGAGAGAAGGAGAAAAGGAAGAGAGAGAAGGAGAGATGGGTGTAGGGCCCGGCATCAGTAAGGAAGAAACGTGATTGGCTCGTGGGGGTTAAAAATGGTTTTAGAAAAATTTATAAAAGATTTTCAATATACTAGAGAAATCATTTCGTTGGCTGGGAAAAATAGAGGAAAGAGATTTCCATCATAAAATATTTTCTACAGTTACCTTAGCTGAAAAAATAGATTAAATGAATTTAAAAATATTTAAATAATTAGAATTTGGCGGGATACAAAATAATTTAGAAATGCGCCCGGGTCGGGTCCAAAATTTTGGATTTGAAATATGAAAATTATTAGCAAGTTCCAAAAATTGAAATGAAGGATTTTGTAATAAAGATGTAGACCCCTAAGAACGGACGCACGTACGTGCGCGTAGCCATCCAAATGCGCCCGTTTCACTGAACGGGACGAGAACACGATGCAAGGACGCTACCACAGGGTTAGGGGTACCATGCAGGCCATGTCATGTATTTTAAATTATTTTAAGGGACTTAAATTGTTATATGCAAAAATACGTGATGCTAGGTATTATGAAACAGCAAGCTCAAACAAGCGGGTCGAATATAAAGTAAACTACCATTTGCACCCAAACAGGGTAAATGAAATAAACACCACAAACAACACATACGGTAACTGAAGTTGGTATAACTGGACTCGGTTGTTACATTATACCCAACTACAAAAGAATTTCTTCCTCGAAATTCCAAAACAAGAAAGGATAAACAATCAATCTAAGAAAATATGGGGAGACTTCTGCCGAATTTCATCTTCTCGTTCCCAAGTTGACTCTCCATGTGAGCGATTACCCCAAGAAACAAGTACAAGAGGGATAACCTTGTTTTCAAGAACCTCTTCCCTTCGATCCACAATCGCAATCGGTCGCTCCTCAAAAGTCAATTCTTCTCGTACAGTCAGCTCCGAATGATCCAACACATGTGTTTCATCCCGAACCTACTTACGGAGTTAAGATACGTGAAACACATCATGAACATTCGCCAAGGATTGTGGTAACGCCATTCGATACGCTACCTCACCAACACGCTCCAAAATCTCAAAAGGTCCGACGAATCGAGGACTGAGCTTTCCTCGACTTCCGAAACAAATCACATCTCTAGTCGGTGATATCTTCAAGAATACCAAATCACCCACGGCGAACTCTAGAGGTCTTCTCGACGCATCTGCTCACTCTTCTGTCTGTCTTGTACTGCCTTCATATGATTCCGGATAGCGTTAACTTTCTCAACGGTCTGCACAACCAAATTTGGTCCCAACAATCTTCGTTCACCAACATCGTCCTAACAAACAGGTGAACGACACTTGCGACCATATAAAGCTTCGAATGGAGCCATCTGAATCGTCGTCTGGAAACCGTTGTTGTAGGAAAACTCCGCCAAATGTAGATGATCCTCCCATGAACCCTTGAAGTCCAACATGCAAGCTCTCAACATATCTTCAAGAGTTTGGATCGTTCTCTCCGACTGGCCATCTGTTTGAGGATGATAAGCTGTGCTAAACTTCAATCGGGTCCCCAAACTTCCTGTAAGCTCCTCCAAAAGTGTGATAAGAACCGAGTGTCACGGTCGGACGCGATGCTCACCGGTACTCCATGCAATCTTACGATCTCCTGCATGTACCGTTCTGCCAAAGTTTCTGTTGATTGACCAACCCAAAAAGGAATGAAATGAGCTTCCTTGGTCAAACGATCAACAATCACCCAAACTGCACTGTTGCCCTTTGGACTCCGCGGTAGAGCTGTCACGAAATCCATGGTTATATGTGTTAGTTGTATGTATGCCCTAAAGGCCAGTATTGTACAGATCATGTATATTATATTGGATGCTTGGACATATATAGAGATGACTTTCTTGCTCGATATGATAGTATGCTATCTGGTTGCTCTTTATCTTAACATGTATACTTGTCTCTTTATACTGTCTTATGGTTACATGTTGGTAAAGCCCTTAGGATGTGTACTTGACTACTTGGACTATGATGCGGATCATACTAGTAGGGACATGGTAGTCCATAAGTACATCCTTCAAGGTCCCTAGTCGTGGGTGTATCGAGACAGGGCATCGATATACCAGAGTAGACTAGCGTATACGCTTCTCGACCCATGAGATGGGCGATGGATGATCCCATATCCATTGGTGTTTGACATCAATGATGGTATACGGGTGCTCAGTGGAGACTGGGTACACTGGACGGACTCGCCGAGAACTCCCAGATGGTATTATACCTCACGTCAGATGGCAGTTCTCAGGTGACACTTGTGCAGGTTAGTCTGTAGACCCGAGATCGTCATAGAGTCTTGTGTGATTCCCACTGTGCTTTGATTTCCACCTTACCATGTCCATGAGGGCATGCAAAACGGTGGTTTTTGGGTACAGTCCCGAGTCACATGGAGGCAATGAGCGATAGGAGGGGTTTCGTCTCTCCCGGTATTGGGGGTTGATGTTGCGCTGTGCTCGATTGGCCGTAACATGGAAGTCCCTGGCCAGGGCCGATTCAGAGATTTGCTGGTAAGTGTTACCAGTAGTTTCTCGACCCGTTATGAGCCTCACATCGGCACGACTTATCGGTTATTGGGGTCTGACGTTTACCACCCCTAGACTTGATATGCGACATATCAGACGAGGAGACCGGACTGTATGGGAAGTGTTGCCGGTTGGCTCGACGGGAGTTGTAGCAGGTTCGCTTGTTCTCTTCTGATCGCTCAATACCCGGGTGGCCGTTACGTTTAGCTGACCGCTTGCGGCTTGGGGGTGCTTGATATGATCATCACCCACTGCCGGCGTATTGACGAGTCTTAGAGTCCCACAATGGAGTTACCTAGTCCAGGCGAAACGTTGTGGTGCGTGTATGCGATATGCGCATGGACCCGATTAAAATGCGTGTATAGGATACCGTATATTGATCGGGCGGCTTGCTTTTGGTTAGGGTCGTATGTGATATGGCCGGATTGATAAATCAAGTGTTGATTTATCATTTAACCATTAGATTCTCACTAGAAATCTTTTCTTGTATCTTTGGATGTATGGATGCATGTATGCATTCCTAGTTGATTCATGCACATATGGATGTGCATGCACACATACATACATACATCATCTATCATTGTTGTTTATACATAGAAAATGGTGGATATATAAGACTCACACCATGGTTTATTTTATGGATATTTATTTCTATTTTTGCTAAAACAAAAGAAATGAGATAAGATTGAATCATGGTAAAAAGTTTCTACACTCTTCTTTTGACCTAACCATTTGCACCTAACTTTTGACCATGGTTTAATCTTTCTCTTGTGTTTAACTAAAGTAAAATTAAATATCCATAAAGAGATAACCATGGTTTGAGATGAAGAAAGAAAATATATATTCTTATGTTTTTCTTTTTCTCTTAAGGGTGATTCTTCTCTTCTTGAAAAAATATCCATCATCTTCTTCAACCTTGAGCTCTTGCTCTCTAGAATTTTCAAGTGAGCAAAATATTCATCAAGATAGGATTTTGAAGTGAGAAGAGCCACCACAACACTGTTCTACACAAGTCTAGCCCACTTGTTTAGAGTGTTAGCTTCGATTTTCATTCTTGATCTTGTGAAGTTGCTAGCTTGGACAAAGCGGACTCCGGGTGGATCATCGGTGACCTAGAGGAGTTCAAGCGGAGCTTTTCCAAACCCCAAGTAGCCAAGGAGTCCAGCATAGGGAGCTACAAAGGTTGTACTCTCCAAACCCTAGCTTTTCTTTCATATGATGATATGCAAGTTTTAGAAACCCTAATTTTTCTAGGAACGATCTTTTGTTTGTTAACTTAGCACCCTAAAAACTCAACCTTTGGTACATGTGATTCTTCCAAACCCTTCATGAGGTGATAGGCTAACCCAACATGGGTATCAGAGCCAACCTGGAACATTAGGCGACACTTTAACGAAGTTAAAACTCCGATCGAACCGGAAAATACGGATTTTTAGCACTCTCTGGACATTTTTTCAAAACTGCTGTTTTTCAGAATTAAAAATATGCAAAAAATCCAGCAGGTAAATATAAGAGTTACTGTGAAAAACGAGGCCATGAACAGTTAAATCCGCCGCGGAACCGCGGCAATAGCCTGCTTAGGCCGCGGTCCCGCGGCCGTTCTGTTGCTTCATGGTGTCATTTTTAAACAGTAACTCATTGCTCTGCTTGTGTATTGTTTTGGAGTATTTTTAATCTGAATTTAGTACTGTAAATTCTGGAGATGGTTTTGGACTCGTCGATTCGATCGGAATTTTCATTTCGTGGCTTTTTTGGATAAATTAGAAAGTATTGAAGTGTTTGAACGAGTATCATTTGCTCACTTTTCACGGGGTTTAAATATTTTGGAGATACGTGCAAGTTTTGTGGTGGTCCCTCTAGAAGACAACAAACCTTAACTCGATTATGTGACCGTCTTGAACTGCCCTTTGAACCTTAGGGTTTGGGGCAGTACGGCGTGCCACATGTGAGGCGTTGGCTTGACCCTTCTACGGCTGGACCGTTATTACTGTGTCACACTCCGGTTTTTGAACTCCACTCAAGTGTTGAGCTTTAGTGAATCTTGGGTATTTGATCGTTCGTTCGAAAACTTTAATACTGCCTAATTATCTGGAATGTGATGCAATGTGTGGAATTCATATTATAAGACATGAAATACGAGGTATGTGATACTTTGTATTTACGATGTCTAAAGAGAATGTGGATTCCAGATATTGCAGTTTTACACTTTCTTTTCTATGACCGTAAGTGTAGTATGTAGTGGTATTGCCGATTGTCGTTGCTATACGTCGACGATAATCGGTGTATCCATACTTACTTACGTTGATGATATGAGATATTATGTGTTGCTGAGATATGATGTGCAGGATTGTCGCGATTGAATAGCCGGGTTTTTTTTATGTGAGATGAGAGTTTTATATTTTCATTCATGTAAATTCAAATGTAATGTAATATTCTTTTATTTGGGGCACTTCCGGGTTGAGGTTGATGCCACCAGTATTGTATATTATTTACTTTTCCGCATTAGGATGGACCCAAGGAGGGGAGCATGGGTGACTGGGTTCTGGGGTTCAGTGGGAGGCCATCTCGAGGAGTCGAGACCGGGTCTCCTAAACTCCAGAATTGGTAGGGTCGCTTGCCGCTCTCATAGGAGGGTCCAGGGTATGGGCATGGCTATTCATCGCGACTGTGGAATCTGTATTTTCTATTGTTGGTTAAATACTAAATACGGACGTCCTAGTATATCCCACATTATATCTATGTTTCTGCTGCGATATCTGTGATGCGATCATTTGATATGCTGTGATAGGTACTGTATATAGTATATATGATATATTATATAGACGTTACTTATGTTTTACACGCGCACTAGCCCTGCCCTGCTCTGTCGTTAGTTACCTAACCTAACGGTGCATGAGGGGACATCATGGCGAATGCGGATGGCATAAGTGTACGTCGTATTTATCTGTGATGTTTAGGTGACTTAAATGATGGGACTTCATTAATGTGATTAATGAAAGAAAAGAAACCTAAAAGATATTGTAGAATCAAATTTTCAAATAAAAGGGTAGCTACAGTTTTGCTTTGCATAGCGGTATATATGATATACCCCGCACCTTATTCGATGAGGAAAGAGTCGAGATCCCTTCACCGGGAGTGACCTCTTTAGCGAAACTGTCAGATGCTACAACACTCGGTTTGCTTTTGATTGCTTTTGGAGTTTTGCTTTGCACAGTGATATATATGATATATCCTGCACCTTATTCGATGAGGAAAGAGCCGAGATCCCTTCACCGGGAGTGACCTCTTTAGCAAAACTAATAAAAGCCTCAAAATCACTCCATTTCAAAACTTCACTTGATTCTACAACGATATCAAGTTCATTACGCTCATGGTTTTCAGAAAAACCTGCGTAGCCCTCCGTCAATTCAGATATGTAATATTTAGTATTCGTGCTACGGTTGTTTGGCATGCGTCAAGGCGTAGTGTACGGTAGCTGATTATTACTTATCTGTAGCATGAGATGCGATTGGATTAGGGTATTCGTATGGCGTTGTTTGGCATGCATCAAGGGTCGTACGGGTGGGTTTAATTCAATCACGAATTGTACGGGTTGAACTTGACTAGCGGACTATGGGTTGTTTGCCATGCGTCAAGGTCATAGCACGCTTGGGGAAAAATATTATCGGGAATTTCAAGTGTTGAGATTTGCAATGAGATTGCATACCTTCTATGAGATAGTTGGATCCTGATTGATGATTTTTGTTGTGTTTATCAAATGATCCCCGGCAAGGGCGCCATTTTAATTAATACGATTTTCCGTTGTGTGTATGGTTTTTAGAAAATTGTATTTAGAAATCACAACCAAAAGTATTTTGACCGCAATCAATAATGGTGTCGGATGTAGCGCGTTAGCGAGTGCGGATCGTCCACAGGGAAAGTGTAATCCGTTCAATTTTCGAATTAGATGAGTTGAAAATTTAAGGCAAAGAAAAGAAAACAATTCATGATTTGTAATTGAAGATCAAGAGTAAGAAAAATCTAGATCTAAAAGAAACGTTAAAAAAAAAGAATTGAGATGTGTGATAATTTCCAACCAGCAATCAAGATTAGAAGTATGGCTCGTAGGAGTAGATCGGATCTATAGATGTGATGAGATCTAAAGATTACTAATTCTTATCCATTAATGAATTGATACTAGATCGATGCAAATTCATCGAGGTTTAAGGATCTTGCGAGGAAATTAGGGATTTCGCAACTCATCCTTTGTCCTTTCGATGGATCGCATTCAAATTCTAGCTTCTAGTTAATCAAATGGTCAATAGTTGTTCCCTAGTTTCGAGTGAACACGATCAAGAAAGCATCATCTCGAAACTAGGTTATTAATCATTTGATTCACTAGAATTTCCAAACATTATAGGATTTAAGAATTGTAAAAATATCTAAATCATCATCATCTAAAGATCGTCACAACTCCTACACGAGCGGAGATTACTCAAACATCATGATCACAAACACAATCACAAATTGAGATCTAATCATTATGCTTGAATTAAAAGATAAGCAAGAATATAGAAAATTCACCTTTATTTATCAACAAATTTCGTTACAACTCTCTTGAATTTACAAAAGGATGGAACTAGATCGTTGATTTCGGCTTCGCTCGGCTCCTTGAGTCGCGGATCGGCGTGGATCTCTTGCTCCGTTGAAATCCGGCGTCGCTTGCTAAAGGTTGAAGGCTCTCTTGCTTGAATTGATCTCGGGATCTTGATCTTGATTTTGAATTGGGGTTTGAATTAGAGGCACAAGTTTTTTTCACTAAACTTGTGGGTTGAAGATGGTGATGATTCTTGAACAATTTGCACCCTAGATCTAGGCTCCATTTTATAGACCTCCAAATTCTAGATCTAGGATTGAAATTTGAATTCCCTCCACAAGTTTGTTAGCCAAAAGATTTAAATTTCCCTCCAAAAGTTAGTTAAGCCCAAAAATTTGAATTTCCCTCCAAGAGTTTGTTAAGCCGAGCCTTCTAGATGTGCCACATGGAGCTTCTGGGGTCTTCTGAAAGCTTTGGCAGTTACCTTAGCCACGTGGAAGAAATCCGGAAGCATGAAGCCATCAAAGAGCCGCGGTTCCGCGGCGCAAGCAGCCCCTGCCACGGAACCGCAGCGGTTTGGAAGCCTTAGGGCTTGGGTCTTCTTCTGTGATATTGGGCTGACAATTGGGCCTCTTTCTGATGTATGGAATTTTATTTGGATTTCTGTAATATTATCAGATCTTCAGCCTTTGAGTTGGCGTATTTTATCTGCACTGTTTTCTCAATTTTGGGCTTTGCTTCCGGAATTTCCTGCATAGACTCCAAGACAAGAGTTGCGCTATACAAGAATGATGCGATACCATGATAAACACACAATTTCCCTAAAAGTGCTGGTTTTAGTATACAGTACAAGCAATCCAGTATTTTACATGTGTTTTGCTAATATATGCGATATGAATACCGGATACCTATACATGAATGCAAAAGGTAGGGAAATTGCCGTGTTAGAAATGCAGTATTTTCGACTGATCAAATTCCCCCAAACTTATTTTCGATCGTCTCGATCGAACAGTTTTATTAAAAAGAGAAGGAGAAAATAAAGAAAGAGAAAAGCACACTTTCGTAGGCAACACGATTGCACTGAGCACGTGCAACAAGCCTTTAAACCTCTAGGTGTCCCTAGTAGAAGGAGTGTTGTCTCCTGAGGGTTTTCAGCGGATTGCACCCACAAAATCCAATAATAAAAGAAAGATCATGAATATTACATTTAAAGACAAGAATTGTAAAAGAAAAGCCATGAAAATTAGGGTTTCCAACTAAGCTAGCTTTTCGGTTGTCATGAGCCCTATCTTAATGGTCATGAAAAGATGTCAGAAATCACGTCCTTCCTCAATAAAACATCGTCTTATTCTTCATTCCTATCTTTCTTTCAAACATCGATCATATAACCCTGCGTGTGTGTAAAGGACATCCCTACACCCGGAGAATTCAATTCAAGCTATCATACTCTTGCCCATCAGCCTCAGTACTTTTTAATTAATGAATATTTGGATGTGCTCACACACTTTCATGCGACCGTTAATACTTCTTGAGGTACTAACCGACCTATTACTCATGTGTTTGCTTATTTGGTGTATTTTCCTCGTCTTGCACCACCTCAGGCATAGCAGTGACTCCCAGACCAGTTGGCCTTAGGGCACTAGGTGAAGAGGCACCCTCACTATATATTTTTTATTGCCCTTGGTGATAACAAAACCAGTGTCCATTTTTCTCACCGCTTTATTTTTTTTATTCATTTCTTTTATTTCCTTCATACATCGGCTTTAAGACAAGAGCATTTCAAGGTATCCTCTACTATCCCTGGCTTCAAGACGTGTGTAAGTGCGAATAGCAGGGTATCAACGTTCAAAAATGTTTGGCTTTCCAGAATAGAAACTATTTTTCAGACTTATTTTTATCCTCAGATTAGTGACTTTCTTCATCTTACTAACCCTTGGGACAACGGCTCATAACTACTTATTACTAGTTCGTATAAGAAAACTTCTAATTTTCTTGGTTTTCTTAAATTTTTCTAATCTCATGGATGTAATTGTTCACTATCTAATCTTTTATTATCATAAATATTAAATATTTTTATATTTTGAAAATTTTTAAATTTTTTTATGGATTTTGAAAATTTCTGAATTTTTATGGAATTTGAAATTTTTTAAATTTTTATAGGTTTTTATGGGTTTTGAAAAACTATTTACAAAAAAAAGATGAGCCAAAAATATGTTCACAGAAATTTTATGGATTTTGAAATTTTTAAAATTTTTATGGTTTTTAAAGAAATGTTTTGTGCTTATGCAAATGATATGCACATGATGCAAAACTAAGCACAAACCTCCCCCAAACTTGTTTTCAACAGTGTCCTCACTGTTGCCAACTGCTATATCTACAAAACCTGTAAGCCTGGGAGGAATTTATTAGTGGGGGCAAAATATATAAGTGAAGACCCTCCCCCAAACTTATTCTTGGCTCAAAATTTTTGTAAAAATTTTCTTTCCAAGAGCCAGAAAAATTGTCCCCCCCAAACTTGAGTTATGCAATGCTAAGCTTTGAAAATCATATGAGGGGGTCAAGAATCATTGGTCGATGCCAAGCTTTGCAAAGACCGAAGATCAACACCAACTATTCGAAGATTTTATCAATGCAGTGCTCGGGTTGGTGGAAGAAGAAGTGGGGAAAGGGTAAGGGGTGGAAGAGAGTGTGTGTGCGTCTCATTTTGGAGAGACGAAGCAATGAATGTGATGGATTACTCGCATTCTTTTTACAATTCAGAAGAAGGGGTGGAGGTTCAATTTCAATGATTGGGACATAATTCATCTCAACACCCGTGTTATTCAGAAATGCGAGTTCATCAGCGAAGATCTCCTCAAAAGTTTCATCAATACCCCGAAGAATAATGTCATCACAAAGTGCGGGGTGATCTTCAGACTCTAAAACGGTTCATAATCAGTGTTAATTGTTGACCCGGACATCTCGGTGGAAGAGTCCGTATGTGTATGATAGATAGTTGGGTCAAACAATAACATATGAAAAGAGTCAAGATCGGTATCAGGAGGATCATCAAATTCGCTGCTGTCGACATCCATTAAGTCGACAGAACAGACATAAGCAGTAGGTTCGGAGGGTACACTTCCCAACTTGTAAATGTTCAGCTCTATTGACATATTCCCGAAAGATAAGGTCATAGAGCCATTACGACAGTTGATGATAGCGTTGGAAGTGGCAAAAAAGGGGCGACCTAAAATCACCGGAATTTGATTCCGTGGGTTTGCTACAGGCTGTGTATCAATTACAATAAAGTCCACAGGGAATACAAATTCCCCGATTTTTATTAACACATCCTCCAGTTCACCCCTAGGTTTGGTGATTGATCGGTCGGCCATCTGAAGAGTTATGTTCGAAGGCTTTAACACTCCGATACCTAGTTGCTCGTAAACTGAGTAAGGAAGCAAGTTAACACTAGCGCCAAGATCTAGTAGAGCACGGTTAATGTGTTTTTCCCCAATAGAAATGGAAATAGTAGGATATCCAGGATCCTTACGTTTCCTCGGTAATTGTTGGGGGAAAGCCGTGTCTACAGTCTTTGCCATGAATATCTTCTTGGGCACTTGAGTCTTCCTCTTCCTAGTGCACAAGTTCTTAAGAGTTTTCGCATAGGACGGAACTTGTTGGATGGCATCTAAGAGAGGGATGTTGATGTTAACTTGCTTAAAAATGTCCATAATCTTCTCCATATGTGGACTCGATGTGTTAGCCCTTAACCGATTAGGGTAAGGTGCTTTAGCAATGAGCGCTGGGTCCATCATAGGAGAAGGAAGTGTGTGTAGACCCGATCCCAGAATAGAAGTGGGGATCGTCCGTAGAGGAGTAGAAGAGGTGGGCTGAGGTGGCGAGCCTTTTGGGAAACGAAGAATAGGCTCGCAAGAAGGTGGTGGGGTAGAAGAACTGGGGTCAGAAGTAGAAGTAGAAGTGGAAGGAATGGTCTCAGCCGGGGTGTTATTGATTGATTTATCTGTGTCATCAAACTCTTCCCCAAGGTGATTGTCAATCACTCTTCCAGATCTCAACATGGTTTCATCCACATGATGTGAATAGCCAGGATTGGGTAAAGGTTGAGCTGGAAGTTTCCCTTTCTCTCTCGCACTCATTTCAGCTCTTAATCGTGAAATTTCTGCTTCCATCGATTTGATACTCTCAGCTTGGGACGCTGAGTTTTTCTCAATTTTATCGACAGAAGACTTCATTTCAGCCGAAACTTGCATGATATTTGTTAAGACCAAATTCATGCATTGTGCAAATGAATAAGTTTCATCAGTCCCGGTCAACTGCAAAGGATTAGATAGTGCAGGTGTGTTGACCGGATTTTGAAAGTTCTGTGATTGGAAGGGGTCCTGACTTAATTGAAGTGGTGGCTGCTGTTGTGGTGGAGGGACCCTTTGGAAATTGTGTTGGGTTGGAACCGTGTTTTGAGATTGTGATTGGTTCCAAGCAAAGTCAGGGTGATTCCTCCAACCCTGATTATATGCGGAAGAATAAGGATCATTCCCAGGTCCTTGTCGGTAAGCAGAATTGATATGCTCATGACCTTGAAACGGACATTCTTCCGTCAAGTGAGACGAATCAGAACAGCAGCCACATACAGTTTTGGAGAGTGACATTTGGTTTAGGGCGGCGGCTAAAAATTTGTTTTCCATAGCATCGAATTTCTTGTGTAAAGCTGAAATTTCAGCTCTAATTCCTATGGAAATATCATTGCCATCCCTAAACGATTGACTCATACCCTCCCACTGTAAAGATCTTTCAGCGAAATCTTCTAAAAATTTCCAGGCTTCCCCATCATCTTTGGTCATAAAATTGCCTTGACACATGGACTCAAGGGTCTGTCTTGTGTTAGGATTAATGCCCTCATAAATGATTCGGCACAGTTCCCATCTGGGGATGCCGTGATGTGGACATTGGACTAACAGATCCTTGAAGCGTTCAAGACATTTTGAAAATGTTTCATTTGGAAGCTGGGTGAATTGATAGATTTCGCTACGGACTCGAGCTGTTTTGTGATGTGGGTAGAATTTCTTAAGGAATGCTTTGACGAATTCTTCCCAATTTGAAATGGAATGTGCGGTAGTGTTATACAGCCACTTCTCGGCTAAATCGCACAAGGTAAATGGGAGAAGACGAAGACGTAAAGCATCCACAGAAAGCTGTGAAGTACCCATCATTGCGCATACATTTTCAAATTTGGTGATAAATCCATATGCGTCTTCAGACTCGAGACCGTGAAATTTTGGTAGAAGGTTGATGTATTGGGGTTTTATCTGAAAGTTGTCCCCGTTGGCTGATGGAATGGAAAGACAAGTGGAAAGGGGGCCTCGTGTTGGATAGCACCTCTCCTGGAGAGAGATGCGAGGTGGAATCTGCGCACTAACGGACGGCGGCAGAGTAGTGGTAAAGAAGTTCGATGGAGATGGATCCATCGATGTGGGTATGATTGTGGGTAAAGAAAGGTAAATGTAGAAATACCGACTTTAGGGTCGATCGGGGGACGCGGACTAACAGGCACTAGAATCCTGTTGTACAGCCTATCTTGCACTAAAAAGGGTTAGTACAAGTGGAAGCGTGAAAATATAATTAGGGGAAATGAAGTGTTGGTGTTTGTTTTAAAAAATGATACGGATTTTTTTTGAAAAAATGATGCAACACAACAAATGCAACAAGCAATACCCTAGAATTTATGGTCACCTAGGTCCGATCTCTAGACCGCTCCTAACTTCCAAAAGACAAGTCGCAGGATAAATCCTCCACTGCCTCTTTGTTTCTCCTGTGGCCAGGTAAGTGCCAGGTAAGTGGGAGGTTCTCCACTACGTAAGTAGTGGGCCTAATTAAGTAACCACTAGCCTTCGACACACTTGCCTTAGACACCACAAAAAAGAAACGCGGATAAGCAATGAATTACCCACGGCCTTCTTCTGTCCTAAGTGGGTGCGACGGTCCTTAGAGTCATCTCTAGATATTTTTTAATTAATGAGGGTAATGCGGATGCTGGTTTGTGATTTTTGGGGCCTAGGAAGGGTAATGAACTCCCCACCTAATCTGTATTTGGCCGTGCCCCTTAATGTCCGTATTAATTATGCAAACAACCACAAAATCAAAACAAGCACAATTTATTTTGTTCTTTGCGGCGCTGCGATTTTTGCAAAGAAGCCTGCACAAAATGTTATTTGGAGCAGATGAGGAGAGAGATAAGAAAGTTAGAAACTCACAGAAGAATTTTGGTGCAGGGATGACATCGGCACACCGCGGTTCCGCCGCAATTGCAAGCTAATGCCGCGGTTCCGCGGTTGGATCTTGGGATCGCTGCACAAAAATTTGTGTACAGGCTTCTGTTCACCTGGAAAGCTCTCTAGAATGCTCTGAAATTTTTTTCTCCAGCTCTAATAATTCCAGATTTCCTCGCAATCAAATCACAACAACACGTATTAGGGTTTGCGCAAGTTTTGATCTAAAAATAGAGACGGAATAAACTTTTCAACTCAAATTTCAAAAAATGAACAAATAGCACACGATCCCCAGCAACGGCGCCATTTGATTGATGATTTTTGTTGTGTTTATCAAATGATCCCCGGCAACGGCGCCATATTAATTGATACGATTTTCCGTTGTGTGTATGGTTTTTAGAAAATTGTATTTAGAAATCACAACCAAAAATATTTTGACCGCAATCAATAACGGTTTCGGATGTAGCGCGTTAGCGAGTGCGGATCGTCCACAGGGAAAGTGTAATCCGTTCAATTTTCGAATTAGATGAGTTGAAAATTTAAGGCGAAGAAAAGAAAATAATTCATGATTTGTAATTGAAGATCAAGAGTAAGAAAAATCTAGATCTAAAAGAAACGTTAAAAAAAGAATCGAGATGTGTGATAATTTCCAACCAGCAATCAAGATTAGAAGTATGGCTCGTAGGAGTAGATCGGATCTATAGATGTGATGAGATCTAAAGATTACTAATTCTTATCTATTAATGAATTGATACTAGATCGATGCAAATTCATCGAGGTTTAAGGATCTTGCGAGGAAATTAGGGATTTCGCAACTCATCCTTTGTCCTTTCGATGGATCGCATTCAAATTCTAGCTTCTAGTTAATCAAATGGTCAATAGTTGTTCCCTAGTTTCGAGTGAACACGATCAAGAAAGCATCATCTCGAAACTAGGTTATTAATCATTTGATTCACTAGAATTTCCAAACATTATAGGATTTAAGAATTGTAAAAATATCTAAATCATCATCATCTAAAGATCGTCACAACTCCTACACGAGCGGAGATTACTCAAACATCATGATCACAAACACAATCACAAATTGAGATCTAATCATTATGCTTGAATTAAAAGATAAGCAAGAATATAGAAAATTCACCTTTATTTATCAACAAATTTCGTTACAACTCTCTTGAATTTACAAAAGGATGGAACTAGATCGTCGATTTCGGCTTCGCTTGGCTCCTTGAGTCGCGGATCGGCATGGATCTCTTGCTCCGTTGAAATCCGGCGTCGCTTGCTAAAGGTTGAAGGCTCTCTTGCTTGAATTGATCTCGGGATCTTGATCTTGATTTTGAATTGGGGTTTGAATTAGAGGCACAAGTTTTTTTCACTAAACTTGTGGGTTGAAGATGGTGATGATTCTTGAACAATTTGCACCCTAGATCTAGGCTCCATTTTATAGACCTCCAAATTCTAGATCTAGGATTGAAATTTGAATTCCCTTCACAAGTTTGTTAGCCAAAAGATTTAAATTTCCCTCCAAAAGTTAGTTAATCCTAAAAATTTGAATTTCCCTCCAAGAGTTTGTTAAGCCGAGCCTTCTAGATGTGCCACGTGGAACTTCTGGGGTCTTCTGGAAGCTTTGGCAATTACCTTAGCCATGTGGAAGAAATCCAGAAGCATGAAGCCATCAAAGAGCCGCGGTTCCGCGGCGCAAGCCAGCTCATGCCGCGGAACCGCGGCGGTTTGGAAGCCTTAGGGCTTGGGTCTTCTTCTGTGGTATTGGGTTGACAATTGGGCCTCTTTCTGATGTGTGGAATTTTATTTGGATTTCTGTAATATTATCAGATCTTCAGCCTTTGAGTTGGCGTATTTTATCTGCACTATTTTCTCAATTTTGGGCTTTGCTTCCGGAATTTCCTGCATAGACTCCAAGACAAGAGTTGCGCTATACAAGAATGATGCGATGCCATGATAAACACACAATTTTCCTAAAAGTGCTGGTTTTAGTATACAGTACAAGCAATCCAGTATTTTACATGTGTTTTGCTAATATGTGCGAGATGAATACCAGATACCTATACATGAATGCAAAAGGTAGGGAAATTGCCGTGTTAGAAATGCAGTATTTTCGACTGATCAGATCCCGATACCCACTGCGAGTAATTGTTACTCCTGGGAGAGTTTTACACAGGACAATTAGCCGATCAAGTAGGTGTTTAGAAAGGTGTCAACGGAGTTACGCCTCTGGGAAAACGAGGTTTACTTTAATTAGGTCCGTGCGAAAGCACGAGGAACCTCCCTCAAAGTACCGACACTGGCCTGGCTGAAAGATCGGCGAAGTTGTAGGGTGTAATTAATCCCGGCTAGTCTTTCCTTTTAGGGTTTGAAGGAAGATTTGATAAAAACCAGTGGGTGCCATCCTGATTAGATAAGATAATAACCAATCTGATCTTGCAAGAGCATACGCTAAAGTGTTTTCTTCTCTCTCTCTCTCCAGGTAGCGACCATGTCATGCCTTAATCAAGATAATAATATGGATGTATTGACCGAACCCGCATGTTATACTGTGCAGGGGAACGTTGGACCCGTTCTTTCTTATAAGAGTTATAAGACTGAACAGGGAATAGGAGAATATCTAGATTCTCAAGCCGCCCAAAAGAACATGTATGTTGATGCATCTTCTTCAGGTGTGTTAGTTATTGAGAACTGTTTCTCAGTTCACCCTACGTCCTGGGTATTAGATACCGGATCAGGATCCCACATATGTAAAATGTTACATGGGCTACGGAAAGGTAGAGAACTGGGAAAAGGTGATCATTCCGTTCATGTAGGGAATGGGGCAAATGTTGCAGCCAAAGCAGTTGGCGAATATCACCTAGTATTACCAAGTGGTAATACACTGATTCTAAATGAATGCTATTATATACCAAACATGATGTGCAACATTATATCAGTTTCTTTATTAAGTAAAGAAGGATATAATTTTGTAGTAAAGGATAATGTTATGAACATATTCCTAGATCAAAAGTTGATTGCATCAGGCTCATTACATAATGGCATATTCATTCTAAATCAAAATATAGTCCTCAATACACAAAACACACACAAGAGGAAAAGTTCAGAAATGAACGAATCCTTCTTGTGGCATTGTAGACTTGGTCACATCAATGTGACACGACTAGCTAAGTTGCATAAGGATGGATATTTGAATCCGTTTGAATTTTCATCTTATGACACTTGCCAGTCATGTCTCAAAGGCAAGATGACCAAAACTCCGTTTACGGGACACGGAGAAAGAGTTACGGAACTCTTAGGGCTGATACATAGTGATGTATGCGGTCCCATGTCTACACATGCCAGGGACGGTTCTTCCTACTTCATTACATTCACTGACGATCTCTCTAGATACGGACATGTGTTCCTGATAAAACACAAGTCTGAAGCTTTTGAGAAATTCAGAGAATATAAGCACGAAGTAGAGAACCAAACGGGCAAAAGTATTAAGATCCTTCGATCTGATCGAGGAGGAGAATACTTGAGCAATGATTTTCTAGATTATTTAAAAGAGAATGGGATTCTCTCTCAGCTCACTCCTCCTTAAACACCACAGCACAATGGTGTATCGGAACGGAGAAACCGCACCCTATTAGATATGGTGCGCTCAATGATGAGTACAGCTGAGTTACCTATTTCCTTCTTGGGATATGCGCTTGAGACAGCCATGGACCTATTGAATAGAGTTCCTACCAAATCAGTGCCTACCACTCTATATGAGATATGGAAAGGGAAGAGACCACATCTTAATTACATTAAGATATGGGGTTGTCCAGCCTATGTCAAAAGACAAAATCCGGACAAACTCGAGGCAAGATCAGTCTTATGTAAGTTTATAGGATATCCCAAAAATTCACAAGGGTATATCTTCTACCACCCCGAGGAACAAAAGGTGTTTGTTTCTCGACATGCCACTTTCTTAGAAAAAGGTTTTCTTATGAAACAGACAAGTGGCATTGAGGTAGAACTAGAAGAGGTTCCAGCGACACAAACTATAACAGAAGACTTGGTAGAACCAGAGGATTCAGTAGTACCTGACGAACCCCAGCCGCTCCGCCGATCTAGCAGGGTTTCTCGTCCACCTGAGAGATACTACGGTTTTCTCATTGACGGTGGGAGCGAGGATTGCATCATGGAGGATGATGACCCAACTAGCTTCGAGAAGGCCATCACGAGTGGGGACTCAGGGAAATGGCTGGATGCTATGCGGTTCGAGATGGAATCCATGTACACCAACAAAGTATGGACTTTGGAAGATGCTCCTGAAGGGGTAAAACCCATTGGGAGCAAGTGGATCTTCAAGAAAAAACTTGGTGTAGATGGGAAAGTAGAGACTTTCAAAGCTAGACTTGTTGCAAAAGGTTTTCGTCAAAGACCAGGTGTGGACTATGACGAGACATTTTCTCCAGTGGCTATGCTTAAATCCATCCGGATCATGCTTGCCATCGCTGCATATCATGACTACGAAATATGGCAAATGGATGTTAAGACCGCCTTTCTAAACGGTGGTTTAGAAGAGTGCGTGTACATGACTCAGCCAGAGGGCTTCGTAGATAGTGGGAGCAGCGGGAAGGTGTGCAAGCTGCTTAAATCCATTTATGGATTAAAGCAAGCATCGCGGAGTTGGAACATCTGCTTTGACGTCGTTATCAAAGAGTTTGATTTCGTCAAAAACATAGATGAACCTTGTATTTACAAGAAGGTGGCAGAGAGTAAGGTTGTCTTCCACGTATTGTACGTGGACGACATACTCTTGATAGGAAATGACATTCCTATGCTGCAATCGGTCAAGCTCTTCTTGTCACAAAGATTCTCGATGAAAGATCTTGGTGATGCCTCCTGCATATTGGGAATTAGGATCTATAGAGATAGATCCAAACGGATATTGGGATTGTCCCAATCCAGGTACATTGACACCATACTAAAGAGGTTTAGTATGGAAGAATCCAAGCGTGGGAATTTACCCACGATCTCTGGAGTCACTCTCTCCAAAGAGATGTCTCCCAAGATTGATTTGGAGAGAGCTCGCATGCAAGGGATACCCTATGCTTCGGCTGTAGGCTCTATCATGTACGCGATGCTATGTACCAGACCCGATGTAGCATACTTACTAAGTGTTGTGAGTAGGTATCAAGCTGATCCTGGAGAGAGTCACTGGACAGCTGTGAAGAGCATTCTCAAGTACTTACGAAGGACTAAAGAGATGCTCTTGGTATATGGTAATGGAGAACTCCAAGTGGAGTCCTTTACCGATTCGAGCTTCCAGAGTGATAAGGACAACTCTAAGTCGCAGTCGGGATTTGTCTTTACCCTTTACGGAGGGGCGGTTAGCTGGAAGAGTTCCAAGTAGGAAACCGTGGCAGACTCGACGATGGAGGCTGAATACATCACTGCCAACGATGCTGCCAAAGAGGCTGTCTGGATCAAGAAGTTCATTACTGAACTTGGAGTGGTTCCATCCATTGAGCATCCAATACCTTTGTATTGTGATAACAATGGAGCGGTGGCTTTGGCCAAGGAACCCAGGTCCCATCAGTGATCCAGGCATATTATGAGGCGGTATCACCTGATCCGGGAGATAGTTGATCGCCGGGAGATCGAGGTCAGGAGGGTTGACACGAAGAACAACACAGCGGATCCACTCACGAAGGCTATTCCCCAGATACAGTTTGAAAGATTCTTCGGGATGCTCGGTATGCGATACTACAGCAGCTGGCCCTAGTGCAAGTGGGAGATTGTTAGTTGTATGTATGCCCTAGAGGCCAGTATTTTACAGATGATGTATATTACATTGGATGCTTGGACATATATAGAGATGACTTTCTTGCTCGATATGATAGTATGCTATCTGGTTGCTCTTTATCTTAACATGTATACTTGTCTCTTTATACTGTCTTATGGTTACATGTTGGTAAAGCCCTTAGGATGTGTACTTGACTACCTGGACTATGATGCGGATCATACTAGTGGGGACATGGTAGTCCATAAGTACATCCTTCAAGGTCCCTAGTCATGGGTGTATCGAGACAGGGCATCGATATACCAGAGTAGACTAGCGTATACGCTTTTCGACCCATGAGATGGGCGATGGATGATCCCATATCCATTGGTGTTTGACATCAGAGATGGTATACGGGTGCTCAGTGGAGACTGGGTACACTGGATGGACTTGCCGAGAACTCCCAGATGGTATTATACCTCACGTCAGATGGCAGTTCTTAGGTGACACTTGTACAGGTTAGTCTGTAGACCCGAGATCGTCATAAAGTCTTGTGTGATTCACACTGTGCTTTGATTTCCACCTTACCACGTCCATGAGGGCGTGCAAAACGGTGGTTTTTGGGTACAGTCCCGAGTCATATGGAGGCAATGAGCGATAGGAGGGGTTTCGTCTCTCCCGGTATTGGGGGTTGATGTTGCGCTATGCTCGATTGGCCGTAACAGGGAAGTCCCTGGCCAGGGCTGATTCAGAGATTTGCTGGTAAGTGTTACCAGTAGTTTCTCAACCCGTTATGAGCCTCACATCGGCATGACTTATCGGTTATTGGGGTCTGACGTTTACCACTCCTAGACTTGATATGCGACATATCAGACGAGGAGACCAGACTGTACGGGAAGTGTTGCCGGTTGGCTCGACGGGAGTTGTAGCAGGTTCGCTTGTTCTCTTATGATTGCTCAATACCCGGGTGGCCGTTATGTTTAGCTGACCGCTTGCGGCTTGGGGGTGCTTGATATGATCATCACCCACTGCCGGCGTATTGACAAGTCTTAGAGTCCCACAATGGAGTTACCTAGTCCAGGCGAAACGTTGTGGTGCGCGTATGCGATATGCGCATGGACCCGATTAAAATGCGTGTATAGGATACCGTATATTGATCGGGCGGCTTGCTTTTGGTTAGGGTCGTATGTGATATGGCCGGATTGATAAATCAAGTGTTGATTTATCATTTAACCATTAGATTCTCACTAGAAATCTTTTCTTGTATCTTTGGATGCATGGATGCATGTATGCATTCCTAGTTGATTCATGCACATATGGATGTGCATGCACACATACATACATACATCATCTATCATGGTTGTTTATACATAGAAAATGGTGGATATATAAGACTCACACCATGGTTTATTTTATGGATATTTATTTCTATTTTTGCTAAAACAAAAGAAATGAGATAAGATTGGATCATGGTAAAAAGTTTCTACACTCTTCTTTTGACCTAACCATTTGCACCTAACTTTTGACCATGGTTTAATCTTTCTCTTGTGTTTAACTAAAGTAAAATTAAATATCCATAAAGAGATAACCATGGTTTGAGATGAAGAAAGAAAAATATATATTCTTATGTTTTTCTTTTTCTCTTAAGGGTGATTCTTCTCTTCTTGAAAAAATATCCATCATCTTCTTCAACCTTGAGCTCTTGCTCTCTAGAATTTTCAAGTGAGCAAAATATTCATCAAGATAGGATTTTGAAGTGAGAAAAGCCACCACAACACCGTTCTACACAAGTCTAGCCCACTTGTTTAGAGTGTTAGCTTCGATTTTCATTCTTGATCTTGCGAAGTTGCTAGCTTGGACAAAGCGGACTCCGGGTGGATCATCGGTGACCTAGAGGAGTTCAAGCGGAGCTTTTCCAAACCCCAAGTAGCCAAGGAGTCCAGCGTAGGGAGCTACAAAGGTTGTACTCTCCAAACCCTAGCTTTTCTTTCATATGATGATATGCAAGTTTTAGAAATCCTAATTTTTCTAGGAACGATCTTTTGTTTGTTAACTTAGCACCCTAAAAACTCAACCTTTGGTACATGTGATGCTTCCAAACCCTTCATGAGGTGCTAAGCTAACCCAATAATATGTTCCCACTTCCACTGAGGAATCGGAAGTGGTTGCAATAAACCAGCAACCCTTTGATGTTCAGCCTTAACTTGCTGACACACCAAGCATCTTGCCACAAAACGGGCAATCTCCCGTTTCATGCCTTCCCACCAGAAATGCTGTCGTAAATCTCGGTACTTCTTCGTGCCTCCTGGATGTACGAACATGCTGAACTGTGCGCCTCCTTCATGAGTTCTTCACGAATATCTGTAATACCCGGCAAGTCCAAGAAAGCTTCTGATCTCTACAACGTTCTTCGGAATCTGCCAATCTCGAACTGTTGCAATCTTTTCGGGATCAATGGCTATTCCATCACCAGACACGACATGCCCAAAAACTTTACTTCTTCCAGCCAAAACTCGCACTTGCTCATCTTTGCATATAATTTTTCTTGTCTCAGCGTCTGCAGTGCGGTCTTCAAATGTTCTGCATGCTCTACAATACTCTTCATGTAAACCAAAATATCATCAATGAACACCACAATAAACTGGTCCAAGAATGGTGAAAAGATTCGGTTCATCAAGTCCATGAATATCGCCGGTGCATTCGTTACTCCGAAGAGCATCACTAAGTACTCGTAATATCCATACTGAGTTCGGAACGCCGTCTTGCAAATATCTTCTACTTTCACTTGGACCTGATGATATCCGGATCGCAAATCCAGCTTCGAGAATACCCTCGCGCCACTAAGCTACTCAAATAGTTCGCCAATGCGAGGGATCGGGTACTTGTTCTTAATAGTCACCCGGTTTAAATCTCGATAATTGATGCACATCCTCCTTGTGCCATCTTTCTTCTTTACTAGAAGAACTGGAGCTCCCCAAGGTGAGTTACTGCTGCGAATCAAACCTTTCCCAAGTAATTCAGTAACCTGCTTCTTAACTTCCTCCAACTCCACCGGCGCTATTAGATAGTACGCCCTTGAGATTGACGCTGCACCAGGAGCAAGATCAATTGCGAACTCCATGTCTCGCCTCGACGGTAAACCTGATATGTCTTCGAACACATCCATGAAACTTCGAACAACAGCTGGCGCTTCCCTTTTATTAACCTCCATCGACGAAAAAACACTGTTTGTCGGCCTTGCCTCAAACTCGACTGGCCCGACAAAACTGCTAATACAAAACATCCTCTGGATGTCCAGAAATCTGGAAATTTGCTTTCCCTGCTCTACACTCGATGTGATCGTGGAAAGTGCTGAAAATCCATTCCCAAAGCGACTTCATACTGCCGGTAACAATCACCAAGGAATCTACACTAGCTCTCGTCCTCCAACAACAACAGAACAATCCTTACACCCCCTATTCATTAAGATTTTCCCATTCCCAGTGTGTATGTCCCAATAACTAAACAGGGTCGTGCAAGTCATCGGGTGTATAGTAATAAACTTGGACGGCATAAATCAATGGGATGCACGAAAATTGAAAATCGCTAATGCGAGAAAACCATGAACAAGTAGGGTACCTGAAACGACTTCCTCTGGAGCTTTAGCCTCTTCAGCCGTCAGGGTAAAGGCTCGAGCTTGATTAGGTCCCTGAGTTATCAGCTTTTGCTCCTAAAACTGTCTCTGCGGTGGCTTCTGAGTATCTTCCATCAACCGTAGCTTCGATGGACAAGTATCAATGGTGTGATCAGCTGATCCGCAAATAAGACACAGTCCAAGCCTCTTACGACAATCTCTCCGATAATGACCCGGTCGTTGGTAGTAATCGCACAACACCCTTCCCTTTTGCTCGGGCAAAACTGGCTTCTTCATTGGTACAACGCCATGCCTGTCCACCAGAATACCTTTGCGTCCATGTGTTCGATTCAGTGCAAATGCCGGCTTTCGTGCTGTAACTGCTGGCTGCGGTGTACTCCCGGTCTTCATAGATAGACTTTGCTGCTCTCGGGCTGCTGTAAGTACTTGTGAGAAAGTGGTCAAACCCAGGGAGACAATCTACCTCTGGATGTCCACATCCAAACTGCGCATTAACCTTCTTGCCCTATCAGTATTGCTGGCAACCAAAGGTCCAGCGAATCTACTGAGCCGCGTCCACTGAGCTGCATGTACATCTACAGGTGCGCCGTTCTGTTTCAAACTGACGAATTTTTCCTCCATTTCCTCCCGTGCAGTCCGCGGGAAGAACTTCTCCAAGAAACTCTTCCAGAAATTTGCCCAACTGATCGGCTTAGGCAAGCGGGTCTCTTCCACAAGCCACCATTCACGGGCATAGTCTACCAACTGGATGCGTACTACATCCACCCTCTTATCCTCTGGGATCTGTGTCGCAATGAGTAAATTCTCCGTATCAACCAGCCACTGCTCCGCTGGCAACGGCTCCTCCAGGCCAGTAAAGACAGACGGACCCAGTCTCCTGAAATCCGCCATGGTACCCACACGATCCACTGGTCTAGCCACAACATTGATCACGGACTGCTGAACGGTCCGCAAACCTTCGTGAAAAGATTCAGCTTGCTGCTGGATCAGCTCGGTCTGTCGCTTTTGGTTTTCCAACATCCCACGGATTACTCCAAGCATAGCGGCTTCGTCAACACGCCTTTGGTACGTTTTCATATTCTTTCCTGCCATATTCCTGAAATCAAAACACCCAAGGATTAGCATGATAACGGATTCAAAATGTAGGTCAAGGCTAGAACTCCGAGTTACTTAAATAGAGTACCGCATTGTAACTATGCCGCGGTATCATAGCTACAATTACATAACTCCACCCAAGTCGCCTAAGTTCTAGAGATAAATAAGGAACCAGGTTTCGAGTCGATACGCAAAAGAGGTCTGCATATCGTAAAAGTATAATCAGGAGGAGGTTAAGATTCAAGAACGGTAAAACGGCAAGGTGGCAGGACATGTTTCCTAATCACGAGTATTCTGATTCATGTATTGGGTCCAATACCCAACTACAAAAGAATCAACCCGATTAACCTATGGCTCTGATACCAAAAGAACCATGTCATGCCCCACATCCCAGAGTACGCTAAGGTAGGCACGTGACATAGCTAACCATGTTACCTGTGGATAGGAATTATCCTTCCATAGTCACATTACGGTTGTAGAGATATTCAGAACAATAATAAAACTATCTAGCACATGTCCATAAGCCAAAATGAAATGAGTCAAGAATAAATAATGCGGAAGCAAGAGATCCAATACAAGAATAACTGGAATGTATGTCCCATAATGCGGGCTCACATCAGGAATAAATACTGAAAAGTAAAGAACTAACTACTAACGAGTCCTCACTGCTCAGCCTGCTGACTGAAGTACTCCTGCTCGGACTGCAGCAAAGGTAAGGAATCTGGGCCATGCAAAACCCAGACGTCAGCGCGTCATAATATCAAGCAATAATATTAACAGGGGTAGTACAACATGCAGGTATGAGTATGAGAAAGAATATAATGAGAATATATAACGGTGAATGTGTCAGTATAAGTGACATGCAGAGATATCTAACCGTGCTACGGGGTTATCTATTCTAAAGTATTTGAAACCAAGTAACATAATCCTCATCGTAACTCGTCGGTGATTATTCCGTAACGCCCGGAAAGACGGAAAACAATAGGTATTCCGTAACGCCCGGAAAAACGGCAAACAATGGGTATTCCGTAACGCCCGGAAAAACGGCAAACAATAAGTATTCCGTAACGCCCGGAAAAACGGCAAACAATGGGTATTCCGTAACGCCCGGAAAAACGACAAACAATAGGATGTCCCTTTGAGTTACGTTCGGTTACAATACTGATTTCCCCATACCCCCAAGTTATATATGTTCAAGTCAAGTATTAAATAATCTAGAGCTAATCCCAACACAGGATCAGGCAGGTACAGGTTTGTCTAGATAGACAACAGGAACGGTCCGTAAGGACAACTGGTCAGGTTTGTTGGCATTAGACAAAAGATCAGCTAACAGGTAAGATCATGGTACATCAGGTCAAGCCAGGTAATATATAAAGGTGTCATGTTATGTCAAGAGTTGTACGATACCTTGTGTTAGTGTATATGCCCTAGAGGCCATTACTGTATCATACTAGTTTGTATATTACTTAATGGAAGCTTGGGATATTCACCTTGTATAGACAATCTTGCTCAAAATGGTAGTATGCTACTTGGTTTGTTTCTACTTTAATATGTGCATGTGTTTCTTTTAGCATATTGCTTATACATATTAGTAGAGCCCTTAGGATCTTTGCTTGATTACCAGCGTTGTGATGGCAGTCACACTTGTGGGGGCTGGGTAATCCACAAGCACATCCTTATACATGTCCCTAGTCGTAGGACTATCGAGACAGGGCATCGATACTCCGGAGTAGACTAGCGTATGCGCTTCTCATCCCAGCAGGGGAGACGGTCTGTCCCACAGCCGTCAGTACGTCGTACTTGAGATAGTATGCGGGTGCTCGTTAGGTTACGGGTACACTGGACAGGACTCGTCGGGAACTGATAGGTTGGTACTATACCTATCGTCAGTTATCAGTTCCCAGGTGACATGAGTACAGCTTAGTCCGCTGACTTGACACTGTCACTTCGCCTCGAGTGTGTTCCCATTGTACTTTGATTACTACCCTACCACGGCTCAAAGGAGTCGTGCAAACAGGTAGTAGTTGGGTGCAGTCCCGAAGCACTTGGAGGCAGTGACGGTTAGACAGGATTCGTCTCTCCCGGTATTGGAGGTTGATATCGCGCTGTGTCTAGGAGAGCCATTACATAAGTAGTCCCTGGCTAGGGCAAGCGAGATATACTGGTAGGTTTCCAGTGTTATCTCAGGGTGTTCTGGGCTACACTCCGACACGACTTGTACCGCTATTAGGGGACTGACGTTTACCGCCCCCTAGGCCCGCCATGCGATATTCTCAGACGAACAGACCGGACTGTACAGAGATTGTCACATTCAGGCTCAGTAGGAGTTCAGATGGGTTTCACCTCATCCGTCTTGTAATCGGCATCTACCTGGGGGCCGTTACGCACAGCTAGTGCCGCTTGCAGTCTGTGGTTAAACCCACTGCCAGCGTAGTGTCGAGTCTTTAGGGTCCTACACAGAGAGCTATTCACCTTTAGGCAAAAGAGTAGAGGTCGCATGGTTTTGCGACAGGTCGCATGTTTTTGCGACAGGGTTCGGTCACATCCGCGCACTTGTGCACGTTTAGTGACCGGGCAGTTATTACTAGCGGGCTTTGGTTTAAGCGAGATCCTAGTATACGTTTTGGGATTGGTTTTATCTCAGTTGTATTTGTGTTCCCCGGAACGCGGATGCGGGTGTGTATGCACAGTTGACAGAGGCAGAGGCAGAGGTTCTCATTAGGGTTGTTGACTGTTGACTTTTGCTTAACCCTAATGAGAATTAGAAATATGATTAACAATAATATTAATTAAGTATTATAGTGATATGGTTAGGGTTGAAGGGTTGACCTCATTGACTTGTTGACTTTTGTTGACCTGTTGACTAGGTGGGACTTGTTGACCACCATCATGACAATGGCTATCATTTGTTTGCATTGACTTTGGCTTGCTTGTTTTGTTCACAAATTGCATTTAATGCAAGAAATGATATTGCCAATTGATATGATAACAACCATCACATAATACTCAATTATCATTATTTGTTATCATGATTTTGGATTATGAAAGCATGGGAGCAAAAAGTCTTGCTCACTTTTCATTTTGCTTTCTCTCTCTTGAGCTCTATCATCCTCAAGCTCTCCCTCTTTCTCTTGCTCTCTCTCTAGTTCATGGTTCTACTTGTCTCATGTGTTGAGAAGCAAGAACCATATAGATAAAACCCAAAACACTCCTCTACTCATCCTAGCTCACAAGGCCTAGCAAGCCAAGTGTTCTAGTTTCTTCAAGTTTGAAGTAGAAGCCAAAAGGTAGAAGCTTTCGGGTGGATCCATCTTCGGCGCGAGGAGACGACGGGGTGAGGGCGATCCGAACACCGTAAGGAGTTGAAGATGAAGGATTTCAAGTAAGGTATAACCCCCTAACCGAGTAGGTAAAACTCCTAGTTAGGTTGTTAGGTAGTTGTTTAACAAAGATCCGTATTTTGAGTCCATGTTACCACCCAAGAAAAATCGTTTTTCACCATTTCGGCAACCCCCAAGAACCGGGGACGGGTAGCATGGACTTACAGTGGTATCAGAGCCTAGTTAAACACTATCTAACATGTTAGCAAAGTAACTAGAAGTTCGATCGGAGAAAAAGTCGCGAAACACGCCCCAAATGTATACTTTTTGCCGAATTTTTTTCCTGTTCCAAAAATAATAAATCTTACCTTAAAATTCGGCTCAGGGTTTTTAGAACAAACTGTAGGAAAATGGTCCACTGAATCGATCAACACGCCGCGGAACCGCGGCAGGAGCATGATCCCGCCGCGGATCCGCGGCTGAGTTGACTCGGTCGTGGGCGATTTTTCCTGCAGTGTGTTCATAGGGGTGTTTTGGGATTTTTACAATATGTTTTTTCTGCCCAGATTTTCCAGAAAGCAAAATTTGTTTTTGGGGCTTAAAAATCCGTATTTTGATCGAACCTCTAAAGACTTAAGCTAACGAGTTTATATCTGTGATGTATTATATGTATTGAATGTCTGCTAATCTGTCACGACCCGAGAATTTCGACTCATGACCGGCACTTAACCACGCAACGTCTACAGGCGTAACGCGGCTAAGTAAGCCGAACCCAGAAATCAAAACCAATAAATATAGAGTGATTTAAAACATTTTCGTAAAAACAGTCATACATGTCTGAGAAACTTCCATTTATTTAGTAGAAATCCTTTTTAGTTCAAGAGTTATAATTTTTATAATTTTGGCAACATTTCATTTTTTAAACATTTGTCCCGCAAGTCGGGTAAAAGCAAGGTGTAGCAGAAATAACAAGTGAAATGAATAGAGCATCACAATATGATATACGACGCCGTAGCGAAGAATACACAGTAAAGCAAGGACAAATATCCCAAGATAAGACTGCATAAAATCATACATAACGTCCTCACAACTGTCTCTAAGTCAATACAGAAAGGTAGATGGAGAATACTAGATACATCAATATACAACTGAAGGATAACAGATACCATATAAAAACCCACCTAGCAGCAAAAAGGCTAACTCGCCTCAGCAACGGTATCTGTGCCAAAAGATGCGGTAAACAGCCATCCGTGACTACTCCCAAGGGCAACCTGCAAGTACTGTGGCACAACGGGGGTGAGTTGCCAACTCGTGAATAGAGATAACATATAAAGGTGATCGCGAGCATGCACATATAGCGCGGCTCTACTAATGCCAGCAGATAATGTCAATGCATGCCAACAGTGGATGCAATAGTAATGCAAGTGCTCTATCAGGTAAATGCTACAGGATGAGGTATATAGTAATCAATACTGAGCATGGGATAAATAACATCTACATGGATATGTCACATGGAAAGCAATAATCGGTGCCTCAGACTGCACCCAAATCCCAAATACACTCAGGCGCCGGCACACCCATCGGCCCTCAAATCCTGTACATCTCTGAGAAATCACGAGTGCCCAACATCGGCACCCAAAATATCATAAAATACTCGTGTCCAGCATCGACACGCAAATCCTCGTATATCGGGCTCCGTCAGTCCGGATCGGCCCACGGGGTCCGTCTGCGGTATCGGCCCTCGGCCCTGGCAGTACGGATCATCCCGCACCCATCTCCCGACTCTGGCCAGTATCCTCCGGACAACTGCCAGGTCCAACCAATCACCGGTAGGTACTCGCCCGCCTCCAGGCTCAATCGGCAAAACCCATCGATCATCTCGCCGAGGGGAACCATACCGGGCCCACCACGAACCCGCAAACGGAACATCCACTCCTCGAATCGGGTTTCAAGCACACGTCTCAGCACCGAGAAAACGCGTGGTGGACACACCAAAATATCATATCACGAGGTACCGGGTTTTTCAAAATAGTGCATCTTTTCTTAAAGACTTCCACGGTCCTCAAAACCAGAAATCGCATGAAATCCAACACCAATAAGTAAATCCAATGCGAGGTACAATGTAAATCAATCCATGGTATGAGCATAAGGGGAAAACCGCTTTTAAAAATAGTTTCCGTTTTTAAAGATGTCATGCGGCTCCCAATTTCCAGGAAATCACCACCAATCATATGTAAGATAAACTACAGCAATATAATCATGGCAGTTCTACAGTGAGTATGGCATGGCAATTACTAACGGTGTGTGTGTAGCATGCAAATAGTGCCCGTGCAACATAGACCGTTAGTAATAGTGCGGTGTTCTATCAGTTCTAAGCATATATATATATATGTGGCAGGGAATGCAATATGCGATGGCAGTCTATGGGGCACATGCAACATATAATAATAAAGTCCTATCAGCCCTGACGCATAACGCCATGCGGGCGATATCCTCGTAGATGTGAAATCTACTCACCGTGTCTCGCGCTAGGTGTATCCAACAACTTGCTTGCCCTTCTTCGCAGCGTCCGTCTCACTGGCCTGCGAACCTAGAATCACATAACATATATCACACATAAGCTCAATTTCACAGAAACGCGACATTACGGTCCAACTAGAAACCCGTGTCGTAAACCAATCGCGCGTGTGCGCGATACGCTAAAACGTGTGATCACGCGCCTGAAACTACCCCGACGCGTCGCGATACGCAGAAACCCCAAACCTACTCACGTATCACGCGTGTCGCGAAGGTTTAGAAAAACGGCAAAACAGGTATTTGGTCCCAGATTTTTCTACAGAACTAAACTTACAAAAATATATATATCACAGCACCCTACACACTGGCAGACACCTATAGGACCAAACCCCAACCCAAACCCTACACATCTGGCCGCAATTGGCGGCCAGAATGAAGAAATTGGCGGCCAAAGGGGTGAATTAGGGGGTCGGGTTCTAGCTAGGGTACCAGCACATCTCCACTACACTGCAGTATCCTCAATTTCATTCAGAACTCATCGGGTCAAAAGCAGTTCCAGAAAACCTCAATTTTGCACAAATACGATAAATTGCATCAATTTGGAAAACTGGTGGTATTTTAGTGCAATCGGGGTTAAACTAGGTTAATATGGTCTCCATAACCCACCAACAACCTACTGAAACTAATTCACACCACAATAGCACAAGGTTCCCACTAAACACCTCATATCGCACTAAATCACACTAAAAACCACTAACCGATGCAAAACTACACTAATCAAGCAAACTAGGGAATAAGTTTAGGAAGTATACCTCATACTTAACCCTAGGGAGCTAAAGGAAGATGAAGAGGTGAAGAGGAGAAGCTGCAGTTGCTGCTGCTGCTGCTGAATTGCTTGCTGTTGCTGCTGCTGAATACCTGCTGCTGCTGCTGCTGCTGTGCTTCAGTTGCTGTTGCTGCTGCTTGGTTTTGGAGCTGAGAGGTAAGTGTGAGTGTTGTGTGAGGGTGTGTGTGTGTGAGACTTGAGAGAAAACAAAGAAATGAGAGGAAACAATTATCACCCAATTGTCAACCCTCCTCTCTCTCTCTTCATTAATGGCAAGCATGGCTTGAGCCATAATGCCCTCTCTCCCTCTCTCACAAGTCAACACCTAACACAAAATCAATTTAAAACAACTACTAATTAACTAATTAACTTAATTTAAACCCAAAAGACTTAATCCCATGATTAACCCACCATGGTTAATAATCATGGTAATAACTCATTTTAAAAACCCTAGTTTACATGCACATGTGTGTGCAAGCCTAGGAAAATTTTGGAAAAATATTTATTAAATTAGGAAAAATATTTAAAACACAATTTGGTAAACTTTTTGTTAAAAACCCAATATTTAAATATAATTATTCACTAAACATATCCTAAGGTGTTACAATCTCTCCCCCTTAAAGAAATTCGTCCCCGAATTTCAAAAATCTTACTACACGCACCTTTGAAAAGATGGGGATACGTCTTCAACATCTCGCTTTCGGTCTCCCAAGTGACCTCCTCACGGTTCTGGCCACGCCAAAGTACCTTAACTGATGGGATGTCCTTCGATCTCAATTTCTTCACTTGTCGATCCAAGATCATCACCGGCTGTTCTGCATAGGAAAGGTCGCGCTCAAGCTGGATCGTCGGATGCTGAATCGCATGCGAAGGATCATGAAGATATCTGCGGAGCATCGAGACATGAAATACGGGATGCACATCTGGAAAACTGGGCGGAAGGGTTATACGGTAGGTTACTGCACCAACACGCTCGAGGATCTCGAAGGGGCCCACATACCTGGGACTGAGCTTCCCCTTCTTCCCAAACCTCATCACACCTTTCATAGGGGAGACCCTCAAGAAAACATGATCACCAACAGAAAACTCAAGCCTGCGCCGCCGACGGTCCGCATAAGATCTCTGCCTACTCTGGGCTGCTCTCATCCTATCGCGAGTCAACTGGATCTTCGCTGTCGTCTCCTCAACGATCTGTGGCCCTAAGATACTGCTCTCACTGAGCTCTGTCCAACAAGTGGGCGACCTGCATCTCCTCCCATAAAGAGCCTCAAATGGTGCCATCTGAATGGTCTCCTGGTAGCTGTTATTGTAGGAGAACTCTACTAAGGGCAAATGGTGATCCCAGCTACCTCCGAAATCCAATACACAAGCTCTGAGCATGTCCTCGAGAGTCTGAATGGTCCGCTCTGACTGTCCGTCGGTCTGCGGATGAAAAGCTGTGCTGAAACTCAAGCGAGTGCCCAAAGCCTCCTGAAGCCTCTGCCACAGTCTACTGGTAAACTGGGTGCCTCTGTCGGACACAATACATGTCGGGACTCCGTGTAGTCGTACTATCTCGTCAATGTAGATCTGGGCATACTGAGTAAATCCGAAAGTCGTCTTCACCGGTAGGAAGTGAGCCGTTTTCGTCAAACGATCCACGATCACCCAGATGGAGTCATACCCCCGACTAGTCCTGGGTAGTCCCACAATGAAGTCCATCGAAATCTGTTCCCATTTCCACTCTGGAATGGGTAACGGCTGTAGCTCTCCCGCGGGCCTCTGGTGCTCAGCCTTGACTTGCTGACAAGTCAGGCATCTCGACACAAAATCTGCGATGTCCTTCTTCATTCCGTCCCACCAGTAAACACCTCTCATATCATGATACATCTTGGTGGAACCGGGATGGACTCTATATACCGATCGATGTGCCTCCTCAAGAATCTCACGCCTCAGTCCCTCAGCATCGGTACGCACAGTCTGACTCCAAATCGTAGTAACCCCTGATCATCGATCACGAATTCGGAAAATCTGTCCTGTCCAATCTGTGCCATGATCTCTGAACATCGGTCGTCACTGAGCTGTGCCTCACGTATACGATCGATCAATTGTGGGCGTGCACGGACATGCGCTATCTGTCCTCCAATCGGCATGAACTCGAACTGTATCCGGCTGTCGCATAATATCTGCCAGTCCGCTGATGACTGCTCCTGTACTGCGCTCAAACAAGATAGACTACCCCCGGGCCTCCTACTCAAAGCATCCGCCACCACATTTTCCTTGCCCGGGTGATATAAGATCTCGCAGTCGTAATCTTTCACTAACTCCATCCATCGGCGCTGTCGAAGGTTCAGATCCCGCTGCTGGAATATGCATTTCAGACTTTTGTGATCCGTGAATATCTGGCACGACTCGCCGTATAGGTAATGTCGCCAGATCTTAAGTGCGAAGACCACTGCAGCCATCTCCAAGTCGTGAGTGGGGTATTCTGCTCATGTTTCTTCAATTGTCGCGAGGCATACGCGATCACCCTGTCGTGCTGCATCAAAACGCACCCTAGCCCCACTCGAGAGGCATCACAAAAGACCACAAATCCGCCCGATCCGGAAGGTAAAGATAACACCGGTGCCGTCGTCAACCGTGTAGGGTATTCTTAACACCTCTAGTAAGGTTTAGAAGCATCATGCATGCTATAACAATAAAATTTTTGAGGTGCTAAGCAAACTATACAAAGAATCGAACTAGAATATATGAAGTAACAATTAATAGTATCAAGATTAAGAGTTAAGTTATGCTAAGTGATGAGACTACAACCTTTGTAGACCTCTTTGGAAGACTCCTTGGCTTTGAAAAGGTTCACTTGATCAACTCCTCGTCCACGACGATCCACCCGAAGCACTTTGCCCTAAGCTTGATGCTTCCTTTGATCTTTGACAAACTTGAAGCACAACACCCTACACAAGATAGCTATGGTTGTGTAGGATGATGAAGTGGTTGCTATTCTTATTTATTACCTTTTCTTTTCTATTTCTAACTCCTTTTTAACATTTAAAAGAGAGCTAGGGTTTTTTGAGGAAGAAGATGGCTCTCATTTCTTTTGGAATGATAATATTGATAATGATAAAAGAAAATGAGAGAAAGAAAAAGATCTTATCATAACCACAACCATGGTTAAGATAATATCTAGATATTTCAACTAAGGTTAAAGGGCAAAAGGAAAAGTAACCATGGTTGAGTCAAATTCAACCATGGAATTGTGTAGAAGAGTGTGGAAAAGAAATGAGTCATTATCCTTTTTCTTTTGCCTTTTATCCTTTTTGAAAATATCAATATATATCATTTTATCTTCAATATGATTCTTATATTGCCATCCTCTTTGTATCATCAACCATGATACATTTCATGTATGTATGTATGCACATCATCATGTACATATACATGCATGTATCCATAAGAAGAAAAGGATTTAAATAAATAATATAAAAGCCAATATTAAATCAACACTTGATTTAATAAATTGGTCATATCTTATACGACCCGACTAATATTAAATGCCCGATTAAAATACAGTATCATATACTAGTATTTAATCGAGGCTCCGCGCATATCTCATATATGCACCACTTCGTTTCGCCAGAGCCGAGAAACTTCTATGTGGGACTCTAAGACTCGTCAATACGCCAGCAGCAGATGATGATCATATCAAACACCTACAAGCCGCAAGCGGTCAGCTAAACGTAACGGCCACCCGGGTATTGAGCGATCAGAATAAGAACAAGCGAACCTGTCAAAACTCCTGTCAATCCATCCGGCAACACTAACCGTACAGTCCGGTCTCTTCGTCAAATATGCTGCATATCGAGTCTAGGGATGGAATCGTCGACCCCAGTAACTCAATAAGTCATGCCGGTATATGGTCTATAACAGATCGAGAAACTTACTGATAACACTTATCAGTAATATCTCAGCAGCCCTGGCCAGGGACTTCCTGTTATAGCCAATCGTGCACAGCACAGCATCAACCCCCAATACCGGGAGAGACGAAACCCCTCCTATCGCTCACTGCCTCCACATGCCTCGAAACTATACCCAAAATCCACCTGTTTGTACGACTCAGTAGAGCCGCATGATTGTCACGCTCTAACTGTGTCGTGTTTAAAAAGAATTCTGAAATTACCGCAATCAAAACGGTGTCGCTTGTAGCGAGCCGCGATGAATACGGGTCGTCCGCAGGGAGATGGTAAGTTTCTTATTGCTTGTTTTAACGAGTTAATTCCGTGTTTTGATTTGTTGGTTAACTAATTGTCGTAACAAAGATATGAATAAAAAGGGCTTGTTAAGGGTAGTAATAAGTTAGATTGTATGAAGGTGATGTTTGCCAATTCCTTATAGCCCCGACTTGGTATTGATACTAAAGCAATAGGTAACAACGCGGATTAGGGAACTTGAAATACGGTATTTGCGGTATTTCGCTAAATCCGTTTTCCTTGTCCCTTGTCCTTCCGTTGTTATCTCTTGATTTTAGCCTTCGACAAACCACGGGCAATCCGGTCATGATTAGGAATCATCACTATCGGGGTAGGATAGGATGCCTAGTGAGCGGAGTTGCGGGTGATTTGCACGAAGTTTCAATAGGCAAGTTTTAGGTTTTAAAGTTTGGACAAAGAAAATCTTCGAATACGATCTAACATATTACACCCTTAACAAGTGAAAAGATTACTCACACATATTTACAAATTAACAAGAAAGAAAAGAGAAGATACATAAAAACATGCAATGAAATAAAGAGGAAAAGAAAACCGATGAGTTCAAGCGTTTTATCTCCCAGTGTTCAATCCCCGGCAACGTGTGAGATCCAAATACCAAGCTTTAAGGTTGCAAGCTCACTTAAGAGGTTGCAAGATCAAAGCAAGGCATGAATTTCACAATTGAAATCATGTAAAGTGGAACAAGACATGTAATAAAAATACGAACTTTTATTGAAGAACAAACTTGTTACAAGAGATCTTGAAGTCAAGAACCTAAGCCTTAAGCTTGCAAGTTCTAAATGAGAAGTTGCAAGGTCAAGACAAAGGGGCAAGAGCTCAAGAATGAAAAGAAAAATTACAAGAATTCTAAGATAGAACTAAAGAAAAAACTACCCTTTCCTCTTCCCTCTGGTCTCTATTTATAGGCTCAGAAAGAAATATTCATATCTGCCCCATTTGGCTCATGCTGATTTGTTTGATTGCCTTTGATTTGAACACATGCTTTTTAGTCTTGAATGCATATAATATCATATGCATATAAAATCATATCCTTGATTTCATATAAAATCATATCCACATGTGCTTAAAAGTCTTGTGTACACACTTGTTGTGTTGGACCATTTAGAAAAAAATGTGTACACAACTTGTTGCATAAAGGAACTCCTGAAGTATCGGTCGGTTAGCGTTTCTGGTCGCAGTGTCTTCCCTCAAGTGATATATCTGCGCTGTTGGATGCATTTCCAGTATTTTGTCATGGATACCTGTAATCTGTAATACTGAGCAGACACTGGTCAATAATACCGATAAATACAACAATTAGATAATGAATGAACGGTATTAGAATGCAATTTTCTGATATGAACACCGCAGTAGGGTGGAGATCAAAGTACAGTGGGAGGACACACAAGACTCTATGACGATCTCGGGTCTACAGACTAACCTGTACCAGTGTCACCTGAGAATTGCTATCCGACGTATGATATAATACCATATAGGAGTTCTCGGTGAGTCCGTTCAGTGTACCCAGTCTCACTGAGCACCCGTATACTATCTTCGGTGTCAACACACCAGACGGATATGGGATCATCCATCGCCCATCATATGGAACAAGAATGGTATACGCTAGTCTAAGCTGAAATATCGGTGCCCAGTCTCGATATACCTACGACTAGGAACATTTCAAGGATATGCTTATAAACTACAGATGTCCCACTAGTATGATCCACATCATAATTCCAGTAGTCAAGCCAATATCCTTAGGGCTTTATCAACATGCATCAAATGAATATAAACATGATCAAGTGAACATATGATAAAGTAAAAACCAGATAGCATACTATCATTTTGAGCAAGACTGTCCCCCGAATATATATATATATATATACATCAGTACATACACTATCTCATAATGGCCTCTAGGGCATACATATATCCAACAAGCCGAGTCCGTAACTGCTGAAAACTGTGCTCGCACTCTTCCGTCCAATCGAAAGGAACTCCCTTCCGGGTCAACCCGGTCAACGGTGTAGCTATACGGGAGAAGTCCTGCACAAAACGTCTGTAGTAACCGGCCAACCCCAAAAAGCTGCGAATCTCCGTCACCGATGTGGGTCTGGGCCAACGCTGAACGGCCTCGATCTTCCTCGGGTCTACACATAAACCGTCTCGTGAAATCACGTGTCCCAAGAAGTCTACGCTGTCCAGCCAAAAAGCACACTTGGCAAATTTCGCATAAAGCTGGTGCTCCCTCAAGGTCTGCAATGTAATCCGTAGGTGCTGCTCGTGCTCCTCACTACTCCGGGAATACACCAAGATATCGTCAAGGAAGACTATGATGAACATATCCAAATATGGCCGTAAAATACGGTTCATCAAGTCCATGAAGGCTGCTGGCGCATTGGTGAGTCCGAACGACATCACCAAAAACTCGTAATGGCCGTAGCGCGTACGGAAAGCTGTCCTGGGAATGTCCTCCTGTCGAACCCGCAGCTGATGATAGCCCGATCATAAATCGATCCTCGAAAAGTACTCTGCCTCCTAAAGCTGGTCGAACAAATCGTCGATGCGCGGCAAAGGATACCTGTTCCGCACTGTCACCCTGTTCAGCTGGCGGTAGTCGATACACAGACGCAAACTACCGTCCTTCTTCTTGACAAACAGGACTGGAGCACCCCAAGGAGAAACACTGGGTCGAATAAGTCCCTTATCCAGCAAATCTTGCAACTGACCCTTCAACTCTCGAAGTTCCGCCGGGGCCATCCGATAAGGCGGTATGGAAACAGGCCCCGTGCCAGGAACCAAATCAATACAGAAAGAAATGTCGCGCTCGGGCGGTAACCCTGGAAGCTCGGCTGGGAACACATCAGGAAACTCGCTAACAACCGGAACCTGATCCAATGGAACCTCTGTAGCGCGAGCATCGCAAACATAGGCGAGAAATCCCAGGCATCCCTTCCTCAAAAGCTGTCCAGCACGAAAAGAAGAAATCACACTGTGAGGGGTGGCACCATGGTCCCCCAACACAACAAAAACCGACTCACCGGGAAAACAAAATCTAACTGTCTTCTCACGGCAGTCCACAGAAGCATAGCACGTGGCTAACCAATCCATACCTAAGAGAACGTCGAAGTCCAACATCTCCAGAAGGATCAAGTCGACAGGAAACTCTCTCTCGCCAATACAGACGGTACAGGATCGGAACACGTGCCTAGCAACAAACGACTCTCCTACAAGAGTGGTCACCACAAGCGGCTGATCAAGCAAACCGGACTCTCTACCCAAACTCGGCACAAAGTGTGTGGATACGTACGAGTGTGTGGATCCGGGATCGAACAGCACGTGTGCATCAACTGAACATACAGGAAGGATACCTGAAACCACTGCATTGGATGCCTGCGCGTCCTGATGTGTCAAAGCAAAAACCCGCGCCTGTCCACCACCTGTAACTGACTGCCCTCTGCCTCGGTCATCTCGCCCTCTCTGAGCAACTCCTCCATGCCCACGACCTCTCTGTGCGTGAGTCTGGCACGGAGCAACGGTAGGTACAACGGGCAACGTCCTCTGGGGTGGTGAAGGTGGTAAGGTAACATGCGGTGCTGCCGCCTCCCTCCGGTGGGTCTCTGAACAATCTCGAACGAGGTGAAGTAGGCTGCCGCATCTAAAGCAACCCTGCGGCGACTGCTGACTTTCCTGGGGATACGAACTAAACATCCGGCCACGTCCCGAATCTCTGCTACTCCTCGTACCAGAACGATACCTGTCGCGGCGTCTGAATGACTGCCTCCGTGCGGAAATACTGGTACGAACTCTCTTCGGCTCTGGAACTACCGAAGTCTCAGCAAGGTGCTCCTCCACTACTAGGGCTGCGTCTACAGCTGCTGCATAGGTCTCGTAGTGCTGCGCGCTCATCACGAGGAACAGTGGTGTAAGCAAGCCTCGAACAAATCTCCTGACTCGCAACTCCTCGGTAGCCACTAAATATGGGGCGTAGACTACTAGCTCTGTAAACAGCACGTCATACTCTGCCACTGTCATCCCTGGCGTCTGGCGCAAGGACTCAAATCTGCGTGCTCGGGCATCCCTAACACTCTGGGGAAGGAAACGGGCTAGAAATATAGTCACGAACTCCGTCCAGGTCATAGGAGGAAGACCTGCTGCTCTGCCCTTCTCAACTGAATCACACCACTTCTGCGCAAGACCTTCTAGGCGAAAGCTCGCGAACTCGACCCATCTCGTATCTGCGCATCTGAGGGAACGGCATATCCTGGCCATCCTGTCGATGAAAGACTGTGGGTCCTCGGCTGTATCGGTGCCTGTGAAGACAGGAGGGTTCAGCCTCATGAACTCTGATAGCGATACTGTAATCACCTCCGTGGCTGCAGGGGCAACTGGCTGTGCGGTAGGTACCATCGCGGTCTCTGGAACGGGTGGAGCTACCTCTGGTCGCTGCGCTCGAAGCGTCTCAACTAGCGATCCTATCATCTGGCGCATCTCCTGCATGCTAGATCCCACCGTCTGGCGCATCTCCTGCATACCAGCCCCTAGCGTGGCGATCTGATCTGTCACAGGAGGAACAGTCTGCTCGGGTACAACGGGTACACTGCCCGGATCAGTCCTCGTCTCGGACGAGTCAACACGAATCTCGGCTCTCGCGGCCGCTCTCTGTGCCCTCGTAGTCTTAGGCGGCATAATGGCTGAAAGAAAATTTGGATTCGATAAGAACACGGAAATTGAATCGCAAGAACAAATGTAATCAAGGAGGAATTTAAATCAACAACTTCTAAGGTCGCATAGGCGGAGTACCGTGTCGTGAGTATGCCGCGGAACATACACACGCTACGCTACCCTGCTGCAGCTACCTACTCCATCATACCAGGGTCATCCTACACTCCGAAGGTAAAACCTACGTTCTGATACTAACTTTGTCACAACCCGAGAATTTCGACTCATGACCGGCACTTAACCACGCAACATCTACAGGCGTAACGCGGCTAAGTAAGCCGAACCCAGAAATCAAAACCAATAAATATAGAGTGATTTAAAACATTTTCGTAAAAACAGTCATACATGTCTGAGAAACTTCCATTTATTTAGTAGAAATCCTTTTTAGTTCAAGAGTTATAATTTTTATAATTTTGGCAACATTTCATTTTTTAAACATTTGTCCCGCAAGTCGGGTAAAAGCAAGGTGTAGCAGAAATAACAAGTGAAATGAATAGAGCATCACAATATGATATACGACGCCGTAGCGAAGAATACACAGTAAAGCAAGGACAAATATCCCAAGATAAGACTGCATAAAATCATACATAACGTCCTCACAACTGTCTCTAAGTCAATACAGAAAGGTAGATGGAGAATACTAGATACATCAATATACAACTGAAGGATAACAGATACCATACAAAAACCCACCTAGCAGCAAAAAGGCTAACTCGCCTCAGCAACGGTATCTGTGCCAAAAGATGCGGTAAACAGCCAGCCGTGACTACTCCCAAGGGCAACCTGCAAGTACTGTGGCACAACGGGGGTGAGTTGCCAACTCGTGAATAGAGATAACATATAAAGGTGATCGCGAGCATGCACATATAGCGCAGCTCTACTAATGCCAACAGATAATGTCAATGCATGCCAACAGTGGATGCAATAGTAATGCAAGTGCTCTATCAGGTAAATGCTACAGGATGAGGTATATAGTAATCAATACTGAGCATGGGATAAATAACATCTACATGGATATGTCACATGGAAAGCAATAATCGGTGCCTCAGACTGCACCCAAATCCCAAATACACTCAGGCGCCGGCACACCCATCGGCCCTCAAATCCTGTACATCTCTGAGAAATCACGAGTGCCCAACATCGGCACCCAAAATATCATAAAATACTCGTGTCCAGCATCGACACGCAAATCCTCGTATATCAGGCTCCGTCAGTCCGGATCGGCCCACGGGGTCCGTCTGCGGTATCGGCCCTCGGCCCCGGCAGTACGGATCATCCCGCACCCATCTCTCGACTCTGGCCAGTATCCTCCGGACAACTGCCAGGTCCAACCAATCACCGGTAGGTACTCGCCCGCCTCCAGGCTCAATCGGCATAACCCATCGATCATCTCGCCGAGGGGAACCATACCGGGCCCACCACGAACCCGAAAACGGAACATCCACTCCTCGAATCGGGTTTCAAGCACACGTCTCAGTACCGAGAAAACGCGTGGTGGACACACCAAAATATCATATCACGAGGTACCGGGTTTTTCAAAATAGTGCATCTTTTCTTAAAGACTTCCACGGTCCTCAAAACCAGAAATCGCATGAAATCCAACACCAATAAGTAAATCCAATGCGAGGTACAATGTAAATCAATCCATGGTATGAGCATAAGGGGAAAACCGCTTTTAAAAATAGTTTCCGTTTTTAAAGATGTCATGCGGCTCCCAATTTCCAGGAAATCACCACCAATCATATGTAAGATAAACTACAGCAATATAATCATGGCAGTTCTACAGTGAGTGTGTCATGGCAATTACTAACGGTGTGTGTGTAGCATGCAAATAGAGCCCGTGCAACATAGACCGTTAGTAATAGTGCGGTGTTCTATCAATTCTAAGCATATATATATATATATGTGTGGCAGGGAATGCAATATGCGATGGCAGTCTATGGGGCACATGCAACATATAATAATAAAGTCCTATCAGCCCTGACGCATAACGCCATGCGGGCGATATCCCCGTAGATGTGAAATCTACTCACCGTGTCTCGCGCTAGGTGTATCCAACAACTTGCTTGCCCTTCTTCGCAGCGTCCGTCTCACTGGCCTGCGAACCTAGAATCACATAACATATATCACACATAAGCTCAATTTCACAGAAACGCGACATTACGGTCCAACTAGAAACCCGTGTCGCAAACCAATCGCGCGTGTGCGCGATACGCTAAAACGTGTGATCACGCGCCTGAAACTACCCCGACGCGTCGCGATACGCAGAAACCCCAAACCTACTCACGTATCACGCGTGTCGCGAAGGTTTAGAAAAACGGCAAAACAGGTATTTGGTCCCAGATTTTTCTACAGAACTAAACTTACAAAAATATATATATCACAGCACCCTACACACTAGCAGACACCTATAGGACCAAACCCCAACCCAAACCCTACACATCTGGCCGCAATTGGCGGCCAGAATGAAGAAATTGGCGGCCAAAGGGGTGAATTAGGGGGTCGGGTTCTAGCTAGGGTACCAGCACATCTCCACTACACTGCAGTATCCTCAATTTCATTCAGAACTCATCGGGTCAAAAGCAGTTCCAGAAAACCTCAATTTTGCACAAATACGATAAATTGCATCAATTTGGAAAACTGGTGGTATTTTAGTGCAATCGGGGTTAAACTAGGTTAATATGGTCTCCATAACCCACCAACAACCTACTGAAACTAATTCACACCACAATAGCACAAGGTTCCCACTAAACACCTCATATCGCACTAAATCACACTAAAAACCACTAACCGATGCAAAACTACACTAATCAAGCAAACTAGGGAATAAGTTTAGGAAGTATACCTCATACTTAACCCTAGGGAGCTAAAGGAAGATGAAGAGGTGAAGGGGAGAAGCTGCAGTTGCTGCTGTTGCTGCTGCTGAATTGCTTGCTGTTGCTGCTGCTGAATACCTGCTGCTGCTGCTGCTGTGCTTCAGATGCTGTTGCTGCTGCTTGGTTCTGGAGCTGAGAGGTAAGTGTGAGTGTTGTGTGAGGGTGTGTGTGTGTGAGACTTTAGAGAAAACAAAGAAATGAGAGGAAACAATTATCACCCAATTGTCAACCCTCCTCTCTCTCTCTTCATTAATGGCAAGCATGGCTTGAGCCATGATGCCCTCTCTCCCTCTCTCACAAGTCAACACCTAACACAAAATCAATTTAAAACAACTACTAATTAACTAATTAACTTAATTTAAACCCAAAAGACTTAATCCCATGATTAACCCACCATGGTTAATAATCATGGTAATAACTCATTCTAAAAACCCTAGTTTACATGCACATGTGTGTGCAAGCCTAGGAAAATTTTGGAAAAATATTTATTAAATTAGGAAAAATATTTAAAACACAATTTGATAAACTTTTTGTTAAAAACCCAATATTTAAATATAATTATTCACTAAACATATCCTAAGGTGTTACATAATCGCTATACGTCGATTAGTGGGGGTTATACATATCTGTGATCTATAATGTTGATGGTATGTGTATATGAATTCATTGAATAGCCGGAGGGTTATGAGATGAGAGTTTTCTTTTCTTTCAATTCATGTAATTTGTAATTGATGTAATATTATTTATTTGGCCGCACAACCGGGATGAGGTTGTAGCCGTCATTGTATAATTTCTTTTACTGTTTTTGCTCCTAGGATAGACCCATGGAGGGGGTGCATAAACTACCGGGTACCTCTAAGTGCCGAGTGGCCTACTCACATCGTTGAGGGAGGTTGCTTCGCTTCGGGTATTTGGCGGGTAGTATGCCGCACCCGTAGGGGTCTTGGGTGGGGTATTGGCAATTCACCGCGACCGTGTAATCTGCTTTCCGTTACAGGCTCGTACGGAATGCGGATTCCTAGTATATCCAATGTGTTCATCTGTGATCTGGAATGGCTATCATTGCTGTATATCTATATATGATATCTATTTAGGCGTTGCTTATGTTTTGCATCCACGCTAGTCCAGCCCCTGCTCTGTCGTTAGTTAAGTAACCTAACGGGTAATGACGGGGCCCCGTGGCGAATGCGGATGGCATAAGCGTACGTCATATTTTGGTTGTTTTCTGCAATGGTAGGATTAAATGATGTGACACATTAAGAATTAATGCAACAAAATAAACCAAAGTAGAGTCGTTGGGAACAATTTCAAAAACCACTCGGTTTCTTTTCAAAAACAACTTTTAAACGCGGAGCTTAAGCCACTCCTTTTAAAAGCTATCTCGTTTCATCGATTATATCAAGTTCACTACGTTCACGGTTTTGCCAAAACCATTCGTAGCCCTCCGTCATTTCACATGGATAGTCAATAGTATTCAAGCTATGTTTGTTGGCCAAAGTCAAGTCATAGTGATTGGTAGCTATTGGGTATTCATGTGCAGCATAGATAGATGCGTTGGTTTGGGACAGTCGTACTGCCTTGTTGGCCAAAGTCAAGGGTAGGTACGGGTGGGTTCAAATTAACCTGGAGAATGACGGGTAGAACTTGACATGTGACTTATGATTTGTTGGCCAAAGTCAAGGTCATAAGAGCATGGGGCAAAAATCCACATCGGGAGTTTCAAAAGAACTGAAACTTGCTAGCGCTGCATACCATTTGGAGTGTGATGATTCTGGTAGGATTCCTTCAGTTTTGTCACGCAATGATATTTGGATCCCGATCCTACTGTGAGTATATGCTACTCCTCGGGAAATTTCTCACTTAACGATCAATGCTATAAACCAAGTAGGTGTCTAGAAAGGTGTTAGCGGGGCTACGCCCCCAGGGAAAAGAGGTTATTTAATTAAGGAACTTCGCAAAAGCGTTGGAAAACCTCCCTCGAAGTACCAACACTGGCTTGGCTGAACGGTTAAGCAAGTATTGTAAGGTGAGATTGATCCCGACTAATTCTTCCTTTTTGGTTTGAGAAGGAATTCGAGATACAGTGGGAGTCATCCTGTTTAGACAAATTAAAAACCATTCTAAACTTGTAAGAGCATCATGCCGAGTGTTTCTTCTCTCTCTCCTAATTGCAGCGACCAATCGTCATGACCGGACTTAAGTTACTTCTAGATAAAAACATACTGACAAGGCCAAACTACAAAGATTGGCTCAGGAATGTCAAAATGGCAATCACTTATGACAAGCTGGGGTATCTCCTTACCACCAAAGCTGTCCCTGTCTCAGGTCCCACCTCCAGCGTCGCGGATAAGGAAATCCGTAAGACTTGGGAGATCGATTGCGTGAAGGCCAAGTGCCTCGTGCTTGCCTCTATAGACAATGAACATCAGAGGTGGCACGAGAATATGGACCTCGAATCCATATTTCTCCATACAAAAGAACTGTATGGAGAGCAATCTCGTATCGCCAGATACGAAGTGTCGAAAAAGCTGTTTTCGGCAAGGTTGGCCATCGGATCATCAGTAGCAGAACACGTGCTTAAGATGATTGGCTTCATTGAGGAGCTCGCGGACCTTGGGACCATGTTAGAGAACGAGCTCTATACGGACTTGATTCTCCAGTCCCTTCCTTCCACTTACGCCCAGTTTATCCTGAACTTCAACTTGCAAGGAAAAGAAGTTGAACTTCCGGAGCTTCTCAACATGCTGAGGAGTGCAGAGGGCACCCTATAGAAAGGTAGAAAAACATCCACTTTGTTTGTAGGAGGATCTTCCTCTTCTAAGTCCAAGGCGAAAGCCAAGGGAATGAAGAAGAAAGCCCCCGCCAAACTAAGGGGCGCTGTTAGTAAAGTGGATACGAAGGGAAAAGCAAAGGCAACAAAGATAGCGGGGCAGCTTGTGGGAAAGGAAGAATGCTTCTATTGTCATAAGAAGGGACACTGGAAGAAAGATTGCAGGGCTTGGAAGGCCAGAACCCAGGATCTGAAGCAAGTTGCAGCTTCAGCTTCAGGTGTGTATGTTATTGAAAACTGTCTATCAATAAACTCTACATCCTGGGTATTGGATACCGGATCAGGATCTCATATCTGTAATTCTTTACAGGCACTGAGAAGGCGTAGGGTTTTCAAGGCAGGTGATATGACCCTCAGAGTTGCAAACGGAGTTGGCATGGATGCTGAGTCCGTGGGGGACTATCACGTGGGATTGTCAGATGGACACGTTTTGGTTTTGCGTAATTGCTATTTTGTACCCAATGCAACTTGTAATATCATTTCTGTATCTTTATTATCTAAAGAAGGTTATGAATTTGCATTTGTAAGCAATGTTGTAAACATTCACCTTAATCAAGTTCTGATTGGGTCAGGTACATTAAGCAATGGTATATACGTATTAAACCAACCACAGATTTTCAATGTCCAGAATACACACAAAAGAAAGTCTCCGGAAACAAACCAGGCTTTCTTAAGGCATTGTAGACTAGGTCACATCAATGAGAGAATGTTGACGAAGTTACATACAGAAGGATATTTGGATCCGTTCGAATTCAATCGTATGCAACTTGTCAATCCTGTCTCAAAGGAAAGATGACAAAGACTCCGTTCACTGGACACGGAGTAAGAGCGAGCGAGCTCTTAGGAATCGTACACAGCGACGTGTGCGGTCCAATGTTTACACATGCGTGAAGCGGTTATTCTTACTTCATTACTTTTACGGATGACTTTTCAAGGTATGGATATGTCTTCTTAATGAAACATAAATCCGAAGCCTTTGGAAAATTCCAGGAATATAAGAATGAAGTAGAAAAACAAACCGGCAAAAGTATCAAGACTCTGAGATCTGATCGAGGTGGTGAATACTTGAGTGCCGAGTTCCTGGATTACCTAAAAGAGAATGGAATTCTCTCTCAGCTTACTCCTCCGTACACTCCGCAACATAACGGTGTATCGGAGAGACGGAACCGGACCCTATTGGATATGGTATGGTCCATGATGAGTAACGCTGAGTTACCGCGATCATTCTGGGGATATGCACTAGAATCAGCTGCATAACTTTTGAACCGAGTTCCAAATAAGACTGTGCCTACCACACCATATCAGATATGGTGTGGGAAGAAAGCCTATCTTAAGCACATTAAGACATGGGGATGTCCGGCTTTTGTCAAAAAGCAGCATGCGGACAAACTCGAGGCACGCTCAGTACAGTGCAAGTTTGTAGGATATCCAAAGAACTCCAAGGGATATTTCTTCTATTGCGAAGAGGAACAAAAGGTTTTTGTTTCTCGTCATGCCCACTTCTTGGAAACTGAGTTTTTGGAAAATCAGATAAGTGGGAGCGCAATAGAACTGGAAGAAATTCCAGAACCACGAGCTATTACTTAAAGCTTAGTAGAACCAGAGGGTTCGAAAGATCAGGACATTCCTGCGCCGCTCTGCAAGAGTAGTAGGCAGTCTCATCCGCCCGAGAGATACTTCGGTTTTCTCATAGACGGGGATAGAGAGGATTGCATCATTGATAGTGATGAGCCGACTAGCTTCCAGCAGGCCATTCAGAGCGTTGACTCGGTAAAATGGCTGGATGCAATGCGGACCGAAATGGAGTCCATGTACACCAACAAAGTATGGATGTTGGACGTTGCTCCAGATGGGGTAAAACCCGTAGGATGCAAGTGGATCTTCAAAAGGAAGATTGGTGTAGATGGACAGGTTGAGACCTATAAGGCTAGACTTCTTGCAAAGGGTTTTCGTCAAAGACCTGGTTTGGACTATGACGAAACCTTTTCTCCAGTGGCTATGCTAAAATCTATTCGGATCCTTCTTGCCATTGCTGCCTTCCACGATTATGAGATTTGGCAGATGGACGTAAAGACCGCTTTTCTAAATGGAAATTTAGAGGAGTGTGTCTATATGGACCAGCCAGAGGGTTTCATTCAGAGTGGGAGCAGCGGAAAGGTGTGCAAGTTGCTTAAGTCCATCTATGGACTAAAGCAGGCATCGCGGAGTTGGAACATCTGTTTTGATGAGACAGTCAAAGAATTTGGCTTTATCAAAAATCCAGATGAACCATGCATCTATAGTAGATTTGTAGCAAGAACTGTCGTATTCCTCGTATTATACGTGGATGACATTCTTTTGATAGGAAATGACATTCCTATGCTACAATCTGTCAAGGGATTCTTGTCACACAGGTTCTCCATGAAGGACCTGGGTGATGCCTCTTACATTCTGGGGATCCGGATCTATCGTGACAGATCCAAGAGGATATTAGGACTTTCACAGTCCAGGTACATCGACACCATACTGAAAAGATTCAGTATGGAAGATTCCAAGCGCGGTAATCTACCGGCTTGTCACGGGATCACCCTCTCCAAAGAGATGTCTCCCAAGACTGATTTGGAAAGGGACCGCATGTCTATTATACCCTACGCTTCTGCGGTAGGCTCTATAATGTATGCGATGTTGTGTACCAGACCAGATGTAGCTTGTGCACTGAGTGTGGTAAGCCGGTATCAGTCAAACCCTGGAGAGAAGCACTGGATAGCGGTAAAGAACATTCTCAAGTACCTTAGAAGGACTAAGGAGATGTTCTTGGTGTATGGCGGAAAAGACCTCCAGATCGAGTCCTTTGCTAACTCTAGCTTCCAGAGTGACAAGGATGATTCCAAGTCCATGTCGGGTTATATCTTTACCCTCAATGGAGGGACGGTGTGTTGGAAGAGTTCCAAACAGGAAACCGTTGCTGACTCGACGATGGAAGCGGAATATATCGCTGCCGCAGATGCCGCAAAAGAAGCCATCTGGATAAGGAAGTTCTTAACGGAACTTCAGGTGGTTCCGTCCATTGTTGATCCAATACCTCTGTATTGTGACAACAACGGGGCTATAGCTTTAGCGAAGGAACCCAGGTCCCATCAGAAGTCCAGACACATCTTGAGGCTGTATCACCTGATCAGGGAGATCGTGGGTCGCCAGGAGATTGAGGTTCGGAGAGTTGCTTCGGAAGATAACACTGCTGATCCACTCACAAAGGCCTTACCCCAGACTCAGTTCGAGCGGCTGATCGAGATGATAGGTCTTCGATACGCCAGTACATGGCCTTAGTGCAAGTGGGAGATTGTTAGTGTATATGCCCTAGAGGCCATTACTGTATCATACTAGTTTGTATATTACTTAATGGAAGTTTGGGATATTCACCTTGTATAGACAATCTTGCTCAAAATGGTAGTATGCTACTTGGTTTGTTTCTACTTTAATATGTGCATGTGTTTCTTTTAGCATATTGCTTATACATATTAGTAGAACCTTTAGGATCTTTGCTTGATTACCAGCGTTGTGATGGCAGTCACACTCGTGGGGGCTGGGTAATCCACAAGCACATCCTTATACAGGTCCCTAGTCGTAGGACTATCGAGACAGGGCATCGATACTCCGGAGTAGACTAGCGTATGCGCTTCTCATCCCAGTAGGGGAGACGGTCTATCCTACAGCCGTCAGTACGTCGTACTTGAGATAGTATGTGGGTGCTCGTTAGGTTACGGGTACACTGGATAGGACTCGTCGAGAACAGATTGGTTGGTACTATACCTATCATCAGTTATCAGTTCCCAGGTGACATGAGTACAGCTTAGTCCGTTGACTTGACACTGTCACTTCGCCTCGAGTGTATTCCCACTGTACTTTGATTACTACCCTACCACGGCTCAAAGGAGTCGTGCAAACAGGTAGTAGTTGGGTGCAGTCCCGAAGCACTTGGAGGCAGTGACGGTTAGACAGGATTCGTCTCTCCCGGTATTGGGGGTTGATATCGCGCTGTGTCTAGGAGAGCCATTAAACAAGTAGTCCCTGGCCAGGGCAAGCGAGATATACTGGTAGGTTTCCAGTGTTATCTCAGGGTGTTCTGGGCTACACTCCGACACGACTTGTACCGCTATTAGGTGACTTACGTTTACCGCCCCTCTAGGCCCGCCATGCGATATTCTCAGACGAACAGACCGGACTGTACGGAGATTGTCACATTCAGGCTCAGTAGGAGTTCAGATGGGTTTCACCTCGTCCGTCTTCTTATCGGCATCTACCTGGGGGCCATTACGCACAGCTAGTGCCACTTGCGGTCTGTGGTTAAACCGACTGCCAGCGTAGTGTTGAGTCTTTAGAGTCTTACAAAGAGAGCTATTCGCGTTTAGGCAAAAGAGTAGAAGTCGCATGGTTTTGCGACAGGTCGCATGGTTTTGCGACAGGGTTCGGTCACATCCGCGCACTTGTGCACGTTTAGTGACCGGGCAGTTATTACTAGAGGGCTTTGGTTTAAGCCAGATCCTAGTATACATTTTGGGATTGGTTTTATCTCAGTTGTATTCGTGTTCCCCGGAACGCGGATGCGGGTGTGTATGCACAGTTGACAGAGACAGAGGCAGAGGATTCTCTTTAGGGTTGTTGACTGTTGACTTTTGCTTAACCCTAATAAGAATTAGAAATATGATTAACAATAATATTAATTAAGTATTATAGTGATATGGTTAGGGTTGAAGGGTTGACCTTGTTGACTTTTGTTGACCGGTTGACTAGGTTGGACTTGTTGACCACCATCATGACAATGGCTATCATTTGTTTGCATTGACTTTGGCTTGCTTGTTTTGTTCACAAATTGCATTTAATGCAAGAAATGATATTTCCATTTGATATGATAACAACCATCACATAATACTCAATTATCATTATTTGTTATCATGATTTTGGATTATGAGAGCATGGGAGCAAAAAGTCTTGCTCACTTTTCATTTTGCTTCTCTCTCTTGAGTTCTATCATCCTCAAGCTCTCCCTCTTTCTCTTGCTCTCTCTCTAGTTCATGGTTCTACTTGTCTCATGTGTTGAGAAGCAAGAACCATATAGATAAAACCCAAAACACTCCTCTACTCATCCTAGTTCACAAGGCCTAGCAAGCCAAGTGTTCTAGTTTCTTCAAGTTTGAAGTAGAAGCCAAAAGGTAGAAGCTTTCGGGTGGATCCATCTTCGGCGCGAGGAGACGACGAGGTGAGGGCGATCCGAACACCGCAAGGAGTTGAAGACGAAGGAGTTCAAGTAAGGTATAACCCCCTAACCGAGTAGGTAAAACTCCTAGTTAGGTTGTTAGGTAGTTGTTTAACAAAGATCCGTATTTTGAGTCCATGTTACCACCCAAGAAAAATCGTTTTTCACCATTTCCGCAACCCCAAAGAACCGGGGACGGGTAGCATGGACTTACACCATGTCGTGTCAAGTAATAGGTGTAATAGGTAATATCAGGATGCACAAGATGTCATGTGGGTGCGCACAATCACACTAGCATAAGCATGTGTATACATCACAAGCATGGGTACTAATAGAACAATAAACTGGAACATGTAATATGATGAGCAAATAGGTGCAGATTAAACTACTTGGATGTACGGTTATCTGTTTGTGTTTAAGGGATGGTTTCAACCTTACATGAATGCAGTATGACAAATATGGAAGTTAAAATCATGTTAATATGTATTAAGTAATCTAGAGATGCAATGATATGTATAATATGTTCAATGGATGCAATTATAACTAAAACAGGTTAAGGATGCACACGGGTGTCCAATGGAGTAAAACTATAGAAAGGGTGCCATAGACTATGTAACTAGTTATTACGTGATTTAAAATATAAATGTGGTTACTAGGTTTAGTAAACTAAATGCGATAGTTAGGTTTCAAGTTCTGAATCTAAAATATGTAAACGGAACATCGCACTGTTAACTTGGACTTCATGACTTTAGATTCTATCTATAGATTTAATATGAAATTAGATAAATAAATATAGGAATAGTATGAATAGCATGTAGCAAGTTTCACTTGCCTCGATCGAATCACGCGATACGGTAAACGGAACGTCTCGCGTCGGCGGGAAAAGTCGTGACGCGCGCATGAAACACGAAATGAGTCCAAACAACGAACATTGGAATCACACGGGTCAGATGTCCTCGCTGGGTCGTCGAGATCGTCGACGACCCGACCGGATTCCGGCGATCTAACAAAAACAGTGAACAAGAATTCAAGAAAAGACAAAGAAAGAGAAGAGAAGAGAAGAGAAGAGGAAAAGAAGAAGAAGAAGAAAAGATTGCTTACTGGGTTGTGCGCAGGGGTTAGGATGACGAGGTGGTGGTGTCGGGGTCACCGACGGTGAGGTGCCGGCGAGGGTACAGGTTACAGGATGTGCTAGGGTTTGGTTTCTGGGATTTTAATGCAGGGTACGTGCAGGGTTTTGATGAGGTGCTGATGTAGAGGAGGGGAAGGAAACGAGATGGTGATGATGGTGGGTGCGATGCTGGGGTCGTCGGCGACGATCGGAGACATTGGGTTGTTGGGTGTTCTGTGGGTGTGTGCAGGGAAGAGAGGAAAGAAAAAGAAGATGAAGACGAGGAGGAGGATGAGAAGAAGATGAGATGGAGGTGGTGACGAGGTAGAGGAGGCGGCTAGGGTTAGGGTTTCTCTGGTGGGTTCGTGACGAGGGGTACATGGGAAAAAGAATAGAAGAAGAAGAAGAAGATGTAGAAGGAATGTGAGGGTATCGCGGGGGGAGGTGACGGGATCTTCGCGCACCGCGATAGGAGAGAGAAAGAGGCACGAGATGAGAGAGGTAGAGAGAAACGAGAGGAGAGAGAAAAAGGAGGGGAGATAGATTTGTTTGCTTGCGGGGGGTGAGAGAGAAAGAGAAAGAGAGAGAAGGAGAAAAGGAAGAGAGAGAAGGAGAGAAGGGTGTGGGGCCCGGCATCAGTAAGGAAGAAATGTGATTGGCTTGTGGGGGTTAAAAAATGGTTTTAGAAAAAATTATAAAAGATTTTCAATATACTAGAGAAATCATTTCGTTGGCTGGGAAAAATAGAGGAAAGAGATTTCCATCATAAAATATTTTCTACAATTACCTTAGCTGAAAAAATAGATTAAATGAATTTAAAAATATTTAAATAATTAGAATTTGGCGGGATACAAAATAATTCAGAAATGCGTCCGGGTCGGGTCCAAAATTTTGGATTTGAAATATGAAAATTATTAGCAAGTTCCAAAAATTGAAATGAAGGATTTTGTAACAGAGATGCATACCCCCAAGAACGGACGCACGTACGTGTGCGTAGCCATCCAAACGCGCCCGTTTCATTGAATGGGACGAGAACACGATGCAAGGACGCTACCACAGGGTTAGGGGTACCATGCAGGCCATGTCATGTATTTTAAATTATTTTAAGGGACTTAAATTGTTATATGCAAAAATACGTGATGCTAGGTATTATGAAACAGCAAGCTCAAGCAAGCGGGTCGAATATAAAGTAAACTACCATTTGCACCCAAACAGGGTAAATGAAATAAACACCACAAACAACACATACGGTAACTGAAGTTGGTATAACTGGACTCGGTTGTTACATTTATTTTAATTAGGTCCGTGTGAAAGCATGGGGAACCTCCCTCAAAGTACCGGCACTGGCCTGGCTGAAAGATTGGCGAACTTGTAGGGTGTAATTAATCCCGGCTAGTCTTTCCTTTTAGGGTTTTAAGGAAGATTTGACTAAAAAAAGTGGGAGACATCCTGATTAGATATATTAATAACCAATCTAATCTTGCAAAAGCGCACGCAGAGTGTTTTCTTCTCTCTCTCTCCTTGTTGCGACTATGTCACGCTTTAATCAAGATAATAATACGGATGTATAGACCGAACCCGCTTATTATACTGAGCTGGGGAACGTTGGTCCCGCTCCAACTTATAATTGTTATAAGACAGAGCAGGAAATAGGGGATTACCAGAATTCCCGTGCCGCCCAAACGAAGATAGTACATATTGATGCATCTTCTTCGGGTGTGTTCATTACCGAGAACTGTTTCTCAGTATCCTTTACATCCCGGGTATGAGATACCAGATCAGGATCCCACAAATGTAATTTGTTACATGGGCTACAGACAGGTAGAGAACTGAGAATGGGTGATAAGTTTCAAGAGTTGGAAATGATGCAAGTGTTGCAGCCAAGTCTGTTGGCAGTTATCACCCTGTATTACCAGAATACATTGATTCTGAACGAATGTTATTAGATACCGAACCTGATATATAACATCATATCAGTCTCTTTATTAGTAAAGAAGGATATAATTTTGTATTGTTGGATAATGTTTTGAACATTTCCTATATCAAGAGTTGATCGGTTCAGGCACGTTATATGAAAGCATAGACGTTTTAAATCAAACCACAGTTCTTAACATACAGAACACACACAAGGGGAAGAGTTCAGAAATGAACGAATCCTTCTTGAGGCATTGTAGACTAGGTCATATCGATGCGACCTGACTAGCTAAAGTTATATAAAGATGCATATTTAAATCAGTCTGAATTTACATCTTGTGAAACTTGCCGGTCATGTCACAAAGATAAGATGACCATAGCTCCGTTTATTGAAAACAGAGAAAGAGTTACTGAACTCTTGGGATTGATACATGCTGATGTATGAAAGTCCCCTGTCTACATATGCCAGGACCGGTTCTTTGTACTTCATTATATTCACTGATGATTTCTCAAGATTCAGACATATGTTCCTGTTGAAACACAAGTCCAAAGCTTTTGAGATATTCACAGAATATAAGTTAGAAGTAGAGAACCAAAAACGGGTATAAGTATTATGTCCTTTGATGAGATCAAGGAGGAGAATACTTGAGCACAGAATTCCTAGACTATTCTAAAAGAGAATGAGATTCCCTCTCAGCATTACTCCTCCGTATACACCACAGCACGTCGGTGTATCGGGGCGGAGAAATCGCACCCTATGTGATATGGTGTGCTCTATGATGAGTACTACTGAGTTGCCTATTTCCTTTTGGGGGTTATGCACTTGAGAAGCTGCATACCTATTGAATAGGATTCCAACCAAATCAGGTGCGTACCACTCCATATGTGATATGGTATGGAAAGAGCCCATCTCTTAAGGATGTTAAGATTTGGGGTTGTCCAAAGCAAAATCCGGACAAACTCGAGACAAGATCAGTTCTGTGGAAGTTTGTTGGATATCCCAAGCGTTCGCAAGGGAATATTTTCTACCAAACTGGGAAGTAAAAGGTGTTTTATTTCTCAGCATGCCACCTTTTGGAAAGGGAATTTCTTGTGAAGAAATTAGTGGTCATGAGGTAGAACTGGAAAAGGATCCAGCTATACAAACTGCAGCTGATGATTTGGTAAACCCGAAGGATTCAATAGTTTCTAACGAACCTCAGCCTCTCTGCCGATCTAGTAGGGTTCCTTATCCACCTGAGAGATACTTTGGTTTCTCTATGACAGTGGGAGCAAGGATTGCGTCATGAGATTATGACCCAACTAGTTTCGAGCAGGCTATCAGGAGTGGGAACTCTGTGAGAACGGCTGGATGCTTAGCAATCTGAGATGGAATCCTTATACACCAACAAAGTATGGACTTTGGTTGTTTTATCTGAAGGGTTAAATCCCCATCAGGAGCAAGTATATCTTGAGAAGATTACTTGGTGTACATGAAAAAGTTGAGACTTTCAAAGCTATGCTTAAGTCCATCTAGATCCTACTTTCCACTGCTACATACCATGACTACGATATTTGGCGGTTGGGTGTCATGACTGTTTTTTTAAATGACGATTTGGAAAAGAGCGTCTATAAGTACACAGCCAGAGGGCTTCATAGACAGTGGGAGCAGCGGAAACGTGTGCAAGATGTTTTATGTGATAAATCAGGCATCGCGGAGTTGGAACGTCTGTTTTGATGTAGTAGTCAAAGAGTTTGACCTCATCAAAATGGTAGATGAACCAAGTATATACAAAAAGGTAGTAGGGAGTATGGTGGTGATCCTCGTATAGTACGTGGATAACATACTCTTGATAGGGAAGAAGTTTCTTATGCTACGCTCGGTCAATCTCCTCTTATCACAAATATTCTCCATATAGAATCAAGGTGATACCTCCTAAATCCTGGGTTATGGGTCTATGAGATAGATCTAATTGGATGTTAGGATTCTCACTAGTTGTAGTGAGATGGTATCAATCGATCCTGGGGAGAATCACTGGAAAGGTTCCAGGTTGATAAGGACGACTGAATGTCAGTTGCAGACATTGTCTTTACCCTCAGTGGAGGGACGGTATGTTAGAAGAGTTCCAAGCTAGATACCGCGACTTACTAGACGATTAAAGGAAAGATACATCGTTACCAAGGATGCTACCAAAGAGGCAGTCTGGATATATATGAGTTCATGAGATGAATTTTGTTCCTACCATTGTGTGACAATGGAGTTGTGGCTTAGGTCTAGGAACCCCCGTCCCATCTGTGATCCAGACATATTCTTACGCAGTATCACCTGATCATGGAGATGGTTGATCTCCAGAGAGATCGAGGTTAGGAGAGTAGACTCAGAGGACAACAGCGCGGATCCACTCACGAAGGCCTATTTCCCAGTAGAGACTTTTATGGGATGGTTGAGTATGAGATACTTCAACCATAGCTTATTGTTGGGTATGAGATACTACAACAGATGGCCCTAGTGCAAGTGGGAGATTGTTAGTTATATGTATGCCCTAGAGGCCATTACTGTACATACGATGTATATTGTAGTGGATGCTTGGACATATATACGGAGGACTTTCTTGCTCGACATGATAATATAATATCTGGTTGCCCTTTATCTTAACATGTACTCTGATTGTCTCTATGTTACATGTTGATAAAGCCCTCAGGATGAGTACTTGATTACAAGGACTATGATGTAGATCATACTAGTGGGGACAGTGTAGTCGCTAAGTACATCCTTCAAATGTTCCTAATCGTGGGAGTACCGAGAAAGGGAATCGATACTCCAGAGTAGACTAGCGTATGCGCTTCTTGACTCATATGATGGGCGATGGATGATCCCATATCCATTGGTGTTTGATATCAGAGAAGGTATACGGGTGCTCAGTGGAGACTGGGTACACTGGACGGACTCGCCGAGAACTCCCAGATGCTATTATACCTCACGTCAGATGGCAGTTCTCTGGTGACACTGGTACATGTTAGTCTGTAGACCCAAGATCGTCATAGAGACTTGTGTGATTCTAACTGTTCTTTGATTTCCATCATACCACGTCCAAGAGGGCATGCAAAACAGTGGCTTTTGGGTACAGTCCCGAATCACATGGAGGCAATGAGCGATAGGAGGGGTTTCGTCTCTTCCGGTATAGGGAGTTGATGTTGCACCGTGTTCAATTGGCTATAACTGGAAATCCTTGGCCAGGGTTGCTGAGATTTACTGGTAAGTGTTATCAGTAGTTTCTTGAACTGTTATAGACCTCATATCGACATGACTTATCGGTTACTGGAGTCTGACGTTTACCACCCCTAGACTGGATATGCGACATATCAGACGAAGAGATCGGACTGTACGGGAGTGTTACTGATTGGATTCACAGGAGAATATACAGGCTTGCTTGTTGATCTTCTGATCGCTCAATACCTGGGTAGCTGTTATGTTTAGCTGACCGCTTGCAGCTTATGGGTGTTTGATATGATCATCACCTACTGCCGGCATATTGACGATTCTTTAGAGTCATACACAGAGGTTTCCTGGCTCAGGCAAAACGGAGTAGGAGCACATATGTGATATGTGCGGGATCGAGAATAATACGTGTATGCGATACCATATTAGATTCTCGCGATATGTGAAATCGGCCGGGTATATGTGATATAGCCGGGTCATCGGATTAAGTGTTGATTCGATGAACTGATACAGATTATATTAGTCGGTTATTTGTGAAATAGCCGGATTATCGGATCAAGTGTTGATTTGATAATTTAATGTATAATTATATGTTTGATATATTACATTACATTAACTAATATAAGCTCACTTATTGATTCATTTTCTCACGGGATAATACATTGATATATATGCGATATATGTTAATTGTATTATTTTCTTTTATTACAAAATATATTATATATGTGATATATAATATTGTAACAAGTTAGGGTTACAAATGCAGCATGTTTTGTGTAGTATAAACATGGTTAGGGTTTGGATTAGGGTTAAGCTTGGATGAAGCTTTCATGAAACTTCTTGAAGCTTTGACTTTGACCATTGATATTGTAAGTCGATGTACAACACCCCACGACTTGCGGGGAGGCGGAAATATGAAAAACGATCTTGTTCTTATGCTAAACATCGACTAACCGCATGAATCGAAGCTAAACGATAACTAACATCAAACATAGTTGTTAACAACTACTATGTAAAGGGATTATACCTAAAGAGCCGTGTCCTTCGTCTTTACGAACTCCACCTCCTCCTCGGCCTTCTCTAAGTAGTAGACGATCCACCCGAGAGCTTTACTCCAAGCTTAGCCTCTAAACTTGAGGCAACTAAACTTCTTTAAGTGCTAATCAAAGAAGCTAGGTGAAATAGAGTGAGGGTTATGGTTTAATAAGTTTAACTAATCCTTGTACTCAACACATGAGAGGGGAGGATTAGGGTTTGAAGAGGGAGAGCATGAGGAGAGAGAAGGTGAGGATAATAATGAAGTGAGAATAATGAGTTATCATAATATATATCAAGCATTTATTTTTATCAAGAAAAGAAAAGAAAATGATTTACAACCATACTTGATAAATATCTAGTGGTGATTCATCTCCATGAGTCATTAAGCAATTATGAAGCATTAATGACATAGATGAATCATCCATATGACTCACTAATCACATTCATTGTATATGCCACCTAAACCTCCTTAGTCACCATCTTCTAGAAGCTTCTCACGCAATTACGAGAACGCCCCTCCTTTCCGCAAAAATACGGAAAAACTTTAGACTGTATAAATCCAATAACCGGATACCAGTAACTGGCTTAAACCAAAGCCGACTGGTAAAAACTGTCCGAAAGTCGTACGTGCGTAAACACACGTATGCGTCCGAACCCTTGTCGTAAAACCATACGACCTCTATATCGTTTCGCCCGGAGTAGGGAAACTCTCTGTGTAGGACTCTAGAGACTCGACTACTACGCTGGCAGTGGGTTTAACCACAGACCGCAAGCGGCACTAGCTGTACTTAACGGTCCCCAGGTAGATGTCGATAAGAAGGCCGATGAGGAAACCCATCCGAACTCCTACTGAGTCTGATGTGACAATCTCCGTACAGTCCGGTCCGTTCGTCTAAGACTATCGCATATCGGGCCTAGAGGGGCAGCAAGCGTCAGTCCCCTAATAGCGGTATAAGTCGTGTCGGAGCGAAGCCCATTACACCCTGAGAAACTACTGGAACCTACCAGCAAATCTCGCTTGCCCTGGCCAGGGACTTTGCGTAATGGCTCTCTGACACAGCGCGATATCAACCCCCAATACCGGGAGAGACGAATCCTGTCTAACCGCCACTGCCTCCAAGTGCTCGGGACTGCACCCAACTGCTACCTGTTTGCACGACTCCTTTGAGCCGTGGTAGGGTAGCAATCTAAGAACAGTGGGACACACTCGAGGCGAAGTAGCAGTGTCAAGTCTGCGGACTATGCTGTACTCATGTCACCTGGGAACTGTTCACTGACGACTGGTATAAAACCAACCAACAGTTCCCTATGAGTCCTGTCCGGTGTACCCGTAACCTAACGAGCACCTGCATACTATCTCCAGTACGACGTACTGACGGCTGTGGGACAGACCATCTTCCCAACTGGGATGAGAAGCGTACACACTAGTCTACTCCGGAGTATCGATGCCCTGTCTCGATAATCCAACGACTAGGGACCTGAATAAGGATGTGCTTGTAGACTACCCAGCCCCCACTAGTGTGACTGCCATCACAACGCTGGTAGTCAAGCTAGATCCTTAGAGCTCTATCAATACGTATACTCACATATTAAGATAGAAAAACCAAGTAGCATACTACCATGTTTAGCAAGACTGTTATATACATATGAATATCCCAAGCTTCCATTAAGTAATATACAAACTAGTATGATACAGTAATGGCCTTCTAGGGCATAAACACTAACAATCTCCCACTTGCACTAGGGCCATGTACTGGCGTATCGAAGACCGATGATCTCGAGTAGCCTCTCGAACTGAATCTGAGGTAGGGCCTTTGTGAATGGATCAGCAATGTTCTCTTCAGAAGCAACTTTCCGAACCTCGATCTCCTGACGATCAATGATCTCCCTGATCAGGTGATACCGCCTTAAGATGTGTCTAGACTTCTGATGGGACCTTGGTTCCTTTGCTAAAGCTATAGCTCCGTTGTTGTCGCAATACAGAGGTATTGGATCAACTATGGTAGGAACCACCTGAAGTTCTGTTAGGAACTTCTTCATCCAGACTGCTTCTTTTGCGGCATCGCAAGCAGCTATATACTCCGCTTCCATCGTTGAGTCAGCAACGGTGTCCTGCTTGGAGCTCTTCCAGCACACCGCCCCTCCATTGAGGGTAAAGACATAACCTGACATGGACTTGGAATCGTCCTTATCACTCTGAAAGCCGGAATCAGCAAAGGCCTCCAACCTGAGGTCTTTTCCGCCGTAAACCAAGAACATCTCCTTAGTCCTTCTCAGGTACTTGAGAATGTTCTTTACTGCTATCCAGTGCTTCTCCCCTGGGTCTGACTGATACCGGCTTACCACGCTCAGTGCGTAAGCTACATCTGGTCTGGTGCACAACATCGCATACATTATAGAGCCTACCGCAGAAGCGTAGGGTATAATAGACATGCGGTCCCTTTCCAAATCAGTCTTGGGAGACATCTCTTTGGAGAGGGTGATTCCGTGACAAGCCGGTAGATTACCGCGCTTAGAATCTTCCATACTGAATCTTTTCAGTACAGTGTCGATATACCTGGACTGCGAAAGTCCCAACATCCTCTTGGATCTATCACGATAGATCCGGATCCCTAGAATGTAAGAGGCATCACCCAGGTCTTTCATGGAGAACCTGTGTGACAAGAATCCTTTGACAGATTGTAGCATAGGAATGTCATTTCCTATTAATAGAATGTCATCCACGTACAAGACGAGGAATACGACACTTCTGGCTACAACTTTACTATATATGCACGGTTCATCTGGATTTTTGATAAAGTCATATTCTTTGACTGTCTCATCAAAACAGATGTTCCAACTCCGTGATGCCTGCTTTAGTCCATAAATGGACTTAAGCAGCTTGCATACTTTCCCGCTGCTCCCACTCTGATTGAAACCCTCTGGCTGATCCATATAGACGCACTCTTCTAAATTTCCATTCAGAAAAGCCGTCTTTACGTCCATCTGCCAGATTTCATAATCATGGAAGGCAGCAATAGCAAGAAGGACCCGAATGGATTTGAGCATAGCCACTGGAGAAAAAGTTTCGTCATAGTCCAAACCAGGTCTTTGACGAAAACCCTTTGCAACAAGTCTAGCCTTATAGGTTTCCACCTGTCCATCTACACCAATCTTTTTCTTGAAGATCCATTTGCATCCTATGGGTTTTACCCCATCTGGAGCAAAGTCCAAAGTCCATACTTTGTTGGTGTACATGGACTCCATTTCGGTCCGCATTGCATCTAGCCATCGTACCGAGTCGCCGCTCTGGATGGCCTGCTGGAAGTCAGTAGGTTCATCATCATCTATGATGCAATCCTCTCTATCCCCATCTATGAGAAAACCGTAGTATCTCTCAGGCGGATGAGACGGCCTACTACTCCTTCGGAGGGGTGCAGGAATGTCCTGTTCTTCTTGAACTACCGGTTCTACCAAACTTTCAGTATTAGTTTGTGGTTCTGGAATTTCTTCCAGTTCTATTTCGCTCCCACTTGATTCCTTTTCTAAAAACTGATGTTCTAGAAAATGGGCATTACGAGAAACAAATACCTTTTGTTCCTCTGCGTAGTAGAATAGATATCCCCTGGAGTTCTTTGGATATCCCACAAACTTACACTTTACTGATCGTGCCTCGAGCTTGTCCACATGCTGCTTTTTAACAAAAGCTGGACATCCCCAAATCTTTATATACTGTAGATGGGGTTTCTTCCCGCTCCACATCTGATATGGAGTGGTAGGCACAGTCTTGGTAGGAACCATGTTCAAAAGATATGCTGCTGATTCTAGCGCATAACCCCAAAAAGATCGCGATAACTCAGCATTACTCATCATGGATCGTACCATATCCAATAGGGTTCGATTCCGTCTCTCCGATACACCGTTATGCTGTGGAGTGTATGGAGGAGTAAGCTGAGAGAGAATTCCTTTCTCTTTTAGGTAACCTAGGAACTCGGCACTCAAGTATTCACCACCTCGATCAGATCTAAGTGTCTTGATACTTTTGCCGGTTTGGTTTTCTACTTCATTCTTATACTCTTGGAATTTCTCAAAAGCCTCGGATTTATGTTTCATCAGATAAATGAATCCGTACCTTGAGTAATCATCCGTGAAAGTAATGAAATAGGAAAAACCACCTCTTGCATGTGTAGACATTGGACCGCATATATCGCTGTGTATGAGTCCTAAGAGCTCGCTCGCTCTTACTCCTTGTCCAGTAAATGGAGTCTTTGTCATCTTTCCTTTGAGACAAGATTGACAAGTGTCATAAGTTTGATATTCGAACGAGTCCAAATATCCTTCTCTATGCAACTTAGTCAACCTTCTCTCATTGATGTGACCCAGTCTACAATGCCATAAGAAAGCTTTATTTAAATCTGGAGACTTTCTTGTAAGTGTGTTCTGGACATTGAAAATTTGCAGTTGGTTTAAAACATATATACCGTTATTTAGTGTACCGGACCCAATCAAACCATGATTAAGGTGGATGTTAACAACATCTCTTACAAACGTGAAATCATAACCTTTATTTGATAACAAGGAAACTGATATGATATTACACGTTAAGCTTGGTACAAAAAAACAGTTATGTAAAACCAAAATGTGTCCACTCGTCAATCCTAGGTGATAATCCCCGACGGACGCAGCTCCCACGCTAGCTCCGTTAGCAACCTTTAGGGTCATATCACCTTCCTTCAGCACTCTACGGTTTCTCAGTGCCTGCAATGAATTGCAAATATGAGATCCTGATCTGGTATCCAATACCCAGGAAGTAGAGTTGATCGACAGACAATTCTCAATTACAAACACACCTGAAGTCGAAGCCACAGCTTGCTTCGGTTCCTGGTTCTTGGCGTTCCACGCCTTGCAATCCTTCTTCCAATGCCCTTTCCTGTGACAATGGAAGCACTCATCCTGGCCAACTACCGGTACCGCAAACTTTTTCTTTCCCTTCCCTCCCACCTTACTAACACCTCCTCTAGGTTTGGTGGCGGCCTTCTTCTTCCTTCCTTTGGCCTTAGCCTTGGACCCGGAAGAAGATGCACCGCTAACAAACATAGCGGGTGTTTCCCTTGCTTTCTGCAAGGTGCCCTCTGCACTCCTTAACATGTTCAGGAGTTCCGGAAGTTCAACTTCTTTTCTTTGAAGGTTGAAGTTCAGGATAATCTGGGCGTAGGTGTGAGGATGGGACTGGAGAATAAGGTCTGTATAGAGCTCATTATCCAAAGTCGTCCCAAGGTCTGCGAGCTCTTCAATATAGCCGATCATCTTTAGGACATGTTCTCCTACCGATGACCCGACAGCCAACCTCGCTCGAAACAAGTTCTTAGAGGTCTCGTATCTTGCTATACGAGATTGCTCTCCATAAAGTTCTTTTGTATGGAGAAATATGCCATCTAGGTTCATATCCTCGTGCCTCTTCTGATGTTCATTGTTCATTGAGGCAAGCACGATGCACTTAGCTTTCGCGCAATCTAAATCCTAGGTTTTGCGGATTTCCTTATCCGCATTGCTGGATTTGGGACCAGGGACAGCAGGTGCCGTAGCGGTGAGGACGTACCCCAGTTTGTCATAGGTCAAAGCCATTTTGGCATTCCGCAGCCAATATTTATAGTTTGGCCCTGTCAGTATATTTTTCTCTAAAAGTAACTTAAGTCCAGTCATTTTCAGGGTCGCTGCAATTAGGAGAGAGAGAAGAAAACTCTTTAGCATGATGCTCTTGCAAGTTTAGAGTGGTTTTTAGTTTATCTAAACTGGATGGCTCCCACTGTTTCTCGAATCCTTCCTCAAACCATAAAAGAAGAATTAGCCAGGACTATTCTCACTGTACAATACTTGCTTAACCGTTCAGCCAGGCTAGTGTCGATACTTCGAGGGAGGTTTTCCAACGCTTTCGCGAAGTTCCTTAATTAAATAACCTCTTTTCTCTGGGGGCGTAACCCCGCTGACACCTTTCTTGACACCTACTTGGTTTATAGTATTGATCGTTAAGTGACGAATATCCTGATAAGTAGCATATACTCACAGTAGGATCGGGATCCAAATATCATCGTATGATAATGTTGAAGGAATCCTACCAACATTCATCAAACTCCAAATGGTATGCAACTCTTTGCAAATTTCAGTTTCTTTAGAAATTCCCGATATATATTTTTGCCATATGCTCTTATGACCTTGGCGTTCGGTCAAAATGTCATAAGTCACATGTCAAGTTCTACCCATCATTATCTTGTCAATTTGAACCCATCCGTATATATCCTTGACGTTCGGCCAAAATGATAATACGACTGTCCCAAACTAACTCATCTATCTATGCAACAAATGAATACCCAGTAGCTACCAAACACTATGCCTTGGCGTTAGGTCAAAATACATAGCTTGAATACTACTGAATACCCAGATGAAATGACGGAGGGCTACGAATGGTTTTGGCGAAACCGTGAACGTAGTGAACTTGATATAACCGAAGGAACCTGATAGCTTTTAAAAGGAGTGGTTAAAGCTCCGCATTTAAAAATATCTGTTTTTAAAATTAACCGAGTGGTTTCTTTTAAATTGTTCCAACGATTAAACTTTTTGGTTTATTTTCTTTGCATTATAAATAATGCGTCCCATCATTAACCTATCATTGCAGAAAACAACGAAAATACAACGCCCTCTTATGCCATCCGCATTCGCCACGGGGTCCCGTCATCACCCGTTAGGTTACTTAACTAACGACAGAGCGGGGGCTGGGCTAGCGCGGGTGTAAAACATAAGTGACGTCTAAATAGCTATCATATATAGATATTGTACATTCGTCAGACGCAATAATAGGCATTCCAGATCACAGATGAACTTTATTGGATTTGCAAGCAATCCGTGTTTGTTTTGAGCCTGCAACAAAAGACGGATTACACAGTTGTGATGAATAGCCATTACCCCACCCAAGACCCCAACGGGTATGGCAAACTACCCGCCCGGCAGTTTGTGCACCCCACCTTGGGTCTGTCCTAGGAGCAAAAACAGTAAAATGAAATAATACAACGGTGGCTACAACCGCAACCTGGATGTGCCCCGCAAAATAATATTACAACAAATTACATTTACATAAAATGAAATAAATAACAACCCATCACATAACCCCGGCTATACATCACAACAGTCCAACACAGTTCATATCCACAAACAGTAAAAACCATTACAGAAATGTGCAACCCCCTGCCAACCGACATACTAGCAGTCAGGGGAGGTTTACGAACACATTATACAAACACAAATATAATCCAACAAGCAAATACTGTATGATTTCGATTGATTAAACACTTTTAATTTTGCTCCAATACTTCTCTGTAAATCTGAAACCTGAGCAAAAATAAAAACTTCCAGAAAATACCAAATATCACAGAGAAGCAATACAGGAAAATTGGGTTCCTGAATCGCCAACTCGGCGGCGGAAGCGCGGCGGATCGGTGCGATCCGCCGCGGTTCCACGGCTTTTTAGGCGATTCAGGGGCCCAAATTTCTTGGGTGTTCTTCTACTGTCTTTTTAAGCTTTCTGAACCTCCCTGAGAAATTTTTGGACTTCATTTAAAAATCGACAGAAACTTGTGATTTCGGGTTTTTCCGGTTTCGTTTTTTCCGTTCGAAATTCATACAAATTTGCAAGTAAGTTATTTATTGTTTAGCGAGGCTCTGATACCACTGTAAGTCGATGTACAACACCCCACGACTTGCGGGGAGGCGGAAATATGAAAAACGATCTTGTTCTTATGCTAAACATCGACTAACCGCATGAATCGAAGCTAAACGATAACTAACATCAAACATAGTTGTAAAGGGATTATACCTAAAGAGCCGTGTCCTTCGTCTTTACGAACTCCACCTCCTCCTCGGCCTTCTCCAAGTAGTAGACGATCCACCCGAGAGCTTTACTCCAAGCTTAGCCTCTAAACTTGAGGCAACTAAACTTCTTTAAGTGCTAATCAAAGAAGCTAGGTGAAATAGAGTGAGGGTTATGGTTTAATAAGTCTAACTAATCCTTGTACTCAACACATGAGAGGGGAGGATTAGGGTTTGAAGAGGGAGAGCTTGAGGAGAGAGAAGGTGAGGATAATAATGAAGTGAGAATAATGAGTTATCATAATATATATCAAGCATTTCTTTTTATCAAGAAAAGAAAAGAAAATGATTTACAACCATGCTTGATAAATATCTAGTGGTGATTCATCTCTATGAGTCATTAAGCAATTATGAAGCATTAATGACATGGATGAATCATCCATATGACTCACTAATCACATTCATTGTATATGCCACCTAAACCTCCTTAGTCACCATCTTCTAGAAGCTTCTCGCGTAATTACGAGAACGCCCCTCCTTTCCGCAAAAATATGGAAAAACTTTAGACTGTATAAATCCAATAACCGGATACCAGTAACTGGCTTAAACCAAAGCCGACTGGTAAAAACTGTCCGAAAGTCGTACGTGCGTAAACACACGTATGCGTCCGAACCCTTGTCGTAAAACCATACGACCTCTATATCGTTTCGCCCGGAGTAGGGAAACTCTCTGTGTGGGACTCTAGAGACTCGACTACTACGCTGGCAGTGGGTTTAACCACAGACCGCAAGCGGCACTAGCTGTACGTAACGGTCCCCAGGTAGATGTCGATAAGAAGGCCGATGAGGAAACCCATCCGAACTCTTACTGAGTCTGATGTGACAATCTCCGTACAGTCCGGTCCGTTCGTTTAAGACTATCGCATATCGGGCCTAGGGGGCGGCAAGCGTCAGTCCCCTAATAGCGGTATAAGTCGTGTCGGAGTGAAGCCCATTACACCCTGAGAAACTACTGGAACCTACCAGCAAATCTCGCTTGCCCTGGCCAGGGACTTTGCGTAATGGCTCTCTGACACAGCGCGATATCAACCCCCAATACCGGGAGAGACGAATCCTGTCTAACCGCCACTGCCTCCAAGTGCTCGGGACTGCACCCAACTGCTACCTGTTTGCACGACTCCTTTGAGCGTGGTAGGGTAGCAATCTAAGAACAGTGGGACACATTCGAGGCGAAGTAGCAGTGTCAAGTCTGCGGACTATGCTGTACTCATGTCACCTGGGAACTGTTCACTGACGACTGGTATAAAACCAACCAACAGTTCCCTGTGAGTCCTGTCCGGTGTACCCGTAACCTAACGAGCACCTGCATACTATCTCCAGTACGACGTACTGACGGCTGTGGGACAGACCATCTCCCCAACTGGGATGAGAAGCGTACACACTAGTCTACTCCGGAGTATCGATGGCCTGTCTCGATAATCCAACGACTAGGGACCTGAATAAGGATGTGCTTGTAGACTACCCAGCCCCCATTAGTGTGACTGCCATCACAACGCTGGTAGTCAAGCAAGATCCTTAGAGCTCTATCAATACGTATACTCACATATTAAGATAGAAAAACCAAGTAGCATACTACCATGTTTAGCAAGACTGTTATATACATGTGAATATCCTAAGCTTCCATTAAGTAATATACAAACTAGTATGATACAATAATGGCCTTCTAGGGCATAAACACTAACAGATATTTTGTGTAGATATTTCTTAATCTAACCCAAACCCTTTACCCTACTTGATTCTCTACATGGGTTAAGCCTTCATTCTTAACCCATGGTTGATTTGTAACCACAACAATGATTTTCATTATTCATCACAAAAGGTTTTTGCTTCATCTTCATCTTCTTTCTTCATGAAGAAAAGCTTCATTAGCTTTTTCTTTGGTGATGAAATAAAGTGAGAAATTGAAAACAAAAGAGAGCTAAATTCCTACTTCATTATCCTCATCTATTCTAGCCACTTAGATTAGGGTGTTTCTTTGCTAATACTTGATTAGTGAAGCATGAGCTTGGGTTTGAGATTCTTCAAGGTAGATCATCTTAGTTGTTGAAGATTGGAAGCAAGCTTACATCTTTCTCTTCATGGAGTCTCTCTAGAGTCCGAATATATGATGATCGCGGCGAAGGGACCTCAACACGGAGCTTATGAAGCGAAGGAACGGACTATAAAGGTTGTAATCCCAAACTCTTAAAAGTAAAGTTGTTTACTTGCTATGCTAACCCTAAATCTCTAGTTAAGATCTTGGTTAGGGTTGGTTTAGCACCCCAAAAATTTTAAAGTAGCATGATTGATGCTTGCCAAAACCTTCACAAAGTGCTATTCTAACCCTACAGTAGCAACATATCATAAATATGAGGTATGATCAATGTAATCAACATGAATCAGTGTCAACTATATCATGAAGTCTATAAGTATGTGGATATCATCCAACTATGTAATCAATGTCTGTATGCATGTGGATCTCGTCCACGTGTCAACCAATGACATAACAACATCATGCATGTAAAAGTCATAAAAGCATATGCATGAGAGTATGAGGATATAAATCAACGTGCGTCCCTCGCGACACATCAAAATCATGGAACCTGAGTGTCTAGCATCGACACTCGAAAACATCATGAAACTCGTGCCCAGCATCGGCACGTAAATCCTCATATATCGGGCTCCATCAGTCCGGATAGGCCTATGGGCTCCGTCAGTCCGGATCGGCCCATATCATTTCTCGACTCCGGTCGGTATCCTCCGGATATCCGCCGAGCCCAAATACTATCACCGGTATGTAGGGTTCCTAGGCACTCTAACAAGGTACTACAAGGCATCAACCATGCCCGGTTAAAATTTTAGCCGTGCCGAACAACCCTAAACAAGATCTTTGCTAGACTATTAGGGTATCACATGCAAGTAAATAACTTTACTATCTAAGTGAATACGAAAATACAACCTTTGTAGATCGGTCCTTCACTTCATAAGCTCCTTGTGGTAGTCCCTTCGTTGCGATCATCGAACTCCCAGACTCTCGGACGGCTCCATGAGAAGAGGGCAACGGTTTTGCTTGAAGTCTTCGAGGCCGAAGATGATCTACGTCGAGGGAATACGAACTCAAGCTTTTACTTCACTAACTAAAGAATTAGTGAAGCAAACACCCTAAACTAAAGTGCTAGTCTAGTAGAGGATGGTGAAATAGGAAATGGGTACACTTTAGAATTTCTTATCTCACAATATTTCTCTTTCTTTATCAAACCCTAGCAAGAATTTGAAGGAGGAAGAAGATGAGCTCAAAAATGAGAATGAAAACTAAAATCAAGAGAGAGATCTAACCATGGGTGAGTGGGTATCATATACTAACTCATGTAGAGACATAACCATGGCTAATTATAGTGGTTAGGTTAATTAATATCTCAAGTAAAACAAAACTAGTGGACTAAGTCATGTAACCATAAGCTTCATGAAGCTTCATGCACTTGAGCTTATCATCCACTAATTTTTAGAATTACTTTAAATATAAAAACCCAACACTATAATTAGTATGGTATAAGTCTTATACACCCATGTAAGTTGTATCAACAACCATGATACAAAAAGAACACAAATAAATATATATCACATATATATTAAGTTGTGCACAAGTGAGAAAAGACAAATGCTTAAGTGAACCAATGTTAGTTAATGTAAATTAGTATATCACATATACAATTATACACTAAATTATTAAATCAACACTTGACTTAATAATCCGGTTATATCACATATAACCGACTAACATCCAATGTATCGACTTATCGAATCAACCCTTGATTCGATAACCTGGTTATATCGCATATAACCGATCGATACAAACATCGCGAGAATAGAATACGGTATCACATACATGCATTATTCTCGGTCCCGCACATATCACATATGCGCTCCTATTTCTTTTCGCCTGAGCCAGTAAAACCTCTATGTAGGACTCTAAAGACTCGTCAATACGCCGGCAGTAGGTGATGATCACATCAAGCACCCACAAGCCGTCAGCGGTACTAGCTGGACGTAACGGCTATCCGGGTATTGAGCGATCAGAAGATCAGCAAGCAAGCCCGCTCCAACTCCTGCAAAAAGCCTGACAGTGACACTACCGTACAGTCCGGTCTCCTCGTCTGATATGTCGCATATCAAGTCTAGGGGTGGTAAACGTCAGACCCCAATAACCGATAAGTTATGCCGATGCGAGGCTCATAACGGGTCGAGAAATTACTGGTAACACTTACCAGTAAATCTCTAAACCAGCCCCAGGGACTTCCCTGTTATGGCCAATCTTGCATAGCGCAACATCAACCCCTAATACCGGGAGATACGAAACCCCTCCTATCTCTCATTGCCTCCATGTGACTCGGGACTGTACCCAAAACCACCGTTTTGTATGCCCTCTTGGACGTGGTAAGGTGGAAATCAAAGTACAGTGGGAATCACACAAGACTCTATGGCGATCTCGGGTCTACAGACTAACCTGTACCAGTGTCACCAGAGAACTTCCATCTGACGTGAGGTATAATACCATCTGGGAGTTCTCGGCGAGTCCGTCCAGTGTACCCAGTCTCCACTGAGCACCCGTATATCATCTCTGATGTCAAACACCAATGGATATGGGATCATCCATCACCCATCTATATGGATCGAGAAGGTATACGCTAGTCTACTCTGGTATATCGATGCCCTGTCTCGATACACCCACGGCATTAAAAGATGTACTTATGGACTACACTGTCCCCACTAGTATGGTCTGCATCATAGTCCAGTTAGTCATGTACGCATCCTAAGGGCTTTACCAACATGTAACAGAGAGACAATCAGTGTACACGTTAAGGTAAAGAGTAACCAGATAGCATACTATCATGTCGAGCAAGAAAGTCCTCCCTATATATGTCCAAGCATCCACTACAATATACATCTCATGTATAGTGTTGGCCTCTAGGGCATACATATAACTAACAATCTCCCACTTGCACTAGGGCCATCTGATAGCAGTGGTTGTAGTATTTGATACTCAACCATCCCATAAAAGTCTCTCTCTGGGAAAAGCCCTTTGTGAGTGGATCCACCGTGTTGTTCTCTGAGTCTACTCTCCTGACCTCGATCCCCTGGAGATCAACCATCTCCATGATCAGGTGATACTGCTTTAGAATATGTCTGGATCACTGATGGGACGGGCGTTCCTAGGCATAAGCCACAACTCCATTGTCACACAATGGTAGGAATGAAGTTCATCTCATGAACTAATATACACCCAGACTGCCTCTTTGGTAGCATCTTTGGCAGCGATGTATCCAGCCTTTATCGTCTAGTATGCCACGGTATCTAGCTTGGTACTCTTCCAACATACCGTTCCTTTACTGAGGGTAAAGACAATGCCTGTGGCTGACATTCAGTCGACTTTATCACCCTGGAACCTTTCCAGTGATTCTCTCCAGGATCGATTGATACTATCTCACTACTTCCAGTGAGTATCTTAACATCCAATTAGATCTATCTCATAGATCCAAACCCAGGATTTAGGAGGTATCACTTTGATCCTATATGGAGAATCCTTGTGATAAGCGGAGATTAACCGAGCGTAGCATAGGAAACTTCTTCCCTATCAAGAGTATGTCATCCACGTACTCTACGAGGATCACTACCATACTCTCTACTACCTTTTTGTATATACAAGGTTCATCTACCATTTTGATGAAGTCAAACTCTTCGACTTTCACATCAAAATAGATGTTCCAACTCCACGATGCCTGCTTCATCTCATAAAGCATCTTGCACACGTTTCCGCTGCTCCCACTGTCTACGAAGCCCTCTGGCTATGTACTTATAGACGCTCCCTTCTAAATCACTATTTAGAACAGCCGCCATGACACTCAACCGCCAGATATCATAGTCATGGTATGTGGCAGTGGCAAGTAGGGTCTGGATGGACTTAAGCATAGGTACTTAGAAAAGGTTTCATCATAATCCATACCTGGTCAATGATGCAAACCTTTAACAAGTCTAGCTTTGAAAGTCTCAACTTTTCCATGTACACCAAGTAATCTTCTCATGATATACTTCCTCCTGATGGGGATTTAACCCTTCAGATAAAGCAACCAAAGTCCATACTTTGTTGGTGTATATGGATTCCATCTCAGATCGCTTAGCATCCAGCCATTCTTACAGAGTCCCCTTCCTGATGGCCTGCTCGAAACTAGTTGGGTCATCATCTCATGATGCATTCCTCGCTCCCACTGTCATAGAGAAACCGAAGTATCTCTTAGGTGGGTGAGGAACCCTACTAGATCGGCGGAGAGGCTGAGGTTCGTTTGAAAATATTGAATCATCCGGTTCTACCAAATCATCAGCTGCAGTTTGTTTGGCTTGAACTCCTTCCAGTTCTATCTCATGACCACTAATTTCTTCTCATGAAATTCCCTTTCACAAAGGTGGCATGCTGAGAAACAAAACATCTTTTGTTCCTCGGTTAGGTAGAAGATATTCCCTTGCGAATGCTTGGGATATCCAACAAACATTCACATAGCTGACTTTGCCTCGAGCTTGTCCGGATTTTTCTTTTCAGACATAGGCCGGACAACCCCAAATCTTAGCAAACTTAAGATATGGGCTCTTCCCTTTCCATATCATATATGAAGTGGTAGGCAACTGATTTGATTTGAACCCTATTCAATAGGTATGCAGCTTCTCAAGTGCACAACTCCCAAAAGGAAATAGGAAACTCAATAGTACTCATCATAGAGCACACCATATCACATAGGGTGCTAGTACTCCGCCCCGATATACCATCGTGCTATGGTGTATACGGAGGAGTAATGCTGAGAGAGAATCTCATTCTCCTTTAGGATGGTCCAGGAATCTCGTGCTCAAGTATTCTCCTCCCTGATCACATCAAAGAACATAATACTTAGACCTGTTTTTGGTTCTCTACTTCTAACTTATATTTTGTGATTATCTCAAAAGTTTCAGACTTGTGTTTCAACAGGAACATATGTCTGAATCTTGAGAGATCATCAGTGAATGTAATGAAGTATAAAGAACCGGTCCTGGCATATGTAGACAGGGGACCTTCATACATCAGCATGTATCAATCCTAAGAGTTCACTAACTCTTTCTCTGTTTCCAATAAACAGAGCTATGGTCATCTTATCTTCGTGACATGACCGGCAAGTTTCATAAGATGTAAATTTAAACTAATTTAAATATGTATCTAAATGTAACTTCAGCTAGTCGGGTCGCATTGATATGACCTAGTCTACAACGCCTCAAGAAGAATTCGTTCATTTCTGAACACTTCCTCTTGTGTGTGTTCTGTATACTAAGAACTGTAGTTTGATTTAGAATGTCAATGCTTTTAGATAACATGCCTGAACGGATCAACTCTTGATATAGGAAATGTTCAAAACATTATCCAACAATACAAAATTATATCCTTCTTTACTAATAAAGAGACTGATATGATGTTGTATATCAGGTTCGGTATCTAATAACATTCGTTCAGAATCAATGTATTCTGATAATACAGGGTGATAACTGCCAACATCTTGGCTGCATTTATTGCACTGTTTCCAACTCTTGAAATTTTATCACCCGTTCTTAGTTCTCTACCTATCTGTAGCCTATGTAACAGATTACATATGTGGGATCCTGATCCGGTATCTCATACCCAGGACGTAGAGGATACTGAGAAACAGTTCTCAGTAATGAACATACCCGAAGAAGATGCATCAGCATGCACTTTCTTCGTTTAGGCGGCACGGGAATTCTGGTAATCTCCAATTTCCTGCTCTGTCTTATAACAATTATAAGTTGGAGCGGGACCAACGTTCCCCAGCACAGTTTAACATGCGGGTTCAGTCAATACATCCATATTATTATCTTGATTAAGGCATGATATGGTCGCTACCTGGAAAGAGAGAGAAGAAAACACTCTGCGTGCGCTCTTGCAAGATCAGATTGGTTATAATTTTATTTTAATCAGGATGGCTCCCACTGTTTTTATCAAATCTTCCTTCAAACCCTAAAAGGAAAGACTAGCCGGGATTAATTACACCCTACAATTTCGCCAATCTTTCAGCCAGGCCAGTGTCGGTACTTTGAGGGAGGTTCCCCGTGCTTTCGCACGGACTTAATTAAAATAAACCTCATTTTCCCAGAGGCGTAACCCCGTTGACACCTTTCTAGACACCTACTTGATCGGCTAATTGTAATATGTAAAACTTTCTCAGGAGTAACAATTACTCGCAGTGGGTATCGGGATCCAACTATCTCATAGAAGGTATGCAATTTCATTGCAAATTTCAACACTTGAAATTCCCGATAATATTTTGCCCCAAACGATCTATGACCTTGACAAGGTCAACAAACCATAGACCGTAAGTCAAGTTCAACCCGTCATTTCTTGATTGAATTAAACCCACCCGCACGACCCTTGACAAGGTCAACAAGACCGTACGATTACCCTAATCCAATCTTCATCATATGCATAAGCAGACAAATACTGGTCAGCTACCGCACACTGCGCCTTGACAAGGTCAACAAACGCAGCACGAATACTAAGCAGGACTTATCTGAAATGACGGAGGGCTACGACAGGTTTTTCTGAAAACCTATTGCGTAATGAACTTGATATCTTTGTAGAATCAAATGATTTTAAAATGTAGTGTTTTTTAGGCTTTTGCTAGTTTCGCTAAAGAGGTCACTCCCGGTGAAGGGATCTCGGCTCTTTCCTCGTCGAATGAGGTGCAAGATATATCATATATATCACTGTGCAAAGAAAGAACTAGAAAAGAAATCAAAAGACAAACCGAGTGTTGTAGCATCTGCCAGTTTTGCTAAAGAGGTCACTCCCGGTGAAGGGATCTCGGCCCTTTCCTTATCGAATAAGGTGCATGATGTTCTACAAGGAACACCGCTATGCAAAGCAAGAACTGTAGCTACCCGTTTTTGAAAATTCGATTCCACAACATCTTTTAGGTTTCTTTTCTTTCATTAATCACATTAATGAAGTCCCATCATTTAAGTCACCTAAACATCACAGATAAATATGACGTACACTTATGCCATCCGCACTCGCCCTGATGTCCCCTCGTGCACCGTTGGTTAGGTAACTAACGGCAGAGCGGGGCAGGGCTAGTGTGGGTGTAAAACATAAGTAACGTCTATATAATATATCATATATAGTATATACAGTATCTATCACAACATATCAAATGATCACATCACAAATATCGCAGCAGAAGAAACATATGAAATATTGGATATACTAGGACGTTCGTGTTTTATTTTGAGCCACTATAAAACACGGATTCCACGGTCGCGATGAATAGCCAAACCCACATCCCTAAACCCCTACGAGAGCGATAAGCAACCCTACCAATTCTAGAGTTAGGAGACCCAGACTCGACTCCTCGAGTTGGTCTCCCGCTGTACCTTAGAACCCGGTTACTTGTGCTCCCCTCCTTGGGTCTACCTAGTGCGGAAAAGTAAATAATATACAATGGTGACATCATCCTCATCCCGGAAGTGCCCCAGTAAAAGAATATTACATACATTTAATTTTACATGAATGAAAATAAAAACTCTCATCTCACATAAAACACCCGGCTATTCAAAAACGCGACGATCCAATATAACATATCCAACAACTCATAACATCACATGTTATCAACGTAAGTAAATATGCACATCCCAATTGTCGTTGACATATAGCAACGAAACCGGCAATATCACATATTACACTTACGGTCGCAGAAAAGAAAGTGTAAAACTACAACATTTGGAATCCACAATCTTTTTAGACATCGTAAATCCAAAATATCACATACTTCACATTTCATGCCTAACATATGAATTCCAAATATTGTATCACATTCCAGATAAATAGACAGTATTAAACTTTCCGATCGAATAATCAAATACCCAAGATTTCCTAAATAGCTCAACACTTGAGCGGAGTTCAAAAATTCCAGAATACGTCACAGTAGCAATGGTCCAGCCGTAGAAGGGTCAAGCCAACGCCTCACATGTGGCACGCCGTACTGCCCCAAACCCTAAGGTTTAGAGGCGGTTCAGACGTTCACATAATCGAGTTAAGGTTTGTGTTCTTCTAGAGGGTCCATCACGTTACATGCACGTTTTTTCGAAAGATTTAAACTCAAGAAAAATTCAACACTTGAAAGTTTTTCGTGTCGGAAAAAATGAGTTAATGATATCCGTTCGAACATTTTAATACTTTCTAAATTATCCGGAAAACATAACGAAATTAAATATTTCGATCGAATCAACGAATACAAAATAATCCTAAGAACACTCAACACTTGAGTCAAATTAAAAATACCCAGAAATTAGCAATTTTGCTTACGGATGTTACTGTGTCAAAACGAGGCAGTAAGCCTTCTGTACGGCCGCGGATCCGCGGCACAAGTAGGGTATTGCCGCGGTTCCGTGGCTAATTGTACGTCTTACTGTCTCATTTTTCACAGTGTTGCTTATATTTCCCTACTGAATTTTTTAGGTATTTTTAATACAGTAAAATCACAGTTTTTTAAAAATGTCCAGAGAGGGGTTTAAAATGACGTTTCGGAGTTCGTTCGGAGTTTTAACTTCGTATACACGTCGCCTAATGCTCTAGCTAGGCTCTGATACCATTGTAGGGTTCCAAGGCACTCTAACAACGTACTACAAGGCATCAACTATGCCTGGTTAAAATTTTAGCCATGCCGAACAACCCTAAACAAGATCTTTGCTAGACTATTAGGGTATCACATGCAAGTAAATAACTTTACTATCTAAGTGAATACGAAAATACAACCTTTGTAGATCGGTCCTCCACTTCATAAGCTCCTTGTAGTAGTCCCTTCGCTGCGATCATCGAACTCCCGGACTCTCGGACGGCTCCATAAGAAGAGGGCAACAGTTTTGCTTGAAGTCTTCGAGGCCGAAGATGATCTACGTCGAGGGAATACGAACTCAAGCTTCTACTTCACTAACTAAAGAATTAGTGAAGCAAACACCCTAAACTAAAGTGCTAGTCTAGTAGAGGATGGTGAAATAGGAAATGGGTACACTTTAAAATTTCTTTTCTCACAATATTTCTCTCTCTTTATCAAACCCTAGCAAGAATTTGAAGGAGGAAGAAGATGAGCTCAAAAATGAGAATGAAAACTAAAATCAAGAGAGAGATCTAACCATGGGTGAGTGGGTATCATTTACTAACTCATGTAGAGACATAACCATGGCTAATTATAGTGGTTAGGTTAATTAATATCTCAAGTAAAACAAAACTAGTGGACTAAGTCATGCAACCATAAGCTTCATGAAGCTTCATGCACTTGAGCTTATCATCCACTAATTTTTAGAATTACTTTAAATATAAAAACCCAACACTATAATTAGTATGGTATAAGTCTTATACATCCATGTAAGTTGTATCAATAACCATGATACAAAAAGAACACAAATAAATATATATCACATATATATTAAGTTGTGCACAAGTGAGAAAAGACAAATGCTTAAGTGAACCAATGTTAGTTAATGTAAATTAGTATATCACATATACAATTATACACTAAATTATTAAATCAACACTTGACTTAATAATCCGGTTATATCACATATAACCGACTAACATCCAATGTATCGACTTATTGAATCAACCCTTGATTCGATAACCTGGTTATATCGCATATAACCGATCGATACAAACATCGCGAGAATAGAATACGGTATCACATACATTCATTATTCTCGGTCCAGCACATATCACATATGCGCTCCTATTTCTTTTCGCCTGAGCCAGTAAAACCTCTATGTAGGACTCTAAAGACTCGTCAATACGCCGGCAGTAGGTGATGATCACATCAAGCACCCACAAGCCGTCAGCGGTACTAGCTGGACGTAACGGCTATCCGGGTATTGAGCGATCAGTAGATCAGCAAGCAAGCCCGCTCCAACTCCTGCAAAAAGCCTGACAGTGACACTACCGTACAGTCCGGTCTCCTCGTCTGATATGTCGCATATCAAGTCTAGGGGTGGTAAACGTTAGACCCCAATAACCGATAAGTCATGCCGATGCGAGGCTCATAACGGGTCGAGAAACTACTGGTAACACTTACCGGTAAATCTCTAAACCAGCCCTGGCCAAAGACTTCCCTGTTATGGCCAATCGAGTATAGCGCAACATCAACCCCCAATACCGGGAGAGACGAAACCCCTCCTATCGCTCTTTGCCTCCATGTGACTCGGGACTGAACCCAAAAACCACCGTTTTGCATACCCTCTTAGACGTGGTAAGGTGGAAATCAAAGCACAGTGGGAATCACACAAGACTCTATGGCGATCTCGGGTCTACAGACTAACCTGTACCAGTGTCACCAGAGAACTGCCATCTGACGTGAGGTATAATACCATCTGGGAGTTCTCGGCGAGTCCGTCCAGTGTACCTAGTCTCCACGGAGCACCCGTATATCATCTCTGATGTCAAACACCAATGGATATGGGATCATCCATCGCCCATCTATATGGATCAAGAAGGTATACGCTAGTCTACTCTGGTATATCGATGCCCTGTCTCGATACACCCACGACTAGGGACATTAAAGGATGCACTTATGGACTACACTGTCCCTACTAGTATAATCAGCATCATAGTCCAGTTAGTCAAGTACGCATCCTAAGGGCTTTACCAACATGTAACAGAGAGACAACCAGTGTACACGTTAAGGTAAAAAGTAACCAGATAGCATACTATCATGTCGAGTAAGAAAGTCCTCCCTATATATGTCCAAGCATCCACCACAATATCCATCTTATGTATAGTGTTGGCCTCTAGGGCATACATATAACTAACACGGTAGGTAGTGGTCCCTCTGGCAGGCTCATCGTCATCCACACGAAATTTCTCTCTTGTCCCGAGGTACCTACCGGGTCCATCATGTACCCGCAAACGGAATCATCCGCCTCCTCGAATCGGATTTCACATATCACACGTCTCAGAACCGAGAAAACGCATGGTGGACGCACTGAAATATCTTATCAAGAGAAACCGGATTTTTAAAATAGTGCATACTTTCTTTGTAAATACCCACGGTTCTCAAATCCAGAAATCTCATGAAAACAACATATCTCAATGCGTATAATCGTAAAGCATGATGTATGCGACATCTAAAAGAAATGTTGTTAGTTATATGTATGCCCTAGAGGCCATTACTATACATAGGATGTATATTGTAGTGGATGCTTGGACATATATAGGGAGGAATTTCTTGCTCGACATGATAGTATGCTATCTGGTTGCTCTTTACCTTAACGTGTACACTGATTGTCTCTCTGTTACATGTTGGTAAAGCCTTTAGGATGTGTACTTGACTACCTGGACTATGATGCAGATCATACTATTAGGGACATGGTAGTCCATAAGTACATCCTTCAAGGTCCCTAGTCATGGGTGTATCGAGACGGGGCATCGATATACCAGAGTAGACTAGCGTATACCTTCTCGACCCATACAGATGGGCGATGGATGATACCATATCCATTGATGTTTGACATCAAAGATGATATACGGATGCTCAGTGGAGACTGGGTACACTGGACGGACTCGCCGAGAACTCCCAGATGGTATTATACCTCACGTCAGATGGCAGTTCTCTGGTGACACTGGTACAGGTTAGTCTGTAGACCCGAGATCATCATAGAGTCTTGTGTGATTCCCACTATGCTTTGATTTCCACCTTACCACGTCCAAGAAGGTGTGCAAAACGGTGGTTTTTGGGTACAGTTCCGAATCACATGGAGGCAATGAACGATAGGAGGGGATTCGTCTCTCCCGGTATAGGGAGTTAATGTTGTGCTGTGTTCGATTGGCTATAACCGGAAATCCCTGGCCAGGGTTGCTGAGATTTACTGGTAACTGTTATAGACCTCATATCGACACGACTTATCAAGCTATTGGGGTCTGACATTTACCACCCCTAGGCTAGATATGCGACATATCAGACGATCTCACCGGACTGTACGGTAAGTGTTACTGGTTGGATTCACAGGAGTGTGAGCGGGCTTGCTCGTTGATCTTCTGATCGCACAATACCCGGGTGGCCGTTACGTTTAGCAGACCGCTTGCGGCTTATGGGTGTTTGATATGATCATCACCTGCTGCCGGCGTATTGACGAGTCTTTAGAGTCCTACACAGAGGTTTCCTGGCTCAAGCGAAACGAAATAGGAGCGCATATGAGATATGTGCGGGACCGAGAATAATACCAGTTTATGATACTGTATTCTATTCTCGCGATTTGTATCATCGGTCGGTTATATGTGATATAGCCGGGTTACCGAATCAAGTGTTGATTCGATACATTGATACACTTGATATTAGTCGGTTATATGGATATGACCGGATCATTAATTCAAGTATTGATTTAATGATTTAATGTATAATTATATATTTGATATATTACTTTATATTAACTAGTATTGGTTCACTTAAGATGATTTTCTCACTTGATGTGCACATTGTATATATGATATATTTTTGTGCACTTGTTTGTATCATGTTTGATGATACATGCAAACTTGGGTGTGCATGCTTTAAACCATGGTTTAGGTTAATGGTTAAGGTGTTATTTATTTATTTGTTTATTTATTGATTTATTTATTATGGCAAGAAATAAAATGGTGGATTATTTTGTTTCATACTTGAAGCTTCATGAAGCTTTGAAAAGCTTTGACCATTTTGTTTCTTTCCTAAACCTAACCATCACCTAAACCCTAGTTTATTCTCTACATGAGTTTACTAACCCATGGTTAATATATGATAAGCATCACTTGAATTTTTTTTAATATAATTCATTTTTTCTTTTCTTTCTTCTTCTTCTTCTTGATGAAGAAAGAAAAGCTTTGCTAGAAATATTCAAGTGATGAATCCAAGTGAGAAATCCAAATCCAAAGTGAACCCACTTCCTATTTCATTATCCTCTACCACTTTCCATGTATTATAGGGTGTTTTCTTCACTAGTTTCATGACTTGGTGAAGTTGGAGCTCGAGTTAGAGTCGCCTCGACGTAGGTCATCTTCGGCATCGAAGTCATCGACCTAGCCCGATCATTTCTTCGATGAAACTACCGCGAGAGTCCGGGATCCGATGATCGCAGCGAAGGGACATCGTCACGGAGCTAAGGAAGTGGAGGACCGGATCTACAAAGGTTGTATTTCCATTCACTTTAGAGTAAAGTTGTTTACTTGCATAGTTTTCGCCTTTACCTCTAGTCAACGATCGCATTAGGGTTTCTCGGCACAAGAAAATTTTTGATTTTGCCATGGTTGATCTGTTGTGGAACCTCATAGGTGTGCCTAAGAACCCTACAACAAAACTAGAAAAGCCTCAAAAACACTCCATTTCAAAAATCATTCGATCTTACAACGATATCAAGTTCATTACGCAATAGGTTTTCAGAAAAACCTGTCGTAGCCCCACGTCATTTCAGATAAGTACTATTTAGTATTCGTGCTGCGGTAGTTTGGCATGCGTCAAGGCGTAGTCTAGCTAACTAGTCCTTATCTGCTAGCTTACGATGCGATTGGATTAGGGTATTCGCACGACGTTGTTTGGCATGCGTCAAGGGTCGTGCGGGTGGGTTTAATTCAATTAAGAAATGTACGGGTTGAACTTGACTAGCGGAGTATGGGTTGTTTGGCATGCGTCAAGGTCATAGCACGCTAGGGGAAAAATATTATCGGGAATTTCAAGTGTTGAAATTTGCAATGAGATTGCATACCTTCTATGAGATAGTTGGATCCCGATACCCGCTGCGAGTAAGAGTTACTCCTGGGAGAATTTTACACATTACAATTAGCCGATCAAGTAGGTGTCTAGAAAGGTGTTAACGAGATTACGCCTCTGGGAAAACGAGATTTACTTTAATTAGGTCCGTGCGAAAGCACGGAGAACCTCCCTCAAAGTACCGACACTGGCCTGGCTGAAAGATTGACGAACTTGTAGCGTGTAATTAATCCCGGCTAGTCTTTCCTTTTAGGGTTTGAAGGAAGATTTGATAAAAACAGTGGGAGCCATCCTCATTAGACAAAATAATAACCAATCTGATCTTGCAAGAGCATACGCTGAGTGTTTTCTTCTCTCTCTCTCCAGGTAGTGACCATATCACGCCTTAATCAAGATAATAATACGGATGTATTGACCGAACCCGCTTGCTATACTGATGTCACGACCCGAAAGTACGGAACATGACCGGCACTTAAATTACGAAACGTCTCGAGGCGTACGTAATCTAAGTAAGCCGAAAACCCAGAAATCCAAACCAAGAAAAGTAGTAGAGTGAAGGAAAACCAATTTAAAATCAAGTAGTTTTAATAGCATAAGTCGAGTTATGCGGTTTTTTAAAAACATCAAAAATTTCCTGAAAATTTCGGCAGAGTCTCCTTTGTAAATACTGGCTCCCAAACGGGATACAACATGAATAGTATACGAAATCAATAAAAAGGCATCCCCAAGCGGGAGCTTGCTCTTCGTCAATCGACGGTCACAACCACACAAGCAATATAATATACAACGCCAACGGCGAGGATCAAAATTCAAAAGGAAACTCAAAACCATAAGAAAACCACAGAAATATAACGCGCGACTCTAGGGTCGAAGGAATAACATTACTGGTCTCTATCTCAAAATAAATACATGTTTGGTTGATGGAACTTCTAGATAAAACAGAATAATGATATACAAGATATATAATGGGGGTACGATACAAGTAAACCCACCTACTAGGAAATCACCCGAACGAAACTATGCCCGCAAAGCCGTAATGAAACCTGTACGGCAAACCTGCAAGAAACTGGGGCACAACGGGGGTGAGTTGCCAACTCGTGAATAGAAAAACATCTACGGAAAGAAATCGTATAAATAACGCAACCTAGGTCAATGATCATAATAAACCCTCAATTATATATTTAACATGCAACCTATAACAAGGCTAGGGTAAATATCTAACCCGAGTGTAATCTCATATGCCCGTGTCAGTGCCTTAGGTAGCAATATATCATATGAATGAGGTATGAATGCATGAAAACAGAATACATGTAAATGAAGAAACTGTTTTCATAATCTAGTGAGATTTCCTTTGTATTTTTAAAATGAGATATCATAAATGAAATCAGCATAAAACAGTGCCTAGCATCGGCACAAAACGTAACCCCAGTATCTCGATATCTCTGTATCACAGTCTCTGTATCTCAATATCTCGAAATCTCAATGTCTCAATCACAATATCTAGGGCGCCGTCAGTCCAGACCGGCCCCTACCATCCATCTTAAGACCACGACGGTATCTTCCGGATATCCGACGTGTCGGGTAAAATCACCGGTAGGTAGTGCTCCCCTGCCAGGCTCACATCGTCATCATCACGCGCTTCTTGCCCCGGGGTACCTTACCGGGTCCACCATGTACCCGAAACGGTTCATCCGTCTCCTCGAATCGGGTCTCGAAATCCATTAGCAAACTCATGGTGGACGACTCATACATCATGGGAAAAACCACACTTTTTATTTAAAAAGGGAGAAATCAGTTTATATAAGTTTTGCGGTTTTCCCCCCAAATCCAGAAAATCTCATGGAAATCCGAATCCAAATCATCAATAGCATGTAAAACCATGAATATAGGCATAACAATGAATAACAGTATGCATGAAGTGGCAAGTAATAACTACAATGTTAAGCTGGCATATAAGGCAGGTACACTAATATCATGTCAAAGTACTAACTAACAAGCTAAGTCAAGCAATAATCTTTTCTAAGGTGTACGTGACATGGCAATTACCGATGAAGATGTGTGTGAGCCGGCAAGTAAGTGTACGTGGTACATACGCATCATCGGTAATGGTGCTGGTGTCCTAACAATATGATATCAACATTGCAATAAGAAATTATAACATAAGTATGCGATGCGAAGCGAACCACAATAATAAGCGGGAGCTGAATACAAGACGCAACTGTAACTAACCTGCATTAATCTAATATAAGTCCTACAAATGGTGCCTTTTGAAATAACACGAATCATGGGTTTTTGAAAATAGGGGCCTTGAAAATAGGGGCTATGGTGTTTTTTATGAAAAGATACGTCTTTTGAAATATCCGTAGGATCCCTTGGGCTGTCTTTTAAAATACCCACGATTCGTTATTTTTTGAAATAGGTAAGAATCGAATCTAATCTAACAACTAAACTAAACTAAAGGGCTAAGCTAACAAGCTGGACTACAAGTAAGGAAACCGCCTAACATCTGAGTCGATCCATATACATACCTGTATATATATATTAGTCGGTGATCCCGCCTCAATAATATCATATCCGATACCATATCTACAATCAGACATCCCAAGTCAAGAGTGCGGATCAATCATCAATATAGCTCGTACGTAAATCCGGCGTACGGCATCCCAAATCTGGGTACGGGTCAATATCACATTCATCATACTATTCACCTGGTATCCTCTTTATCAAATATCATGATCGGGGTACTGATCTGCGTCTAGTACAATACTGATACCGCCTAAGTATGCATGCACGTGTGTGAAACACTACGTCAAGACCCGTTACAACGTCATGTCGTATCTCAAATACGAACCCTGCTATATCACCGATCTCACGGCCTCAAATCAAATCTCATCGACTCATCTTAAATCCCAAGTACATCCTCATTATCCATGCATGTGTATATGAATGTACATATGCATAGTCCCATACCCATGCATATATACATATATACACATCCCAATCTACGCACAAGGAAGTAAAGTATGCAAGTCTGTGTGTGCGTATGTGGGTATAACAACTACTCTAGGGTTTCACAACTAACCCAAAGGTACTCCATGAACACATAAACATAACATGAATGAACATTCTCGTATCATAAGACACCTATATAAACATATATATATGAGCTACACTACGGACTGCGGGGGTGCTATACGCCATCCACCCGACTTCTCCCCGTAGATATAAATCTACTCACCTGGTCCTCGCTCGCCGGTGCCGACGTCTCCATGCGCTTGCTTGTCGTCTCGAAATCTTCGTAAGGGTACCTACATATCATAACGCACCGTATCGCATTAAAATCCGACTCATGACTAAAACGACACACTAATCCCATATAGGTCAAAACCTATGGCTGCTTTCACAAATCAACCCAAAAACCCTCGACGTCGGCGTACAAACGCCAAACCATCGAGAAAAACCCAAACACACTCATTTGCACGATCACAAGCACTAATTATACTGTAAAATAGGTTAAAATTCACAAAAACCCCAAACTCACTTTAAAAGCCATTTTTCCGAAAATCTAGTAAGCAAATATTACCCGTTTTAGTACAAAACCCGACGTTTAAACAAATCTAGCGGCCATAATACTTATTAAACATCTCAAATAAGTCATAAAAACAATTTCCACAATTTAATCTCATTAAATTTCATTAACCTCAAAATTCTAGTTACAATATACCCAATTTTAACAATTTTATAGCAAAAATGCACCACAACAATCTAGCTTAGATTTACATGATCTAAATCATTAAACTACAATTAATAATGTTAATGAAGTCATGAAAAACCTAATTAGATTTTTAGTCTAATATTTGCAATAAATTTCCAAAACCTAGTTTGCATAAAATTCCAATTTTAACAATTTCAAGCATCAATTAGTAAACTAGCAACTAGGTTAGTTTTAGCATAACATTAATATGTCAAAAATATCACACAACCATAATCTTACATCATAAAACCCTAAGTTGCATTCAATCCCTTTCTAGAATTTCCAAACTTGCAACAAAAGCCTAATTTACACTTAAATAAATTAGCTTTAAGGAATTAACTAACAAATTAAGCTAAAGATTTAGAAATTATATCCAAAACATTTGAAGATCCATAAGCACCCATAGCCTCCCAAATTGAAATCTTGTTCCCTAGATCCATTCTAGATAGGCAAATGAGAAATGGGTAAGAGTTGGATTTTGATTTCGGTGAGGTTTTACTTGATTTTTGAAGAAGTTTTTGAAGGATTTTGGAGATGAGATAAGGTGGTGAAATGGGGGGAATTAGGTGCAGAATTTCGGCCAGAGGAGAGGAGAGGGAGAGGTGAGGGGATTTGTGTGGAAATTCCAAGGTCAATGCCCTCACAAATTACCATAATACCCCTACCCTTTTAATATATATAAAAAAACCCTTTTTTCACCATTTTTTCACATGATTTAAGGTCAAAAAGAGGGAAAGAAAATTCTTGGGCTGATACAATAGTGTGGGGCCGGCCAAGGGGAGTGAGGGTGAGTGTGAGAGACTTTACAAAAAAATTCTATGCAAAAAGACCCCCCACAATACCATATTTGCAAGTTTTAGTTCAAAATAATTATATTTTTGTTTTCCATAATAAAAACCAATTAAAACTTGAAATAAAATACTAAAAAATTATATTACAACTAGATTTTAATTAACATGATTTAAAAGATTAAAATTATCCCATTTAAATTTGTATTTATCGCTAATTTAATGTATTTTCTTACCGGCTTAAAATAATATTAAAAATAATTTTTTTCAGAAAATTTGAAATTTCAACAGTGGCTCAATAAACACCAAATACTAGCAATTACATAGCTAGAATATGTATATTTAATTTTTATAATAAGATATTTCTATTTTGACTTTTTACAAAACCCCCCCTTATTACCGAAACGATTTTCAAAACGCTACAATCTTCCCCCCTTAATCAAATTCGGTCCCCGAATTTAAATTAAAACTCCCCCCAAATACTAAAATATCTAAGCAAAACCATCAAGTCGTCGGGGCTCCGAAATCATAAATATATAAAACAAATCGTAGCGCAGCGCATGCGCATGAAAAATAAGCATATAACTCAAATCAAAACTCCATCCAGCATCCCGCAATCATCGGAGTCATGGTGAAGACACAATGTCCAAATCCAAAATGAAAATCAATATGATATACATCATTAAAACATCTGGAAGCAATTCATGCCAAATCTTCTTCAAATCGTTGTGCGATGCTCGCAGCACTGCACAGTGGCGGACGTTTATCATAAGAAAATAATCGTATACATATATACCTTTTGTTTGAAATGTACGTTCCGCCGTTTTGGGAAACAAATTAGAAGGGTTTCCTTGTTTTAAACGTTTCGTGTCGTATCAGACACGTAGGTAAATACTGAGACTATAGCTCGCTTTTTGGAATTCCCTTCAATAGCTATCAATGCATGCAAAATACATTCAGGTACTCTCCTTTGACTAGTCCTGCTTAGTACGAAAACACATCGCAATTATCATAAAAAAAAACGTACTGCTCTATAAGAAATCAATCCCAAAATACGCGTATAAATACTACGTGCGTTTGGTGCGCACGACAAATAAAAATCCATATACGTGCCATACAAGTGCACAGAAATAAGATCTAAGTGCATCGGGTGTGCACAAAGCATCTGTCGTAGGCAACGTGTGTGCCTGACAGCCAAATCAGGTGCATCTGACATGCACGAAAAAAAATCTCGATTTAGTGCATCTGGTGTGCACCAAAATCGCATCTCAAGACATGCGCTCAACATGCGCGAAAACCCAAAACCAGGAGCATCCATCATGCACGAAATCATGAAATCTAATATCAAGCGCCGAACATGCGAAAAATCAAATCAGGTGCACAAGGTGCACAAAACAATTATCGAGTATCACAATCGAAATCGAAGTCCAGTGCATCTAAGTGCACAAAAGGCGTATCACTGCACTGCAAGCATATATAAACTATACAGAGTGCAGGAACCAAATCGTGTGCGTATATACGCACAAAATCAACTCAAATGTCTAAAACCGTAAAATCACAAACATGTGAAACCAAAGCACGAAAACGATATCAAGTGCAACACTGTGCAAAGATCGTAAATCCTCAATCATCAAAATCAAATCATGCGAATAAATCACCCAAAACATCGAAATCAATAATGGCGGAATAGTACCGCTCAAGCGCATCCTCTAAGAATCTCGGGCCAACTGTCGCGGTCACTAGTGGGACGTCTCGTCGATGATCATGAACTCTGGCCTGCTGGTGTGCGTAACAATGACCACTCCTGGGTCAAGGTCTTCACTGTGAATTACCAATCTCTCGGTCCATCGGCTCATCGGCCCTGTCAGGTGTGCTAACGGGGATGATTCCGTTCTGGCACTTCTCTGGTCATCTCTCGGTCAATCATCGCGACCACTCGTAAGACAGCATATCACTGGCGTCGGCCTCTGGCTCTCTGAATGTACGTGACACCTCTGATCCTAGGTGCAAGTATCATTGCAGCAGTGTCCTGGAAGGAATCCTGCTCACGGTCTCTTCCATGTCTCGTCTCTGCCAACTGTCCGGAAGTCATCGTCCTTTCCTATATCTGCATCTTGCTCTGGAACGACTGCATACTCATCGCGACTCCTTCTGGAAGGTAAATCCAAGTACCATGCCTCGGCATGCGCATCGCATCTCTGATGTCGGCGGAGTGGAATGTCATCTTATCTAGATCTGGTACGAACATCTTACTTCACTTTTCTCTAATGTCGTTTGCTTTGGACTCGTCTCGTCGCGGCTGCATGGACTGAGCTCCAATGGCTATCCTCGTATCGGGAGTCTCCTAAGAAATGCATCCCACCACCTAGCATCCGAATTAAGTCGAACCATCCAATTGATTGTCAAAACCTCATAATCCCCCAAGGGCTCAACATCTTGGGCACAGTTTAATAGTATCGAGTACATACCACAGCATCGGTGGTCCAGCCATAGAAGGGCAAACCCAAGCCTCACTAATGACGCCGTGGAACTGCCGCAAACCCTAAGGTTCAAAGGCTTTTACACGGTCATTAAGTCGAGTTAGGGTTTCATTCTTCTAGAGGGACCATAGAATTGCCTGCATGTCTTTCCGACAACTTTAAACTTGGAATAATAGGTTTCTGACATTCGATCGTCTCTGTCGACTCTCAACGTCTCCGCGTGAAGTCGTCTCTAGCTGGAATCAATCTATCTGATGACCTCGTATCGGGGTTGGCGAAAGAACCACACGTCCTAGTCATTCTTCCTTGGTGACTAGCGGCCTTCTATAATCTCTTAGTACAACCTCGTACTGCAATAGCTCCCATATCTGGGGGATATCTCGTCGTTCACAGCAAAAACTGGTTTGCTCATCTGCACGCTGAACCGTGCCTCAATCACTTCAATGGTCATCTAAGTATGGCTGGTCTCTACCGGTGGCTCAATCCTCTGGTGCTAATCTGCACGTCCGAGCAATCTCATACGGCGATCCATCCAACGCTCGTGGCGTAAAACACAATCAAAAGACATCTCTCTACAATCGGGTGTTGCCGGAATCACGCCCTGGTCAGTCCTCGTTCGTGACGAGCTCGTGCTGACCGCAACTCTAGCCGTAGCTCTCCCTGCCCGTAATCGTGGCAGCAAAACCAAACTGGTACCGATGAGGATAGATCAGGAAGGAATATAATACTGAACAAGGAAATGTACATCCTAAGGCTTCTTAAGTGGAGTGGCGTGTCGTAAATATGCCGCGGAACATACCAACGGTACGTCACTCTACTTTAGTCACCTATTCCATCAACCAAGGGTCATCCTACGTTCCGAAGGTAAAACCTAACGCTCTGATACCAACTTTGTCACGACCCGAAAGTACGGAACATGACCGGCACTTAAATTACGAAACGTCTCGAGGCGTACGTGATCTAAGTAAGCCGAAAACCCAGAAATCCAAAACAAGAAAAGTAGTAGAGTGAAGGAAAACCAATTTAAAATCAAGTAGTTTTAATAGCATAAGTCGAGTTATGCGGTTTTTTAAAAACATCAAAAATTTCCTGAAAATTTCGGCAGAGTCTCCTTTGTAAATACTGGCTCCCAAACGGGATACAACATGAATAGTATACGAAATCAATAAAAAGTCATCCCCAAGCGGGAGCTTGCTCTTCTTCAATCGACGGTCACAACCACACAAGCAATATAATATACAACGCCAACGGCGAGGATCAAAATTCAAAAGGAAACTCAAAACCATAAGAAAACCACAGAAATATAACGCGCGACTCTAGGGTCGAAGGAATAACATTACTGGTTTCTATCTCAAAATAAATACATGTTTGGTTGATGGAACTTCTAGATACAACAGAATAATGATATACAAGATATATAATGGGGGTACGATACAAGTAAACCCACCTACTAGCAAATCACCCGAACGAAACTATGCCCGCAAAGCCGTAATGAAACCTGTACGGCAAACCTGCAAGAAACTGGGGCACAACAGGGGTGAGTTGCCAACTCGTGAATAGAAAAACATCTACGGAAAGAAATCGTATAAATAACGCAACCTAGGTCAATGATCATAATAAATCCTCAATTATATATATAACATGCAACCTATAACAAGGCTAGGGTAAATATCTAACCCGAGTGTAATCTCATGTGCCCGTGTCAGTGCCTCAGGTAGCAATATATCATATGAATGAGGTATGAATGCATGAAAACAGAATACATGTAAATGAAGAAACTGTTTTCATAATCTAGTGAGATTTCCTTTGTATTTTTAAAATGAGATATCATAAATGAAATCAGCATAAAACAGTGCCTAGCATCGGCACAAAACGTAACCCCAATATCTCGATATCTCTGTATCACAGTCTCTGTACCTCAATATCTCGAAATCTCAATGTCTCAATCATAATATCTTGGGCGCCGTCAGTCAAGACCGGACCCTACCATCCATCTCAAGACCACGACGGTATCCTCCGGATATCCGACGTGTCGGGTAAAATCACCGGTAGGTAGTGCTCCTCTGCCAGGCTCACATCGTCATCATCACGCGCTTCTTGCCCCGGGGTACCTTACCGGGTCCACCATGTACCCGAAATGGTTCATCCGTCTCCTCGAATCGGGTCTCGAAATCCATCAGCAAACTCATGGTGGACGACTCATACATCATGGGTAAAACCGCACTTTTTATTTAAAAAGGGAGAAATCAGTTTATATAAGTTTTGCGGTTTTCCCCCCAAATCCAGAAAATCTCATGGAAATCCGAATCCAAATCGTCAATAGCATGTAAAACCATGAATATAGGCATAACAATGAATAACAGTATGCATGAAGTGGCAAGTAATAACTACAATGTTAAGCTGGCATATAAGGCAGGTACACTAATATCATGTCAAAGTACTAACTAACAAGCTAAGTCAAGTAATAATCTTTTCTAAGGTGTACGTGACATGGCAATTACCGATGAAGATGTGTGTGAGCCGGCAAGTAAGTGTACGTGCTACATACGCATCATCGGTAATGGTGCTGGTGTCCTAACAATATGATATCAACATTGCAATAAGAAATTATAACATAAGTATGCGATGCGAAGCGAACCACAATAATAAGCGGGAGCTGAATACAAGACGCGACTGTAACTAACCTGCATTAATCTAATATAAGTCCTACAAATGGTGCCTTTTGAAATAACACGAATCATGGGGTTTTGAAAATAGGGGCTATGGTGTTTTTTTATGAAAAGATACGTCTTTTGAAATATCCGTAGGATCCCTTGGGCTGTCTTTTAAAATACCCACGATTCGTTAGTTTTTGAAATAGGTAAGAATCGAATCTAATCTAACAACTAAACTAAACTAAAGGGCTAAGCTAACAAGCTGGACTACAGGTAAGGAAACCGCCTAACATCTGAGTCGATCCATATACATACCTGTATATATATATTAGTCGGTGATCCCGCCTTAATAATATCATATCCGATACCATATCTACAATCAGACATCCCAAGTCAAGAATGCGGATCAATCATTAATATAGCTCGTACGTAAATCCGGCGTACGGCATCCCAAATCTGGGTACGGGTCAATATCACATTCATCATACTATTCACCTGGTATCCTCTTTATCAAATATCATGATCGGGGTACTGATCTACGTCTAGTACAATACTGATACCGCCTAAGTATGCATGCACGTGTGTGAAACACTACGTCAAGACCCGTTACAACGTCATGTCGTATCTCAAATACGAACCCTGCTATATCACCGATCTCACGGCCTCAAATCAAATCTCATCGACTCATCTTAAATCCCAAGTACATTCTCATTATCCATGCATGTGTATATGAATATACATATGCATAGTCCCATACCCACGCATATATACATATATACACATCCCAATCTACGCACAAGGAAGTAAAGTATGCAAGTCTGTGTGTGCGTATGTGGGTATAACAACTACTCTAGGGTTTCGCAACTAACCCAAAGGTACTCCATGAACACATAAACATAACATGAATGAACATTCTCATATCATAAGACACCTATATAAACATATATATATGAGCTACACTACGAACTGCGGGGGTGCTATACGCCATCCACCCGACTTCTCCCCGTAGATATAAATCTACTCACCTGGTCCTCGCTCGCCGGTGCCGACGTCTCCACGCGCTTGCTTGTCGTCTCGAAATCTTCGTAAGGGTACCTACATATCATAACGCACCGTATCGCATTAAAATCCGACTCATGACTAAAACGACACACGAATCCCATATAGGTCAAAACCTATGGCTGCTTTCACAAATCAACCCAAAAACCCTCGACGTCGGCGTACAAACGCCAAACCATCGAGAAAAACCCAAACACACTCATTTGCACGATCACAAGCACTAATTATACTGTAAAATAGGTTAAAATTCACAAAAACCCCAAACTCACTTTAAAAGCCATTTTTCCGAAAATCTAGTAAGCAAATATTACCCGTTTTAGTACAAAACCCGATGTTTAAACAAATCTAGCGGCCATAATACTTATTAAACATCTCAAATAAGTCATAAAAACAATTTCCACAATTTAATCTCATTAAATTTCATTAACCTCAAAATTCTAGTTTACAATATACCCAATTTTAACAATTTTATAGCAAAAATGCACAACAACAATCTAGCTTAGATTTGCATGATCTAAAGCATTAAACTACAATTAATAATGTTAATGAAGTCATGAAAAACCTAATTAGATTTTTAGTCTAACATTTGCAATAAATTTCCAAAACCTAGTTTGCATAAAATTCCAATTTTAACAATTTCAAGCATCAATTAGTAAACTAGCAACTAGCTTAGATTTAGCATAACATTAATATGTCAAAAATATCACACAATCATAATCTCACATCATAAAACCCTAAGTTGCATTCAATCCCTTTCTAGAATTTCCAAACTTGCAACAAAAGCCTAATTTACACTTAAATAAATTAGCTTTAAGGAATTAACTAACAAATTAAGCTAAAGATTTAGAAATTATACCCAAAACATTTGAAGATCCATAAGCACCCATAGACTCCCAAATTGAAATCTTATTCCCTAGATCCATTCTAGATAGGCAAATGAGAAATGGGTAAGAGTTGGATTTTGATTTCGGTGAGGTTTTACTTGATTTTTGAAGAAGTTTTTGAAGGATTTTGGAGATGAGATAAGGTGGTGAAATGGGGGGAATTAGGTGCAGAATTTCGGCCAGAGGAGAGGAGAGGGAGAGGTGAGGGGATTTGTGTGGAAATTCCAAGGTCAATGCCCTCACAAATTACCATAATACCCCTACCCTTTTAATATATATAAAAAAACCCTTTTTACACCATTTTTTCACATGATTTAAGGTCAAAAAGAGGGAAAGAAAATTCTTGGGCTGATACAATAGTGTGGGGCCGGCCAAGGGGAGTGAGGGTGAGTGTGAGAGACTTTACAAAAAAATTCTATGCAAAAAGACCCCCCACAATACCATATTTGCAAGTTTTAGTTCAAAATAATTATATTTTTGTTTTCCATAATAAAAACCAATTAAAACTTGAAATAAAATACTAAAAAATTATATTACAACTAGATTTTAATTAACATGATTTTAAAGATTAAAATTATCCCATTTAAATTTGTATTTATCGCTAATTTAATGTATTTTCTTACCGGCTTAAAATAATATTAAAAATAATTTTTTTCAGAAAATTTGAAATTTCACCAGTGGCTCAATAAACACCAAATACTAGCAATTACATAGCTAGAATATGTATATTTAATTTTTATAATAAGATATTTGTATTTTGACTTTTTACAAAACCCCCCCTTATTTTACCGAAACGATTTTCAAAACGCTACAACTGAGCTGGGGAACGTTAGACCCGCTCCAACTTATAACTGTTATAAGACAGAGCAGGAAATTGGGGAATACCAGGATTCCAATGCCGCCCAAACGAAGAAAGTGCATAAGATGCATCTCCTTCGGGTGCGTTCATTACAAAGAACTGTTTCTCAGTGTCCTCTACATCCTGGGTATATGATTCCAGATCAGGATCCCAGATATGTAATCTGTTACATAGGCTACAGAAAGATAGAGAACTGAGAACGGGTGATAAGTTTCATGAGACAGAAAACGGTGCAAGTGTTGCAGCCAAGTCTGTTGGTCACCGTCACCCTGTATTCCAAATACATTGATTCTGAACGAATGTTATTAGATACCGAACCTGATATACAAAATCATATCAGTCTCTTTATTAGTAAAGAAATGATAAAATTTTGTATTGTTGGATAATGTTTTGAACATTTCCTATATCAAAAGTTGATCGGTTCAGGTACGTTATCTAAAAGCATTGATGTTCTAAATCAAACTACAGTTCTTAGTGTACGGAAGAGGAAGAGTTCAGAAATGAACGGATCCTTCTTGAGGTATTGTAGACTAGGTCATATCAATGCGATCCGACTAGCTAAGTTGCACATAGATGCATATTTAAATCTGTTTGAATTTACATCTTGTGAAACTTGCCAGTCATGTCACAGAGATAAGATGACCATAGCTCTATTTACTGGAAACAGAGAAAGAGTTAGTGAACTCTTGGGACTGATACATGATGATGTATGTAAGGTCCCCTGTCTACACATGCCAGGACTGGTTCTTTATACTTCATTACATTCTCTGATGATCTCTCAAGATTCAGACATATGTTCCTGTTGAAACACAAGTCAGAACCTTTTGAGATATTCACAGAATATAAGTTAGAAGTAGAGAACCAATACGGGTATAAGTATTATGTCCTTTGATGTGATCAGGGAGGAGAATACTTGTGCATAGAATTCTGGGACTATTCTAAAGGAGAATGAGATTCTCTCTCAGCATTACTCCTCCGTATACACCATAGCACAATGGTATATCGGGGCGGAGCAATCACACCCTATATGATAAGGTGTGCTCTATGATGAGTACTACTGAGTTACCTATTTCCTTTTGGGAGTTATGCGCTTGAGAAGCTGCATACCTATTGAATAGGGTTCCAATCAAATCAATTGCCTACCACTTCATATGTGATATGGAAAGGGAAGAGTCCATATTTTAAGTTTGTTAAGATTTAGGGTTGTCCGGCCTATGTCTAAAAGCAAAATCCGGACAAGCTCGAGGCAAGGTAAGTTATGTAGAACTGGAAAGGTTCCAGCTACACAAGCTACAGCAGATGATTTGGTAGAACCAAAGGATTCAGTAGATACCAACGAACCTCAGCCTCTCCGCCGATCTAGTAGGGTTTCTCACCCACCTGAGAGATACTTCTGTTTCTCTATGACAGTGGGAGCGATGATTGCATCATGAGATGATGACCCAACTAGTTTCGAGCTGGCCATCAGAAGTGGGACTCTATAAGAATGGCTGGATGCTAAGCGATCTGAGATGGAATCCTTATACACCAGCAAAGTATGGACTTTGATTGCTTTATCTGAAGGGTTAAATCCCCATCAGGAGCAAGTATATCTTGAGAAGATTACTTGGTGTAGATGGAAAAGTTGAGACTTTCAAAGCTAGACATGTTAAAGGTTTTCATCATCGACCAGGCGTGGATAATGATGAAACCTTTTTCAGTGGCTATACTTAAGTCCATCCAGATCTTACTTGCCATGGCTACATACCATAACTACGATATCTGGCGGTTGGGTGTCATGACTGCTTTTCTAAAATGATGTTTTAGAAGAGAGCGTCTGTAAGTACACAGCCAGAGGGCTTCGTAGACAGTGGGAGCAGCAGAAACGTGTATAAGATGCTTTATAAGATTAAAGCAGGCATCGCGGAGTTGGAACATCCGTTTTGATGAGATAGTCAAAGAGTTTGACATCATCAAAATGGTAGATGAACCTTGTATATACAAAAAGGTAGTAGGGAGTATGGTGGTGATCCTCGTAGAGTACATGGATGACATACTCTTGATGGGGAAGGAGTTTCCTATGCTATGTTCGGTCAATCTCCGCTTATCACAAAGATTCTCCATATAGGATCAAAGTGATACCTCCTAAATCCTGAGTTTTGATCTATGAGATAGAAGTAATTGGATGTTAGGATTCTCACTAGTTGTAGTGAGATGGTATCAATCGATCCTGGGGAGAATCACTGGAAAGGTTCCAGGGTGATAAGGACGACTGAAAGTCAGTCGCATGCATTGTCTTTACCCTCAGTAAAGGGACGGTATGTTGGAAGAGTTCCAAGCTAGATACCGTGGCATACTAGACGATAAAGGCTGGATACATCGCTACCAAAGATGCTACCAAGGAGGAAGTCTGGGTGTATATTGGTTCATGAGATAAACTTCGTTCCTACCATTGTGAGACAATGGAGTTGTGGCTTATGCCAAGGAACGTCCGTCCCATCAGTGATCCAGACATATTCTAAGGCAGTATCACCTGATCATGGAGATGGTTGATCTCCAAGAAGATCAAGGTTAGGAGAGCAGACTCAGAGGACAACACGGCGGATCCACTCACAAAGGCCTTTTCCCAGAGAGAGACTTTCATGGGATGGTTGAGTATGAGATACTACAACCACTGCTATCAGATGGCCCTAGTGCAAGTGGGAGATTGTTAGTTATATGTATTCCCTAGAGGCCATTACTATACATAGGATGTATATTGTAGTGGATGCTTGGACATATATAGGGAGGACTTTCTTGCTCGACATGATAGTATGCTATCTGGTTGCTCTTTACCTTAACGTGTACACTGATTGTCTCTCTGTTACATGTTGGTAAAGCCCTTAGGATGTATACTTGACTACCTGGACTATGATGCAGATCATACTAGTAGGGACATGGTAGTCCATAAGTACATCCTTCAAGGTCCCTAGTCGTGGGTGTATCGAGACGGGGCATCGATATACCAGAGTAGACTAGCGTATACCTTCTCGACCCATACAGATGGGTGATGGATGATCCCATATCCATTGATGTTTGACATCAAAGATGATATACGGGTGCTCAGTGGAGACTGGGTATACTGGACGGACTCGCCGAGAACTCCCAAATGGTATTATACCTCACGTCAGATGGCAGTTCTCTGGTGACACTGGTACAGGTTAGTCTGTAGACCCGAGATCGTCATAGAGACTTGTGTGATTCCCACTGTGCTTTGATTTCTACCTTACCATGTCCAAGAGGGCGTGCAAAACGGTAGTTTTTGGGTACAGTCCCGAATCACATGGAGGCAATGAACGATCGGAGGGGATTCGTCTCTCCCGGTATAGGGAGTTGATGTTGCGCTGTGTTCGATTGGCTATAACCGGAAATCCCTGGCCAGGGTTGCTGAGATTTACTGGTAAGTGTTACCAGTAGTTTCTCAAACTATTATAGACCTCATATCGACACGACTTATCAAGCTATTGGGGTCTGACGTTTACCACACCTAGGCGAGATATGCGACATATCAGACGATCAGACCGGACTGTACGGTAAGTGTTACTGGTTGGATTCACAGGAGTGTGAGCGGGCTTGCTCGTTGATCTTCTGATCGCTCAATACCTGGGTGGCCGTTACGTTTAGCAGACCGCTTGCGGCTTATGGGTGTTTGATATGATCATCACCTGCTGCCGGCGTATTGACGAGTCTTTAGAGTCCTACACAGAGGTTTCCTGGCTCAAGCGAAACGAAATAGGAGCGCATATGAGATATGTGCGGGATCGAGAATAATACCAGTATGTGATACTGTATTCTATTCTCGCGATTTGTATCATCGGTCGGTTATATGTGATATAACCGGGTTACCGAATCAAGTGTTGATTCGATACATTGATACACTTGATATTAGTCGGTTATATGGATATGACCAGATCATTAAATCAAGTGTTGATTTAATGTATAATTATATATTTGATATATTACTTTACATTAACTAGTATTGGTTTACTTAAGATGATTTTCTCACTTGATGTGCACATTGTATATATGATATATTTTTGTGCACTTGTTTGTATCATGTTTGATGATACATGCAAACTTGGGTGTGCATGCTTTAAACCATGGTTTAGGTTAATGGTTAAGTTGTTATTTATTTATTTGTTTATTTATTGATTTATTTATTATGGCAAGAAATAAAATGGTGGCTTATTTTGTTTCATACTTGAAGCTTCATGAAGCTTTGAAAAGCTTTGACCATTTTGTTTCTTTCCTAAACCTAACCATCACCTAAACCCTAGTTTATTCTCTACATGAGTTTACTAACCCATGGTTAGTATATGATAAGCATCACTTGAATTTTTTTTAATATAATTCATTTTTTCTTTTCTTTCTTCTTCTTCTTCTTGATAAAGAAAGAAAAGCTTTGCTAGAAATATTCAAGTGATGAATCCAAGTGAGAAATCCAAATCCAAAGTGAACCCACTTCCTATTTCTTCATCCTCTACCACTTGCTATGTAGTATAGGGTGTTTTCTTCACAAGTTTCATGACTTGGTGAAGTTGGAGCTCGAGTTAGAGTCGCCTCGACGTAGATCATCTTCGGCATCGAAGTCATCGACCTAGCCCGATCATTTCTTCGATGAAACCACCGCGAGAGTCCGGGATTCGATGATCGCAGTGAAGGGACATCGTCACGGAGCTAAGGAAGTGGAGGACCGGATCTACAAAGGTTGTATTTCCATTCACTTTAGAGTAAAGTTGTTTACTTGCATAGTTTTCGCCTTTACCTCTAGTCAACGATCGCATTAGGGTTTCTCGGCACAAGAAATTTTTTGATTTTGCCATGGTTGATCTATTGTGGAATCTCATAGGTGTGCCTAGGAACCCTACAAATGTAAGCATAATAGTATATCGTGCAACATGGAATAGTAATATGCACATATCAAGTGAAAACTGCTCTTTCAAATGAATCCAGTTTTAAAATATATCTTGCGGTTCCCAAATCTCCAAAATCAAGCCAGAATCATCTATGTATGTGCAAATAGGTATGTATGCAAGTATGAGTGTACAAAATGCATGTATGCCAGTATGTCATACAAGGAGTCATATCCTGATGCAACAGTCCTACTGTGTAGTGACATGGCTATTATTGATGATGAAGTGTGTGAGCCGGCAAGCAGCTGTACGTGGAACATACGCATCATCGATAATGGTGCTGGTGTCCTGACCGCATGGGTTTAATATAACGATAAACATATTTAAACATGCGATGCGATGCGAATAACAAGAATATGCGGAAAAATGAATAATAAACACAACAGTGAAGAATTTACATCAATATATAAATGTCACACAGTTTTGCCACACGAATCATGGTGTTTAGAAAATAAGGGCTACGGTGGTTTAAGAAAAGATGCGTCTTTTGAAAATATCTGTATAATCCCTTGGCCTGTCTTTAAAATACTTACGATTCGTTAGTTTTGAAATAGGTATGACTCGAGTCTAGGCTAACACCTATAAGTACTACAGGACTAAACGAACAATCTAACCGAAAGGGTAAGGGAAACCACAAAAATCTGAGTCGATATACATATAAATATAATAGTCGGTGATCCTGCCTCAATAGTATCACATATGATACCATATACAAAATGACATCCTCGAGTCAAGTGTGCGGATCTATCATCAATATATAGCTCGTACGTAAATCCGTCGTACGTCATCCCAAATCTGGGTATGGGTCGAACTATTACATTCATCTCATCATTTATCTGGTATCCTTATCATCATATCTCATGAACTGGGGTACTGATCTAAGTCTAAATACCAACTGATACCATCTATATATATACACGTGTATGAAAACACACATCTAAAGGCCCGCTAAAAATCTCATGTCGTATCTCATAATACGAACCACGTCATATCACCGATCTCATGGAACCACGCCCAATCTCATCGACTCATCTCCAAATATCATCCACAATCGTCATCATCCATGTATAAGTATACGTATGTACATATACATCTCCCTATAACCGCACAAGTAGAATAATGTAAACATGTGTGTGTGTGCGTGTGGGTGTAAACATTATTCTAAGGTCCGCGACTAAACCAACTAATGACGCTATCATCCAATTACACTAAAGTTATCCATGAATCCCAAAGTCTATCTAGATAATCATAATCTCAAAATAAACATATGAATATATCCATATAATATATATATACTATACACTATACTACGAACTGCGGGGGTGCTATACGCCATCCACCCGACTTCCCCCGTAGATATAATCTACTCACCTGCTCTTCGCTTCCCGGAGTCGATGTTGCCACGCCCATCCTTGTTGCTCCGAGCCCACTCGAGGGTACCTACATGTGTATCACATGACATTGTAAATAGAAATCACGCACGAAAACCAAATCGGGCACGCGTAACGTTCATAGGTTAAAACCTATAGTCTCGCATGCAAAACACAACCAATAACCCTAGTCGTTGGCGTTCAAACGCCACACGATGGAAAAACAATATCAAATACCAAATCCCAAATTAAAACGAAGTTGCAAAAAAATATGGCAACTCAAGAAAATGGTCCCAGATTTTACCCTAGGTCAAATTAGCCAATTTTGCATATATGGAGGGCCTATTTTACTGATAAAGGAGCCACAGAACAAACACGGACCAAAATGACCCTACTCTGGCCGAAAATTGCGGCCAGAACGATTAAATTTACGGCCTGGAAGTGGGGGTTGGGTCCAGGGTTTTGGGTATAGGTTCTAGGTTGCCTGCTTGTATCTCAGTATTTGCTAAATATTTTTCAGAGGCTCCGGGTGATAGCAGATTTCTTATTCCCTACAGAATTCCACAAAATACGGATATCGGGGATTTCTAAGTTCGCTAATAGGGGTTCTAGTCTCTGGTTTAGGTCTCTAATCAATCACCACAGGGGTTTAAGGTCAATATTTAGCCTCATTTACATTATCTCACTTTAATTCAAACCCTAACCCTAACTTGAAATTTCAAAGTTTCACTAAACTTCGCCAAAACGATTTCAAACTTGAAGAGAGGATTAAGCAAATGAAACACTACACTATTTGTGAAAGGATTACCTCATTTTACACTCATGAATCCTCTACAGCGCCAAAATGCAAACTTTCTTAGTCCAAAGTGTAGCTTGAGAGCTTGTGCACATTTTTTGTGAAGTGGGGATGGATTTTTGGTGAATTTTTGATGATGAAGTGAGGTTTGAAGAGGGGGAGGGAGGAGGTGCTGCCATGTGAGAGGAAGAGGGAAAGAAGATGATGAAAAATGATGAAGAGGGAATGAGACAAGACTATGGTTGACCCCTCACCCTTTCTCTCTCATGCCCATACCCATTATTCTAATGTTTTCCATTTTCTTTTGTTTTGTTTTGTTTTCTTTTCTTCTCACTTAAAATCAAACAACCATGCATGACAAGATGAAGAAAGACCATGATGAAAATGCAACAAGTGCTAAAAATGACATGTGCATGTCATGTGCACAAAACACGTTTAGTGCCCGATTAGCGATATTTAATAGCGATTAGCACAAAATTAATGCATAATAAATCATAAAATCTTATAATTTGCATAAATCACATAAAACACCTTCATTTTAGTAATTTCTATAATTTTCCAAATTTCCCCCAAATTAATCGGTATTTAATTATACCGCCTTATTAAAATATTCAATATAATATTATTTAATTATAAAAATTCCCAAAAATAATATTTTATTTTTCTGAAATGTTACAATCTTCCCCCCTTAAAGAAATTCGGTCACCGAATTTATATTTAAACCCCTCAAATACTAAAACATTTTAGTAAAAAGTCCTAGTCGTCGGGGCTCCGAAATCATCAATACATAAAACACATCGTAGCGCAATACATGCGCATGGAAAATGAGCAGATAACTCAAAATCAAAACTCCGTCAAGCATCCTGCAATCATCAGAGTCATGGTGAAGAGACAATGTCAAATCCAATACGAAAACCAATATGATATAAATCAACACTATACATGTAAACATCCGAATGAAATGCATGCCAAACCTTTCATGTTGCTGTACGATACGCGTATCGCAGCACAGTGGCGGATGTGTATTGTAAGAAAATAACTATATATATACTTATCCTTTGTTTAATATGTACGTCCCGTCATTTTTGAAAACAATTTAGAAGATTTTCCTTGTTTTTAAACGTTTCGTGTCATATCAGACACGTATGTAAATACTGAGACTATAGCTCCTTTTTTAGAAATCCCTTCGATAACTATCAATGCATGAAAAAATATGTTCAGGTACTGTCCTCGAACTAGTTCTGCTCAGCTACTACACCAAATAGTAAACATCATAAAAATGTACTACTCATAGGAAATCGGTCCCAAAATGTGCATAAGAATGTCGCGTGCGTCTGGTGCGCACGGAAATCGAAATCCTTAAATGTGCCATACATGTGCACAGAATCAAAATCTAAGTGCAACGGATGTGCACGAAACACCTGTCAAGGGCAACGGGTGTGCCTGACAGCAATATCAGGTGCATCTGATATGCACAAAGAATCCCGATTTAGTGCATCTGGTATGCACCAAAATCACATCTCATAATATGCGCCCAACATGCGCGAAAATCCAAATCAGGTGCATTCATCATGCACGAATAAAATCTAAATCATGTGCATCCAACATGCACGAAATCACGAAATCCAATATCAAGCGCCGAACATGTGCAAAATCCAATCCAAGCGCACCAAATATGCGCAAGAATCCAAATCAAATGCACAGAGTGCACGAAATCAACATCAGTATCGTAATTGAAATTGACGGTATATAATAAACCTCAATCCAAATCAGGTATACCGCGTTATATAATCTCACAACCGTGTGCATCATCGTGCACAAATCAAATCAAAACACTAAAAGTGCATGGAAACTATGCCGAAAGCACAAGTCAAATCATATGCATATCATAGGCATGAAATCAAAATCAACCTCTCGACTGATATCAAATCATAGTCTGGTGCAACTGTGGTGCACAAAATACGTATCAATGCACTGCAAGCATATGTGAACTATACTAAGTGCAAAAAACCAAATCGTGTGCGTACCATATGCACAAAATCAACCCAACTGTATGAAATCCATGAAATCATAAACATGTGCAGCCAAGGCACAAAACGATATCAAGTGAGTTACTGTGCATAAATCATAAATCAACACAACGGTGTATAAAGAATATCTCAAGTGTAATAACTATGCACAAAATATAGATACCCAGTAGGTGCAACCATGGTGCATGAAAACAAATATCATGAAACTCAGTCATCAACACTCAATCATGCGAATAGATCGCCCAAATACCGAAATCCAAGGTGACGGATACGTGATAATCGAATCACCAAATCACAAATCATAAATACCGTCGTCGATATTTCTTCCTTCAAAGTCGAGAAGGTGCCGGTGCATCCAAAGCTAGCAGAGAAAGATATCTACTTGCCTCCTGTTCATGGTCTGGCGCCTGGTGCCTTTAGGCTCTTGTCTCTCATTGCGAATTGCTAGATATATCGCTCTTTGGCTCAACGGCCCAATGTGGAATGACGACAGAAACAGTCCCGCTCTGGCACATCCTCTAAAGATCTCTGGCCAACTATCTTGTCGACGATGCCGAACTCTGGCCTGCTGGTGTGCGTAAAATGACCACCCCTGGGTCCAAGTCTTCTCGTGCATTATTCCAGAAAGGTCCTGTCGAGATCTCTCCAAATCTCGCCTCTGCTGAACTTTCCGGAAGTTATCACCCTTCACTAAATCTGTTTCTTGTTCCGGAACGGCTGCATACTCATCGCGACTCCTTCTGGAAGATATATCCATATACAATGCCTCTGCATGCGTATCACATCTCTAATGTCGGCGGAGTGGAACGTCATCTCATCAAGATCTCGTACGAACCTCTTACTCCACTTTCCTCTAATGTCGACTGTATCGGACTCATCTCATTGTGGGTGCATGGACTGTGCTCCAACAGCTATACTCGTATCTGGAGTTTCCCAAGAAATGCATCCCATCACATAGCATCCGAATGAAGTCAAACCATTCGATCGATTCGTCAAAACCTCATAATCCCCCAAGAGCTCAACATCTTGGGTACAGTTTAATAGTATCGAGTACATGCCACAGCACCGGTGGACCAGCCGTAGAAGGGCAAACCCAAGCCTCACTAATGGCACCACAGAACTGCCGCAAACCCTAAGGTCCAAAGGCTTTCACATGGTCATTATGTCGAGTTAGGGTTTCATTCTTCTAGAGGGTCCATAGAATTGCTTGCATGTCTTTCCGAATACTTTAAACTTGGGAAATGGGTTTCTGACATTCGATCGTATCTATCGACTCCCAACGTATCTGTGCGAAGTCGTCTTTAGCTGGAATCAATCCATCTGATGACCTCGCATCGGGGTAAGCGAACGAACCACCGGTCCTAGTCATTCATCCTCGGGTGACTAGCGACCTTCCATCATATCTCTAAGTATATACTCATGTTGCAGTAGCTCCAACATCTGGGGCGATATCTCATCATTCGCAGCAACAACTGGCTCATTTGTCCGCACGCTGAACAGTACCTCAATCATTAAATAATCTGTGCATCGACAGTCATCACATTTTGGCTGGTCTTTAGCAGTAGCCTAATCCTCAGGTGCTGATCTGCACGTCCGAGTAATCTCATGTAAGCGATCCATCAAATGCTTATGGCGCGAAAAGACAATAAAACGACGCCTCTATGCAATCGTATGTCCCTGGAATCACGCCCTGGTCAGTCCTCATCCGCGACGAGCTCATGCTGATGCAACTCTAGCCGTAGCTCTCTCTGCCGTGTAATTGTGGCAGTAAAACCATAAACCGATATCGATGAGGATAAATCATGAATGAATATAATGTTGTGCAAGGAAATGTACATCCTAAGGCTTCTTAAGCGGAGTAGCGTATCGTAAGTATGCCGCGGAACATACACACGGTACGTCACTCCCCTTAAGTCACCTACTCCATCAACCAAGGTCAACCTATGCGACGAAAGTTCGGGTCTAATACCCCCTCGACTAAGTCTAAGTTCCGTAAGGTCAAGACTAAGTTCCGAATATATACAAACGCTCTAGGCTCCGCATAGTCAAACTTAGACTCGAACCAAGGTTAACCTAGTGCTTTGATACCAACTTTGTCACGATCCGAAACAGCACGTGACTGGCCCTTGAATCATATGAAGTCTATAGGACCCCATCTAATTGAAGTAAGCCAAAAGCCCAGAAATCTAAAACCATTTTAAAGAAAGAAGTGAAGAAAACATGTTTTAAAATAAGTGGTTTTAATAGCATAAGCCGAACCATGCGTTTTAAAAAATCCCAAGTCTTTTCTGAAAATTTTGGCAGAGTTTCCTTTGTAAAAACTGGCCCCGAACGGGGTACAACATGAATAATATATACATCACTGATAAAGGGCATCCCCAAGCGGGAGCTAGCTCTTCGTCAATCGACGGTCACAACCGCACAAGCAATATAATATACAACGCCGAAGAGAGAGAATCAAAACTCAAATGGAAACTCAAAATCATCAAGAAAACCATACTAATAATACAAGCGCGACTCTACGGTCGAAAGAATATACAACTGGTTTTCTAAGTTTGAAATAATACAAGTCTGGTTGATGGAATTTTATTAGATACAACTGAAAATAAATAAATAAAATGGTGGTCACGATGCGAGTGAACCCACCCACCAAAGCAATCACCCGGAATGAAGTAATGTGCCAACAAAGCCGCTAAGGAAAAACCTGTACGGCAAAACCTGCAAGAAACTGTGGCACAACGGGGGTGAGTTGCCAACTCGTGAGTAGAAAACATCACAGAGTAGAAATCGTATATATGACTCAATCCTAGGTCAAATACGATCAGTAATATATATCCTCAAAATGATAAAGTATGAAGCATGATAAGGTGGCAAGGGTAAACATTTATACATCAGTGCAATACCAAGTGCTCGTGTCAGTGCCTCAGGCAGCAACATATCATAAATATGAGGTATGATCAATGTAATCAACATGAATCAGTGTCAACTATATCATGAAGTCTATAAGTATGTGGATATCATCCAACTATGTAATCAATTTCTGTATGCATGTGGATCTCGTCCACGTGTCAACGAATGACATAACAACATCATGCATGTAAAAGTCATAAAAGCATTGTTAGTTTTATGTATGCCCTAGAGGCCGGTATTGTACATATGATGTATATTATATTGGATGCTTGGACATATATAGAGAGGACTTTCTTGCTCGATATGTAAGTATGCTATTTGGTTGCTCTTTATCTTAACATGTATACTTGTCTCTTGATACTGTCTTATGGTTACATGTTGGTAAAGCCTTTAGGATGTGTACTTGACTACCAGGACTATGATGCAGATCATACTAGTGGGGCCATGGTAGTTCATTGGTAGAGATTCTGCGTGTTTAAGTTTAGTTAATTACCGCAATTAAAACGGTTTCGCTTGTAGCTAGCCGGTTGAGTACGGGTCGTCCGCAGGGAGATGGGAATCTTTTTCTATGTGCTTTAACGAGTTAAGTCCAATTTTCCAGATTTGTTTGTGATTATATAAGTGTTAAAATGATATGTAAAGAGAGCTTGTTAGGGTTAGGATTAGGTTAGTTTGAGTTAGGAGTCGCTCACTTCTTTCGTTGCCACTCTTAATATCGGTGTTACGGTAATCGGCAACAACGGGGATTAGCACGACTAGGAAGGAACTTGCGAGTATAAGCTAGGCTTTCCAACGCTTAAGTTCTTCCTTTTGGTGCTTGTCCGTCCATTCTTGTCTCTTAGCCATAACCTCCGGTTAATTCAACCACAACCGGTCTCACTACGGAATCACCGCTATCATGTACGATAGGGTGCCGTAGGGAGCGGATTGTGGTTCAATTAACGGGAGTTGATTTAAGATGTTGGGCAAGGAAAGAGTGAGAGAGATTTCCTTATCTCAAACTTCCCTTATCCTACCCTAACAAGTATGGAAACTACTCACACATCATAATGAAAAGAAAATAAAACAAAGAGGAAGATAGAAAGAAAGAGATTAGAAGATAACAACTAGCTATTTGCGACCTCACCTTGGCAAGGATCAAGCGTAAGCATCATGGTTGTTTTAAGGATAAAGAAAAAGAGAAAAGAAAGAAACAACAATAAATAACAACAACTACTTATCAATTAACGATTACAAGCGATTAACATAAAAAGAGCAAGACAAGTATAATAACAAAATGAACTTCTTTATTCATCATTCTTCACTCACAAAAGCTCACTACAAGTTTTTCAATGGAGAAGAGATGAGAAGAGGAAGAAGAACAAGTATTCTAAACCCTAAAAAATACAAGATTAAGCACCCTTGGCTTCACAAGGTTCTGGGCTATTTATAGGCAGGGAAATGGAAGTCTAGGGAAAAATTCTGCCTCAACATAAAAAGACCAAAACACCCCTGAAATACGACACCATGAAGAGCCAGAACGGCCGCGGATCCGCGGCCTATACCCCCTATTGGCCGCGGATCCACGGCCCTATAGGAGAGTTGGGGCATGGGCTTTTTTGTACTCCCCTGGTCTGCTGTGCCCATGAGTCTGGTATATGATTTTTCTCAGTTTTTCTTCACGATTTTTCCAGAATTTCTGTTGAGCAAAAAGTGATTTGATGTGGATCTTTTTGTCATGATTTCCTCGAGCTCCGCGTAGATTTCTTGGATCTTGTGTTGCCATTGAGCCTTGTGCATGAAAGTGACATTGATTTGCCATTTTGTCTCTTAAACTGGTGTGTGGCAACAGACGGATAAAGAGCGGAGACCCGTGTTTTATCTGTGGTTGGCAGGAACCCGGATTTTATCGTGTTTTTCCATGAATTTCATTGTTAAGAGCCGAGAACCTGTATCCTGCAATTGACTAGCAAACACGGCTCAAGAGTACCTACCGATAAGCAATATGATAAAAATTGGGCTGTATAAAAATGCAATAATCTGATATGAACAAATACCCCCAAACTTATCATTTGCTCGTCCCGAGCAAAGCCAATTTATTCACAAAAAATTTCCTAACCTCACTTTCGCAGGGAACACGATTGCACTGAGCATGTGGAACAAGCCGTTAAACCTCTAGGTGTCCCTAGTAGGAGGAGTGTTGTCTCCTAAGGGTTTTCAGCGGATACTACCCACAAAATCCGGTCAAGCTCGTTTTGCAAAATAACTATGATTCATGTTGGATATATGTATGCCCTAGAGGCCATTATGAGATAGTGTATGTACTGATGTGTATATAGATATATATATTCAGAGGACAGTCTTGCTCGATATGATAGTATGCTATCTGGTTTTACTTTATCATATGTTCACTTGATCATGTTTATATTCATTTAGTACATATTGATAAAGCCCTGAGGATATTGGCTTGACTACTGGGATTATGATGCGGATCATACTAGTGGGAAGTCTGTAGTTTAAAAGCATATCCTCGAAATGTTCCTAGTCGTAGGTATATCGATATAGGGCATCGATATTCCAGTTTAGACTAGCGTATACTATTCTTGTTCCATATGATGGGCGATGGATGATCCCATATCCGTCTGGTGTGTTGACACCGAAGATAGTATACGGGTGCTCAGTGAGACTGGGTACACTGAACGGACTCACAGAGAACTCCTATATGGTATTATATCATACGTCGGATAGCAGTTCTCAGGTGACACTGGTACAGGTTAGTCTGTAGACCCGAGATCGTCATAGAGTCTTGTGTGTCCTCCCACTGTACTTTGATCTCCACCCTACTGCTGTTCTACTGAGTCGTACAAACAGGTGGATTTTGGGTATAGTCTCGAGGCATATGGAGGCAGTGAGCGATAGGAGGGGTTTCGTCTCTCCCGGTATTGGGGGTTGATGCTGTGCTGTGCACGATTAGCTATAACAGGAAGTCCCTGGCCAGGGCTGCTGAGATATTACTGATAAGTGTTATCAGTAAGTTTCTCGATCTGTTATAGACTATATACCGGCATGACTTATTGAGTTATTGGGGTCGACGATTCCATCCCTAGACTCGATATACAGCATATCTGACGAAGAGACCGGACTGTACGGAAAGTGTTGCCGGATGGATTGACAGGAGTTTTGACAGGTTCGCTTGTTCTTATTCTGATCGCTCAATACCCGGGTGGCCGTTACGTTTAGCTGACCGCTTGCGGCTTGTGGGTGTATGATATGATCATCATCTACTGCTGGCGTATTGACGAGTCTTAGAGTCCCACATAGAAGTTTCTCGGCTCAGGCGAAAAGAAGTGGTGCGCATATGAGATATGTGCAGAGGCTCGATTAAATAAAAGTATGTGATACTGTATTTTAATCGGGCATTTAATATTAGTCGGGTCATATGAGATATGATCGATTTATTAAATCAAGTGTTGATTTAATATTGGCTTTTATGTTATTTATTTAAATCCTTTTCTTCTTATGGGTACATGCATGTATATGTACATGATGATGTGCATACATACATACATACATGAAATGTATCATGGTTGATGATACAAAGAGGATGGCAATATAAGAATCATATGGTAGATAAAATAATATATGGATTTTTCATTAAAGATTAAAGGCAAAAGAAATGATATATGAGTCATTTCTTCCACACTTTTCTACACATTTCCATAACTCAACCATGGTTTCATTTCCTTTTGCCTTTTAACCTAAATGAAATATCTAGATATTTTTTTAACTATGGTTATGGTTATGATAAGCTCTCTCTCTCTCTTATTTTCTAAGGACAACATTATTATTATCATTCCAAAAGAAAAGAGAGAGCCATCTTCTTCCTAAAACCCTAGCTCTCTTTTAAATGTTAAAAAAAGAGTTAGAAAAAGAAAAGAAAAGGTAATAAATAAGAATAGCAACCACTTCATCATCCTACACAACCTTAGCCATCTTGTGTAGGGTGTTGTGCTTCAAGCTTTTTCAAAGATCGTAGGAAGCATCAAGCTTAGGGCAAAGTGCTTCGGGTGGATCGTCGTGGACGAGGAGTTGATCAAGTGAACCTTTGCAAAGCCAAGGAGTCTTCCAAAGAGATCTACAAAGGTTGTAGTTTCATCACTTAGCATAACTTAAGTTTTATTTGTTGATACTATTAATTGTTACTTCATATATTCTAGTTCGATTCATGTATAGTTTGCTTAGCACCTTAAAATTTTATTGTTATAGCATGTGTGATGCTTCTAAACCCTAATAGAGGTGATAAGGAAACCCTACAGTGGTATCAGAGCCAAGCTAGAGCTTTGTAGTAACCTAGACGACGTTGAAAACATCGAACGGACGAAACACGACACCCGGGGGGTGCTCTCTGGAAATTTTTTCAAAACCTGGAATTTTTCAAATTAAAAATATGTAAAAAATAGAGCAGGGAAATATATGGGCCCACAAGAAAAACGATGCACTAAATCGACTAAACGACCGCGGAACCGCGGCCCAAAGTGGCCAGTTGCGGCGGTTCCGCGGTGGTTTAGGTGATTCATGGGCCGTATTTTCTTGTGCTGGCCCATATGTGTTTTTTGTTGTTACTGGTATTTTTAGAATCTGCTCAGGTATTGAGCTTTCAGAGCAGCTTGTGGTTGTCTAAATCGTTTGATCGGATGTTTCAACGTCGCTTAGTTTAATAGTATATGTTGTATTTTTCATTTTATTTCTCTGTGACCGTAAGTATAGTATGTAGTTGTATTACCATCTTCGTTGCTATACATCGACGACGATCGGTGTATGCATACTTGCTTACGTTGATGATATTTGATATTATGTGTCGATGAGATTTGAAATGCAGGATTGTCGCAATGAATAGCCGGGGTTTTTCTTTTTATGTGAGATGAGAGTATTCTTTTAATTCATGTAAAATTAAATGGTATGTGATATTCTTTTTGGGGCACTTCCGGGATGAGGTTGATGTCACCAGTGTTGTATATTATTTACTTTTCCGCATTAGGATAGACCCAAGGTGGAGGGCACAAGTGACCGGGTTCTTGGGTTCAGAGGGAGGCCATCTCGAGGAGACGAGACCGGATCTCCTAAACTCCAGCATTGGTAGGGTCGCTTGCCGCTCTTGTAGGGGTCTAGGGGTGTGGGCTTTGCTATTCATTGCGACCGTGGAATCCGTATTTTTATTGCTGGCTAAATATAAAATACGGACCTCCTAGATATCCTTTATGTGCTTCTGCTGCTGTTATTATCTAATGTGATCTTTTAATGCATATCTGAGACGAATGATATATATATATATATATGATATATATTAGACGTTACTTATGTTTTGCACCCGCACTAGCCCCGTCCCGGTATGCCGTTAGTTAAGTAACCTAACGGTGCATATCAGGACACTGTGACGAATGCGAGTGGCATAAGTGTATGTTATATTTTCGTTTCTTTCTGTAATGGCTTAGGTTTTAAATGATGGGACTACATTAATGAGATTAATGTAAAAGATAAATGAACCTAAAAAGATGTTGTAGAATCAGATTTGAAACACACTCGGCCTTTTTACAAAAAGCAAGTTTCAAAATGTGGAGCTTAAGCCACTCCTTTTAAAACCCATTTAGATTCTACAACGATATCAAGTTCAAAGTGTCAAAAGTTTTCTTAAAAACTATCCGCAACCCTCCGTCATTTTAGGAAGCAGAGTACTTAGTATTCGTGCTGCGTATTTTGACTTTAGTTAAGGCGCAGTGAACGGTAGCTGAGTGATGTCTTCCTACACTGCATATGATGCAGATTAGTTAGGACATTCATATGATTATGTTGACTTTAGTTAAGGGTCATATGAGTGGGTCTAGTTAATCACGAAATGATGGGAAGAACTTGACTAGTACTTATGATATATTGACTTTAGTTAAGGTCATAAGTATTAGGGGTAAAAATCATATCGGGAATTTCAAGAGTTGAAACTTACAATGAGATTGTATACCTACTATATGATAATAGGATCCCGATCCCACTGCGAGCAAATGTTGCTCCCGGGAGAATTTTGCACTTTACAATTAGCTGACTCGGTAGGTGTCTAGAAATGTGCCAAACGGGGCTACGCCTCTGGGAAGACGAGGTTTACTTTAATTAGATCCGTGCGAAAGCACGGGAAACCTCCCTCGAGTACCGGCACTGGCCTGGCTGAGAGGTTGGCGAAGTTGTAGAATGTAATTAATCCCGGCTAGTTTTTCTTTTTAAAAGGTTTTAAAGAAAATTTGATAAAAACAGTGGGAGACATCGATTAGACAAGATAATAACCAATCTGATCTTTGCAAGAGCATTCGCTAAGTGTATTCTTTTCTCTCTCTTAATGGCAGATACCCATGACAGGACTTAAGCTTCTATTAGATAAAAACAAGCTGAACGGGACCAACTATAAAGACTGGCTGAGGAATTTAAACATAGCCTTGACTTATGATAAAGTATCATATGTCCTTACAGCTCCAGCCTTGCCCCCCTAGGTCCTAAACCTTCAGTTGCGGATAGGGAAATCCACAAGACATAGGACGCTGACAGTGCCACGGCAAAATGCCTCGCGCTTGCATCGATGGATAACGCACATCAGAAGCAGCACGAGAATATGGACGTACAAGCCATATTTCTCCACACAAAAGAGTTGTATGGAGAGCAATCTCGCGTATTATGATACGAAGCGTCTAAGAAACTGTTTCAGATGCGCATGACCGCTGGCACAGCAGTAGGAGACCATGTTCTGAAAATGATAGCTCTCATAGAAGAGCTTGAGGACCTTGGGTGGACAATGGACAATGAACAATATACAGATATTATTCTGCAGTCTCTCCCCTCCACTTTTGCTCAGTTCATCGTTAACTTCAACATGCACAACATGGAGAAGGAACTGCCTGAACTCCTTAATATGTTAAGGAGTGCAGAAAGCACACTGAAGTCAGTGAAGACTCCCGTTATGTCTGTTGGGCAATCCTCCTCATCTTACCCAAAAGCTAAAGCCAAGGGAAAGATGAAGAAGAAACCCACCAAACCTAAGGGAGGAGTCAAAAAGGTGAAGGGAAAAGGCAAGTCCAAGGTTGGGGAATCAGGGAAAGGTGAATGTTTCCATTGCAAGAAGGCGGGACACTGGAAGAGGAACTGTATTGAGTACCTAGCACTCAAGAAGAAGCATGATGATGCTTCAGCTTCAGGTGTGTTCGTAATTGAAAACTGTTTTTCTATTAACTCTGCATCCTGGGTATTGGATACCGGTTCGGGTTCTCATATTTGCAATTCTGTGCAGGCGTTGAGAAATAGTAGAGTTCTGAAGACAGGTGACCATACTCTCCAAGTTGGAAATGGTTCCAATGTATATGCAGTTTCAGTAGGAGAGTATCACCTAGGTTTGCCTACGGGTTGTATATTGGTTTTGAACCCGTGTTATTTTGTACCAAGTATGCTTTGTAATATTATATCTGTTTCCTTGTTAGACAATGAAGGGTATCATTTTGCTGTGCAACACAATGTTATGAACATTAGACTTAATCAAGAGTTGATTGGTTATGGTACATTAAAAAACGGAATATACGTCCTTAATCAACACACAGTTTTCAACATACAACACAGAAATAAAGAAAATTTTCAGAGATAAATGAAGCTTTTCTTTGGCATTGTAGACTTGGTCATATTAATGAGACAAGACTAAACAAGCTTCATAAAGATGGATATTTAAATTCGTTTAAGTATAAATCTTATGCAACTTGCCAGTCTTGTATCAAAGGTAAAATGACCAAAACTCCGTTTACAGGACACGGAGAAAGAGCTACTGAACTCCTAGGCCTCATACATAGTGATGTATGCGGACCAATGTCTACACATGCTAGAGGCGGTTTTTCATACTTCATAACTTTTACTGATGATTTCTCAAGATTTGGTCATGTTTATTTGATAAAGCACAAATCTGAAGCTTTCGAGAAATTCAAGGAGTATAAACATGAAGTAGAAAACCAAACAGGAAAGAGTATCAAGATACTTCGATCAGATCGAGGTGGAGAGTACTTAAGTACTGAGTTCTTAGACTTCCTAAAAGAGAATGGGATTCTCTCTCAGCTCACTCCACCTTACACACCACAGCACAATGGTGTGTCAGAACGAAGGAACCGTACCCTATTAGATATGGTACGATCCATGATGAGTGATTCTGAGTTACCTCTCTCGTTTTGGGGGCATGCATTGGAAACAGCAGCTTTTCTGTTAAACAAAGTTCCAACCAAGACCGTGTCTACCACTCCATATGAGATATGGCATGGGAAGAAACCATCTCTTAAAAGAGTTAAGATTTGGGGTTGTCCGGCTTTTGTCAAAAAGCAGAATCCAGACAAACTCGAGACACGATCAGTCAAATGTATATTTGTAGGATATCCTAAACATTCGTTTGGGTATCTTTTCTACCACAAAGAGGAACAAAAAGTATTTGTTTCTCAGTATGCCACCTTTTTAGAAGATGAGATTTTTTCAAACAATACAAATGGCAATGTGGTAGATCTAGAAGAAGTTCTAGAAACACAAGTTACAAATGACGACTTGGCTGAACCTGAAGTTATAACAGAATCTAATGAACCTCAGCCACTCCGTAGATCTGGTAGGACTTCTCGCCCACCGGAGAGATACTACGGTTTTCTCGTTGATGGTGATAGAAAAGATTGCATCATGGATGATGATGATCCTGCCAGTTTTCATCAGGCTATCACGAGTGGTGACTCTGTGAAATGGCTGGATGCCATGAGATCCGAAATGGAGTCCATGTACACCAACAAAGTATGGACTTTGGAAGATGTACCCTCCGGGATAAAACCTGTGGGATGCAAATGGATCTTTAAAAGAAAGATCGGTGTAGATGGATAGGTGGAGACCTATAAAGCAAGGTTAGTAGCGAAAGGTTTTCGTCAAAGACCAGGTTTGGACTATGACGAGACTTTCTCTCCGGTAGCCATGCTTAAATCCATTCGGATCCTACTTGCTATTGCTGCTCACTACGACTATGAAATCTGGCAGATGGACGTTAAAACTGCATTCCTAAATGGTGATTTAGATGAATGCGTTTATATGGATCAACCAGAAGGCTTCATTGACAGTGGGAGCAGCGGTAAAGCATGTAGGTTGCTTAAATCCATTTATGGATTAAAGCAGGCATCACGGAGTTGGAACATCTGTTTTGATGATGTTATCAAAGAGTTTGATTTCGTCAAAAATCCAGATGAACCTTGTGTTTATAAGAAGACTGTAGGGAGAAATGTCGCATTCCTCGTATTGTACGTGGATGACATACTTCTGATAGGAAATGACATTCCCATGATACAGTCAGTCAAATCATTCTTATCACAAAGATTCTCCATGAAGGACCTGGGTGATGCCACATACATATTGGGTATTCGGATCTATAGGGATAGATCCAAACGGTTATTGGGATTGTCCCAAACCAAGTATATTAACACCATCCTAAAGAGGTTTAGTATGGAAGACTCCAAGCGGGGTGCCTTACCCGCTTGCCACGGAGTCACTCTCACAAAAGACGATTGCCCAAAGTCTGATTTAGAGAGAGCTCGCATGAGCATTATTCCCTATGCTTCGGCAGTAGGATCGATAATGTATGCAATGTTATGTACACGCCCTGATGTTGCTTATGCACTTAGTGTAGTAAGCAGGTATCAATCTAACGCAGGGGAGAATCACTGGATTGCTATAAAGAACATTCTTAAGTACTTACGAAGGACTAAAGAATTGTTCTTAGTATATGGTAAAGGGGATCTCCAAATGGAGGCCTTTACCGATTCAAGCTTCCAGAGTGACAAGGATGACAGCAAGTCTATCTCAGGGTTTGCATTTACCCTCAATGGAGGGACGGTGAGTTGGAAGAGTTCCAAACAGGAAACCGTTGCCGACTCAACGATGGAAGCTGAATATATTGCTGCAATTGATGCTGCCAAGGAAGCCGTCTGGATGAGGAAATTCATCGCGGAGCTAGAAGTAGTTCCAACCATTATTGATCAAATACCTTTATATTGTGACAATAATGGGGCTATGGCGTTGGCCAAAGAGCCCAGGTCCCATCAGAAGTCCAGACATATCCTAAAGCGATATCATGTGATCCGGGAGATAGTTGATCGCCGCGAGATCGAGATTAAGAGAGTAGACACAAAGAACAACGCTGCAGATCCATTCACCAAGGCCCTCCCTCAGCCGCAGCATGAGCGACTTTTTGAGATGTTGGGTATGAGATATGCCAATAACTGGCCTTAGTGCAAGTGGGAGATTGTTGGATATATGTATGCCCTAGAGGCCATTATGAGATAGTGTATGTACTGATGTGTATATAGATATATATATTCAGAGGACAGTCTTGCTCGATATGATAGTATGCTATCTGGTTTTACTTTATCATATGTTCACTTGATCATGTTTATATTCATTTAGTACATATTGATAAAGCCCTGAGGATATTGGCTTGACTACTGGGATTATGATGCGGATCATACCAGTGGGAAGTCTGTAGTTTAAAAGCATATCCTCGAAATGTTCTTAGTCGTAGGTATATCGATATAGGGCATCGATATTCCAGTTTAGACTAGCGTATACTATTCTTGTTCCATATGATGGGCGATGGATGATCCCATATCCGTCTGGTGTGTTGACACCGAAGATAGTATACGGGTGCTCAGTGAGACTGGGTACACTGAACGGACTCTCAGAGAACTCCTATATGGTATTATATCATACGTCGGATAGCAGTTCTCAGGTGACACTGGTACAGGTTAGTCTGTAGACCCGAGATCGTCATAGAGTCTTGTGTGTCCTCCCACTGTACTTTGATCTCCACCCTACTGCTGTTCTACTGAGTCGTACAAACAGGTGGATTTTGGGTATAGTCTCGAGGCATATGGAGGCAGTGAGCGATAGGAGGGGTTTCGTCTCTCCCGGTATTGGGGGTTGATGCTGTGCTGTGCACGATTAGCTATAACAGGAAGTCCCTGGCCAGGGCTGCTGAGATATTACTGATAAGTGTTATCAGTAAGTTTCTCGATCTGTTATAGACTATATACCGGCATGACTTATTGAGTTATTGGGGTCGACGATTCCATCCCTAGACTCGATATACAGCATATCTGACGAAGAGACCGGACTGTACGGAAAGTGTTGCCGGATGGATTGACAGGAGTTTTGACAGGTTCGCTTGTTCTTATTCTGATCGCTCAATACCCGGGTGGCCGTTACGTTTAGCTGACCGCTTGCGGCTTGTGGGTGTATGATATGATCATCATCTACTGCTGGCGTATTGACGAGTCTTAGAGTCCCACATAGAAGTTTCTCGGCTCAGGCGAAAAGAAGTGGTGCGCATATGAGATATGTGCAGAGGCTCGATTAAATAAAAGTATGTGATACTTTATTTTAATCGGGCATTTAATATTAGTCGGGTCATCTGAGATATGATCGATTTATTAAATCAAGTGTTGATTTAATATTGGCTTTTATGTTATTTATTTAAATCCTTTTCTTCTTATGGGTACATGCATGTATATGTACATGATGATGTGCATACATACATACATACATGAAATGTATCATGGTTGATGATACAAAGAGGATGGCAATATAAGAATCATATGGTAGATAAAATAATATATGGATTTTTCATTAAAGATTAAAGGCAAAAGAAATGATATATGAGTCATTTCTTCCACACTTTTCTATACATTTCCATAACTCAACCATGGTTTCATTTCCTTTTGCCTTTTAACCTAAATGAAATATCTAGATATTTTTTTAACTATGGTTATGGTTATGATAAGCTCTCTCTCTCTCTCTTATTTTCTAAGGACAACATTATTATTATCATTCCAAAAGAAAAGAGAGAGCCATCTTCTTCCTAAAACCCTAGCTCTCTTTTAAATGTTAAAAAAAGAGTTAGAAAAAGAAAAGAAAAGGTAATAAATAAGAATAGCAACCACTTCATCATCCTACACAACCTTAGCCATCTTGTGTAGGGTGTTGTGCTTCAAGCTTTTTCAAAGATCGTAGGAAGCATCAAGCTTAGGGCAAAGTGCTTCGGGTGGATCGTCGTGGACGAGGAGTTGATCAAGTGAACCTTTGCAAAGCCAAGGAGTCTTCCAAAGAGATCTACAAAGGTTGTAGTTTCATCACTTAGCATAACTTAAGTTTTATTTGTTGATACTATTAATTGTTACTTCATATATTCTAGTTCGATTCATGTATAGTTTGCTTAGCACCTCAAAATTTTATTGTTATAGCATGTGTGATGCTTCTAAACCCTAATAGAGGTGATAAGGAAACCCTACAATTCAAACCCTAAAGTTTTGTTTCAGAAAATAACAATTCAATGATCCTAAGTCTAGATTATCGAACCTTTAATTTTCACACCTCGCTTCTTATTTAACTACAGATTTTATATGTCTTTACGTGCAGTGCAAATAGTGTCGTTAAGTTCCAAAAGGATCGATTAAAGTCATCACAAATAAAAGCCCGGATAAATTTTTTAAAAGGATCACATAAGTTTTATAAAGAGTTAAGCATTTTTCAAGTTTCGTTTTCCAGTAAAGTTTCAACTTCAGAATTTCGATCTTCCTTAACAGGAAACTAGGTCTTATTTTTCACTCCACCTTTTTTCTTGTTTTCATTTCATACACACCTCTGTGAACGTGCAATAGTCTTTATCAAAGAATACAACCTTCATATCTCCGCTAAAATTTTTATAAAAGCCTGTCTTTTATCAAGATTATTCTTACACAAAGAACCGTTAGGAATTTTAACTCGGAGAGAACACTTGCTTGATTTTGTTTTAATCTGGACTTTCTAGGCTTCTTAGCGAGCTTTGGGCCAATGCACCCAAGCCAGTTGGTTTTAGGGCATTAGGTGTAGAAACACCCCAGCGGACTTAATTACTCAAGTTACCTAGGTCCAAAAACAAAAGACAATTTGGCGTGAAAATCATGATAATTCAATACGAACGGAGATATAACCGGCAGCTCAATGATAAAAGACGTGTTTAGTGGGTTCGGTGTGTAATCATTCCAATCAAGTTCCAGATGGGTTATTTTTCAGACTTAGTTCCAATTAAGGCATCAATAACATTCCTTCATATTCGCTTTACTTCATAAACTATTCTTGGTATTACTTATTTCAGAACAAACCTATTTGATCCTCAGAAAATCATTTATCTATTTAAAAGTTTTTAAACATAAAAGACTTGTCATCTAATTTCCAAAACTCACGACACGTGTAGTGTGATGTAAAGACGTATATCAGCTATAGTTAACTTCAAAGGAGAGTTATCTTTCAGGTTTTCAAAATCTAAACATAAGATTTAGTTATTCTTATTTTATCAAACAAAACCATCGAAATGTTGAATCAGAGTCCTCCCACTAGTTAACTTGACAAAAAAGTTTTTATGTTTTTAGAAAATTTTCAGATTTTTATGGATTTTATGGATTTAGTATGCAGATGCAAAATATACATATGAATGCGAAGGTTAGAAATGCGTACCGAGCGTTTCCCCAAACTTAAACTGGACAGTGTCCTCACTGTCATTGCATGAAGAGATCATTTGAAGGGTCAAAATTGTCGGTTAGCGATACACCAAAATTTTTTTTTAAAAGAAAAGAAAAAAGAAAAAGAATGGAAAAGAATATCCATAAATATATACAAAATGGTTTATACATACCCCCAAACTTATTTGGAACAGTGTCCACTGTTCTTGGCTGGATAACCGAAGTTTGGTGGTAGGCAGAGGAAGATTATGCAGGGTAAACCGGCTCCTGTAAGAAGAGGATCTCCTCTGTTGGTTCGGCGCTAAGGTACGGTTTTAGTCGGTGTCCGTTCACTTTGAAAAATGAACCGTCCTTTGGATTCTCCAAATCCACAGCGCCATGCAGATATACATTCCGCACACAATACGGCCCTTTCCAGCGAGATCTGAGCTTTCCTGGATGGAAGTGTAGTCGGGTGTCGTAAAGCAGTACCTGTTGACCAGGTACGAAAGTTTTGCGCAAAAGGTGTTTATCGTGAAACACCTTCGTTCGGTTCTTAACGACAACCGCGTTATCGTAAGCCTCATCCCTAAGCTCGCTCAGTTCGTTCAACTGCAGCTTCCGATGGCTGCCCGCATCTTCGAGAGACAGATTCAGCTCCTTTATCGCCCAAAATGCACGATGCTCTATTTCGACAGGCAGGTGGCAAGCTTTTCCGTACACAAGCCGATAGGGAGACATGCCAAGGTCGGTCTTATAAGCGGTTCGAAATGCCCAAAGGGCATCAGTGAGTTTCAGCGACCAATCCTTACGGTTTTTGGAAACCGTCTTCTCCAGTATCTGCTTGATTTGCCGATTTGAAACTTCGGCCTGCCCGCAGGTTTGGGGGTGGTAGGGCGTAGAGAGCTTATGATTAATGGAATATTTTCGCATCAAGGCCTCGAAAGTCTTGTTGCAGAAATGACTTCCATTGTCGCTAATGATCGCTCGGGGGTGCCCAAAACGGGAGAAAATGTTTTCTTTAAGAAATCTAACGACAACCTTGTTGTCGTTAGTCCGGCTGGGCACAACCTCGACCCACTTAAAGACGTAATCAACAGCGAGAAGGATGTACAAGTTCCCAAAAGAGCTGGGAAACGGCCCCATGAAATCGATCCCCCAAACATCGAAAATCTCCACAACCAAGATCGGTTGGAGCGGCATCTCGTTCCACCAGGATATCCGGCCCAAGTGTTGGCACCGGGAGCAAGTCTTGCAATAGTCATGAGCGTCTTTGAAGAGTTGTGGCCAGTAGAAACCACATTGCAAGATCTTCTCAGCTGTCTTTCTAGGGCCAAAATGCCCGCCACACGCTTGATCGTGGCAAAACGACAGCACACTCTTGAATTCATCGTCAGGGACACACCGACGAATAATCTGGTCGGGACAGTACTTGAACAGATAGGGTTCGTCCCAGTAAAAGTGTTTTACTTAGGATAAGAAGCGAAGTCTGTCCTGATTTGACCATTCAGTCGGTAGTAATCCCGTGGCCAAATAGTTCACAATATCTGCAAACCAGGGTTCGCAAGATACTGTCAAGAGCTGTTCATCCGGGAAAACGTCGTTGATCGGAATTGGAAGCGAAGGCGAAGAAGGAAGTCGTGAGAGATGGTCGGCAACTACGTTTTCACATCCTCGTTTGTCCTTAATGACAAGGTCAAACTCTTGAAGCAAGAGGATCCAACGTATTAGCCGAGATTTTGCATCTTTCTTCGCAAAAAGATGGCGCAGAGCAGAATGGTCAGTATAGACAATGACTGGAGAGCCGATGAGGTAGGGCCTGAACTTTTCTAAAGCAAATACAACAGCCAAGAATTCCTTCTCAGTTGTTGTATAATTGAGTTGGGCGTCGTTCAGAGTTCGTCTCGCATAATAGATTACGTGCGGCATCTTGTTGATGTGTTGTCCAAGGACAGCACCAATGGCAAAGTCGGATGCATCGCACATAATCTCAAATGGGTGCATCCAGTCAGGTGAAGAAAGAACGGGAGCAGAAGTGAGTGAGCTTTTCAATGACTCGAATGCAGTGACACAGCTCGAGTTGAAGTCGAATGGCGTGTCCTTGGCCAGCAAAAGAGTCAAGGGCCTAGCAATCTTGCTAAAGTCCTTGATGAACCGTCTATAGAAACCGGCATGGCCAAGGAAGGCTCGGATGTCTCGGACGCATCTGGGAGGAGGTAGATTGGAAATGACCTCAATCTTTGCTTTGTCAACCTCTATGCCATTTTGCGAGATGATATGTCCTAAGACAATACCTTCGCGCACCATGAAGTGGCACTTCTCCTAATTCAAAGTGAGATTCTTGTCCTTACATCGGGTAAGGACAGCGTCAAGATGTAGCAAACACTCGTTGAAGGAATCGCCGAAGATGGAGAAATCGTCCATGAAGATCTCCAGAAATTTTTCCACCATGTCTGAGAAAATTCCCATCATACACCGCTGGAAGGTAGCGGGCGCATTGCATAACCCAAAGGGCATGCGACGATATGCAAACGTGCCGAAAGGACAAGTGAAAGTGGTCTTGTCCTGTTCTTTTTCGGTGATGGGAATTTGATTATAGCCAGAGTAGCCATCAAGAAAGCAGTAATACTCGTGTCCGGCCAATCGTTCAAGCATTTGGTCAATGAAAGGTAGCGGAAAGTGGTCCTTCCGCGTTGCGGCGTTGAGTTTTCTGTAATCGATGCATACTCGCCACCCAGTTTGGGTGCGAGTAGGGATTAACTCGTTCGCCTCGTTAGTGATGACCGTTATACCTGATTTCTTAGGGACAACGTGAATGGGGCTAACCCACTGGCTATCAGAGATAGGGTAAATGATACCACTATCTAGACATTTTATGATCTCCTTCTTCACAGCCTCTTTCATGACTGGATTGAGACGTCTTTGTGGATCCCGGGCTGGTTTGGCATCATCCATCAGATGAATGTGATGTTCAACGATCAGGGGACTAATCCCCTTGATGTCCGCCATGGACCAGCCAAAAGCTTGCCTGTTGCTGTGCAAGACCGCGAGAAGGGCTTTCTCTTGCTCTGGAGCTAGAGAAGCCGAGATGATGACAGGGAGCATCTCGTTCTCACCTAAGTAAGCGTACTTAAGGTGAGACGGCAAAGGCTCGAGTTCGAGCGTCGGAGGTGAAACGATGGAAGGCAAGATTGGTGAAGAGGTCTCGAACTCAAAGGACTCCAGCAAAGGTTCAAAACGAGTGTAAGCGACCAAGTCGGATGGTTCAGGTAACTCATCCGGAAATTCGAAGGATTCAAACTCGGGTTGCGAGCGGCTAAGATCGTTCAAGAACGTGAAACACTCATAGTCGTTGTCGGGCGCAGAAACAACAGCAGGTTCGAGGAGGAACGCACTAGTGGCGTTAAGGTTATCATGTTCGAACAGAAACTCCTCGAATTCACACTCTTCTGGGGTGATCTCCTGGATTGAGCAAACGTCCAGTATATGGGCATTAGGTTCGGAGGGCTGATTCCCCAACCTAAAAATGTTGAGTTCAATTTTCATGTTTCCAAAAGAGAGGTTCATCGAACCATTGCGACAATTGATCACAGCATTTGAGGTTGCAACAAATGGGCGACCGAGTATCACCGGAATTTGATTCCGGGGGTTAGCTACAGGCTGTGTGTCTAATACAATGAAGTCAACGGGGAATATGAAGTCCCCGACTTTGATTAACACATCCTCTAGCTCACCCCTAGGATGGGTGATCGATCGGTCGGCCATTTGGAGAGTGCAGTGCGTGGGTTTCAGCTCTCCTACGCCTAATTGCTCGTATACTGAGTACGGAAGCAGGTTAACACTGGCACCAAGATCTAATAGTGCGCGGTTGATGTTCTTATCCCCAATGGTAATAGAAATCGTAGGACAGCCAGGGTCCTTCCGTTTTTGTGGTAAAGATTGGGTAAGGGCATCACTCACAGCACTAGCCAAGAAAACTTTCTTGGGTACCTGAGACTTCCTCTTTTTCGTGCACAAGTCCTTTAAGATTTTCGCGTAGGACGGGACTTGTTGGACAGCATCTAAAAGAGGAATGTTAATGTTAACCTGCTTAAATAACTCCAGAATCTTCTTCATTTGTGGATTTTGTTTGGTGGACTTCATCCGGTTTGGAAATGGAATGTTTTTAAAATTGGTTGAGTCCAATGCTGGAGGAGGAGATTGTGGAGTTGGAACGGATCCCAGAACAGATGTTTTCGTGGAGTGAGAAGTGGGTCCGTCCAGAGCAGAAGAAGAGGAAGGAGAGCCTGTTGAAGAGCGGAGAATAGGCTCAGAAGACGACGAAGCAGGAGAAGAAGAAGAAGAAGAAGAAGAAGAAGAAGAAGCAGCGGCCGGGGTGTCATCGTTGATCCGTGTGCCAATGTTGTTTTGCAGCATCCTTCCTGATCTCAATGTGGTCACGGCACTCACATTATGGTTCTGTTGTTCAAGAGCAACATGTACATTCTGTGGGTGACCGGGATTTGGGAGTGGCTGGGACGGGAGCTTCCCCTTCTCTCGCTCGCTTAAGGCCCCATTCAGCTGTGCAATCTGGGCCTCGATGGTCTTGATGCTTTGCCCGTGAGCGGCAGTGTGTTGCACTAAGGACTGAATGGAAGACTGGATGTTGGCAGTGGATTGTGTCGATTGTTTAACGAACGCCTCCAGACTTCGTTCGAGCGAGGAAACCTTATCGTTGTTTGACGGAACAAAGTTGTTTGGTGGAAAAGAATTGTTGGGTGCAAAGTTGTTCGTCTGATTTTGAAAAGGTTGGGGTTGGAAGGGCTGCTGAAATTGATGTTGAGTTTGTTGTTGCGCTTGTTGTTGTGGCGGAGGGGGCTTTTGGAAATTGTTGCCTTGGAATTGATTCTGATTTTGATTCCAGGCGAAATTGGGGTGGTTCCTCCAACCGGGATTGTAGGTGGAAGAGTATGGATCATTCCTCTGTCTTTGCTGGAATGCAGCATTAACCTGATCCTGTCCTTGCGATGGTGGATTGTAAGGACACTCTTCGGTTAAGTGAGAAGGATCGGAACAACAAGCGCAGATGGTACGAAGGGGAAGTGATCGCACGCTTTTGGCGTGTCGGATGTTCAAAGTTCTAAAGTTTACCGCGATCAGGACGGTGTCGCTATGCAGCTAGCCGGTTGAGCACGGGTCGATCCACAGGGAGATGGTTGTATGTCCTTTCTTGTTTTAGAAGAGTCAATAAAGAATTTGTGTATGTTTGTTCGATACTACCCTATGTGTATTATTTGCAAGAATAAAGTTGTTAAGAAAAGATACGAAATTGTAAGCTAAAGAAATCCGTACTCAAAACCTTTGAGCCGAGTCTTAACCAATTGATTCTAGAGCAATCGGCAACAACGTGGATTAGGGGATTTAAGCGCGGTATTCGTGGAATCCGGCTTATTTACCCTTGTCCTTCCGTTCTTGTCTCTTGCTTTCGCCTCCGGCCAAACCGAACGCAACCGGTCGCGGTTAGGAATCACCGTTACCTTGTTAGGGTAGGGTGCCTAACGGAGCGCTTGCGTAACGTTTGGGCGGAGTTCAAATGGAAAATAACGGGAAAAGGAAATGAGGAAAGAAGTGTTAACTTACAATACCGTATTGATTCTTAACAACGACGATAATTACAACATTCACAAAATGAACAACAAAGAACAAAAGAAAAGAACAAAGAAAAGAGAAAAGAAAAGATTACAAGTAATTAAAGTGCATGGAATTAAATTGCAAGTAAGTAAAGCAAGAAATAAAAAGCAAGTAATAAATAAGCAAATAAAAAGAACAAGAAACTAGAACTCAAGACAAGCATGTGATCAATAGCCAACCCTTAAACTTGTAAGCTCAATTAAGAGGTTGCAAGATCAAGAGAAGGGTAGAGAACGCATGTGAAGTGAAGAACTAGTCCCGTGAGAAAATACGACCCTTGAGATTAATAACTAACCCTTAACCATTCAAGCTCAATGAAGAGGTTGAATGATCAAGAGAAAGCAAGAATCTCAAGGGGAAGAAGAAACAAAAGAGAATGATACAAAACCCTCATCTTCATTAATCTCCCACTCAAAAAGCTCTCACTACAATTTTCATGGAAAAAGAATGAAGAAGAAGAAGAAAAAGAACTAAAACTAACAAAAAGAGGAACAAAAGAATGACCCTTGGTTGAGCTCAGTTCTGCTGTATTTATAGGCAGGGAGTTGAAGATCTAGGGCAACCATCAGCCCATAAATGAAGTACCAAAAATACCCCCAAAAGACGACAAAATGAAGCCACAGTACGGCCGCGTTTCCGCGGCCAATACCCCCTATTGGCCGCGGAAACGCGGCTCCCTTGGTGAGTTGGGTCATGGGTTTTGGTCTGGGTCCCTGGTTGGATGTTTCCTTGTGTTTGTCAACTCTATAATGTACAAAGTCTTCCAGAATAACTGCAGATTTCCAAGTCCAAGATTGCATTATCTTTTTCACTTTTGACTTTATCTCTCTCGAGCTCCGCGCACCCATTGATTCTTGTGCAGCCCCCCTCGTGCTTTGTGCTTGTCCCAGACACGAATGAACACTGTCACATGTCTTGTATCGGGAACCGGTACTCGGCACTGGACGGATATGGATGACCGGAATCCGGCTTTTAACTGCTGTGACAGATGTTCTGTATTTGGCGTAACTGTGGAGATTTTATCTTGATTTGCAATATTTGTACCGGAAACCTGTATTCTGTAAATATGTAACAAACACGGATTAAAAGCACCTACCTATAAACAACCGAGCGTAAGAATGGGCGGTATAAAACGCAGTATTTTGTGATGAACAAATACCCCCAAACTTAACTTTTGCTCGTCCCGAGCAAAACCAATTATTCACAAAAAAATAAAATGATAACCGCACTTTCGCAGGGAACGCGATTGCACTGAGCATGTGCAACAAGCCGTTAAACCTCTAGGTGTCCCTAGTAGGAGGAGTGTTGTCTCCTGAGGGTTTTCAGCGGATACTACCCACAAAATCCCGTCAAGCTAGTAAAATAACTAAGATTCAAACCTCTAAAGTTTTGTTTCAGAAAATAACAATTCTATTATCCTAAGTCTAGACTATCGAACCTTTATTTTTCACACCTCGCTTCTTATTTAACTACAGATTTTATATGTCTTTACGTGCAGTGCAAATAGTGTCGTTAAGTTCCCGAAAGGTCGAATAAAGTCATTATGTCACACAATAAAGCCCAGATAACTATTTTAAAAGGATCACATAAGTTTTATAAAGAGTTAAGCATTTTTCAAGTTTCGTTTTCCAGTAAAGTTTCAACTTCAGAATTTCTATCTTCCCTAACAGGAAACTAGGTCTTATTCTTCACTCCACCTTTTTCTTGTTTTCATTTCATACACACCTCTGTGAACGTGCAATAGTCTTTATCATGGAGTAAAACCTTCATATCTCCGCTAAATTTTTTATGAAAGCCTGTCTTTTATCAAGATTATTCTCACACAAAGAACCGTTAGGAATTTTAACTCGGAGGGAACACTTGCTTGATTTTGTTTTAATCTGGACTTTCTAGGCTTCTTAGCGAGCTTTGGGCCAATGCACCCAAACCAGTTGGTTTTAGGGCATTAGGTGTAGAAATACCCCAGCGGACTTAATTACTCAAGTTACCTAGGTCCAAAAACAAAAGACAGTTTGGCGTGAAAATCATGATGATTCAATACGAACGGAGATATAACCGGTAGTTCAATTATTTTTTGGATAAAAGACGTGTTTAGTGGGTTCGGTGTGTAATCATTCCAATCAAGTTTCAGATGGGTTATTTTTCAGACTTAGTTCCAATTAAGGCATCAATAACATTCCTTCATATTCACTCACTTCATAAACTATTCTTGATATATTACTTATTTCAGAACAAACCTATTTGATCCTCAGAAAATCATTTATCTTATTTAAAAGTTTTTAAACATAAAAGACTTGTCATCTAATTTCCAAGACTCACAACACGTGTAGTGTGATGTAAAGACGTATATCAGCTATAGTTAACTTCAAAGGAGAGTTATTTTTCAGGTTTTCAAAATCTAAACATAAGATTTAGTTATTCTTATTTTATCAAACAAAACCGTCGAAATGTTGAATCAGAGTCCTCCCACTAGCTAACTTGACAGAAAAGTTTTTATGTTTTTAGAAATTTTTTGATTTTTGTGGGTTTTTAATAAGGTATGCAAATGCAAAATATACAAATGAATGAGAAGGAAGAAAGCTTACCGAGCACACCCCCAAACTTAAACTTGACAGTGCCCTCACTGTCAGGCTACACCAAGAGGGTCAAAATTGTCGGCGCTCCCCCTAAAAACAAATTATATACAAAAAGGAAAACAAAAAATATATACAAAAAAAAATGTCCCCCCTAAACTTAAGTAAAACAGTGTTTCCACTGTTAAGCGTTGAAATTCAGGATTAGGGGGGAAAGAACAGTATCAGTCTGTACAAGGCCTTACACAGGCCAAAAGTTAATACCAACCATTCAAAGATTTTATCATGGTAAAGCAGTGGTTGGTGAAAGAAGGTGAAGAGGAAAGAGATGGAAAATGCGCGAGACCGTATGGAGAGAGAAGCGGGATATGGTCTCGGTATATGAGAGGAAGAAGAATGGCGGAAGGGAAAAAGAAGTGGAATACGAACTTGAGGGTGCAAATGGAGTAAATAGATTAGCACAATTTGTGATGACCGATGTGTGAAAAGCGATTGTGCTAATATATTTACCCGTCGAAAAATGGGGTCAAATCCCTCAAGGTTCGTGAGAAACCATGGGTACGCCGAACTTGGTAAACCAGACATATGAAATGAAAGTGAGACAGGTTCTTGCAAGGACGGAACGATGGAAAGGATGGAGGGAAGGGGTTGAGGAAGGGTATCGGTTAAGGGTTCTGGAGGGTGTACACTGTCAGTGAAAGGAACAGGATGAATTGGAAAATCCGACTCATCATCTAGAACTGTTTCATCCTCAAAAATATCCTCAAAATTCTCCTCAAAATTTAGCACATCCATGCTCTTCTCTTCAAAGTCCAGACGCATATGGGGTTCGGGAAAAACAGTTAAAGACTCGGGATGATGATTTGAAGAGACAAACTCAGCCAAATCTACGGGTTCATCATCCAAAATATCCCCAGCGTCAATATCCTCAATCCAGTGAAAATCAAAATTCTCTGACACCTCATCAAAAGCATGGATATTAATCGATTCTGGTTCTAAGATATAGGTGTAGAGGTCAAAAGGATTAGGTATGGTTTCACTTGGAAGGGACCCTTCACAATCGGGCAAATCAAACACTACGAAGTCGCACAACTCATTAAACATTCTATCTTCAACTGATAATTCATTTGGGACATTTGATAGACTTTCAACACAGGAGTTGTGGGATTCAATTTGAGACGGGTAGGTTTGATTTGGAAGGGGGTACATCTCACTCTCTCCACTCAAATTCACAGCCTGTCCTGCCGCCTCATCATACATTGAAAAAGTTGGAGCTAGTTGAAAACTAGCTACCGGGTCACTAGGTTGCATGAGGGCGGCCATGGATGCATTCAAATCCATCATCTGTTGGCTTGACGCTACCCTAAAATCTTCCAACGACTGTTCCAGACTAGACATAGATTGTGATGGGGTTTCAGTAAAAGATTCAAAGTTATTTGGATACTGAAAACTCCCGAATGGCGGTTCTGAAGCAATGTCTAGGGAAGGTGCAAAAGTAGGGTAGGATTGGTAGGAATTGAATGGCTGGACAGGAGTGGGATCAGCATTGGGATAAGAAGGTGAATGGATTTGTTGGTCCCAAGAATTTGTAGTGGTGAAAGGAGTGAAAGATCGGCTACGAGATTGTGCAATATGTTCAGCAATGGACATTGGTCTCGGGGTTACAACTGGATTTTCAAAAGGGGTATCAACACAAGAAGGGGTGAATGTTTGAAACGGTTGATACGAAGTGGATTGCGGGGTCCAGTTGTTCGTCCTAGATGCGTCTATCCGATCTCTCAACGAAATTTTGGGCATGGATGGGTCGTTCGATGTTCGGCCAAAGCAAGAACCGTATGAAGTAATGTCTGGTTGTGGGTACCAAAGTTCGGCAAGAGTTTTGCGAGGTGGAGTACCCATGATATGAAGAGAGAAGGAAAGAAAGGCAGAGAAAAGGAGGGAAAAAAAGAATGTGATTTTTTTTTTAGTTAGTTGTTAGCAAAAGAATGAAATATACACAAAAAATATGGACAAAAAAAAAACAATCACGACACAAAAATACCACACACCTAATCGTTCTAGGGTTCACCTAGGTCAACTAGACCTGCTCCAGAACTTGATTGTCGAAGTAAAACTGTGTCGAGAAACAGGCTCAAGATACACTGATTACGAGGCCAGGTAAGTGCAGAGATAAGGGGAGGTTTTCCAACGCTTTCGCGAAGTTCCTTAATTAAAAAACCCTTTCTCTTTTGGCAGTTTCGCCGTTAACACTTTCCTAGACACCCCGTAAACAATATACCGTTAAGCAAGCTTCTAAATACAGTTAACTTCTCCTAGTGAGCGCGAAGTCCTTAAGGCTTAAAGTCTGGTTTCTTTTAAATTTTGTGCGGGTAAACGTTATGCTCAAGTTCGTGATTTGTGGGCCACGGAAAAGGTGATGAAATCCTTTACCGTATGTTGTGGGGTTCGCTTGCCCTTAAGTCCGTATTAATGTATGCAATGCGCAATTCAATAAAAATTCTATAAAGAATAAAACAATCGTTTTTTAGTTTAAGCGCGGCGCTGCAACAAATACGGGTTAGTCAAATTTTTTTTAGCGTTTGCTAGCGAACTTGCAAAGAATCCTGTAAAGAATAGTATATTGGATGCGTCGGATTTGAGAAGAAGGTGTTAGTAAAATACGTACCGTTAAGTTTTGGGTTAGGAAACCCCCGTTGAATCAAATCCGGTAAGCTTGAAAAGTTCGCTTGCGCGGGTCAAACTACCCGGATCTTTGGCACTGTACTTTGCAAACACCTTAGCCTTGAATGTACACTTTGCTCCCCACAATTGCAGTTTGCAAATACGCAAAAATCTGCACACTTGCCCACAAAAATGATAAAAAAAAAAACAAAAAGAATTTTTTTTTTATATATGTACAAAAAGAATATTAACCCGAATAACAAGAAAGAAAATACGCTACCGTCTCCCCGGCAACGGCGCCATTTGATCGCATGCTTTTGGCGTGTCGGATGTTCAAAGTTCTAAAGTTTACCGCGATCAGGACGGTGTCGCTATGCAGCTAGCCGGTTGAGCACGGGTCGATCCACAGGGAGATGGTTGTATGTCCTTTCTTGTTTTAGACGAGTCAATAAAGAATTTGTGTATGTTTGTTCGAGACTACCCTATGTGTATTATTTGCAAGAATAAAGTTGTTAAGAAAAGATACGAAATTGTAAGCTAAAGAAATCCGTACTCAAAACCTTTGAGCCGAGTCTTAACCAATTGAAGCTAGAGCAATCGGCAACAACGTGGATTAGGGGATTTAAGCGCGGTATTCATGGAATCCGGCTTATTTACCCTTGTCCTTCCGTTCTTGTCTCTTGCTTTCGCCTCCGGCCAAACCGAACGCAACCGGTCGCGGTTAGGAATCACCGTTACCTTGTTAGGGTAGGGTGCCTAACGGAGCGCTTGCGTAACGTTTGGGCGGAGTTCAAATGGAAAATAACGGGAAAAGGAAATGAGGAAAGAAGTGTTAACTTACAATACCGTATTGATTCTTAACAACGACGATAATTACAACATTCACAAAATGAACAACAAAGAACAAAAGAAAAGAACAAAGAAAAGAGAAAAGAAAAGATTACAAGTAATTAAAGTGCATGGAATTAAATTGCAAGTAAGTAAAGCAAGAAATAAAAAGCAAGTAATAAATAAGCAAATAAAAAGAACAAGAAACTAGAACTCAAGACAAGCATGTGATCAATAGCCAACCCTTAAACTTGCAAGCTCAATTAAGAGGTTGCAAGATCAAGAGAAGGGTAGAGAACGCATGTGAAGTGAAGAACTAGTCCCGTGAGAAAATACGACCCTTGAGATTAATAACTAACCCTTAACCATTCAAGCTCAATGAAGAGGTTGAATGATCAAGAGAAAGCAAGAATCTCAAGAGGAAGAAGAAACAAAAGAGAATGATACAAAACCCTCATCTTCATTAATCTCCCACTCAAAAAGCTCTCACTACAATTTTCATGGAAAAAGAATGAAGAAGAAGAAGAAAAAGAACTAAAACTAACAAAAAGAGGAACAAAAGAATGACCCTTGGTTGAGCTCAGTTCTGCTGTATTTATAGGCAGGGAGTTGAAGATCTAGGGCAACCATCAGCCCATAAATGAAGTACCAAAAATACCCCCAAAAGACGACAAAATGAAGCCACAGTACGGCCGCGTTTCCGCGGCCAATACCCCCTATTGGCCGCGGAAACGCGGCTCCCTTGGTGAGTTGGGTCGTGGGTTTTGGTCTGGGTCCCTGGTTGGATGTTTCCTTGTGTTTGTCAACTCTATAATGTACAAAGTCTTCCAGAATAACTGCAGATTTCCAAGTCCAAGATTGCATTATCTTTTTCACTTTTGACTTTATCTCTCTCGAGCTCCGCGCACCCATTGATTCTTGTGCAGCCCCCTCGTGCTCTGTGCTTGTCCCAGACACGAATGACCACTGTCACATGTCTTGTATCGGGAACCGGTACTCGGCACTGGACGGATATGGATGACCGGAACCCGTCTTTTATCTGCTGTGACAGATGTTCTGTATTTGGCGTAACTGTGGAGATTTTATCTTGATTTGCAATATTTGTACCGGAAACCTGTATTCTGTAAATATGTAACAAACACGGATTAAAAGCACCTACCTTTAAACAACCGAGCGTAAGAATGGGCGGTATAAAACGCAGTATTTTGTGATGAACAGGAAGAACAGGGGCAGGAGCATGAGAAGAAAATTTGCTCTCTATGGCTTCAAGCTTTCTCGTTATTGCAGCCATTTCAGCTTTCATCGCGATAGAGACATCAAGTTGGTGAATTCCTACCTTAGACTGACCGGTAGAAGTGGAGGTAGAAGAAGAAGAAGTCGGTCTGGTGCTCTCCCATTGTAGCATTTGCTCCACAAGGTCGTCAAAGAATTGCCACGCTTCCTTGTCAGATTTTGATAGGAAGTGGCCCTGACAGATGGTTTCCAACAACTGCTTTGTTGCTGGGCTCAGGCCCTCGTATAAGGTTTGGCAAAGTTTCCATTTCTCTATACTGTGGTGAGGACATTGAACAAGAAGGTCTTTGTACCGGTCAAAGCACTTCCAGAAGGGTTCAGAAGGAAGCTGAGAGAATTGGTTGATTTCATTGCGAATCCTTGCGGTTTTATGATTCGGATAGAACTTTTTGAGAAACGCTTTAACAAACTCGTCCCAACTGGTTATGGAGTAGGAAGCGGTGCTATACAGCCATTTTTCAGCAAGATCGCATAAAGTGAACGGAATGACCCGTAGACGTATAGCATCGTCCGACAGTTGGGTAGTTTTCATCATGGCACAAACGTTTTGAAATTTATTGATGAAGATATAGGCATCTTCAGATTCAAGCCCATGAAATCGTGGAAGCATGTTGATGAAGTGGGGATTAATTTCAAAATTATCCCCATTGGCCGGTGGAAGAGAAAGGCAGGTGGGAAGTGCAGAACGGGTGGGATAGAAATGATCCTGGAGCGCGATTCGCTGCGGCGCTACAACAGGTGGTGGTGGTGGGTTATTGGTCTCCGTAGGAGGTGGAGCCAATCCAGGGGTAGTCAAAGAGATGTTTGGATTAAATCCTGACATCGCGGAAGAAGAGGTTGGTGATGGTGAAGGTGAAGATGTATGAACAGAATTCCGGTCAACGTCGGAGTTGGCCGGCAAAGGTAAAGGTGAAAGAGGAGTGGACGGAGTTTCGACGTCTGAGTCGATCGCGTAGTCGGTAGCGACTAACGTAACGCGGACTAGGCGGGCGCTAGTGTCCCGAGTCCAAGCGGACATACACTAAACGAGTTTAGTATAGTCAAAGCGGAGAAGGTGAGGGTAAGAAAACGTCAATGGAGAAAGGCGATGGGTGGTGGGTGAAAAATGGATTTTGGCGACAAAGGGCAAGTTTTTATAAAAGTTTTCGATTTTTTCCTTTTTTTTTATTTTATTTTTAGAAAGAGCTTTACAGAAATATGTATGGACTTACGGCTTTAAGCAATCACAAACAAGATATGCACAATCACACCTAGATCTAGGGTCACCTAGGTCTGCTAGACAGCTCCTAACTGTTCCAGAGGGCTAGAAATAGGACCTCAAACCGCCTCTTCTCCGTCAATTGCGACCAGGTAAGTGCCAGGTAAGTGGGAGGTTGTCCAACGCTTTCGCGAAGTTCCTTAATTAAATAACCACTTGCCTTCGACACACTTGCCTAGACACCGCAAAAGTCAGAGAGGATAAACGGCCGATGCCTGTAACTAGCCCTCTGTCCTATTGAGCGCGAAGTCCTTAGGGCTGAGTCTAGTATTTTTTTAATTTAACAATGGTCAATGCATATGCTTTTTGTGATTTCTGGGGTCCTGGGAAGGGTGATGAAATCCCCACCCAATCTGAATTGGTTTCAAGTCCCTTAAGTCCGTATTAATGAATGCAAAGCGGTAACAAATCAACTGCAAACAATTTTTATTTTTATCGCGGCGCAAAGAATCCTGCACAAGAACAGTTTATTGGAAGGGGGAAGAGAATTTGCGCAAAGAATGCTGCAGAAAACACAGTTTATTGGAGTCCAGAGGAGTGGGAGAGAGAAAGAAAGACTCACAGAAAAAATGGCAGCCAGAAGGCTCCAAATGGCCGCGGTTCCGCGGCCAAACGCGTGCTTAGGCCGCGGTTCCGCGGCTGAACAGAGAGATTGGGCTTCCAATTTTTTTCTGTGTGCTGGCCTGGGAGTCCTCTGCTTGTCTGGATTTGCTGAATCTTGATTTGATCACTGTATCTGCTCCAGATTTTTACAGTAGACTGTTTGCTTCGTTTTGATCCGTCGCGGTGTAGCCGCGAAATATGGGTCTATCTTCCCACATCTTTGGCACTGAACTTGAACTTCGAATATCCCACGTCTTTGACACTGAACTCGAATTCCGTATTATCCTGCACACTTGCACAAAAACTAATCAAAAATAACAAAATGGTTTTTTTTTACAATGTATATTTTTTTGTTTTGTTTTTCGGTTAGATTTATATTCACAAGTTAACCCGAAGTTACACAAAGAAATAAACTACCGTCTCGCCGGCAACGGCGCCATTTGATTGGTAGAGATTCTGCGTGTTTAAGTTTAGTTAATTACCGCAATCAAAACGGTTTCGCTTGTAGCTAGCCGGTTGAGTATGGGTCGTCCGCAGGGAGATGGGAATCTTTTTCTATGTGCTTTAACGAGTTAAGTCCAATTTTCCAGATTTGTTTGTGATTATCTAAGTGTTAAAATGATATGTAAAGAGAGCTTGTTAGGGTTAGGATTAGGTTAGTTTGAGTTAGGAGTCGCTCACTTCTTTCGTTGCCACTCTTAATATCGGTGTTACGGTAATCGGCAACAACGGGGATTAGCACGACTAGGAAGGAACTTGCGAGTATAAGCTAGGCTTTCCAACGCTTAAGTTCTTCCTTTTGGTGCTTGTCCGTCCGTTCTTGGCTCTTAGCCATAACCTCCGGTTAATTCAACCACAACCGGTCTCACTACGGAATCACCGCTATCATGTAGGATAGGGTGCCGTAGGGAGCGGATTGTGGTTCAATTAACGGGAGTTGATTTAAGATGTTGGGCAAGGAAAGAGTGAGAGAGATTTCCTTCTCTCAAACTTCCCTTATCCTACCCTAACAAGTATGGAAACTACTCACACATCATAATGAAAAGAAAATAAAACAAAGAGGAAGATAGAAAGAAAGAGATTAGAAGATAACAACTAGCTATTTGCGACCTCACCTTGGCAAGGATCAAGCGTAAGCATCATGGTTGTTTTAAGGATAAAGAAAAGGAGAAAAGAAAGAAACAACAATAAATAACAACAACTACTTATCAATTAACGATTACAAGCGATTAACATAAAAAGAGCAAGACAAGTATAACAACAAAATGAACTTCTTTATTCATCATTCTTCACTCACAAAAGCTCACTACAAGTTTTTCAATGGAGAAGAGATGAGAAGAGGAAGAAGAACAAGTATTCTAAACCCTAAAAAATACAAGATTAAGCACCCTTGGCTTCACAAGGTTCTGGGCTATTTATAGGCAGGGAAATGGAAGTCTAGGGCAAAATTCTGCCTCAACATAAAAAGACCAAAACACCCATGAAATACGACACCATGAAGAGCCAGAACGGCCGCGGATCCGCGGCCTATACCCCCTATTGGCCGCGGATCCGCAGCCCTATAGGAGAGTTGGGGCATGGGCTTTTTTGTACTCTCCTGGTCTGCTGTGCCCATGAGTCTGGTATATGATTTTTCTCAGTTTTTCTTCACGATTTTTCCAGAATTTCTGTTGAGCAAAAAGTGATTTGATGTGGATCTTTTTGTCATGATTTCCTCGAGCTCCGCGTAGATTTCTTGGATCTTGTGTTGCCATTGAGCCTTGTGCATGAAAGTGACATTGATTTGCCATTTTGTCTCTTAAACTGGTGTGTGGCAACAGACGGATAAAGAGCGGAGACCCGTGTTTTATCTGTGGTTGGCAGGAACCCGGATTTTGTCGTGTTTTTCCATGAATTTCATTGTTAAGAGCCGAGAACCTGTATCCTGCAATTGACTAGCAAACACGGCTCAAGAGTACCTACCGATAAGCAATATGATAAAAATTGGGCGGTATAAAAATGCAATAATCTGATATGAACAGTAGTCCATAAGTTCATCCTTTAATGTTCCTAGTCGTAGGTGTATCGAGACGGGGCATCGATATACCAGTGTAGACTAGCGTATACGCTTCTTGACCCATGAGATGGGCGATGGATGATCCCATATCCATTGGTGTTTGACATCAGAGATGGTATACGAGTGCTCAGTGGAGACTGGGTACACTGGACGGACTCACCGAGAACCCCCAGATGGTATTATACCTCACGTTAGATGGCAGTTTTCTGGTGACACTTGTACAGGTTAGTTTGTAGACCCGAGATCGTCATAGAGTCTTGTGTGATTCCCACTATGCTTTGATTTCCACCTTATCACGTCCAAGAAGGAGTGAAAAACGATGGTTTTTGGGTACAGTCCTGAGTCACATGGAGGCAATGAGCGATAGGAGGGGTTTCGTCTCTCCCGGTATTGGGAGTTGATGTTGCGCTGTGCTCGATTGGCCATAAAAGGGAAGTCCCTAGCCAGGGCTGATTCAGAGATTTACTGGTAAGTGTTACCAGTAGTTTCTCGTCCAGTTATGAGCCTCATATCGGCATGACTTATCGGTTATTGGGGTCTGACGTTTACCACCCCTAGACTTGATATGCGACATATCAGATGAGGAGACCGGACTGTACGGCAAGTGTTACCGTCAGGCTTTTGTAGGAGTTGGACGGACTTGCTTGCTGATCTTCTGATCGCTCAATACCCGGGTAGCCATTACGTCTAGCAAGTACCGCTGACGGCTTGTAGGTGTAGGGTTCCTAGGCACACCCATGAGGTTCTACAACTGATCAAACATGGCCAATTTAAATTTTTCTATGTACCGAGAAACCCTAATGCGATCGTTAACTAGAGGATAGGCGAAAAAAGATGCAAGTTAACAACTTAACTATAAAGTGAATGGAAATACAACCTTTGTAGATCCGGTCCTCCACTTCCTTAGCTCCGTGATGATGTCCCTCCGCTGCGATCATCGGATCCCGGACTCTAGCGATGGTTTCGTCAAAGAAATGATTGGGCTAGGTCGTTGACTTCGATGCCGAAGATGATCTACGTCGAGGCAACTCAAGATCAAGTTCCATCTTCACCAAGTCATGAAACTTGTGAAGAAAACACCCTATACTACTTGGCAAGTGGTAGAGGATGAAGAAATAAGAAGTGGGTTCACTTTGGATTTGGATTTCTCACTTGGAATCATCACTTGAAATTTTCAAGGAAGCTTTCTTCTTCACTTGAAGAAGATGAAGAAGAAAATGGAAAAAGGATTATTTCAAAAAGAAAATCCAAGTGATTCTTATCATAATGCAACCATGGGTGAGTTTAACACATGTAGAGAATATACTAGGGTTTAAGTGAATGGTTAGGTTAAGGAAAGAAACAAAATGGTCAAAGCTTTTTCAAAGCTTCATGAAGCTTCAAGTATAAAACAAAAAGCCACCATTTTATTTTCTTGCCTAAAAATAAAAGAAAAGAATAAATAAATAAGTAAATCAAAAACCTAACCATTAACCTAATCATGGTTTAATCATACACACCCAAGTTTGCATGTATCATCAAACATGATACAAACTAGTGCACAAAACTATATCATATATACAATGTGCACATCAAGTGAGAAAATCCATCTTAAGTGAACCAATACTAGTTAATGTAAAGTAATATATCAAATATATAATTATACATTAAATCATTAAATCAACACTTGATTTAACGATCCGGTCATATCGCATATGACCGACAAATTTCCAATGTATCGACTTATCGAATCAATCCTCGATTCGATAACTAGGTTATATCGCATACAACAAATCGATACATTCATCGCGAGAATAGAATACGGTATCACATACACGCATTATTCTCGGTCCCGCACATATCTCATATGCGCTCCTATTTCGTTTCGCTTGAGCCAGGAAACCTCTGTGTAGGACTCTAAAGACTCGTCAATACGCCGGCAGCAGGTGATGATCATATCAAACACCCACAAGCCGCAAGCGGTCTGCTAAACGTAACGGCCACCCGGGTATTGAGCGATCAGAAGATCAACGAGCAATCCCACTCACACTCCTGTGAATCCAACCAGTAACACTTACCGTACAGTCCGGTCTGTTCGTCTGATATGTCGCATATCTTGCCTAGGGGTGGTAAATGTCAGACCCCAGTAGCTCGATAAGTCGTGTCGATATGAGGTCTATAACAGTTCGAAAAACTACTGGTAACACTTCCCAGTAAATCTCAGCAACCCTGGCCAGGGATTTCCGGTTATAGCCAATCGAACACAGCGCAACATCAACTCCCTATACCGGGAGAGACGAATCCCCTCCTATCACTCATTGCCTCCATGTGATTCGGGACTGTACCCAAAAACCACCGTTTTGCACCCCCTCTTGGACGTGGTAAGGTAGAAATCAAAGCACAGTAGGAATCACACAAGACTCTATGACGATCTCGGGTCTACAGACTAACCTGTACCAGTGTCACCAGAGAACTGCCATCTGACGTAAGGTATAATACCATCTGGGAGTTCTCGGCGAGTCCGTCCAGTGTACCCAGTCTCCACTGAGCACCCGTATATCATCTCTGATGTCAAACACCAATGGATATGGGATCATCCATCGCCCATCTGTATGGGTCGAGAAGGTATACGCTAGTCTACTCTGGTATATCGATGCCCCGTCTCGATACACCCACGACTAGAGACCTTGAAGGATGCACTTATGGACTACCATGTCCCCATTAGTATGATCTGCATTATAGTACAGGTAGTCAAGTACACATCCTAAGGGCTTTACCAACATGTAATAGAGAGACAATCAGTTTACACGTTAAGGTAAAGAGCAACTAGATAGCATACTATCATGTCGAGCAAGAAAGTCCTCCCTATATATGTCCCAGCATCCACTACAATATACATCCTATGTACAGTAATGGCCTCTAGGGCATACATATAACTAACAATCTCCTACTTGCACTAGGGCCATCTGTAGCAGTGGTTGTAGTATCTCATTCTCAACCATCCCATAAAAGTCTCTCTTTGGGAAAAGGCCTTTGTGAGTGGATCCGCCGTGTTGTCCTCTGAGTCTACTCTCCTAACCTCGATCTCCTTGGAGATCAACCATCTCCATGATCAGGTGATACTGCCTTAGAATATGTCTGGATCACTGATGGGACGGACGTTCCTTGGCATAAGCCACAACTCCATTGTAACACAATGGGAGGAACTAAGTTCATCTCATGAACAAATATACATCCAGACTGCCTCTTTGGTAGCATCTTAAGTAGCGATGTATCCAGCCTTTATCGTCTAGTATGCCACGGTATCTAGCTTGGAACTCTTCCAACATACCGTCCCTTTACTGAGGGTAAAGACAATGCCTGTGACTGACATTCAGTCGTCCTTATCACCCTGGAACCTTTCCAGTGATTCTCCCCAGGATCGATTGATACCATCTCACTACATCTAGTGAGAATCCTAACATCTATTTAGATCTATCTCATAGATCCAAAATCCTGGACATAGGAGGTATCGCTTTGATCCTATATGGAGAATCTTTGTGATAAGCGGAGATTGACCGAGCGTAGCATAGGAAACACCTTCCCTATCAAGAGTATGTCATCCACGTACTCTACAAGGATCACTACCATACTCCCTACAACCTTTTTGTTTATACAAGGTTCATCTACCATTTTGATGAAGTCAAACTCTTTGACTACCATATCAAAACAGACGTTCCAACTCCGCGATGCCTGCTTTATCCTATAAAGAATCTTGCACACGTTTATGCTGCTCCCACTGTCTACGAAGCCCTCTGGCTGTGTACTTATAGACGCTCTCTTCCAAATCATCATTTAGAAAAGCAGTCATGACACCCAACCACCAGATATCGTATTCATGGTATGTAGCCGTGGCAAATAGGATCTGGATGGACTTAAGCATAGACACTGAAAAAGGTTTCATCATTATCCACGCCTGGTCGATGATGAAAACCTTTAACATGTCTAGTTTTGAAAGTATCAACTTTTCCATCTACAGCAAGTAATCTTCTCAAGATATACTTGCTCCTGATAGGGATTTAACCCTTCAGATAAAGCAACCAAAGTCCATACTTTGTTGGTGTATCAGGATTCCATCTCAGATCGCTAAGCATCCAGCCATTCTTACAGAGTCCCTACTCTTGATGGCCTGCTCGAAACTAGTTGGTGTAAGTCCACGTTGCTCACCCCGGTTCTTGCGGGGAGGCAGAAACGGCGAAAAACAATAATTTTGGCGCAAGGCAACATGGACTAAAAGTCGGATCTTTGCTAAACTAGAAACTAGTAAACACTAAGAGGCTTAACTACTATGCTTGTAGAAAATATACCTCACGGAACCGGTCCTTCGGGTCTTCATTACGCTGTCCCACTCGTCCATCCAAGCTCCAAGTGTCGATCCGGACCTTGGGCACCTCCGCGGCCTTCTTGAGTCGAAGACGATCCACCCGAGAGATGTACACTAAGCTCCGCCTCAAGCCGAGGCAACTAGGGCAAAGTGATTGCCAGTCAAGAAGCCCTAGAATGTATAGAGGAGATGTATGGATGTATTTGACTTTGTGGAATCTTTTTCTCTCAACACATGAGATCAAAAGATGAGATCAAGAAGAGAAAGAAGAAGGAGAAAGGTTAGCAACCATGGAGCTTCTCATTTCAAGAGAGAGAATGAGAATGAACAAATGAAAAGCTTAACCAAGAGAAAACCCAACCGTGGTTGCAATAATGCAAAACATTATCATTACTAATCCCATCAAGATAAAGTTGATGGCTACAAATGACATGACCATTATCATAACAAAATGAAAAAGAAAACCAAAGAATACTTTAGACCTTTCAAGAAGATCCTAGTCAACTTTGGTCAAACGGTCAACAAAGTCAAGATGGTCAAATGGTCAATGTAATTAGCCATAACATAATTATCAATGAAAGGATTAGTAAATAATGTCCCCGGCTCATAATGGTTTTGACTGAACCAACTGTCAAAACCCTAATGAGGCACCTCCTTCTTCTCCACTCCGCAAATCTGTGCATACACACCCGCATTCGCATTCCGTAGAATGTGAATGCACAGAAGACAAAACAAATCCATCTGTGCAATACTAGGATCTGGCTTAAACCAAAGCCCACTAGTATTGCCTGCCCGAACAGTATACGCACACAAGTGCACGTAAGTGATCGTAGCCCTGCCGTAAAACCATACGGCCTCTACACGTTTCGCCCAGTGCAGGGAAACTCTCTGTGTGGGACTCTAAAGACTCGACACTACGCTGGCAGTGGGTTTAACTACAGACCGCAAGCGGCACTAGCTGTGCGTAACTGTCCCCAGGTAGATGTCGATAAGAAGGCCGATGAGGTAAACCCATCCGAACTCCTACTGAGCCTGTATGTGACAATCTCCGTACAGTCCGGTCTGTTCGTCTGATACATCGCATGGCGGGCCTAGGGGGGCGGTGAACGTCAGTCCCCTAATAGCGGTATAAGTCTTGTCGGAGTGTAGCCCAAAACACCCTGAGATAACACTGGAAACCTACCAGTATATCTCGCTTTCCCTGGCCAGGGACTACTCGTGTAATGGCTCTCCTAGACACAGCACGATGTCAACCCCTAATACTGGGAGAGACGAATCCTGTCTAACCGTCACTACCTCCAAGTGATTCGGGACTGCACCCAACTACTAGCTGTTTGCACGACTACTTTGAGCCGTGGTAGGGTAGTAATCTAAGTACAGTGGGAACACACTCGAGGCGAAGTGACAATGTCAAGTCGGCGGACTAAGCTGTACTCATGTCACCTGGGAACTGATAACTGACGATAGGTATAATACCAACTAACAGTTCCCGACGAGTCCTGTCCAGTGTACTTGTAACCTAATGAGCACCCGCATACTATCTCAAGTACGACATACTGACGGCTGTGGGACAGACCGTCTCCCCCGCTGGGATGAGAAGCGCATACGCTAGTCTACTCCGGAGTATCGATGCCCTGTCTCTATAGTCCTACGACTAGGGACGTGTATAAGGATGTGCTTATGGATTACCCAGCCCCCACGAGTGTGAGTGCCATCACAACGCTGGTAATCAAGCAAAGATCCTAAAGGCTCTACTAATATGTATATAAGCGATATGCTAAAAGAAACACATGCACATATTGAAGTAGAGACAAACCAAGTAGCATACTACCATTTTGAGCAAGATTGTCTACACAACTGTGAATATCCCAAGCTTCCATCAAGTAATATACAAGCTAGTATGATACAGTAATGGCCTCTAGGGCATATACACTAACAATCTCCCACTTGCACTAAGGCCATGTACTGGCGTATCGAAGACCTATCATCTCGATCAGCCGCTCGAACTGAGTCTGGAGTAGGGCCTTCGTAAGTGGATTTGCAGTGTTGTTCTCCGTATTTACTCTCTTCACCTCGATCTCCTGGCGATCTACGATCTCCCTGATCAGGTGGTACCGCCTCAAAATGTGCCTGGACTTCTGATGGGACCTGGGTTCCTTCGCTAAAGCTATAGCACCATTGTTGTCGCAATACAGCGGTATTGTATCAACAATAGTAGGAACCACCTGAAGCTCCGTGAGGAACTTCTTCATCCAGACAGCTTCCTTTGCGGCATCGCAAGCAGCTATGTACTCCGCTTCCATGGTTGAGTCTGCAACGGTCTCCTGCTTGGAACTCTTCCAGCAAACCGCCCCTCCATTGAGGGTAAAGACATAACCCGACATGGACTTGGAGTCATCCTTGTCACTCTGGAAGCTGGATTCAGCAAAGGCCTCAAGCTGGAGGTCTTTTCCGCCATACACCAAGAACATCTCCTTAGTCCTTCTCAGGTACTTGAGAATGTTCTTTACCGCTATCCAGTGTTTCTCCCATGGGTTCGACTGATACAGGCTTACAACGCTCAATGCGTCTGCTACATCTGGTCTGGTACATAACATCGCATACATTATAGAGCCTACCGCAGAAGCGTAGGGTATAATAGACATGCGATCCCTTTCCAAATCAGTCTTGGGAGACATCTCTTTGGAGAGGGTGATCCCGTGACAAGCCGGTAGATTACCGCGCTTGGAATCTTCTATACCGAATCTTTTCAGTATGGTGTCAATGTACCTTGACTGTGAAAGTCCCAACATCCTCTTAGATCTGTCACGATAGATCTGGATCCCCAGAATGTAGTTGGCATCGCCCAGGTCCTTCATGGAGAACCTCTGCGACAAGAATCCTTTGACTGACTGTAGCATAGGAATATCATTTCCTATTAGGAGAATGTCATCCACGTATAGGACGAGGAATACCACAGTTATCCCTACAATCTTACTGTAAATACATGGTTCATCTGGGTTTTTGATAAAGTCGAATTCTTTGACAGTATCATCGAAGCAGATGTTCCAACTCCGTGATGCCTGCTTAAGTCCATAAATAGACTTGAACAACTTGCACACTCTACCGCTGCTCCCACTCTGAATGAATCCCTCCGGCTGATCCATATAGACGCACTCTTCCAAATTTCCATTTAGGAAAGCTGTCTTTACGTCCATCTGCCAGATTTCATAATCGTGGAAGGCAGCAATGGCAAGAAGGATCCGAATGGATTTCAGCATAGCCACTGGAGAAAAGGTCTCGTCATAGTCCAAACCAGGTCTTTGACGAAAACCCTTTGCAACAAGTCTAGCTTTATAGGTCTCAACCTGCCCATCTACACCAATCTTCTTTCTGAAGATCCATTTGCATCCTACGGGTTTTACCCCTTCTGGAGCAAAGTCCAAAGTCCAAACTTTGTTGGTGTACATAGACTCCATCTCGGCTCGCATTGCATCCAGCCATTTTACCGAGTCGCCGCTCTGAATGGCTTGCTGGAAGCTAGTAGGCTCACCATAATCCATGGTGCAATCCTCTCTATCCCCGTCTATGAGAAAACCGTAGTATCTCTCGGGCGGATGAGACTGCCTACTACTCCTGCGGAGTGGCGCTGGTATGTCCGGTTCTCCTGAACCTTCTGGTTCTACCAAGGTTTCAGTAACAGCTTGTGGTTCTGGAATTTCTTCCAGTTCTATTGCGCTCCCACTTATCTGATTTTCTAAAAATTCAGTTTCCAAGAAGTGGGCATGCTGAGAAACAAAAACCTTTTGTTCCTCTGCGGAATAGAAAAGATACCCTCTGGAGTTCTTTGGGTATCCCACAAATTTACACAGTACTGAGCGTGCCTCGAGCTTGTCCGCATGCTGCTTTTTTACAAAAGCTGGACATCTCCATGTCTTAAGGTACTTAAGACAGGGTTTCTTCCCACTCCACATTTGATATGGGGTTGTAGGCACAGTCTTGGTTGGAGCCTTGTTCAAGAGATATGCTGCTGTTTCTAGCACATAACCCCAGAAGGATCGCGGTAACTCAGCCTTACTCATCATGGAATGAACCATATCCAATAGGGTTCGATTCCGTCTTTCCGATACACCGTTGTGTTGTGGTGTGTATGGAGGAGTAAGCTGAGAGAGAATTCCTTTCTCTTTTAAGTAGCCCAGAAACTCGGCACTCAAGTATTCACCACCTCGATCAGATCTTAGTGTCTTGATACTTTTGCCTGTTTGTTTTTCAACTTCATTCTTGTATTCCTGAAATTTCTCAAAGGCCTCGGATTTGTGCTTCATCAAGAAGACATGCCCATACCTAGAGAAATCATCTGTGAAAGTAATGAAGTATGAATAACCACTTCGCGCATGTGTAGACATTGGACCACACACATCACTGTGTATGAGTCCCAAGAGCTCGCTTGCTTTTTCTCCGTGTCCAGTGAACGGAGTCTTTGTCATCTTTCCCATGAGACAAGATACAGAAGTGGCATAAGACTGATACTCAAACGGATTCAAGTATCCCTCTTTATGTAACTTTGTTAACCGTGTCTCATTAATGTGACCCAGTCTACAATGCCATAAGAAATCCTGATTTAATTCCGGAGACTTTCTTTTAAGTGTGTTATGGACACTGAAGATCTGAGCTTGCTTCAAAACGTATATAACATTTTTCAATGTACCTGACCCAATCAGTACTTGATTTAGGTGGATGTTTACTACATCGCTTACAAAAGTAAAATCATATCTTTCCTTAGAAAGTAAGGATACAGATATGATGTTACAAGTCGCACCTGGTACATAAAAACAGTCACGCAGAATCAATATCTGCCCAGTTGTCAGTCCTAGATGATATTCCCCTACGGATACAGCATACATGCTCATTCCGTTAGCAACCCTGAGAGTCATATCACCTTTCCTGATAACCCTACGATTTCTCAGAGCCTGCAACGAATTACAGATATGAGATCCTGATCCGGTATCCAATACCCAGGAAGTAGGGTTAACTGACATGCAGTTCTCTATTACAAACACACCCGAAGCCGAAGCCACAACATGCTTCGAATTCTGGCTACTGGCTATGCAAGCCCTGCAATCCTTCTGTCCATGTTCATTCCCGTTACAATAGGAACATCCCTCTTTTACTACATCCATTCCTAAAACTTCTGCCCTTCCCTTTCTTTCCACTTCCCTGGTTTCCTTCAGGGTAGTAGGTAGGGACTGTTGAACTAAGTCAGCATCTGACCCATTTTTCATCGTGGTCTTCAGGTCTGAGAGCTCAAAAGAGCTGGTCTCTGTAAGGACGTTGCCCCCTACAGATGACCCGATAGCCAACCTCGCTGGAAGCAATTCGTTCGAGGTCTCATATCTTGCGACACGAGATTGCTCTCCATATAAAACTTTGTTATGGAGGAAGATAGAAGCTGAGTCCATCTTCTCGTGCTGCCTCTGGTTTGCACCATCAACTGAGGCTAACACGAGGTACTTGGCTTTCGCACAGTCTTCTTCCGATGTCCTACGGATATCAATATCCGTGACAGGGGAAACTGGACCTGAGACGACAGGGGTTGGATCAGTCAAGAGGTGTCCCAGCTTGTCCTGGGCAATGGACATCTGGACAGACCTTTGCCAGTCATAACAGTCAGATTCAGTCATTTTATTATCTAGATGTAACCTAGGTGCGGTCATTGGGTCGCTGCAATTAAGAGAGAGAGAAGAAAACACTTAGCATGATGCTCTTGCAAGTTTAGATTGGTTTTTAATTTATCTAAACAGGATGGCTCCCACTGTCTCTCGAATCCCTCCCCAAACCATAAAGGAAGGATTAGTCAGGATCAATCTCACCGTACAATACTTGCTTAACCGTTCAGCCAGGCCAGTGTCGGTACTTCGAGGGAGGTTTTCCAACGCTTTCGCGAAGTTCCTTAATTAAGTAACCTCTTTTCCCTGTGGGCGTAGCCCCGCTAACACCTTTCTAGACACCTACTTGGTTTATAGCATTGATCGTTAAGTGAGTAAGTTCCCGAGGAGTAGCATATACTCACAGTAGGATCGGGATCCAAATATCATCGCGTGACAAAACTGAAGGAATCCTATCAGAATCATCACACTCCAAATGGTATGCAGCGCTAGCAAGTTTCAGTACTTTTGAAACTCCCGATGTGGATTTTTTGCCCCATGCTCTTATGACCTTGACGAAGGTCAACAAATCATAAGTCACATGTCAAGTTCTACCCGTCATTATCCAGGTTAATTTGAACCCACCCGTACATACCTTTGACGAAGGTCAACAAGGTAATACGACTGTCCCAAACCAACGCATCTATCTATGCTACATATGAACACCCAACAGCTACCAATCACTATGCTTTGACGAAGGTCAACAAACATAGCTTGAATACTATTGAATATCCATACGAAATGACGGAGGGCTACGAATGGTTTTGGCGAAACCGTGAACGTAGTGAACTTGATATAATCGATGGAACGAGATAGCTTTTAAAAGGAGTGGTTCAAGCTCCGCGTTTAAAATGCTGGTTTTTGAAAAGAACCGAGTGGTTTTCGAAGTGTTCCAACGACTTTTACTTGGTTTATTTTCTTGCATTAGTTCTTTTAATGCGTCCCATCATTTAATCCTACCATTGCAGAAAACAACCAAAATATGACGTACGCTTATGCCATTCGCATTCGCCACGGGGCCCCGTCATCACCCGTTAGGTTACTTAACTAACGACAGAGCGGGGGCTGGGCTAGCGTGGCTGAAAAACATAAGCAACGCCTAAATAGATATCATATATAGATATATAGCAATGATAGACATTACAGATCACAGATGAACACTTTGGATATACTAGGAATCCGCGATTCGTTCGAGCCTGCAACGAAAAATGGATTACACGGTCGCGATGAATAGCCAAACCCCACCCTAGACCCCTACGGGTGCGGCAAACTACCCGCCAAGTACCCGAAGCGAAGCAACCACCCTCAATCCGTGAGTAGGCCACTCGGCACTTCGAGATACCCAGTAGTTTGTGCACCCCACCTTGGGTCTATCCTAGGAGCAAAAACAGTAAAAAGAATTATACAATGACGGTTACAACCCCGACCCGGTTGTGCGGCCATACAAATAATATTACATCAATTTACATATTTTACAATGAATGAAAGAAAAAGAAACTCTCATCTCACACCCATTCCCGGTTATTCATCCGCGACAATCCACCGAGTTCATATCCACAAACCATCAACATTACAGATCACAGATATGTATAACCCCCACTAATCGACTTATAGCGATTAGTAGACGTTCAATACATATATCACATCACAGATAATATCCATTAGCCAATGTTTACGGAATATCGATCAAAATACAGATTTTTAACCAACCCAAAAGTCAATTTGCTCTCTTGAAAATCTGGGTGGGAAAAACATGTATTAAAAATCCCAAAACATCCAAACTAAAACACTGCACAAAACCCGATCCAGTGCCGAGTCAAAACGGCGGCGGAACCGCGGCAATGAGCATGTCATTGCCGCAGAACCGCGGTCGTTTGATCGAATCACTGGATCGTTTTTCTGCAGTGTTTTCAAAAAACCCTGAGACGATTTTTGGAGTATGACTTTTTATTTGTAGAGCAGAAAAAAATTTAACAGAAACTTGGGTTCTGCATGTCGTGGTTTTGCGATTTTTCCGATCGAACTTCTATACACTTTACTACCTAGCTAGTTTATGTTTAGTTAGGCTCTGATACCACTGTAAGTCCACGTTGCTCACCCCGGTTCTTACAGGGAGGCGAAAACGGCGAAAAACAATAATTTTGGCGCAAGGCAACATGGACTGAAAGTCGGATCTTTGCTAAACTAGAAACTAGTAAACACTAAGAGGCTTAACTACTATGCTTGTAGAAAATATACCTCACGGAACCGGTCCTTCGGGTCTTCATTCCGCTGTCCCACTCGTCCATCCAAGCTCCAAGTGTCGATCCGGACCTTGGGCACCTCCGCGGCCTTCTTGAGTCGAAGACGATCCACCCGAGAGATGTACACTAAGCTCCGCCTCAAGCCGAGGCAACTAGGGCAAAGTGATTGCCAGTCAAGAAGCCCTAGAATGTATAGAGGAGATGTATGGATGTATTTGACTTTGTGGAATCTTTTTCTCTCAACACATGAGATCAAAAGATGAGATCAAGAGGAGGAAGAAGAAGGAGAAAGGTTAGCAACCATGGAGCTTCTCATTTCAAGAGAGAGAATGAGAATGAACAAATGAAAAGCTTAACCAAGAGAAAACCCAACCATGGTTGCAATAATGCAAAACATTATCATTACTAATCCCATCAAGATAAAGTTGATGGCTACAAATGACATGACCATTATCATAACAAAATGAAAAGGAAAACCAAAGAATACTTTAGACCTTTCAAGAAGATCCTAGTCAACTTTGGTCAAACGGTCAACAAAGTCAAGATGGTCAAATGGTCAATGTAATTAGCCATAACATAATTATCAATGAAAGGATTAGTAAATAATGTCCCCGGCTCATAATGGTTTTGACCGAACCAACTGTCAAAACCCTAATGAGGCACCTCCTTCTTCTCTACTCCGCAAATCTGTGTATACACACCCGCATCCGCATTTCGTAGAATGCGAATGCACCGAAGACAAAACAAATCCATCTGTGCAATACTAGGATCTGGCTTAAACCAAAGCCCACTAGTATTGCCTGCCCGAACAGTATACGCACACAAGTGCACGTAAGTGATCGTAGCCCTGCCGTAAAACCATACGGCCTCTACACGTTTCGCCCAGTGCAGGGAAACTCTCTGTGTGGGACTCTAAAGACTCGACACTATGCTGGCAGTGGGTTTAACCACAGACCGCAAGCGGCACTAGCTGTGCGTAACTGTCCCCAGGTAGATGTCGATAAGAAGGCCGATGAGGTAAACCCATCCGAACTCCTACTGAGCCTGTATGTGACAATCTCCGTACAGTCCGGTCTGTTCGTCTGATACATCACATGGCGGGCCTAGGGGGGCGGTGAACGTCAGTCCCCTAATAGCGGTACAAGTCGTGTCGGAGTGTAGCCCAAAACACCCTGAGATAACACTGGAAACCTACCAGTATATCTCGCTTGCCCTGGCCAGGGACTACTCGTGTAATGGCTCTCCTAGATACAGCGCGATGTCAACCCCCAATACCGGGAGAGACGAATCATGTCTAACCGTCACTGCCTCCAAGTGCTTCGGGACTGCACCCAACTACTACCTGTTTGCACGACTACTTTGAGCCGTGGTAGGGTAGTAATCTAAGTACAGTGGGAACACACTCGAGGCGAAGTGACAGTGTCAAGTCGGCGGACTAAGCTGTACTCTTGTCACCTGGGAACTGATAACTGACGATAGGTATAATACCAACCAACAGTTCCTGACGAGTCCTGTCTAGTGTACTCGTAACCTAACGAGCACCCGCATACTATCTCAAGTACGACGTACTGACGGCTGTGGGATAGACCGCCTCCCCCGCTGGAATGAGAAGCGCATACGCTAGTCTACTCCGGAGTATCGATGCCCTGTCTCGATAGTCCTACGACTAGGGACGTGTATAAGGATGTGCTTATGGATTACCTAGCCCCCACGAGTGTGAGCGCCATCACAACGCTGGTAATCAAGCAAAGATCCTATGGGCTCTACTAATATGTATATAAGCGATATGCTAAAAGAAACACATGTACATATTGAAGTAGAGACAAACCAAGTAGCATACTACCATTTTGAGCAAGATTGTCTATACAACTGTGAATATCCCAAGCTTCCATCAAGTAATATACAAGCTAGTATGATATAGTAATGGCCTCTAGGACATATACACTAACAGTTGGGTCATCATCTTATGATGCAATCCTCGCTCCCACTGTCATAGAGAAATCGAAGTATCTCTCAGGCGGATGAGGAACCCTACTAGATCGGCGGAGAGGCTGAGGTTCATTGGAATCTACTGAATCCTTTGGTTCTATCAAATCATCAGCTGTAGTTTGTATAGCTGGAACATTTCCAGTTCTACATAACTGACCTTGCCTCGAGCTTGTCCGGATTTTGCTTTTAGACATAGGCCGGTCAACCCTAAATCTTAACAAACTTAAGATATGGGTGTTAGTTATATGTATGCCCTAGAGGCCATTACTGTACATAGGATGTATATTGTAGTGGATGCTGGGACATATATAGGGAGGACTTTCTTGCTCGACATGATAGTATGCTATCTGGTTGAACTTTACCTTAACGTGTAAACTGATTGTCTCTCTGTTACATGTTGGTAAAGCCCTTAGGATGTGTGCTTGACTACCTGGACTATGATGCGGATCATACTAGTGGGGACATGGTAGTTCATAAGTACATCCTTCAAAGTCCCTAGTCGTGGGTGTATCGAGACGGGGCATCGATATACCAGAGTAGACTAGCGTGTACCTTCTCGACCCATACAGATGGGCGATGGATGATCCCATATCCATTGGTGTTTGACATCAGAGATGATATACGGGTGCTCAGTAGAGACTGGGTACACTGGACGGACTCGCCGAGAACTCCCAGATGGTATTATACCTCACGTCAGATGGCAGTTCTCTGGTGACACTGGTACAGAGTAGTCTGTTGACCCGAGATCGTCATAGAGTCTTGTGTGGTTCCCACTGTGCTTTGATTTCCATCTTACCACGTCCAAGAGGGCGTGCAAAACGGTGGCTTTTGGGTACAGTCCCGAGTCACATGGAGGCAATGAGCGATAGGAGGGGATTCGTCTCTCCCGGTATAGGGAGTTGATGTTGCACTGTGTTCGATTGGCTATAACAGGAAGTCCCTGGCCAGGGCTGCTCAGAGAATTGCTGGTAAGTGTTACCAGTAGTTTCTCGACCCGTTATGAGCCTCATATCGACACGACTTATCGAGCTATTGGGGTCTGACGTTTACCACCCCTAGGCGAGATATGCGACATATCAGAAGATCAGACCGGACTGTACGGTAGTGTTACTGGTCGGATTCACTGGAGTGTGAGCGAGCTTGCTCGTCGATCTTCAGATCGCTCAATACCTGGGTGGCCGTTACGTTTGGCAGACCGCTTGCGGCTTGTGGGTGCTTGATATGATCATCACCTGCTGCCGGCGTATTGACGAGTCTTTAGAGTCCTACACAGAGGTTTCCTGGTTCAAACGAAACGAAATAGGAGCGCATATGAGATATGTGCGGGACCGAGAATAATGCGTGTATGTGATACCGTATTCTATTCTCGCGATGAATGTATCGAAAGGTTGTATGTGATATAACCTAGTTATCGAATCAAGGGTTGGTTCGATAAGCCGATACATAGAATACTAGTCGGTTATATGCGATATGACCGGATCGTTAAATCAAGTGTTGATTTAATGATTTAATGCATAATTATATATTTGATATATTACTTTGCATTAACTAGTATTGGTTCACTTTAAATGGATTTTCTCACTCGGATTGTACACATTGTATATGTGATATACTTTTGTGCACTTGATTGTATCATGTTTGATGATACATGTTATGCTAGGGTTTTTGTTTAAAGATCAAACCATGGTTACATGATTATGGTTAGGGTTTTGTTTTATTCACTTATTTATTTATCCATTTCATTTTGGAAAATAAATGAGGAGAAAAGAATGGTGGCTTTATTTGTTGTTTAGTTGAAGCTTCATGAAGCTTTGACTTTGTCCACCATTCTTATCTCATCCTTAACCCTAACCATTCCTTTAACCCTTGGTTAATTCTCTACACATAACCATAGTTAGAATTATGATAAGGATTGTTTTTCTATTCTTTTTTATTAACTTATCATATATCATTTTCTTCTTCTTCTTCCTTGAACTCAAGAAGAAAACCATTCTTCATCAATGGTGATTGATGAAAACAAGTGAGAAATCCAATTCTAAAGTCTACCCACTTCCTATTTCTTCATCCTCTACCTCTTGCCAAGTAGTAGAGTGTGTTTTCTTCACAAGTTTCTTGACTTGGTGAAGTCGGAGCTTGATTTAGCGATGCCTCGACGTAGATCATCTTCGGCATGGACATCGATGACCTAGCCCGTCTATTCTCCGATGAAGCCGACGCTAGAGCCCGGGATTTATTTTGGACAGCGAGAGGACTTCATTACGGAGCTATGGAGGTGGAGCACCGGATCTACAAAGGTTGTATTTCCGTATTCTCTTAGTTAAGTGTTAACTTGTTATCTTTTCGCCTAAACTTTAGCCAACGATCCGTATTAGGGTTTCTCGGCACCTAGATTTTTTGAAATTGGCATGGTTGATGCCTTGTGAGACCTCATTAGGATGCCTAGGAACCCTACAGTGGTATCAGAGCTACTAGGCATTGGATGTCGACCTATGGGGGGTTCTCACTGTGTGACAGTGTGGCGAAGCATAGGCTCTTACCCCCAGGGTGTCCCGAGACCGGAAGGTGTTCCGGCGGGTTGTAGTCCTCGCGAGGGGGCATGCGTAAAAAGTAGCGGCTGAGGGACCCGTTGGTGCCACGGCGACCCCATTGGATGGGGTGGCTGCCTGACCTACAGTGGTATCAGAGCCTAGCTAGAGGCTTAGGCGAAGTCTAGACGCGATTTGAAGTCCGATCGAACCGAAATTTAGAACCCAAAATAGCTCCCTGTCCTTTTTTCTAAAACTGGGATTTTTCCAAATTAAAAATTGCTAAAAAATTCAGCAGGGAAATATAAGAATTACGGCGCAAAAAGTTTCTGATGAACAGTACAACAAGCGGCGGAACCGCGGCAGAAGCTTGGCTTCTGCGGCGGTTCCGCGGCCATATGCTGACGTCATCAATTACTGTTTGCACAGTAACTCCTATTTTATTATGCTGGATTTTCTGGGAATTTTTAATATTTATTCAAGAGTTGAATTTTCTGCAGTTGTTTTGGGGATTCGAATGTTCGATCGGATTATCAGATTTTGTCTATGTGGCTTTCCGGATAAATATTAGAATATGTTAAAAAGTTCGACCGGATATAAATACCCAATTTTTCCCCTGTCGGGAAATTTCCAAGTGTTGGATTTTTCCGTAGTTTAACGACGTTCTAAGTAGTGCAAGTAACGCGATGGACCCTCTAGAAGACAACAAACCTTAACTCGATTATGTGACCGTCTTGAACTGCCCTTTGAACCTTTGAGTTTGGGGCAGTACGGCGTGCCACATGTGAGGCGTTGGCTTGACCCTTCTACGGCTGGACCGTTGGTACTGAGGCACGAACTGAATGTTGTTAGACTTATTTCATGTGTTAGATTGTATCGGGAAAACTTGGGTGTTCGATTGTTCGATCGGAAAGTTTAACATTTTCTGTTTATCTGGAATGGGATACAATAATTGGAATTCACAAGAAGTTATGAGATAACTGAATGAATGTTATAAACATAGCAGTTTAGTCTCACTTGATCGGTTGCCACGGAATTTTGATGTGATCAAAAGTCCGTCGCAATCACGTAGCGTATGCGGATACTCGCCGGGTAAAGTTAATAGACAGCCTCACTCCATAGCCCCGACCAAGTGACTGTAGGAGAACCCCGTCGCCGAAAGCATCCGTCCGGGTGCTCGCGGCAGCGGTGTTCCGCCTTGGTGCACTTCGTCGACGGTATTGGGGGTTCGGCCGTCTACTAAAGTTTGCGACGAGCATTCGATCAGGATGTCGGGAATCCTGTTGAATTGCCCGACTTGATATTGAAAAGTGTTTTCGATTTTGAGACTAAAATGCGGGGTTTATAATTGTTAGGCATGCGATGTCTAAGGAATTCATTTGGTCAGGCATGCGATGTCTGAGGTGGTTGCGGATTCCAACTGTTGTAGTTTAACACTTTCTTTTCTGTGACCGTAAGTGTAATATGTGATATCGCCGGTTTCGTTGCTATATGTCAACGACAATTGGGATGCGCATATTTACTTACGTTGATGACATGTGATGTTATGTGTTGCTGGATATGATATATTGGATCGTCGTGTTTGAATAGCCGGGGGTTTTTATGTGAGATGAGTGTTTTTCATTTTCATTCATGTAAAAACTTGTATGTAATATTCTTTTATTGGGACACTTCCAGGTTGCGGAAGTTGTCACTTTTGTATATTATTTACTTTTCCGCACTAGGATAGACCCAAGGAGGAGGGCATAAGTAACCGGGTTCTGGAGTCCAGTGGGAGACCAACTCGAGGAGTCGAGTCCGGGTCTCCTAACTCTAGAATTGGTAGGGTTGCTTGCCGCTCTCGTAGGGGTCTTGGGGTGTGGGTTTGGCTATTCATCACGACCGTGGAATCCGTGTTTTATACTGGCTCGTATTGAAAACACGGACGTCCTAGAATATCCAATATTTCATATGATTCTTCTGCTGCGATATCTGTGATGTGATCATGTGATGTTCTGTGATAGATACATTATATAGTATATATGATATATTATATAGACGTTACTTATGTTTTACACCCGCGCTAGCCCTGCCCCGCTCTGTCGTTAGTTACCTAACCTAACGGTGCACGAGGGGACATCGAGGCGAATGCGGATGGTATAAGTGTACGTCGTATTTATCTGTGATGTTTAGGTACTTAAATGATGGGACTTCATTAATGTGATTAATGAAATAAAAGAAACCTAAGATGTTGTAGAATCGAATTTCAAAATAAAACAGGTAGCTACAGTTCTTGCTTTGCACAGAGGTATATGTGATATATCCTGTACCTTATTCGATGAGGAAAGGACCGACATCCCTTCACCGGGAGTGACTCCTTTAGCAATAACTGGCAGATGCTACACACTCGGTTTTTCTTTTGATAGCTTCTATAGTTTCTGCTTTGCACAGTGATATATATGATATATCCCGCACCTCATTCGACGAGGAAAGGACCGACGATCCCTTCACCGGGAGTGACTCCTTTAGCAAAACTAGAAAAGCCTCAAAAGCACTCCATTTTAAAAATCATTTGATTCTACAACGATATCAAGTTCATTACGCAATAGGTTTTCAGAAAAACCTGTCGTAGCCCTCCGTCATTTCAGATACGTACTAGTTAGTATTCGTGCTGCGGTTGTTTGGCCTCCGTCAAGGCGCAGTGTACGGTAGCTAACTAGTGCTTATCTGTTAGCATGTGATGCGATTGGATTAGGGTATTCGTACGGCGTTGTTTGGCCTCCATCAAGGGTCGTGCGGGTGGGTTTAATTCAATCAGAAAATGACGGGTTGAACTTGACTAGCGGACTATGGGTTGTTTGGCCTCCGTCAAGGTCATAGCGAGCTAGGGGCAAAATATTATCGGGAATTTCAAGTGTTGAGATTTGCAATGAGATTGCATACCTTCTATGAGATAGTTGGATCCCGATACCCACTGCGAGTAAGTGTTACTCCTGGGAGAGTTTTATACATTACAATTAGCCGATCAAGTAGGTGTCTAGAAAGGTGTCAACGAGGTTACGCCTCTGGGAAAACGAGGTTTACATTAATTAGGTTCGTGCGAAAGCACGGGGGACCTCCCTCAAAGTACCGACACTGGCCTGGCTGAAAGATTGGCGAACTTGTAGTGTGTAATTAATCCCGGCTAGTCTTTCCTTTTAGGGTTTGAAGGAAGATTTGATAAAAAGCAGTGGGAGCCATCCTGATTAGATAAAATAATAACCAATCTATTCTTGCAAGAGCGCACGCTGAGTGTTTTCTTCTCTCTCTCTCCAGGTAGCGACCATATCACGCCTTAATCAAGATAATAATACTGATCATTGACCGAACCCGCTTGTTATACTAAGCTGGGGAACGTTGGTCCCGCTCCAACTTATAATTGTTATAAGACAGAGCAGGAAATAGGGGATTGCCAGAATTCCCGTGCTGTCCAAACGAAGAGAGTGCATGATGATGCATCATCTTCGGGTGTGTTCATTACAGAGAACTGTTTCTCAGTATCCTCTACGTCCTGGGTATGTGATACCAGATCAGGATCCCATGTATGTAATCTGTTACATAGGGCTACAGATAGGTAGAAAACTGAGAACGGGTGATAAGTTTCATGAGGCAGAAAACGGGGCAAGTGTTGCAGCCAAGTCTGTTGGTCACTGTCACCCTGTATTATCAATACATTGATTCTGAACGAATGTTATTAGATACCGAACCTGATATACAAAATCATATCACTCTCTTTATTAGTAAAGAAATGATAAAATTTTGTATTGTTGGATAATGTTTTGAACATTTCCTATATCAAAAATTGATCGTTTCAGGCACGTTGTCTAAAAGCATTAATGTTCTAAATCAAACTACAGTTCTTAGTATATGGAACACACACAAGAGGAAGAGTTCAGAAATGAACGGATCCTTTTTAAGGTATTGTAGACTAGGTCAGATCAATGCGACCCGACTGGCTAGAGTTACATAAAGATGCATATTTAAATTAGTTTGAACTTACATCTTGTGAAACTCGCCAGTCATGTCACAAAGATAAGATGACCATAGCTCCGTTTACTGGAAACAGAGAAAGAGTTAGTAAACTCTTGGGATGATACATGTTGATGTATGTAAGGTCCCCTGTCTACACATGCCAGGACAGGTTCTTTGTACTTCATTACATTCTCTGATAATCTCTCAAGATTCAGACATATGTTCCTGTTGAAACATGAGTCCGAGCCTTTTGAGATATTCACAGAATATAAGCGAGAAGTAGAGAACCAAAATACGGGTATAAGTATTATGTCCTTTGATGAGATCAAGGAGGAGAATACTTGAGCACGGAATTCCAGGACTATTCTAAAGGAGAATGAGATTCTCTCTCAGCATTACTCCTCCGTATACACCATAGCACGATGGTATATCGGGGCGGAGCAGATACACCCTATTTGATATGGTGTGCTCTATGATGAGTAATACTGAGTTACCTTTTTCCTTTTGGGAGTTATGCACTTACGAAGTTGCATACCTATTGAATAGGGTTCCAATCAAATCAGTTGCCTACCACTCCATATGAGATATGGAAAGGGAAGAGCCTATGTCTTAAGTTAGTTAAGATTTGGGATTGTCCGGCCTATGTCTAAAAGCAAAATCCGGACAATCTCGAGGCAAGGTTAGTTATGTACAACTGGAAATGTTCCAGCTATACAAAACTACAGCAGATGATTTGGTAGAACCAAAGGATTCAGTAGATTCCAACGAACCTCAGCCTCTCCGCCGATCTAGAAGGGTTCCTCACCCACCTGAGAGATACTTCGGTTTCTCTATGACAGTGGGAGCGAGGATTGCATCATGAGATGATGACCCAACTAGTTTCGAGCTGGCCATCAGGAGTAAGACTCTGTAAGAATGGCTGGATGCTTAGTGATCTGAGATGGAATCCTTATACACCAACAAAGTATGGACTTTGGTTGCTATATCTGAAGGGTTAAATCCCCATCAGGAGCAAGTATATCTTGAGAAGATTACTTGGTGTATATGGAAAAGTTGAGACTTTCAAAGCTAGACTTGTTAAAGGTTTTCGTCATCAACCAGGCGTGGATAATGATGAAACCTTTTCAAGTATCTGTGCTTAAGTCCATCCAGATCCTACTTACCACGGCTACATACCATGACTACGATATCTGGTGGTTGGGTGTCATGACTGCTTTTCTAAATGATATTTTGGAAGAGAGCGTCTATAAGTACACAGCCAGAGGGCTTCGTAGACAGTGGGAGCAGCGGAAACGTGTGCAAGATGCTTTATAGGATAAAGCAGGCATCGCGGAGTTGGAACATCTGTTTT